>CM050427.1:5369085-6636527 GCA_027564155.1 Gymnocypris eckloni scoliostomus
AGCACAGTGTGGACACAGAACTCAAGTTTTGGCCGAGTTTGTCTATGTAGAACAGGGGTGTCAAACTCAGTTACGCAGCCCTGCGTGGTTTAGTTCCAACCCTGCTCCAATACACATTGCATGTAGTTTTCAAATAAGCATGAAGGACCTGATTGGCTGGATCAGGTGCATTTAACTTGGAGCTAAACTATGGCTATATCTAAAATCGCCCCTGTACCCTCAAATTGTGCACTTGAGGGGACAGCCATTTGAGGGGACAGCCATTTTAAGTGGTATTCGAAACCATAGTGGATGTGCTCGAGTGCACTCATTAAATTCCACAATGCACCGAATGAGTGGTTTAAAAAAATGAGTGTTCAACCGATGTACACAGCGGCTAGAGAATCCCCATAATGCACTAGTTGCACGCCAAATGAATTCCTGCATCTCGCCAGAAGATGTCGCCCGCAGCTGAATCATCCGTTTCTTTATTTTAGAAGCACTCGTCCACGGCGTAATACAGCGTAATACATGCAGGTACAAATTACTTGTAAATTGAATTTTAGGGTTTATGCATAATTCTCGTGACAGGGTTCAAGATAAATCCTTCAACCTTACTACTGGAGCTGCCCGTTTCAAAGGATTATTAAACCATAAGCAAACTATGCAAAAGCAGCAGTCCTTCCGGTATACTCAGTGTCTGAATTCACTCACTCGTTTTCATTCACTCTTTCAAGTTAACTGTATAAGTGGACTAATGTAGGGAATAGTGAATGAGGGTATAGGGGGCGATTTCGGATACAGCCTATGGCTTTGTCCAAATACCCACACTTGCGGTCTTTGCACTTGACCACTTGACAACTTATATTACATATTTCCTGTATTTGACCCGAGTGTTAAAGTGAGGATGAAGACTACAAGTGTGTGTCGAATTTTTCATTACCTGATGGGACACACTTATAGTGTTGTAAAAAATTCAAGTGTTTACATAGTTTTATTGTAATTTTTATTTGAAATACTTTGCATTTTAAAATCAACTTCTAAATATCTGTTCAGTAGTTCCTGTAACATGACAATTTTAATTTGTGGTGCTTCTAATTAAATTATAAAAACAGTTGCAAAGGTTGTACAAAATAAATATCACCACTACTCATTTTTGAACCAATAAAATGTAAAAACACAGTTTTTCTAAGGCAACTTAGGCAACTTAGGCATCATTTTTTTTATGATGAAGTCAAGTAGTGTTGAAAGAGATGAGTTTTCATTTGTTGCTTGAAGATTGACCGGGATCCAGAATTCCAGATGGGGGTGGGAAGATCATTCCACCAGCAAGGAATAGTGAACGAGAATGTTCTGGAGAGTGATTTTGAGCCATTTTGTGGTGCTTCTAATTAAATTATGAAAACAGTTGCAAAGGTTGTACTAAATAAATGTCACCACTACTCATTTTTGAACCAATAAAATGTAAAAACAGTTTTTCTACCAAATTATTTGTAATAGCTTATTATTGTAGAGAAATGCGATGGAAAAACAGCACATCGTTGGGGAATTTGGTTACTTTCAGAAAGGGAAAGGTCATCTGACCCCCATCACTAACTCTTCCACGGCGACTCAGTGTCTGCATACTTTAAGACACCCCCTCATCCAGCACAAGACCGCTCCCTTTTCATCAAGACAGACAAAAGGAACGCGATCCACATATAGGATTACTGACATTTATTCCACTCACGATTATTAAAACTATCTACACAAAGAAATATATGGACATTAATATGTACTCTTTCCCTCATAGGCTTGATGTGATGATTTTGAATATGAATTACATAAATGTGGCATGACTTTCCTTTGTGCCTTCAACTGCATAAACTGTAGTGTGTAGGTTGTGCCAAATGCAATGTTTAGTCTCTAAAAGAAGCTAGTGTCGTAAGTCAAAAATGTGTGGATGACCGTTAAGCTTTGGCATCCTAATGTATGTTTACAACAGACATAAAATATCTGTACGTTATCTTTCACATTGAATTAAATATCAGATGACGAGTGGGCATGGCCCCAGAAAACCATGGACATGGGCGGGGCTCCGCCCCGTACCAACGCTCTGATTGGACCAGCCGCCTTTGGGGATGTCCAAAAAAACGGACTGTTTAAAACGACGCGCGAGCGACGCGCCCTCTCTCTTCTTCTGGCGCTCTGACTCTCTTGAACATGGCTTGAACATCTCTGAAACTCCTGCGCTCCAACGCTGCGCCGGTCCGCTGGACTCTCACCTTGAAAACCAACCATTTATGAAGTCTAAGACCGTGCCAAAGCACGCAAAATCACGGGCAACGAATTCAACGACTGCAGAGCAGAGAGCTTTCCCGGTGACGTCACGCAGCAGAGGTTTCTCCGAAGGAGCACGAACCGACCACGTGAAACCCGAAACAAAGAACTCACGCGGGAAAACGAAACCAACGCATCCAGCCTGCTTGAAACCAACAGAAAGCAAGTAACAAACCAACGTTTTTATCCTGACTAAACTGGTAAATTCGATCTGAATGCAGTAACAAAGCAGAGATTTGTTCGTGATCATTTCCTGGTTAGTTAAGTTATGCAATCGAAAGGATGGTATTCTTTCAACGGTTAACCTCAAAACTCTCCTATGTGTGTATGTTTGGGTATTATCAGTTAATCCATTTATGTTAGAATAGCAATATCACGAATAAACCTTTTCCATTTTATAAACAAGTGTCTCTGGAATGTGATTTTAAGTATTTTCATCCTTATTTTGCCCAACGATAACGCAACCTAGCTCAAACTCGAGTAATTATTAATCTCGTTTATTGTTACCGGGGGCCACGGGAACAGAAGCGAGATTTTAATAGAGAGATATACTGATGTAGTTCGCTGGCCGAGCACTCAAAGTATAAATCGTAAGTTAAATATTAATAGGGCTTTAATCGAGCATATTAAATATTTAATAACTAATTCCCGGAGCTGAAACAATAGCTCCATATTAAACTGTATTTCATTACATTATATTAATTTAACTTACATTGGAAAGGTTTCCGTGGCCTCTTGCGAGATCTCGGCAAAAAGTCTCACTATTTATTTCCAGAATATGATGCATGATGGGATACACTTAGCCTCAAATAGCACTCCGGAGCGGCATTCAAGATAGTGTGGATTTAGTGTGCGTTAAAGGCACTGAGCTTTAAGACCATTTTTAAGACCTAGAACAGTCTTGCACACTTACTTCCTGTCGCGCGTACGCGTGCTCAAGTGGCCAAGACCACAAGTGTGGGTACAAATCCTATGGCTGCATCCAAAAACTTAGGCAGCTGACTTGCTGCCTTATGTGGCAATGACTTTGGAGGCAGTGTTTTTGCACGAAGACACCTCACAAAACTGATTTCGGACAGGCTCCTGAGGCAGCGTAACGGTTTAATGATCTACAACAAAATCGAATGGGTTTTGGTGATAACTAAACAAACATTTAATTACTATAATACTAATTTATTGGTAGAAATAACATCAAAAGTGCAAAAAGGTAATCAGAAATATAAATTTACACACAAACTAACTGCCAAAGGAAACTTTCAGATGCCATCTTTATTTTTAACTCAACCGTCATGGAATGGGATGCACAGGATTGTGGGATATCAAAGGCAGCGAAGGATACATCCATGCTGCCTTCAAAATCGATCAGAAGAAGGTATCTCATGAGACAGGAAGTGAAGCTAACTTTGGATTTGGACATGCCTTGATGCTTTCCTACCTTGAAATGTGTCCTCCAAGGCAGGCTTTTCAGTTTTCGGTGCAGAATATGCAGGGCTGTGACCCTCCAAGAACTGAGTTTGACACTCCTGATGTAGAAAGTGCAGTTCTACAGTGGTAAAAAATCACAGAGGTCAGATATGTCTTGTAGTTGGCCACCAGGTTTGCATAAGTCTCAGGAGGGATTTTGTCCACACCTCTTTGCAGATCCTCTCCAAGTCATTGCATTTACATTTAGTCATTTTTTTATGATGAAGTCAAGTAGTGTTGAAAGAGATGAGTTTTCATTTGTTGCTTGAAGATTGACCGGGATCCAGAATTCCAGATGGGGTGGGAAGATCATTCCACCAGCAAGGAATAGTGAATGAGAATGTTCTGGAGAGTGATTTTGAGCCTCTGTGATGGTACCATGACGTCCGCTCACTAGCAGATCTCAGACTTCTGGAGGGATGTAGATTCGTAATAGTGAGTGGAAGTAGGTGGGTGCTGAGCATGTATTTGTTCTATATGCAAGCATTAGTGTCTTGAACTGGATGCGAGCTGCAACTGGTAGCCAGTGCAAGGAGACAAAAGAGGTGTAACATGGGCCCTTTTGGGCTCGTTGAAGACCAGTCGTGTCGCTGCATTCTGAATCATTTGTAGAGGTTTGATTTGTTGATGGAAGTCCAGAAGAGCATTGCAGTATTCCAGCCTGGAAATGACAAGGGCCTGGACAAGAAGTTGTGCAGCATGCTCTGTCAGAAAGGGCCTGACTTTTCTGATGTTGTGTAGTGTAAACCTGCAAGATCGAGCAGTCTTTGCAATGTGCTCTTTGAAGGTAAGCTGGTCATCAAAGACTACACCAAGATTTCTGACCGAAGCTAATGGGATAATTGTTGATGAACCTAACTGAATCATAAAGTCATGCTGTAGAGTTGGAGTGGCAGGGAAGACAAGAAGCTAAGTCTTTGCCAGGTTGAGCTGTAGGTGATGTTCTTTAATCCATGCCGAGATGTCTGCCAGGGAGTCTGAGATCCGTGCAGCTACCGTTGGATCATCTGGTCAAAATGAGAGATAGAGCTGTGTGTCATCAACGTAGAAATGGTAGGAGAAGCGATGTGCCTGTATGATGGGACCCAGTGATGTAGTGTATGTGGAGAAGAGGAGGGATCCAAGAACCGATCCCTGGGGAAGCCCAGTGACCAATTGATGTTCTTTGGATACCTCCCCTCCCCAGACCACCCTGAAAGACCGACCAGTGAGATAGGATTCAAACCAGCGAAGTGGAATCCCAGTGATGTCCCGTGATGGACAAGATGATCTGATGATTGACAGTGTCAAAAGCGGCAGACAGATCCAACAGAATGAGGACTGATGATTTGGAATCAGCTTTTGCAATTTGCAGGGCTTCAGTGACAGAGTAGTGCAGTCTCAGTTGAATGGCCACTCCTGAAACCTGACTGTTTAGCGTCCAGTTTGTGAAAGAAACAATGAGACATGGTTGAAGACTACTCGTTCGAGTGTTTTGACTATGAATGGAAGGAGAGAGCCAGGTCTGTAGTTTTCTATAAGAGAAGTGTTTAATGTAGGTTTTTTGAGCAGTGGGGTTACCCGAGCCTGTTTGAAAGCAGTAGGGAAGATGCCTGTGAGGAGAGATGTGTTGATAATGTGTGTGAGTGTTGGTAAGAGTGTGGGAGAGACTGCTTGGAGAAGGTGCGAGGGGATTGGGTCTAGAGGACATGTTGTAGGATGGCTGGAGAGGAGAAGTTTGAATACTTCCTCCTCAGTGAGGGGACAGAAGGAGAAGATGGGTGTTTGAGCAGTGGATCTAGTTGGTCGGATGTCCTGTCTGAGTTGAGGTGAAAACTGACTACAGATTGTTTTAGTTTTGTCTGTAAAAAAAGTTGCAAATTCATCAGCTGTTATAGAAGTGATGGGAGGTGGTGAAGGGGGACAGAGGAGAAAATTAAATGTTCTGGAGAGATTACGCATATCTGGAGCGCTGTTGATCTTGTTATGTAAATGTGACGATTTGGCAGTGTGGACTTCAGTGGAGAAAGATGAAAGCAATGATTGATACATTCTCAGGTCTGACGGATCGTTTTATTTTCGCCATTTTCTCTTACCTGGCACCTTTCGCCATTTTCCCATTACCTGGCACCGGGTGGTGGTCACTGTCGCTGTTTCATATGCACGCTGAGGTGGTGTTCGTGGATGAGTCCTCTTCTTATTGTAGGAAGATGATCATCTCGAAGTTGCGGGCCAGGCTCCTTTACCTCGGCAAAGGGGCGGAGCTCTGTTGCCTCTGCTTCGATCTGGTTCTCAATCTGGCTGCAGCTGGCACATCAATTGCCTAGAGTTGCTGGCAGTACGCCTGGCCTTGAATTGTCTCAATAGGTGCTTACGAGGCAAGCACATGCGCCCGCTGGAAAATGGAGACTCCATCCCCAGATGGTTCAGCTGATTGAGAGACCTCTCATTGGCAGTTGTTTTACTCCCTGACCGAGGGAACACTCGGCACAGATGCACTGGCACACAGCTGGCCGTGGGGCCCTTCGCAAATACAGTGGGGCAAATAAGTATTTGATACACTGCCAATTTTTCAAGCTTTCCAACTTACAAAGAATGGAGAGATCAGTAAATTTCATCGTAGGCACACCTCAACTGTGAGAGACAGAATCTAAAAAAATCCAGAAAATCTCATTGTATGATTTTTAAATAATTAATTTCCATTTTATTGCATGAAATAAGTATTTGATCACCTACCAACCAGCAAGAATTCTGGCTCTCACAGACCTGTTAGTTTGTCTTTAAGAAGCCCTCCTATACTCCACTCATTACCTCAAGGTTCAAGGTTTCTTTATTTGTCACATAATAAATTATACAGGGTATAACTAGAAGTGAAATGTAATCAAATCAGGTCCGCTCAGTGGACAGTGCAAAAGAATAAAAAATAAGAATTATATAAAAGTAACACAACACAAGTGCATACATATGGTTAAAAAAGAGAAATAAGAGTAAATGTGCAATATGAAAAGTGCAAAACAATAGGATGTGCAAAAACAGTGTACTGGGACTTAATAAATAGTGATATGAATAGGAGGGATGTGCAGACGGGTTATTCAGGGTATGTACACAAAAATACGGGTGATGAGAGTATGGATGTTTTCAGTAACAATCTTGTAGGTGATTATGAGACTGGGTTTGTGTTAAGGAGCCTGATGGCCTGAGGGAAGAAGCTCCTCCTCAGTCTTTCAGTTTTGCCATCATGCTCCTGAAGCGCTTGCCAGATGGCAGTAAACGGAAAAGATGGTTACCGGGTGAGTTGAGTCTTTGATGATTTTAGCAGTTCTGCTTTTGCAGCGTTTGAGGTAGATGACCTGCAGAGAGGGAAGAGCAGACCCTGAGATGCGTTCAGCTAAACGCACGACTCTCTGCAGAGCTTTGCAGTCCTGGTTTGAGGAATTACCATACCACACTGAGATGCACTGAGTCGATACACTTTCTATGGCCCCTGAATAGAAAGTTTTCAGGATAGCTGGTGAGACCCTGAATTTCCTCAGCTGTCGCAGATGGTACAGTCTTTGCCTGGCTTTCTTGACCTGAGTCTGAATGTGTGTAGTCCAAGTTAGGTCTTCGGAGATGTTTACACCGAGGTACTTGAAGCTACTCACCCTCTCCACAGGGGTCCCACTGATCATAAGAGGGGTGTAGGGCCGCTGCTGTCTCTTCCTGAAGTCTACAATCAGCTCTTTAGTTTTGCTCACGTTCAGAGAGAGACAGTTGTCCGTCGTGCAATAAGAGCCGCTAAGCGCCGGTACAGGGAGAAAATTGAGTCACATTTCCAGCTCAATGACTCTCGACGCATGTGGCAGGGACTGAAGACCATTTGTTCCTCTGGAAATAACTCCTCCGCAGAGGTGAGAGCAGATCCGTTGCTGGCCGAAGAGCTAAACACCTTCTATGGCCGCTTTGAATGTAATGGCGGCGGCGCGACTCTGCCGAGCAGCCCGTCAGGAAGCAGCAGACAGAGCAGCGATCATGTTATCACCGTGTCAGAGGATGATGTTCGGAGGGAACTAAAGAGAGTGAACGTCAGGAAAGCAGCAGGACCTGATGGGATTACTGGCCGCGTTCTGAGGTCCTGTGCTGATCAGCTTGCTGGTTTGTTTACTTCCATCTTTAATGAGTCCCTCGCTTCCTCTGTTGTTCCCACCTCCTTTAAAAAATCTGTTATAATCCCTGTGCCTAAGAACAGTAAACCCTCTTGCCTGAATGACTATCGTCCAGTTGCCCTCACATCGACAGTCATGAAGGTTTTGAGAGACTTTAAAGAAACACATTTGCTCCTCCATTCCTGCTACTTTGGACCCTCTTCAGTTTACCTGTATCAATTGCACCTGTTTGAACTTGTTACCTGTATAAAAGACACTTGTTCACACACTCAATCAATCGGACTCCAACCACTCCACTATGGACAAGACCAAAGAGCTGTCTAAGGACACTAGAGACAAAATTGTAGACCTGCACAAGGATGGGATGGGCTACAGGACAATAGGCAAACAGCTCGGTGAGAAGGCAACAACTGTTAGTGTAATTATTAGAAATGGAAGAAATTCAAGATGACTGTCAATCTCCCTCGGACTATGCCTCCATGCAAGATCTCGCCTCAGAGTATCAATGATCCTGAGAAAGGTGAGGGATCAATCAGCCTAGAACTACACGGGATGATTTGGTCAATGACCTGAAGAGAGCTGGGACCACAGTCTCAACGGTTACCATTAGTAACACACTACACCATCATGGATTAAAATATTTCAGTGCACGCAAGGTCACCCTGCTCAAGCCAGCACATGTCCAGGCCCGTCTGAAGATGGTCTGAAGAAGACCATCTGGATGATCCAGAGGAGGCATGGGAGAAGGTCATGTGGTCAGATGAGACCAAAATATAACTTTTTGGTATAAGCTAGGGCTGTGACTGTATTGGATTTTTTCTTACTGTGGTGAAGCAGCAACAAACATCGCGGTTTGGCAGTTAATCGCACAACCACACCCCCCATCCCCCTCCCCCGTACTCACTGCATAAGCACGAGCGCGAAGGTGCATGCAGTGGACTAAGCGCACCGGAGGATTTGGTTTTCAAACTAAAGTAAAAGACCACTTCTTAAACCAGAGAAGGTGACACAATAATACTGATAAAAGTTAATCAGCATGCATTGATTAATCTAATGTTGTATAAAAAAACTAAAAAATGAGTTAGTCCAAAAGTGCGCCCAATGGGAAGAATGAGTCTAGAGCCCTGAATGACTTGATCAAGAACGCATGCAGCTTGTAAGCTTGTAAATGAACATGGAAATGAATAATAATAAAGTCGTCTTATTTATTCTTAAAAAAGCAAATTAAATGAACAATAATAACAAAATAATATTAAACTCTGTTTTTTTCGATATCTTCTGCGTTTAATAGGAATTATAGAACAGTCTTTGTCATCGTTTGTTACCCATTCTTTGTACAACAAATTATTAAAAGAATAACAACCTGAGCAAGCTGCAGAAACAAGCTCAACATGCCCCGTGCTTTGTTCTGGTGAGTTGTGCTAACAAACTTCAATTCCTATTTCTTTAGAAATAGTTTTTTGGGTAAGAGTCCGTGGATATAAACGCACTTGTCCAAATGCAACTTGTTGAAAACTGTGTTTGTTGAAACGGATAGGTTGTAACAGCAAATTAGGATGTAATTAATATTATTTGATGATTCGTTAGGCTACATTTATAATAACAACCTTTTTTAAGTGCAAAATAAAAAGGCTTTTTCTTCCTGACCATTTCCGCTAAATATATCTCGTTTCCAGAATCTCACAATTAAATTACCTCTACTGAAAGAGAAAGAGATAAGAAATAAAAATTAAGTCTGCGCAAAATGTATTTTATTGTAGGCTATTTATTTTATTAGTTTTGTCCAGAATCAAATTAGTTTTACATTTTGTTGTCAACATAATAATAATAAGTGTCACAGAGTGAAAAAAATAATAATAATAATGTAGGCCAGTTTGCACAAAAATATAAAAATAGCATATTTGTTATTTTTATTGGTCTTGTCAAAATACAAAATGTGTTTAACCTTTTGCTGTCAACACAGTAGGAAAAGTGTTGCAGGGGAAAAAAAGACATCTGTCATTTAAATTTACATGCAAAATATGAACAAAACCTTTGGCTTAGACATTGCAAAATGAAATCTCTTTTTCATGAAACCAAACAATTTAACATCCCTAAGAAGAATGTCCCGAGTCAGACTTGCCTGATGTTGGTTTCTTCACAGTAAACTGACCATTTTGCAGTCAGAGTTGAAGTCATTCAAGGACAGCGCATCCTTATTCTGCTCTGTCACTCATCCTCTAGGCAAAACCCTGCTGTGCCACCCCCACTTCACTCAAATACGATTTTAAAGATGCATGTGAAAGATTGGATAGATTTTTATTGACACAACTACATTAAAATAAAAGTAGACACAGGCACATTTATGATTATTAATTTTTGCCCCTACTGTAATGTAAAATAAATAATAAATAACCACTAGTAAAGCTGCAAATGCAAATTAAGTGTACAAGCCTGAAGTGACCATGGGTAGATTTAGGAGAAATCCTCGGTTAGCAGCACAAAACAGCTGGTGTAGTCAGGGCTTAATCTGAACAAACCCGGTCCGGATCGGAACCTCCGAACTCCGATCATCTCATTTGGCGGATCCTCTTCCTCCAGTGAAATACGTTTTTGTCAGGGTTATTGTAGGTTTACTTTATTATTTGTTTTTAATTTAAAATTGCTTTCAATTTTTTTCTATAAATTTAAGTTTCGTTTTTATTTTTTTTATAATTTGGTTAATTTTAGTGTAGTTTTTATTTTATAAGTTTTCACCCTATACAAGTTAGTTTCATTTTAGTTTTAATAATTAAAGTTTTGCAAAATTAACAGAACACTTCCAGAGCACACACCAAAGATATTTTAATTTAAACGTATTGACGCAAACCACTAGCGACACTAAGTTAAAGCATGCTGAGATTGATTAGAAAATGGTTAATTTGATTATTTTATTTAGTTGCTGTTTAGTTATGTTTTAGCTTGTCATTGTTTTTTTATTATTTTCTTTCTTTCTTTCTTTCTTGTCGTAATGCCTTTATTTTCATCAAATACAGTTCTTAATACAACATATTTCACAGTTTATGTATACAACATTTCTTATATTTCAATTCGTTTAACAAGCATTTTAGAAGTAAAAATTTAAATGTAATAGTTGAAAAAAGACTGATGTGGCTCGTTTAGGTGACTTGGTTTGCTTTGCATAAAATACAATTGTTTACTGTTTTATAGATTAAATGAAACAAACCTATATTTGACCCCCATAAAAAAGTCAGTGGCACTGGGAACTGCTCTCACCAAGAGAATGCAACATATTCTGCACTCAATGTAAACGCAAATTCTGCGAATGTCATATATGGGTTACACAAAACTACCCAAACATTAATTTTTGTTAAAATAAAATAACCGTGATTTTTAGAGTATATATGCAAACAATAAAATCAAACTGATGCAAGCTGAAATCACTTAAGTGGGTTAACTGAGTGATTGCGCTAATTAACCCTTACCTCTCCACCCTCTGATGCCGGATCGGTCACCCCGCTTTATTAGACAAATTAAACACTGTATATGATAAAAGCTAAATAAATTAGTATTCCACTTGGGTAAAACACAACAAAACACAGTTTTGGATGAAGGTAAGCCTATTTAATAGATAATATTACACTGCTGTTATCTCCCCACGCTTTCTCTCTCACACACATACACTAGGCTATAATCTTACCACCGTACTTGATCGCACAAACCAAAAAGCCACACACAATCGGGAAACCCTGATAAAGCCCGCTGCTGTGGCTATGTGTCAGGTCATACATGGTGAGAAAATAGCAAATGAGCCTATTACTGTTCCGTTGTCGAATGATACAGTCGCTCGCCGTGTACATGATACCGCAAAAGACATTAAGAGTCAATTGATTGATAGGATAAATGAAAAAAAATGTGCACTGCAAGTCGCATCTAATCTAGATGTGTCTAATTCTGCTCAGTTGCTGGCGCTCATCAAATACACATTTGACGGAAAACTGCATGAGGATATGCTCTTCTGCTCAGCACTCGAGGGGACTTGTACAGGCAGTGACATTTTCACCAAACTGGACACCAAAATAAAAGAGATGGAACTTTCAGGATAATTGTGTTGGTGTATGTACTGATGGTGCTGGTGCAATGGTAGGTAAAACAAGGGACTCAAGGCAAAGGTTTTAGAAGTGGCTCCTCACGTAAAGTTTACACACTGCATCATACACTGCGAAGTCTCTTGCTAGCAAAACACTTGATTCTGAACTCAACAGTGTTTTGAAATGTGCAATCAAAATTGTTAATCACATAAAATCTCGTCCAGTAAACAGCAGACTACTAGCCACACTTTGCAACGAGATGGGCTCACAACATGAAGCATTATGTGCTGTTTCACAATCAAGTCCGGTGGTTATCACGAGGAAGGCACTCGGACGCCTTTATGAACTGCGCCAAGAAGTGCACTCATTGTTGAAAGACTCTAAATTGAATTCGCCCACTGCCTGACAAATCCAGCTTGGTTGTCAAAACTTGCTTATTTGGCATGTATATTCGAAAGGCTTAACATGCTTAATCTGTCATTACAAGGGCCAAACACAAATATCCTGACAATGAATGACAAAGTTGATGCGCTTATGAAAAAGCTGGAAAGATGGGCTGAGCGAGTTGAACAAGGAAATGTGGAGATGTTTCCTGAGCTTGAGGAGCATCTGGAGGAGAATGGACTGAGTCTCAGCAGCCTGAAAGAACACATCACTGGTCATCTCCGCAGCCTTTTGGAACAATTCAAGAAGTATTTCCCAAAAGAGACGCAACCAGAACTGTATGACTGGATACGACAACCATTTTCTAAATCTAGGACGATCTCCCCACAAATCTGGAAGATGCTTTGCTGGAGCTGTCCAGTGATCGAACATTAAAATCTTTATTTTCTAATTCCACACTCCTGAATTTTGGATCGCAGTTGCAGACTTAATACACAGAGTTATCCCGTGCGGCAATGGATGTACTGCTTCCATTTGATCTACATATTTGTGCGAGCAGTCTTTTTCCGCTGTCACATACATAAAGAATAAATACCATCACGCCTTGAAGTTGAAGATGATTTGTAGTAGCTGTATCCACCATCAGGCCATGAATGAAGCTTTTGTGCAGCCAAAAACAAGTACACCCATCCCATTGAAAGGTAAGCCAAAATTATTTTGATGTATAGTAAATATAGTTAAAATATGTTTAACAGCTAAAATAAGTTACTTTTATTTTTTTGTGTATGCTTTAGTGGGGTCATGGTTCTTGTCGATCTTACATTAGGGGTCGCTGGCTTAAAAGTTTGAGAACCACTGCCTTAGAGGGAGAGAAGGTTAAATCTTCCACGCCTCTTGGGACCTGTCTCTAGTGCTCAGTGCCAGACATTCAAGCTGAAGTTTCTTCAATGAAGGCTCTGCTCCTGCTTGCATTGGCCTCCATCAAGAGGGTAGGGGACCAGCACGCATTTTCGCTGACGATTCGTGCCTAGATTCATACCTTCAGGGATCAGGTGGTGAGCCTGCAAGCGCTGCCCCGGAGAAAGCAGACCTAGCCCTAGCTTTGCTTTATCCCGTCCGAGCATTGAGATGCTACGCTGACAGGACACAAAGCTTCAGGACCTCAGACCAGCTCTCTGGAGAGAATGCCGCCTCCCAGCAAAGGATGGCCCACTGATAGTGGATGCCTGGCTTATAAGGCACAAAGTGTGCCTTGCCCGCTTAGGTTGAGAGCTCACTGTACTACAAGTGTTGCGCCCTCCTGGGAATTGGCTCACGGCTCGCTGGCAGATATTTGTAGAGCTGCGGCTGGGCGACCCCAACATGTTCGATAAATTTATAGCCTTTGTGTGGAACTGGTATCCTCTGGTGTTCTCACCTCAAATGGGTAGAAGTACTGAGAGGTTCTGGTTTTGGGTCAGCTTAAGTAAAACTGCTCCAGAGAGTCCAGATGTATATTTTAAGTTTAAAGGCGTGATTAGTTATTTTCTCATGGGTGATAGCAGGTGCCGGATAACCAATTTGTATTTTGTTTAGATATACACAATATATATAAAACAAAAAACTATTTTCATTACCGTATTTAGCATCTACAGCTGAATGTATTTTATAATCAATAGAGAACACACCTACACATTTTATGTTAATATTTACTTTTAATAAATGCATTACTAAAAAAATTACAGTGCTTAATTTTGCAGTAAAGTTGAACTGTTTGGTTAAGGTAATTTTGTGTTTGGGTTGCTGTGTTACAAACTAATCTATATCACACCTAAGAGTACAATTTTTCTACAGATATCAGCATAACACATTTAATAATAATTTTATAAAAGTACAATAAAACAATAAGTGACTTACATTTTAGAAACAATAGTGCCTATTTTTGCTCAATTGTACCAACAAAATAGTTCCAAACAAAGATCACACCACTGTTTTGGCTGAGCAATGAACGGTGTTTACTTATTGAATGAATCAGCTTTTTGAATGAATCGGTTGATAAAAATGATTCAGTGATTGACTCATTAACACTTTCAACTTTTATTTGGTCTGAGTATTTAAAAAACTGCTGATCTACTGGGATTTTCACGCACAACCAACTCTAGGGTTTACAGAGAATGGTCCGAAAAAGAGAAAATATCCAGTGAGCGGCAGTTGTTTGGACGAAAATGCCTTGTTGATGTTAGAGGTCAGAGGAGAATTGGCAGACTGGTTAGAGATGATAGAAAGGCAACAGTAACTCAACAATAACCATTCGCTACAACCAAGGTATGCAGAATACCATCTCTGAATGCACATGTCGAACCCTAAAGCAGATGGGCTTTAGCAGCAGAAGACCACCGAAAGTGCCGCTCCTGTCAGCTAAGATCAGCAAACAGAGACTAAAATTGCACAGGCTCATCAAAATTGGACAATAGAAGATTGGAAAAACGTTGCCTGGTCTGATGAGTCTCGATTTCTGCTGATATTCAGATAGTAGGGTCAGAATTTGGGCGAAGAGCATGAAAGCATGGATCCAATCAGCCTTGTCTCAACGGTTCAGGGTGGTGGTGGTGGGGATATTTGCTTGGCATACTCTGGACCCCTTAGTACCAATTGAGCATCGCTAAACGCCACAGCCTATCTGAGTATAGTTGCTGACCATGTCCATCCCTTTATGACTACAGTGTACCCATCTTCTGATGGCTTCTTCCAGCAGGATAATGCACCATGTCACAAAGCTCAAATAATTTCAGACTGGTTTCATGAACATGACAATGAGTTCACTTTTACACAAAAGGTCTCCACAGTCACCAATCCAATAGAGCACCTTTGGGATGTGGTAGAATGGGAGATTCTCATCATGGATGTGAAGAAATTTGCAGCAACTGCATGATTCTATCATGTCAATATGGACAAAATTCTCTGAAGAATGTTTCCAACACCTTGTTGAATCTATGCCACAAAGAATTAAGACCGTCCTGAAGGCAAAAAGGCGGTCCAACCCGTACTAGCAACACCTAATAAAGTGACCAGTGAGTTTAAGTAAGGTAAACTATTGGATTTTACAGCGATGTTTATAAAAGTAAAAATGCCAAAGAGTCCCAGATGGCCTACTACTCCGGTTAGAATTGAAGTGCAGGGCTGTTTCTCAATTCCAAGAATGCAGAGAACAGACTTGTGTTATCGTGGAGACCAGTCTTGCAAGCCTTCCTTGGAAGAATTAACTCGAAGGGCTCGAGGACACAGAACGCATCCTTATGAGAATTGAGATGTTCTATGCTCTTGCTTAACTGACCGCATAGTCTCAGCATAAGCAGCACCAATGAACAATAAATATAACATTAATTGTCATAACTTATTAAAACATTAAATACTATTATAGATATACAATTATATGAAAATAACAGGCTATTATTTTATAGGCGTTATATACTGTACATTTTAGGGGTGAGATGCCTTTGCACTTTCATTCATCCTCTGTAGTTTCGCTCTTGAGAATTGAACTGAACTTACGGTTAATAATGACGAGAATGAGAACACAAGGACGCAAGATTGCTGAAGAACGATATTGAGAAACAACCCAGGTCAATGCACACTCTAACCAAAGTCACTGGAAGGCAAGCCTGCAACCATCAGCCTAAAATTGTAACGGCTAAAGCTAACACTTCTGGTCTGGCAGTACGTGGGATAGGAGACCAGAGGCTTATTTTTTAATGGATGTCAATGCATGAGAGGCTTCACTACGCTGAATAAACAGCTTTTTAGAGGAAACAGCTTATCATTTATTAAATCGACAGCCTATCTGCTAATCTACAAAATGTTTTACACTAAACAATACTTTTGGATTGAACTATTTTTTCGAGTTTACCATGACGAAAATGCGGTTTTATAAGAGAAGTCACTGACTTTTTTGCGACAGGTGGGATTCAGTTTACGGTACTCATTAATTCCTATGGTGTCCGTAACAACCAATGATTGTCGCACAACTCTGAATTAAATTCTATGACATCAAGGCTGTAATGTGATTGGTTATTAAGGCACATGTGAACCAAGTCAACCGTTAAGGTTTCTCCAATAGTAAGTAATACAGACCTCTCATCTCCCTATATTAAGCAAATCTCTGCTCTAATGGCTAATATTGCCCACAATACATTGCGCGTTGACAAGGATTCGATTAGGACTACAAACACATACAAAGTGTTAAAAACTACAAACATGGCGGATCATGACTGACGTATAAGAGATAAATAATAAAAATATGAGCCTGACATCAAGGCTGTAATGTGATTGGTTATTAAGGCACATGTGAACCAAGTCAACCGTTAAGGTTTCTCCAATAGTAAGTAATACAGACCCTCTCATCTCCCTATATTAAGCAAATCTCTGCTCTAATGGCTAATATTGCCCACAATACATTGCGCGTTTGACAAGGATTCGATTAGGACTACAAACACATAAAAAGTGTTAAAAAACTACAAACATGGCGGATATGCATGACTGACGGACATGGTAGAGAAAGGGATTTAAGAGATAAATAATCAATGTCTAGCCTGATTAAAAAATATGAGCCTAGTTATATTTAATCTGCAGCAACACTGTGAACTTTTATAATGATATTTGCTCATTAACTTTTAAATGCATCATTATGCAAACTCATGAGCAGAATTCTCGGCATGAAAGACCCGTGATGTGCCATTTCTCTCCAATACGGTAGGAAATCAAATTAAATGAAATGTGGATTATGTTAACTGTTACAAGATGATTGACAGGGTAGTTTAAACAGTTACAGGATGCTTGAAACTAAGCAACAGAGTGTCCGTTAAAGATGCAGCTATGATGAAGTAGTATGTCCCAAAGCATGCCTATTATTCTGATGCATACATACATTCGGATCTGCCAATGTTTCTCTACAGCGCTGAAACCTAAATATGTCAGGGTTCCAGTCCCCATCCAACTGTTACTCAACTGCCATTGGCTCATCTGCGTTCAAGGGGAGGGGCTTACCGATAGGTCAATTAAGCAATTTAACATAAAAAGAGAGCTGAAGCAATGAATATAA
This sequence comes from Gymnocypris eckloni scoliostomus, assembly GCA_027564155.1. Taxonomy (NCBI): domain Eukaryota; kingdom Metazoa; phylum Chordata; class Actinopteri; order Cypriniformes; family Cyprinidae; genus Gymnocypris; species Gymnocypris eckloni. The sequence continues at coordinate 5,386,503 of CM050427.1, forward strand.
GAATGATACAGCCAAACACCACTTGAATGTACGTAATATATTTAACCAATTAATACTGAGCAGTAGTGGACAGTAAATTAGTATTTTACTCTATCAGTAACCCTAAGTACACTCTTAGTAGCTGTATCCGAGTATTTTCATTTTGGAAAATGTTTACTTCACTACATTATAAATCATAATATCTAAATTAAGAAAATTAGTATCGTCTACAGCAATGCCTGATTTGTAAACATATTATTTTGACCTTTTGTTTTGTTTTGTTTAAATAACACTGAGGTTCAATTTAGAATTTGACATAGGATAGGAACTCTAATTAAGTGATTCAGTCAGAGCGAGCCTCAGTCTCAATTGACTGAATTGATCTTGTCCAACTGAAAATGAGCCAAGAACTGGAAGTAATATGATCCCAAGAGCTCCTCAGAGATCCTCAGTATGCTGACTAATAATTCGTAATAATGTCTGACATACTATCCAAGTGACCATGGTCAGATTTTTTATTTGCCCAGGGATTCCCAGAAAAACTCTAGTGACATACCATACGTACTTAATGTTAAAATGTATTTTATTAATTTAAAAGCATATCTGCAAGTTTGTGGTTCTCTGATGTCAGATAATTATCAATGGTCACCTGCAGTTAAACAAGTAAATAAGTTCTATATTGATTCAATTTTTATTTTTTTATGTAATTATTTTTCAGCTTTTCATAAACGTACAAACCCTGTGTGTCCTCACAAACCCAGATTTGAGAAACTCCTCTGTAGCCAGTCAGAAGGATTTTATACGAAGCCTGGGAAGTCACCTCTAGGAAATAAAAAATAAAAATAATAATTTGGTAACGGATTACAAAAGCGTGCACACGGATTATTAATTTGTGGGTATGGATTTAAAAACCGAAGGTACAGTTTACAAAATCTGAGCGCATGGATTGCAAATTTGTGGATGTGGTTTATTAATCTGTGGGTTTGTTAAACCGAGAGAACCGTTTAAGGATTTGTGAACTCATTCATAAACTGATGGAACGAATTGCAAAACCATTGCCAAGGCCGTTTTAATTTTTTAATTTTTTTGCAGGTGACTTCCTGGGCTCCGTACTGTCAAGATGCTTTCTGCCTGTCAGTCATTTTTGTACATTTTGTGAGTTCACCGCAGGCAGTCCTGATATGGGAAGCTGGAAGCTAAGAGTGTAACACAAACTTATTTAATTCAGTGGCTAATAGCATTTAATTATTCAGAAATTATTTATTCACAGAAAGCGTTTATACAGTACTGTATTGTTGTTTTTTAGATCACTGACGAATTAGACATCTATTCTGAAATAATCTGCAGATGTGAAAAGAATCACTGAGATACAGCAGAGATATAAACCACTTCTTCTTTTTTTTTTTTTTGGCATGAAAAATTAGTCATTCAGTGTTCCATGCCACTCAAATTCTGATTGGTGCAAATCTACCAGTTTGCTGCATAAAAGACTGAGTGATGTTTCCGGATATTCATCACACTCCAGTCGATTATGAAAGATTCTCCTGTATGTCATTTTCAGTCTTCAATTCCTCCCAGCCCGTAACTATGGAAACTGTGAGTTGAGGCGAGTTGAAGACTAAAAATGCTGTACAGATACAAGTTACATTTTATGGCCAGCAACATCCATCAGAGATTCCAGGAACAGAACATCTCCGGTGAGTTTTGGCCCTGTGTTTTCTCACATAGTGTTTAATAATTGTGACTCGAATATCTGAAAAATATCAAACTTGAACCACTGAATGTATGGATATTCAATTCAATTCAAGATTATTTGTATAGCGCTTTTTACGATACAATAGTTGCAAAGCAGCTCCACAGGAAATTAAGTTTCTACATGAGATTTATATACACTGTATATGAAGCTTGTGTAATTCCTAGTTACCATGGGATTTTAGTCCCGTGGCAGAAACAGAGAAACAAATAGAGACATAATTAGCATAGCTGTTTTTCCAACCAAGCTAAAATGATTTGTTCAACCCAAGCTAAAGCATAATAATGTGCGCTTGATCAGATATAAATGTAGTACAAGATTATGAGATGAATTATCTGAATGCTTGGCTAAAGAGATGTGTCTTTAATCTAGATTTAAACCGAGAGAGTGTGTCTGAACCCCCGAAAGTTGTGAGGAAGGCTTTTCCATAGTTCTGCCTATATTAGTTGACTTTGCTATGCTAGGTACTACCAAGAGTCCAGAGTTTTGCGATCTTAGGGATCGTGGTTGGATTGTAACGTGATAGAAGTGTCACAGTCCTGCTGGTGTGCCCAGGCTGGCCACCAGATGTCTCTGTGTGTTGAGCACATGGCTTGTTGTTTGTTGGTGCCATGTGCTCCCATGTCTATTGTCTGCCCCCCCCCCCCCCATCTTGTTACTTAATCATTGTTTCAGTGGCTCCAGCTGTGTCTCCTTCGTTTGTCTCCCTATATAGCCTCCTGGTGTCTACAGTCCTGTGCTGATCCGTTGTCTTTCGTGTGTCTTTGTTAGAGAGTGTATGTTTGACTGTGCACCAGTCTTCTGCCTGCCTGCTTGTTTTCTCCCCCTCGGGGTGGTTTTTGTTCTTTTGTTTCATTTTTATTATATTAAACACCTGATTTCCTCTGCATTTGAGTCCTCAACCTCATCTGTCAGCTGAGACTTCCTGGGGCATCTTTTTAAAGTGTCATTTCAGCTATTTAAATCATTTAAATCAAACAATTGGTCTATATTCAAAACGACATAGGGGATTTCGCTGGAAGCCCCGATCATCTCTGACTTTAAGAGAAAGCGGCAATGAAATTAGCTAGTGGATTTTGCATACCTGAGCCACTCCCCGTGCATACAGGAATAAAAGGGAGACGGGTGCATCCACTCATTAGATTTGTGCTTCGGAGCCGAGTGGATGAGAAGTGTGCTGATCTCCACAAGCCTTTCATCTCTTATTTGTTCCTGGTTGGCATCACGGTGCAGTCAGTGGAGTCCCTCTCAGCAGCGATTCCCCTGGGCACTTCAACTAAAAGAGCAAATCAGGAACGATCGAGTCTTTTTCAAGATGCCGTTTCATCCGTGTCCTTATGGTTGCGGTCGTTCCCTGTCCACGGATGACGGACACGATCGTTGTCTTCAGTGTCTGGGCTTCCAACACACTGAAGATGCGTTCGTGGATGACTCATGCACCTGTTGTGGGCGTATGAGCATGACTTCGCTGTGATCTCGCCTTTCCTTTCTGAAAGGATTGGCACCCTCTGCCGCCACCCATGCTCGGTTCTCTGGCTCGAGCAGAGAACCACCGGCTGGCGCTGGAGATCTGAGGGTGACAGTAAGAGCCTCCGCGGGCATGCCCCACGGACCTCTTACTCCTCACGCAGCGAACATCCCGTCTGGTTCCCGGGTGATTTCGCTGGTCCGTCCCACAGGGCGCCCAGCATTTCATTTGGTGCACCATCCTGTGGATAGGATATCGATCACAGCATCGGGGATGGGTTCACATCCTCTGTGCGGTGGGGCTGCCCCTTGGTGTTGTCGCTACTGCCGGACCCAGAGCTGGCCATGCTTGCTTGGGCAGCCGTGAATATCGGGCTGGAGGTCAACAGACCACCCAGTCCTGAGCCCTCGTGGCTGGATGATTGGTCTCGGAGCGGAGCATGGCTTACAACCATGCTCTGCTCAGGTGCCTTTTTCCCAGAGGTGCATGAGGAGCTGACAAAGTCGTGGATGGCCACTTTAGACATTCTACTAACAGTAACTTTGCAACTACATGTCAACTAGCAGTCATTAGAGTATTAGAAAACTGTCTGTTTAATATATTCTAACACTTTATTTTGATGGGTCCACATACAACATGCATGTTGTTTACCCTCAGAACAGTAAACCCTCTTGCCCGAATGACTATGGTCAGTTGCCCTCACATCGACAGTCATGAAGGTTTTGAGACTTTTAAAGAAACACATTTGCTCCTCCATCCCTGCTACTTTGGACCCTCTTCAGTTTGCCTATCGCCAAATAGGTCTGATGATGCCATCTGTCCTACTCTTCCCTCACACACATTGACAGCAAATGGCAACTCTTGTACTACTGGTCCCAATATACTGTTTTAGCACATCGTATTGTTTTGCACTTTTGCTATAGCACATTTACTCTCTACCTATATATATGCTCTTGTGTTGTGTTACATATAATTTTTATTTGTATTCTTTTGCACTGTCCACTGAGCAGACCTGATTTGATTACACTGATTATACCCTGCATAAATTATGTGACAAATAAAGAAACCTTGAACCTTGAACCTTGACTATGAGAAACTTTGCAAGTACAGGTGCATCTCAATAAATTCAAGAAACTCGTGTATTCAATCAATTCAATGCAGACTGAAGTAGTTTAAGTCTTTGGTTATTTTAATTGTGATGATTTTGGCTCACATTTAACTAAAACCCTCTTTAGAATATGGTGACATGCCAATCAGCTAATCAACTCAAAACACCTGCAAAGGTTTCCTGAGTCTTCAAATGGTCTCTCAGTTTGGTTCACTAGGCTACCCAATCATGGGAAGCTGCTGATCTGACAGTTGTCCAGGGCCTGTTTCAATTGGGAGGTTCAACCAACTCGGGTTTCTTGAACTCAGAGTTGAGTTACTCTGAGATGGGAAACCCTGAGTTTTTGGTTCTGGGTGTTGGTTACTCAACCTAAGTAGGTTGACTCTGAGAATCCATACCATGACTATGAAAAGTCATGATCAGTCCAGAGTTCACATGTTACAGCTCCCGCCAAAAGGCGTGGTGCATACTTCTGTCAATGCGTAACTTTAACTCTTACTGTCAAACTGTTAACAACAAATTCTTCTTATGATTCATTTAAGGTATCGAACAAAAATGTCATCTGGGAAAGAAACAAGCAGCAGCTAAAAGAGTATACACAATTAAATCAAGGTGCTTTAAGCATGAAAGGTTCATATGTGTGGGCTTAATGACTTTACAAACATTTGACATAAAATATCATTCAATGTCTATTTCAATGCGCTGCAGCTTTTTCACATAGTCAAACACTCTTTTCACATAGTTAAATATTCTCTAATCCAACCTGTTGCATTTCTTAATTAGAGTAATACAATTAACTACTGACTTGGCGGAAGGCAGAGGGAGAACCAGCACTGACAGATGGTGAGGAGGTGGTCAAGTTTGAAGAATTCTCAAATCCAAAAGTAAAAGAATAACTTAGGAAATGAGGGATGAATAATTTGTTTTTATAACAGCAGGGAGGTGGTTACAGCTTGCTACACCTCCATCTGGCATCCTTCCATTCCATACAGTATGTTTCATTTCAGAAGGTGCGATGGGTGGTGTCATCAATACATCCAACCATTACTTCCAGCCCGATCGGCAATCCGTATATTTTATGGCTAATTCAGCGTTACTTCAGATGTCACAGAAAGATGTATCAAGTGAACATCATTTTTCAGATTAGCCTCATTTAAGCGATTTTTCACCACTGACCTAGTCCTGTGAAACTCCTCTTTGACATTTGTGCCCAGGACAAATGATCAGAATGAGTATGAGAGAAATGCACACTTTCCTTAAAATCTGCATAAAGACTTATAATGTGCTCTGCATCTCCGATGTTTTAAAGTGCATTTTCCTATTTTGCTAATTATCTTCCAATGGGGTAAAATTAAAATATTCTTGTTTCCGTTTGCATTAAGATTATTTTCTTACCTAATGGTGGACAATTTTACTTGTTTTATAAAATGCACTTAAAATCCCCAGGAAACAAGACAAAATATTGAAAATTTTTTCATATATATAATTTTACATTTTAGACATCTGTACTTGAAATAAGACAAAAAAAATCAATTTTGCAGTTTGAATTAGGCATTTAAACCTCGCTAAAACTATAAAAGGAGACCGAAAGGAACTCCGGTTTGAAAACCTGCTCCACCAGGTTAGGTTCAGAATTAAGTTAACCTAATTGACTCTGAGTATGTTATCTCTCTTTTAGAAATAAACTTTTTGACAAACCTCTGATTTTTATGTGAAACCCAGAGTTTCCCTAATTTCAGGGTTAATGCTGTTTTCAACCTCCTTTCTGAAATGGGCCCCAGTAATCATTCATTTTTCAAAGTCATAACATTCATTGCCGGAGCTGGCTGTTCACAGAGAGCTGGAAGCATGTTAACAGAAAGTTGAGTTGAAGGAAAAGTGTGGACAAAATGATGCACAACCAACAGGGCCATAGTTTTGGGGCCCCTGAAAATATTGATGTGGTCCCCCACACACATATCATATACTGTACAATATATAAGCATGGAGGCATATATAATAGGTGTTTCTTACTAAATAACAAAACGGTTAACAAATAAATGCATATAAAGGTTTTTACTGAACATCAGCACAAAAAAATTCACAAAAAAACATATTATAACAAATAAATAGCAACAGTAAAGCAACAAAAAATATTTTGATCAGTAATGAACACTGAAATAACTGAATTATGCAAATCATTCTTACATCAATTCTATTGTGTATTTGGTTTGCTTGATCTTCATTTTGACATTCATTGAAGTGACTTCACAATGAACTGAAATCATTGTCTGACGTTTTGTTGGCAAACACTGTATTTTGATAGTCCACTGTCTGCTTAGCTACTTTCAGAAAGTAACTATTAAACCTCTCCTGAGTTTGGGTATTAGAAAATAGTTTTTAAAAGCCAACTTTATTTTTCTGCACAGAAACAGAGACAGGTAAAGACTAGAAGATGTGCACTGCAACTCAAACTTCTCCAATGCTCTGGAGCTACATCCTGTAAATTGAATTCAGCAGGTCGAGACTGAAGTCTAAATGTGGCATTATACACAGATGCCCTCACTTCATTTTCAAAGCCTGCTTTGAGATCCTTATATTTGCTTACTAATGGTGCTGAGTGCCATCTGATCTTCTTCTAAATCTTTTAACTTTTAGCAGTGGTTTGAAAGTGGGTATCCAACGCAGAGATTATATTATCCAATGCCACAAATAAAATATTGTTTCAAAATAAATTTTCCTCTGTCTGTTGCTAATTAGTGTCCTCTGAACTCTGACTTTCATCTGCAAACCGCTTTCTCCTTCTCTTGTGGCTGACTGGAAACCCCTGGGCATCCCTGCAATGACTCTGCAAAAGATAATCCCATGAGTTCTAAAACCTCCATCTCTTCTTTCAGTGCCTGTATGTTGCTTATTTCAACTTCCATTGAAATGTTTCTTGATGTTTGAATTAGGGTTCTGTCTTCAATGGACTGCAAGATTTTCTTCATACAGTGAGAAGAACAATGGCTTTGAAGGGCATGAAGTACTGTTTTGATCACTGGCCTCTGACCGGCTTCATTGGTTAAACTGCACTTTGCAAGGATGGTGTCCAGAGCTTCTATGATTGATGGCAAGTGGTTTGCAACAGGTTTAACTGCAGCTATGCATGCACTCCACCTGGTCTCTGACAACGTTGAAGGGTGCAGCCAGTCTTACTGATTGCCCACCACTCTGGACTTGCACTAAAGAGTCTGTATAAGCAGTTCAAAAACCCAAAATGTTGACACATCAGGACATGACTCTGTCACAACAACATTCATTCTGAATCCAGGGCATAACAATGATTAGGTCATCTGACTGGCAGTAGCTATCTTTCTAACAATCACCTCACGTTCATGATCTGTAAACTCTCTGGCCATAATCCTGGATCAGTTGTCAAAAATCTTAATTCTCCTACATTTCGCCTTAACCTTCACTAGTGATGTTGGCTATTTCATGCATTTGTTCAGTTGAGGGACCTGCCTCAGACAACAAATACCATGACTCAAAGATATCCCAAACTTTGCAGTTAATTTCAGTTAAAATACTCGTGACTAGAAATAATAGTGATTCCCTGTACAAACATACCCAAAGAGTATCATCACCACTGACCCTCAGGTCATCTTTGGAAAAATGGCTGTGGTCAGAAAATCCACATGTGATGCTGCAGAACATTATAAAAATGAATATACATCACTTTAAAGATGACAATGTTGTTGTAAACCTTTTATTTTAAAGTTAATTAAATACATTGTTTATCTATATTTTATCTAATTGTTTTATTATATAGTTTATTTTAATTATTTTTCTTTTAATGCCATTAAGCATTAAACTTGAAATACTGATGTCATACACTTATTTAAGACAAATTAATAAAAAACTACCAAAGACAGAGGATTATAAATAACAACTTCTTTAAAGGACCAGCAAATATAATAGTTTTTAAGCCTGTTATAATTTTGTAAATCTAAAAGTAAAATTCAGAAACAGATAACAATGCAATCTAATGTAAAAATAAACAAATAATGAAATTAAGACAATGGTTTTGTTTAATCATCAGTAAGGGCTGTGTGTAAACCTCACTCTCCTGACCTCAAAAAGACTCTAGCGACTGATTCTAGAGGCTGTCCAGGCGCCCAACTGGGGAATCCCGGGTTGAGACCGCTCACGAGTTGTGGCAGTGTGGACCTGGGAGTTACACTATGCAGTCTCCGATCAGCCAGTAGCCTAAATACAATTATGTGACGGCGGCAGTCTAACCTGTCATAAAGAAGGTCTTGATAGACTGGGATACATCAATTCTCCTGGGCTCTCTCTCCTTCTTTTCATTCCGTTTCTGGTAGCCTGATTTATATTTTCTTTTCCATGACATTGTCAGTCAGCATGTACATTGCTAACTTCATCTGACGTCTCAACTCTGATTGGTCGTCTTGTTCACGATCTGGGGTGGGACTTCTGAGAATACTTTGTATCAGACTAAACCATTTCTCGGTAGGGTAAAGGAGCAGATATTAGAACATTTCTTTAACCAAATTGCATGCTTTTTGTAATTTTCATAATATTTCAGTTATACAACTAATCAAATATTAGAATAAGTCACAGAACATGGGCCTGTTTAGTATAATTCTTGGATTTTGTGGGGCCCCCTGGGTGGTAGGGGCCACTAGCATTGTCACAAAATTTCACCCAATGGCCAGTGACAAAAGAGAACCATATTATGAGGATTGTCAAGCAAGATAGATTCAAGAATTTGGGTGAACTTTTTTATTTTTTATTTAAAGCACTTTCACACACAACTACAGGTTGATCCAAAGTGCTGTACAATACAACAAATAAAACAAATAAAACAAACATCACAACATAACAATACATTGACATAGCTAGATAAAAGCTATTGACAGAATATGTTTTTAACATTTAAATACAGCCAAGAGGCGAGCTCTAATTGAAGCTGGTGATGTTTCCATAGACTAGGACCAGCAACAGCAAGGCTCGATCACCTCTGCAATGGAACCTAGATCTAGGAACAGAGAGAGACCAAGATTACAGAATCTTATGGTCCTATTTGGTTTATAAGTAGATATTGCCTCGGAGAACATCTTGATTTTGAGATTTAAAACAAAAGTTACAATTTTAAAAATAATTCTAGATTTGACTGGTAACCAGTTTAAATAAGAATCAGATGTGGTCGAACCTTTGTCTGTAATCAATCTTGCTGCAGCATTTTTGGACCATCTGTAAACGCATTATAGAAGACTGACTTATACCACAGTATAGTGAGTTACAGTAATCTAAACGAGATAGAACAAACAAGTGAATAATCTGTTCGAACTGTTTTACAGACAGTAAAGATTAGATTTTTGATAAACTAATTTGTTTCTCAAAACCCAGGTTGCAATCAAAAAGAACACCAAGATTTTTACCACAGGTTGTAAAGTAGGAAGAGAGATGACCAAAATGAAGGGCACAATCTTCATATGACTTTGAACCAAACTAAATTATTTCGGTTTTGTTCTCGTTTAACACTAAAAGATTCTGCTTTAACCATATTTGTAATTCGTTTATACAATTCAACAGATGTTCTGATAATTCTTTACTTTTATGCTGCAAGAGAAAATACAGCTGAGTATCATCCGCATAAAGGTTCTCAAAGATATCACCCATTGGCAGCATGAATATAGAAAATATAACTGGAGCAAGAACTGAACCCCGTGGCACCCCACAAGCAAGTGGGTGTGAGGACGAACTATGTTGGCCAATAGAAACACTAAAACTTCTGTTAGTTAAAAAAGATTGAAACCATTTCAATACCTTACCCTCTAACCCAACACAGCTCTCCAACCTGGAAATCAAGATATTGTGGTCCACCATATCAAATACTTAAGTCTAAAGCACCATGGGCATACCCTCTATCTGTTTCTAGTAAAATATAATTTACAACATTTAAAAAATGCAGTTTCCGTGCTGTGTTACTTAAAACCCGATTAGAATTTTTCAAGAATATTATTTGACATCAAATGGGACAAGTATACAGATTTTCTCAAGAATCTTAGAAAGAAATGGCAAGTTTGATATAGGCCTAAAGTTATTAAAATTCAAGAATCAAGATTGGGCCTCTTTAATAATGGATTGTAATGTAGCTGTTTTGAGCCAGGAACAACATTAGTGACTAGTGTTAAAAATAGTTAAAGATCATGTCCAACGGCATTGAGAATCTGTTTTAGAAATATAGATGGAATTATATCTTGAGAAGATGAAGTTGATCTTAGATATTCAACAATGTCTTTACAGGATTCAAAGGAAACAGGCTGAAAATCGTTCCACAACATTGGACCGCTTGATCTTTCAGGTTAAACAGAGTTCCCCAGGGGCAGGTTAGATCTTAATTGAACGGTTTTCTCATTAAAAAATGTACAGACTTGTTCACACAGTGATACGGAAGCATCAGGAAAAATGTTGACAGGGGGACTGAGCACAGAATCAATAACAGAGACAAGGTCTTAGGTCTGTGTAAACTGTCACCAATAAACTCAGATAGATATTTGGACTTGGCGGCCTTGACAGCTCTCTGATAGACATATAAGGAATCTATCCACATTTCATAAGAGAACTGTAACTTATCCTTACACCATTCTGCAATCCTTTCTGAGCAAACGAGTTGAATCATTAAGCCATGGCTAGGGTCTAGTAACAATATGTTTGGGTTTTAACGGAGCAAAAAGATTCATAGTAGACAAACATTTTTGATTGAAGAAATTAAAAAGTCTGTTCACATCCTGCACAGGAGAGGACAGTTCAAGCACATGTGGATCAGTTATAGCATAAGAGGCCGCAAATCTCTCACATGACTGAGTGGAGAAATAACGATTCAAACAAGTCACTGAAGGTGTGACAACTACTGGATCGGGGAAATTATAGAAACAAAGTACCAGTCTGTGTTCAGCAAAACAAGTTTCACGGATTTCAATGTCCGATATTTGGAATCCATGTGAAAGAATCAAGTCCAACATGTGACCATGAGCATGAGTAGCCTCTTGCACCCATTGCACAAAATCAAATGTGTCAATAAGATTTTTTAATTCAGTTACCAAGGGTTTAGTGGGACAACGTAAATGGATATTAAAATCACCCAACACTAAGATGTAATCAAACCGTGGAATCAGTTCTCCTAGTAAATCAGATAATTAATTTAGAAAGGCATTGTTAATGTGCGGTGGGCGATAGATATTAACACAGAGAACTGGACGTACCAAATCAATTTTAAGAAGCTGTACCTTAAAGCTAGAGTAGACACCAGTCGAAATGGTACATGTAATAAACTTTCGTTTTGAAAACTGCTGCAAGTCCTCCTCCACGTCCAGTTTTCCTGGGGCAATTATAAAAGGTGCAATCCTGAGCAAGAAAAATGTGCCTATGACACAATCAGAAGGGTTATGAATCAATGATGTTCAGTGGTGTCCCATTTCACTTTAAAAATGACATGGTCAGATCCTTGCTAGGTTATAACACCAAACAAATCTGTCAATATTATCACAGAGAGAAAACAACAGAGGCTGATCATTAATTTATAACCAGGTTGGAAAGGTGATATGCATTTTTGTGTAGAGTAATTTAATTAATTTTTTTTTTTGTTTCCACTTTAACACTTCACACTGTTTTCCCTTTGTACATTAAATAAAGTGCATGCTCTTACTAATGAATTGTAATTCTAGATGGTTATAACTTCCCATTCGCTTATCACATATCATTGTGTGTAAATGTTGCACCTTTCCATTTCTTGAGGAAATGTAGTTGACTATAAGTATACTTAACAGAATGCGTATACTAAGTACACTACATTTTCTTAAGGGAAGTGACATCACGAACCTGGCAGTGTCTGTCACGGGTGGCGAGAAAATCACATTAAAACAGAGGTCTGGATCCAACTGCAGGTAAAAGGCTTTAATAAACAACAAAAAGGCCAACAAGGCAAAAACAAAACAAGTTAAGGAAGGGATACATAAAACGGCAACATGTGCATGTATCCCCAGAGTAACAGCAACCACGAAGAACAACACATGTGCATACAATAACATACATACACAATGAAACCAGACAGAGTGGTGGGAGAGGGTGGTAAAATGATTCCGTGATGATGGGGAACAACTGAGAGTGTGATGAGTGGCAGGTGTGTGGAGTTAAGGGAAATTACCCCCCCCCCCCCTTAAAGGAAAGGCTTCCAGACGTTCCTGAGCATCCAACAAAGGAAACTGCAGAGAGGGGCGGAGTTGGGGAGGGATGGGGGTTGGGGTTGGGGTCGGGGTCAGGGTCAGGCCCATGTAGTGGAAGAGGGCCTGGAGACAGAGGCACCCACGGGTGCCAGGGTGGGGCAGGCAGAGCAGGAGGCCTGGCCGGGGCAGTCAGGGCAGGAGCGAACTCTGTGGGCTACCGGAACGGAGTGGAGCGGACTCTGTGGGCGCCCGGAACGGAGCGGACTCTGTGGGCTCCCGGAACGAAGAGGACTCTGTGGGCTCCCGGAAAGGAGCGGGGCTCTGGAGCGGACTCTGTGGGCTCACGGAACGGAGCAAACTCTTTCGGCTCCCAGAATGGAGGGGGCTCTGGAGCGGACTCTGTGAGCTCCTGGAACAGAGCGGCTCTGGAACGGATTCTGTGGGCTCACGGAACGGAGCGGACTCTGTGGGCTCCCCAGGTTGGAGGGAGCTCTGGAGCGGACTCTGTGGGCTCAATGGAATTAATCCCTGAAGGCTGAACTGCTCAGATGCAGAGCCAGGTTGACATACTCCTCCAGCGATACATCTGGAGCCCAGTATGGCATCATGGACTTAAAGGAGTCGGCCAGGCCTCCCCAGAAGATGACCATGAGGCAGATCTTCTCTGTAGCCGACTGGCGAGCCATTCCCACGAAGTCCTCGGCGTAATCCTCGATGCTCCGGTCTCCCTGCCGGATTTCGAGGAACTTCCCTGCTGGACCCATGTTGAATGGTTTCATTTTGTCACGGGGCGGCGAGAGAAATCACTGTAAAACAGAGGTCTGGGTCCAACTGCAGGTAAAAGGCTTTAATAAACAACAAAAAGGCCAACAAAAAACAAAACAAGTTAAGGAAGGGGATACGTAAAACGGCACCAATGCATGTATCCCCAGAGTAACATCAACCACGAAGAGCAACACATGTGCATACAATAACATACATACACAATGAAACCAGACAGAGTGGCGGGAGTGAGTGGTACAAGTAGTCCGTGATGATGGGGAACAGCTGGGAGTGTGATGAGTGGCATGTGTGTGGAGTTAAGGGAAATGAGTCCAGGAGGAAGGGAGATGGCGACCTCTGGTGGTGAGAGGGAGGAACGCAAGGCCTGGACTCATGACAGTGTCAAGGTTCAAGGTTCAAGGTTTCTTTATTTGTCACATGATAAATTATACAGGGTATAATCAAAAGTGAAATGTAGGTCAAATCAGGTCCGCTCAGTGGACAGTGCAAAGAATAAAAAAAAATAATAATAATAAAACATAAAAAATTATATAAGAGTAACCACAAGAGCATATATATATATATATATATATATATAGGTAAAGAACTAAAAAGTAAAATGTGCAATAGAATAAAGAAAAGTGCAAAACAGTAAAACAGTAAGATGTGCAAAACAAATAGGATGTGCAAAAAACAGTATATGGGACTTAATAAATATTAGTATAAACAGGAGGGATGAGAGGGATGTGCAACGGGTTGTACTGGGTATGCACACATAGCGGCAATACGGATGATGAGAATATGAATGTTTTTGTTATTTTTTACAGATAATAATGAGTCTTGTGAAAGTTTATGGAACAGAGTTTGTGTTAAGGAGCCTGATGGCCTGAGGGAAGAAGCTCTTCCTCATTCTCTCTGTCTTTGCCATCAAGCTCCTGAAGCGCCTGCCAGATGGCAGTAAACGGAAAAGATGGTTACCGGGGTGATTTGAGTCTTTGATGATTTTAGCAGCTCTGCTTCTGCAGCGTTTGAGGTAGATGCCCTGCAGAGAGGGGAGAGCAGACCCTGAGATGCGCTCAGCTAGGCGCACGACTCTCTGTAGAGCTTTGCAGTCCTGGTTTGTGGCATTATTATACCACACTGAGATGCACTGAGTCAGAACACTTTCTATGGCCCCTGAATAGAAAGTTTTCAGGATAGCTGGTGAGACCCTGAATTTCCTCAGCTGTCGCAGATGGTACAGCCTTTGCCTGGCTTTCTTCACCTGTGTTTGGATGTGTGTAGTCCATGTCAGGTCCTCGGAGATGTTTACTCCGAGGTACTTGAAGCAGCTCACCCTCTCCACAGGGGTCCCACTGATCATAAGAGGAGTGTAGGGCCGCTGCTGTCTCTTCCTGAAGTCCACGATCAGCTCCTTGGTTTTGCTCACGTTCAGAGAGAGACAGTTGTCCTGGCACCATGATGTAAGTCTCTCCACCTCATCCAAGTATGCGGTCTCGTCATCGTTGTTAATGAGGCCCAGGACCACAGTATCATCAGCAAATTTAATGATAGATGTGGAGCTGTGAGAGGACACGCAGTCGTGGGTGTATAGAGTATAGCAGGGGTTTCAGGACACAGCCCTGTGGGGCTCCTATGTATTATTCTTGTGTCTTCTATGTGTCTTTCATTTGAATGGTAGTCAGCGTTATTTTTTCAGTAACAAGTAATCAAATTAATTCATGTTTTCTTTCACTGCTATTACTGACAATAAAAGGTTTTCATCCGAGTAGGCTCTCTCTCACCTATAGGACCTACAAAGTTTCTCTGGTTTGTATGTTGGGGTGGGGTGGGAGACAATCATATAACTGATGATGATTGGCTTAGGTAGTGTAAATTTCATTGTTTTCCATTGTTCCATTGAGTGATGGCAAGTCCAACGAGTTCAAAAGTAGCCTTTGCAAACTGGAAATATAAGCACTACTTTTTCCTCATTGAGGTGAATGGCAAAATATTTATGTAGTTGTGGTCTGTGCAATAAATATTACACATTCTAAACCATCTATTGCATTTTATTATTCCACTATATTAATGGTAATATTTACAATAATACATTTTATTTGATAGGTGTCTCTCACATTGTCCCACAGCAACATTACAATAGCGTAGATTAGTGTCCAATGTTTTATAATAATACTTTATTCTATTTAGTGTCCATTTCATTCATTTAACATATTTAATATTGTGGACATCCAAGTTATTTGACATATTTGATTTTTTTTTTTTAAATGTACCACAAAATATACTTTCCTTTTAAATTATATTGTATCCCTCTTGTCTGAACGCTGACGCTACGCTCCATCTGACTAGTAAGCCGATTCTCAAATAGCTGCTGTGATGACTTTTGTTCTACCCACTTAAATGATAGAAGTACTTGCAGTGACCAGTCTATACAGACTGTGTCTGTTGACTTTTGTTCTACCCACTTAAATGATAGAAGTACTTGCAGTGAACAATCTATACAGTTCCCCGAATAGTGAGGTCAAAATATAAATTACATTCAGGATCTAGAAAAAATCTGTTCGTGATTAAACCAGAAAAATGCTAAATAAATGAAACAAAATATTTTTAAAGCTTGGGTTCCTAAATATAAGGTCACTCACATCCAAATCAGTTAGTGTAAAGGAAATGATTACAGATAATAGTTTTGATTGTATTCTGTCTGACTGAAACCTGGCCTAATCCAAATTATTATATTAGTCTAAATTAATCTACTCCTCCAAGCTACTGTTATAAGCATGAGCTTCGTCAGACTGGTCGTGGCGTTGGTGTATATAATATATAGTATACAATATATAGTGATATTCTCTCAGAAAACAGGATACAGGTTTAACACATTCAAAATACTTATGCTTAATGTTACACTGTCAGATATGCAAAATCTGTCCTATCTCTTGCTCTGGCTACTGTGTATAGACCGCCAGGGCCATATGCAGATTTTCTAAAAGAATTTGCAGATTTCCTCTCAGACCTATTGGCAGGGGCCAAAAAAAAATGTAATATATAACTGTAATACACATACATATATGTGTGTGTGTGTGTGTGTGTGTGTGTGTGTGTGTGTGCATGTTTATGTGGTTTATGAGGACACAAATTTGTATAATAACATGGGTATGACATAGGTATTACAAGGAGAAGGTGATTTATGAGGACATTTTCAGTGTCCCCATAATTTAAAATGCTTATAAATAATACAGTGTGCGTTTTTTGGGGGGAAAGTTGAAATGCACCGTCTCCTGTGAGGGCTAAGTTTAGGTGTAGGGTAGGTGTAGGGCAATAGCACATACAGCTTGTACAGTATAAAAACCATTACGCCTATGGAGAGTCCCCATAAACCATAAAAACCAACATGTGTGTGTGTGTGTTTGTGTGTGTGTGTGTGTGTGTGTGTAAAACGTTACAATATAACATTTCTGTAATATATATAAAACCTACCAGTCAAAAGCAGTAAAATTGTGAAATATTTTTTGCTAAAAACAACTGCTTTCAGCAGTTGAGTAAACTTTTTCAGGATTATTTCATGAATAGAAGGATCCAAAGATCAGCATTTATCTGAAATAAAAAGCTTTTGTAACATTTTACACTATACCATTCAAAAGTTTAGTCAGTATATATATATATATATATATACTGTATGTATTTTTTTTTTGAAAAATAAACTATATAAATTATTATTTTTATTTAGCAAGGATGCTTTAAATTGATCAAAATGATGATAAAGACATTTAGAATGTTACAAAATATTTCTATATCAGATAAATGCTGTTCTTCTGTACTTTCTATTTGTAGTACAAAAACTTTTGAACAGTAAGATACACTACTCTGGTAGTGTATAGACAATTTTTATTTTATTTCTTGCTTATAATTGGCTTAGAAATCAGATACACTGCTGGACAATAACCAATAATAATGATTTGTTTATATAATACAAACAATTTTTATCACATAATAAGGCAGAATATTTTCTATACTGTAATAAAGCACTGCAGTGTTCATATTTGCACTTTATTTATTACCTGGAGATGACTTGAAAAACCATATATTGTTGCAATCCAGCATGTTTAATGTCTTCATGTTTCCAAACGTTTCTGTTTTCTGTGAAAACAAATGCTTTCAAACAGTGATAGCTGGAGCTTTTGTCCATATTAGGAAGTTCCTTTTCTGCATGGGAGCGCCTTCCAGCTTGTATGAACTAACACACACTGCATGAAATTAGTGTTTAGTGCTCCGTGATGTTCATCTCGCTTTGGGTCCGAATAAAACATCAGGTCATGCACAGACTATCCTGTCTCTTTGTATTTAAATCTATATTTAATCACACTGGCTCTTGAAAACTTCTATGCGAACACACTTCCCCGAAAAAGTGCAGGGAACGAATTCATGTTATATTAAAAGTGGGTGGGGGGGTGATGGAGAAAGATACGTCCCCCGCGTGATCTACGCCCCTGCCTATTGGTTAATGTTGATAAGGCGCTAATTGTCTGATAATTTAATATTCACGTTGATAATAAAAATGATGGGTTAGTACTTGCTTTTAGTGACCTTATAAACTCTTTTGGAGTCAAGCAAAATGTCACCGGGCCCACTCATCGTTTTAATCATACTCTAGATTGAATTAGATCGCATGGAATTGATCTTACTGATATATATATCGTACCTCAAAGTGATGAAGTTACTGACCATTTTATTGTATCGTGCATGGTGAATATTACTGGTATTAACCATATGGCTCCGCATTAACATCCAGGCAGAGCGTCTGGGTTACGTCGTAACCCCGTTCCCTGATAGAGGAACAGAGTCGTTATGTAGTGACGACATGGGGATTTACCTGGAAGCCCCAATCATCTTTGACTTTAAGAGAAAACGCCAATGAAATTGGCTAGTGGATTTGCATACCTGAGCCACTCCCCATGCATACGGGTATAAAGAGCGACAGGTGCATCCACTCATTAGGTTTTACGCTGAGGAGCTGAGAAGCGAGTCCCTGGCAACCAGCAATGGTTCAAGATTGTGGCATGGGGACATAACGCGTCTCCGTTCCCTCCATCAGGGTATGGGGGTTACGTCGTAACCTAGATGTTCCCTATCTGTCGGTCACTACGAGTTATGTTGTGATGACATAGGGTCCTATGGAAAGCGCCACAAGCTGAACCCCGTCACAACCTCGTGGCATGCAGATGTTGACAAGCGGCGCATGACAGAAAAATGCCATGCAAGAGGTTGCAACCTTCCCATCGCCCAGTGCAAATTGCTAACCTTGGTGCCGCGAGGACCACTGAGTAAATCTCTGTTGGAGATAGCCAAGCCGATGTTCCTTTACCCACAGAAATCAGAAGGGATTTCGGCCTTCAGTGAAAAGACGGCTTCAAGTCTTTCCTATTTGTTGTTACAGCTGGGCAGTAACGGCAGGGTAGTGAGCCTTCCGGAGAAAGGCGCTACGGAGGCCACAACCTGTCCGAAGGGAGGTGTAACAATTCTATAAAGCTATTATTTCAGCTCCGGGGAATAATTTATTAAAGATTCAATATTGCTTTGATTAAAGTGATATTAATCTTTAACTTATGATTTATACTGTATTAACAATTCGTCCAGCGATCATTAACATCGTTTATCTTTATCAATTTCGTTTCTCTTACCTCGTGGCCACCGAGACAATAAAACGACATTAGCAATCTTCTTTCTCAGATTTGAGCTAGGTAACGTAAATCTGGACAAATAGTTTGAACTTGAAAATCATCCACGAGACATCATTCTTTATCAATGAAAAAAGGTTTATTTACTAACTGCTATTCTACGATACATGGATTAACTTAATAAAAACACATAGACAAACACATAACATACACACACATTCATAACTCTACGGTTAACGTTAGGATAAAGTATTTTCTTGCACTCTTTTCTATCTCATAACTGTAACTTATGAGAAGATCACGAACATAACTCTGCTATGTTTCTGCGTATAGATAAACCAGTTTCAGTAAGAATAGAGGCTCTGTTTGGTTACTTGCATTCATTCAGCAGGCCGAATCTCTTGCTTCGTCCCACGTGGTTCCTTCATGTTTTCACGGAAATCTCTGATGCTTGAGTTGCTGCTGCGTGACGTCACCGGGAAGCACTCTCTTGCGATTGGCTGTCTTTGTTCTGTGTTAGATGGAAGGCGTTGTTGGTCTGCTGGCTTTGAGGTGTTACGGCTTTTGAAGTCTTGAATTCGCTTAGCTAGTTTTCTCAGCCCGATGTTATGGGCGAGTGTCCAGTGCGACCGAAGCTTCCGGATCGTCCACGAGCGAGCACGTTGAAGAGCGAGGAGAAAGAGAGAAGAAGAGAGAATGTTCCAAAGCTGTGTTGTTCATTTTAAGCGGCACTAGTTTGAATACGCCCACGGCGACTGTCCCAATCAGATTGTTCCCCGCCCCGCACGGTTTCTTTTGCCATGCCCACATCATCTGATATTTAATTTATCACATAAAAGATATACTTACAGACCTCTTATTCGTGCTGTAATCATGCATTATGATGCTAAAGTTTAACTGTCATCCACACCACTTATTACTGAAGACGACAGCTTTTTTTAGAGACTAAACACCGCATTTGACACACAAAGTACATCTACTGATTGTATCTACTACACAGGTCAAGAAAATACCATCGGTTCCATTACGCAGCAAGCTTATTAAAAAGACAGAGTACAACATTAATATATATATTGTTTCTTGAGTATATTGCTTTAATAGAAAAAGCCACTAGTTTCCCCTTTCGAAATCCTCTATGCAGGTTGAGTCTCTTTGTTTTCCAACGAAAAAGCGCGCGCTGGAGCTGCTCGAGGAGGGGCTTTGAGGTCGTGCAACAGTGCTGGGGTCTGCTGAAGATCTCACTTCTTGCAGAGATAAGAGACAAAAAGAGAGAGGGGTGGGGGGAGGGATTCTAGTTCCAGACAGAGAGGCGCCACATTTCTTTAGCTGGCATTTTATGACTTGCAGTAAAAGGACTTAAAGATGTGCTGTTTTTCAATCATCTTGCGCGACGAGGCTCTATACATCCCCCTTTGGCTTGGTGATGTTCCCGATGGAACATCGGCGGGCACTGGAACAAGAGGGAGAGAGAGCAAGCACACACAAGACACAAACAACATCTCCATCACTGACTGAATCCTGGAGCAGGGTAATTTGGGAAGGAACAGGTTAGAAACTTGAGAAGATGTAGGGATGCATTGTTTGGGATTATTGACAATTGGGTCATTTTGATTGGTTTAATTGTCAGGGGTTTGACGAGGGGGAATAGGCATAATCTCAATCAGGTTGGTTGAGTTCTTGGGTTCGGGTTCTTGGTCGGGTTTATCACGTCGGAACAGGCGCGGGACGCCTGACGTGCATCTGTTGAAAGACTCTTGAACGGCGTTCACTCGCTTGTGTAGGTGGAAGGCCAGTGTCAAAGTCACAACATATCCTACCTTAGTAGAGATGCAAAGGGCCGTGTCAGCGGCAGACCAAGACCGAATAATTGGCGCGCCGGCGGGCGGAAGGCGAGCGATAGCTTCTAAAGCTGTGTCAACAGGTGTCAAATCCATAAGTTGCGTTCCTTCCTCCTTGATCCTTTCTTCCAATTCTGGATCGAGGACAAAGGAATGCTGTTTGAAGAAGGGTGATATTTCGATTTCAGCCTGATACTCGTCGTCAGTAAGGTGATACAGTGCTAACTCGTCAATATGGAGGATCGAGCCCTTAGGGACAGTGATCCATGAAGTTTGGTTGGGCAAACTAATGCATGTGGCGGTGAGGTACTACGAGCTTTGGCGCAGTGAGTGGCTCAGGGACATGTGTGAGAATACCGTCTCGAAGATACAGCATGTGCTTGATAGAGTGGAGCGTGCGGAGCTCGGAGGATGTGTTTAGGTCCGAGGTGGAAATGGGATGTTTTAACAGGTCGGACATGTGAGCTGCCATGGTTCGTATTGACAAATCCGCATTTTGGCGGCTGAGGAGATCGTCAGCAGCGAACGGAGGGGATATGGCAATGTGGGAGGGGGCAGGGGTGTGCGCGCCAGTGGCGTGCTGGTGGCGGGTTACTGCTGCCACCGAACGGTTGGGTGGGAGGTTATGAAATGTCCAGGACTCTCCATGTAATGCACCTGCTTTGGCGAGGGCATCAGTTTGGTCATCAGCCATGGACATATGCTGTGGGCATTCCTTCACACACATTCTCCTCGAAGTACCTGTGATTTGTCATTTGCGGTTGTGGCGGTTCTTTCGGTTCTGCTGAGGTGTACAGTGTGTCCGTTGAACAGTTTTGGCAGGCCGCAAGCCCGTTTCCAAGTGAGGATTTGTAGTTTTGGGCATATCGTGCCTCAACGTCCCGTCCTTGGAGTTTTATTAGCCAGGTGTGCGTTGATCACCACGCCATCTCTGATTCGTTGACTGTTGAGGAAGGTGACTGGCTGGTGACAAGTCTCGATGATGACTTTCTGTGTACCGATGTAATTAGAGAAATGCTGGATGGCCCACACAGTGCAAAGCAATGCTTTTTCCGACATAGTTCACCTTGGTTTTGCACCATTGTCCTTTGTGAAGGGCGATTTTAGCTCCTGCTGTTGTCAGCTGGTTTAGGACATGATCAATTTCCTTGAGGTGGTCTTCCACACTTGAGCTTTTCATTAAGAAAATCCAGGGAATCCTTTGCGAAGGAGTCCTTGTACTTGTGCAGAACCTCTTTGAGTCCTTGGCAATCCACTTCATTGTGGAGGGCATCCGCCTCACTCAGAATTTGTTGGATTTGTGCATTGAACCCGGCGTAGGGTTCTTCTGCAGTTATGTCATTTGAGGGGCTTTGGGCCCCGATAGTCACCTGTGTAGGTGATTCTGTCGCAGGCTGGGTTGAGACAGCGTAGACAGCGAGGTGAGTGTCATCCGTTAGTTCTGAACGGCAGACGCTTTCGCTGGACACTGGCAGAATTGAGGTGATGGCAATGGTTTCATGAGGTTTTGTGAATGTTATGGTGTCATTGCATTCTTCTGACGTTAGTTAGGCTGGTATGGGGCCTATGACAGGTACCATTAGTTCAAAGTCATGGAACGCTTGGATGTTTTAACGGGTCGGACATGTGAGCTGCCATGGTTCGTATTGACAAATCCGCATTTTGGCGGCTGAGGAGATCGTCAGCAGCGAACGGAGGGGATATGGCAATGTGGGAGGGGGCAGGGGTGTGCGCGCCAGTGGCGTGCTGGCGGCGGGTTACTGCTGCCACCGAACGGTCAGTCCAGGAACAGGTGACTTGGTCCTGCTTGGCAGGGGTGAGGTCGATGCACGTCCTGTCCTTGACGGCTCATAGCGTAATTCGTAACGGTGCTTGAGTTCCTCTTGGAAACTTTCATACTCCTCTTTGAAGTAGTCGAGCTGTCGTGTTAGGCAGCTGATCTCTTTTCTTGACTCATCCAGGTGAGCTTCAAGGGCTTTGATTCTGCTGTTTTTGTCCCTGAAGTCAGCCTTTGCCTTCTCCAGTAGCTGCTCTGCATACTGTAGCTTGTCAGCACGATCAGCGTAGTTCTCTTTGATTTGCTCCATTTCGTGGTTAGTAGCTGCTAGAGTCTCTTTTAGCCTGTTGATCTCCTCCTCAGTGCCTCGTTCCACCTCATCCGTCCCTTCCTGTCCTTCCTGAGCTTCACGTTCCAGCTGCTCTATGGGTCGTTGTGCGCTTGTCAGCTCCTGCTGGCATTGTGCAGCGTGCTTGTCACTTGACTTGAGGGTGGTGATGAGTGTGTGACTTAAAGAGCCGATGAGCTTGGCTAATTCTTTGTGACTGTAGCTTTGACTTGGGTCTTGTCCCATAAGGCTTGTTATGTTGTCATCCAGCTGGTCCTGTGTCTGATGTTTGAGTGTCTCAGCAGCCTTAGGGAGGAGGCTGACTGTGGCAACACTTAGCCATATTTCCATATCTTCCCAGTGACCGACATGCTCTGTTTTGTGAGACATGTTCTGGCGGGGTGAGGGCGATCTTGAACCGAACTGACACAGACCTTGAATGGGAAACAAAGCAAAACAAAACAAAACAAAACAAAACAAAGCAAAACAAGGGTGTAAATGTGCAAAGTATAGTGTATGCTAATGTTGAGTGTGCTTCTCTGCAACTGTGATCCTCTGGTGGGGTGCTTCTAATTTGTAGTCTCTGCGGAGAAATTATTGAGCACACATAAAGGTAGCACAGCTGGGAAACAGAAAAAGGAAAGGACACCAACAGAATGAGTACACAGGGGTAATAATTGGATGCTTCACCTTTTCTTGTAAGAGAAAGTCTCCTTGTTTTCAAGGAAGGAGGTCAGTCTAATACAAACTTGAAGGAGAATAACAATAACTAAATATCTCTTTTCTGGTAGCAGATTTTCCTCTTGTCGCCTTTTTTTGTTAAGTCTGATTTAGAAGGACACTTCTAGTCAGAGGATTGTAAGCGGGTTTACTATTTTGTAATAGGACTGTGATTGCTATTTACATTTTTATCCTGGATGGAGGAAAACAGTAGCAATGAAAGTGCTGGTCCCTTAATGGCTAAATTTTACACCACAACGCTGGTTAGCGTTTCTCTCGCGCATGCTTAAAAAATTTGCCGGTGCTTATCTTCTCATTGACCTGCTTTCACTTGGAGGGGTAGGATTTCACAATAGAGGAAGGTAAATAGCAAACAGTTTTGAACGTAGTTCTCAAGATTCCCAAATACCTGTTATATCGTGCAATTCTCTGCTCATGATCTTCTCATAGGCAAAGTCTAAGTGAACAGTAGCAGTAGTCAAATTAGAAGATAGCAGCAGGGATGAAGGAGAAGAGGAGAGGAAAAGTGAGGGCTTGCTCCCAATGTCAGGACTAATAAAAAGGGTGGCAGCGTGGTGGCGCTGTTTAGTCGATACACTTAGGTGGTTGGTTTTGCTGTTTTACAGGATAAAACACACTGACCTAAGTTTTGAGGAAACCTTAATTTCCTTTTGGGGTTTTCGAATTAGAAGGTTAACGTCCTTATACCCTAAGCTTGGTGAGAAATGACATTGCTTCCGTGGTGCCACTGTCACTTCACCAACCCAACACTAGGGGGAGCGCTATCTACTCTCAGGCCTAAGTAAAGGGGACCTTACTAAAATGTTGCTGAATTAATCAGATCACCTAAGGAGATGAAATAAGGCCTAACAGGTAGAGCCAGACTGTAATGAATGACTGACAATATAATTCAAATTAGAACTTGTGGTTTCTAATAAAAATTTTATGATGTTATCATTAAAATTGATAGGATTGATTAGGATTAGAGTTAAAAGAGCAATTTACTATTGAGTTGATAAACCAATAATGTTGCAATATGTAAACTGGAAGTGTAATTAAATATTAAATGTAATTAGAATTATTTAATTCTCAATTAATTATGAAATTAAATTACAGCTTCCAAATCACAAATTTTGGATCTTAGCATAACCTGTCACTCATGTATCGTGTCATTAACATCATCAAACCAAGTTAATCGGTTCCACCCTCTTTACTTGTGAATGAAATCAAAATTTCTGGCCCTTTGGATAATTATTAAGATTTTAATGTTGTCAAATTATAAGAGCACTTATGATTAATCAGTGGCTTCTCCATTGTCATTCTCCGGGGGACGTGAGCTGTCGTGAGAGCGCCTCGGCCGCACGATTGAGTTTCCCCAGGATGTGGACAGCGCGCAGTGACTTGAACTGCGTGTGACTCCAGAGGAGGAGATGGTGGGCGAGCTGTGACATGGGGTTTGATCGTTAACCTCCCAACCGTTTGATGTACTAGACAGCCGCAGTTTTGTCCGTGCGGACTAGCACGTGTTTGCCCAATAGCAGTGGCCAGAACTGCCATAAGGCTAGATGCACTGTCCACAGCTCTAAGCAGTTGATGTGCCAAAGTAGTCGGGGGCCCCGTCTAGAGCCCAGAGGCTACCTGCCCATTGCATGTAGCGCCCCAACCTGTGCTGGAGGCATCTGTTGTGACAACAGTATGCCAGGACACTTGTTTTAGGGGCCCCGGTCCATAGAAAGGCAAGGTCCATCCATGGCTGAGGGAGTGGCGACACTGCTGAGTGATGCTTACTCGGGTGCAGCGCGGCGCCATGCCCACCTCGGGACTCGGTGTAGCCAGTGCTGAAGTGGTCTCATATGAAGCAACCCGAGCGGCGTGACTGCAGCTACGGATGCCATATGCCTCATGAGCCTCTGAAACTGTTTCAGTGGTACGACATTCCCAAGGAACTTGGGCACGCTCATCCGTGAGGTGTGCCGTCATACTCACCGAGTCTAACTCCACACAGAGAACTACCCTCGTGCACCTGTTTGAGTGCCTTGGCTTGGTGAACCCGCAGGATAGCCATGGCATGCAGGGCAGAGGCTACCTGGCCCGCAGCACAATAAGCTTTGGCCATGAGAGCGGCCGTCAGTTTACAGGCTTTGGACAGGAGACGTGGACGGTTCCTCCAAGTGGCGTCATTTTGTGGGCACAGGTGCACCGTGATCACTCTCTCCACCTGGGGAATGCCCGCGTACCCCCTGTCAGCCCTGCCATCAAGGTTAGTGAGGACGGAGGAGACGGACGAGCGGCTTCTGGCCGTGAAAGTGGCCATCCACTGGTTGTGACATTAACTCATCGTTATCTTTAGGTCACGTCCCAAAACCATTCAAGCTGGTAGTTATTAATTCTCTTATTAAGAAACCATAACTAGATCCGTGCGAACTGGCAAATTACAGAACCATTTAAAATCTTCCGTTTATGTCTAAAATTTTTGAGAAAGTTGTGTCTGCTCAATAGTGCTCCTTGCAAAAAAAAAAAAAAGACTTTCAGTCAGGTTTTAGGCCCCACCTTAGCATAGAAACTGCACTTGTTAAAATTACTAATGACTTGCTTCTTGCATCAGACCAAGGCTGCATCTCATTGCGTGTTTTACTTGATCTTAGTGCTGCGTTCGACACTATAGATAGATCATGACATACTCATAGACTATACGGGTGACTATACAAAACTATACGGGTGTTCAAGGGCAGGCTTTAAGATGGTTTAGATCCTACCTGCCCGATCGCTACCACTTTGTTTATTTAAACGGCGAGTCATCTCAGTTATCATCGGTAAAGTATGGAGTGCCACAAGGATCTGTCCTAGGTCCTCTGTTATATTCAATATACATATTGCCCCTTGGTAATATTATTAGAAAATACGGGATTAGTTTCCATTTTTATGCTGATGATACTCAAATATATTTCTCAACAAGACCAGATGAAACCTCTAAATTATCTAAGCTAACGGAGTGTGTTAAAAATGTAAAAGATGGCCAATAATTTTCTCCTATTAAATTCAGATAAGACAGAAATATTACTTATTGGACGAAAAAACAGTACACAGAATCTCTTGGATAACAATTTGCTACTAGATGGATGTCCTGTTCCTTCCTCTACAGTCAAAAATCTGGGTGTTATATTAGACAGAAATTATCTTTTGAAAATCATATTTACCATGTTACAAATTTTATTTTTTCCATCTTAGAAACATGGCCAAGCTACGAAACATGTTAATTGTTTCTGACGCAGAAAAGCTAGATAATGCTTTCATTACCTCTAGACTAGACTATTGTAATGCACTGCTTGGTGGTTGTCCTGCATCTTCAATAAACAAGCTACAGATAGTACCAGGTCAAGAAAATATTATCATATTACTCCAATTTTACAGTCTCTGCACTGGCTACCTATTAAGTTCCATATCAGTAACAAAATATTATTACTTGCTTGTAAGGCCCTAAATGGTTTAGCTCATGTGTTTCAAACTAATCTTCTGTCATGCTACAGTCCAACCTGCTCCCTAATGTTGCAAAACTCTGGACTCTTAGTAGTACCTAGGATAGCAAAGTCCACTAAAGGAGGTAGAAAGTTTTCATACTTGGCTCCCAAACTCTGGAATAGCCTTCCTGATAACGTTCGGGGTTCAGACACACTCTCTCTATTTAAATCTAGATTAAAGACACATCTCTTTAGCCAAGCATTCATATAATGCATCTCATAATCTTGTACTGCAGTTATATCTGATCAAACACACATTATTATGCTTTAGCTTGAGTTGAACAAAAATGTTTTGCTTGAATATAAAAACAGCTATGCTAATTATGTCTCTATTTGTTTCTCTGTTTCTGCCATGGGATTAACATATATATTTCATGTAAAGCTGCTTTGTAACGATTAAATGGTAAATGGTGTTATACAAATAATCATGAATTGAATTGAAGAAGAATTGTATTGAGAGCATTTGAAGATTTGTTTTTGTTTTACTTCAAATTTTCTCTTTTAAACTTTGGTCCGGTTCCGGTTGCATTGCTATTTTCTTGTGTTTCTAAAACAAGAAAATAGTTGATATGCGGGCCAATGGCGGAAGAACTACGCAAATATAAATACGACGCATCATCTGGTACTAGGCCCAACACAGCATCAGCCTTGAAATCAGAGATTCTTCGCTCGCTAAAAGCAGACATCTCGAAGATGATTAAATCCAAACTGAAAAGTGCACTTGCCGATGATTTCAGTTCCCTTAAAAACGAAATGCAAGCGTTAAAAACGGAAATAATAAATAATACGGCGGTGATTCACTCTAAGATACCAAATGAAGGCTACGATCAAGGAAGTGGATGGCGGGCTATCAGCAAGGTCAGAAGAAGTGACAACTTTACAATCTGTGGTAACCGATTTAAAAGCAGAGGTGACTGGGCTGAGAGAAAAATGCGAAGACATGGAGGGAAGGATGAGAAGGTGCAACATTAGATAGCTGAGACGGATGGATCAAGCTCTACTGTGTCGGTTTCGAAGCTGCTGAGTATATCGCTACAGCTGGAAAAAGGATGTGCTTGTGGACCGTTCGCACAGAAGTCTTGCACCAAGAGGTCCGGATGGAAAGCCACGTGCCATTGTGGCTAAACTTCATTATTTCCAAAACTGTGTCGAGGTGTTGAGACGTGCGCGCAGTCGTGCCCCGCTGAGATTTAACGGGGAATCAATCGCCATTTTTCCAGACTATACTGCAAGCGTTGCCAAGGCCAGGGCTGAGTTCATGGAGGTTCGGAAACTGTTGTGCAATCGCCAGGGTGTCCGATTCCGTTTTCTATTTCCAGCCCGACTGCGCATCTCTCATGATGGTAAAGAAAAATAATTCACTGATGCAGATGAAGCGATGAGGTATGTCAAGAAGAACATCATACCTACAGAGACTCGAAAGTGACTGTGAGACAAAAATGTGCATAGCCTATATTGTTTATTACATTTGTTTGCCTCGCTGTGCCAACATACTGTATTTTGATGCAGCTAAATTCTCAATAAAACAGTTTCATTGATATATTTTACTGTTTCTGTTGTCAGACAATGGAAAAAATATGAAAAAGTGATTGAAACGTGTCCCATTAAGACTACATAACTAGCTCTCCTTTACAAGATTTGAATCTGCATAAAATCCCTATAATCAAGTCGTTGTGTGATTAAATAAAATACCCATAAGATAATGACAATAGCTGTGCTGTGATTTTGGCTATACTTGCATGTAGAATTAGAGAAGCAAGTAACATAATGTCTGTGTTTAACTGAATTAAGCTCTGTTCAATCGGATCAGATTCCCACCTAAAGTATTGCAGTCACAGATAAAAAATTACAAGAGTAAAAACAAAATTGAAAAACTCAACTTAAACTCAACTTAAAAATGAAAGCAAAATGTTCAGAATATCAAACAATGGTCATGGGTAGGAAAATTAATTAAATAAATAATTAAATAATAAGCATGAATACAAACTTTAAACACATTAAAAATCATATTGCACAAATTTTAATTATTTATGCAAAATTGTCTGACAAAATCAAATGTTCCTTGTTTATGTTTCTCAGTTTTTTCTGCTTTCAGACATTTTCTGCTCATATTTACATTTTTTGTATGCTTATGTTCTTTTTCCCTTTGCTCTTGTTTCCACGTTCTGCGCTTGCTTTCCTAAATGCTGCGGTTAGAGTTTCATGTAAATCAGGGCAGGTTTAAGCATCATCATTGGTCCACTAGTTCTTGATTGACAGCTCTTCCTCTGCCAATCAGACGAAGAGGGGCGATGACATCACTCCTGTACGCCTCATTGCTGCCGATGCTTAGTGTTGTTTACTTGTACAGGTGAAAATGGATAGCCTAAATGTTAGCTGGGAAACATTTTTCCATACAGGATACTGTTATATGTGTCATCCTAGGGACCTGCCGTGGTTATATTCACCTGTATTTATTCGTCTATGACCACATCCCATGGTGTGGTATGTACCATACTTTGTTATCATTGCGATCAAGCTGTTCTGTGGGAACTTTAAGTGCATATCCTTTCTCTATAATGCTCTTCATGAAGTGACTGTAGTCTTCAAGCAAACTTGAGTTCCTTTGAAGCTTCCTTTTCAGGTTAGCTGCACGCAGTTCAGCAACAGATCGATTGTTTGGCATTTTGACTGATTCGTTTCTCAAAGGCAATTTCACACAGCAATGCCCTTTCTCAAATTTCGTATTTCCCTGCACCGACCTCAAGAACTGTTTGTCCTCCTGTGACATTTCTTCCTTTTCTTCATAGTGGCGTTCAGGAAAGTCTGAGCTATACTGTTGAATCAACAATTGTTCTATTTCCACCACTGAGAGACGATTAACTGTATGGTGCAGCACTTTAGAACTTTCTGCAGTGTTGCTTTCTTTCTTAATGGTTCCACTCACCACCCAACCCAGTACAGTCTTCACAGCGTATGGTCCATCTTGTTGGCTATTTATGATGTACCATGGCTCCATTGTCTTTGGATTGTTGGATCCAATTAGAAGATCCACCTTAGCATTAATGCTAGGTATGCTTACTTCCCTCAAGTAGGGCTATTTGCTGATATCTTCTTGTTTAGGAATGTTCTCGTTTTGAACAGGAATGCTGCAGTGTTTAAAGACTTTAGGAAGCTCAAAGTACTCTGTGTCTTCCAGCGCACACACCTCCAGGTCTGTGAGAATAAAACTTCTTACTAGCTTCTGCTCTCCTGGCTTATCTTGACACATAGTGCTCAGTAGAATCTGAGTTGGCTTCCCTTTCAGGTTCAGTTTCTTTCTCAGCTCTTCAGTACAAAAAGTAGCTGTACTTCCTGCGTCCAGGAAAGCATATGTCTCCACATATCTGTCACTTTACCTGACTTGACCTTTACTGGCACTGTTGACAACACACAGTTATCTCATGCAGACGCTGATAAGTTACTTGATTGATGGTTAAGAGAGACCTGGGCACATGATATATTTTTGTCTGATGATTCGACATCCTTTGCACCTTTGTGGTCCTCCATAATGTGTAGAATGTCTGGGTGTTTTTGGGAGCATTCCTTTCATTCCATTCTCTTTTTACACATCTTGCTAAGATGACCTTTAGTTAAGCATAAAAAGCATAAGCCCTTGGACTTCAGGAACTCCACACATACCTTATGTAGCTGCTCTTTGATTTCACTGCATGACTCGAGAGCATGACCTTTGGAGCAAAACATACATGGTTTCTCCAAGGCGTTGATGATCTTGAATGGACTGACCTGTTTTTTTGACACATCTGGTGGCCTTCTTTCTTCCATGCAAATGTTGGTTGCAAAGCCACTCTTACTTAATCCTTTCTTAGGATACTTATCTTTCTGGTTCTCCTTCATTGCTACAACATTGCGGTTGTCCAGTATGTCTCCAAAGGGTGGGTCCATTGCCACTTTTGCTTGATAATGTCAACTAAGTGAGTAAATCTGGCTCTTACTCCTTGTCGTTCTTTGATGTCAAAAGCTCCTGATCACCACCTTTCTTTCATTTTGTATGGCAACTTTGAGATTACAGCTCTAATATTGGTTGGATTGTCCATTTCCTCCATAGACTCTCCATTTTTAAATGTATTACGACAACAAATCAGGAACAGAGAATATGCACTCAAGGCTTTACCATCATCAGACCTGGTCTGAGGCCACTTTAAAGCTTTATCGATATAAGCCCTTGCTATGATCAGCTCATCTCCATAATGCCTTTGGAGAAGTCGTTTTGCTTCTTTGAAACCTCTGCTTGATGGCATATATTCACAGCTCCTGACGAGCTCTTGTGGTTCTCCTGCAGTGTATTGTTCTAGATAGCATAGCTTGTCCTTTTCATTGTCCGTTTTACGTTCAATGGTATGGTCACAGGACCTGATGAAGGATTTATAGGTTAACGGGTCCCCAGTAAACACTTGGATGTCTTTACTAGGAAGATGAACTTGTCGTTGCTGTTTCACAAGCAATTCCGTCAAGTCATGTTGTTTCTGCATAACCTGAATAATGCTGTCGCTTGCTTGACGATTAGCACTGTGGCCAGTGTCTTCTGATGTTCCTGATTGAGGTGCTGCAAGTGACACTGGATTCGAGATGGCCTTTGATCTACTTTTCACTACAGATGAATGACTAGGTGAATAGTCTCTTTGCTCTGTTTTAAGTTCTTATTGCTTCAGATGGATTCCTTTTCTTTGCTTAGATTGTACGCTGCTTCTGCCATCCTCTGAACGCTCATACTCTTTTAGTACCTTTAGTTTAGCATTGCTTTCTGCAAGCGCTGTTTCAATTTCAAGATCCTCCATTTTTGCTCTGAGCTGCATCTTTTCAATTTCAAGTTGTTGTTTTTTCTTTAAAGATGCTGCTCTTGCTAGCAAAGCTGCATGTTTTGATTCTTCTCGTGCACATGCAGACAATACTGAGGAGGAAATTGATCCACTGTCAATATCTGAATCACGCATCTGTTTTGATTCACTTCTGTTCACAGATATCTGTGAGGCATTGTCTTGAGGAGTAACATCATCCTCCATCTCAACATTGTCATTTTGGCTTTTATCTCAAACAGCAGCCATCCAATATTTAGTTTTCTTTATAAAAAGTCTCAAGGGATCCATTTTAGGTTCAAACCAATTTGTTTGATCTGCAGTCTTTTCATCTTCAGGCAGAAGATCTTTAACTTGCACGTTTAAATCTGTAAACTCTGTTATCAACTATGCAAATTCAAGTTGCATCAGATCTTGTTCATTCTGCAGATTTCCATCATCAATCATTAACCCTTCAATTGTTTTGATCTTACTGGTAAGAGCAGATATTTTTGCTCTTCTCAAACTAATGTGTCTGTGAAGTTGTTCTTCTTATGCTCTTTCGGTGGGTTTACACACTCTCTTGTGTTCAAAAACTGCAACGTCATCCTCTCCTCCCTCAGCCATCATAATTTCACCAGTGCACAAACTGCTTGCAGACGTTTAAAAGTACACATAATACTTTTCTGCATCAAACGTATGCCTTACGGCTTCTTCAAACATGCACTTAATCATCTTAAAGCCGATTCAAAATCTGTTACCTCGTTCTCAGAACAGAACTTCAATGAGTGGCGATGTTCTTCTTTGTGATGCAGTTTTTTTATCCACTTGAGAATAAAGCAAAGTCCGCTATTTATAATCCGTGACCATTAAACGTTTCCGTGTTCATTCACAGATGATCCTCTGTCGGTAATGTCCTTGTCACAAGCGCTGCATACACGCACTTTTTGTTTTACTTTCCATCTCCTCAGAGCGAGTTTTTTTGACTAATTATGTGATAGCAATCCATCCAATTGTGATTTATGTTGCTTTTCTTATGTTTGTGATCGTGTATTGAACTCGAATAACATCCAAAAGTCCAGTAATGTTCTTTTCAGCAAGTTTAATAACAAAAATTACTGGAAATGTTACACGGTCAAAAAACTGTAGCGCTCCATTCTTGCATGAAACAAATTCTAACGGTCTTTGCCGGAAATGACATCAGCATCATTTTTAATAGTTATATGAAACATATTCAATTATTTAAATGCAACTATTTAACAGTTACTTAATCCAAACAATAACTTATTTCACATCTATATAAATAAACAAATACTTACATGGCTCTTACAACATTCGTTCAATGATATTACCTACAATGTGTAATGTAATGTATTATGTTACTCTTTCAGTTTTTGTCACGTAATTTGGAATCAGAAAAAATAATATCTGGAGGATTCTTAGAATCTGGATTAAAAAAAACTGGTAATGTTAGATATATAAACCTAAATAGAAATAATTCTAAATAAATTAAAATTATATTCAAGGCTTTTTCAACTTAAAACCAGCAACAACATGGTACACCCTAGCAGCCACTTAGCAACACCCTGGCAACCATCAACAACATCCTAGAAACTACATAGTAACACCCTGGCAACCACCCAGCACGCCCTAGCAACCACTTAACAACACCCTGGCATCCACCCAGTACGTTATAGCCACTACCATTAGCAACATGCTAAAAACCACTCTGAACACTTTGCAACCACCCAAAGCATCCCAGCAACACCCTAGCAACCACCCAGCATGCCCTAGCAACCACTCAACAACATCCTGACAACCACCCAGTATGTTCTAGCCACTACCATTAGCAACATGATAAAAACCACTCTGAACACTTTGCAACCACCCAGAGCATCCTAGCAACACCCTAGCAACCACCCAGCTAGCCCTAGTAACCACTCAACAACACCCTGACAACCACCCAGTACATTCTAGCCACTACCATTAGCAACATGCTAAAAACCACTCTGAACACTTTGCAACCACCCAGAGCATCCTAGCAATCACCCAGCATGCGCTAGCAACCACTCAACAACACCCTGGGATCCACCCAGTACGCTCTAGCAACTACCATAGCAACATGCAAAAAATCACTCGGAACACTTTGCAACCACCCAGAGCATCCTAACAACCACAGAGCAACATGTTATAAACCACTCAACAACACACTTTAGCATTCACCTACAACACCCTTGCAACCAAACAGCAAAATAGGGCTTACCTCAACAACCTCATAGAAACAACCCAGAGCATCCTAACAACCACATAGCAACATGTTATAAACCACTCAGCACACTTCCACCCACAGCACCCTTGCAACCAAACATCAATATGTTAAACAAACACTCTGAACACCTTAGCTACCGTATAGCAACAACCTGGCAACCCCCCACCACACCCTAGAAACAACATAGCAACATGCCAAATATCACACAGCATCCCTTAGCAACCATCTAGAGCACCCTTTAACGAAACATGTTAAAAACCATTCAGAACACCTTAGCACTACCCTGGCAACCACCAAGAAAACCTTAGCAACCGGATACAACACCCTGGAAGCAATCCTAGCAACATATAGTAATAATCTAGCAACCACCCAAAACCCAACAGCAACCACATAATAACACATTGGCAACCACCTTAACAACCACATAGCAACCACTCAGAAAGCTGACAATGAATTTTCCATCTCACTTTTCAGAAAAGGTAAATACTGTCCAGAGCAATCATGATGTCATCGCATCAACTTCATGAACTTCCCCCGGTAATGAGAGTGTTACGTGTTAGCAGGAGCGTTAACAGTTAGCAGGGAAATGCCTTCAGAGGTGTATAGATGTGGTGAACAGAAGCCGTCTTGTGTACTACTACTACGTATGGAGTGGCGTAAAACAGATCAGCACCTGTTCACCCTTATCTCATACCACCCAGATCACTGCATTCGGACACGCTTGAGCGACTTGCCGGCACTCCCAGAATCCTCTCTGCTCCGTCATACTCAACAGAGAACAAGCAAGCACATTCTGCGGCACAGTTACCTAAAGT
The DNA here is from genome assembly GCA_027564155.1 of Gymnocypris eckloni scoliostomus. Classification (NCBI taxonomy): domain Eukaryota; kingdom Metazoa; phylum Chordata; class Actinopteri; order Cypriniformes; family Cyprinidae; genus Gymnocypris; species Gymnocypris eckloni. The sequence goes on from CM050427.1 coordinate 5,421,534, forward strand.
TTACCACGGTAAAAGCCACACTTCAAAAGACCTTTACAGGGTTTCTCCAAGTTTGTCATTGCTACTGTATCCTTATAAAAATTAACCATGATGTTACTACAAATTTACTACATGTGCAAAAAACATGGTTAAATCATGGAAACCACAAATTATCCATGATTTTGCTACACTAACCTTAGTTTTACCATGTAATTAACCTGTCAAAAATAACATGTTACTGCACTTTTAATATAATAAAACCATGGTTAATTTTTATGAGGGTAGATTTAGCATAAAATATTTCTTGATGCTAATATGCTAGCCAACATAAACAAAACTTTGCCTCACAATAAAACATCAGTAATTTGGAAAAAAAAATCCTTTGTTCCAGCTGCTTCTACACCCACAACTCCACTGGGTTCATCACACCCTGAAAAAACAAGATTTTATAAACGCAACACTCTGAATTAGACATCTGCTTGACGCTAATTGCTAGCGAAGCTGGAACATGTTGATGTGCTAGCACGCTACATGATGTTTTGGGAGATATCTGCTTTAAAAAGAGCTGACTGGAGTCCAAATCCGTCAAGAGCTGATTTCCAAATCCCAAATAAACTCAATCATCAAGGCTTGAGTGGGCGCCATTGACATCTATTTCGGTAAGATATATAGCCTTGCTGAGAAGAGGAAACGGGTGGGGCTATGAAGCAGCTCCGATTGCAGTCTGGGAATATTAGTTTTTAACATCAGCTCTGGCGTTTCCCTACTTAAACACAATGATGTGATGTCGGGCTAATCAAGAGCATCTGAACTCTCTGCTGCGTTTACACTTAGCAAACCTACTTGAACTTACGACCCTAAAAGCTAAACAGGAAGAGGAGACACTTTAGATTGAACAGGGTTAACGTCAATATCAGGTGTAGATCATCATGGTAGAGCTATTACAATCAGAGACTGATAGGACTTAATGGTGTAAAGCGATTTGTGAAATCAGAAAAATAGTGACCGATGGAGGCCAAGAAATCACTGAGTCCAGGTCAGAGGATTTGCAAGGACTTTAAAAGATGGAGTAAAGAACCAATGCCAGAGATTAATTATGGGATAAATAAGGCTACAAGCTAGATCAGCAATATTGAAATCTTTCGAAGGTTAGATGCTAATTTAATCACACGTCATATGTATACATTTACATTTTAAATTAACTTAAATTAGAATCGGAAACTACAACTAATCAACTAAACTGCTCTCACAAAATTAACATTCCTAAAATAAAATACAACTAAATAAATAGAAGCTACAACTAAACTCAAATGCTCACACAAAAGTACACATGCATAGAAAAGAAGAAGCTAACAGAAGCTACAGACTAATTCATTTCAATGCTCTCACTAGGAAATGCAAATCCAATCAAATTACACTTAATTCACCCAAAAGCTTACAAATAAACATGCATTGAATAAAAATATATAATATAAAACATAAAAACTCAAAAAATGCAAATGCATAAAATAAAATAACATTTGATTAAATAAAAAGTAGATAACAGAAGATACATCTAATTAACTCAAATTCTTACATAGAAACAATGCACAGAAAGCACATGAAATGCTAATAAAATAAATAAATAAAGCCACAAATAACTACCTCACGTGCTCACATAAAAATACATAATACAATTTAATAAAAAAAGAAGCTACAACTAATCTCAAATAAAAAAAACATGCATTAAAAAACAGAAGCTATATAGCTAATTAACTCAAATGTTCATTCATAAAAATGCACAAAATATACATAAAATGCACATAAAATAAATTAAAAATAAAAATAAAGCCACAACTAATTAACTCACATGCTCACGTAAAAACACATATGCGTAATAAAATAAAGCTTCACCTAATTTATTCAAATACTGACAGATAAAAATGCATAAAACATAATAAAATTTAATCAAAATGCCAAAACGTATTTGTATGAATGCACACACATGCACAAAAAAGTAACTGCAGAGTGACATTATAAAGATGAGAGGATGTGTGTGTGTCTGAAAACATGAAATATGAGGGTCAGAAATGTGATAAGTGGTCATTAACGTTTATGGTCAAAGATGTTTTGGCAGGTCCTAGAGACAGCTAAGGATCAGGTGTGCTCAAGCTGCTCACCTCTCTGAGACGAATCCAATGCAAGCTAATCTGCTGCAGAAGAGATCAGAGAGGCACCATAAAAACACGAGCTGCCAATACTGCTTTCTCAAGTTACTTTACTGAAAGAACATGGGTGTGTAAATTACCTGTAGCTTGCAGCATTTCAACACCTTTCAAAGAATTTGGGAGTAAAGTCACGTTTATGAAACTGCAGTTTTATGGTGAATGAAGCGTGAAATTAAATTTCTCGTGTGAGTTCTTGAATATAACATGTTATGTATCTATCCTCTTGATAAATCTTGTAACAAACCAGGAATTCACAGCCTTGTTTTCTCTCATAACTCACATTCGCTGACTGAGACTTTAATTTCACGGTTTATTGTTTCTAAAGTGCTCGAAAGCTTTTGTCATAATTATTCACATCATTCATGCGGGCATGGTTATTTTTAAGCAAGATACGATGACATTATTTTCAACTAACTGCCAACTAAAACTTTAAGCCAATTAATATTCCCCCTTTTATGACAGATCTCGAGCCGGGACTGGACACAAAACACATTTTCTGGCTGCTTAAAGGCGCTAATGAGGAGAGAATGACTGCGGGCCTTGAAATTCAGGTAAATTCAGTGAAAGACTCTTTTCAAATAAACCACTTCCCTCTTATCGCACCATCTAAACAGTGAGTGAGGGGGAAAAACGTGTAATTTTACACAGCATACGACCTGAACATTACTTAACAGCCAAAAGTGCCCAACTATCAGTAAACCTGCGCCTTCCGTATAGCGTCGTGTCTCTTACTGTGTCGATGGCCAAAAGCAATAAACAAAGCCAAGGAGGCAGATATAGTGTTAAAGCCACTCACCACTAGTCAGAGAAAACACTCGTCACTCAGTCAGAGCACAAAACTAGAACACAATATCAGCCGCATGACTGAGTGATGAGGAGACGAGCGTCAAACACTCACCCGCACTGATCAAACTGAGGCGTCTGCTATAAATAGATGTGAGAAAGAGACATGAGATTCAAATACTGACATATACAATATACAGTGATCGAACAATGTGTGGGATTTTTTTTCCTTATTTCTTTGCATAATATGTTGGATTTGTTTTCATTTGGCTGTGTTTTTCTTTGTTGTTTTGCTTTGTTAAAAATAAAACAGTGTAACTGTTTAACTTTAAAATAATAATATAAAATATTATGGCTTCAAAATAATATTTTTAAAAACATTAAGGAGGTCAAAAGATCATAAGACATCATAAGACATTCCATTGTTTTTAAGGAGCAAAACAATTAAAAAATGGTTAAAGTTTTGTAAATTGTGAACTAACGAGTAAAATTACACAAATTAAATTATATAAGATACTAAATAAAGAAATAAATAAGAACCAAAGATACACGCAATTAACTCAAAACGCTCATACATAAGACAAAACAAAAAGTATAAATCAAAACAAAAGCAAACCAAAACGACAAAAGGCAAGCAAAGCAAAAAAACTGAAATATAAAGGCTAGATTACACCTAATAAAGTCAAATTCTCAGTCATAAAAATACTAAAAACAAAACCTAAAATTAATAGGCTTACAACTAGTTAACGCTAATTCTCAGACATAAAATACTAAAGACCAAAAGCTAAACAAAACATAACACAAAGCAAGCCAAGAAAACACAAAAACAAAGAAAAGAAAAAAACTAAAACAAAACCTCAAAATAAAATGCTACATACTCAAATTCTCAGACATAAAAATGCTACATTAAAACAAAAAGCTAAACAAAACATTAGCAAACCAAAATAAAACTGAAAAGAAAAGTCTACACCTACTTCACATGAATACTCATACATGAAAAATAAATACATAAATACATAAAACAAAGCAGAGCAGAACAAAATGCAAAGAAAAAATATTATAGAAAATAAAATTATAGGTTACACCTAATTAACTAAAATGCTCATTCAAAACAAAAAAACAAAAAACTAAGAACGTCAAGACAAAACAAAAACAGAAAGCTAGAAAACAAAATACAAAGCAAAACAAAAAACAAAAAAACAAAACCTGAAAATAAAAGGCTACACCTAATTAACTCAAATTCCCAGACATAAAAATGCTAAATTAAAACCAAAGGCTAAACAAAACATAAAACAAAGCAAAACAGCACAGAAACACTGAAAACTAAAAATATACACCTAATTAACTAAAATGCTCAGGCATAAAAATGTGAAATAAATAATACAAAATGATCAAATAAATTTAGCAAGTTAATTATTATAAACTAGTTTAAAAGTGTATCACAGTCAAATAAAAAGGCTAATTTAATAACAATGGAAAAACTGATTTACAGGAACATCTCAGAAAATTAGAATAGGGGAAAAGTTTTTTTTTTCTTGTAACTTCATTCAAAAAGTGAAAATTGCATATATTTTAGGTTCATTACATGTAAAGTAAAACACTTCAAATGGTTTTTGTTTTAATTTTGGTGATTAGAGCTTACAGCTAATGAAAGTCAAAAATCAGTATCTCAAAATATTACAATATTTACATTTGAGTTTCAATAAATGACCATCCATACAGTATAAATTCCGGGTATCTCTTGTTCTTTGAAACCACAATAATGGGGAACACTGCTGACTTGGCAATGATCCAGAAGACGATTATTGACACCCTCCACAAAGAGGGTAAGTCACAGAGGGTCATTACTGAAAGAGGTGGCTGTTCAAGGAGTGCTGTATCAAAGCATATTAAATGTAAAGTTGACTGGAATTAAGAAATTGGTTAGGAAAATGTGCACAAGCAACAGGGATGACCGCAAGCTTGAGAATACTGTCCATTGTGTTTACTGAAGACAACAGTAAATGCAGCCATCTACCAGGAAATTTTAGAGCACTTCATGCTTCCTTCTGCTGACAAGCTTTATGGAGATGCTGATTTCATTTTCCAGCAGGACTTGGCTCCTGCCCACATTGCCAAAGGTACCAAAAGCTGGTTCAATGACCATGGTATTACTGTGCTTGATTGGCCAGAAAACTCACCTGACCTGAACCCTGTAGAGAATCTATGGGATATTGTCAAGAGGAAGATGAGAGACACGAGACCCAACAATGCATATGACCTGAAGGCTGCCATCAAAGCAACCTGTGCTTCATTACACCTGAGCAGTGCCACAGGCTGATTACCTCCATGCCACGCCATGCAGTAATTCATGCAAATGGAGGTCCAACCAAGTATTGAGTACATATAAATGAACATACTTTTCAGAAGGCCGACATTTCTGTTTAAAATATAATTGTTTTATTGATGTTATGTAATATTCAAATTTTCTGAGACACTGCATTTTGGGTTTCATTATCTGTAAGCCATAGTCATTAACATTTTAAGAAATAAAGGCTTGAAATACTTCACTCTATATGTAATTAATCTATTTAATATTTATTTTATTTATTTTAGTCATTTAGCAGACACTTTTATCCAAAGCGACGTACAAATGAGGACATTATAGAAGCAATCATAACCAACAAAAGAGCAACAACATACAAGTGCTATTACAAGTCTTGGTTAGCCTAACATGTAGGAATATAAGAATATAAGGAACATTATATATGGGTTTCACTCTCTGAAATAAGTGACAAAAAATATTGACCTTTTTCATGATGTAATTTTTTGATGTACCTGTATATCCACTAAATAGGATACTTGAACTTTACTGCTGGACCTGTTGTAGTACATCTAACAAACACAGCTGGAAACATGTGATGAAGTCCTGAAGCGTGAGTGGACTCTGTCAGGCCAAGGACTGCGACTCTGGACACTGGACAGTGTTTCTGTCTGCAACGCTTAACAGACAAATTGCCTGTTTTGGCAGTTTTTCAATGAAATTGCAAACAGCTGACCCAAAATAACATTTTGTAATTTATCATTTGTTATTGTGACAATAAATTCTACAACATATGCATTTGTGAATGTTTGTCTTGAAAGAATACATTCAAAACAGTCCATGAACATTTGATTCAATTCTAAAAGTTACAAAGCAGCTGAGAAAATGACTATAAAACATTTTAAGTTTAGTTTTTACAACATTTGAAACATTTCAGCATTATTCTTACATACATTTTATAGGTTTATTATTTTTAAAACCATTTACCATGCAGAGAGTTCATGATGGATACACCAGTGACATAAAAATATATATTTTCACTTGACCTAACTTGTTAGAGAGCGTGAGAAAGCATAACATATTGACTAATACTTACAATCTTTCAGGAAAAATACCATGTATCGAAGGAAGAGAAACCCTACATATAGTATGTGCAATATGTTTTAACATACTTTTAATTATTATTCCAAACAGGAAAGTTTAAATGACTTATTGGGGATAAGATTTAATTTAAGGTTTCATTTAAAAAACAACAACAACAAAAACAAATAGATTTTATATGTGATTTCAATCTTTTGTAGTATTTGAAATCCTTGAAGTATTTAAATAAATAAATAAAACCACAAAAGTGTTTTCAAGGTTTCCACTATTTTGTCAAACATTTTTAAACTGTTCAAAATCTAAACAAACAAACAATTTTTTTTATTAATTCAATTTAAATGAATTTAAAAACACACACACATGAAAAATTCAAACTTCAAAGAATAACAAAATAATATTAACAATAATTTAGCAAACAAATTATTGTTATTATTGTCATTTTTGGAGCTAATGAGTAAACAAAATGTATAAAATATTTGTTTGGCCTATAATTTCAATTTAATATGTTTATATTGAATATCTTAACATTTTTATTATATCTTATTTTTTATTAAATTACTACTTTTGCGCAATTATTAAATTTTGTGAATAATTCATTTTGTTCATTTTTGATCAATTTGATGTTGTAAAATCAAAACATCTTTATTAATATTTTGATAAGAGTGGCTGGAAAATACATAACTTCTTGTCCACATGTTAAATAATGACAACACCGTATGATTTACTTTACATTTCTTAACCTAGGCATGCCACAGATCTCTTATGAAGACTTTTGAATATTTCTCAGGCCAAACTCGAACACCCATTAGAGAATCAGTAATAATTAACAGAAATCCATCTGTATGAAGGAGGACAGTTTCTCTCTACAGCCCGATGATCACAGGCTCGGGGTTCGAAGGTCCGTCTTGAAGTTTCTGGCTGAACTACAAACTTGCAGCTTTTCGTCCTGAGCTGTGAGTGCTTGTTTGTGATGCATGGCGCTCACTCGAAGATAAACACTTTTAACTAGTGGCCATCAGGATTTTCTCTTTAACCGCAAGACAAATAGTTCCTTCCCAAACAGGGGAGGACTCGTCAGCTTCATTAGTCTTTTAAAGTAAGTGTACACTAACAGATGTGTGAAGTTTGCCTGTCTGTAAATCACGCAAGCGAACGCCTCCAAGCTCTAAATCGTGAAGTGGCTGACAGAAATCCAGGAACAGACTCACTCAACATCACATAAGCAAGATGTCAGACTCTGAGAGCCTCCGTACAAGAGTTATGATGTAAGCTGAAGACACCAGCAGAGGAGAGCAGCGGCTGTGAGGCTTTACGGCTGGAGGTTTTTCACTCGGTCAAAAACTGCCTTTGCAATTCATAATGCAGTATGTGTAATGTGAACATTATGTAAATTCCTTATGTTTACAACAAGTAAATTTAAAAATATATACTGTACAACAAAGCGTACAATATATATAGAGCAAACTATGAAAAATAATATTTCCCACAATGCAATGTGCTCAAGTAATACAGGCCATAATTATCTCTTTTTTCAATCACTAATGAATCGGACTGTGAAAAATAACATTTTATTTCCAAGATGTAAACTAGTGTAATGATGAATCAACAGAGTGGGGATCCATTTGCAGCTTTAATAAGAGTTAACACAGTCGTACAGGCAGTGGTCAGTAACGGTAACAGGGATATCAGAGGAGAGACACGAAGCAGAGTATCAAGGCAGGCAAGAGGGTCAGAAGGCAGGCAGATATCAATCCAAAACGAGAGAAACAGTCCAGAGTCAAAACACAATGATCAAAAAGAATGCTCAGAAACATCAGCCGGGGCAATACAAGACTTCATGATGAGTGTGTGTGTGTGAGTGTGGCTTAAGTAGTCCCATAGATGAGCACCAGGTGAACTAGCAATCAGAGTTCTGGTACAGGATGATGGGAAATGGAGTTCGGAGAGAGAAGTCAATACTCGGATGATGGTGACCTCTGGTGACGATCAGGGGGAACCACAGAGGCAGGATTCGTTACAACTGGACAGTAAACCCGATTTCCAGTGTTGTTACTATTAACTACAAACAAAAATAAACCTATTCATTTTTTTAAAGGAAATACAGTTTAAATATAATCAAATATAAATATTAGATGAAAAATAAAAATATTGCATTGCCAACATAATGTTTATGTGTTACAATGACTGAAACTAAATCAAAATAGAAAATAGAAAATAATAATATAAAAAAATGGGGAGGGGCACATAAAATTACCAAAACTTACACTAAATTTTAAATTAGATTCAAAAATGTGGCCGCTCAATCGCAGGAAGCCCCGCCTTCTAAATGAAAGTGCCAATCGCTAATCAGTAAAATCAGCGCGTCACTGCAGCTGCTGTTAGAAGTCCCGATTGCTATAGAAACAGCCAGTCAGATTGTATAAAAAATTACAAATGGGTTTGTGAGTTTAGCAACAATTTGAGAGTGTGCAATCAAACACCTTATAATAAACGAATGTGTTAATGCCTTAACATTTATTGTGATATGTTTTTTTTTTTTCATTTTCAGACTGACCCATAATGCACTTGGTTGAATGATTCCCTGAGGGTCATACATTTATTTTTACTAGTTTGAAAATACGTAACATTGTTTCCCAATTTAATTTGCTATCATTTCCTGTCAAATCTAAAGCAATTTCAATCAATCTGTCAGTTGTAGTCCTGCAGCTGTCAGCATGTGTGAAACCAAGTTAAATATACAAACAATAGAAACCAGAACAGATCCACTAAACCTGCACTCTCACTAGAAACCTCTCAGCGTCTCTCCAACAAACCTCCTGTGGCGAGCGCTGATGACCTCGTCATGTCTGTAGTATCCCAGAATGCTCCATTTATGGCCCGTGGGATCTCCCTCCATTTAACTACAGCAGTAGATTGACCCCCTCGAGTAGGAAATATCACATGTAAAAAGTCTCAGCTGGGCTTTAGACAAATGAAAAGCCTCATGAAAGCTTTCTAATCTGCCATAAAATGAAGAGGAAAAAAATCCTATTTAAACCTACAATGTTCCATCTAAATGACAGAAGAATGGGATTATCACATTACATTGCGAAGGATTTTTATTATTATAATTATTTTTGTTTAGAATGTTGCTGTTACCCATAAAGTGGCCGAAAAAGTTCTTATAGAAGTCAAAAACTAAAATGCTCTCATTTCAACAGCTTGGGAGCTGGTTGCAAAAAAAACTGACCAATAAAGTTAAAATTACCTTTGGAGATATAATTGGTACTAAGGGTTTTCTTAAAGGAAAGGATCATTCAAAAATGAAAATTTGCTGAAAATGTACTCACCCTCAGGCCATCCAAGATGTAAATGAGTTTGTTTCTTCAACACAACAGATGTGGAGAATTCAGCATTACATCGCTTGCTCACCAATGAATCCTCTGCAGTGAATGGGTGCCGTCAGAATGAGAGTCCAAACAGCTGATAAAAACATCACAATAATCCACAAGTAATCCACCCCTGTCTTTCAATTATGAAGTGAAAAACTGCATGTTTGTATGAAACAAATCCATCATTAAGATGTTTTTAACTTCAAACCAATGCTTCTGGCTAAAACACAAGTGTAGAATTCATAATACTGCTTCTTCCAGTGAAAAAATGGTCTGAATCAGGAGAGAAATATGCACAGATAGCACACTGTTTACAAGCAAAAGAGTCCAAAACAAATATATCAGTGGTTTTTAATGTGCGAGGACAACAGGAGATGGACTTTTTCACGGAAGGAAGCATTATTATGGATTACAGACTCACATTTTGGCCATGGTTAAAGGGGTCATCGGATGCCCATTTTACACAAGTTTATATGATTCTTTAGGGTCTTAATGAAAAGTCTACAACATATTTTGGTTAAAATTTGTCAAAGGTAGTGTAAAAAAAAACATTGTTACCCTGTAAAAATCAGCTTTGTTTTCAGCAAGCCGTTTTTTGACCATGTTGCTTTAAATGCTAATGAGCTCTGCTGACCCCGCCCCTCTCTTCTGTGGGGTGACTAGCAGTACTGTTTAATTTAGCCGCAAAACTGGCTAACTAGCACGCTGTAAGGAAAGGTGATTTGCAAAGATTCATTAAAAAACTGTTATACTCACTTCTATAGACAAAGCTGGATCACGATTGATTTGCGAACATAGACACATTTATGAAGATCGGAGATTGGCGCATTCACTTCAAAGTAACGTTAATCCTTTGCGTCTTCAGCGGCTCAGATGTCGGGAGTAAATGACTGCTATATTCATTATTACATCCAACAACAAAACACCTCAAACGCTTAACCTGAGACATCTTGTCTTCCTCTGCACCGGAGGCGGATAGCTCTCTGCTCTCTCAGGGCGGGTCTAATATAAGACTGTCTTGTCAATCAACTATCGTGGGAGGGGCCTGTACAGAACTACGTAATTCTGACAGGGATCTCAGAACAGCCTGATTTGAGAAAGGAGATTTTAAAATAGGGATTAAAAAAAAACACTGGGTGGATTTTTATCATTATAGGATGGATGTGTGTGCACACTTCTAACACACATTTATGTTCAATCAACTTGAAAAGTGAATTTTGCATCCGATGACCCCTTTAAAATGTCCTAAATCCTTAATTATGAATTTGATTCTTACAAACATGCAGCTGTTCACTTTACAACTCCTTTAACTTTCTTTACACAACTGGGCACTGAAATCCAAAACCAACAGGATGAGATTTCCAGAACTCTAAGACTAAGCTCATTACTTAATGGTTTAATTGGCTAATCTACACTTTGATGCATTAACTGACACTTAATATTGTTTTGGGGTTACATCCTTTTGACCAAAGTAATGAAGCAAACAACGATGTATTCAAATGACAATTTTCAGTAAATGGTCATTGACAGAATTTACATTTGTTAATCGGCCACCCAACAATGCTAAGTAGGCACTGACTGGGGTTTAAGACTACTGTGTTGCACAGGGTAAAGGGAGGGAAAACATGGCTTCACCAACCACATTAACAAACCTCATTTACTTAGTCTGAAGAATGTATCTTCTGTGAAGCCGAATATAACAGTCAAAAAGTGAGGGCTTTTATTATCATTTTTATCATACTTGATGCATAAAAGTGTTTCAATATGACCCTAAAGATCGATGAATGAGGGAAAAACATACAGACATACTCCCTGCCTGCACAATTTCTGACAAATTATCAAGATAACATCACTATTAAGCTCCTGCAGATGACATACTCCGTTTTCCCATTCCTGAGATGAGGAAAATTCCCTGTCACCGTTAGCTTTTAAAATCAAAACTTGAACAAACAGAGCGGTGCGCAGAAGTGCTGGATGTCTAACTATATCATATAAACATCTGGAGACATGCACTCATGTTAGATTTGACATTAAAAACAAAGGAAAAGCTAGATCGTTGGACGGGCTCCTAGGACTTATGGCTCCATGCGTCCCAATATTTTTAATGTTGACAAATTACAAATTATCTAAAGAACAGAATATTGTTGTTGTTTTTTCATAAAACATAATACCCCAATTTTTTTTTAAATACTTTGAAGAACTTGTAGTGTAAGTACAGAGAGAGAAATATGAAGCTTGTATATTTATAAAAACACTAACATAAATCCAATAACAGTCATTTCAGAGTTATATGGTTTATAGCTATATGTTGTCATGCCAGTGTAAAACGTAACATAAATACAAAATTTTTGCAGTACATATGTGAACTGTTCACAGTACAAATTTAGATTTTTTTGAATACATGGATGATTTAATATACGCATTTGCCAAAATGTATATTATACAATAGAGCAAACAATAACAGTCTCAAAATATATCGTAATATAGGCCACTTTTTTTTTTCAATCATTATTCATTCCACTGTCATTTTTTTCTACACAAATTTGTGCTAAATGCAAAATTGCATTAAACGCAAAATAGAAACATTTAATTTCCAAGACATAAATTAAAACCCAATCCAATCTCATGGGAAAAGGTAACCATTTTACGAGTGCCCAATTTCATATGAATTCGTAGAATTGTATTTATTATTTTTAATAAAAATAAATGTATGAATTAGATGGCCGATGTGTGAAAGTATTCAAATTCTCCACCAATTTACTAAAACATAAAATAGTTGCGAATTTGCCGCAAATTTACCTAAATGTAAAGTAGTTATGAATCGAATCAAATAATTTATCAAATCAAGTGTGATGGGACACCACATGCTAAAATAAAAATACAACGCAAGTAATGTGATAGTAACTTATTATAGCACACTACTGATTGAAAAATGTGTTGCATCATGGGTACTTTTTTACAAAAAGATTGAACCACAATGCACTTAATAAAATAAAATCTGAATTTGTCCCATTGACTTTTAGGTGTAAATTTCGCACTGTAACACAAATTGTTATTCAAGAAAAGGTGGAAAAGAGTAAATGAATTGTGTTGTTATCAACCTTGTGTCATAAATGCTCTTTATTGAGCTTAAAGGGATAGTTCACCCAAATATGAAAATTATGTCATAATTACTCATCCTCATGTCGTAAAACCTGTAAGACCTTCATTTAACCTTCACAGAAAACAACTTAAGATATTTTTGATGAAATCCAAGAGCTTTCTGACTCTGCATAGACAGCAATGTAACCAACACATTCAAGACCCAGAAAGGTAGAAAGGACATCGTTAAAATAGTCCCAGTCACATTAGTGGTTCATCTTAATTTCAAAGATGAACGGAGGTCTTACGGGTTTGGAACGAGATGAGGGTGAGTAATTAATGACAGAATTAAAATTTTAAAACAAACACTTTAGCTTCTACTGAACCCAGAATGCTCCTTCAATTTTTTCACATTCAACACCTTCCGCACCACAAACTTTAATGTGGGAAAGCCAAACTGCATGTAATGGCCTCTGGCTCAGCCAAACGAGACCAGACATTGACAAACACACAAAGTAACGCAACAATGCGTGGAGGTAAACAATCTGAGTCGATTGGCGTTTTCTTCAAGCAAGCATGCAGCACAAACACTCTCTCCTGGTTCTGGATCAGTGGAGGCTGACATACCCACTGAGATAAACAGGAATGAAATACATGAGACAGCTTAAAGCCTGGCTTTCTGGAATGAGGGCGAGGGGTTGTAAAGCTGTCTTGCTTAAAGGTGTCTTCTTACCTTTAGGCCGAGAGGGGAGGAGAAACATTTTTTAATAATCACACGCTGACCCGCTCCTTGCATTCCTGAGGGATCTAAATGACATTTTATGAGGAACGCACAGGCCCAAAGATCATCAAGAGTTTATAGCCAACAATAAACAACAATAAAGCAAAGCCGAGCTACGGAAGCCCATGACACACGTCCTGTCTCAAAAGATTAGGGCTTTGCCCTTTTAAACCCACTCTCTGGCTTTTCCTCCCAACATCTCAGTTGCTTTTATGACCAAAGCTCTGGATTAATGCCGGTGGACGTTTCACACTCCATTTGTGCTATAAATCAAACAGTTTAAATTCTGACCATACAAGTCTTCTTAAAAACAGTTATTTTAGGATTACCCTAATTTGACATCAAGAAGTGTCTTCTTCGCTAGTACTCTTTAGCGACTGAGTTTGCAATAAAAAATTACATTTTTCTTCCTTTGATTTATTAACCAGGATATCATAGAGATTTGAAGGTGGGCTTTTTAAGATCTTTTTCTTGCAACCGTATACCATCCCCTCAGATCATCTTAAGGCTGGAATACATTACTTTTGACCAGATTTTTGCAGCAATTTACAGTCTGGAGAAGTTGACGCTAGTTGCCTAAAGTCAGAACCAGTCTGCAGATTTAAGTTGACAGTCTTCACAGAAATTCATGTCTGAACACACACTTATATTTGTGCCTTTATACCACTCAGGGAGGAGATGACAGTACTCATTGAGCAGAACTAGGCCTGTTCTATTAGCCAAATAACGGGTCAGGAAGAATAGGCCTCCGGTGCTGAGGAACCATGGCAGTGATATATGCTTAAACAGTGTGACTGTAGATCAAATGCCAGGATAGATGCCAGCAGTTTCTACAGGATAGACTAACTAAAGGCAGTCGTTGGCCTAATGGATAGAGAGTTGGACTTGAAACCTGAGGTAACCCCTGACTTGAAACCTGAGGTAACCCAAGGTTGTGGGTTCGAATCCCGGCTCCGGCAGGAAGTCCACGACTGCTCCCCGGGCGCTGCACAGTTGGTTGCCCACTGTTCCAAGTGTGTACACTTGGATGGGTTAAATGCAGAGAACACATTTCACTCCTCATTATACTCTGTATAATTGTGTATGTGACAAATAAAGCTCATCCGATCCGAGCAGAGACGAGATGGGTGTTTTTTATTGAAACCCAATCTATGAGTGAATTAGACAAATTAGACATTGCTTTTTGTGTTTGTTGATGTACGTCATACTGAGCAGGTGAAGAAAGACCGCTGAGCTTCAATCAACCACATCATTTGACAAAACAGTTACCCCCCAACTTTTTTTTTTTTTTTACATTCTAATGTATTGTTTCAAACCTATATGACTTTCTTTGGTCAATGGAACAGTAAAGAGGATAGAAAGTAACTTTCATTGTATGGACAAAAACATTTCAACATTTTATCAAATGTCTTACTTTGTGTTGCACAGAATGAAGAAAGTCATACATGTTTGGAACATGTTTTAAGTGAACTATCCCTTTAAACTTTAAGTACTGCAGACTCAAGGTTTAAATTAATAATTTTATTACATTATTGTAACATTTTTACTTTATCATTTAACTTGTTGCTTGAAAGGTAGCTACCTATTTTCTCTGCATAACGTGTATTCTCTTCAGAGTAGCAAACTCTGTGTTTAAACACAAACTTGATTAGAAAGACATTGAGGTGCTAAGCACTAATATTCTAGTAAGATTTTACAGCTAACATTAATTAACCACTACTAATTGTTATTTTTCCCACTAGTATTTATGGCTCAATTGCGCTAACAGCTAATGCTAATCCAAGCAGAATGTGCTAATCCAAGCAGAATGTGCTTCCTCTCGACGTATTTGCTATGTTCTCTTGTTTATGAAGTGTCCTGTTTTATCTTCACCCTATTGTCAGATATCTACATGTGCATTTTCACATAAACAGCTCCATTATGTTCTCCAGCCGCCAACTGCATGACAAAACCAAGACAAGCACAGAGTTGCTGAAAGGTTGAAGTCACTGCCAAATAGTCTTTGATAAGCAGCCCGACTCAAGAGGTCAGGCGCTCTCTGTGAGTGTGTGTGTGGGACAGATTGACCTTAAGAAGTCTGGGAAGCCATAACTCAGACCGAGAGGGTAATGTGAAAAGGTAGGATTTAAACTCCTCTTCCCTGACAAACATTTCTTTTTTCAACATATATACACACAGTGTGTGACATGTCTTAATCGCACCCTTTAAATATAGATTGCAGTCAGCAAAGAAACGCAGAGCTAAGACTGAGCTGCAATAGGTTTAGTTAAGTTGTTAGTTTACTTAAAGGGCCAGTTCACCCCAAAAATATATAATTCTCATCCTCATGCCGTTCCAAACTCATATGACCTTAATTATTCAATAAAAATCTCCAAATAATCTCTCAAATCTCATTTACACATATTGAAATGTGGAGGCATTTTCTGTGAATAACAACCAAAACCTTGGTCTCTTCAGCAAATTATTATTCAGTTATTTCTGAAAAAACTATACATGTTTTAGTTATTGTTGGTGTTGTTGAATAAAAACTAACATATAAAATGCTTTTGAGGCATGACTTCATTCTGCACATATTTCCTCATGAATTACATCATGTATACATCACCTGAGTGTTAAATCCTGTCATTTTACATTATTGACACAATTTGCCTATTTTGATATTGTGCAGTGCTTTGTTACAATTTGTATTGTTAAAAGCGCTATATAAATAAAGGTGACTTGACTTGACTTAACATGTATCGCCTGATAACTTTTTTCAGTATGCAAACAATTAGCATCCAAATTTTGTTTTAAATATATTAATGGGTGGGATGTTCGTTGTTTTATTAACTGCTTAGACTAGTATTAAAAGTTAGTATATCATTTTTTTCTGCAAGACTGATCATAATTTATTTATTTTTATGAAGTTACAAAAAATGTAGATTGGTCTAATTTGAATTTAAAAAGTAAGATTGATTACAACTTGGTTAATGGCTAGTTAGACAAACTAGTTCTTAAGGCAAAGTTTTAACATGATCTTGGTGTTGAATAAACAGCGCAAACATAAAATGTGGGGATTTTTTGTGCCACAAATATTTTTCACACAAACATTCTTTCGTTTGACATCATGAATTTCATTATTCATCACAAAAATAACAAAATCCTTTTTTCACAAATTGTTTTCGTTATACAAATAATTAGGCTAAAACAAATTAATTTAGAAACTTTATTAATCACAGTCACAAAGTTCATTCCTCATCAAATGTAGTATACGTAATCAGACAGTATGCGATTTTGGATGCATCTATATTACCCCTAACCCTTTGTTTTTCTAAAAACGCTTTCTTTCATGCTCACTCAATTAGTTCTGCAGATGTTTTGGCAATGCATATTTCATTTAGCAGATCATTTCCAAAGTGGGTGTTGCATGTGTGAGCAGGACAAAGAGAAACAAGTTAGATTAATGGACGCCATCTTGTAGACGCCCATGAGGAAACCTGTAACATGTTACTCTAATTCAGTGTAGCTAACTGATATAAATCAAACGTCTTTGTGACATTTAAATAATAATCTGAAACATCCCTCAATGCATAAAGGAAGAAATAACCATTTATTACACACACTGGCTTTAAACAGAAAAGGGGGCACTCGTACAAAGAATGGTGGTTGAGTTTGACCTTCAAACCTTTTCTCTTTAAAATCGTGTTAATGTGCAAGTGTGAACAACTCCGTCTGAATGCACTTTCACACTTCATAGTTAATTCATAGTTAAAAACTTTTTATAGTTAATCCTTTGGTTAGAGCAGCCACTAAACATTGTCTTAACGTTTCTGTGCGGAATAATGAAAAAGAGAAGGGGGAGCTTTCTTTTGGCACAGAGGGCTTCAAACTCCACATCCAGGCTGGAGTCTGGAAGCCCAGGTATTGTCTGCAGAAGCCAGGAGTTCAGGAATTCTGATTGGAATTCTGTGAGCAACGCTGCCTGTGTAAAGTGGTGCTTGTGAAAGAAAAAGAGGAAGAAAGAGAAACACGGAATGAAAGAGAAGGGATTCTATTATTTTTGAATTCACAGACGCATGGGTCTTGAAGCATTTTAGGCGATAATTGGGGGTCAGTAAAGTGGCAAATCCCACCTGATTACCATTCAAGATGTAGTAAATTTGATTTTCCATGATAAAATTTGTTTCAATCTCTCATTGAACAAACATGCTCCCATATAGTGTAGTTCTGAAATGGCAGGTCTAAAGTCCATATCTTATAAGAAAATAATTAAAAGAATACGGTAAAGTTTATTCCAAAGTTTATTTTAATTTAGTTATCAGGAACAGGCTTTAGAGATATCCAATGGCAATAAAGTCCACGAGTCCAAAGCTCAGAGCATTCAACACAATCGGTGTGTAGAAACACTAGGGGAAAAACGCCAAGGCCTCTAATCCAACCATTAACACACACACACACACACACACACACACAAGAGAGAGAGATCTGAAAAGACATAAAATCAGCTCTTAAGTGAAGCTGTGTTTGACAAGTGGCCAGAATTTCTGTTTTTACCAGTTTAGTCATCTCTGTAAATGTAATGTAAATGGCATTGAATAGTCCAAAAGTTTTCTTCTGTTTTAGACAGTGTCTATTTAATCCAATGAACTTTTTTGAATGAAATCAGTGTCTAATTCTAAAAGGAGACTTCCGAGCTAACAAGCCATACCATTTACATAATTTATTGGAACAGAGGCATTATGTCGTAACGTGTCACGTATGTAACCGAGACATTCCCTATCTGCCGGTCTCTCCGAGTTATGTCATGACGACATAGGGGTCCTATGGAAAGCGCCCCAACCTGAACCCCGTCACAATCTTGTGGCATACTGATGCTGACAAGCAAGTGCATGACAGACAAATGCCATGCGAAAGGTCGCAACCTTCCCATTGCCCCAGCACAAATTCGCTGGTCCCTTGGTGCACACAGGTATCACTTAGTTCATCGCTGCTGGAGCACGCCAAGCCGCTGTTCCATTCCCCTCCAAAGCCAGAAGGGATTTCGAACTTCGGTGAAAGATAGCTTCAAGACTTTCCTATTTGTTGTTACAGCTTGGCAGTAACGACGGGGAAGCGAGCCTTCCGGAGAAGGTCGCTACGGAGGCCACATCCTGCCCGAAGGGAGGTAACATGTAGAGAGACCGATATGGACTGAACCAGGCCTGGGGCATTATTAGATTTACAGTTTTGCATTTAGCAGACGCTTTTATCCAAAATGACTTACAGTGCATTCAGGCTATACATTTGTTTGTCAGTATGTGTGTTCCCTGGGAATTGAACCACCACCCTTTTGCATTGCTAATACAATCCTCTACCATTGAGCCACAGTACTACATATGACTGGCCTCTGGGTGGATCCTACCTTGACGTAGGGAGGAGAGCTGCCAGCAGAGCCTGACAGAATACTCTGTCAAAGGGAAGACACGGGCTTACCGTGAGGAAAACCTTAGCCATGCGGACCCCTAGCCTAGTGAGCTATCACCAGTACTGGGCCTGGCGTCAGACTGCTCCGCCCAGTCTGACTACCGGGGGTGCTGGAGGAACTCCACCAGGGTTTGTCGTCCGAGGAACTGAACTAGAGGTGTAAAAAGGCGCTCGTATCCCGGGTGAGGGGAATGGCGCAGCAAGCATGACACTGGCCAGCTCTAATTACCTGTTACCCAACACACAGAAAGAAACTGGCTCAACGTGGAGACTGTAGAATTTTGCTAAGTGTTCAGTGTCGCCCAGCTCGCAGCTCTACAGATGTCTGCCAGAGAGGTGCCATGCGCCAACGAATAGGAGGCAACACTCCAGTGGAGTGAGCCATTACCCCCAGGGGGCATGGCTTGCCTTGAGATTGGTACACCAAGGCAATGAAATCCACTATCCACTGGGCCAACCTCTGCTTGGAGACAGCCGTCCCTTTCTGCTGACCTCCGTGGCAAACAAAGAGCTGCTCAGAGCTCCTAAAGCTCCGGGTGCGGTCCACGTATATGCGCAATGCTCTTACGGGCCACAGCAACGCCAAGGCTAGATCTGCCTCCTCCGAGGGCAGTGCTTGCAGGTTCACCACCTGATTGCGGATGGGCGTAGTGGGAACCTTAGGCACGTATCCAGGCCCAAACACAAGGCACTCTGCTTCACCACTCAGGTTGGAGTGTGACAGCCTACGATCCAACCTTTCTTGTAGGAATGAAAGCACTACTCCAACAGACTCCACTTCAGTGCATAGACTTGCCTTGTTGAAGTGTTTGTCTCTACCACAGTCTGTGGTAGACCACTCAAGTCTGTCGCATCCCATCCAGGAGCCACACATGAAGGTTCCACAGATTTGGACACGGGTGCCATATGGTGCCGAGCCCCTGAGAAAGGAGGTCCGGGTGAGCCAGTATGGCACGACCAGCAGGACCTGCTCCTCATCCTCCCTGTCCTTGCACAGTGTCTGTATGTGCAAGCACACTTGGGGAAATGCATACTTGCGTAAAGTCCAAGGCAAGCTGTGTGCCAGTGCATCCGTGCCGAGAGGGCCCTCGGTCAGGGAGAATACAGCTGGCAGTGGGATGACTCGCGGGGAGCAAACAGGTCTCCCTGAGCTTCTCCAAATCGACTCCAGATCAGCCGGATCGTCTCAGGATGGAGTCGCCATTCTCCGAACTGTACAGAGGGGAGTGGCCAGAGATGCGTGGAGAGGCATTGCGTCTCCCAACCGCAATCTCTTGGCAGCTGGCAAGAGTGGGCCTCGTGGGTGAGAGTGAGGAGGCAGTGCATCGCACACTGTCAGCCCGCGAGCCTGAGAACCCATTGGAAAAAGGAAATTGCTATTTCTTTGAGAATGTGGCCCTTGAGCCAATAGCAGAACAGAATGAAATGATTCTCCCCCTGCTCTCCTTCGGAGGAAGGAGCTGCGCTGTCCTCACCGTCTTCTGAGATCAAGCAGCTTCCTACATGCCTATGGTTTCCAGTGTCAGGACCGCTTTATCGCCTCCTTGGACGACATCGGGGCCAGCTGGAACAGCCCCCCTGTTCCAGCTGGCTCCCGCGAGAGGCTCGACGCACCGGCCTAGGTGACGATTCAGCACGGGGCGGAGCAGGTCTGGAGGACATAGGAGGGCACCCACGGAAACGAGCAGAATGGGGCTTGCCCTGCAGCGGAGCAGTGGCAGATTGTGCATCACACCGGTGCAAGATGTGCCTCGGTCTGCTTCAGTACTGCCGAGAACTGCTGCGCACAGTTCTGGACAGTGTCGCCGAACAGTCCAGCCCGGGAGACGAGAGCGTCGAGAAAGCATACTTTGTCGACTTCACCCGCTCAACACGGTTGAGCCATAGATGGTCTTCTCGAGGGACTGCGCTGTGACTTCCGTTGCCGGAGGTTACACCTAGCGTGCCATGGTTACATGCTCAGAATGAGTGCATAAACCATCCACGAACGCAGCTTCAGCACACTGGATTACCAGACACTGAAGACAACGATCGTGGCTGTCGACGGAGGACTGCATTGTCATCTCCACATTTGAGCAGCTTGCCCACAGTATAATTTTGGACAGTACTTCCCAACAAGTTATGAAAATAATGTTAGAATAGTGACACTGAGATACAGCTTACATAGGAGTCGTGGGTATATTTTTGTTAGCTGGGTTGATCTTGCTGGAAAAGTTAAGAAAAAAAGTTTTGTTTTTAAAGTTATTTACATGTTGCGGTATATATACACATGTGTTGGGAAAAGTTACTTTTAAAAGTTGTGCATTACAATATTGCATTACTTCAAAAAAGTAACAAATTGCATTACTTGGTTCCATTTTAATGTGTTACATTAATTTTGCATTGCTTTTTCTTGCCTGGGCTGGGCTTGTTAACAAAAATAAATAAATGATTAGCAAGAACCCTTTTCTTTGAGCAATAAATCAAAAGAAAAAAACACAAATCTGATGTTAATTGTAGTTATTTTATAACTAAAGTAACTCAGATATTTTGTTGTAAATTTAAAAGTAATGCTAGTTACTAGTTACTTAAAAAAGTAATTTGATTACTTTGGATGGATGGATGGATGGATGGATGGATGTAGTGTTACTGTGGCTTAGTGGTAGAGCATTGCGTTAGCAGCGCAAAGGTCTTGCGTTCAATTCCCAGGGAACACACATACTGACAAAAAAAATGAATAATCTGAATACACTGTAAGTCGCTTTGGATAAAAGCATCTGCTAAATGTAAATATACACTTAACATTGAAAATTAGGACTGAGCATTACAAATAGTAACTGATTTTCTAGTTGTAATTGAGTGGAAACAATTATGATCTGTTTAAACATTTAGAGTATACACCTAAAATAAATGATTTTCTCAAATCAGTGAAACATTTAGAGGTTACAAGTTTACATCTGCAATTAACATGATTTGAGCCTTTTTTCCATTCCAGTTCATTAAAATGTAAACCTGGTTTTTGGACCCACCGGTCCTGGACTGGATCTGGCTCTTGACGTATCTAGTGTCAGTCTGGTCTTGACTTCAGCTCTACTTTAAGACACAGAGGAGCATTTATGTTTCCAGATACAGGAAATTTAAGATGATTCATCAAAGTCAAGTAATACAGATTGTGGGCCTGTTTTACTGAATTTGGCTGCTGTTTGTGAGTGGCTTGACGCATGCATTGGGCAGCTGTTCATATGTCACAACCTTGGCAGTAATCACAGATGTGAACTTGTAACAGCAAACTGTTTCGGTGATTAGAGAAAATCTTTTTAAAGTAAAATCTAAATGTTTTAACAGACGGACACATTTGTTTCCGCACATTCAACAAGAACAACCATAAACTTTTTACATCGCTTCATCACATTTGTAGCTAAATGTTAGTAGTTAAATGTTAAACTAACTTCAGCAAATGTTTTGTTTCTAAAGTGTTATTAGCCAGTAGTCCATCCTAAAATTTGTATAACATTCTGATCCATAGAAACATGTAGGGCATGGTTTCAATTTTAGTTTATGAGATTTTTCCATTATAGAAAAATCAGTTTTGGGGGAACAAAACTCTTATTTACATCTGATAATGACAATAAGATATCATTATGTAAAGATATGTAAATGCAATTTACATTACGCAAGATATTAAGACATGAAGATTAGCCAATCCATCTCATGAACACTTGATATTAAACATGGAACACACAACACTATTATTTATTCACCACATGTACTTATTTTTTCATTTCAAATTTGCACATGTCAGAACTAGAATAGAATTGTCTATTGTATATTTAGTTTTTGCCATTTTGTACATTGCCTATTTGTATATTGTTCTTTTGTTGTCTGTGTCCTGTCATTCTGTTGCACTTTGGAGCTTCTGTCACTAAAAATTCCTTCTACGTGTAAACATACCTGGCCAATAAAGCTCATTCTGATTCTGATTCTGATGAAAGAATGCCTGCTGAGACACAGCAGAAGAATGTTAATGTATATTTTCTTTATGATTGGATAATGTGTGTGTGCAAACAAAGACCCACCTCTCCTTTCACACATAAAAACACACATAAAAAATCTCTAGCCTGAAAAATCAAATCATCCATGTCTCAACAGAAAACTGACATTCTGTGTAGATGGCAGAGATAGTTGGCGCCATATAGAAAACAGAGATCTGAGATAAACTCTGCTCAGCTCTCTGCCCATTGTTATGGTACATGACTGTTTATTATTGCTTCTGTAGTAAAGATAGCTAAAGATGTCCCTCTAGTAAACACAAGGATCAGCAAACTTTTTCATTCATACAATGTCAACATCATGTTAAACATGTCAAAATTAGCATAAAAAAACAAGTTTCCTGCAAATAAAAAAATAACTAAAACTAGGTGGTTTACCTGGTTTGGCTGCTTTTCCAGCTGACAGGTCCTTAAAATCTCTCTAAAACCATCAAAACAGACCAGCCTAACCAGCTTAAAGAGCCTAGAAAACCAGCCAATCACCAATTGTTATTAGCATGTTAGCATAGTGCTAACATCTGACATTTTAACTATCATATTTGTGTAAAAGCATCTATTAAACATCTTAGCAAATGTACATATTCTGAAACGTTGTTTAAAAAAAACAACCAAACGAGACCGTTTTACTGCCATATTTCACATTAGTAAAACAGTCCAATTTTTTAAATATTGAAAACATATACATTCAAGTAGCTAAACTTGTCCTGCACTTTGCCTTGTCCACTCGTTTGACACAAGCTCATATTCTTCTAACGCACCGATAATGGCTTTTGCCGTAGTCTCATATGTAAATATTTGCCCCCCAAAACGATCATTAGCGGTAGGTTATGAATCACAAAACTCGTTAAGAGGGAGAATAAATAAACAGCAGGGAGACCAGGTGGAGGAATGTGTGTGTGCGTGAACAAGAGTCTATATTTCAGTCACCACACCAGGACTGCTCTACCAACACACCCTCACCCATCTACCTGAGAGTATTTTTCTTGTTCGGGGCAGTAAAATGTGTCTGGGAGGAAGTCATTAGGATGATGTGTTATCTGAGCTCCAGATGAGTTTGGGGTGTTTATTCCCTGCTAGTTTAACTGCCCGTCTGATTGCATCTACATAAATGCAGGCCATGTTGACTTGAGATATTTTATATCCTCTGCAAAAACATTTGCTAAATTATGATCCATTTATCACCCAAAACAACAAACTTCTAATTAAGTGACCCATATGAACCCTTGTTGTGGTTGTTTGCTCTCTGTAAGTGCTTCTTGAACGTGCTTAAAACAGCAGAGTAAGATCTCTAGGAGTTCTTCTTTAACAAATCTCATACAAAAGCTATGAGACCCTTTATTATGTGAGTTGGCAGTTAAAGCCATCTTGACAGGGGTCAGGGTAGTGTTAAGGCAAACCACAATCAAATGTGTTTGTTGGTGTTACAAAAAACAAACATTTACCTGAGCACAAAAGCCACTCCATCTCGAAGGCAGCAGCTGTGAAGAGTTTACTAAGGCTTTGGGAGAGAGCATGGTGGTCTGGGAGCGATCTCTTTCTTTTTTACCCTGCATTTTCTCATATTGATCAGGATCATCTTGTTATTTCATCTACTGAAAGCCTCCCATTAGTTGTTCGTTCAGTCTTGGGGCCGATTTCCTCATTCCATTTGATGGCCAAATTAGGCTGGAAAATACAGTTAATACAAGCTTCTGTTGGGTGGACAGGGTTTCCAGTTGGTCATTTACAGCAATTAGGTGGCTAAAGCAGTTGATCGACTAGCAGTTGGTGGGAATGAAGTGAACCTATCTTGGTTGAGATGCTAAAACACCTTGGTTAAGCTTGTAGGGATCTATGGACCTTATCCCAAATGCTGTACTTCATGTGGACCATAGCTGTTGAGGCCCGCAATCTGTAGGTTCTCATTTGTCATATTATGACTCAGAAGGGTGCTTAAGATTAACCCCATGTATTTGCTATGGTCTCTCGTTAGTTACTGTTACCAAGTCCAAACCAATGCCAATTCTATGAACTACCCTGATAGTCTACATGACATAATCCAACTAAAGTGTAGAGTTCGAGCTGGACAGCAAGGCCTGAGGGTAGGATTTGCCATGGGACCTTGGTCATACCAACTACAAGCAGATGCGTCAAAACCTGTGGAAAGGGGGACAGAGTGCAAAGGGCCCAGACATTGAGAGGGGCCCACAATAGGGGCTTTCACACCGGAGGAACCTTTTCATAGTTCCTAGAACTATTGGCAGAAATGTCCATATGTTGGCATGTTTGCACCGCAGGAACTAGGAAAGTATTTAGTTCCATTTGGGGGAACTAAATTAGCTTCAAAAACTGTTCTGTAGCAACTACCAGTGACGTAAGTGTACACTGTTTGGCCAAATACACAAGAAACACCGGTTACCCAGCATTTAAAAAGCTGTGTACAAATATTTACTCCAAGAACATGGAAAGCAACTATAACAACATTTACCTGTTGTCTGCATTGTTGTGTTCTTTTCTCAGCTTCAATGATCTGTAACACTACAAGTTGTCATAGGACAGTGGTTCTCAATCTCAGGCCTCGGGACACTACTCTGCACATTTTGTATATCTCCCTTATTTAAAGCACCTGATTCAGATCATCAGCTCATTAGAGATCCATGAACTAAACTAAGTGCGTCAGATAAGAGACACATACAAAATGTGCAGAGCAGTGGGTCCTGAGGATTAGAGTTGAGAATCACTGTAGATTTAGTCAGATTTTCAGTCACTTAAATTGTGCATTTCCATTCCATCTCCGTTATCACAAAACCCACAATACACAACAAAAACAGCTCCAATCACAGCATCCTTCATTCACCGGTTGTTGACGTTGTAAATATCACAAATAAAGACGTCGCTGTTGGCCGCTTCAGAGTTTCTGCTGTCGATGCGAATGCAACCAGGAAAACGGCCGAGTGAGAAATTGCTTCTCTAGGAACCATCATGATGTTTCTAGAACTTTGCGATGTGAAAGCCCAATTTATGTTGTTTGGGGTGCCCGAGTAAGATCGCCAACCTCCACCCTTCCACTGAACATGATTTTAAGGGAGCCCCATAAAATAAATCTGTGCAATGGGCCCAGAATCACTAGCGGCTCTACTAACTACGAGCAACAAAGCAGCTACTAACTGTTTTGAACGGTATCATTACCACTTCTCCTCTCCATCCCCCCTATTCTTCAGTTTTATTCCATATCGTCATCTCAGTAGGAGCATTCCTGCATGTTTAATGGCACTTGTCGTGCGACAGTGTGTCGGGGAGGGTTGGAAGGACATTTTGTGATGAAAGTCAGGGTGGAGAGAGACAGGGGAATGGGGTCAGTGGTCAATCTAACCCTGCACTCTGACCTCTGTCACCCTTTCTCCACACCGTTGAGTTTATCTGTCAGCAGATGCTAACCCACCCGCATACTGTTGATTCAGGCAAAGACACAAAACAAACAGAGAATTCAACTTGGGCTTAGACCTGCTCACCCATATCCAAGACTGAATGTGTCATTCCCCTTCGGCGCCCTGAATCGTCCTACCACATCCATGGTTTGGTGACATATTGCCGCATGGACTGCTGGGTAGAAGACCAATGTGAGTTGCGCAGCAGTTTGGGCTTCATTAGGGTGCTTTTCCTTTACGGAAAGAAAATATATTTTATTATATATGAACGGTCAATATATTAAAGAATTTTCAGTTTATTTGTAATTATATAGAATAATACATTGTGGTAATATTACACTATACTGAATAATACATCAGGAATTGCCGCTTTCCATATATTGGGGGAATATATGGCAACATGTATGGTGTGTATATAGTCACATTTATATTAGAATATGTATTAACTATATATGAACACAATTCAAGGTACATATTTATTTTAATATATGTTAATATATGAAATTATATATTTGTAAACATATAAATATTGGCTTCACATATAATTGCAGTATAATGTCACATATATATGTGAAAATGAATGCAAATTATATGTATCCAAATATGAACAAATTTATTGTCATGTATGTGTGAATATATATATATATATGTATATATATATATATGTGTGTGAGTGTGTGTATGTGCGTGTGTATGTGCATGTGTGTGTGACTGCTACTAATGTGTCTGAAGCAAGGATCACGGAGATGAAAAATATTCAGAAACAATTTTCATTAATCCACACTGGAAAAGACAAGGAAGCCAGGAGTTAGACACATAGCACAGGGATGCTTAGACATATAACAGCAGATAAAGGAAGCTTTAAATACACTACACACAAGGACTAAATGAGACAGATTGACAAGAAACACCTGTAATCAAATCAACACAAATGGAAACAGGAAAGGGAAGAACCAAATATGGGCATAGAGGGAGAAAACTAGATAATTAATTAAACCCAGCTGAAACAGAGGCACAATCAAACACAAGGGAAAAAAACTAGGTCAGAGGGATCACGTGGCGACAGCAAACAAACATACTGAACATTTGAACAAGCTACAATTGGAATTGGCTGCATTAAAGGCTGGGAAACCCATTTCAAAGGATGAGACCAAGAGTCTGGTGATGTCTATGAGTCACTGCTGTGATTGTGTGCAAGGGATCTGCAACTAAATAATCAAGTTCCATAAACTGATGCTTGCATATAGAACAACCACAGGCTCAGCGCACGCCTACTTCCACTCCCTTATGACACTCTACATCCCCTAAAGTAGTCTGAGATCTGCGAGTGAGTGGCGTGCCTGTGACTGTGCCATCACAGAGAGGCACAAAATCACTCTCCAGAACGTTTTCATTCACCGGTCCTGGCTGGTGGAATGAACTTCCTACCCTCATCCGGAATGCTGAATCCCTGAAAATTTTCAAGCGACACCTGAAAACTCATCTATTCCATCATCACTTGACTTCATCTATATACAGGTGCTGGTCATATAATTAAAATATCATCAAAAAGTTGATTTATTTCACTAATTCCATTCAAAAAGTGAAACTTGTATAATGTATACATTCATTCCACACAGACTGATATATTTCAAGTGTTTATTTCTTTTAATTTTGATGATTATAACTGACAACTAATGAAAACCCCAAATTCAGTATCTCAGAAAATTAGAATATTGTGAAAAGGTTCAATATTGAAGACACCTGGTGCCACACTCTAATCAGCTAATTAACTCAAAACACCTGCAAAGGCCTTTAAATGGTCTCTCAGTCTAGTTCTGTAGGCTACACAATCATGGGGAAGACTGCTGACTTGACAGTTGTCCAAAAGACGACCATTGACACCTTGCACAAGGAGGGCAAGACACAAAAGGTCATTGTAAAAGAGGCTGGCTGTTCACAGAGCTCTGTGTCCAAGCACATTAATAGAGAGGCGAAGGGAAGGAAAAGATGTGGTAGAAAAAAGTGTACAAGCAATAGGGATAACCGCACCCTGGAGAGGATTGTGAAACAAAACCCATTCAAAAATGTGGGGGAGATTCACAAAGAGTGGACTGCAGCTGGAGTCAGTGCTTCAAGAACCACTACGCACAGACGTATGCAAGACATGGGTTTCAGCTGTCGCATTCCTTGTGTCAAGCCACTCTTGAACAACAGACAGCGTCAGAAGCGTCTCGCCTGGGCTAAAGACAAAAAGGACTGGACTGCTGCTGAGTTATGTTATGTTCTCTGATGAAAGTAAATTTTGCATTTCCTTTGGAAATCAGGGTCCCAGAGTCTGGAGGACGAGAGGAGAGGCACAGAATCCACGTTGCTTGAGGTCCAGTGTAAAGTTTCCACAGTCAGTGATGGTTTGGGGTGCCATGTCATCTGCTGGTGTTGGTCCACTGTGTTTTCTGAGGTCCAAGGTCAACACAGCCGTATACCAGGAAGTTTTAGAGCACTTCATGCTTCCTGCTGCTGACCAACTTTATGGAGATGCAGATTTCATTTTCCAACAGGACTAGGCACCTGCACACAGTGCCAAAGCTACCAGTACCTGGTTTAAGGACCATGGTATCCCTGTTCTTAATTGGCCAGCAAACTCGCCTGACCTTAACCCCATAGAAATTCTATGGGGTATTGTGAAGAGGAAGATGCGATATGCCAGACCCAACAATGCAGAAGAGCTGAAGGGCACTATCAGAGCAACCTGGGCTCTCATAACACCTTAGCAGTGCCACAGACTGATCGACTCCATGCCACGCCGCATTGCTGCAGTAATTCAGGCAAAAGGAGCCCCAACTAAGTATTGAGTGCTGTACATGCTCATACTTTTCATGTTCATACTTTTCAGTTGGCCAAGGTTTCTAAAAATCCTTTGTATTGGTCTTAAGTAATATTCTAATTTTCTGAGATACTGAATTTGGGGTTTTCATTAGTTGTCAGTTATAATCATCAAAATTAAAAGAAATAAACACTTGAAATATATTAGTCTGTATGGAATGAATGTATATGTAACGAAGTTCGTAAGTACGGGAAGAAGGAGGCGGGAACCGGCGAACATTTAATAACTTTAATAATAAAATAAACAAACACAAATGAAAAGCGGCAGCCCCTCACGGACGACTGCCGCACACAAAACACAAACTAAAAATCCAGGCCTGGTCCTCTCTCGTCTTCCACTGTCGTCACTCCTCATTTAACCCTTCCGAAGCTCCTCCGTGGGACTCGAGACCGGTGAGTGGTGCAGGTGTCGTTCATTACCAATTACTCCACCGGCCTCACTCCGTTCCCACGGCTCTCGGCCCCGCCCCACTCGCCACAGTATACATTATACAAGTTTCACTTTTTGAATGGAATTTGTGAAATAAATAAACTTTTTGATGATATTCTAATTATATGACCAGCACCTGTATATATAAAAAACAAAAGAAAAACCCTTCGCTCCCTTTCCTTAACTCTGCTCTCTTTTCCCTAAACTCTCAACGTCTGGCTAGAATTTGCTCTGAACAATGCCTAGAAATTTGTATTACAAGCACTTCCTATGTCTGTTTGCCGCTTTATAATGTATTGCTTATTGTATTCCTCAATTGTAAGTCGCTTTGGATAACAGTGTCTGCTAATTGAATAAATGTAAATGTATAAATATAAATAATAGCTTTTAATCTTTTATATCTGCCTGATGTTCAACTGTCCCAATACTTATGCTCACATCAAATATTGGGATGAACTGAAAGTGTTCTTTTATTTGGTAAAACATGTATGTGTTGAAACAGCTAATAATAAAATGTGGCATTCTGTAGTTGTGTCTCATATTCATCTTTTAATCATATTTGCAAATGTCTTGACTCCACAGCCAACAGAGGAATTTTGTCTTTACTATTCCAACACTTATGGAGGGCACTCTGTGTGTGTGTGTGTGTGTGTGTGTGTGTGTGTGTGTTTAATGTATTTTCACATATAGCTACTATATACACTCACTGGCCACTTTATTAGGTACACCTTGCTAGTACCGGGTTGGACCCCCGTTTGCCTTCAGAACTGCCCTAATTTTTCGTGGCATTTAACGAGTTCGTTTGCCCATATAATCATTAGGTAATCGAGTAAACTTTATTTGGCTTGCTGTCCGCTGATGAGGGGCTCGATGAAGCAGCTTCGGCTCGAGCTCTGATATACCCCCAGGGACTTGATAAAGGTGATTACGAAGGGCAAGGTACCTAAGAAGAAGGTGGAGATTGGGAGGTGGAGGGATGCTGAAACAGCTGAGACTGGAGAGAGTAAGCAGCTGCTTATATACTCTGGCTGTTGATTGAATGATTAGATGGGCTCGCTCCTCCCTAACTTACGTATTAGAACTTCATTTAACGAGTTCGTTTGCCCATATAATCATTAGGTAATCGAGTAAACTTTATTTGGCTTGCTGTCCGCTGATGAGGGGCTCGATGAAGCAGCTTCGGCTCGAGCTCTGATATACCCCCCAAAAGAGCAGAATAAATTGGGACAGCAAGTTGGACAGGGATGAATGAGATATTTGAAGATTAAGGTATCCGGGATACTCAAATATTTGAAGGCTAATGGTGATACCCCCCAAAAGATGTGGAATTTAAGTTAAGAAAGGATGATGGTGAGATACCTGTGCTTGGAAGTTTAATTAGGGTGCGTCTTGCCATTGCACTGCTGCGGCAGTGACTTTCTGAAAGAACTCCTGCGGGAGTATTTTAGGACTGGAGGTTTGAGTGCGGGGCTGGAGAACACCCGCCGCACATCTGCACCGTGGAGCCCTATGAAGTCAAATAACAAGGGACCCCAGATGTCACGGATGGGGCAGGGTGCCTTGGTCTTGAGGGAGACAGGCCGCTGATGTCCAGCGAACCCCCGCCACAGAAAGAGGCAGCCTCACGGAGTACAGATAAACACGTGGGGTTACCGTGCTTCAAACGAGGGTTTGGAAGGCGTGGGGACGTGAGGGCCCGCTGCACCCGAGGGACGGACGATCCTGGTACCTCCAGTCCACTTGTTCGGATGGGAGGGCTCACACTGCGATCCGAACAGGGAGAGCCTCCATGGATAAGAACATGGAGGATCTCACAGCGATTCAGAAAGGGAGAGCCCCACTGCGCCCAAGCGTAAGGCTCACACTGCGATTCGATCGGGAGAGCTCCCACGTGGTTTGAAGGAGAGAGCCCCTATATGAATCAAGGAGATCTCATTCTGCCATCAAAACGCAGGAGAGCCCACACTGCGACTTTCGAGCAGGGAGAGCCTGGATGGAATCTGGATGGGGAGCCCACACGGCGATTCGAATGGGAGAGCCCACTCCAGGAGTGGTAGCTTCCGCCAATCCGAGGAGAGCTCTCACTGCATCCAGGCGAAAAAGGGGCCCTGCGGGCTAGGTAAGCGGGGAATGCGGAATATTTTAGGGGGAAGCAGTCTGGGCTCAGAAGGATGCTAACGATTGGTGAGCTTGTCTAATGTGGTGGGGATCAGCTCGAACGTATGATTCGAAAGAATTGGATGACCAACGACCCAGTATTTTAATTTGGTGTTCGGAAAGGCCTCTCTGGGCTGCTGAAGTGGCTGCCCCTATGCGGAAGGAGTGGGAAGTGAAATGTTTGGTTGGGATACCAGAACTGTTCAGGATGATTTTTAGATTTTTTTGGAACCAATGTCTTGAGGCAGGAAGGTTTTTGTTGTCGATAAACAGAGGGTCATGGGGAGAGGTGATTTGGGACTTCCTCTGGAGAAGAAAAAGGACTATGGACTGATAGGGTTGGATGGGGGTTGGCAAATTGAAAATGAAAATTGACTGGCCGCGTTTTAGTTGGTCGGTTTTGCTGGTTTTGATGTTGAAACGAATCATGTCCTGGTTTACTACTTGAAGGTCAGAAAATGTAGGATGAATGGCTGGGTTGAAGTTTGAGTTGGCGGTGAATTCAGAGACTCTGAGGAAGCCGAAGAAAGCCAAATTGAACATGGCATCTAGGGTTCTTATTTTGTTGGGGGGAAATGGACCTGAACGTAGAGTAGTTAGGCAGATATGGAGGAGGTCAATGGTTAGGGGTTGTCTGGTATCTGGACGGGGAGGATTGGTTTTTTGTAGACCTTTGAGGAGGAGAGAAATCTGAGGGTTCGAAATGTTGGGGCACTGTTGGCCGTGGATGAGCTTATAAAAGAAGTGGATGCCGCTGAGGTAGACTTTGATGGATCCTGGTTTAATTGAATTAGTATGATGTAGATAAGTGATGAAGGAGGATATTGAGAGGAGGGAAAACTCGGGAAAAACCAAGTTGTGGGCTCTGTGGAAGATTTTGAAGGAACTCCAAGCTGTCCAGTAGGTTTGGAGTGTTCTGGGAGAAATGGCTTGTAAAATGTTATTGATGGAGAGGGTATGGAGGTGACTGAGGGGTGGTCTAGAGGAATAGAAGTTCTGAATAAGGAGTTGGGTTGGGAGTCCGCATCCGGGGCCAATATTCTGAATTTCTGAAAAAGAAAACGAGATAAAGCATCAGCGGTTTCATTTTGATGACCGGGGATATGTTCGGCTTTGATGACAAATTGGTGACAGGCGGAGATCCAAATTAGGCGTCTGAGAAAGGGCATGATTTTTGGAGCGTTAGAACGGCCTTTGTTGATACAGTGGACAGTGGCGGAATTATCACAGTGAAAGAGGATGTTTTTGGTTGACCATTCAGAGCCCCAAAGATAGGCAGCTACTACTATGGGGTATAGCTCGCAAAGGGCAGTTGATTCCACGGTTTGACTAGAGTTCGAGAGCTCAGGTGGCCAGGTTGAGGCGAACCAACGTCCTCTGTAGAAACCTCCAAACCCTGTGGAGGGAGCGGCGTCAGTGAATAAGGAGATGTCGCAAGGTTGGGACAAAAAATCATCATAGAAGAAAGTTATCCCATTCCAATTCCTTAAAAACGTGTTCCACAATTTCAAGTCTGCCCGACATGGTTGGTTTAGGGAAACTATTTGTTCTAGACCGGAGACTGATGTAGCGAGAGTTAACAGGTGGGAAATGAAAGGCCGGCCTTGGGGAATTATGCGCATGGCGTAATTTAGATGGCCTAAAAGCGAAAGCAAGCCACGCTTGCTGCAATGTTTAGAATCTAACAAGTTAGATGCGACTGTGATTATACAATCGATTTTTTCTTTGGGGAGAGAGGCCTGGAATTTGACGGAGTCGAGGAGGATGCCGAGAAATTCCAAGGATGTAGAAAGGGCCCTCGGTTTTCTCGGGAGAGAGGAACTCCTAGTTTTAGAAACACTGATTGGACGACAGTTAGGTGTTTGGCTGCAGGAAAATGACTTGGAGAAATGGCGAAATCGTCTAGGAGATGGATGAGGTATGGGATTGCATGATTGTTTTGTAAAATCCAGCAGAGTGCTTCGGAAAGCATATCAAATATTTTAGGACTGCTTTTACAGCCGAAGGTAAGACGAACTGCGAAGTAGAATTTTTTGTCCCAACAAATGCCAAACAGATGCCAGAAATTTGGGTGGATGGGCATGACTTTGAAAGCGGCTGTTATGTCGGCTGCTAGCGCTCTGCGACCAGCTTTTTAATGAGGACAATTGCTTGGTCAATGTTGTGGTAGTGTAGGGAAAATTCATCAAGGGGAATTAGACTGTTGATACTGGGATGGGGACTCGCGTGAGGAGCAGAAAGGTCAATGATGAGTCGTTTTTTGCCTGAAAATTTCCTGGTGGCTACTCCGATGGGACTTATGCGAAATAGTTCAAATGGAGGAGAATTGAAGGGGCCGATCATGAATCCTGAATCTAGTTATTTTTTGATGAGGGCTTGGACTATGAGAGGTTCGGCTGTCGCAGATTGCAAGTTATTGCAGATTATGCTAGAATTTGGCATGCTTTCCAGACCGGGGTCAAAACCTTCTTTCAAACCAGAAAGAAGGAATTGAGTGAATTTTTTGTCTGGGTGATTTCCCAGTTCACTAGCTAGTGATGAAATAATGATAGGAGAAGAGAGGTACTTTTGTAGCTTTTTATTGGAGTTAGCAGACGAACGGTGAACAGGACAGATGGATCGTGCGTGGGCTCCGCCACAGAAATTGCAGACGTGGAGGAAGCGACAACGTTGTCTAAAGCAACCTGAGGAGTTAAAACTGTTACACACTTGTCTGCCTGATGCTGAAGTGAAAGTCCGGTCATGAACATTTCTAGGGCGAGGGGTGTATGAAGTGGATTTTGCTGCTTGGGAAGTCACTAGGTGGGTTGGGTGTTGGGGTTGGTTAGGGAACAATCTGAGGTTGTGTGAACCATGGACCTGCAGATGGCGCAGGAGAGGTTTGAACTCCTAGAAAAACTCGGTTGTATAATTCTAAGTCTAGAGCTCCCCAATAAGGACATTGGTTCCAATGGGTGGCCTTGGGCTGAGCATTTGGCTGCGAAAAGCTTATGGTAGATATAAAATGGCTACCTCCAAGCGAGAGACTGAGCTCTGCTAAGATGGAGAGGTAGTCGTTTAGTTCCTTCGTCTGTTAGGAATGAAGCACAAATTACTTCTGTGTACCTACCAAAAGCTATGCAGAATTCTGCCAGTGTGAGAACACGTTTGGTTTGAGGTATGGAATTTTTAAGATTGATGGTTAAAGGGCCACAGTCGAAAGAGCGGTGGGTTTCGTTAGTCGGCACAGAAGTTAGTAGAGAAGGAAGATCAATGTCTGCACCTGATAGTATTAGGGAGCGGTGAGTTGAGACTGCAGGTGGATCCATGGCGACTGCGTTGGGGGGAGCTGGAAGAAGGACTGCTGTGGCAAGAGAATGGGCTGGCAAGTGGATTAGAAGATGAACGCCGGGAGAAATGAACGCCGGAGTTTGAGAGAGCTTGGCGAAGGCTGTTGACAGACCATTTTGATATAGGGGAATCGGAAGAATGGCGGTAGGGATGAAGAGATGGACGAGGAGAGGTTACCGCTGGCGATCTTGAGGGTGGAGGAGAAAGTTTTCTGGAGCGTGGTTTATAAGAGCTGGATTTTGACCAAACGCTGGGTGGAGTCTCCTGGTTCAGATCTGTGGGTTCCGGTGATACGTGGAGGACTGATGGTGTCTCGGGACAGGAGAAAAGTTCATCGTCTGAAGGAAACAGCTGGAGGTCCAGTAGGTTTGACATGATTCGGACAACACTACTGGATGTTGATGCTGAAACAGCTGAGACTGGAGAGAGGTAAGCAGCTGCTTATATACTCTGGCTGTTGATTGAATGATTAGATGGGCTCGCTCCTCCCTAACTTACGTATTAGAACTTCATATATTCAACAAGGTGTTGAAAACATTCACGCAGTTGCTGCAGATTTGTCGGCTGTGCATCCATGATGCGAATCTCCCACCACATCCTAAATGTGCTCTATTGGATTGAGATCAGGGCCCGTATGTATAAAACTTCTCAGAAATGCTCTTAAGAATAGTCTTAAGCTTTGACTTAAGTCAAAAAATTCTTAGAAAAAAGTAGGACTTTTCTAAGAGTAGGAGTGTTTTATGAAGAGGCTAAAAGCAACTTTCAGTAAAGTCTAAGACTGATTCTTAAGAGCTGACTTAAGTGTTGTGAATTAAGGACTACAATGATTTCAACACAAAACGGCTGCCCTTAGTCTCTGAATTAGCTAATAGGGAGTCAACAAGGGTGAAGTCACAGCAACATGACATCGTTTATAAATCAAGACAATACAATTGTTCTGTTATTTAAATGTATTTTAAACGGTAGCTTTGCATTATGTGCAAAAGCAAATAACTACACTTATTTTACACTACAAATAAGTACTTTTATATTTCACAATCTTGCACGATTTTATTAATAGGTTTACAGATTAATTAAATTCACAAATGAATTCTAATTATGTAATTAAGCTGACTAATCACGTCACCCAAATTGCACTCTCAGCTTTATATAAAAGAAAGACCAATATTCCAAAGTCTTAAAAATGGAATCAAAAAGAAAACCAAACTGGTCCAAGGAAGAAAGTATTTTCTAGTGCAATCAGTCCTTAAATGGAAGGACATCATACGAGGAAAATTCAGTCCAACTGTAACAAGTAAAGGAAAATGCATGGCAACAAATTGCCATGACTATAAATCACAGCATTTCCTCGGACAAGCCGGTCTGCTGAAGACTGAGAAAAGGTGGTACAATGTATTGGCAACATCTCGCAAAGAGATTGCAGCTTACAAGGAAAGCATGCATGCCACAGGTACAATTGATTTTAATCTTACTAAACTCTTTTTTTAAATATGAAATGATTATTTATGTGTGGTCAGTAGCTGAGTTCTTGTCAAACAGGTGGAGGCTCTCCATGTAATCCTCTGTCTGAGATTGCTGAAATGGTAGAGGAGATACTGGGAACGGCCAACCCTTCCATTTGTGGCATTGCAAATGCCCCGGACCCTGCATTGCTCAAATTAAAGGAGTTACAAAGATGGTAAGAAAATTAATGTGAATTAATAATCTCTTTATTAAATTGACATTAGTTACTTTAATCTATGGACACTGAAAAAAACACCAAAAAAACCACATCGGATTGAATAAACATGTTTTCTCTTTAATATTTTCTGCATGTGAATGTAGTGCTGATGACGCTGGAGCTGGGCCATCTGACATGCCACATTGCACCACATCTCAGGATATCTTCCTGTGTCCTCCAGATTTGTAATGTGGGGTTGATGGTACTGTTGTCATTACCATCATAATCATCATCACTGTCATCGTCGTTATCGTCATCACCATCATCATCACCATCATCATCAAGAAGTGGTATATTTCGAGCCTTGCAAATATTGTGCAAAATGCCGCAAGCCATAATAATGCGACTAGCACGCTCAGGGGACTGTCTAATCTCTCCATGAAGGACATGGAATCTCCTTTCAGCTGTCCAATTCCTCTCTCCACCACAGCTCTTGTTGCTTTGTGTGCTCTTCAAGGCGAAAAATGTTACAAGAAAAAATCAAGAATGCACTTATTGAACAAAACTGGTGTTATATATTACCAGAAGCATAATACCAGGTTAAATATTGCCTGAAGTTCAGTCCTGTACTGTACCTGTTATAATTTAGCTGCTGTTCACCTTGTGGTCTTCTGTAAGGGGTAAAAAGACAGCATTTTAAAGGGTATCCTGAGACACCCATCAGATGACATCCGGAGTGAACATAATTTTGTTCAAATCACCCAGTGAGGCCACTCTCAGAAAGAACTCGAGAATCATGTGTTGACCCTGGCCATTTTGGCACAAGATCCAGGATCTTGTAAGCAGCATCAAACACAACTTGAACATTGATACTCTGGAATCCTTTTCTATTGACCTATGCCTCCTCATTTACAGTTGGAGAAATTATGCGAACGTGAGTGCCATCGATAGCTCCAACAACTCCGGGGAAGCCCGCAATTCTCATAAAAGCTTCTTGCTTTTGCCGTAAAGTTTGAAGGTCAGTTGGGAAGTCAATGAACTGCCTTACTATGTTTGGGGTGGTTAGTGCTGCGATAGTGCCATTTAAGACTCTGCTGACTGTGGACTGTGATGGGCCCAAGTCATCACTGTGCACTGCTGCATTTTTCCAGTTGCCAAAAAACGCCGAGTCATTATTACCTTAAGTTCTGCAGTTAAAGCATTGTTTCGTAGAGTTTGAGGAGTTATTGAATTTCTGACTAAGTCGGTAACAAAAAAGAATACTTTGATGATCAAGTCTGTACCGTTTTATCAACTCCACGTCATCATATAATTCCAACACATTCTTTCGTTCTTGGAAAGTGCGCAGTCTCCTCCTCTGTACTGCCATCTTGTTACTCCTATAGGTTAGGAGACATCCCCAGCACTCTTAAATAATTTAGGAGCGGAGACCTAGTCTTAACACTTAGGAACCTTTATGAATCACTCTTATTCTTAAGTCTAAGTATATGAGTAAAATGACGTCATTCTTAGAATTTTGACACACTTAAGACTAAAATTTTACCCTGAGCGGCTTTATACATACGGCCCTGGTGACCATGGAGGCCATCTGAGTAAAGTGAACTCATTGTCATGTTCAAGAAACTAGTCTGAGATAATTTGAGCTTTGTGACATGGTGCACTATCCTGCTGGAAGTAGCTATCAGAAGATGGGTACACTGTAGTCATAAAGGGATGGACATGGTCAGCAACAATGCTCAGATAGGCTGTGGCGTTTAAACAATACTCAATAGAGTGGTGGAACTATGATGTTACTTTGTAGGCAAAAACCTGAAAGCGAGTTAGCATTTTAGCACTTCCGGTTCCATCGTCCCAGAGTCAACGTTTTTTTTTTTTATGGTATTTTGGTTAAATCGCTTAAATAAGGTCCGTGGTTCACACAAGCTCAATATACTTTCACGTTTTATTCTATTACATAAAACTCACCAGTTACACCACACTCGTGATTTAGAGACATTCAATGTCATCACGCCGAACAGTTTATCAATTTGCAGTATTTTCCAATTGAAGTATAATTTGTAATACAATTAATTATAGAATAACCAATGAATAGTTTCCCGCATTTTATATAGATGTTCGACAAGGTTTTTTTTGTTTGTTTTTTTGCTTTATCCCGAAACGCAACACAAGTTTTCAGATGGAAGATGCTCGTTTTATTACTTACTGATGCGCAGACTCTGGGTTTGTACCATAAGGTAAACTCATGTTACGATTGTTACATGTAAACACCACATTTACTGGCTTTACGTGGTGAATGTGAAACTTTAATGATGCATAGTGCTTAAAGCCACGTTAAAATTAAATGTTTACGGTCACATGAAGCTGTTAGAAAGCATATAGATTAAGGATTTCCTAGAAGCAAGGATAAAATAATATATTGTGTACCCACCCTAACAAAATGAGCTCAAATGTGGTACTTTGTTCACTAAAATAAGTTTAATCTTACCATATCCAAAAACTCGCTCACTCTGCTGTTATTTAAAAGATTGAATATGCGGCTATACTTTTTAATTCATATTAATCAAGGAATTATTGACTTTTAATACACCTTATTTCGAAATGTACAGAAATACGTGCTTTCATATGTACTTCTGTTATGATTATATCATTTATTCACTATACTATTTATAACTAATGTTTAATTTCAGTTTTAGTTTGGCTCTAGTTTTGTATTTATTCCAGTGTATATGAAATGGTTCATGTAGCGTGGATTAAAATTCATATACAGTGTAAATCCTTTTCACTGAACGTTAAAAATAAGTTTGAGAAAGTTGTCGGGAGCGCAGTGCTGGTGACGTTGAAGGCGAGCGACTGTGGTGCAGTAGTTCATTTATAGCCTAAATTTAGCTTTTCAGTTCTGGCGCTTTTATTTAGGCTTCAAAATTTGTCAAAGTTAAATCATTTTGTGAAGATTATCTCGATGCACAAAACGTGTAAGTTTCATGAACTATGATTATACACAGAGCTTATGTTTTGCGATAATCCAAAAGCCTATGGAAAAATCCCATTGGCTTTTTGTCGAGGGAACCAGTTTCATGCTAACATCCGATCCACCTACAGAGTGACGTCATAGTTCCCCACTCTATTGGTACTAAGGGGCCAAAAGTGTTCCAAGAAAATATCCCCCACACCATTACACCACCACCACCAACAGCCTGAACCGTTGAGACAAGGCAGGATGGATCCATGCTTTCATGTTCTTTACACCTAATTCTGTCCCTACCATCTGAATGTCGCAGCAGAAATCGAGACTCATCAGACCAGGTAAAATTTGTCCAATCTTCTATTGTCCAATTTTGGTGAGCCTCTGTGAATTGTAGTCTCCGTTTCCTTTTCTTATCTGACAGGACCGGCACCCGGTGTGGTCTTCTGCTGCTGAAGCCCATCTGCTTCAGGGTTCAACATGTTGTGCGTTCAGAGATGGTATTCTGCATACCTTGGTTGTAACGAGTGGTTATTTGAGTTACTGTTGCCTTTCTATCATCTCTAACCAGTCTGCCCATTCTCCTCTGACCTCTGACATCAACAAGGCATTTTTGTCCACACAACTGCTGCTCACTGGATATTTTCTCTTTTTCGGACCATTTTCTGTAAACCCTAGAGATGGTTGTGAGTGAAAATCCAAGTGGATTTGGAAATACTCAAATATTAAATATATTTTGAAATATATTTATGTACATATCCCGTAATGTATGACAATGCATATGTGTGTGTGTATATATTAATTTATAGTAAATATAATATTGTTAATATCTACTAAATGTATGTGAAAATACATTTGTACTATATATAAAACTTCCTACATGTACTGCGTTAGGCTCACTGAGACTTGTCACAGCACTTACATATTATTGTTAGATTGCTATTGTCCTCATTTAAGTCGCTTTGGATAAAAGTGTCTGCTGAATGATTAAATGTGGATGTTAATTTGCCTGAATCTTTGTAGAATTGGGGACCTTTGTAGGCATATTGGGAATGTATTTTTGAGACATTACATTTTTTATGCAAACCCATGTGTTAATAAAAAGGAAAAAGTGTTTCAATAAAGCTTGTAGTAGGCTACTGTGTTGTTTCTGTCTTATTGCTAAATGTATTTTATATTTATCAATATATGGCTATACATGGTTCATGCATATATTTCCGAATATTGAAAAATATAAGCACTACAATGCCATATATCAAAATATATTATTTAATATATCACATATATCTTCCAATATATTCACATATATTTAGTTTCATAAGGGTTGGGCAACTGAAAGCAAACTTTTGAATCATAAAATGACAAATGGGGCTCCCTACAGTCTCATGGACTTCACAGATACACAACAAAGGCCATGTGTACGCAAGTTCACATTTAGTGCTTCATCTGTGAAAAAAGGTCAACATCATGTTGACCTTATTCCAAATACTTAATTTGTGGCATTCTTCTTGACACTTTGGTGACGTGATGCTGGGGGTCACTTTCCTTCAGAGTTGAGCTCCAACAGACCCGCCTAGGAATTTCTTGTGATCTTGAAGACTTTTATTAGCTGGTTCAGATGTGTTTAATTAGGGCTGAAGCTAAACTCTTCTAGAAGGAGGTCCTCCAAGAAAAGGACTGGACACCCTGAAAAATGCAAAAGTGTGGACTTTGCTAAAAATACATAGAGGGTGTGTCAAGAATCTATCTGATTCGTGAATATGCTTAAGAGAAGGCCAAAAACTGCAAGCCCACACCCTACAGTTCTAGGCCCATATGAGTAAGATCACTAAAGATAATTCATCTATGGCAAAAGATCTCCGCATGATAAACAGGATGTGGCCAGTTCGAGAAATTAATCAACTCTAGGCATCTCTCTTGTGAGCATAGCATTGCCAAAGTAACATATCATGGAAACACTAACCTGATGGGCATAGCCTAAGTCACCAGTAGCAGCTATTTTAAGGCTAACTTTATCTTTGTCATAGTTACTCACTCTAGAGATTGAGGAGGACTAATCTGACCTTGGATAGAAGGAAAAATGAGCACGTTTGTTTTTAGATTTAGTGGAAGGGTTGAGAATTATTACTGCATGGGTCAATTACACACAAGACCAATGAGGATCCTTATTTGAATGAACACCAAGTCTACCATGTTGGACTACATGCCCCCAAAAAAAAATCTGAACTTTCGAACGCCCATTTTCTGCAGAAATAACTTGTGAAAATAGGCCAATACTCTAAAGATACATAACTCTTGTTTGCCATTTGCAGAGAAAGAGGAATCTTTGCTTGGATGGGATGGTAGTTTACCTCACAGAGAGTTCAAGCATGCCAACCTCTACATCTCCTTTAGGGACAGGAAATGTCACCCAGAGGCTCATAACATGGGATTTAAGATGCAGAATGAGGAATTTAGTAAATAAAATAATTTTCTCCAGTGTCCCATTTCCCAAAGATTTTTCACATGATACATTAAAATAAGATAATTTTGGTGATTTTATGGCAAGTATTGGTATAATTAGAGCAAATGTAATATATTAATATTTAGTCACCCATATCGTTCTAAACCTTTATGACTTTATTTCTTCTATGGAACACAAAAGGTTTTGTTTTTAAAAATTGCACTAGCTTTTCCATGCAATTAGTCCACATGGTTACCGAAAATGTCAAGATTCATAAACAACACAAAAGTACCATAAAAGTGGTCCATATGACTCATACATTATACTGTAAGACTTCAAGAAATAAGGGTGATTACATAAATGATTACATAATTTAAATTTTTTGGTTAAATAATACTTTAAGAGCAAGAATGTATCTTAAGTATTTACGCTGACGTAATTTAAAAGCACAGACAGGAACTATGGTGGTATGTCCTGGTGAGCCTCTTGTGTTTCTCTTGTTGGTTTTGCTTTGTTGGTTTCCAACGAAGTTTCCACTTCACCATCTGCTCCTGCATTCAGGCGAACACGGGCCCTGAAGTTTGACCCTGAGGCCTGGGATGTGCAGAGGACATTGCCGGACAATGGTTCAGCCAAATTACCTTCTCCCACTTCAAAAAAGCCCCAGCACCAACAGCCTGGACTCATCTTCTAATGGCCTCATCTCTATTACTGGAGGGAAAAGCCCTCGCCAGTGCTTGTTCATCAATCCATGTTTAAGACATGCAGGGAAATTCAAAAGAACAGATTAGAGGAATGCATGCAAACAATGGCGAATACAATTTTCAGTCAAATTAGCGAAAACAGCTTCACTGGAGACACATTTGACGATACCTCAGAGATACCGCATGTCTACAGACAGAGACAAAAGAAGTGTGGGAGAT
Organism: Gymnocypris eckloni scoliostomus; assembly: GCA_027564155.1. Classification (NCBI taxonomy): domain Eukaryota; kingdom Metazoa; phylum Chordata; class Actinopteri; order Cypriniformes; family Cyprinidae; genus Gymnocypris; species Gymnocypris eckloni. The sequence goes on from CM050427.1 coordinate 5,464,786, forward strand.
TTGTACAATAGTACAAAGTACAATAGCTTGTTTAAAAAACAATGTCCTCCTAAATTTGCTGGCATGATTTGCCTTTCCTAAGGAGAACACAATCGGTCAGTACAAACAGTCTTTATCTGAATCGGCTAGTGGACATCTGTTTGGAACAGTGTTGAGGGAAAGATACACATTACTTATAATTTAAAGTTGTTCAGCTATAGTCAAACTGCACTTTAAAAAAAGAGTATTTAGAATCTAAAAAAATACTTAAAAAATACAAAACAATTATAAGATGTAAAATACTTTATATATAAGATGACAGTCAAAACAATGTGAGTCTTTACCTTGATTAGACAGAAAGTGAGAGTTTTAAGTAAATCACTTGTCTTGTTATGCGGCTGTCGGATCGAGAGTGGATCATGTTTTCAGTGTTTTCTCAGAAAAAGCGGGTGTTGAGAGGCTTACATTTTAACGGTGCTTATTGGTGCCCATTACATTTCATAATGGCCGCCAGAGATTTGAAAAACATTTTCAGAGGGTTAAATGACTGAAACAGCATATAAACCACTTGTCGCTGCACGCGGAGGAGATGAGAGCAGTGGTGATTGCGTTCAGAGCATCAAGGGAGGGCAGAGTTCTGCTCTAATGAACATGCAGCACCTGCTTCCAATTGCGGCTTCTTGGCTGAGCAGGAGGAAGTTCCTCCTCCCTGATTATATCACAGAAATGTGCTTTTAATGTGTCTGTCCTCCATTTCAGCACTGAGAGGGAAATGTAATGCTCTGTAATGAGCCTCATTTTTCTTTGCTTTATGTAGAGAGCACAGACAAAGCACTTCAGCTCAGAGGTTCGTGAGACTACAAAGAAGTTTATGGACCCAATATTACCCTAATTGTGTCAACAACAATCATTATAATGCAATATAATACAATGTAATTAATAAATGTAAATGTATAAATATATATTAAAAAATTATATATTATAATGTAATATAATAGTTTTTCCTCAATTTAGGAACATTCTATGCTATTATTGTTATAAAAGTGTTACCAATTATTGGTAATACATTTACAAATAATTAATAGAATCGAATCGAATCGAATACAATGCAATACAATACAATACAATAGAACATGTTTTTCCAAAAATTATTAACTTTTTATAATTTTTTTTAAAGAAAATGTAGGATTATTTTATATTTATCAAAATGTATGATATTATTTCAGAAATTAATTGAATTTTTTTGGTATTGTATTTAGAAATTATAGAATTTAATATATCATTTATGTTCCCCCCAAATCGGTTGACTTTTTATTATTTAGAAATTTGGCATTATTACATTACATTTCGTATTATGCTACATTAGTATTTCTTCAGATATTTGTTGACTTCTTTGGTAATACATTTATAAAGAATAGAGTAGAATAGAATATAATAAAATAAAAAATATATATATATCCCAGTATTATTGTTATTATTAATATTATTAATAATATTATTCTTAAACAACTTTTTGGTAAATGAGTTGCTTTCTTGGCAATAAATGCAGATGTATAATGTGCTGTATCTGCTGTACTCGGTTAAATGCACATTTGCTTCATGTTTGTCAGTTACAAAAATATAGTTATCTTTACTTTCTTTATTCCTACTTAGCATTAGAAATGTACTGTCAATTAAAACTTTATACAGTGGTTGCTACATTTCAACCAACAACAAGCAAAACATGAGCAGAGACATGCGCTAGGGAACTAAACTGGATGTCATGTGCCCTGTCTCGGCCTGCCGCGATCTTTACCGATCTTTTCACGATCGTGTGTCCTTATATCCTGTGTTTTTCCTCCCTCATGATTCCTCATGCCTTTATTTGGTCTTCCGGTTTCTGTCCTCGTTTAGTGTCATTAGTTCCAGGTGTGTGTTATTAATTATCATATTACTCCTCTGTTTATAATCCCTGTGTTCCCCCTAGTCTGGTGTCAGCTGGTATATGTCATGTGTGAACTTCATGTCTCCGACGCTCTCTGTGTACAAGCGATTGGATTAATAAATACTGTTTGTTGGAAGATTTCCTTGTCTCCTCATTTCCGGTCTCCAGTGAACGTGACACAGTCAAGAGGGAATCTAAGGACAACATTCCCCAAATTACTTACTCGAATCCCTTCATTCTCACTGATGGCCCATAATCAGTGTTTTTAATGTCACCTCTTTGTCACATAAGATGATTTATGTTCCTTCAATGGCTCAGATTTGGAAGATCAAGACCTTTAATCTTCAATCTTGTTCTACTTGGTTCAATAATACTTGGAGGAAGCAATTCGGTAGCATTCCCATTCCAATCCCGAACACACAGCTACTTTTAAATGACAGTCAATAGATAAAGACCTTTTTATGTCCAGTTGTTATATGACATCTACCAGCAGGGGCCAACAGAAGGACATGCTATCCAGACTAAACCTTGACCCTAATGAGTCTCAGCCATACTGCCTCAAAGAAGCAAACAATGAGCCCCATCTGCCCAGACATCAGGGTCCATGGAGATGGGGCAAAATTCTAAATATGCACTTGACAAATGTCTGCCGTCTGCAGAATGGAAGTGTGGTGTGGGAGTTTCTGGGGCAGAGCGTTTACGTCTTTTGTTTTATTGAAAGAAGGGAAAAAATGCATATTGGGGGCTGCCAGAATCAGACACACAATGCCGCAAAGTAAACGTCTCTTTAAAAGACCTTTATTTTCCTCTCACGAGCACAGTTTAAAAGAAAATTCAAAGAAAAATCCATTGGGTGATTGCAGAAAAAAATAGCACAGGGGAAATCGAACAGAAATAATGCATTCAGAATGTTTTAAATGTGGCCAAATTACCATTTCAAACTATTTTTTTTTATCTGACTCTAACTCTGATGTGTATTTTATATTAAATTCATGAATGAATCATTCAATACAAATTCAAACATTTCATCAAGTTATTCACTGAAGAGCTCCAATGTAGATGTCAATTTTTTTAGTGAATAAGAACTCAAATCACACAAAGCTTTCATTTGTCTTCATTAGACTTATAATATAGAGCAATAGATATATGCACCAATTTTTTTATTATTACGGTGCTTTTGAGTGATATTTGGAGCTTCAAAACTTCAGTCCACATTTATTGTAATTAGATGGAAACAAAGAACTTTTAAGAAGAAAAAAAGAAGAATTTTTAAGAAGAAAAAATACTTGTGAAGAAATTAGTATCCATATAATGAAAGTGAATGGATCCAAAACTGACTTTCATTGTATGGACGGAAATCATTTTAAAAATATCTTCTTTTGTGTTCCACATCAAGAAAGTCACACCAATTTGGTTTTCATTTTTGGGTGATCTATCCCTTTAAGATATGTGGCAAAATTTCAAAAGTGTCCAATAAGCATTAAAATGCAGAATAAAGGCAGCCTAGAAGTCTTAACACATTTTCCATTGGCTTGCACACCTCTGTTACTCCAAGGAATAACAAAGAAGGGAAAAAGCAGACTGAACTTAGATAAAAGTGTTCTCTCTTTGTTCAGAGCTGCTCCTTGTAAACCTGGTCTGGGTGTAGCGATTAGACCTGGTCTATAGGGGGTCTCTCATGCAGACTTGACTGGAACCTGCTGAGACTCCAGAAGTGTTAAACTGATAACTACCCCCAACACGAGACCCCCCAGCATACACTATTTACATAGGATGAACTTTCCCTTATCTACTCTGCATCTGATATGTACTTAAAACACTGGAAACCATTTCTTTAAAATATGCAGTTGAGTTCTTTTTCACATTTACTTGAGCTAACCTTCAAAACACTTTCATATCATTGCCTTGTTTATAGAGCAAAACCAACCGTAGCAAACAATAGAGTGAAAATGTTCCTTTAGGTGATTTTTTTTGTCTTATTTGACACTTAACTATACTTTTGTGGTTGTAACTGATTGTAATTTGTTTGATTCAGTCATACTAAATAATTTTTGGCTTGGATTAAAAACAGTCAATTTAGATGTTTCCAAATAAAGAACATGTTTGATTACCCGAAACTGGACTTATTTTAGCAGACTTGCCATTTATGCGCTACTTTTTGGTACCTTTATGGTGCTTTTGTGTCTGGAGCTTCAAAGCTTCAATCCACATTTATTGTAATATAGGTTTCAAAACTGACTTTTATTGTATGGACAAAAAAAGAGACACATTTTTCAAATGATCTTCTTTTCTGTTCCACAAGAAGAAAAAAAGTAAAACAGATTTGGTTTACCTGTTTGGATTAACTTCATCAAGTGATCCACTTGAAAGATCCAACTTGGATGTCAAGATTTTAAGTGAATAAGATATAAATTAAGTTAATTTTATAAAATTCACTTAATAATAAGTGAATCAAATAAATGAATCAAATAAATGTTTGTCTTTTTCTCAAACAAAGCTATCATTTGTCTTCATTCAAATTATAATAATTTTGGATTATTTGGATAAAAGCGTCTGCTAAATGCATAAATAATATATAGCAATAGTCGTATGCATCACTTCTTGGTAGCTTCAAAGCTTCAGTCCACATTTATTGTAACAATTTTAAAATAAACATATATATAGTACAATTTTCTGTACTATAAATCTATACACAACAATATAATTCTATAAACAATTTGTGTCACTGTTTCAGTAGTGTTTGTTTCCATTAACTGCATTGCCTCATGTTTCCCCCAAAAAAGACTGAACGGTTGAGCGACTTGTTTTAAAGTCTGATAGAGAGTGATTATGTTTTTATTTGCTTTGCAGCCACAGAGACCAGCAGAGGGAAGCCTTTTGTCCCTTTATGTCTTTCCTCTTTTCAAAGGCGACAAAAAGTTGTCTGATTCCTAACATGCTTCTCAGTTTGAGCGTAATAAACTCTGCATGGGTATGGAGAGAGTCTTTGAGGCCAGCGTTTGTTTTGTTAGGATTGAGTGCACACCTGCTTCTAGAAGCCTATCGATGAATGTACACTCATTCTGATAACTTGACGTTTGAGAATGGCTCGTGGTAAATGTATATTGTTTCATGGGTTTGTGTTTCTTTGACTGCTTCCCTTTTTTGTAAGGGTTGAATGTTCAGTATATTTGTATTAACTGAAATCACGAATGGATGTAAACAATCTCCCTATGAACTGTTGGATCAACAATAGTCCATCATCACATTCATTAAAGTGTGTACTAAATGGACATTAATACCGCAAAATCTAAAGAAACAACCTACACGGATGAGAGATGGAAACCTACTATACCACTAATGTAAAGGAAAAATCGTCAAAAGCAATTTTAAAAGTAGTATTTTTTATCATGAAATCATAAACAATTATATACAGCCAGCTGTATGAGAAACAATATTAATTTAATAATATAAATTGTTGTCTGGTTTATTTGTTAAAGTACATACATATTATTTAACATATACGATCATTATTAGTAATAAATTATAAATGTATTTTAAATTTACTTACATTTATTTTATATTTTATATTATAATTGTATCATTTTTTTTATAATTTTTTTATTTGACAATTTTTATATTATATAGTTCTAAGAAACCTTTTAACTTCCAATAAATAAAACCATATTGTTGGGGGTAACGCATTACAAGTAACGTGAGTTACGTAATAATATAACTTTTTTAAGTAACTAATAAAGTAATGCATTACTTTTTAGTTTACAAGAAAATATCTGAGTTACTTTTGTCCCATTTATTAACTGACAGTGCGCTGTGTGAACATGATCTTACTGTAGTTCTAATCTAGACTAAATGTGAACTTGCATTAATTCATCCCACTCGCAAAAAAACAGATTCAGTATTCATCAAAATGAATTAAAACAGTGAAATGCAAACTCAGAATATGACGCAAACCAGCAATAATTAAATATGTTAAACAACACAATATATATAATCTCATTTTATTAACCAACGTGTTTGCTGCTGTCCTTTGATGATCCAGTTCAACCATACTAATAAGCAAAAATGACTTTAGATAAACTAACAATTGTGCTTCATTGTTTTTTTATTGCTGAAGAGTGTTGAACTTCTTCTCCTGCGTTCTACTGTGCGTTCTACTATACAGACGTGATTTACTCTTCCTTCAGCCTGAGCTTTATTCATTACACTTTTTGGTGTGAAAGGGCTTTTACATTTGCTATAAATATAACTTATTGTATTAAAAACAAACAATCAAGCCCTGTTCATAATTAAAAGTAATGTAAAAGTAACGCAAAAGTAACATAATTAGTTACTTTTTTAGGGAGTAACGCAATATTGTAACAAATTACTTTTAAAAGTAAATTTCCCCAACACTGGTAATATTATAATAATAAAATATATATATAATACAGCATATTATAAATTAAATATAATATAATATACTATAATAAAAATGTAATTAATTTTTTTAAATATATATTATTTAAAATGCATTTATTTTTTATTTATTAAGATTTTATTTTCATGTGATACCACAACTTCTCAATTTGTTATCATTTTATAATGTCTGTGTTATATAATCTACTGAAAATGTTTTAACCTCCACTTAATACAATTATATAAATTATTATGGCTAGGATTAGCCAAAATATTAATAAAATATTTTTACTAAAATAGCAGCTTTGGGTAATGCAGTAAACATTACTACAAATAATATTACTATAACAAATACTATTTACAAATTTAGAAAAATAATTCAACAAATATATTGCAAATTAAACCTTTTTCCCCCTGGATAGCATAAGTAAAAATGAATAGTATGTTTTAAAATAAAACTGGAATGGCATTATGAATTACTAAATTGTTGACTCTCATTAATGCAAATTGTTCATGCTCTCTCATTTCCTCTAAGGCACAAGTGAAAAGTGGCACAATTCACCCCACTCCCCTTAGAATTGTTTTCTGCTTAATAGATGCAATGAGGCGTAAATAAACATCAATATAAAGTGATTTATTCCCTGTCTTGTATCATGCATTCGTTTTCAGTTGTCTGTCAGCTCTCTGTGAGAACATAGTGAAGGAAAACGTTTCTCTGAAACACGAGACCTGAGGATGTGAAACGTACCCTCTGCCCTCTAATGTGATACACGTTGCCGAGTTGTCGCTTAGGTCAGTAGTGATGTTTAGTAATCTTTTCAACATCCTCCTCCTCACTTGCACTTTGAAAAAGCCAAGGGTTGAGATCAACAATGTAAACATTAACACAAAGGTTTACAAATATCACCGGACACCTCAAAGCCAGAAAAAAACAACAAAGATGGAAAATTCTGATCACTTAAAATCTAAAGATCTAAATGTTTGTTTGATCTCGGATCAAAAGGGATCAGTAAAGTACTCTTAGTAGACATTTAAACAACAAAGAAAATACTTCTGTTGTTTAACGGGATGATTGTTTCTCCACCCGAGATATTGTTTGTTATACGTGCCAAACGTCACTCCTTTGACTAAATATTACGAATTGTGAGGCGTTTGAAGTGCCACTGAAACATAACAGACTCTCTGTGACATCAAAAACTTTGAATTAATCTTAAGTTTGTATACTATTTTGTTTCACATGCACGTTGTTTGCACCTCAGCCGGCTGCTTGATAACTATCAACACCCTCTAAAGTTTATGGGCTGTTAAGGGGGTTTGGTGCTGCAGAGTCTCTCCACGTGAGGCTCTGAATGCAGTCTGTCAAAAGTGTAACACAGTGACTCTCTTTGAAAGGTACTTCAGTGTACACACTGTTTTATGGACACTCACATGGCCTTGGTCTGTGCCATTGTTTGTCTTCGCAATGTTGCAGATTGCAAGCGCATGTTCAAATATGACGCATCAAGATGTGTCATGATATGTTTCATGATACACTCTTAAAAATAAAGGTGCTTCAAAAGGTTCTTCAAGCAATGCCATAGTCAAAGGTTCTTTAAAGAACCATCTCTTTCTTACCTTCTTATTATCTGAAGAACCTTCTTTCCCCACAAAGAACCTTTTGTGAAACAGAAATGTTCTCAGATGTTAAAGGTTCTTTATGGAACCATTTAGACAAAAAAGTTGTATGGCATTGTGAAGCACCTTTATTTTTAAGAGTGTAGTGATAACAAATTTCAGACTTGACATGTCTTTCTTGACGTGCCATATTTGAATGCACACAAATGCGAATTACATTTCTTCAATTTAATTCGCAATTGTGTGCATATCAAATATTCAAATATTTGAAGATTTACTTCAAAATGTTGTACTTGCTGTTTCTTTGCCGTTTAATTCTTTGTAAAAAAAAGAAAAGAAAAAAAAATGAATAGCAATTTCTGAGGGGAAATTGTTTCTACGACTTCTGCTGGACATGTGCCATTAATGTCTAAATCGCTGGCCACAAAAGTGAGAACACCCCTTAGTGAAAATGTCCAAATTGGGCCCAATTAGCCATTTTCTCTGTCTCAGGTGTGACAGACGTGTACTCACTTTTGTGACATTAATGTCTGTGTGTTGAGTTATTTTGAGAGGACAGCAAATGTACACTGTTATACAAGCCATTTATTAAGTGTTTTCACATGAAAAGATATAATAAAATATTTACAAAAATCTGAGGGGTGCACTCACTTCTGTGAGATACTGTATAAGAAATCACAGTCAAATAAATCAGAATCTGATACACGGCTGGTCAGGAAATACCGTTTAGTTAAGTTAAGCGCAAGTCGAATTCCAGAAAAATGCGACATAAAACAAACAATAGCAAATCGAACCATTGAGAAACAGCTATACTGAGATAACAGCAGGAGCTCCACTTTCTCCACTCCTCTGAGAAAAAGATGCAGAGGAAGACAGAAACAAGAGTCTGAGTCAGCCTGTCACCGCTGAATCTCTGCCAGAACATTTGAGGAACTTCATTGAAGACGCAGTCTGTCGGAGGAGAGGGTCCGGCCCAACTCCCTCCTCCTCCTGAGAGAGGGGGGAGTGTTTCCCTATGGTCCTCAGTCTTAACACTTCGCAGAGAGCTGAGACGCCACACTGAGCTCTGGAAGCTAGCTGTGACAGACAAAAGCCACACACACACATTTGGCATGGATAGCAAAGTCCTAGCGCTGGTGGCCCTGCTGACGGTCGCCATATGGAGCCCAGAGACTGATGGTAAGTGGGCTACAGCTAACATTTACAGCGTTTTCACAGGATGCTTTGAAGTGTTGAGTTTCAAGTTAATTAACTAAATAATATTTGCATGATGAATATTGGTGTATCATTCAGGGTAATGACAGTAAACTGAACCTATAACCATAAAGTCTTTACTTGAAATAAAATAAACTTTTAAAGCAAAATGCAACGTAAAAACACTTAATCTTATCTTTTCAGCTAGTTGCCAAAGAAAAATTTCTCATTTTCATTTAGTTCAACTTGATGCACTAAAATAAGAGTAAAACTGAAATAAAACTAATAAAGACTATATACAAATATTTAAAAATAATAATAATAAACTAATACAAATGACAAAACCACAACAAAATTACTAATACTTTCTATTAAAATTAAAATGGTACTAAAGTAACACTGATAATATTCTGGACATACTTTTAATTATTGTTCATGTTTAGGTTTATATTTAATAACACGTTTATAATAAATGAAATGAATGTATTCTTTATAAATGTGTTATTCAGCATAAATTAAAATGTTTTATTTTAATTTAGCACATGAATACAAATATACAATAGATGGATCAGACAAATTTGCCTTCTAAAACAAAGCAAAACAAAAAACTAAAAGCTAATACAAAGAAAAAAGAAACTAAACAAAAAGCTAAACAAAAACAAAACAATCATTGCTTTATTATTGATTGAAAGTTCACTGAACTGAAAAAAAAACATGTTGATGGATTTACTTTGAAACTATTTTCATATTGCTAGTAAATTTCACACATAATTACCAAAAAGGCAAGTAACAAATTGAACTGAATTGATTTACTACTTGGGTTTTAAATAGCAGAACTATTGTAATAAACTACCTTTTACAGAATAGTGAATATTTTCAGTTAATCGTCATTACTGTGTTAACAATAATTAAAAGGCTCCATTAATATCACTTTGCGGCTCGCAGGCCCCTGCATAAATTTGCATGTGTCTTCCAGTTAAATACTTTTGTACATATCATTACATGTTAGTGGGTCTGATTTAGGCTTTCGGAGAAATGTTTAACCAGCTGAACTTGGTGGATCTGGCTTTGTTGTTTCTGCTGTGAAAAAGCCTAGCACTGTTTACTTATCCGCAAGCTCTTTTAATTAGTGTCTAATTAGGGAATAGTAAGCACAAAAATCCCTGCGCTGTTCACTTGGCGTGGTGTTTAGTCAAGGCTTAATGGGTCAGTGTTTAACATGACAAAGGGACCAGAGAGTGTCGGAAAATATCTATGGGAATGTCAGAGTTTGACTTCCCTCATAACGGCGTCCGTTTCGGCGGAGCGCAAAGGAAACCAGGGAGATGTGAAACCATTCAGAGAATGTTCTTCAACAGATTCATTTAATGCCCATATTCAGGAGAAAAGTGCCTGGAGAGGTGTAGTGTGATTACGGGATTCTGCCGCATTTAATGTCGAGGACCCTCTTTATGAAAAATGTGGCGAGTGAAAGGCAGACTGGCCCCTGTGTGAATGGACGAGAGCCACTAGAATGGCAGGCTAATCTCTTTTTAATGATCAGGGCTTGTTAATGGACGCAGGTGATTGGAACCTTTCAGGTGCTGTTACAATGAGGAAAAGTTATGTGATATATGCTGTTACTGTAGGATTATATTGCATAAACTTGAATTACGGATTGCTTAGATTAGAAATTAAATTATGATTTCATTGTGTCTTTCCAAGTTCACAATATAAATGTTCTGTCAAGAGATTGTAAAGGTTCAGATCAGATAAAAAAAACAGCTCTGTTTATCAAAAACTGTAATAATCAGCAATATCAAATAACTATTGAATAATTCCATTGTTTTACATAGAAAACAAATGCATTTAAAACATTTAAAACTTTTTTTTTAATCAGTGCAGATCATGTTTGAATATGTTTTAAACTATATTTCCATGAATAAATGGAAATAATATGAAGAGAAGCATGGAATTGTGTTAAATATTCAAACATATATTTTTCTAATATATCTATTTTGAAGAATATACTCTACCATTACAGATATTTATATAATATTTATTTAACATTGTCACTTATGCTCACTAAGGGTGCATTTATTTGATCATAAATACAGTAAAAACAGTAATAATGTGAAATATTACTGCAATTTAAACTAACTGTTTTCTATTTCACACATTTGAATTTTTAGCGTCATTACTGCAGTCTTTAGTGTCACGTGATGCTTCAGAAATCAGTCTAATCTGCTGATTTGCTGCTCAAGAAACATTTCTGATAATTATTGATGTTGAAAACGGTTTAGCTGTTTATCCTTTTAATGATTGTAGCATTATAAATGTCTATACTATCACTTCTGATCAATTTAATGCATTCTTTGCTGAACAAAGGTATCCATTTATTTTAAAAAACTCTTACTGATCCCAGACTTTTGTACTAATTTAGCACTTACTATCTTACAACTGTTAACTTAAACTCAATATAAGATGCATTTTTCCCATTTCTCTTGAACTGACTCTCTTGCTCCGATCTGATCCCAGCTAAGCCCATCAGTCTGGTGGAGAGATGCTGGTGCCGGTCCACTCTCAACACCGTCCCGCAGAGGAGCATCCGTGAGATTAAGTTCCTCCACACACCCAGCTGCCCTTTCCAAGTCATGTGAGTCGACTTCCCAGATCCATCTCTCTCACAATCGCTAAACTGTCATTTGTACGCTGTACATGGCTATATTAAGTTACACAAATGAATGTCATTCTGCAAAACAGAGCCAGAAATAGCTCATAAATGTACAGATTTCTAGTTAAAGGAGTCAAATCTGTGTGGGAATGCTCTATTGTTCACAGAATAACACAAAAAACAGCCAAATGAGAAAATATGAGAGAGCAATTTTGCCAAGGTTTTCACGACACAATAATTGTTAAGGGTCAAAATGATTAGCTTTGTGTCACGGGCAACCTTGTCGTTTTCATTTTTACCAGCATTTGGAATTACTTCAGTGGTCTGGAATGTATTAAACAGAACCATTTGTACCCCGTCGGGCTAAAAAAGTCAAAGCGCTACAGGGGGATCAAGGTTATAGGGGTTACAGAGGTTAGCATGTAGCTGAGGGTCATTTGGGGAACAAACTTTGGCCGGAGGAAATCATCTTTAATCTGCCTTCTTCCACACATCTTGATTAGAAATCCTTTCAGATTCGTTGGCCCAGATGAAAGACAGCCACCAACCCTTTCCCCCACAGACACGCACATCACTCATTTTGTTGTTAGCATTAGCTAGCTGTGAGGTAATTACTACCTGCTGGCTCGGTCCCAGACCACCGACAAGCTCACTCGAAAGATTGTTTAGACTAGCTAGATTAACCCAGAGTCCAAATCACAAACAAACAAACAAACACATAGATAAAGTCAATGGATGACATCCCACCGGAAAACAAACAGGGATAGCATTACGCTTTTATTTAGCTTACTGATGGGGAAGTTAATTTTGAGGATTGGTGTGTAGATTTGAGGTTAAGCGGATCTTTTATCTGCTCCGACAGGCTCCATTTGTCTAGATAGATTGAGAGATCTATGTGTGTGTGAGGTGTAAGCTATACGAATAGCCATTTGAAAGCCAACGTGAGCCGCTAACTCTCAAACACAACCTTTTGGCACCGAGGTGCGAAGTCTGGGTGTCATTTGCGTGGTTTTCTCCACGTGTGGGTGAATGAAGCGTTTGAGGGGATTTTCCTGGCTGTGCCAAAGCTAATTTGGAGGGCAGATATCAATCAGAAAGATTTCTGTTTGATGGTATTTCAGACCCTTGACTTTCTTTTTTCATTAACCGAAAATTGCACATCAAAAGTCGCTTTCTTTGTGACTATCCTGAAAACAGCGCTGTAGGCCCATTTGCTGTAAGGACACATAAGGTTGTCAATAAGTATAAATCTCACAGTTATGGATCACTGATGGACATTTCGAGGTTTCCCTTATGAAAATTAACCGGCGTGGTTTTCTTATAGTAAAAGTGCCGTAACCATGTTTTGTTGGGCTTATTGATTTGTACAACCAGAGTTTTACTACAATCTTACTACAAACACCATGTTTAGTGTAGTAAAACCATGGTTAATTTGTGGTTACCACAGTTTAGCTATAATAACCGTGTTTTTTTGGTTGAATTTGTAGTAAATCCATGGTTAATTTTCATAAGGGATTCAGGCGCGGAAGTCGTCAAAGCAAATTTGCATAGTGGTGAATGGAAACTACAAGAAATATGATGCCTGTGTTCCCAATAGCAAAATAAAAACTATCTACAATAGATTTTCTCTGCCATTCCAAAAGAGAAAAAAACAATATTGAAAGATTTTATTAATTTTAAGCTTGCCATCATCACTCTCTCAGTCCAAACTCTCACTGATTATATCATTTAACATTGAGGCAATGAAACAAAATACAGTGTCATAAATGTGTTACAGTGTTAATAATCTGTGGAAACAAGTCATCACAGTATGTGAAAAGAAATTGAGTAATATGTCTTGATTTATTCTAAGTCTGCAAGTGTTTGGTTTAGTAACTGAATCAGATAATTAAATTAATTTAAATTATATATATATATTATTTTTTTATGAATTGAGAGTCAGAATATGAGTATTTGAATGTTAGTTCGAATATAATTTAAATATTAAGTGTACTGACACAGTATCCAATTAATTTCATTCGGGGGAAAAAACGGTTACTTTAGACAAACTATATGCACATGTACAGAGCTGGGAATGCCAGGAAGAATCTTTTGAAGCATCAAAAATCCAGAGCTTCTAGACAGCACAACACTGTCCTTACAAACCTCCTCTAATTCAGTCCTGATATCTGATGAAGTGCAGTGACTCCTGGCAGGACAGTAAAATAGAGGGGCTGTTATGTAGTCCATGACGGACAGCTGATATGATCTGATTAAACACACCGAGGGAGAAAACTACTAACTTTTTTGCTCTTGTCCGAAACAAATCCCTTTTTTCTCTCTCTCATTATCAGTGCTAAGCTGAAGAACAACAGAGAGGTCTGCATCAACCCCAAGACCAAGTGGCTGCAGCAGTATCTAAAGAACGCCATTAGCAAGTAAGAAGAAACACTATCTACACTAGAAACAGCAGGAGTTCTCTAAGGAATCACGGATAAAATACAGACCTGTTCCTTATAGACTTAAAAAACGTTGAATTAAAATGTAAACAAAAATGCATAACGGAAATAGGCAGTAACTAGAAAATGTATATTCCACACAATAAATTGTGTACATTTTAAGCATATGTATGTTTTGTGAAGTTTCAAAACCAGACACTTTCAAAAGCAGAATTTTTTTGTATAAATTAGTGCTGTCAAACAATTAAATCGCATCCAAAATAAAAGTTTTTGTTTACATAATATATGTGTGTGTACTGTGTATATATCTGTACATACACATATATACAATATATATTTAGAAAATATTTACATGTATATATTTATATTCATGTACTTTATATTATATATACATATTTAATATGTAAACATAACACATTTGTCTTAAATGTATACGTGCAGGTGTGTGTATTTATATATACATAATAAATATACACAATACACACATGTATTACAAAAAAAACTTTTATTTTGGATGCGATTAATCGTTTGACAGCACTAGTACAAATGTTTTTGAATACGCTTTTAACAGTCAGAACTGGAATAGATGCAGCCTTCAAGATATTTTCTAAAGTTAAAAAGAAAGAAAACTAAACTACACTTCAAAAACTGGTGATGAAATTATTTTCACTTAGAAATTGCAATAAATAATTACAAATAGCAAGCCACACATTAAATTAAATGAGAGGTTATAACTATTTTTTGTAATTTACACAACTTGTAATTTGTTACTTTATGGAAAGTGATTCCCATCCAAATAAAAATGCAGGAATGCGGTAGCATTAAGGGTTTTAAAACACAAAAGTTGTCGTTCTTAACATTTAAACTGCATGTGGAATGTTATTGGCTAATTTGAGGTTTATAGAAATTACATGTTTGCATAAGTAGGCAAGTAGGCTCCACCACAGAGAATGAAGCGTTTTACTCCTGTTCTTTCATTGTACTAATTGTAGATTAATGATGAGGTAACAGGCAGAGCAGGAGGTTTTACACCACTATAATCGACCTCCTATTGTGCCACTGAGCCAAAATTACTGATGCAATAAAAAAAACATGTGCCGATCATTGTCAGAGCTGTGTTGTTACTGTAAACTAAAACAAAAACTAAGAAAATATGAAAAATATTTATATTATGTTAGTTAAAAAGATATATTAATAATATATAGTATTTCATAATTATATTAAATTTAAGTATTAAATATGTATAATCTACTTTAATTTGTTATATTAAATAATATTATATTAAATAATATTATTTTAGAAATGTTATTAGACAATACATATTAAAAAAATTTGCCTAGCTGAAATAACTGCAAAAAAACAAATTCACATTATAGTATTAAAGTACTAAAACTAAAACTGAAATAAAAAACAATAATCACAAAAGATAAACTAAAATAAACATGAAAACCTAAAATGTACAAATTAATTCTATACATAACATTTTAATAAACAATCCTATATAAATAATACTAAAATAACTGGTCTAGCGTTTACTGACTCTCTAAACATCTCTCACGGAAAATATGTAAAAACTAAATAGATATTTTGTAATTTATTGCTACCGATATGAAAATTGTTACAAAATAAAAAAAATATGTTTTAAGTTACGTACTTGCATGAGATTGTTCACTAGAAGCTGATGTTCTATAATCTAGATCGTTTAAAAAAAATAGTTAAATGCATAAAAGTTCACACAGAAATGTTCCAAGACTATAAGTGCACATTTCCAACGATATCTCATGACCAATTTGTATGTATTTTACGTGGTGGTTAATTCGTACAACCTCACTCATACGTTTTTGTATGATTTGTCTAAACCCCAGTGATGGGTAGGTATAGGGTGGGGTTAAGTATAGGTCATTCGTACAAATTCATACGAATTGTGCAACTCGTAAAATACGTACAATTTAGGAAAATCATTTGTGAGAGTGAGGTCGTATACGAATTAGCCACCTTGTAAAATATGTACGAATTGCCATGAGATCAGGCTGACATTTCATCCTCAAAACTCGTAAATACTTTACATTTATTTAAAAATCAGCTTTGACAAAACTTGTCTTGTTCATCTCTAATTATATGATTGTTCTATTTTTCCAGAATAAAGAAGAAGCGCTCAGAGTAAACACTTGAGGATGGGTGTGAGGAGGACCGCCGTGCATCTCTGACCTCCAAAGAGACACCAGTCCTCTTCTCTCGCTCTCTTTGATCACTCCTCCTCTTTCTGGACTGCTTGCACAAACAGCACTTCACCCAAACCTGCCTCTCAAGCATCCAGACAGCCTGCAGCTCACCAAAACACAAGTCAACACCCTCCTCCTGACACACTGCTACTGCGGCTGTGAATACTGACTAAATGAAGCGACTGAATGTGAACGTTTGAATGCGAAGGCAAGAGAGACATCTACAGGTTTTAAGCAACTTAAAGGGCAGTAAAACTGAGAGTTTGTGTCATAGTTGTGAGGGATGTCTAACCTTTAGGATAGTTTGGGAATAATAAGGGATGTATGCAAGTGAAAATGAAGTAGACATTTAAACCTGCCCTGTTCAAGCTTTCACTTTTTGTTAATTTGCTGCTCATAGCTTAGTAGAAGTGTTTAAAAGCTCACCAGCACACATGAATGATCCAGCATGCTAACGCTAGCTCTGTTCCAAAACCTAGTGAGCCGCCTACTGAACAAAAAATGGCGTAGAAATTATTTTCACTCAGAAATTGCTAATAAATATTACAATAAATTACAAAGAACTGGCAATTGCTCACAAAAGGTTTAAGTAGAAAACCTGAAATAGAATTATCTTGTAAAACGTACTCAAAAAATAATAATAATTAACTGCCTTTAAAATTTAAGTATGCGGGACAACTATTTTCCTCAGTATTTTTTGCTTAAAATCGAAAATAATTATGACGCAATGAATGGATCTTAGTCAGATTAAATGCCATAAAAACCCATAACTTTCAAAACCAATTTATTAAGTGTTTGGCCAAACATTTCTTTCATCATTTCATCCGCTGAATAATCAGTATGTTGTTAAACGACAGAACAATACATTGAGCGCACTGTACTTCTATCACTTACTGCCTCAACTTCATTCCCACCCAAAAATACATATGCCACAACCTTAAGGTCTATTAGCTTAGCAACATGCTAATGTCAAACTTTTTAGAATTAATTTTTGGTGGAGCATTTCAAACAATTGACTTAAGTTCCATAACGATTATAGTGCAGACTCAGAAGACAGTAGACAGCAGTGCACTTAGCAGCGCACTATGTAGGCAGCAGATAGCAAGGTTTTGGAACAGAGACAGGTTTGACACAGGGCTGCTACTACAGGAAGCAGAATCAAAGTTTACTGCCTTTCACTTCCTCTCTGCTACCTGTGTATGGCAAATGCCAGACACTGAAATTCAAGAAAGCAGATTTGCCGTATGTATAAATCAGGTGTCGTTAATGTAATCATGCCACAGCAGCTAAAATTTCTGCTCATGTGCATCGAGCGACATTCCATGACTCAGGCCAACTTAATTAACATAATTTGACTACAGATCTTGTGTCATACTGGTTGTGTTATGGATCCAACATGACCAACCAACATGTAAATATTCTCCAGCACTAAATGACTGTCAGTAAATGGATTGAACAGGGACCAAAAACTGAAAATGCAAGCAATGTGTAGGCTAAATTAATATTGCTTTATGTATTCCATATGTATCAGTGTTTTTTTTGGGGGGGGGGGGGGTGGCCACAGAATTAAAAGATGTGACTTATTTTGGTTTTCATGGCATTAACACATTTCTCTAACACGTTTTTTTTTTCGTTCTGATAATGTTTTGACTCAAATGCCCAATTGCTGTAATATTTTTGAGCCACTTTAAATATAAGGAGTTTGCAATGTAATGATTTATTTTTGTATGTTTGTATTGATCAATATGAATAAAAACACAACAGTACAATATGAAGGAATTTCTAGAGTATTTCACAGTTATAAAATGAAACATGATAAAATATTAAATTAAAACAATTATACACATTTACATATATATATATATATATATTATCAGGTAGGTTATCAAAAATTAGAATATGGGGAAAAAGTTCATTTTTTGTAACTTATTTCAAAAAGTGAAACGTTCATATATTTTAGATTCATTACATGTAAAGTAAAACACTTAAAAGTTTTTTTTGTTTCAATTTTGATGATTAGAGCTTACAGCTAATGAAAGTCAAAAATCTGTATCTCAAAATATTATAATATTTACATTTGAGTTTCAATAAATGACCATCCATACATTATAAATTGTGGGTATCTCTTGTTCTTTGAAACCACAATAATGGGGAACACTGCTGACTTGGCAATGGTCCAGAAGACGATCATTGACACCTTCCACAAAGAGGATAAGTCACAGAGGGTCATTACTGCAAGGAGTGCTGTATCAAAGCATATTAAATGCAAAGTTGACTGGAAGGAAGAAATTGGTTAGGAAAATGTGGACAAGCAACAGGAATGACGGCAAGCTTGAGAATACTGTCAAGCAAAGCCGATTCAAACACATGGGAGAGCTTCACAAGGAGTGAACTCAAGCTGAAGTCAGTGCTTCAACAGTCACCACCCTCAGTAATCTTCAGGAAAAGGGCTACCAAGCCACTTCTGAAACAGAAACATCGTCAGAAGCATCTTACCTGGGCTAAGGAGAAAAAGAACTGGACTGTTGCTCAGTGGTCCAAAGTCCTCTTTTCAGATAAAAATACATTTTGCATTTAATTTTGAAATCAAGGTCCCAGAGTCTGGAGGAAGAGTGGAGAGGCACATAATTCATGTTTCTTGAAGTCCAGTGTTAAGTTTCCACAGTCAGTGATGATTTGGGCTGCCATGTCATCTGCTGCTGTTGGTCCACTATGTTTACTGAAGGCCACAGTCAACGCAGCCATCTACCAGGAAATTTTAGAGCACTTCATGCTTCCTTCTGCTGATAAGCTTTATGGAGATGGTGATTTCATTTTCAAGCAGGACTTGGCATCTTCCCACACTGGTTTAATGACCATGGTGTTACTGTGCTTGATTAGCCAGCAAACTCGCCTGACCTGAACCCCATAGAAAATCTATGGGATATTGTCAAGAGGAAGATGAGAGACACCAGACCCAACAATGTAGATGACCTGAAGGCAACTATCAAAGCAACCTGGGCTTCCATTACACCTGAGCAGTGGCACAGGCTGATCACCTCCATGCCACGCCGCATTGATGTAGTAATTCATGCAAAAGGAGGCCCAACTAAGTATTGAGTACATATAAATGAACATACTTTTCAGAAGCCCGACATTTCTGTTTAAAATATCCTTTTTTATGGAGCTTATGTAATATTCAAATTTTTCTGAGACACTGAATTTAGGGTTTTTATTATTTGTAAGCAATAATCATCACAATTTTAAGAAATAAAGGCTTGAAATATTTCACTCTATGTGAAATCAATCTATATAATATATGGGTTTTACTTTCTGAAATGAGTGACAAAAAATATTGACCTTTTTCATGATATTATAATTTTTTAGATGTACCTGTCACGGTGCACACACGAGGGATGAACGAGGAACACGGAGACGAGGATGTAACTCAAAATAAAAGTCTTTAATGTATCCAAACAAGGCAGGGCAAGAGAAGGCAAGGCTGTAATAATATTACTTTTTGCAGTAACTAGTAGTGTAACTAATTACTAATATGATTTCAGTAATAATATAACAGTTACCATCCATAAAACAGCTAAGTTACTTTGTTACTTTAAATGCCTCAACCCGCTGATTTAAAATCCAACAATCAAATAATTCCTAGATTTATCTTCATAATTTTCGCACATGCATGTGATGTCCCCAGTGCAGCAAGCAAGCTTGGAATATGGAAAAGCTTACATTCAGCAGATATAAATATTGCATTATATTGATTTTGTCAGGAAAAAGATGATCTGAACACTGTTGTGTATGTTGTGGCTTTACATTACACTGGCATTACATCCCAAACATCCCTCTGATCACAAGCATCAGACTGAAGCTTGTGTAATTCCTAGTTACCCGTGGCAGAAACAGAGAAACAAATAGAGACATCATTTGCATAGCTGTTGTTCCATCTAAGCAAACTGGATTTGATCAAATAAAATAATGAAATATAACTGTATATGGTTAACGGAGAAATTACAATTAGCTTCAAGCTACACATGACAATTAATGAGATTAAAACAACACTTCTATTTGAATGTCACTATCAATCACTATTGAGTGTTTGTAATAACTTACAAACTTAAGACTGTCAAATTTGACTGTCAAATGTGGATTTTGGTCAAATTATGAAGCAGAAACATGTAGTTAGTAACATTCTAGAAGATTGTTATGTAGAAGATACACAGTTACAACTTCTGTGGGGCGTGAAGAAAAAGTAATGTAACTAGTAGTGTAACTAATTACTTTTGCCAGAAAGTAATAAGTATAATGTAACAATATTACTTTTGAAAGGAGTAACTAATAATGAGTAATATATTACATTCTTTGAGTAACTAGCTCAACACTGAGGCTGGCACAGACAGGAACACCAGGGAGTAACGAGTTGACCAGATGAAATCAAACTGAACAGACAGGACTATAAATACACAGGATTATACTAACATAATCAAACACAGCTGATATACTAATAATCAAACTTAACAAGAACAGGAAACAAACCAAATATGGACACAAGAGGGAAACACATGATACACATGACACATGACTGACAGTACCTGTATATATATATATATATATATATATATATATATATATATATATATCCAATGCCAATCCATTCTCAAATATTTTTTCCTAAATATACATTTTCCACTGTGAACTCTAGAAAGCATAAGCAAGCACACCGTATGCTTTCATCAGGCCTTTCTAATAAGCACTTGACAGATGTATGTTTCTTTTGGTTTCCACTGTTAATACACGCAACTTTTTAAATTGTAAAAATTTCCCATCAAATGGCCCCAGTGTGAATATTGCCTCAAGGGCAGTAGGACCAGACGTCTATATTCTAAAACATGGACTTCTTTAAAAGAAATTTGCAGGACCTTGCCATATTGGATGCATTTATTTACTAAGATCATCAAGGATGATTTTAATTATTTAGAAATTACTGAAAAGTGAAATTTGTACATTTATAAATCACAAAAATGTCCCCGGCATATGTAATTTACGGCCACACACCTCCAAAAAGATGGTTCAGTTTAACTCCACTGTTGGTTTGTATCAATTAGAGATGTCAGTCAGTTCTTTAAAAAAAAAGAGCAGTGAAATCACTACAGCTGGCATTTATTGTAAAACTCACTAGTCATTTCTGCTGCTAAAAGTAAACACCAGAATATGTTTGACCTCGAGGGTTGGCGGAACCCCTGGGCTCATTTTTAACAGCTGCGTGTTTGATATCAGTAGTGAAAGTTCGATAGAATTCCACTCTAGAGACGGTCAACAAATACATGAGAGTGTCATTTCTAATACTAAAAGCATATGGACGCAAATTGCTTTCTCAGACGATTAAGCTTTTATACTGAAAAGAGAAGGAACTGGTTATATGGACGGGTTTAAAATGTGCTTTTAAAAGCAATTATGGATTGTATAATACACATACGTAAATCAGCGACAATAATAAATAATAGCGACATGACATCTTATCTTATAAGTAGGCTACTTGAATGCAGCATCCGAGTAGGTTTAGTTTAGGTAGGTTAAAGGAAATGTCTGTAGTTTTGTGTATTTTCTTGACTTTTGAGGAAACATTTTGAGGAAATTACTGTCATAAATATATAATTACAGTATAAATATCATAATTACAGTGGATTTACACATGACTTTGCTGGAGTGAAGCAATGCACTTATTCACAAAATTGTGTACGGGGCTCCATATAGCATGCAGACTAAAATATTAAGATTTCCTTCCTAAATAAATTTGAGGTTCAAACAAACTTAATAACACTGTTAATGCAAAAGCATATTACTGAATTCAATTTTTAAATAACCATTGAACAAGTATCATAATAATGAATCATTACTGCTTAAAAATTTAAGATGAAAATTAAACTGTTAAAGTGTAAACTAAGATACCAAATCAGTGAATTTGAATTTAATGTGTGTATATTATCTGTAAGTAATCATTAAACATTTGTAATCAAAAAAAAAATATCCATTTATATTAACATAATTCAGAGATCATTGTCCAGACTAGGGAGCCACAGGATAGGAAATCCTTCATGATAAGAACTGAAAATGGTTCAATAAAATTTACTTTTTATTAAAATAATTGGCATATAAATTCATTATATTTCCATAAGGTTTAATAAAGTCCAATGTAAGAAGTATGCAAAAACTGTAAAATCCTAGCAACATATAGGCCATTATGTTTTTGTCTTAATTTTAATGTTATTGACAATATATTATTCAAGTTGTCAGACATATATGTAAGACTGAATATAGGACACTACATTATTTACATATTTGCATAATAATCCTTACATAAAAACTCATAATTTACTTGAAAAGAGACAACCATTGTATAACTGCATGATCTACATAAACCAATTGTGCTTGGATCTCGATGATCGGCTCAAGTTAAATTGCATTGTTCTAATTATATATATATAGTATTTGTATTTTATTTTATTTTTATGAATGCCTTATGAAAGGATTTTTTGTCTAATTTACTTTTATCTCAGCAGAGATTTTGACAGTCGAGAACGGTCCAATTACATGAGGCTAAAATATATAAAAATAATATTGATTCACCCCGAGGACAATCTGAAAAGTCAATTAGAGCTCAGCCTCAAGTCACATGCATTTTAACAGTTTACAGGCCCCGAACACACACAAAAGAAATAAAGGTGTTATTTATTAAAAAAAATGTAATAGGTGCAAACATGATTACCAGTCAAATAGTACGACTAAACAATGATTAATTTGCGATATATTTAACTTATTTATAAACATGTTGAAGTCGGCTTCTTCCCTGGCTAACATGATGGGGGCGGTGCCCCATCTATTGACCAGCCACCACTGGTGGTGACCATGAATTAAGAATATAATTTCCATGACTGATTACATCATGGCAAAGTTGTAGCTACCAAATCCTAAAACAAATTAGTTAAACATGGCAATCATTTACTAAACCAAGGTAACGATTTCTTAATTCATGGCAACAATTTAACTAAAATGAGGGGTTGAATAAATTAGGGGTTGTTTACATGACCATGTTTTCAACAACAACAAAAAGTTATGAGTTTTGGCTGTTTGTTTACATGGTAGCATTTTGGGGGCATGAGAATTATACCTTTTGAAAATGGGTTTTAAAGTGCACGTTTTTGAAAACAATAGCATTATCATTTCCATGTAAACTATGAAATCTGCAAACTATGAGTTATAAAGTGACATTGCCAACTAATGGCTAATGGTAGGAACGGTGGGCCAGGCCCGCAGAGTGGAAGAGGGCCTGGAGGAATAGGCAGACAGGGATGCCAGGGTGGGGCCGGCAGAGCAGGAGAGCGGACTGCGTGGGCTCCCGGAATGGAGCGGACTGCGTAGGCTCCCGGAACGGAGCGGACTGCGTGAGCTCCCAGAACAGAGTCGACTGCGTGGGCTCCCGGAACAGAGCGGGCTCTGAATTTATGAATGATGCACTCACCTGTCGATCTCTTAATTCTCTGAAAAGATCAGGATGAGCAAGCAACAAATGCTTAAAAAAGATTTAATGTGATGTGAACGCTTGTATACAGGTGCAGTAAGGTCAGCTAGTTCCTATTTATCATCTGTTTTGTATCCAGAATAATGCCATATTTCACTTCTACTGTTCTCTTTGTTTATTCATTTCGGGTGTGCGGCTAGTTTCATCTGTTTGATCCATCGCGGTGTTCTGTTGTCACATTTACCGGTTGCACAGTTTTTGGGAAGCAATGCCACCTACAGGTGCACTTCGTAACTGCAGCATATGAAATACTGAGTTGAGCAAAATTATGATATCGTACTGTTTGAAATATAATATATACCGGTACTGGAAAAGTACCGTTATACCACGCATCCCTACATGAGAGTCAGCCGGCCCCAATTCTAGGCATGAATCGTCGACCGAAAATGCCTGCAGGTCCCCTACCCTCTTGACCAAGGCCAATGCCGTTAGGAACACTGTCTTCAACGACAGAAACTAAAGCTCTTCTGTCTACAGGGGCTTGAAGGGGAGACTGCCTTCGCTCCAATCCATCTTGCAGGAAAGAGAGCATGACCCTGATCGGACATCTGGGGTCTGGGGAGACAAACAGGTCTATCTGAGCGTCTCTGAAGCGTCTCCCAATCAGCTGGACTACCATGGGTTGGAGTCGCCATTCTCCCGGAGGGCGGGCTGACGTGAGAGCTCGTCGGCTGCACGATTGAGCACGCCTGGGATATGAATGGCGCGAAGCGACCTCAGATGCTTCTGACTCCAAAGGAGGAGATAGCAGGCGAGTTGCGACATGAGCATAGACCGCCTTGGTGGTTGATGTAGGTAACGTTCGCAGTGTTTTCAGTACGGACCAGCACATGCTTGTCGTGTAGCAGCGTTTTGAAGCAGTGCAGAGCAAGCCATATTGATAGCAACTCGAGGCAATTGATGTGCCACCGCAGTCGGGGCCCTTTCCAGAGCCCCGCAGCTGCATGCCCGTTGCACATGGCTCCTCAGCCCATAGCAGAGGCATATGTTGATACAAAAATATGCCTGGATACTTGCCTAGAGGGACTCATGCCCAAAGAAAAGCAAGATCCGACCATGGGCTGAAGGTCTGTTGGCAGGATGGGGTGACTGAGACCCGGTACCCGGGAGAAGACATCGCGTCCTCGGACTGGACCCTGCTGTGGAGGTGGAGGCCGCAGGAGAGCGCCCTAGGCGACGAGGAGATGGAGGGGCTGCAGCAAGGTGGAGACAGTGTAAGACCGCCGGGGCAGGATATATCGAAACGTTTCCGTCTGCTTCTGAGCAGCGGAGAACTGTTGGGTGAACTCCTCCACTGCTTCTCCGAATAGTCTGGCCTGGGACATCAGGGAGTCCAAGAAGTGATGCTTGTCAGTCTCCCTCATATCTGCCTAGGTCAGCCATAGGTGGTGCTCCTGGAACACCAATTTGGACATTGTCTGACCCAGGGCCCGCACCGTGACTTTCGTCACTCTTAAGGTGAAGTCTGTAGGTGTGCGCAGTTCCTGCACCACACCTGGGTCAGCACTACCCTTGTGCAAAGCAGCTTCAACGCCTTGGCCTGGTGAACTTGCAGGAGGGCCATAGCATGCAGGGCAGAAGTGACTGTAAGCCTTGGCCGTTAGAGAGGACGAGAACTTACAGGTCCTGGATGGAAGGCGTGGATTACCCCTCCAGGCGGTGGCGCTTTGCGGGCAGAGCTGCATGGCAATAGCATGCTCGACTGGGGGGATGTCCACATACCCTTCAGCCGCTCCAACGTCGAGGGTGGTGAAGATGGAGGAGGCACAACACCTGTTTCGGGCAGAAAAAGGTGCCCTCCAAGACCTAGTCACCTCCTCAAGCACTTCCGGGAAGAAAGGAACAGGAGGCGGTTGCCGGCAATTGGTCTGCGCCCCAGGAACAATCGTCCAGCCTGGAGTGTTCAGGGAAAGAGGAGGCCTCCGGTGCAGCCCGACGCTCTCAGCGGCCCGGGAAAGCATAGCAGTCAGTTCTGCATCTGACTCGGGCAACGCCACTCTTCCTGACGGAGGCAGCGCAGCCGAATCGTCATCTACAGAGCCTAACTCGCCCTCCGATGCAGCGATCGACATCCTGTCATCCACTGGTTCTCCGAACGAAATGCTGGGCCCGCCCTATCCAATGCGCTGGAGGAGTGAGAGGCCCACGGAGACGCACTCGACGGGAAAGCTCTCACTGTGACCCTCAAGTCACCCTGACCATGAGCTGAAGTAGCCCTCCGAGAAAGTCCTAACCCCCTCCCCTTCCCCACCGTTTGACGAGGAGGTATCTGGAGCGCAGCATCGCGATGGTTATGTTCCCGCAATGAGAGCATGACTCATCCACGAGCGCTGCTTCAGCATGCTGAAAGCCCAAGCACGAGATACAGCGATCGTGACCATCAGATGAAGCCAGGAAACGACCACATCCAGAACATACGAACAGGAAGCCATCTTTAAAAAGACGCTCTTTTAGATTTGCTGTTTTATAGGTAAAACACTCTTTTAGATAGTGCTGAAGCGCCCAGGGGAGGATGCGGTGAGACAGCAGAATGAAAAGCTGCAGCACGCCGAAGAGAAGCAGCACTGGACAGCAAGCTCCGCTGACGCGCCGTAACACCAACACTCAAGGCTGTCTCGTAGACACTCGTGGAGATTCAGTTTTCCTAGAAGGCTCGGCTCTGAAGCGTTGTGCGTTTGCACGCACTCTCCATTTATACCCATGCATACACACGCCAAATGTCATTGGCTTGTTTTGTTAACACTCAAAGGTGATTGGACTCTCGGGCGAGATCCTGTTACGTCAGTCACTCTGACATTACGTCAAACGTGACTGACTGAAGTGGAACAACGTTCCCACAAGTAAAGAACTACTTCACAAAACTTACTAATGCATTTTCTCATTTTAGTTAAATCATATCCATTAAATAAAAAATTGTTCCCTCATTTTAGTAAATCATAGCCACGTTTTATTGATGTTTTACCTCTTTTAAATAAATCAACAATGTGGCCACACTTTAGTAAAACAATGGAACAAATGAATAAGTTCAATGGAACGAATTCTTACTTCATGTCCACAATAAATATATTCTTATCCATGTATCATATGTGGGGCGCCGTAGGATATAAGTAGAACCACATGCCAAAATCAAGCCCCAGTAAGGTTTAGTTTTAGTATATTAAAGCAACTGTATGTAGTTTTGTATATTTTTATTTTTGAGCCCCCTACAGTTAAGTGAGGAAATTACTTTCATAAATATATCACTGTTGTAATTATAGTGTATGGCTGTACACCTGCATTTGTTACTGTGGTAAAGCAATTCACCCTTTTTGAAGAAAATCATAGAGAGGTCTGCAACATGTAGACAAAATTATATTTATCATGGCCACAAACTCATTTTTATAAATTCCTTCCCTCCTTTTATTCCAAATGGTCACGATGACCTAAGAATTAGTTCCCTCGTTTTACGAAATCCATAAATATATTCTTGATGGCACATCATGTGCGGTGCTCCACAGGGTACAAATAGAGTCACATACTAAAATCAAGCCCCAGACCTCCTATTCCTTACATCCAGATGTTCATTAATGAAATACATTGATGTTCTACTTATGTAGCATATGTGCTGTGATAAAGTAACATTTAAAGGCTTATTATGGTTCAATGACTAGGTAAATTCATTCAAGGCCATCAAACTCAGTTCAAATCAAAAGAGAAAATAAATCTAACACTTCAGGACACAGGCGGCCCATGTTATCCCATCTCTGGAGAGCTTGAAGTAATCCAGGGAGATTCGGTCATGTTTTACTGTACATATTTGAACAGCTTAATCTAGCACTAATGAGAACCACACAGGCCTCACTCTTTGGGCGGACAGGTACTGCAGTGCATCAGCCTTAAATCACACGATAATTTGTCACGTCCTTCCACCATGTGGGAGAACAGGCTCTGTGACACCGCAATGCTGAGGGAAATGCACACGCACGTTTCCTTAACCTCAAACACAAGTCCATTTCCTCCAACTGTGCATTCGTAAGCCAAATAAATGAAGACTTATCTGTAGCATGCTATTTTATCTGATACGCCTGTAGATCTTCATTTAGGAAGTTCTTGGAAAGCTCTCGGGGTTCTGCAAATTGTTATCAGAAGAGTGAATTAAGGTCCTATGAAATGTTTGAAACCGATTCAAACCACACAGAAACTGGAAAATCAGTGTCTAAGCAGTTTGTCTATTTGTAAATTGAATTTACAGAATGCAAAAGTGACTGATTACCCTGCAATCTATATTTTGTCTCTCGTTTTCTAGTGAGAAAAATAAATATAATTTAAACAATATCTAAAACAAAATTGCATTAGATAAAAACACTTAATTTTAGAGAATATATTAAATATACCCCATTATCTCGTTTTAAGCAATCATTTTGTTAGATTTATGCTTATAATGTAAAAAAACTATTTTAGCTAAGGAAATTAATGTTTAATAGCACTTTTCTTCTCAAAATTATTTTGAAATTAAAATAAAATATTAATAGATTGATTATAAAATAAATCTTGAGTAAGTATATTTTCAGAAATAAATTATTTAAATAAATAATATTTAATATTATTTATATAAATAATATAAAATAATATTTAAATAAAAATATTTATATATTTTTGCAATAATGACATCAGACTACCAAATCGTTTATTATATAATGGTTTAAGCAGACATATTGGCCATGAAGAAGTCTGAACCAGGTCAGTCCAGTTTGAGAATATCTCTTACCTTGATTGTTGATGTGGAGTGTATGTTACATATCCCCTCCTGAAGACAATTTTAATAAATGTTTAGTTCATTTTAATGTCTTTCACAGAAAGTGAAATCTGATATAATTCTAACAAAACCTCTGTTTTACACAGATTAACTCTACAAGATCAGGATGAAACACAAAATGAATCATAGTAAGACATCATTATGATCAAACTGTGAATTTTAGTTCATAGATCATCTACACTTTTACATTTTCAGAACAAAATATGAGGGCTGGTTAATTGTTCAAGATGTTTAACAAATTAATGTGGTATTCTAGGTAGCTAAAAGAGGCCTATGATATGATGGTCTCCAGTTATGGCTCAGATCCCTTTTTAAAGTTTTTTCTGTGGCATTTTCAACCATTGTTTAATCTGCCTGGCTGCTATGCCAGCAAAACAACATACAAATTGACCAGCTTGTAAATAAAAGAGCAATTATAATTTTCTGGTTTAGGCCAAGCAGTCAAAAGTGAGTAGAGGCTACATTAACAGGAAGAGTCCTGAAAGACAAATGTCTCCGAGTAGGACAAAAAGTTCACTGCGCCTCTATCAAAGATCCCTCACGTCAGACAGCGACATCCATAATGGGCCGTCCATAACTGTAAACAGATCTGGAAGGTATCAAGATCCATCATGACTCGGGGAAAACTATTTCCTTAACCCTGGGATGGTGTGAAGGGTCACACTGCTGCTGTTGGCCTATCGAAAACATAACCTTCAGAAGAACAAGATGGAGAAAGATGGAAATGGGAGAGAAAGGTGAGAGCTTTGATTCATTTGCGGTCTTGGGCAAAAGCTTTATTAATGTGATTTTAATGGGACGATTTGTCAACTACATTGCTGCTCTGCTTTCTCACTGCAATGGACATTCCTATGACCAAACAGGGTTCATTCAGTAGTCATAGTATAATTTCTTAGGTGCTGTGAGCATTTTTGTCTTAAAATGTATTCACTGGTTATATCATGTCCATTAACTGTTATTTAAGATTGATTAGTTTGAGTTTTGGCTTCATGACTCATATAAGATTGCTGAGCTCTCAGTTTACCTTGATTTTTTTATACACTCTAAAAATAAAGATTCCTAAAGGGTTTGTGCACCATTTTTGGTTACCCAAAGAATCTTTAAGTGGGAAGTACTTTAAATAAAAATTTTAATAAGTCTAAAGAACATTTTATTAATCTAAATAAGCTTTTTCCTTTTGTAAAGTCATGTAAGCTTTTACATGACTTTTTGTGTAATGGAAACATTCATTGGATGTTAAAAGTT
Organism: Gymnocypris eckloni scoliostomus; assembly: GCA_027564155.1. NCBI lineage: Eukaryota > Metazoa > Chordata > Actinopteri > Cypriniformes > Cyprinidae > Gymnocypris > Gymnocypris eckloni. The sequence goes on from CM050427.1 coordinate 5,494,812, forward strand.
CTTCATGGAACCATTAATGTTACTTTGTCCTTAAGAGTTTAACACATTTGTATGCTTATTTTAAATAATTTTACTTAATAACGTCAACATATTTATAAGCAGGCATATGTTTTGCATTCTTTGAAACTTGGCCTAGCTTGTCAGTTTCCATCTCTTATTGCAGGTTTAAGATATAACAACACATTCGGTGAACATGTGCTTGACAGATCCCAACATGATTTCTTAAGACTGAGGACTGAATTTAAAATTGTTGTATATTTCAGAATAAATTAGGTGACTTGTTGGTGCTGAAATAATTTAATCTAAATTACACAACCATCATGTTTATGTTAGTCTAGGCTGTCAGAAACATTTCTCTGCCTTGTGCAACTTTCTTGAGAACAACAGGTTTCTGATATATTGTGTTAGCTGTGGTTTGTCAAAGCAATGGGTTCATATCTGCATCTGTTTTGCTGGCTGACCTTTGAATGGCCAAACAGTCTTTGAATTATCCAGTGAAAATCCAAGTTCAGAACTGAACCAATTTCTTGGCAGAACACTTTGGTTCTTGAAACAAAATGCTAAAACCTTACTCTGGTCAGAGTAAAAATTGCTAACTGTACAAGAGACGAAATACTAAGTATTTCTTTCATAAGTGTAGAAGTTCATATAAATACATAGTTTGTCTTTAAGTTTGGCAATAAAGTACAAACATGAAGGACCAAATTTCACATCAGCGTGAATGAAGTGGTGGTCAAGTCACACTAAAGTCAGCCAAAAGTCCAGTTTTCCCAGAAAACCATTTATTCAGATATGAACGTGCATATTTTCACAAACACAGCAAAGACGATCATAAATGGTTTCACACATTGGGCTAACCTTTTCAAATGCACGCAATATCATATTTACCCACATTTCTGCTTGCCAGATCTTTCTGTGTGACATCCTCTCATTGTTGAACTGTAAAAGCACATGGAACAGCTATAAAACCATGTTAAATAACACAATAAATGATTTATTGCACATTCTGTAGTAAATATTAAGTATTATTCTCAATTCTAGGCCCGATTTCATAGACAACTCGGCCCTGTTAATCCCTGTAAAATAGGAACAACCTGCTCTGCGTTTTGACTTCTTATCTGCAATTAAAGGAAAGTTTAAGTTAAATTCAAAGCTTTCATTGTGAGCAGATGAGATTTACAGGCCGACTTGGTCGCTCAGCCCAGGCCGTGTCAGAGACATCAGCAGCCTCCTTCGGTCCTGCAGGAGCAATAACCACAGTAGCAAATGAACCGATCCAGGTACCTCTAGTGCTGTCTTGGGAGCACATTAGTCTATTACAAGCAGATACCTTTTTTAAGCATTGAGAGACGGTTCAATGAAGACAGAGGGTAGGTCTGTGAGACCAGTCTGACATTCAGAAGGACCACACAGGTGAAAGGTCATGGGACACGGTTTGGGTGGCATGATGGAATGCTCCCCTGGGGTACCATGAGAACATTGAGAAGCAGCAATGGGAACAGCTTCATGCATCATTTTGGGTAGCGTGAAAACATTTATACATAAAAGTATTCAATGGTGGGTCCATCCTGCTGAAACATCCATCTTAATTTTGTAGATGTGTTTTAAAACATGTAAGATGGTTTCTAGCTGTTCTAAATTGAGCAATGCAGTGATGCTATATTTTTGTAGGCCAATCCAGAATTTAGAATCACCCTGGTTCTCTAAATGAAAAACACAAAAGGTACAGGTTATTGGCTGGTCTTCACACAGTTCCAGTGACCTGTTGAAGATCTGTGTGAAGATGGGGGCCAGCTGATCAGCACAGGATTTAAGACTTAAGTTTTTTTCAAATCTGCAATAGAACTCATTCAGACCGGTAATGACCGGCTTGAACCAACCAGTGAGTTAATGTCCAACATGGATTTGCTAATAGGTTAAATGGCCAGCTTGAACTAATTAATGTGTTATTGGTCAGCTTGAATTAATCACCAACGTGAACTAGCTAATGAGCTAATGACCAGCCTGGACTAGCTAATGAAATAATGACTGGCTTAAATGAGTTAATGTCCGACATGAAGTAGCTAATGGGTTAATGACCAGCTTGAACTAACTGATGTGTTATTGACCAGTTTGAGTTACTGACCAACTAGCTATGAGCTATTGACAAGCTTAAACTTGCTAATGAGCTAATGGTCAGCTTGGACAAGCCAATGAGCCAAACATAGCCAAACTAAACCAGCTAACCAGGTCAGTTGGTAACCAGTTTCGAAACCCAGCAGGATTTTCCTGGATGTTTTTGGCTATTGTTGTTGTTAGCAAGGTAAATGCAATGTAATAGAAAGTTGTGGCTAATGTCAGTGGGTTCTTTGAGACTGATGCTGTGTGACTGCATTGGTCTCTATGTTCGCAGAACCGATTGGCATGGTTTCATCACCACCCTGGGACCATAAACAGAAGGCTGTGTCAAAGAGAAATAGAGCTCTGACCTCTGGACATTTATCTTCAACTTTGACATCAGAGTCAATGGCCCACTGGGTACCACTGGCACTCCCATAACAAAGACACAAACCTCTCTATGACCATACACAGTCATATCCAGCTACAGTAAATCATGTTGATGAATTAAGTAGATGGCAAGATTGCCTGGAAAACTCACAAGGCTTCAGTAAAATATGAGACATGTTAAGCAAGAACATGCTCAACAGTTTGATAGCCATCATATTCATTTTAAATTTTGCCATATTTATAGTATTTAGATGAAAATGACATGATTTTAATCTTCAGCATAATAAGCAATACTTTATTATCATTGATATACTTGGATTATATCCGAACAGGTTTAAAACCACACAAAGTTAGCTCCTGGAAGTTTGTTTTTATCACTCCTAATAGTTACAGTACTGTTCTTTATGTTATAAGATCACATTTGCACAAGAAAGTGTTATCAAACTTACCTTGTGTGAGTGGCAGCTGTTAGAGCTAATGGTTAACTCTACTTACGAAGCACCATTTACACATAACAAAATTAAGAAATGATTTCTATATAAGGTATATGTATGTTGGCATACATATAAATGTTCAGTATGGTATGATATCCAGAGCTGGATAAATTGCTTACAAATTGTAGTCCATTACTGATTTCAGATTACATGATGTAGTTAGTAATGTAATCTAGTAGGTTACTATTTTTAGGCAATGTATTCTGACTATTTTTAGATTACTTTTTATCAAACTTGTTTTAAACTTACCATTAAATGTAACATGTTGATATAAAAAAGCAAAAATAAAATATATTTAAAAAATTATATCAGCGTCATAAAATGCAATAAACCATTAGTGACAGTTGATAGTGAGTGAATAGTGAATAAATTTGAACAGATAGTGAATAGTTGATAAAAAGATAATAAAGTTATGTAAAGTTATTTGCAAAACATTTTTGAACATCAAAGCTCAAATAATCAAAGCTAATGGTATGACAGCAGGATTTTTAGAAAGGAAATTTTCTATCAATAAATTATGCCTCATTTACTGCAAGTCTGTGAATAACATGTAATCATGTAATCCATAAAACTGTAACTGTAACCCGATTCTGAGCATTTTAAAATGAAATATGGAATGAATGAATGAATGAATGAATGAGGCATTTATTTAGCACTTTTATTGTGTATTGCTGTAAACCCAAAGCGCTTTACAATCATATGGGCGATCTCTAATATTATACTCTAATTTCAAGTACCTAATTTTTGCAATCTGATTACATAATCCAGAGTAAATGTTTTATATATATGCATCCCGTGGCAAACTTATGTAAGACCGTAAGACATCACAAAGCAACTGTGAAGCTAAAAACACATACAAACCTGTTGTCTATCCTACTGGATCTTAAAAAAATACTTCTTCAAAATAATGTAGACTGCTGGTCTACCAATAAATTAAGGCACATTAAGGTCCTAATCATAATCAACAATGGTATTTTTAAAGACAGAAAAATAGGTCAATTGTGATTTCATTTTTTCTTTAATGCATAGCAAATTTCTAAAGTGGTTCTCAAAGTCGTAATGGGAATTTTGGACGTCATATATTGAAGAATGTTAAAAATGGCCACATAGTGAAGCTGAGGATAGCTGCTCAGGGTCAGTCTACAGTAGAGGGGTCAACTTAATTTGCCTTTGGACTCTAGAGAGACGGACGCCAATGGATATTAGCTAGAGACCTGAGATTCTGTCCTTGACATCAAATAGCTGTAAACATGGGAAAAACATGATTTCTCTTCTAGGAAAATCTTCCTTGACCCCCCATCAGTCAGACCACAGACAACCCAATGGGAGTGAGAGGAGAGGGACACTGAACTCTGATCCCAAACAGAGGAATACAGTGGGATGCAGCAGTTTTGACCATAGGAGTAAATAAGTCCTATTTGATGATATTCTGCCCAATATGGCCTGTTCTGGACAATATATATATCTTGAAGATATATTATATATTTTAAAAAAATGTATATAATCCTCAAAACATTGTGTAAGATTGATGGTAAAAAATATAAAACACCTAAAACAAAGAAAACATTAAAACAAAATAAACAACATAACAAAGTAAACAATACAATAAAAAAGCAAACAACAAAACAAATAAATACAAACAAACATTAAACAAAAAATAAACAAACCCATAAAACAAAGAAAAACATTAAAACAAAAATAAACAGCAAAACAAGGCAAACAATTAAAAAATTAAACACAAACAAAGCGAACGACAAAAAAACACCAAAGCAAACAATAAAAAAAAAAAATAATAATAAAAAACACCAACCCAATAAAATCTATAAAAATAAATAATAAATAAATAAGCAACCTTACTTGGTTTAATTAATAACATGATTATTACCATTTCATTCAATACTAGCTGGAAATCATGAGATATTATTTATAATCATTTAAAAATTTAGAGAAATGATTAACAAATAATTGTTTTAATGTACAATATAAAACGACTAATTTTGGTTACTTGGAATGCGTTTTGTTTATTAGTATCCTGTCATGTTCTGCCAAGAAATTACTCGAAAATTCTCCAAAGTTTACACTATTTGTATTGACTTAAATGATCTCTTAACAGGATTTTAACCTTGAACATGAAATAAAGCCATCCGTTTATGACTACATGATTGTTTGCACCATTCTAAAAAGTAGAAATGTGTTCAAAATCATCTGTTCAATAGCACAAATGTAATTCTTCCTAGAGCAGTTATGAGAATTCCAGATATGTTTTAAGTATTCACCAAGGACGTGTCACATTAAATGAACTGCTGGTGGTAAGTCTCTGGGCTTATTTTAACTGAGATGAAATGTCCTTTTATTATGAACAGAAAGACTTGTTTATTTTAGAAGCGAGGCGGTATTGAAAAGCCCTTTTCAACTATAAAGGGATAAATTTAACAGGGGTGCACGCAAGTTCATAGGAAACGAAAGGAATCAAACAAAGTATTTACACTCAAAACAATATATATATATATATATATATATATATATAAATGCATTTTCAGCAGGATATATTGCATGTCTTACATTGAACAATTTAAAGCAGCAATAAAACAGATCTGTTAAGGTTCACTTGTGATGTAGTTCACCAGAACAGTCGCCAAAACAAGCTTAATTTCTCAATAATGAAAATAAACGAGTGATGACATGATGAGACATGAAAAATTTGTTGTGCAGAAATGCAAGAATAAAATTCAGCGCTCAATTGCATAAGTTATATTTACACTACATTTCTGTTTCAAAACCTAGTGAGCTGCCTACCTGGTACCTACTACAGACCACAAAGATAAATTATTTCCTTTTAACCCCTGACAATCCTTTACCAAAATTGGTTTCCCTTGTTAAAAAGGGGAGCAGCCTTTTAAACATTACTTGTAAATCTTTTCTTACTTCATATTATTATCACCACATCTGTATTCAATCTTTCTGTCAGCTTCCAAAAAGAAACACAAAACCTATATGCTAATTGAAAGAAAAAAAGTTGATGAAAGACTGAATCCAAGAACTGGTGATAATATAGCACAATGAGAGATTTACAAGCTTTTTGTAGGCCAGTCATTTCCAAAATGACCACAAGAGTAACAAGTTGGGGAAAAATCCTTAAAATTACAAAGATTAGCCAATATTTTAAACAAGTTGGACATTTTTGGGGGTTATGGGGGGTCCAATGCATTAACATTAACTAGCTTTTTGGGGAAATAAAATCCTCTCTGGGTCAAAATTACTGGACATGAGGGTATCTCGTATTGACCAAATTTGAAGACAGAATTAAATGTATGCCTCACAGAAAAGGCAATGCTAGCATTACAATGAGTTCAGTGAAAACGTCTCAGGTTACGAATGTAACCATGGTTCTCCGAGTGGGGAACGAGACACTGTGTCCCCTAGGGGTCGCTACGGGGAACGCCTTCAGCGTGACTCGTGTCTGAAGATACATATGTAAAAACACCATCCGTTGGCCGGCGACAGCCCATGACGTCACTACCGGGCGACCATAATAAAAGGGCCGCCGAGAATACATCATCAGCTTCTTCGCCTGAAGCTTGCGTCCGGCATGGCCCAAAGCCTGGGGACGCAGTGTCTCGTTCCCCACTGGGGAACCATGGTTACACGTAACCTGAGATGTTCCCCTTCATGGGAACTTCGAACTGCGTCCCCTAGGGGTCGCTACGGGGAACGCTATACCCACGCCACCATGCTGAGGGGAGTGCAAGCCAATTTCGCGAAAAAGGCAAGCACTAAGCCAACTCTACCAGGCTAAGGGAGTTGCCCCCGGGACGATTGATGGCTGTCAGTGACATTATCCCCTACGGCCAGAAAGCCTGAGCTGCATACCCTAAAATCCTTACCTGCTGGGTGCCGGGACTACCTGACCCAGGGTAGAGCTCAAAGGTCTGGAATAGAACGATTCCTTTAAGGGGATATGGTCAAGCACCTAGTGGTAATAACTAGGTCCTGACCGGTCACTCAGAAGCTACCGATGGCTCTAAACCAGCTTGCTGAGGGACTGTCTCAACAGACCCTTTGGTAGCGACACCCCCATTTTTTTTTTTTTTGACCCAAAATATATGGGACAAAGGGAGCGGGGCCCAAGGCACAAGCCGGGGCTTTGACCAACTCAAAAAAGGGCACGAAGCTGTGCGCGTAACCCTACCGTACAGGATTTTTAGAAAGAACGCAGAACCTCGATGTGTGAACTTACCACTTGAGTGGATTTTTAAAAAGTGCCCAAAGTCTAACGTGCACTTATAACATGGAATATTATTTATAATCATTCTTAAATTTATACAAAATTATTAAAAATATACAATAGGGGAGCAAGCTAGTTGGACCAACAAAGAGAGAGTAATTATATAGAGCTCTCCGGGAGCGGAGAATACTCAGTACAGAATGCTGCAGAGGACTCAGAGCCAGATTTCTGGGAGCAAACTGTCTCATAGTGACATCTCCATTGGTGAGGAGCTACTTTGGCTTGATCTACCAATGAGGAGCTCTAAGAGCGGAGAACTCATCCCTCAGAGTGAGGGGACTCAGGGAAGGGAGCGGCATGCTCATAAGTGACCCTCTATGGTGAGGGGAGCCATGCTAGTTCTCGACCAACACGGAGAGCGACCTATCACAGAGCTCTGGAGAGCGGAGAACTCATTACGTCAGAATGAGAGGGGAACTCAGACGCTCAGAAAGGAGCGGCCTGCTCATAGAAATGTGACCCTCTAGATGAGGGGAGCAAAGCTAGCTCTACCAGCACGAGCTCTGGAGGACGGAGAACTCATTCCTCAGAATGAGAGGAAAACTCAGACGCTCAGACTGGGAGCGTTATGCTCATAGATGACCCTCTGTGGTGAGAGCAATGCTAGCTCGACCAACAAGGAGAGCGACTTGTTTATTTTAGAGCTCTAGGGAGCGGAGAAACTCAGACACTCAGAGTGAGAGGAGACTCAGACGCTCAGAAGGGAGCAGTATGCTCATAAATGACCCTCTAGGTGAGGGAGCAAAGCTAGCTCTACACCGACAGCAAGCTCTGGATATATAATATTCATTCCCCAGATATGAGAGGGAACTCAGACGCCCATAAGAGACAATGCTCAGCAATAAAACTCTGTGGTGAGGGGAGCAGTGCTAGTTCACCCATAAGGAGCTCTGTGGGCAAGAAACCATTCCTCAGATAGGGAACTCAGAAACGCCCAGAAGTGATGCATGCATGCTCATGAAAATGATCTGTGGTGAGGGGAGCAATGCAAGCTCGACCAACAAGAAGAGCGACCATCACAGAGCTTAGGGAGCGGAGAAACTCAGACACTCAGTGAGAGAGGAGACTCAGAATGTATTTTTAAAAGGGAGCAGTATGTTTTCATAAATGACCCTCTAGGTGAGGGGAGCAATGCTAGCTCTTACCGACCGCGAGCTCTGGAGAGCGGAGGACTCCTTTCAGATGACTTGAGGAAATCTTAGACTTCATATTATCACCACATCTGTATTCGTCTAGTTAACCCTCTATAGTGAGGGGAGCAAGGCTAATTGATCAATCAGGAGAGACTGAATCACAGAATCTGGTGATAATATAACTCATTCCTCAGAAATGAGAGGGAACACAGACGCTCAGCCATGCTCAAAATGACCCTCTAGGTGAAGGAGCAAGTTAGCTCTACTTAACAGCGAGCTCTGAGAGAGAACTCATTCCTCAGATGAGAGGAAACTTGACATTCAGAAGGGAGCGGCAATGCTCATAGGTGACCCTAGCTAAGGCGAGGGAGCAATGCTCTCTGGTCAACAGTCGCATGAAGAGGTCCTGATAAGGACCTATTCGGATTTCCCAGGGATTTGCAGACCAGAATAATTAGAAGACCAAGGAGGTTCCAAGAAACCTCCCAGGAGACCTCTGGTCCGGACCATCAGTAAGGCAGTTTTGATGAACCTGTACCAAAAGTCATCATAGGTCCGGGTTTTGATGGTCTAAGGTTTAACCTCGGTCAGGTGGCGGAGATGGTGGTTGCAGTAATTGAGGGAGTAGGTGTTAATTTTACTCCAGTCCGGACGAGAGCGTTGTTGAGAACGCTTCATCTGGATCAAACCTCCTGAGGTCTCGCCTATTCCTTGACCGTACCTCCCACCAGCCCTACCCGCAGGTGGGAGGGGCACGCGACACTAGCCTTCTGTGCCCGTCTCCGATCCTCAGACCAGGCCGGGCCAGGACCCTGCTTTGTTTGGGCTCAGACCTGGGCCTTCTTGGGATATAAGGTTTCATATCTGTTCGAGTGCGCCGCCTCCTTGAACTTTTCACCACCGTCTCGACGGAGGCACCGAAGCTCGAAGGCCAGACTTGAGACGATCAGAAGAAAGCCCTTCTCTTGTTTTATTCAGTGGAGGTCAGCCAAGTTCACCCACAGATGCCTTTCCGTTACCACCATAGCCGCCATGGACCTGCCCATAGCAGTGGCAGCCTGCTTGGTGGCACGGAGGGCCAAACTGCAGCGCGCAGCTCAACTACCTCGCATCAAGGTTACAAGCCCTGACCATCATCCAGGTCTTTCAGCAGATCCGCCTGATTTGCCTGAGCACCGCCATGGTGTGCAGCTAAGCGACCGCTTGACCTGCTATAAACTGCTATTTAAGCGTGATGAATTTCATTAAAAGGGACTTAAACGGCATAGGAGGGAACCTTTAGAAGCTGTGTCACCCACTACCACAGATAGCTAGCTAGCATCTCTTCTACAGGTGGCATCCTCTCATAGCCGCTTTCACGCATCCTGGCAATGTTAGCATAACTAGTATGCTGAAACCTGTGGATGTGGGAGGAAAACGGCTTTTTCCATTTATAAACCTCTGTATGGAGATCAGGAAGGAATGGAAGGCTCACCTGAGCTGGGGTTTTCAGCTTCCTCACCTCAGACATCTCCTGCTCTTTCTGGGCATAACCCAGCAGAGCACTAGCCGGATCAGATGACGCCAGAGAGATCGCGTGCCATAATCCAGCGGCTCGCACTGCTCGGCTGACTCGTGCGAGGAAAGCTTTCTAACTCATCGACAGATCCGCCTGCGAGCCCCAGATTTCATTCTCCTCCGTGCCTCGGTCGCTTGTCGATCAGTTTTATTTACTATAAACTTTGACACTCTTTCCTCGAAAAGAGGGACAGACGCCGAACGGAGCTTTCAAACAGAGAACAGCTCACAGTTGCTTGGCATTGCCCTCGAAGACACACTGCGTTTTTCGCCCAAACAAAGGATTCTGAACAATCGTGTGGGTCATTGGGTGTCAAATAAGGAGGACACGGATCCACACACTTCTTGAACGCCTTCAGCTAGTGCTCGCCATGATAAATAAAGGAAAACTGTATTCTACCAGAATGCACGCTCTTCAAACAGACCAGTCAGTGAAGACAAGAAAAGCTGATGATGTATTCTCCCGGCGGTCCTATTATGGTCGCGACATCATGGGCTGTCGCCGGCCAACGGATGGTGTTTTTACATATGTATCTTCAGACACGAGTCACGCTGAAGGCGTTCCCCGTAGCGACCCCTAGGGGATGCAGTTCGAAGTTCCAATGAAGGGGAACAATAATCCAAAATAATCATTCACCGAAAGTTTTTTGATAAAAAAGTTACATCGATTTGAAATTTGAGTATTTCACAGCTCTTAATTTTTGTGTTTATGTATTTTTATGCTTATAGGTATTGTTAGCGCAGCAACATGCTAAACACCAAACTCTTTTGTTAGTAATAAAACTTAATAAACCTTATTGTTAGTCAATTGTACGTTTTCCGCCACTGGATATAAAATTTTATCAGAAATTGGGAGATATAAACTCCAATTCTGAGGAGAAAAAAAAGACTGATATGTTCACAGAATTTAACGTTCACAGAATCAGTTCTGAGAAAAAAATGTAAACTAAACTCACAAGAACATTGCGAGATAAAAAGTTTCAATTACCTTTCTTTATTCAGTGTCGGAAACAGGCTTTCATAGTTTTGTGTACTTTATAAGTGCATTTTAAATCAGTCACTTATATTCCATGTTGCCTTTGAAGGTGCTTCCTGTGTAGACAGCACACTGTTTTTCATAGAGCACATCAATGCTAACTCAAAAACAGGACTGTGATGTTTGCCTGATTTGTTCTGAATTAATATTACGTACCAAAGCCTGTTACATGCAAATATTTGACCCGCCGGGTTATAAACTGACACTGTGAAGGGATGAATTTCATTACAGGTCCATATGTTTCATATACAAACCCTGTTTGGCCCACTACCACAACAGTGGGCTAACAAAGAGGCCTTTATCTGCTGAGTTATTGAATAGATAATTTGAAATCAAATTCAGGATAAAGGTTTGCGTAAACATTATTGATGGTGTATATTACACTGAAAAAAAGAGGTGCTACTCCCTGTTTATAAATTTGTCCTTAAAATGAACCGATCAACAGTGGAGTACTTTAGGATAGTGCAGAACTATTGGGAGGATTGTTCTGCTTGCATTTGTGTTGCGGGTGAAAAGGTAGGCTCTGATTTGACTTGTCGAAGGCAAGGCAAAATGTTTATTAGTCTAAAAGTTGGGAGTCAGTCTCTCAGGGTGGGGTGTACTTGTTCAATAGTTTTATTTACTAAAAACTTTGACACTTTCACTGCCATCAGCACAATCGTACCAAACAAAGAAAAATGTGAGTATTGCTTGGCTGCGCAAAACTCCCAATCCTCGTTATAAGACATTCTGGGTGGTTGCGAGGGTGTTGCTGTGCAGTTATTAGGGTGAAATCCAATCAAGTCTGATCACTAAGAACATTTTTTTACACATATGAGTAGAACAAAAAAAACAACAAAACAAAAAATCAAAACAAGACAAGACAAAAAAAAACAACAAACAACAAAGGCAAACAATAAAACAAGGCAAACGACCAAAAAAACTAAACAAAGCCCACAATAAACAAACCAAAAAGCTAACAGAAAATGAGACGAAACAATAAAACAAAGATAAAAAAGCTAACAATAAAACAAAGCAAACAACAAACTAGCAACAATACAAAAGGTAAACAACAACCAAGAAAACACAGCAGAAACAACTCAAACAACAAAACAAAAACAAAAAGCAAACAATAAAACAAAGCAAACAGAAAATGAAACAAAACAATAAAACAATGCAATCAACAAAAAACTATCAATGAAACAAGGCAAACACAACAACAAAACAGCAAAAACAACAAAAAATAAAAGCAATAAAACAAAGCAAACATAAAATGAAACAAAACAATAAAGAAAATGAAACAAAACAAAATCTAAGCAAACAATAAAACAAAGCAAACAAAACAATTTTACCAAACTTATTTCATTAAGAATGTATAATATTTCCATTAAAATTACTGGATGTAAATCACAGGATTCGTTGAAATTAAAGAAAATGAATGATTTTTATATAAATAATGACATGTTTTATTTAACAAAATTGTCAACTTAATTGATAACATTTTCCTAAAAGTATTTGACATTGTAATAATTTCATAATAATATATTATATAAATATTATTGTTTTATCTATAATATTATTTAGCAATATTGTAAGTAAAAATGGGTACTATGAGCATAAAACAGCACTAATAACTCCAGTATGTGTATGTAAAACGTGTCTTAGGCTGTAGAATATCTCTATAAAATAATCCAGGCTTCCCTGAAGCACTACTGCAGCCATTTCAGCGTTTATTTTCAGGAGTCTATAGCTCCGCAGACGAAAACCCTGCTTACCTTTCCACTACCAGAGACGCATGAGATGCCCTTGGGGCAAACATTATGCAAACTAAATAGTGTGACCCAAGATCCTCAGCGGTCGGTGGAGGAGCTGGTAAAGATGCCCTAGAGCAGCCGAGTCGAACATCATCTGCATATGTCTGTGTAGAACAGATCCAGCTGGAGGTGAGTGAGGGGGGTTTGGTTAAAACACTTTGTAGGTGTTAACATAATAAACCAGGGCTTATTCTGAGAATAAATGGCAACTGATGTTGTTTAAGAGACTCGCTGAAGGCCTGTGGGCTTCAAAGTCTCCACGCGGCAGCTGAGTAAATACAGCGAAGGAAACCAGGGGTCACAAAAAGGGGGAATGAGATGGAGGCATGATGAGAAAGATAGTAAATGCAAATGTGGAGCTATCTATATGAATTATCAGGAATAAAAGCATTTCGTAAGATCAAAAGAGTCTGAAAGCATAATTTTCGTAACTGCAAGTAAAAGGACACCCGATTAGCGAAAGTATCCAGATATGAAGGCTAACGACAGTTTTAAGTGCCACGAGAGACAAAAACCAGCCGTGGCCCTTAAAACACAATCAGCAGTTAAAACAGTGATGATTACTGAAATAATATTTCTGCATATGACCCATCACATTCCTAAAAGAACATCTGTATTTCAGTGAGAAACTCCATTTTGTCTTTTTGGCGCTGCTTGAGTGAGCCAGAACAAAAGCCAGAACAAATACTTCAGTTTTAACATGCTTCACTAGTCATATACTGTCAGCGCTTCCAATGATGTAAATGTTGCACTAATTCGCCAAATTCAACATAAAAGGAAGCCCTGGGGTCTAAATCAAATAAACCCTCATGTGGAGAAGAACTCACAGTAGATAATCTGGGCAGTATATATCATGATGTAAAGGATTCAAGGGCAATCTTAAATTGTTCACAATTACTGTGAACAATTTATTAGTTGTATGAATTATAATATCATAACTATATTTATTTGTATATGCCACCTATATAGTTCTTCATCAACGTGAACCAACAATTAACAACAAACATTTTTACAGCATTTATTATTCATTTTGGTTAAAATATAAATGTATAATAATATATTAAGAGTTTTAGGTTCAAGGTTCAGGGTTCTTTATTATTAGTCACATACACAATCATACAGGGTATAATCAGTAGTGAAATGCAAGTAGACAGGGGAAGAAAAAATACAGCATAACATGAGGAAGGTGAGGAGAAAAAAATAACCCCCAGACTATGCTCATTGGGGAGTACAGTGTGAGAACAGGAAAAACTCCTCAGCACAAAAGCTGAAATTATTTATTATATAAATGTACTAATAATTGAATAGTTATTACAGTAGTAAGAGTGTTGACATTAAAAAAATGATCTTAACTTGATTTAGTGCATTAAATTATTAAATGTTTTAATGCATTACAATTTTTACATATATTGTTATATGCATATTTTCAGTTATATATTTTAAATATTTATTTGTATACGTGCAACATCTGAGCAATATGTGTCGATCGCTTTAGATTTCTTCACTATGTCTTCAAGGCCATGAAAAGCAACTCATGCAGGCCTGCATCTCTGCCCATAAGAATCAAGAGCTGTTTACCTGCATCAGTGTTTACCAGGGAAAGTCCTCTCTCTCCCCAGAGACTCACTTTTCAGTGAGATTGGGAAGGAGGTATCCACATGGGTTTTGAGCACAATGAGCTATTGGGTGTGTAGTGTGTGAGTGGTTTGTGTTTGTACCCCCTAACGAGGCCAGTGCCGCCAACATAGACTCTCCGGAAGCATTGGCGACTTCAGCGCAGTGACCGCAGGAGACAGGAAGAGCCACAAATACAGGAACACACCGTATACCAGAGACAGAGAGCCGGCACGGGGAGTAATAAGAGGAGAATCACACGTCCACTAATCAGAGCGAGGGGGAATATGGGACTGAGGAGAGTCATGGCATAGTGGTAGTGCAGGTGCTTACACCGCAACAGTTTCAATCTGGTCTGCATCACATCACAACCCAATTCCTTGCTCTACTCATATAATCCCACCCTTTAGATGATTTTACCTTGCAAGATGGGTCTGAGCCATACCAGAATACCAGTTGATACCAGAATATTATAATGGCACTAAGGAACCACTTAGAAAACAACAACAAATACCTGCCAGTACCGTGGCAGGGAGTTTTCATGGGCAAGTAGCATACACTTTTTTTTTTAAGAAAATCAAAAAATTATATATATTAATTCATTGTATACATATATATATATATATATACATAAATCAAAATACATTGCTAAATATAAAAATAAAAATTCATTTAAAATATTAAAGAAATGCCAAACACATGACACCACACACCCTTATAGATGATGACAAACATGCCTACTCATGTTCAGCAACCATTCTTTGCACAAAAATGTCAGTCAGACTCAGCACACAAATATGTGCATTCAAACCACAACACACATTCACTGCTCTTTTGAAAACCGTGTTTAGCAGCAGTTGTGCATTAGTGGCAAAACAATCAGTGGATCACACAATGGATCCGTGTCATAATTTAAGTTTGAGTCTACAGACAGACCATCTATGAATAAACAATTGTTTCCACTGCTGTATATTTTGCTAACGGTGTGTAGCAGGAATCCCCCAGGGCTTTGTCCTTGGTCCCATACAATTCTTGTAATGGTCTATAACTGGCCCTCTGTGGCTCGTTTATGCATAGCGAACCCGGATCACCTACTCCCTGAGACCTGCTATCTGAAATCAGCCGCCAAACACAACACAACAAATCCACTTTATCACCATAAACCATGTTCATGTCAGATTACAAACTTTGAGAAACAGATCGGGGAGTCAAGGAACGGGGTAGCAGGAACCATGTAAATTGCAAGAGAGGTATTGTCATGTGTGTGTGTGTGTGTGTGCGTGTTTCACGTGTACAGAAAAAATCCGAACCAGGCTGGGTGTATTCACTATGAACCCCCTGCTGGGACAGAGGTCTGGGCTGGATCTATCCAGACATACAGTCCGATCCCTTTATCTGGCCTTGAGAACAGACCTGTGGTCATCATACATCTGGTGACTGCAAGTTTAAAAGGATATTTGGGCGAAATATTTTTATCTCTGTCCTCGTTTTCCCACTATTGTGTCTTTCTAACTTTCTTTTTTTCCATCATACCAAAAGGACATATTTGGCAGAATGTCCTAATGCATCATGCCTGGTTGGACACTTAACAATTAACACAACTTTTTTATAGAATGTATCAATCTTAGGTTAATTTATAATTCACATTTATTTTCTGCATATACTTCTATATTTTTATAACAATTAAAAGTTGACATTATCAAATGGTTTGCATTATTTAGGGTTTCATTCTGGTTTCAATGCTTTGAGAAAAGAATGTTTATAATAGATTTACAAAAATCCAGTTTAAAAACTGGTCATTATTTGTTCATAATACCACAATTTTACCATATGGATATAAAATATAATATTTTATGAATAAATAGCCTACAACATTCAGTACTGTCTAAAACTTCAG
Organism: Gymnocypris eckloni scoliostomus; assembly: GCA_027564155.1. Taxonomy (NCBI): domain Eukaryota; kingdom Metazoa; phylum Chordata; class Actinopteri; order Cypriniformes; family Cyprinidae; genus Gymnocypris; species Gymnocypris eckloni. Next base: position 5,511,108 of record CM050427.1, read on the forward strand.
TATACAATTCTATAAATCTACAGATGTGCATATTTATAACTGGAGTTCTCATAAGATCTCTGTGTTTCTTCTGAATGTTCCTATAGATCAAACCATTATAAGACAGTTAATTTGCCATATAAGGGTGATTTCAGTTTTGAGTTAGTACATGAAATATATTTAAACCAGTCCAAATAAGGCAATTTTGACCTAATAGGACAGTTTCTAGCTTTAAGATCATTCTTCCATGAAAAAGAATGAGACAGATACATTCAGAATGGGAAAAATAGAGAGAAAATGGGAGGGACAACAGGGGGGTTGGTTCTGCTGAGGATTCTCAAAAATAGCAGGGTTTGGATTCTTAAAGGATGACTCCCAAGTGAAAATGCAAGGGGGAAAAATGACAACAGTTCAAACAGGATGAACTCCAAAAATCAATTTAACAGACGTTTGGCATGTTAAACAATAACTCTCCAAATGACAACTGTCTATTGTATGGAGATGTCTAGCTTTGCTCACTTTGTGAAAATATCAGCACACCGAGTACTATTACTGGACAAAACACTGACTCTGACTAGTTATTTTCTATAACAAGTCCCATGCATTTTGTCTTATGTCCAGCGCAATATGCGAGACACTTAGAAAGTATTAAAACTAAACAGCTTCTAATAGAACATCATGAAAACATAAATATTTCAAAACAAAAAACTGTAACTCAGATATATTTTAAGAAATATTTGATATATTGGCTACACTGTTCAGTCGCAACATTAAATTCACTGACAGGTGAAGTGAATGACATTGATTATATTGTTAACGGCATCTGTCAAGGGGTGGGAGATATTGCACAGCAAGTGAGCAGTCTGTTCTTGAATTTCATGTGTTGGAAGCAGGGAAAAATAGGCAAAAGATCTGAATGACTTTGACACGAGCCAAATAGCAAGATTAAATAGCGTTGCTCTGACCCCCATCTTCAGCAAGTGTTTTGAGAAGCTCGTCAGAGAACACATCTGCTCTGTGCTGCCTGCTTCACTGGACCCACTACAATTTGCATATCGCAGTAACCGTTCCACAGACGATGCTATTGCCTTCACCCTGCACACTGCTCTCTCCCACCTGGAAAATAAGAACACCTATGTGAGGATGCTGTTCGTGGATTATAGTTCAGCATTTAACACCATAGTGCTTGCCACACTGGTTGCGAAGCTCCAGACTCTGGGACTGAACAGATCTCTGTGCAGCTGGATCCTGGACTTCCTTCCTGACAGGCAGAAGTCAGGTGGTCAGAATGGGCAACAACACCTCATCTTCTCTGATCCTCAACACTGGTGCACCGCACGTCCTCAGCCCACTCCTGTACTCCCTGTACACACGACTGTACAGCAACACACAGCTCCAACGTCATCATCAAATTTTCTGACACAACAGTGATAGGCCTGATCACCGACAACGCCTACAGAGGAGGTGAGTACCCTGACTAAATGGTGTCAGGAGAACCACCTCTCACTCAACATCGACAAGACCAAGGAGCTGGTGGTGGATTTCAGGAGACAGAGCAGAGAACACACACCCATCACCATCGACAAGACACCTGTGGAGCGGGTAAACAGCTTTAAGTTCCTCGGCGTTCACATCACCGAGGATCTCACATGGTCTGCTCACACAGATGCAGTGCTGAAGAAGGCACATCAGTGCCTCTTCTTCCTGAGAAGGCTGAGGAAGTTTGGAACGAGCCCCAGAATCCTCAGATCCTTCTACACCTGCACTGTGGAGAGTATCCTGACCGGCTGCATCACCGCCTGGTTTGGAAACAGCACCGCTGGCAACCGCAGGGCTCTGCAAAGGGTCGTGCGAACTGCCCGCCACATTGTTGGAGGTGAGCTTCCCTCCCTCTAGGATATCTACACCAGGCGGTGTACAAGGAAAGCCCGGAGGATTATCAAAGACTCCAGCCACCCATCCCACAGACTGCTCTCTCTGCTGCCCTCAGGGAGACGTCTCCACAGCATCCGATCCCGCACTAGCCGACTGAGGGACAGCTTTTTCCCTCAGGCTATCAGGCTAATGAACAGTCAGAAATAATTCACCCTACATCACACTCCCACTCACACAACATGCCATGCACTGCACTTTAACACAGTTCTACCGGACTACACGCACACACTGCACAGCTGCTATCACTGGACACCATACAAAGCACATCCACGACACTGCATATGTATAATCTGTTGCACCTTTGCACAACTAATCTGCTGTAAATTTATAATCTGTTGCACCTTCACATATTACTATGTATAGATGTGTACATAATGCAGATGTGTACATACAGTGTATAATGTGTATTGGTAACTAAGTATGTCTTTATAATACACTGTGTGTACTGAGTATATGTATGTGTATTTTGCACATTGTCTTCTGTACAGTCTGTAAATATGTACTGTCCATATGTAATTATTATTTTATTTTTTTGCAAGCTCGTAAGAATTTCACTCACCAAGGCACTTGTGCTGTGGTGATGTGACAATAAAAGTGATTTGATTTGATTTGACTAACAAAAAATGTAGAACCTGTAAGTCACTTTGGATAAAACCGTCTGCAAAATGCATTAATGTAAATGTAATGTATGCAGCTGGTTACCAAAAGTGGTGCAAGTAAGGACAAACGGTGAACTAGCATCAGGGTCACAGGTATCCCAGACTTACTGATGCACTTGGGGAGCAAAGGCTGGAATGTCTGGTCCGATCATACAATAAAGCGACACTAAACACAACCAAAAGCAACTACAATGGGCATATGAGGATCAGAACTGGACCATGGAGCAATGGAAGTGCTTTTTTTTTTTAGATCAGATGGATGGCCGAGTGTGTGTGCGGCCATTGTTCTGCTGGGAAACCTTGGGTCCTGCCATTGTATATAGATGTTACTTTGACACCTACCTTTGTCACCTCACCTAAAGACCACTATAGAACATATACACCCCTTAATGTCAACAGTGTTCCCTAATGGCAGTGGCCTCTTTCAACAGGATGACGCACCTTGCCACACTGCAAAAATTTTACAGGAATGGTTTGAGCAAACATGACTAAGAAGTTAAGGGATCGCCTTCCAAATTCCCCAAATCTCAATCTGATTGAGTGTCAATGGGATGTGCTGGACCTGGAAAACTGATTTATGGAGGTTCCACCACACGGGATCTGCTGCAAACATCTCGGTGCCAAATACTTCAGGACAGACAGATAGATTCGTAAGATTTACAAACCTGTGTATGAACCAGGTTTCTATAAATCCAGCATATGGAACAGGTAAAAGTATTACAGTAGAAGACAAAGTAGGTACAAATTTATAACCTCTATCTATTGTTACTATGACGCATGTCAAAGACGACAGACCGGATATTTTTCAAGAATTACTGTAGACCGAAACATCAGTGTTTGCAGGTGTCAATGACAGTTCAGAAACCTTTATTTTCTTTTGCGGTATATTGTGTTACTAATGGTTGATATATGTCCGTACAGTGCATCTGGTGTTCAGCAGGGCTCAGGGAAATGCTTGTGCATGAAAACTGTCAGCAGGAGCCGTCTTTTACCCGTTTCATAACCCGATCCCCCCTTGAGAGTCATTCGTTGTCTTGCATGCGTGTCACAAAACAAACTGTATCTTGGGGGAAACTGTACAATCCTATTTAAGAACCATTTCCATGTCCCACCTGCGATTATGGGCCTTGTATATTTAAGTAAAGCAAGCAGTCAAGTCAACATAAATGTTTAGAAACCCTCCAAATTTCCAGGACACATTATTAACGGTTTTCGCAGTCGTCTGCTACACAATACATGAATGGTGTTTTGGTGCGTAAGTCTTGTTTGCATGATTCAGTCCTTGATTATTCATCATAAGTCATCGAGGAGCTGGAGTTTGTGTGCCCCTCGAGGACTCCATTCTTTGCCCCTCACCTGTGCGTACATGCCTGCCTGATGCAAACACTTTCCTTTCTTTGTTATCCAAACCGTTTCCTCCACGCAGCGCCAGGCATGATTCTAATTATAGTCCAGCGGAGAGACACAGCAGGCTCCCGTCAACATGTGATTCATGGTGCAGGTGACCCAGAGACTCTTTCCTTGGACATCCTATTTGGAGGTGCTACTTACTGGTAATACTTGCGGATTTGAACAAACCACTAAAATTGAAGTTACCCTGCAAACCTGAATGAAGGTTTCCAAAATAATGTGGCCTGTTTACAATGTGGCTTATTTTCTAAATGTTTGGACAACAAATCCCTCTGACCTCTAATAAAGAATACAAAAATGACAAAAATCTCTTGAGGCTAGAACCAAAGTTAACTTTAAAATAATTATAAATATTTCAGATCTGCGCCACACATGGCTACTTAAAAAATATATAACAACAAACTACCCAGCCAGCCAGAGGCAGGCAGATAGATAGAATAATCAGACTTAAATTACACTGTTGTATAAACTCATAAATGAAGAGACAAATGACCAGGTGTGTTTATTTGTCATTACAGTTCTTGCATTAGTCATAATTAGCTATTGTGTAAGCAATGACATACATCAATTCCACATAGCCGATTAATTAAATATCTCATTAACACCAGAGGAGATAAACTAATACATGCTTTCTAAAAAAGCATAACACAACACATTCACATTTATTCCGTTACTTATTTTAAACCATTGGTCTCAAACTCAGTTCCTGGAGGGCCACAGCTCTGCACAGTTTAGCTCCAATCCTAATCAAACACACCATATCCAGCTAATCGAGGTATTCAGCATTACTGAAACTTCCAAGGTGTGATATGGAACTGGTTGGAGCTCAACTTTGCAGAGCCTCTCTGCAAAACCCTTCAGAAATTGAGTTTGAAACCTCTGTTTTAAGCCAACCTATGGCAGTTTTCAGGTCTAGTTTTCTGGATGTAGAGGAGTTATGGGCACTTGTCAGCTGTTTAGGCCAATTAAGGCCACATTTACACTGCAGAAATTTGATACGTAATTCAATTTGATTCCTTTGAAGTTGATTAGATCCAATGTTTTGACAACCAGCTTACTTTTATATATGACCCATATCCAATATCTGCATGTACACTATGGCGAAACAACCCAAGGTAGAAATACTGACCCGGAAACAGGGTTGCCAGTTCTGCTAAACAAAATCAGCCCAATTGATAATCAAAAGTAGCCTATAAAACTAGCCCAGCTGTGTTTATTTTCCATATTTTTTCTTCCTTAAAATCGCATTCCAGGGGGAGGAGATCGTTTTAACCTGCAAACTAAACAACGGCCCATAGATGCAGTGAAACAGCCCAGTTCCATAGGAATACTGTGGAAAAGGCCATATCTGATCTGTCCACTTACATGGAAGATGCAAATGCACATCCAATTCATATCTGATTTATTTCCACATATGAATTAGCCCTGAAACCAATGCTTTCTTCCTGCTTACACGTTTGTGGGTTGTATCTGATTGGTCCCATATGGGAGGGAAAAATTTAAATTGGCTCACTAGAACCACATAATATAAATGCGGCCAAAATCAGATGAACGCCAGCTTGACCAGACCGGTAGAACATCCAAATCTGCTTAAATCACCTAAAACTGCGTCTTTTTCAACAAGGTCAGCTCTTGTAATAGGTTCAGCCAGTTTTTTCTAAAGTAAATGCTCCACGGGTTTGTCACACACACCCTTGTTGATTATTTTACTTAAACTGTTCATTGGAGAAAACAAGGGGAAAACCTAACAGACAGGAAGGTTCTCCTTTCATTAAACGGGACTCAAAATTGCAGGGCCAAAAATATTCAGGCTACAAAACAATGCAAGGGCAAAATATCTGGATGACAAATTTGAGCCTCGACGACTCAACCGTGGACTAACAATTGATCAGAATGATGTCACCACCACTATTATCAACTTAAAGTATACTCCTGTGATACGTGTCCAGGAATTGAGCCCGGATTAATCACTCTGGAGTCCAAAATATGCACATAAACAAAGGAACTCGTATTGAATGTGAAATAGCACAGCGGTGAAGTCAAGGCCAAAGCAATATTGTTGATCTTAGGAAGCTCTTCCCTAATAAACACAGAGGTGGGCGGTCATCACAAAATAAAAAAGTCCAATTGGGCTTCGGAGCACTTCAAGACATAAAAGAGCTATGAAGGTGCCAAAGGTCTTTTCAATACTCGGACGTTTTGTAGAGGGAAAACATCTTTGTTCTTTTGTTTAAGTGGAGCGGCTTGTCTGGTGGTCTGATCTAAGGTGTATAATAATGGTATTGTATCCTTATGTGCAGGTCACACATGCTCAATCAAACACATGGCAGGCTGCTCCCATAATACTAAGAACACATTGACATTCTCCATAAATAGAGGGAAGTACTACAGATCACTATACGCTTGGAGAAAATATGACTTCCTGATGATGTAGTAGGCCTATATGCTGATAAGAGATGACAAATGTGTCTGGCATATGCGCTTCCTCCATCCTATTGAATGTTATGCACTAGTGAAAGCTTTTTCAGTGCTATAAAAATATATTGGGTTTCCACGAGAACCATTAGGCTATATAAGATATGGGCCTTTGTGCGTTCTGAGAAGTTTTGAACAGCAGATACGGTTTTATTAAGAATTTGTGGACAAATGTGGTATTTTTTTTTGCCTTAGCCAAAATAAAAAGGACTAGATTTTTATGTTTTTTTTAAAGAAAATGTCAGTGTTGCTTGCCAGAGCAAAACTCATCGCCTGCGTCCCAATGTGCATACTAGCCATCCTGAATTATATGTGATATTAGTTATTTTAAATACTAGGGCAGACAGGGTGCATAGTATGCAAATTGGGATGCAGGGAGCGTAACGAGTTGGATGGAGGACTTTACCAGAACATTCTAAAACTGATGTTGAGTGGTTCTGACGCTTTTGTTTAAGTGTTCTGGGCACAGACAGTAACAAAACAAAACAAATAAAAAAAAACAGCCCGCCAAAAGGCCTCAATGAATTAAATCTACTGCATGCCTGCATCCCAATGTGCACACTATCCGTCCAAAATTCTATGTGATATTAGTCATTTTCAATTTTCAGTAGCAATTTTGATAGGGTGGATAGTTTGCACATTGGGCAGTCGTGGCCTAATGGATAGAGCGTTGGACTTGAAACCCGAGGTAACCCAAGTTTGTGGATTCGAATCCCGGCTCTGGCAGGAAGTGTCCACGACTGATGTGAGACCCTTGGGCAAGGCACCGAACCCCCAACTGCTCCCCGGGCGCCACAATACCGGCTGCCCACTGCTCCAGGTGTGTGTGCACTTGGATGGGTTAAATGCAGAGAACACGCTGGGCATTTTTTTTTCACCCGTTTTAGGGCCCGCTGCTTGATTTGAGATATTATCTAGTTTTCACTGACATCTATTGGTGAAAAGAGAATTCGCACCTATAGGTCAAAATTAAACACTTAGGCTATATTATATTATTTTTATTATTTAATATTATATTAACAACTATTCATTAATGTCTCTTATATTTTATGCGTTTAGCAGACACATTTATTCAAATCATACCGTTACATAAGCTACATAAGACTCATATTGGACTCCGTACTCTATATCAATATATTTGAATTTGCTTGATGTAGACATGATACAACTTCACAACTCAGTTGCGCTGATCTATAAAATGCAGATATAATACAGATCTAGGGTCACACCAGCTTTCAATTAAAAAGACAAATAACGTTAGTTTATTAAAATAAAAAAATTGTATACACGATTGTTGAGATATATATATATATATATATATATGTTTACAAGCAAAAACACTCCAAAACAGTTCTAAACCAATATGTCGGTGGAGAGAGGGAAAACAGGTAATGGATTTTTTTTTACTGGAGGAAGCATTGTTTCAGATTATGGACTTGTATTTTGGCTAGAAGCAACGGTCTAAAGTTAAAAACACATTCATAATGATTTTGTTTCTTACAAACATGCAGCTTTTCATTTCTCAAGAAGTTAACCTATTGGACGAGTGGTGTGGATTATTGTGATGTTTTCATCAGCTGTTTGGACTCTCATTCTGACGGCACCCAGTCACTGCAGAGCATACATTGGTGAGCAATTGATGTAATGTTAACTTTACCCAAATCCGTTTAAATGAAGGAAAACACTCATCTTCATCTTAGATGGCCTGAGGGGAGAGTACTTTTTCAGCGAATCCTCATATTTCTGCAAATTATTAAGTTTTGTTAAGTGCATTTAAACAATGTGGCAATAGTAATTGTTGTACTTGATCAGGTATCCACAGAGTTGCAGGAGATTGGGGAAGATATAAAAGAGGAAGTGCAGGACATTGTCTTTCATGCACATGGGGATATGGGTGGAGACATCAGTAAATGCCCCTACTTTGCAGCCAAAATGTGTGAGTTTATAGCGACACTATATTAAAAAAATATGTTATATGCAAATTTACAATGTTTTGCAGTCTTTACTCAACAGCTTCCCTCATTTTCTGTCTAGCGGTGAGTGGAAACACGACATATGCATGTCATTTTGCCAAGATGCTGCTTACAGTGCAGGTGATTCTGGCCACATGGGTTGCTGTCGCTGGATTGGCTGCTTGGTACCTCATGTGATCACCTTTACCTGAGTCAGCCAATCAGAAGTGAAAATAGAAACCAATCAGAAATAAAGCTGTGTGTCATATATTTCTTAAATACAATGCTTTTAAATGTGACATTCTTTATCCTGTTTTTAATCTCAATCAAGAGTGTAAGCACACTTTTAAGGGCATGTTAGAAGACATTGGAGCTGCTTAAAGGGAAACTATTAATGCAAGAACAGTATCTTTGAACATTTGTGATTGTAGTTGTGCATTGTAATACACGTTTTCATTAAAACAAATATTCAGGTACATTATTGTGGTGCAGTGAATAAATCATGCCGTCTCTTAAAGATTTTACGCCCATGTTTTACCAAAGCACAGAAAACAGAGGAGAGTAGGGAGTGTTTGTCTTTAACTAAAATATTCCCATATTTATCTACTACGCATAAAAGTAACTGGAATTATAGTGATTATATAACTTATCTCTAAAGCAAGTAATTATTTATAACCAACTGAGAACATGGACATTTTGTTCTCGGGGTTACTGTATTGTTACCACCCAACCAATCAAAACAGCAAAATATATATATATATATAAATATATATACAGTTGGGTATACGCGATAATTGAAGATATTAGAAGACATGTTTGTTGAGCATATTTTGCAGCATTAAACGTATTTATACCAATTTCATCAGGCTATGAAAATTCTTCAAACAGAACGTCTCAGGTTACATATGTAACCATGGTTCCCTGAATAGGGAACAAGACACTGCGTCCCCTAGGGGTCGCTATAGGGAACGCCTTCAGCATGACTCGTGTCTGAAGCATAGAATATAAAAACACAACTTGTTGGCCAGCGACAGCCCATGATGTCACTAACGGCGCGACCGCAATATAAGGGACGCCGGGAGGACACATCATTCTCTTCTTCGTCTTCACTGACTGTTTTGTTTGAAGCGTGCATTTTGGTAAGAGTACAGTTTTCTCTCTATCATGGCGAGCACTAGCAAGGCGTTTAAGATTGTGTATGGATTGTGTATGGATCTGCGTCCTCGTTATTTGACACCCAATGACACACACAATCTTTGCGTCTTTTGTTTGGGCAAGGAGCACGCACACGATGTCCTTGAGGGGAAAATCTGCGTGCACCGTGTGTCGCTCTTTCAAGGAAAAGAGGGCAGCCGTCTGCTTCCCGCGATTCGGGACCCACCGCTGCCGAGGCACGGAGGCGAATGAAATCGTGGGGTTCGCAGTTGGATGTGGCCGATGAGTTCGAGAGGGACCGCCCCTTTTCGCGCTCGTCGGCCGAGAACGAGAGTGAGCTGCTGGATTGTGATGATGCGATCTTTCTGACATCATCAGATTCAGCGGCTAGTGCTCTGCTGGGTTATGCCCAGGAAGAGCAGGAGATGTTGAGGGCGAGGAAGTTGAGACTGAACCCTCTCAATCCTCATGCACTGCATATGAACGAGTTATTTGAGATTATGGATCAGAAAAATAAATCTTTCTGGCCATAAATCCCCAGCTCGAGCGAGCCTTCCTTTCTTCAAAATCTCGATGTGGAGGTTGAGAAGGAGTGGAAAAAGCAGTTTTTTCTCATATTCATAGGTTTCAGCATACTAGTTATGCTGACATTGAGGGGTAAGAGGGGCTATGAGGGGATGCCCCTGTGCAAGAGATGATAGACAGCTTATCTCTCTGTGGGCGAGACATCCTCTCTCAAGGCTCCCTCCTTGCCATCTAAGCCCATGAATCTTGCTTAAATGGCAGGGCATATGCAGCAGCAGGTCAGACCGTCACTTCGTTGCACACTATCTGCTGAAAAGACCTGGATAAGGTTCTATAAAGTCCAGGTCTGAGCCTGAACAACCAGGGGTCCTAGCCCATCTCGGTCTGAGGATCAGAGATGGGCTCAGAAGGCTAGTCTCGCGACTCATGCCCCTCCCCCTCCTGCGGCTAGGGTGAGAGAGAGGCACGGGTCAGAGAGAGACAAGCCCTCTCATTCCTTTCTAATTCCCCTGTAACCACCGTAACTCCACCTGACCGAGGTTAGGTGGAAATTTCCTGCTAAGCCAGGACAAAAAAAAAAAAACAGGTGAGTTCCCTCTCATTCTGAGGAATGAGTTCTCCGCTCTCCAGAGCTCGTTGTCGGAAGAGCTAGCAGTGCTCCCCTCATCTAGAGGGTCACCTATGAGCATACCGCTCCCTTCTGAGCGCTGAAGGATGAGTCCTCCGCTCCCCAGAGCTCGCTGTCGGTAGAACTAGCATTGCTCCCCTCACCTAGAAGGTCACCTATGAGCATGCCACTCCCTTCTGAGTGTTTGAGTTCCCTCTCATTCTGAGGAATGAGTTCTCTGCTCTCCAGAGCTCGTTGTCGGTAGAGCTAGCATTGCTCCCCTCACCTAAAGGGTCACCTATGAGCATGCCGCTCCCTTCTGAGCGTCTGAGTTCCCTCTCATTCTGTGGAATAAGTTCTCCGCTCTCCAGAGCTCGCTGTCTGTAGAGCTAGCATTGCTCCCCTCACCTAGAGGGTCACCTATGAGCATGCCGCTCCCTTCTGAGCATCTGAGTTCCCTCTCATTCTGAAGAATGAGTTCTCTGCTCTCCAGAGCTCGTTGTCGGTAGAGCTAGCAGTGCTCCCCTCACCTAGAGGGTCACCTATGAGCAGGCCGCTCCCTTCTGAGCGTCTGAGTTTCCTCTCATTCTGAGGAATGAGTTCTCCGCCCTCCAGAGCTCATTATAGGTAGAGCTAGCATTGCTCCCCTCACCTATGAGCATGCCGCTCCCTTCGGAGCGTCTGAGTTCCCTCTCATTCTAAGAAATGAGTTCTCCGCTCCCCAGAGCTCTGTGATAGGTCGCTCTCCTTCTTGGTCGAGCTAGCATTGCTCCCCTCACCATAGAGGGTCACCTATGAGCATGCCGCTCCCTTCGGGGCATCTGAGTTCCCTCTCATTCTGAGGAATGAGTTCTCCGCTCTCTAGAGCTCGCCGTCGGTAGAGCTAGCACTGCTCCCCTCACCTAGAGGGTCACCTATGAGCATGCCGCTCCCTTCTGAGCGTTTGAGTTTCTCCGCCCCCCAGAGCTCTGTGATAGGTCGCTCGCCTTGTTGGTCGAGCTAGCATTGCTCCCCTCACCATAGAGGGTAATCTATGAGCATGCCGCTCCCTTCTGAGTTCCCTCTCACTCCGAGGAAAGAGTAGTTCTCCGCTCCAGGGCCATAGAACGTTTTTTCTAAAATCCATGTTATGGTAAGTGCACACGCGAGACTTTGGGCACTTTTCTAAAATCCACTCAGTGGTAAGTTCGCACATCGAAAGTTCTGCGTTCTTTCTAAAATCCCGTAAGACACGAGTCACGCTGAAGGCATTCCCCATAGCGACCCCTAGGGGACGCAGTTAGAAGTTCCCATGAAAGGGAACACAATGGCCTTCTCAGGGAAGTGGCACATCTGGTCACCTTACACCAAAGAAAACTTTCTGGGGAAGTTCGTTTCGGCTCCTAAACACCTTTGATTTACCATTGGTCTGTGCTAATTACACAATTGGTGGGTATGTTCTGGAAGTCCACCTTCTTTGACATCAGATTTTGTTTTCCTATTCATTACTCATTCCACAGAGTTCAGACGGGAGAACAACATCCAAAACAAAAACAACACCAAGTTAGTAGCAATATGAATAAACTGGAGAATCGAATAGCTGAGCACTTGTACGATCACTCTCGGAGACTTTAAAGATTCTGAGAAGGCATTTACTGTTGTGTTTGGGGGATACACATGAGCGGCACTACATATATTCACATTAATCTACACCCCACCTCCAGCACCGCAATCTGGTCCACTCCTGCAGAGTTTAGCTCTGACCCTAGTCGAGTGAAATCCTGACTGATATAGAATCATGCTCTTATTTTCAATTCAGCATGGTGTGACAACAGGCACAGCGTTTATTTGCTACTGTTTCCTTTAGAGATGCTCAGTCTTGATGTGAATATCCCGTTCCAGACACTCTTTGCACTCTTCCGCACATTTCCTGAAACCTATATGCATGTCTTTTATGGCTTTCCTATAGGTTTCATATGAACACGAAGTTGAACTTTTCCCTTTAAAGTCTTTATACATCATCATGACGGTTACATTGCTTGGTAAATATCGTCTGCTTTCGGCATGTTCACATTTACAGTCACTGCTAGTTAGATTGAACGATTCGATGTGTTTGTAAATTGGCGACAGATCTATTTTATTGGCAGGGGGGTGTCGCCCTCTGCGGTCTGGAGGAGGAACGGCACTGGATGCGTTGCCTGTCACACAGACAATCACTCTGTCGTTTTTTGGGTGGTATCCCAGTGTGGTTAGGTAGAAGGTTTTGCAAACATCTTGAGGTTGCCCGAGGCTGTTATTTAGATGATACTGAAAAGTCTTTTTGCGTCTGCTGGGACCTCCCGTCGTGAGACGTGTTTTCAGTGATTGGGTAACTGAGTGAAATACAAAAGCCCATTTGTCGCTGTGTGACATGCCCTGATAGGTGTCAAATATTTCTTTTCTTCGAACATGCGGGATCTTCACCGCACATTTCTTTCCACATGTAGGACCACAGGGTTTGCCCATCTTTGGTGCCTGTTGATTTACTATTTTTATCGGACAGGATTCTTCATCCTTGTTTGCCATTTCATCTTCTCTGCTCCCACTGTATGTTTCCTGTTTAACAGAATTGACATTATAAGGGCCAAGTATCCACAGTGCCATTTGTTGATCACTGATATGAACAGATTGAATTGGATAAATAATCTAGTGCTGAATAATACTGATATTAGACTTACCAAATTAGAGTTTACTTCAACCGTTTTTGTTTTAGATTAAAAACCCACACCATTTATTTATAACAGTAAGGAACAGTAGGAACAGTAGGAAACTAGGAGTAACTGACACTGTCACCTACCACTTTTACTCTTGTTTCCGGACAAGATCGAAGATCACTTTCCAGGGAAGTTAAAGACCTCAAATCTTCAATTGGACATTTTTCTGGACTTAAATGGTTAGCCTCTGTGATCTCAGAAACATTGTTTGCTTTGAGATCTTGCACCATCCTCATAATCTTCCTCTGCTGCTCCATAAGAATTTCTTGTTTAATTAATATGTCATGGAGAAGTGCTGAAACAAACACAGGAATTGCAAAGTTTACCACACTACCCAAGCTATGAAATGAGCATTAGACTTAGGGCTGGGTTTTGACACAAATTTCACGATTCGATTCTGATTCACAAGCTTGCGATTCGATCTATATCGATTATCTTGGATATATCAGGTACAGTACATGCCAGATTTTCATTTTTCAAAGGCAGCGGCTATTTGCACATTGTAAATAGCAATTAGATAATATTTACAAAAAGAGCATATTTTATACTTATTGCAAATATTGGTAATTATCTGCACCACAGTATTGTAGTAAATTATAAAACAGTAAGCTCTCCCTACACCTACCCTAATCCTACCCCATACTTTTTTCTACTTTTTGATTATTTCCTTAATTTTTATTAAAAATAAATACCTTTCCAATGTGATATGAGACTTGAAAAGGGAGAAAAATAGTTTGGCAAAAGGCCGATTCGAAATCGGGTTGATTGCATCAAAAAGAGTATAGCTTGCATTTTAGTGTAATTAGCTTCTACCAACAAGGTGGGCTATTTGCACTTAGTGTAAATATAAAATATTAATATAAACATTTAAATAGTGGCTTGCATAAAAACTTGAAGGATTTATTCATACTAAATGCAGTAAAGATTGAAGAACACCGAATATGTTTATATGTTCATGGACACCGAATATGTTTCTTCTGAAGTAAATGTGACATTATGTTACAAGCCGTTATATTGTCGTTTTTGCATGGTTTAAACACTTATTGAATGATTACATGAGACAGGATACGGATTTGAGTTAGTTGTACTCTTTTAACACACCTTCAGATGTTTATTGTGTGGTGAAACTGGTATTAATGTGGAGGAGATGATCGGTTCACGTTTGCTTTGTGTTGCCTCTTCCTGGAACTGAGGCTCTACAGGGATCTGTCACTCCACATTAAACAGCACCAAAACGGCATTTATTGCTTGAATACTATAATAAAAAAAATTATGTAATTTGAAATCTTAGACTTATATCAAATGTAACAAAGCACAAAGCTTACAGTGATTTATTAGATGGGATGCGCTACAGTGTTCCGTTCATTAGCTGAAAACAGGCTAGACTAAAAAATGAGAATCAAGTAAAAATCGAGAAATTTTTATTTTTACCCAGCCCTATTTAGACTAGCAGTGAATAAATGTTAGAAAACCGAAATTAATCTTACAGGTTATGAATGGGTCACAGCTTGAGAGGCTTTTTCTCTGGGGTCTGGGTGTTTCGTGATGACACCGTGACTGAGCCGGCTGCTCCGGAAACTGTACAGTTGTGTCCTGTGGCCATGTCAATTCACTGTTATGTTCTGTGATGTCTTGTGATGCTCTGTCAGGACTACTTGTTTGCCATGGCTGCTGGGAAATCTGGTGAGGCAGCAGAGTATTTTCATGCCACTCAGAGTTAGGATTTATCTCCAACAAGGATGGTCTTGAAGTTTCCGCAATCTGTGTCCCATCTGGGGACTTTTGGTGCCATGCAGAGGGGTGAGTTTGACTGTGTCCAAGAGGACTTGGTTGTAGCTCATTAGAAGCTGAACAAATCCTTTTGGGTAGCGACTGTATTTGAGGGGCTTGTGGCAAAACAATTTGTAGGGGTGTGGTAGCCTCCTCATCACTGTCATAATCATCCAGTAGGCACCGGTCTCGTCTTTAGCAAAGGCGAGAAATATAAAGATGACTAAATTTGATGAAGAGAGGGTGGCATGTTAATGTAAAAACATTATTCATCCAAATATTCCCTTTTTGCAGTTAAAATAGAAATATGCATGATAATTTCTTAAACTGCACATCGATACAAGGACCTGTAGACAGGTCTATGATAAAGAATTACAATAAAATAAACAATCTTACTTTATTTTGTGTTCTGGTGGCATCAGGGTGTCAGGCACAGCCTCTGACTGGAGATCGGTCTGCTGTTCTGCAAGAGGTAGCATCTGGCATGCTTCACTATAATTATCTATAAAAGACAGAATTAAAAAATCAGAAAAATCCCAAAAGTTGTTTCCCATTAAACCTAATGTGTACAGAAAGGATTTACACATACTTGCTGTGTCCATAATTTTTACTTTATATGAAGACCAAGACTCCTGGGGTTGCTCCCAACACTTGGCAGCCATCTGAACTCTTTCACTCTTGTATGGAGGCCATAAACACACACCACTCTTCACCCAGATTGCAGGCACAACATCCACTTCTTCAGTGTCAACAAAACTGACAATGTGGTACATGATTTCTGCAATCAAAACACAAATGTGGATAAACACAAATGTGGATAATATAAAGACAGATACATAAAATCAATTGTGACTCTTATGGCGCTTTTCCACTGCATGATACGGCACGGTATGGTTCAGTACGGTTCACTTTTGGGGGGTTTTCCACTGGGTACAGTACATTTATGCATTTAGCAGACGCTTTTATCCAAAGTGACTAACAGTGCATTCAGGTTATACATTTGTATTGTCAGTATGTGTTTTCCCTGGGAATCGAATCAGTGATCAGTAGAGTTTACACGTCACGTTTTGGTAACGGTACGGATCGCTTGGAACCACGGCCGAGGTGGTACTAAAAAAGTACCAGGTACCAGGTCCGTGTTCCTGTGGCTCAGTGGTAGAGCATTGCGTTAGCAGCCACAGGAACACGGACCTGGTACCTGGTACTTTTAGTACCACCTCGGCCGTGGTTCCAAGCGATCCGTACCGTTACCAAAACGTGACGTGTAAACTCTACTGATCACTGATTGGCCGGAGAAAATCGGCATTACTGCATCACTGAACTTAAGACACGAGACCCAACATATATATATATATATACCGCTCAATTTAATATATAGACCCACTCGATTTAAATCCGCACAGCCAGCGAAGGATCGGACGCAACTTTTGTTTGAACAAACCCTTCTTTTTGTATCAACCAAAAAATGTCTGTTTCTTTGTCTGTTGAGGAAGTACTGACGTTCCTCACGTTGATAGCAGAGGAGCGGATCCAGCGAGAGCTTGATAGGGCGACGCGAAATGAAAAAGCCTTATGTAACTTATATAATTTTTGCACTTTGTATATTTTTAGAGTATGTTTTCTGTTTATATTTTTACCTTTGTATCTGTGTTTTGCTTCAATTAAAAACAATCTGATCGAATAAGTGTACCTCCAGACTATATTAAAAATGTATTATTGTATGAGCACGTAATGAATCTCTTGAAAAAGACAAATGATTAATGCCACGATGATACAAACACATAAATAAACAAAACAAGGGATACATTGTACATTTTGAAATATTCAAATGTTTATTGATAATTAACTTTACAGAACATTCTACATGAATAGGTAACTATTCAAGTAACGCAGCACACCTGCACGAACATCCCTGCCCTCCTCCTCTACAGCCCGTGGCACTGCCATCACAGTCTCTGCTGCTGAGTGTAAATCCCAAGCATTCTTATAGGCGTGTCCGTTGCTGTTAAAAACATCCACATGTCAAGAATGAAAAACACAATTCTGTCGATGTGCTCCTTTGTTGTGTGTGTTTGTGGCGCGTTTACGATGATGTCACGGCAGTAGAGGCGGCGCAACTATAACGACACGTGAATAATCCCGCCCACTCTATAGCGGTACTAAACTGCAGTGGAAACACAAACCGAACTGAGTCGTACCACGCAGTGGAAAAGCGCCATTAGATTTGTGTCCAAGAGTAGCTCAAAATTTCCAATTTAATTTCTGGGGGGAAAAAGAAAATGAAAACACACACACTTCATTTTAAATGAAATTTATGCAAGTAATTTTCAAAAGGAGATCCAGATATTAGGTCTAAGTGAAATCACAGCTAAGGTTAATCAATCCACAGTGAACACCACAAATTCTGGGCCATACAATATACAGGTGCATCTCAATAAATTAGAATGTCGTGGAAAAGTTCATTTATTTCAGTAATTCAACTCAAATTGTGAAACTCATGTATTAAATAAATTAAATGCACACAGACTGAAGTAGTTTAAGTCTTTGGTTCTTTTAATTGTGATGATTTTGGCTCACATTTAACAAAAACCCACCAATTCACTTTCTCAACTAATTAGAATATGGTGACATGCCAATCAGCTAAACAACTCAAAACACCTGCAAAGTTTTCCTGAGCCTTCAAAATGGTCTCTCAGTTTCGTTCACTAGGCTACACAATCATGGGGAAGACTGCAGATCTGACAGTTGTCCAGAAGACAATAATTGACACCCTTCACAAGGAGGGTAAGCCACAAATATTCATTGCCAAAGAAGCTGGCTGTTCACAGAGTGCTGTATCCAAGCATGTTAACAGAAAGTTGAGTGAAAGGAAAAAGTGTGGAAGAAAAAGATGCACAACCAACCGAGAGAACCGCAGCCTTATGAGGATTGTCAAGCAAAATCGATTCAAGAATTTGGGTGAACTTCACAAGGAATGGACTGAGGCTGGGGTCAAGGCATCAAGAGCAACCACACACAGATGTGTCAAGGAATTTGGCTACAGTTGTCATCAGAGGCGTCTTACCTGAGCTAAGGAGAAGAAGAACTGGACTGTTGCACAGTGGTCCAAAGTCCTCATTTCAGATGAGAGCAAGTTTTGTATTTCATTTGGAAACCAAGGTCCTAGAGTCTGGAGGAAGGGTGGAGAAGCTCATAGGCCATGTTGCTTGAAGTCCAGTGTTAAGTTTCCACAGTCTGTGATGATTTGGGCTGAAATGCCATCTGTAGGTGTTGGTCCAATGTGTTTTGAAAACCAACATCACTGCACCAGTTCTTAGGGCAGCCATGGCCTAATGGATAGAGAGTTGGACTTGTAACCCGAGGTTGTGGGTTCGAATCTCGGCTCCAGCAGGAATTGTCCATGACTGAGGTGAGACCCTTGAGCAAGGCACCAAACCCAACTGAACTGCTCCAGACCAAATGGCTGCAAACTCACCAGACCTGAACCGCAGAGAGAATCTATGGGGTATTGTCAAGAGGAAAATTAGAAACAATTTACCAAAAATGCAGATGAGCTTAAGGCCACTGTCAAAGAAAGCAGTGCCACAAACTGATCACCTCCATGCCACGCCGAATTGAGGCAGTAATTAAAGCAAAAGGAGCCCCTACCAAGTATTGAGGACATATACAGTAAAGGAATATACTTTCAGGAAGGCCAATAATTCACTAAAAATAAAGTTTTATTAGTCTTATGAAGTATTCTAATCTGTTGAGATAGTGAATTTTTTTTTTTGTGAACCAAAATCATCACAATTAAAAGAACCAAAGACTTAAACTACTTCAGTCTGTGTGCATTGAATTTATTTAATACACGAGTTTCACAATTTGAGTTGAATTACTGAAATAAATTAACTTTTCCACGACATTCTAATTTATTGAGATGCACCTGTACTGAAATGTTCAACAAATGAGACAAGCAATGCATTGGCAAAGTCATCCATTGATTAAAGAATGACTGATTTGCTAAAATGCAAATTGCAGCAGATAAAAGCATGAAAATATTATACACTTGTGCTCAGCCAGACAAACTCTGGCAACTGGCCTAGTATATTGAAGACATTGTCTTTATTGTGTTGCTTTCCATTTTAGTCTTTCTTCAAGACTCCAAGCTTTTCTGGCAAATTCAAATGGGACAAAATCTTTTAAATTAATTTATCTCTCAGAGATTGCTTTTACTTGACGCCCACAAATCCTTAGTACCACACCAAGGCACACCAAATGCATACAGCCTTATATGAGGAAAAACTACCATGCCTATTCCCTATATTGTTTTCGACCAGAGGTGAGTGTCCTAAGTGGTGATCTTCATCCAAGCTTGCTTAAACGACTCACCAGTCCATTGAAATGTATGAATCTAAGGGAAAGTCATGCGGTGAACAATGTAAATGCCTGACAGAACACACGTCACATCCAGAATAGCCAGTATGAGATTTAATGCATTGGACAAAGGCTCTAGCAGGAGCATCACATATAATTGAAGTTACCCGCAACCAAAACGTTTTACCACAAATAACAAACTTAACGTAACCTCTCTCAAGCTTAAGCTCTTCAGCTCTCTTACAAGAGCAACTAGGTAGGTAGTCTGAAAGGTTTAGTTACACCACAGGATAAAGCAATTGAAACTGGTCTTATAATAACACAATCTAAAGCGATTGACTTTTAAACAAAGGTAGAGCATTTATATTTAGCTGCTTGAATACATGTCTTTCTGGAACTCGAACTTCTGGAAGACAGGTCTTCAAACATTTTACCAAGCGAGTTCAATATTACAAAACAGTATAAAGAGCCGCATGATAACTTTTCCAACACATACTGATTTGTTGTTTTGAGCAAAGAACATCCATCTTTCGGAAGGAAGGAGTGGATGTACTTTAGGTATCGACAGGAGTGCTGTAAGAGCAACCAAAGAAACGCCCAATTCGTCTGCCCAGCCTGACAAAGAGCTCGCCAAACCACTCTTGAAACACCTCCTCGCTTTCATAAGCATCGATCTCAAAACTGGCAACAACTGCTTCAACGCCAGGTCTCATTCCAGGCCGAGAATAAAATCGTTTTTGCAAAGATTCAGACACCTTATTGCCTTTTTTTCGCATGTCACTTCGCTCACCATAAGCCCAAAACAAACAAGTAACGTTAACGTTAAAGTCCAACCGGAGGAAAGAACTGTGCGCAAACAAACAATAAATCAAACGCACTGTAGAACAATTTGGGTGAAATGCACGTGTTAGTTAAACTTTAAATGACTGTTAGCTTACTTTGAAGTATTAAATCTCCAAAAGACAAATCGGCCGTTTTAATTTCACCTCCAGACACTGTGTTGTGTTGTTTGGGTCGCGTTTGATTCGTGAGGGAAGCGATCGGTGGTTCGATCGCGCCACCTGCTGTCCTGGAGTATAAATTACGCCTAAATACAAGCATTGTTAAACCTGACTGGGTTTTTGGTTAAAATGTCTTGTGTTATTTATCACCCTACATCCATACAACTTATTTTTTATTCTATCCCTATTCTATTTTATCTTTAGCACACATGTACATACAATTTCGTTGTGTGTGTGTGGTTTATTTATATTTATGTGTATCTTATTCACATCTTACTTTTATTATTTGTGTGTTGTTGTTGTCTCTGTGTACTGGAAGCATGTGACACTAAAACAAATCCTGACTTCTTACTGACTACTTAAAACTCTTTCTGGCTTCAAAGCTAAAAAGGCTAAAGGTCTGTGTTACACACGGTCTGTGGTATAACATTTTATTCCATTACATAAAACCCACCAGTAATGCCTAATTTAATTTTTAAGGATCTATGTGTCTTGAAGAAGGCTGCTAACACCTTGCTAAATGGGACTACAGAGGTTGTCTAGGACATCAAAGGCCTCAATGTCAAACTTTATTCATTAGTCCACTTGCACAGCCC
Organism: Gymnocypris eckloni scoliostomus; assembly: GCA_027564155.1. Taxonomy (NCBI): domain Eukaryota; kingdom Metazoa; phylum Chordata; class Actinopteri; order Cypriniformes; family Cyprinidae; genus Gymnocypris; species Gymnocypris eckloni. The sequence goes on from CM050427.1 coordinate 5,532,260, forward strand.
CATTGTAAAATTGCTAAACAAATACCAAGTTTCAAAGTTATATATTTGCTATATTTGTATAAGCGTAATGGTGGTGCAACCGTGGTATGGTACGTAACTGTGTTAATTTGTAAAGATTAGCATTCAGTGTTAGGAAGGTTACTTTGGAAATGTAATAGGTTACATTTAACCCTATTAAAAAAAATTATTAAGAAGTGCAAATATTTAAATTACTTTATTCAAGCAATGTGTAACTGATTATATTTGATTACTTTTCTAAATTTCTTACAAATGTTTTCAACTGTTGAGCATTTAGAAATATTTACAGCAGGCAGGGTTAACCTTGTGAAATTAGCACTCAACACTACCAGATTTTCAAACTCCTTCACTTCAATTAAGATTATAATAATTTACATTTAAAAGCACAGCCACTGAAAAATCTGTATATTTGATTACTTTTCTAAATTTTGTACAAATGTTTTCAACTGTTGAGCATTTAGAAATATTTACAGCAGGCAGGGTTAACCTTACACAACAGCACTCACCACTACCGTCAGCTTTTCAAACTCCTTCACTTCAATTAAGATTATAATAATTTAAATTTAAAGCACAGCCACTGAAAAATATGACTTTAGCACCCCTTTTTACTTTGAGATCATTCTGAGGTTAGATACAGATCACAAGAAACCAATAGCTTTTAATGGCCACAGAGCTTATTTTCTGCAGCAATCCTGTGTGTGTGTGTGTGAGTGAGTGAGTGAGTGAGTGAGTGAGTGTGTGTGTGTGTGTGTGTGTGAGAGAGAGAGAACCAGGGTGATGCTAACTTTTGGGTTGGCCTACAAAAACACATCAAAATAAATAATTTCTGAACCACTCTATTAACATTTTCCATGAATTATGTGAAATAAAAACTTTAACATAAGATCTTTATTTATCACTTACAATACAAAACAATATCTAACGATGCATGACATGAAAAAACAAACAAACAAGAGAACGTAAATTCATGACAAACTCCCAAAAACTTTCTCAAAAGCATTTCTGTCCACCACTCGTCCCAGTCTGGTAGAGAAGTACATCGTATCAGGACAGCTGTAGCGCTTTAAACGCAGGATCAGCTCTCCTTTGGTATCTCCTGAATCTCCCAGAGCCTTGACATCTGACACGGGCACGTATATGTCCCGTCTGTGACCCCAAAAGGTCAGGTGCGACACCTTTAATACAGTCTGCGTTGAATCCAGATAAATCATGCCAACCACTCATCTGACATAGTGGCTTATGGAGTACAGCATGAGGCCGGCAAATACGGCGATGCCTGTGGAGTAACTCAGCAGCATTACTAACGCCTGTCCCTGCAGGTAGAGGAAATACACCGTGGGCAGTAAGACGACAGTGATGCCCGTCTGCATCAGTTTGAGTCTAGAGAGGGCACGCAGGCCTTTGATAGCCGGAAAGGTGTAGATTGGACTGTATTTTCTTGTGGCATGGTCAGAACAGAAGGACGCAGGTTGGATCAGTACAGCGTGTGACTGTAATGGGCATCAGTCGACCCACATGCACATGGTCACTGCTGTATTGCACATGAGAGTTTGAAATCAGTCCTGCACGGTGGCACCCATAGAGAGGAAGACGGGAAATGTGGATCAATCGTGCTGACTTCATCTGAGGAGACAGAAACCTTGGTAACAATTAGTGATGGACGCTTTCGAAGCACTGCTTCTGTGAATGATTTGTTTCGAAACAGTGGTTTGGAGCGCGTATCAAAGTGCTGATGTCAAAGTGCTTTGTTGTCAAAACTTTTAGAAATTTAAATAAAATCCTCCCAGCAGCTAACTATTGAACCAGTGTCTATGATTTTTCCTGATCTGGGATCAGTTTCATCAATTTGTAAATCTTTTTCAACGAGACATTTGCATAACTAACCCCCGGTTTCACAAACAAGGCTTAGGCCTAATCCCAGACTAAAATGTAATTCTGAGCTGTTTCAAATAGAAGGCATGCTTATTCTTTAAAGGCATGCTTATAAAAGCTACTTAAATGTCCTAATTGAACTATTGCTTAATCCTGGCTTAACCTAAACCCTGTCTGTGAAACCAGGCCTAAAGGACAAGGAGTAGTTAATAGTGTCTTACTGGCCTCTATTTACAAGCTCTCTCTCTCTCTCTCTATATATATATATATAAAAAAAACAAGCCCTGCAAACTAATATATATTTTTTAAACACATATTACATGCAGACACTTCATATTTAATGGCATTTTATAGCATTTAATGTATTGTACTCTAAATAAAACATCTGCAATGGGTTTCTAAAACAGTTTTTAAGCATGTTTTAGTCCGAGTTTTGTTGCATTTACACAGTTTTGACCAGCAGGTATCAATAGCATGTGATATTACGAGCGTTTCGAAACAGTGAATCATTTTGCAAAGCAATTGGTTAACTTGATTCGAAGCTTCGTTTCTCCAATCACTATTAACAATAGGTTTTATTAATAGGACAAACGCTTAAAATTGACTTGTATTTTTTAAGCAAGTGTGCTATATCATCATGCACCACGTTTATCGTGCGTGTATAATTAGAGTAAGTTAACGTTGAGATGACATCACTGGCTGTCAAGGACAATCCTTTGAACTCTCAGATTGAGGATATTTAGTTAAAGTGTTTCAGGTGTCTACATATTCGATAACGAAAGAAAATACACACACGATGGCAAAATAATTCAATAAATTGTATTACTGTCAACAAATTATGCAGCGTAGAAAGCACTTCGACCTCCAAACACAAGTTCAGTGCTATGAGCAGTGCTTCTATGAAGCGGGATATAAAGCCAGTCAGCAAAACTTCAAAATAAAGGTCATTGTGTCGTTAAATACTGTAAATACTTTTGATATATGAAATTGTTTTCTATTGTAAAATTATTGTATAGATTATTGTATTTTTAGTTGCCTTTTATTAGATTTTTTTCTCATCCTTTACACACGGGGATTTGTATGTCATTCAATCCTTGTATGAATTCAATTTGAATAAAAGGTATTTGGAACTCGTGTTCTAGGCAGCTAAGGTATGATAATTAATGACAAAGAAAATACACAAACAAATGGCCAAATAAGTTCCTGAAATGCATTAAAATGAACAATATATTAATATTTGAAGGCACTTATCTATGCTCCACACAAGTTCAGTGCTTCACGTAGTGCTTCTGTGAAGCTAGGCACTTCAAAATAAACGTCTACGAGTTATTACAATTAAATAATTTCATATAAACCTTTTATATTTAAAATGTTTTGAAATGTAAAAATTAATTTAAAATAAATAAAATTTGAATTTTACTTATATTAGGCCTAACCAAAAATCTTTTAAACACAGCAAATTTTATGTCATAGTCAAGTTGTTATTTTCTACAGTAGGAAGTTTCCACCATTTGGCATCGCGTTAGATAGTTATTATATTTTAGAGATCTTTCGCTCTTTGTTCATCAAGCAGCTTGAATGGTTGTCGGCACGCAATATAAATGCATTTACTTAGGCTGCCATTAATATCAGTTAAAGCAGTTTATTGTGCTGAGGTCAGCAGTCAAACTGGTCACGCGAACAATTTCGCAATATATCCGTGATGTCACATTCACATATTTTAATGCCAGTTCACACAGTTGTATGGCAAATGAATGACTCGAAACTGAACTCTCCTGTATCATCATTTTAATGACATGAACTTCGCGATGCGGATATCATCCGAAAGCAAAGACGCTTGTGTTGACCTGATGCTACTGTATTGATCACCGATCGATTATTTGCAGTAATAATAGCGCTCGTGGGTTTATAGGCTCGCTTTCTCATCATGCTTCAGCTAGGAGACGAGCTCACGCTGTTCTCTGTCGTCTTCGTCGTGGTTCTGCTGGGAACCAGGAGCGCCGTCTGGCCCACGGTGCTCACGGCCTCTCTCTACCTCTTCCTGGCGATGTTCCGGTTCCCGCAGGTCCCCTCCAGCCGGGCCAGACAGGTGCTTCGGCCCGCGTCCGGAGCGTCGTCGAGCGGCGCGTCTGCTATAGCGCACCGCGGTGGAGGACACGACGCCCCCGAGAACACTATCGCTGCTATACGGGCGGTGAGCATCATGCTTCATATTTTAGTGCTTAAATATGTTTTTTCCCCCCGTGGCAGTATTAATTTAGCAACTTAAATGTAATTACATTCAGCAATTTAAGCTTATTTATAAAGGCCACACATAAAGTGTTAAAAGCATTACTGTTGATAGTTTTTTAAAACAGTGTACATACAGATAATTATATACAGAGACAAAACAAAGCAAAATATAAAGTACATGCAACCAGCCAGTGTAAACAACAACAGTACATCTTAAGAAGACACGATGGATGAAAAAGAAATACAGTTTTCATTGCTTTCTGATTAACAGAATTTTAGATAGTTTCCATATACTTGTCTAAGTCAGCTCTGAATAAGAAAAAGAGGTTTGGAGTCAGTACATTCTTGTTTGTGTAATATGTTCATGTATCTTCTTTTAAGTGCTCAAACAATACTACTACTACTACTAATAATAATAATAATACCTTTAAAATAAAAAAGAGAAGAAGCACTTACAAAATAAAATTGGATTAGCAAAATACACGAATGAAGGCTTCTTAAGCAAAATGAAAAACAAAAACAACCTGTAATTCACGTCAATGTCTGACTTATATTTCCTAAGAAAGGCTTTAGTTGGGTAACATTTGTGAATCAGTGTAAATGTTTTTTACTTTACTTTTACTTTATTGGTAAGCAGATACCTATGAAGCACTTTCTCCATATTCTCCACAATATTATTCCAGTATGGTTTTACGTAAGGAATTGTTATCTCTCTCTGGAAGACAGCCCTGATTTTACCAGGTTTTTGTTTGTTTTGTTGATCTGCTGCATAATCATTGTGTCAGTTAAGTCAGAGTATAAGTACATGGCCATGGAAATGTAGCTTGGAACAGAAAAAGACACACCAGAAGGAATGGCATTGAAAACAATAGCATATTCCTCAGCAGATACAGGAATAGTATATTTCTGTAAGAAATCACTCTTGATAGGCGTCACAACACTGACAGAAGCGGCGTGCGATTCGTGATTAACTCGTTCTTTTGAGTCAGATCTTGATGAATCTCTTCAACTGTTGTTGTTGCTGGCTGATTGAACAGAGAATAATTTCTTTAAAACACCCGACTCGAGATGAAGCGAAAGCCGAAGAGTGTTGTAATGCAAATATTTTGATATTTAGATTGTTTATAAATTCATTTATTCATTCACAAATTAATTTAGCAGATGCCTTTTTTAGTGCTAACATTATGCACAGTATACAATGTATAAATTCTATAAAATATATTGCATTTACATTTACATCTTATGTATTATGTATTATTTCTGTGAGCTGAACTGAGAGGCTAAAAACGCAGCATTCAAGAGTTTAATTTGTAAAACAAAAAAAAATTGTATCTAGATTTTACATTTTTATTTGTTTATTTATTCATTTAAATTTTTTGGACCATTCCTAAATTACCTCTCACATTTTAAAATGCATTCTGTGTGAATGGCCCATTAGCCAAGATAACTTGCTAACTGTAAATTGACTCTTTGCCAATGAATGGAGGGGCTTAACCATTTTAAAATCACCATCACATGTTCTTTAAACTCAAAAGCTCATTTCTTGTACCTTTCGCACATTGTGAAAGCATTGCATTAACTTTGGTTTTGTGGTATTATGTCTCACACCAAGCACTGGTTTCTTCCTCTTATAATGACTCTAATTTCGAACCGAAAGGCAAGTGAGAATGGAGCCATGGGTGTGGAGCTGGACCTGGAGTTCACGGCTGATGGGGTTCCCATACTGATGCACGATGAAACCGTGGACCGAACCACGAACGGGTCGGGACCACTGAGCAAGATGCCCTCCTCTGAACTGCACAAACTGGACGCAGCGGCCAAACACAGATTCAGGTTAGATGGGAAGAAAGACAGCCTCGTTTCATGCATAGAGTATAAATAACCAAGACCAAGTTAAAGACAGCAGGTGGTATGTTTTTGTTGATTACGAGCAGCGACCGCTTCCGAGGTGAGAAGGTTCCAACGCTGCAGGAGGCTGTAGAGGAATGCATCAAGCGCCGGTTGACTATCTACTTTGATGTCAAAGGTCATCCAGATGAGGTACCATTAAACTTACTTTTGGGCTTTCTTTGAGTCCATTGCTGGTGGGACCGTTGCTGTGCACCACAATCTTGACAGGTTCCTGCTTAGCAATAACTGTATTGGTTTTTGCATAAGGAAATGTTAATGTTAATGCTTTCTTGTATCTATTGTCCACAGGCAGCTGTAGCACTGAAAGAATTATTCCGGAAGTATCCAGTGCTCTACAACACAAGCATCGTCTGCTCATTTGAGCCCAAAGTCATCTATAGGGTAACACAAACCAGCCCGACTGCATTTGATGTGATCTGCATTTCCTAATTTTTTGACAATTATACACTAATATAAAGGCTGATGTTCTCCAGATGCGGCAGGCGGATCCTAATGTGGTGACCGCATTGACTCATCGGCCGTGGAGTCTGAGTCAATTTGGCGATGGGACACCGCGGTTCTCATCCGCGTGGAAGCACCACTGGATGCAGGTGTTGGATGTGCTCCTGGATTGGGCCCATCATCACCTGCTGTGGAACCTGTGTGGAGTTTCTGCCTTCCTGGTGCAGAAGAACTTCGTCTCGCCGTAAGTCAACATGTCATTGTTGCTATTTTTAGATTATCATTGTGAGGCCATGTCATTGTGTGCCTTACATTTACTGTAAGGTGTTTAACACACCTACCACAGGTCCTAAAATAAATTGTGCATGTCTGTCAGCTACAGAAAAGCAACTGCTGCATGTAACCGCTGAAATGAGTTGTAATAAAAGTGACCACTGTGTGGTAGAGTTTAAGCACTGACTATTATCCCTGACCACTTCTACACAACCCTAAGGGGCCGCTCACACTGAATGCATTTTTCCATTCCTATGCGATTCTTTGTCATTGTTTTGCTAAGTAAATAAATACATGCTAGATGGATGTGTAAGACTCCTGCGCTTGCATTTTGCGTCTTTTGCAGCATCTTGCACATGAACGCTGCATTTTTAAAAAGTTAAAAGAATTTCAACTGTTATATGTAGTGCTGCTCATAAGTGTCAATTAAAACAAAATGGACCAATCGGAAGACTCTGGAGGCGGGGCAAGCGTTGGAAGGTTTTGAACATGGTTGTACCTGCATGAATGGTCATGTGATGCGTTTTTCGGTTGTGTAGTGTGGATGGAGATCATTTATGAAACACCAGTCTAGACAAGGATCGGTTTCATTTTAAAACACCGTTTTAAAACCAAAATGCACTAGTTAAATCAGGGCCCAAAAACAGCATAGATTAAGTGCATAAATTGGGATGCACACAATGTCTTGGCCGGTGGCCGGGAAGTGCAAAACAACATTACAAAGTGTGAAACACTTTTACGAAGCTCGAGACAAATTTACATTTTGGAAAACATTTTTACCTATCATAAAACACAATTACATGGGAAAAACACTTTTACCAAGGACGAAACAAATTTACATTTTAGAAAACAAATTAACAAGACGCAAAACACTTTTACCAGTCCCGAAACAAATTTACAATGACAGATTCTTCACGGAAAGGGAATGTACCACACACCGGAAGTGACGCGTTGAAAGGTGTTGTTGTTGGTGAGCGCGGTAAATTCGTGTTGTGGTTGTGGAGTAAATGGCGTAAATAAAGTTTATGGTGACCGAACATGGACTGCGGCCGAGGGATGTTTTGCCCGTTTTGTGGCAAACACATGAGCAGCTTAACGCGGTTTTGCTTTACGTGTGGTCGGTGTTTGGAGTTTCTAAAGGACGCGACCAGACGGAACCACAGGGGCGTCCTCGACAACCGGTGTTGTGTAATATTCAGTTCCCGTGAAAAACTGTTCCAGTGGGTGGAGTTTACGTGAATAGTCATTAGTTCCCCATGTTGTGGGCGTGTCCTTGAAACAACGCGCAAACGTGTTTAGCTTTTATATATTTAATTTGTGGGGCTTTAATGAATGTATTTATTAATTTGAATAGATTAGCCTACCTACCTAGTTGTCATTGGTGACTTCTGCAGTGTGTAGCTCCAACAATGCCTGAAACAAACCTCTACAAATGTATCTGTGACCTAATAAAATGCTTAAGTCTGGTGTGAGTATCCTGTGTCATTCTTTCTTTCATCTTTTTTTATAACCAGTATTTCCCAGCCTCCACAGTCCCATCAGTATCTTTATCAACACCAAACTACAAATATTCCTTTTTCTCATATTGTTTCATGTATCATGCAAATTATAATTAAAGTCACACAGGTAAATGCACATTTGCTTCTATCTGTCACATATTTTCTTCTATTATTATTTTAAGAAAATAAATTCGGAATCACCAATATCCAAGTAGCCTATAATAGATTATAATGTAAAGGTATACGTTCACCCAAAAATGAAAACTGTCATCATTTACTCACCTGTTTGAAACCAGTGTGAACAAAACAGCATTGACACATTTGTCAAAGTATCTTCTATACAGAAGAATGAGTCATACAACATTGAAACAACATGAGAGTGAGTTAATATTTATTTTTGAATGACATATCCCTTTAAAATGGACCTACAAAAACATTTAATGTTTTCCTTAATTGTATTTAGATAACAGTCAAATACAGAGCATTGCTTAACAGTATAGAGAATATGCGAGAGAACTACTAATAATATTAAAATAATAAATATCATATATAATTATACATTGTGTCTGTTCTTTGACCATGTTGCACTGAACAACAATCTCTTTCTGAACAACAATCCCTGTGGTTCCGTCTGGTCCGCGTCCTTTAGAAACTCCAAACACCGACCACACGTAAAGCAAAACCGCGTTAAGCTGCTCATGTGTTTGCCACAAAACGGGCAAAACATCCCTCGGCCGCAGTCCATGTTCGGTCACCATAAACTTTATTTACGCCATTTACTCCACAACCACAACCACAACACGAATTTACCGCTCACCAACAACAACACCTTTCAAGCGTCACTTCCGGTGTGTGGTACATTTCCGTGAAGAATCTGTCATTGTAAATTTGTTTGGGGACTGGTAAAAGTGTTTTCGTCTTGTTAATTTGTTTTCTAAAATGTAAATTTGTTTCGTCCTTGGTAAAAGTGTTTTTCCCATGTAATTGTGTTTTATGATAGGTAAAAATGTTTTCCAAAATGTAAATTTGTCTCGAGCTTCGTAAAAGTGTTTCACACTTTGTAATGTTGTTTTGCACTTCCCGGCCACCGTAAGTTTACAAGTACCAGTCACATTTGTATTCTGTAAATGTTTTAATTGTTTTTTTCCTGGTTTTGTTATCTTATTGGTGGGGTTAGATATTGTCAAATACTATTTAAACGGAGTTCTGCAGGAATTACATAATTTTGTAGGCCAACCCTAAAACCAGGAACATCACTTGGTTCTCTTGACAAAAAGCAGTAGGATTTTTACATTGTTTATTGCAGAAAATATGCTCAGTGGCCATCAAAAGTTAATGATACTTGCACGTTTTGCTCATAATAAATGTTAATCTTTACAAAAGAAAACAGACTTTCTTTCTTGTGAAGCCTAATTACATTTGCCAGAAGTAAATGACGTGACATCCGGCCAAGTTTGGTGACCCATACTTGGAATTTGTGCTCTGCATTTAACCCATCCAAAGTGCGCACACACACACACACACACACGCATGCACACACACACACACACACACACACACACACACGGAGCAGTCATTGATGCTGCGGTGCCCGGTGAGCAGTTGGGGGTTCGAGTGCTCAAGTGGTTATTCACTCCTCCCATCAACAATTCCTGCCTGCCCGAGACTCGAACTCACAACCTTTACGAGTCCAATTCTCTAACCATTAGGCCACGACTTCCCACAAAATGCTAAATGTACGCTATAAACGAACTACATGATGGTCACATGACTTCAATGTCATCACCATGTTTGAGTTAGAGTAGTTTACAAGAGCACACCTGGTCAGTGTGATGACATTCAATGTCCTTGACAACCTCTGTAGTCCCATTTAGCCATTGTTAGGAATTGCCTCTTTTGAAGAAAAGCCTAAAAACTAAAAAGGAAAATAAGTGTTGTTTTACTGATGTTTTTTATGTTGTAGAATAAAAACATTAAAATATCTTGAGCTTCTGTTCATCACAAACCTTACTTCAGGCATTTAGCCAAAAACCTATTTAAAGGCGTCCTATTATGCTTTTTCCACTTTTTGAACTTTAGTCAGTGTGTAGAGTGTATGTTTGGGCATAAACCAATCTACAAAGTTACAAATTTCAAAGTCCACTCCAAAGGGAGATATTTCGTAAAAAAAAAAAATCTATTTCAATAACTACAACGAACAGCTCGTTTGGACTACAAAGTTGTTTTCCTGTATTTTTGTTACATCACAAATTGTAAATCCCGCCTACTGAAATTCAAATGGTTGGCTGGTGGGGAGAACGCTTGGTTGAGCACTGCACGTTTCAAAATAGAAACGCGTGTGGGTGTTTTTATATCACTGTATTTCTGATGTAAACCAACTGTTTTCTGAAAACAGTGGATTTCATTTCATCTTGCATATAATGTCTGATAATGCAGTGTTTGTGAGCGGAGCTCTGATTTGTGTCCAGCCATACCGGAAAAACCTGGAGCTCTCCCGCTCCAACAGCGCCTCCCGCTGGCAGATAATTAATTTGCATTAAATATGCGGCCACAAATAGTGTAAGTCTGTGGGACTATGGTATAAAAAAATTCAACTGTATAACAATTTCACTGCAATTTATATTATAATGTTAGAATTGAAGAACAATAAACATAATACATATTACCGTCGCACTTATCTGTATTTATGCCATGGTCTGTCTGAATACTCTATTCTGATTGGCTGGCAGGTGTTGATTAAATTCGTTTAACTGCACAGATAGTTCCAGGTCAGTTTAATCACCGTTCCATATTAATGCGCTTCTTTAATTGATGCACACTAACTAACACGTATCACTCGCTCGCACACACAACACACACACACACGGAGAGAGAAAGAGAGAGAGGGGTCAAAGATCGCAGATTGTGCTGCACACACACATAAACTTGTCAAAGCTTCCCCGCAATTTTTATTACTAAAATAAAATATAGATACTAGATCGCTACATTATATTTCCCAGCAAGGATGTGATAAAATCGCTGTTTTTGAAGTAATTGTTTGTAGAGAGAGATGCGCCGACTCAGCAAGCAGGTACATACAACTGTCATCTCTCTCTCTCTCGCTCAATCAATCGACAACGAATTAATACATGCTATAATTTATTCAAATAAATGTGGTCTTACCGCACTATTTCATCTCTGTGTCTGATTTGAAGCTGGCAGAATGCCAGAAATGGAAAATCATTTTTACCCTTTCGGTCAAATAATGCGCTGCAAAGAGCAATACTAGTTTTTACTTGTCTATAACTTGGTAAATGCCCATGGAATAAGCGGAATAATCAACGGCTAGCTGTGCATTAAATGATTTGAATGCATTTCGCAGAGGCAACCTCCGCTGCGCGTCAGGTGGTTCTTCGCCTCCACGTCGTGGATTCAAATCGTTTAATGCACAGCTAGCCGTTGATTATCCCTTACATGGACAATTCAGTTATTTTTAAGCTGTTGTTGACATCCTATCAATAACGTGATTTAGCCAAAAAAAACAACAATAAAATTACAACTTTAATATGTCTTGCAATATCCTTGTGTGCAAAGGTTCTGCGCACTGAAACGCTGTCTAAGCTGTTCGCCAATCTCAACGCACTAGGACAGCTAACCAATCACAACACATTTCATTTTTCGAAAGGCGGGCCTTCATCAAACCCGGAACTAATATAGTCTAATAGAGTTTGTCAGACTGGGGAGAAATGTATTGTAATAATGTCAATTATGTGAAAAATAATGCGATTTCCGAACCACCAAGCATGAGCGCATGTTCTAGTACACCCCCAAAACAAAATCAAGACTTTGTAAAAGAGCATAATAGGACCCTTTTAAAAAAAAAAAACATTGACTTCAGGACAATGGAACGGGAAGTGCTAAACTGCTAATCCGTTTCTGCGTTTTACAACTCATTCCTGCTGCACTCTATACAATAAATGCATTTTTGTTGAGAAACAAAAGTCAATAGCAATTATAATGTCAAAGACTATACTCTTTGATAATGTATGAGTATAAGAACATTCAAGGCTGATCTAATCATCGGCGCCATCTACAGTATAGGAGTGTGTACTGCACTTTAAATGGTCTCTGTTTTTTCTCTAGGGACTACGTGCAGTACTGGGCAGCCCGAGGCATAGAGGTGGTGGGCTGGACGGTGAACACGGCTGTGGAGAAGCAGTACTACCAGCAACTACTGAAGATCAACTACATCACCGACAGTCTCGTAGAGGACTGTGAACCTCACTACTGAAACGCCACATTGTACAATCACTAGTTAAGGCCTTTAATATTACATTCAAGCAACTAAACTGTTCTGCCTCACTCAAGATACTGAAGTATGTGACTGTAATGAATTGCTCTGATTTAGGCAGCATGCTGTAAAGACTTGAAATTTACAGGGTAACCGAGTGCTCTCATTGTGCGAAATTTATAATACAGGAGATGTAAATATCAGTGTTCGAATGTACTGTACACACCCACTCAGGTGAGCCAATTTGACAATATAGATATCATGTCATCAATTTATTTCCATTTTAATGGCATTTTTCATTGAAGAAATACATTTTTGAGGAAAGTAAGGGGAATGTATTCAGTGAACCTGCTACTTTTTTACTGCTACTCCAGCAGGAACAGAGCATTGGAAAAATTGCATTGCTAAACTATTTAGACTAATGTACGGCTTTTCTCTCATTCTTGAAATTAGTTGTGTATTCTTTGCTCTTTCATGTTTAAAAGTCTGGTATTGGTGGCTAATGAACAGGTTATATGTATAAACGACATTCTTTAGTTATACCTACTTTAAAAGGGGTCGAGAAATGTATAATATAGGTCTTGATCTGAGGTAAGATCTCGGGCAGCTATCAAACGCCAACCTCACGTTGGATACATAAATACTAATTCAGGATTACTTCAAAAAGTGGCATGTTTCTGTTTTCTCTGGTGGCAATACTTAAATAAAACGATTACATTCTTAATTAACAGCCATTTTGTCCCAGTAGTTGCATTTCAAGGACTTTTGTTGTACTACAGTTGTTGTGTAACTATCACTTCAGACTTTTTCTCTCTCTTTTTCTTATATTAAATCCTATTCGTTAAAAAAGTGAAGGTGTTACCTCAGTACTTGCATCATCGCAGATTTGCGAGATTAACCGTATGGTTTGACCCACACAAACTGTTAATGTATACCAAGTAAAGCCTGGCCGGTTCCCACGTGGTGCGTCAAGCGCGTAGCAGCTGCGCACATTTACGCAACAGGTGGTCTTTAATGCGCGCTCGGCTTACTGTACACTTTAATCAGTTTAATGTTTGCGGACATGAAGAAACAGATGTTTAGATTTTACACAAGAGCGCGTGGTTCCAACGTGGTGCCCGGAGTGCACACAATTCAGTGTTGCAAACATAGCAATTGTGTTGCTAGATTTAGACTTCCCTAGCAACCTTTTCTTCATAATAACACCTAGCAACAATATAGCTTTTTTTTAAATATAGTAGGCAACTTTTAGCCACCGTGACTGTAAATTATAAAAAGGCACACATTTTCCCTCTATATTACACAAAAAGAGGAAATCAAAGTTGTCTACACATATCACATGGTTTAAGTTGTTAGTTGCAGCTGTTTAATATTGATTGTTCATTTATGATAACACCTTTTTAATAGTCTGTGCCTGTACTTGTTGATCAGTTAAAAAAATATATAGAAAAAAAGCTACAGGTCATTTTCATGAAAACACAAAATACAATGTGTCATTTTAAATTCAGGAAAAAAATCTATACAGAAAAATGCCTTCAAATTAATAATACATCGTGCCATATTTTACAGAGTTTTCTGAAAGTGTAGCAAACCAACACGCTGCTTACAAATATAATTGTTCATAATGTGTATTAATAATAAAATTTATACAATCGTCTGCTAAATGACTAAATGTAAAATACAGTGTACATTTTCAATAATTCATTGTATTTAAAAATAAATAAATGTTTATATTTCAGTTATTAATTTTTTAGTTTTCTAAATTAACATTTCACATCGTATTCATAATCATATTTTTGCTGAGATTTGAGTAGCCTAATCAGGGGCCTGTATCATAAAACAAGTTTACCAAATAAGACCGGTTTAATTTGACTTAGTCTGCCCTATTGTCCACTGATTTGGTTCAAATTAAGTCAGACTAACTGAAATAAGCCTGTCTTGTTTGGTAAACTTGTTTTATGAAACAGCCCCAGATGTGTATCCTCTGCAGTGTTGCGTTGTGATTACACAATGACGTCACCGCGCGATGACATCACAACGTCATTTACATTTAACATGTAGTCATTTAGTAGCAGACGCTCTTATCCAAAGCAACTGCCTTTAGTAACATTCCCTGGAAATGAGCTGACAGCACTGCGCACATCTGCGCAGCCTGACTTTATCATTATCGCGCGGTCGTTTATCATCAGTTGTATCATCGGCGGCGTGATGAAACCCGTGTTTAGATGGTAGACAGAGCCGGTGTCCACATGGTGACTGGGTGAAAGGTGACCCCGGGTGTGCGTCGCGGAGGCGTGGCGTGACGTCACGGAGGAAGGTTGCGATCTGAACGTCCGAAATTACAGTAACAGTCCAGAAACAAACCAGAGCGCAGAAGTTTCCCAGCGAAGCACCCCGACGCGCAACCACGCTCTTAACCTTGACTGACCTTATATACGATCAAAGACACGGCGCTTAAGTCCCCTAGCTGCGAGCGTCTGCACGGCAGATTTGGGATCAGGTTCGCAGCTCATTTCCACGGTGGCTGCGTCAAGAGAGCTCCGTTCTGAAGCGTTTTCTGGCGTGCATATAACCGTGACACTCGCGCGGACCGATCCCTATAGCTCGCGTGGATCCATCGTACCGCAGGGGTTCCTAAGAAACCGTCTCTCACATGATGTACACAATAACCAGAGGTCCCAGCAAACTTGTTACACAACGGAGAACAGGTACAATCTCACCAGCAGCATGCATGACGTTACATATCAGGGCACGGGGCATCATGTATTTAGCGCTATTATATATATGCTTCTATTCAATATGATTCTTGGCGTTACGTATTAACATATTTTTTTTTCTTGCAGGCCCTACGCAACAGATTGAGAGCAAAGCGAACGACCTGAAACCGAAGCAAAGCCACTGGCTTCTATCAGAGTGAGTGATAGTAACATTTACATATAACGCCTGAGCTCCAATTGATCTTTTCACGTGAGTTTGGTCCCTGAGGGGAAACTTAAACATTATTTAACTGCGCCTTTAAAAACGCCCCTGCGTCCCCGTCTCGTATGTAAGCTTAGCACACTTAAAAGTGTCCGTAGCGAACAAGTTGGCCTCGTTTGTAAACCAGGACGTCCCGTTTTTACGCGTTTACCGAAGTCGCTTGTGGTGTTTCTTGCGCCGTGTGACCTTGCGAGTGTAGCGCGTGCGCGTGGATTGTCGGCGTGTTTGAAGATTGCGTCGCGATTGTATTCGTTTTCATTCCTGTATAACGTTATATAGGTTAATAACTAATCTTTTGGGGTTATATTATAATGCGAACACATGCTTGTCACACCCCCCTTATATACTCCCTCAAGGACGTTATATACTCCCACAAGGCTTGAGAGCGTGTCGCGGAACATTTTACGACAGGCTGTCATTCGCGTATTTGATTTGTCGCTTGTCATGCTGATATAACCTTATTAAACAAAAGGGTTTCATAACGCGTCGCTGTTACTATAGAAACGACGTCGTGTAAGGGAGGAAGTAACGTTATTTGGAATTAAAGGAACAGTTCACCCATAAATGCGCGTTTAGAATCCTATGAATATTTTTATGTTAAAGAATGTACTCTTTTCCACAATGCATGTGATTTTTTTTTTTATGAATATACAATTCCTTTATTTAAACGTAAATTATGCAAATGCGAGATGAATGCACTGTAAAAAGGAGTATGAATTAAAGGAGACCAAATGTAAACAAAAGCATTACTGAAAACCCATATTGATCTATTGTTTGTAGTTTACCAGCGCCTAAGATTGTATTTCACCGGCTGAACGGAAAGCGGTTCCACAGATCAACCTCTCCAAAAGCTGAAAATACTACTGAAGGATTCACCCCAGCACACGAGGAAAATGTTCGGTTTGTTTATGAGGGTGAGTTCATTTTCCAGAGCACCAGTATCGTTTTATCCTTCACCAAGATCTCGAGGAGGGCCAAGGTTGCTGCAAGTAGTTGCCATGATCTCAATGAACTGTGAAGAGCGACCAACTGGATTCAAGGCTCTCAAGTAACTTGACGTTGTTGCAACTTGTCTGATTCTTTATTAAAGTTGCAAGAGTTTAATCGTGTACAAACTAAAGTTGTGACTGACTAGGGTTCAGACTCTCATAAATGTACTAAGGGAGGTAAGTTCCCCAGTTTGTGTGAAAAGGGCCAGTTCTTATCTTCAGGAGGAGGGTGTTTGTGTGCAGGCCAGGCTCCACCTCCAGCGGCTGATGCAATGGTCCTCAAGGGCAGTTTTCACGCTCTTTGTACAATGACAGGCTAGTCAAACTGAGGCTTAATGTTTTCTAAAACCGCTTCACAGTCAGTAGAAGAGAGCTGTGCGATCCGGGAAAATCTCTCAACCGGTTTAGGGAGTGTAAAGGAAGCAATTAGAATTGGTAGAAGCTGTCCAAATGTTTTTAGCTGCCAATGAGATGATTTTCTAGATCTAAACTGTTCTTTTGTTGTGATGCATCGCATTGGTAGTGTTTTCACAATTAGTATTTTGGGATACAATGCAAATTCGGACATGACATGCTTGTATACCGCTCTATTAATTTTTCATCACTGAATGAAGGATTTTAAAAGACATTCAGAAACAGACTTGTTCACAAACGAATCGTTCAGGCTTCACAAGAAGCCATTCATTGAAAAGAATCAGCTCAAATGAATGATTCACTAACAACTTACCATGTCTTGGAAATTTTTATCGACATGACCGCAACATATAAAGAGCTTTTGCAGATTTTATGAATCTAAATGTAAGACTTTATCCAAGAGCCTTTTAAGAAATAAAGTAAAGGGAGCATAATACGTCTGAATGTAAATGTCCAGAAAGCACAATATATTAGCAACACTTGAAAAGCAGCTTCCCACAGATTTCCATTACTTTCTTTTTACTCACTTTACAAAAAAAGCACATTTATGGTATAACAATAACAAACTGTATCTTCTAATGACACACAATAGCAAGTCTTGTTTTATGATAAACTGATCAAGTAATTTTTTTTTTGCAATGCATGCAACATGAATTTTAGACTTTATGCTCTAATTTAAAACCTTTTTAAGGCCCAAATTTGTGGAACACTGAATTAAAACCCATAGAAACCATGATATAGCTTGCTTACTACTTGAGCAAAGCATAACAAACTAGTTAAATGTGTATTATGTATTTTTACTGTATATATAATTTGTAATTTTATACTGATACGATATCTTATGATTGCAGCTTGGCAAGAGGTGGAACAGAAGCTCGGAGAGGGATCCCAGCCAGGGAACGGGAAAGGCCCGGTCCAGTACGCGGAGAGAAGCCCCAATCCCAGCTTGAAGAGTCAGTCTGGGACTTCTGTCCCATTTACTTTCTTTAAGAGCTGAAGAGACCTGATGCCTCTTCTGTCTTTAGGATACACAAATTCAAATTATGCATGTCAAAATAAAAAGTAATTTCCTCACCCTGATGCCATTCCAATGTGTTTCTGGATCTGTTGTGAAGAAAAGCTGCTTCCACACTACAAAAGAAAGAAAACAAGTCCATATATTTTGTGTGATATTTTGTTTTATGTCAGAGAGCTCACCCAGGGTCTGTTTTTCAGATTTTGTGCCTATTGATCTCGAGGAGTGGTGGGCCCAGCGTTTCCTGGCAAACATTGCCAACCTGTCATGACAGGTGCATGATGGGGCATGAGGCGACGTGGCTGACCGGTCCAGACTGACTCTCCTGATGAGCTCAGGTGATCATGCGAGAGATTTGCACACAGTATGAATTCAGCCCTTCCTGTGGAACTGTTTGCCCAGCCGGACTCAGACTCTCTCTCATGCACACGGAAGAAGATCAGAGATTTTTCTTCTGTTTTTCTCTCTTTGTTAGAATGTGAGGTGTATGTTTTTCTCGGCAGATCTTTGCAAAAAAGTTGTTATAAAACAAAACAAAAAAAGTCCAGTAAAAGTTTTTCAAGACATCTTTGGTATGTGATTTTGTTCAGTATTGGTCACATTTTGATAGTATTGGGTGCAAAGATATATATGGGTTTTATTTTCCTGTATTATTATTTTATATCATTTTTGACTTAAAATTCATAATTTTTGCATTGTGATTTTGAACTGTCATGAAAAAAAAGTCAATGCAAAGTTTTTTCAATATTAATTTTATTCATGAAAAATTTATTGACTGCACATTTATTGACCGTTTTCATAACTTTTTTTTTGGCAAGGAGTTTTTTTGAGAGGCACATTTTGTAAAAAAAAAAACAAAAACATAAGACAGCTTAAAATTAACCTATCCTTGTATACAAACATGTGACATTTACATTTAGAAATGTCTTTTAATTACATTATCCAGACATTAAATTAATTAAAAACATTCTATTTTCATTTCAAACATTGTACAAAATAATACAAATAAATCTGAAACTGATATAAAAAATACAAACATAAATGCATTTTAGTTTCAATCCTGTCTCTGGAATAGTGGAACACTACCTGTGTCAGACATTTGTTTAGTTGAAAGATGAAAAACATTATTGTCCTTAAACAGCTTATTCTTAAAATCACATAGCTTTACCACATTATTTTATTTCAGCCCTCATATAACTCCTCCATTGGGCTTAGCCGCTTTTTTCCTTCCTCTTCCAGCTGCAACACCACTGGTTGTCGTTTTCACACGTCGTTTCCTGCGGGAAGATGCATTCTTGCCCTGTTTGGCCGTACTGAAAGTAATGCACTGAGAGTCCAGGAATTCTATTAGTTTAGCAGCACCTAACCTGATGCCCGCTGCTTTCAAGCTGGACCGCAGCTCCGCCAGGGAGAGAGGCTGGTACTGCAGCACTCGCGCGTACAGCTTGGGGTCGGATAGGATGAACTGACGAACTGCGAGGATTTTGTCCTTCTCACACACAACAGCCTGAGACGCCGTGATGCCCTCGCTGTCCGAGTCATCGTCTTCAGACACACACAGCTCTGGGTTCGACCTGAGAAGAAATGGGTTGAACTAAGTTTCCTTGTAGTATTAATTATGTATACAGTCGTGTAAGAGCTGTACCTGTCAGACTCCGCAGTGGAGGATGTATTTGAGTTTTGAGAGGCTGATAAAAGCTCATCATCTTCACCTGGTGGCAGTTTCATGGGTGAGACAACAGGGGGCGCTGTAGGCAGCTTAAAGGAGAGCGGAGCAGGCTTGGAGTTGGATGCATTCGGGGGGCGTTGGGGTTCAGAGGTCTCCTCCTCTGACTCTGAGCTTTGCAGCTGGTGGGTGTATTGATGGATCTCTTTCAGCTTCAGAACCATCTGCTTCTTGGGAAGCGGACGCACGCCGAACCTGGACAAAAAATAAAATTTTGCAGCTCTGTTTCTGAATGTGTTTCTTTAGCTTTGTGACACAAGAGTAAAGGGGTTCGCACACCGAACGAGAAGCACAGCGCTGTGTCGCATCGCGCCATGTCTTTAAAATTTGAACACATTGTTTTCTATGTGTGTTCGCACAACGGCGGCGTCATTCGGCGTCTGTCTGCAGCGCCCAGCAACGACTCAGGACGCTGTTCAAATTCCTGCCGCGTCACAAAGCGCCATCTGCATTGTTTTATATTAAATAACATCATATTTGTCTCAAACCGTTGTTAATACATTATACCAAGATACCACTGCTGCAAAACACTGTACACATTAGTTTACAGCTTGAATAAAATGTAAACATATAGAATTAAATGTATGTAACAATTGCCACAATGTATGTCGTGATTACATTCACTGTTGTCGGTTGCTACCTACTGGATATACCAGGACACAACCGTTACAAAACACTTCAGGTAATTTATTAGTATAAAATGTGCGCGTCTGGTGATACCTCGAGTTATCCTAGACGTGGCGCTGGGCGGCACTGCGCTTCTCATTCGGCGTGCAACCCCCCTTTAAGATCATTGCACACAGAATCAGGCATTTTTGTGTGCGTTTTTCAGTTTTTTTCGTATTCCTTATCCTATCAAAATGTATGCTACGGATTAAGAAATTAATAATTAAGAAAACATGATACTTAATGCCTACAACAGAAAACGACCAGACCTAAGGGATCAAATATAAAATGTGCAAAGTAAATTTAAATTTTCTGTAATGTGATAAATCACATTCTTATAACTGTAATGCAGTGATGTTTGATAAATGTTTGTATTTCTTAAAATCACTGCACGCAATTAAAAAAATGTCTTACATTACAGCAAACATTTTACAAAGTTAACATTATAAAATAATTGATAGATTAACTCAAATGAAGACAAAGCACTTGGACAAAAAATTAATAAAACTTAAGATCTTACTTTGCTAATGAACTAATTTCTGTAACAGTGACCCGTTAGCTAAAAGTCATTGCAAAGGTAGTTTTATAACGATTCTAGGTTCGTTATTGTGCTATGCAATGGCCTTAATAAATGTTTTAAACATTATAATGCCTATATATTCTTTTTATGCTTACCTGTTGAGTTTGCTTTTGAGATCTGGTGTGTCCATATCAGAAAAGCCTGGCATGGGGGTGATGGGCACCAGCGGTCCTTTATTTCTCTTTCTGCAAGCAACTGAAGAAAAAGTTAAAGTTGATTTTAAGAAGGTTTTCTAAAACATAAAGGTCTTTCTGCAGGTCTCTAAATGCAATGCATAATTAACCCTTTACGATTCCTGTAAAATTTGCCTAAAATGCCTAAGAAAGGCATACCCAAAGTAAATTGCATGCTGTTCTTGGGCCATTTGGATGATATGCATGATGTTGGTCTCCTTTGAAAGGTGACACTCTGAGGTTTGTTTCTCAACAAACTTTTTCCGCCTGCATTTTTTTGTAGATAGAAGCCTGCAGATGACTATAGCTGGGAGGTATGAACTGGAAAATACACAGAATGAAGTCTTACCAAGCCAAATTTTCCATTAGTGTTTTACACATGTTTATCTAATTTTATGTCTAGACGCTTCAAAAAAATTACACTTGGGAGACTCCAAACGACCCTTTGTAACCAACGACACATACAATGCTGTAATTCTTGAATGCTTTAATGTACAGTCATCATTTTGGGCTCTAATGAAAGGTTACACTTAGAGCTATTCAGTTTCTCATCCAGATTCACTGTCAATAATTGCTGACACATAGTAACTAAAGCATAAACACATTATAGTGACATTTATTAATAGAATCCAAAATGTGCACACTTTTAAAATTACATATATATTTATAATTTATAATCTAAATACATTTTTTTTCCCTATATTTCTATTTCTGTACATAGTACATTATTTATTTTTATTATTATTTTTTTTTTCTTATATTGGTGTTATATTGCATCCCTACTGTGTTATTCCTATGTATGTCTGTACTATCATGCATGTCTGCATTATGTCAACAAAAAGTGGTCTGATAAAGACACTGATTGTACTTGCTGTGTTTATAGTATCTTAAAATGGTTTCAACATAGTTGAAATCACAAGAATCTCAGCTTTCCATGGATATATGACATGTTGAACTTTTTGTTTTTTGAGTTTTTGTTTCTGACGACTTTACCCTGTCACAACTAGGCATCCTGCCGGCGGGACGGGTACGCTGGATTCTTAAAGGGTTAACAGACCTAGAGTTTTGGGCTACTGGAAAACATAATTGACATACCAACTTATCTTACCTGGAGTCTTTAGTTCGGCAACTCTCTTGGCAGAGGGAGCTGTCAACCTCTGAGAAAGAGGAAGGGAAGCCACCTCCTCTTCTTCCCAATCATTCCACATGCCAGGATCAAGTAGGCTGTGATTAAATGGACCTGGACTTGGATCAGGAGTTTTGGGACAAGCTCCAGATGCAAGAGGAGACGTGGACGTTGGTCCCTTACCCTGGAGACCTGGCGGACTGACTGTACCTCTGCTGCTGTCAAGCCGTAGACTAAAGCGGGGCTTTTGGCTTCCAACTCCTCCATCCAAACCCCAAGAGTCATCAAACGCTATAGGTGGCTCGTCCATGCCAAAAAATGAGTTTTCCGCAATATCCACCAATTCTTCATCACTTTGATTTGGATTCTCTTCCAATTCCATTCGCTCTACCCCATCGTTGTTACTCTTTCTTGATCTTTCTGGATGACTGCAGCTTTGAAAGTTCGAGGACGGACTGGAGCATCCCTGCTCAAGAGAGCTACTCTGCTTCTTCTCAGGTGTCTTACTAGGGGAAGAAGAACTCAGTTGTAGAGACACGAAGCCAACTTTTTCCTGACTACTGAAGAATCTTGAATTACCGCTACTATCCCTGAGCCGATCCTCACAGTCATCAAAAACAGGGGAGCCAAACGGGATCTGACGTTGTATGGAAGAGTCTGAATGGAGAGGAGTGCTACTTGAGGGCTTGGAGACACCCTGGGTTGGATGTCCCTTGATGCTGCGAATGTGGGATCCATCAGAAACATCTGTAGAAGGAACCTGAGACAGTCTTAGATGGTGAAGTGTTCTCCGGTAACCTGGAGAGCAATCCGTATCAGAGCTACAATGTTCTTTAGAGGGAATCCGATTTGATTTGGGCAATTCAGACAAGGGTACCGGTTTCCCTTTCATGCAGTTGCTGCTGGGAGAAACAAAGCTAGCAGGTTTCAAACCACTTGAGACAGAAGAAGTGGAGGACAATGACTTGGGGAAGAGTTGGGTTTGGCGCATGCTAATGCAGGTCTGGGTAGAGCTACAGCATGTGGATGGTACCGGAGTGCCAGGAATCAGCCAGGAAACCTCAGCAGAGCCATCAAACATGCTTTCATTCGCAATCCCGGGGCTACAGTGCTCTGATCGGTCAGATCTGGCTTCTGTATCAGTCGACACCGGTTTGGAAGCATCTACCCGTTTGCTGGCATGGCCTTGGGATCCAGATTCTTTGAAACTGTTCTCTGTGACTTTGGAGCTTGTGGACGTCTGAAGAGGTTCTGGGGGAGATTCGAAAGGAGACCGAGGAGTCAAAGCACGCTTAGTGGTTGCAGCATTATGGCCACCGCCTACATCCATTTCATCACCAGAATCTGAGAGAACAATGAGCTCAACCTGTTTGCTTTGAGATTGTGGAGGGGAAGCAGGGTTTTCGATTTTCTGGCATACTGAATTGTCTTTTGTTAGAGGAGATTTACCTGTATGTTCATCCTCATGAGGAACAGGAGACACTCCAGGCATGGGGAAGTTAGTCTCACCTGACACACCTGAGCTTGGTGGAGGGCTTAAAGACAGGTCAATCACCTCACTAACACATGAAGGGCGAAACGGGGCGGGTGTGTTTTGCTGTGGTGTGTGCGATGGCTTGTAACGTTGTTGCTGAGAGCAGGATGGTGGCATCTGTGACGGTTCCATGTATTCACTTTCAGATTGGGAGAATAAACAGTCATGGCTCTTGTCTAGACTGGCCTCCAGGTCTCTGTTTTCATCTAACTCTGAAATCAAACAAACTCTCTCAGTCTCCAAATTGGAGTTTTTAAGGGTTTCTTCTGTTGGACTTGTTACCATGGCAGCCTCCATCCCATCCACGACTTGTTTGTTACTATGGCAACTGCTGGCAGATTTCTCTAAGAGGGATTCTGTCTTGTTCCGGTCTTCTGTCTCATCCGTCTTCTCGTTTCCCAGGGATGTATTTGCATCTTCCTCCTCTCCCTCTGGTCTCGGTCGCAGCCTCCAACATTGTCTCCATCTTCCTTTGTGTCGCAGCAAAATCATAAATCTCGTCAAGCTCTTCCTCATCCACCCGATCTTCTTTTTCTCCATCTTCTCTCTCTTGCTCCTCTTCCATGTCTCTTTCCTCTCGGGCAGACTCTTTGAAATCATCCTCTTCTTCGCTATCCCTGTGCTGCCACATTGATTGGAGGAGCTCCAAGAAGTTGCTTTCTGCCAAGTTCTGGTCTTTTAGGTCCCCGAAATGAGGCTCGGGTACTGGAAATATGCCTTCAGAGTCCTCTCTTGGGTTTTCCTCCACACTTCCAGAATATTCCCCACATTGCTGCTGCAGCTCAGCCAAACCAAACCTGAAATATAACACATATTTACTAGCTTAGAATCAATTTATAACTAGTGGGGTTGGGAAATAGTGGTGTAACGGTACATTAAGCATGGGTGGGGGACAAAACATAAAATTGCTTCCAAACAGTGGTTTACAGAACAAATAGTTTTTTCTTTAAATAAATTCAATTATCATTAAAATGTTCTTAGGGTTAATAATTTGCCTTAGGTTATGCTCTAAACTACAGGTAGCCCTTTTACACTACTAAGATTACAATTAACAACAGAGCCAAAACTTAAATTAAATTAGGGCTGCAGTTTTTATTGTCGACTAATCTATCGATTATTTTTCCAATTAGTCGACTAATCTATTGATTATTTTTCAATTCATCTATTTATAATTTTCTTATCAGTTGATGAATTATTTAGTTAAACTATCAATAAATAATAACAGTAACTTCTGCTATTAATCTTACATTTTAATTCAATGTTTTCTCATAATTCATACTTTACAAAAAACTAATAATAACAACAATAATAAATAAGAAAAGAGAGAAAAATAAATAAATAATAACAATACATAATTAATAAAAAATAACAAGAAAGCAAGGAAGCAAGAAAGAAATGATACTAATGAAAGAAAGAAAGAGAATTACAGAGCAGTGATATACAGTCAATAGAAATGCACATTATGGTGGCATTCAGTTATTGTTTGGGACTGACAGCATTAGGGCTGCAGCGATTCGTCATGACTAGTCGATTTGTACAAATCGTCGACTTCATTTTGCTCGCATCGACTAAGCGGAAAAATATCGGAAGTGGCGCATTTCACAGACGAGAATGCAAAAAAACATTATTAGACTGTTTTCCAAGGCTGCATGATATATTAAACCCATAAGTAAGCATACTTGGGAATTTACAAACGCAATGATTTAATGAAACAATTATATGCGATGCAGTTCTAACACAGTATGCGCTTTAATTATTTAGATGGATGCAGGTTAAGTGCGTGCCTTACACAGCGGCTCCTTTCACAGTAGTTCCACAGAAACTTCTCATTTACATGTGGAGCGTCTCAAACTCCATCTCTGCAAGTCTGCATGTTGTTGTGAGTTTGGGTTTATTATAACATTCATCTGGCAACGCAACGTATGCCATTTCATCAGATTTGTAAGGTAAAAAATTTATAAACCCAAGCAAACACAGGAGAATACATCGCGATTTCAAAATAAAAGCTCAAACACTCACTCTGAGTTTGCGTTTTGATGTCCACATATTCATCTAATTACAGCGGCTCTAGTATTTCTGTCTTAAAGAAATGGCCAAATATTAAATATTAAGTGGACATTTGAATTAAATGGTGCTTGGTCAATATTAAACAAGGATTAGATCGCACAGTAATGTGTAGAAATAATTATCAGGCGGCCAGCAGGCCTTTGTTGTTGCAGGCCTTTGTTGTCATGCATAATGAACATTAGCTCTATTGTTTATTATGCATTATGTATTTTAAGTTTTGTTCAATAAATCCATATGATTTCTTGCTTTATGATTTGCTTTATTTGAACTAATTATTATTGCATCATTGCTATTATATATGTATTTTAAATCATTTTAAAAGCTGTTGTTCACTTACGTATATTTGTATTACCACCAAAAACATAATTATAATTATAGGGACCCATGAAATCAGTTTTATTTCCAAATTCAGTTTTTTTCATTTTTCTATACTCTGTTTTAATGGATAAATTAAATTGTATTAATAGAAAAGCCTAATTAATTGAGTTTTATAGTTTTATCTTTACTAAATTATGTTTTCCATTATTTTCTGGATTCCATTTTAATGGTTCCATTAAATTGTAATAATCAAAAGCATCTCCAATTAATTGATTTTATATTTTAAAAAAGTGCTTAAATTATAATATTAATATATATATATATATATATATATATATTAAATACAGCACATTTAAATTTTTCACCTAAATAAATTCTGGTAAATAATATCTCTGGTAAAACAATACAACGAAGTTCCATTCGTGCAGTGGTTAAACCAAGGCTGAAAAGTTTCGGTACAAATGTGTGTACCGTTAACACCCCTATTGGGAAATAATTGTAGTATTTGAACCACATCATAAGAATCATCACACTGACCTATCGGCAAGCTCCTGTATGTGGGGTAGCAGTGTGTGTGTCAGAGGACAGCGTGCTGTATAAAGATACTGCAGAAGGGCCAGTACTGCCTCGCCAAGCACATTACCCAACAGCACCCTCCGAGAGATAGGCATACCCTCCTCCTGAACACCAAAACCTGAGTCATGAACCTACAAACACATGGTAACAGCTTGGTTATTTCGTCTGCACTTCTTGATTATTAGTTTATGCTAGTGCGCTAGAGATACACTTACCATGCTGGCCAGCAGGGGGCATCGTGTATAAAGCATAAACGAGTGCGTGAAGAAAACATCCCCACTGTCCACCTGAAACTGCACATCACTGAGTTGAGGGTTGTTCACCATGCTGCTCAGATCTGATGCTAGCTTCGAAACGTGCACCTGAAAAACACAAAAATGAACATCTAATCATTCCAATTAATTCATATCCAATCACAACTGAGTACAGATGGATACAACTGAAGGAAATTCTTACTGGGGTTTTCTTGGGCGTCTTGTTGTCATTTGTCTCTGGAACAAAACCACTTGAGGGAAGATCATTCACAGCATTGTCTTTAACTAAAGAACATGGGGCAGTGTAAGCCTGATAATAATAATAAAAAATAAAATGTCTTCTTGTGACAGAATACCAATATTACCTGACTTGTACCCTGCGGCCGTGTACGTTGTGTATCCATACTGGGTGAGGGTCATGCCTTCCTCTGCCAGCTCCATCAGGTCCTGCAGAGCCTGGGTGCCTGGTGTACCCGAACAAGGGGTGAGAGGACGGGTAGCCTGGTGTTGTGCTGGGCTCTGATCTGAAAGCTTTTCCTGGACTGAATCAGCCTCAGCTGGAAATGTCTTGACTGGAGTTACTTCAAGAGACTTGACTTTTTCTCTCTGAAGTAATAATGTAGAAAGACAACGCATCAGCACCAACAACATCTTCTGGGAAACTTTCACTTCTATGAAACAAAATATTCAGTGAGAAAGACATAAACCTTCTATTCATCAAAGAATTCTGAGGAATAAAACCTATCACACTGAAGACTGGCGTAATGGCTGCTGAACATTCAGCTTTGCATCGCGTAAATAAATTATATTTTAACATTTTCAAATAGAAAAGTAATTTTTTTGTAAAATATGTTAATGATATTTTACAATTATTACTGTTTTTGATTAAATAAACACAGCCTTGGTAAGCATAAGAAACGTCTTTCTTAAAATATTTTCTGACAATTTTGATGGACCCAACTGAAAACAGCGGTGCAAGTGGTGTTTATCATAGC
The DNA here is from genome assembly GCA_027564155.1 of Gymnocypris eckloni scoliostomus. Taxonomy (NCBI): domain Eukaryota; kingdom Metazoa; phylum Chordata; class Actinopteri; order Cypriniformes; family Cyprinidae; genus Gymnocypris; species Gymnocypris eckloni. Next base: position 5,560,188 of record CM050427.1, read on the forward strand.
AAAGGCAACATATCAGATGAATTCCGTGAGCGGAGGATGACACCGCCGGAGTTTGTGGCACTTAGAAGAAAGTTTCAATTCTGCTCATAGCTTGTCTTGAAAACGAAGACAGTTTGATGTTCGTCGTAGAAGTCACACTGCAGGACTGTGTGCCAAATCTCGTGACACTGCCAGAATTTCGAGCTAAAATTGTTCTTCAAAGTTAAGCACATTTTCCTCCCTATTTATATTTACTGTAATGCATACCGATATTTTACTGGAGAATGTTTTTGATAATGCTTTAAAATTAAATCAGCATAAGGTACAACAAATTTGAAATTCGTCGGAGCTCAAATTTTCAGCTGTCGGTGAACATGTCAAACCAGCGACCAAAGACTATAGATTTTAGCCAAGGATTATAGGAATCTTTTAGGATTTTCAAAATGTGACGCCGACGACCAAATCGTGGCCAAAACCGCACAGTGTGAGCTGGGCTGGAAGTATACAACTAAACTAATCTCTAACAATAAACTGTTTCTAAATTCCTAGCTCATGTTTTGTACTATTTGATACTATGCAGTAATGTTAATTTGTTTTGAATAAAATCCAATTTACAGGTAATACATTTAGATTAAAATAATCATTTCAATTTTAGTTAGAATGTTTTTCACTGAAATAGCACACACTGGTGAATTGTACACAATAGCACAAAGAGAATTTATTAAGAAAGTCCCAAAAATAAATCAGTAAAACACATTCATTTATAGTTGTCATGGATACTTTAAAGCTATTTTTGTATTGTAATGAAACACATTTTAGCATATGTCTATTTATAAAATATTTTTGCACAATATTAACAACTTTTATATTTACATACTTATTGTTGAACTAATGATCTGTACTACATTATCAGATTACTACAAAATCAGATTTTACAGTTGCTACATTGATTAAAAAATACATGTAGAAATTGTGTCTGAAATAATGCCCTCTGTTGACTTGTGCATAATAAGACAAGGTGAATTTATTAAGAAAGTAATAAATAATCTCACCTCCGGTGCGACCCATGGCTGTATGAAGTTGCTTAGTTCTGAAGTGTAAAACTCTGAAACTGCATCTGGCCCTCCTTCATGAAGAGCACTTTTGTCCCAGAGGGGGGCTTGAGGATGAAGGGGGAGCACGGAGGGGGTAAGAGTTGGTGTTGGTGGAGAGGGGGGTCTGGAACGGAGCAGGAGAGACGAAACCCGCTCCTGCAGACGGTTCAGTGCTGTCTGAGGGTCTTGGATGAGGAGAAGTGGTGGGTGGACAGGAGATGCTCCCTTCTTTCTCTTCCCACGGCCCTTACCTGAAAGAGAGCAGGAATGATGCACTGTGTGTAATAACCTGCAATTTCACTGCATTTGTTTACCTGTAAAAGTTGAGTTTACCTGCTCCAGGTTTCCACTGTAAGACATGAGCTACTGTCGCAGGAGGACAGGAGAGCTGAACCAGTATCTCCTTGTCCTCGGCCATCTCTCGCTCCTTTTCCATTTCCTGCTCGAGTAAAGAGCGGGACAGAGCCAGCGCCACCATTGTGTCCTCGTCCAACTTCTGGGCTTTCCTCCTGGTTCTCTTTTTTACTGGCACGCCATCCCTCCTAGTTATCCTACCACTACCTTTTGCTGTCTGCAGAGAGAAGGCACATATTACTCCCTATTTAAATTTAATGTACTGTGTTTAAATGTACCTGTTTAAAAAAGTACTGTGCTGTATATACTTTCCAATTTTCGAATCCAGATGAATCCCCTGCGATTATGAATGTGGTTTTGCGTAGCTTGTCAGTGAACTACGGCTCTGTGTAGTAAATGCTGCTCCATCTGAAAGCACGTGATGGAGATTTACTACTAATCACAGAACCGGCTTTACTGACGGGATGCGCATGAGAATCACATGCGATTAATTGCACAGCCCTAATATATATTTTATATATATATATTAGGGATGCACCATATTTATCGGACAGATAAATTATCGACCGATATGGGTGAGAGTGACGTCATTTTTATTGCTCCAATAAATAAATGAAATCCAATATCTAGATCCGATAAAGTACACTTGCTGGTAAATCAATCAATCAGTCTGATTTATCTGAGATTCATCCGCTTTCCGACTGCAGCTTTAAATTGCAGTGATTCTCAGATTGTGTCCCGCTCATTACGTCTTCATTTGTGAACATGTCTTCTGGAAGTTTTTCTCGGTAGCAAAGGACAATGCCATTGCGATTTGCAACACGTTCAGCAAGGACTCCGAGAGGAGGAAAAAAGGCGTCAAGTTTTAACACAACAAATCAGATTTCTCACTTGAAAGGTCGTCATTGCGGCGAAGCTGTATTAAGGGACTTTAAGCAGCCTCCACAGTTGGAACGGTAACGGCATTCCAACGTCATATTGCGCGTTCGCGACTTCAGCTGCTACTTTGTGGTGCTCTGTAACCGTCTACTAACTACGGGACTCGGGAGAATAGCTGCTTTGCTGTAGTCGTTACAACGTGACAGCTTATGTAGTTAAAATTAGGGCTGTGCGATTTGGGGAAAATATCTAATTGCGATTTTTTTTGACATATTGCGATTTTTGATTTGCGACCTTTTGCTCATTGTCTGTCATATCGAAGCTAAAGTTACACACGTTTTTCTTTAGTTTTAATTTGCCTAGCTTTCGATCTGACCCTTTTTAAATGGTGGGCGTTTACGCAGTTGGCTAGAGCAGTGCTGATCGGGGAGAACGGAGGTTGCGCTCTCTCTATTGGTTAGTAAGACTGCCACTCAAGGCTGGTAATCATGCATATGCTCTGGAACAGAGAAATATCACGTCCACATTCCAGGTTTTGTGATCAGCAAAAACGCAACGTCTCAAATCGCGATTGCTATTCGATTAATCGCACAGCCCTAGTTAAAATGTTGCGTTTATATGTTATATAACATTTAATTCCATCAGTATACGATTATACCATTAGTCTTTCATTTAATCTGTGTTGATTATGTTTTAAACTTAAGCTAATTTTAACGATTGTTTTCGTTTGTACAAAGATATGTCTGCTGTTAGCAACAGCACCTCAGGTAACACTGAGACTAAAGATATGTGAAGAAAACAATGTAATTATTGCCTAAACATCCTCCTCATAATCCATCATTTGTATTTAAATAAATGACTGTATGCCGTGTTGCACCGTCTTGTTTACGGTTGCTTAATTAATTTTATGTCCTCGGCTAAGGCAGTGTAACAGATTACTTCCGGTCAACGCAGCCGTTCCATTCGCAGCTGTTGCTTAAAGTCCCTAGATATAACTTCCTCATCCTCATGCACTAAAATTTTTGAATAGATGCATTTATTTATGCATGAAATACTTGAAAATAAATGTATTGTTAATGAGTTGTTAATTGCAGATAAACCATAGTTCTGTTAAACCATTTATGTTACTTAGTATTGTGGTGCCTTACACAAAAAATAAACACTTTTGAAGAGTCAGGACTGATGTTTGATTTATAGTTAGGCCAGAGCTACTAAATGTCAGGTTCATCAGTGCATCTTAGATTTTGTATTCTCCTGGGTGCACAAACTGCACATTTTCCGAAAATTATAATTCAAAAATATGAACTTATTGGTTATTGGTATCGGAATCGACGTGAGAAGGACTTAATTATCAGTTAAAATGTTTCATATCGTGCATCCAGAGCCGATCCTCCCTATACGCAGAATACGCAAGCTGCATAGGGCCCCCGAAACACTTTCAAAGATGTTTTAATTTTAGTTTCGTTTTGAAAGCATAGCGAGCCGCAGAAGAGATACTGTTTCTTGAGCGCTTTCTGCAAGCGATTCAGGGCGGAAGTGAAACACAGAAAAATGCATTTCATTCATTCGTTCATAACCACTCGTTATTTGTGCATGTATGTATGTATGTATGTGTGTGTGTGTATATATATATATATATAATGTATATGTAAGTGTGTAATAAGTATCTGATTTACGATTGGTCGGCGGTGCTGTCGCTCGCTGTCTCAGCAGCTTGTCTCCTCAGAGCCTGGAGAAGATCATTTGGTTTCACACCCATATCAGTCGAGCAACGCTTTAGATGGACAGACCGGCTTTTTTCTGATTTAAAACTCTTTCCACAAATGGGACACTCTGGGACCCGTGGTCTGGGGTGGGAATGATGGGATGCTGAAGGAGCGCTGCTCTCACTTGTATCTAAACATCTACAAAACAGGAGAATGAGACAGATGTCAAATGTGAAACTCATCCTATAAGTGTGGAATATGAATGATACCTCATAATGCAGTGCACACGGTGGTGGTAACACACCTGTTGATGTGCTGAGTGCGCAGCGGAGGGCTCATGGCTGACAGATCTTTCTGACAGAGCTGGCAGAAGAACAATCCTTCATCTTCCACGTCTTTAGTGGACCGAGCCTCACGATCCAACTCCTGCTGAAGCTGAAAAGCCAGAGCCTCATCACTGCTCACATCTTCTGTAGAACACACACAAACACAGACACTTTTTGACTTTCACTGATTACATGCCATAAAAGTAATGCCTTTTTTTACAATTGCAAAAAAAATAAAAAAATACTAATTCAGTTGTAATTAGAGATCGACCGATATATCGGTTTACCAATATTTAAGCATTTTACCATTATCGGTACCATTTTAACATTACCATGTTGTCAGCAGTTTTCATAATTTAGAATGACAAAAAAACATTTAAATAATTCTGATAAAACGTGCCAGTTAAGAAATGCAATAAAATACGATGTTTTGTTTGTTATAGCTTATTTCAATATTCCAGAGAATATTATTCAGTGAATTATTCTTCACTCTTTAGTCTATTAAACAGCGTTTAAACCTAAAACTGTAGTTTAAAATGAAGTTGATATGACTTCTGTCCTTTATTTTCTCCATTTGAAAACATTTGACATTCTTTTGCTTATTGTTAATATCAGTGTTGCTGATGATGCTTTTTATAAATAAAATGTTTTTATTGTTGTAATTTGAAGATTAAATTTTACATTAACATTTAAATTTTCAACAGTTTTTTTGTTGTTGTTAAGATGTCTGAAAGTGAAGAATGGACTTACTTCACTCAGTTATTTATTTACTTTATAACAGTAAATAAATATTGGTTCTGCATATCGGTTATCGGGTACATAAACATGCAAATAATCATTATCACTAGTTGTAATATAACATTTATAATATATATATATTTTTTTTTTACTGTCAAACAAAACGTACCTTGTGTAAGACAACACATACACTTTAGACTAGTGTTGGTAATCGAAAATCAATTCCAATTCCAGAATTTAACCACATTGGAATCAGATCTAGGAATCGATTAGAATCAAAATAGATCAAATTCAAACGATAGATACCCAAGCCTACTTTAGACAGATTACTTTTATTGATGACGTTAAAAATCTCAAGCCATAAAGACAAACACATTTGATTTACAAAGATTTTTTTGTTAATTGTGTTGATTTGGAGTGCAAGTTACAAAGCGAATGCTTTTTTCAAACGTATACCACAGTTCACAATTTAACAAAAAATTAAAACTAATAATAATACAATTACGAAGTCCTGAAGTTAACTTTAACGTTAACAGTTATTATTGCACATTGACAAATTTTCTTTTGAAAAGACAAAATAAAAACACTAAAATATATTTTAATGTTTTATATACAAACATTATATAATATATATAATTTTTTATTTACAATATTAATTACAAATTTAGTTTTTGGTGGAGGGCCATGAAATCATTGCTTGGGCAAATAAAAGTTTTAAAGGGTTGAAGAAAACAATATACAACTCCAGCCAAACCAACAACAAATATTTATTGATGATGGTTGTATTAACATAGAATTAATCTGGTAATTAACTAACTCTAATTTACATGGATAGTTCACCCATAAAGGAACATTTGGGTTTCCAAACCTGTACGAATGTCTTTCTTTCTTCAGATATTTTGAATAATGCTGGTAACCAAACAGTTGGTGGTAGCCATTGACTTCCATGTATGAGAAAAAAATACTATTGAATTCAATGGCTACCTTCAACTGTTTGGTTACCAGCATTATTCAAAATATTTATATTGTGTTCATCAGAAGACAAACTCACTCAGGTTTGGAATATAGTGAGGGTGTTTTTTTACTATCTAATGAACTGCACAACATTATGAAACATGGTATGGTGAGTTCATGTTTTTATGAAGTTGAGGGTCTGGGTGAGGGTCCCATACCTGTGAGCTGGACCCCAGCAGTGGTGGGACGGTTTCCATCAGACTGTGTGGTTGTGGGTTGGTCAATCTCTGCATGCAGGAGTCTCTCCGGACTGGCTCTCTTAAACCGCTGCATTCTCCGGATCACTGCATCTTTGACTTTCTCTGTCCAGATACTTCCAGGAACGGGCTGAGAAACATCACCAGACCCTACAGCCTGAGTCCTGCCATTGATCTTACTCTTTACTTCAGTCTTAGTAACATCCTTATCAGTCTTCTTTCTCCTCTTAAGAGGGCTTCTTCTAGAAGAGGGGGAGGATGGCTCCTCGTCCTTGGTTGCTGATCTCTTTTCATCTCCAGATCCCCTGCTCCTTTCTTCCTCACTCTTTTGAGGAGACGAGAGCAGAGGTCGGTGAAGTCCTGGTCTGAGTCGTCCATGATGAGCCAATCACACACATGATCTGTCACATATGTCACTTCTTATATGGATCCATATTTATGGATCACCAAACATCATTTGTATTTTAATATTGTGGATAACATGCACGAAGCTAACTTACAAGCGTATCAAACGCATGTTAGATAACTTACTCATTAAAACATCCGATTTACTTTTGTTTACATTTCATTCTGCTAATATTCCAACGTTATTATATAGGTTATCGCACATGTATTAAGATTCATTCCATAACAACTTGAATACAGACCGTTAGCAAGACGCACTTCATTATATGTTTGTAAAACATATGAGTTAATGTCGCAAAACGACGGGTTTTTGATCAAATGTGCCGCAGCGGCGGCTAACGTTGTTCAAAATACTGTCCCGCAGCCGCCGCTTACTTCCGGTGACGTCCAGTACGTGGCGACGCAGGATTGCGAAACATCTTCGAGTCATGTGACTGAACTTACGAAATGGCGAAATTGCTAAAAAATATTGTAAGTTACATTACATGTTGCGAATAACTAGTTAAAGTATTTATACATTTTGATTATAACAATTAAACAAGCTAAAGGACACGACAACCTAACGTTAATTTACTCAAAGTAGCTTTAGCATATAATAACAACATAGAATACATGATTTTGATCTGTTGCACACAGTTTATTTAACAATATTGGTATACAAGTAAGAAATACGTTTTTTTTTCAACCAGTTTATACAGTGATTCCATTCTCTCTTCCTTATATTTATAGTACTTTGCTTAACTTGCATGATTTACATAAAGGGGAAAAGTAGAGCCCCTGTTCAAGTTTGGGGAGACGAATGAGGGTCAATAGCAGAATCCATTCTGTGTTTCCAACAAGAAGCCAACCAGTGATCGCCCATTCCCTGCCGCTCTGCTTAGGGGCCCCTTCTCTCCCTCTAGCTCTCTTTATATTTATATATCTGTATGACAAAATTAGGATAAAAAGCAACAATATTCTACATCTGCAAGACAGAACCTCTAGATCCAGGCCAGTGAGATGTTGTAAAAGTGTACATGTCCTCTTGGGGTCGGTCCTGTATTGTCTGAGTGATGCATGTCTGTGTGTGTGTGTCTGCTTACATGCGTATGCACAGTTCCTATCAATACAAACAAATAGTTCTCCTCATAGAAAATTCACAATGAGGAAAGGAGGAAATGCCTCTGAATTCATGTCTGTAAAATGGTACAACACTAGAGTACAATCGCCAGGAAGGATGACAGACAGAGCAGAGAAACCTTGACCCCAACTCCCAGACAAATTATTTTTACAGTCTTCCAACACAAAAACGCTGCAAAGTTAGATAAGGTATAAAACAAAAGGTATGAATAATATAATGAAGTTCCGTAATTTTCTTTAAAAAAAAAGGCACGAAACTAGACCACCCTCCCCCGAAACCAAAACAAATTTTTTAAACAAAACAATGACCACACAAAGGTCTAAACTGAACAAAAAATACATTCTTTGTGATTTATATTTCATTTAAACAACCATTTTTAAATCCCTATTAAAAGGAAGCAATCAGTCTTTTACTTTAGGAAATATCAACATTCCCTATTCCTCGTCGACATAATTTCTTTCTTTCACCCATACATTTCTTCAAAGTTTTTACATGTTAGAACAAAAAATTCGAGAATATTAGAGAAAAACCAACAGAGCCACAAAAAAGAGGAAGGGGGAGACTGTGGTGGTTGGAGTCTCCCAGTAAACGCTACAATCCCTCCACAAATTTCTCCAGCGTGTCTCCCGTTGTGTCTCCCACCATGCCTAAGTCACTGGAAAGCCCTTGGCGGTTGGGCGTATTAAGTTGCGGGAGCATGGCACTCTGCTCGGGTGTGCGCAGGTGTGCCTGCTCCATGGAGCCAGGCATGGGCGTCGTCAGACCAGGGTGTGGTGATCCTGTGTGCTGCGGCGAAGGCTGAACCTGCGGGGAAGGACTGGAATGTGGAGGAAGCTGCCGCGACGGAGGTCTGGGCGACTGAATGGGGGCCGGTGAGCACACCTGATTACTGCGTGCATTAGCCATGGGTTGGCCGGGAAGGTGCGCGCCTTGCGGCTGGCCGGAAAGCAGGTGAGTTTGTGGGCTCATGGGACTGTGTTGCACCGGCGAGCCCATTGGAGGCTTGAGGACGACCTGCTGCTGCTGCTGGAGCATGCGTTGGTGCAGGAGGTTGGATGTGCCGTCCATTCCCATCCCGGCTTGCCCCATCTGGGCCATAGGGGGCAGCTGTCCCATGGGCCCGCCTGTTGCCTGCATGGCCAACTGTTGCTGCATCCGGAGTTGTGTGTAGTTGGTAGCAGTCCCTTGTGCCTGTGGGAACTGGCCATGTGCCTGCGCCATCACTCCCTGCTGCTGCTGCTGCTGCTGCCGCAAAAGCTGACGGCGGTACAACTCCTGCAGCTGTGGGTTGTTGGCGTGCGCAGGGTTCATGAGCTGCCCCTGCGCTCCAAGTGCCGCCATGCCCTGTGGAGCAGGCTGCTGCGCTTGCTGCTGTGGTGCCATGCCCGGTCGCGGCACTGCCTGCATTGCTGCCATGTTCTGCGCTGCATGCATGCCCTGTTGCGGCTGGTTGGCGTGGTACTTGGCGGTCCTCTGTTTTATGAAGGCGGCCATGAGCTGCGGGTTCGATTTGAGGATGTTCAACACCTGCTGCTGTTGTTGGGGCGAGCTGGGCGACTTGAGGGTGAGTAGCAGGTCTTGCAAGGCATTGGGGGCGATGGCTCCGGGTCTCTGGGGTGTTTGCGGTCGCGGGCCCTGCGTGGGCACCATCATGCGTGGCTGTGCAGCTTGCTGGGGCATCGTGAGCCTCTGCATAGGCATGGTCTGCGGCGTGGTCTGTGGTGGAGCAACTTGCTGCTGAGCCGCTTGCATGCCTGGTTGAGGGCCTCCAGTCCACTGTCCTTGAGGGATTTGCTGCATGACCTGTTGCCCGCGTGGCCCAACATGCTGAATGGGAGGCTGCATCGGGCGTGGCTGCTGGTGGTTCATGGGAAGGCCATTCATGGCCATGCGATAGTTCTGTTGGTGCTGAGCCTGCGCGACCATCTCTATGTGCCGTGCCATTTTGACCGCCATAGGCGGAGGCTGTTGCGCCGGTGGCTGCTGCTGCTGCTGGGGAGGCTGTGGGAGTGGAGACTGCTGCTGGTGTAACGGGGAAGCCTGTGGGCCTGGTTTGCCCTGTGAAGCTTGAGGAGGGGGTTGGCCATTGCGAGGAGCATTGGGATAAGCCGGAGACATGACGCCTGCATTGGGAGTCGTTGGCTGGTTGGATAGCGGTTGCGGCGTTTGAGGGGTGTTGGGTTGCTGATGCGAGGTGGGCGTGCTGGGGGCTGTTGATACAGGCGGCGAGGGTAGGCTCTGAGGCATGGCTCGGCCATGCATAGTAGCCATACGTCTGCGCATCATCTGCGCCTGCTGGAGCCTGTGCTGCAGCTGCTGTTGACGCAGTTTGTGCTTGATGTTGAGGCAGAAGGGCACGGGGCACTTGTTCTCCTGACAGTGCTTGGCATGATAGCAGCAGAGTGCAATGAGTTGCTTGCACACCGGACAGCCACCGTTTGTCTTGCGTTTGCAGCCCTTGGTGTGCTGCACCACACGCTTCATCTTCTGGCAAGACGGCAGGGAGCAGTTGGCATTTCGGCACTGGCAGGCATGCACCAGAGACTGGATGCAACGCTGGATGCTTAGACGCCGACTCTCCTGAGGACTCTTGGAGGCCTCACCACTTTGACTGTTGTCATCGTCCAGACCCAGACCCCACTTAACCATCTGGTGCTCATGACTCTTAGTGTTGTAGCAACTAATGCACAAGTCAAAGTCCTGAGGAAAGATGAGGATAGAGTGATTTAGCAAGGAATGACAGGAAGTCTCCTTATAAAAGACAAGAAATAGTTATGATGAATCAACAACAAATGGACAAAACGTGAAATATGTGTTTAAGCTACTAGTAGAATAGTTGTTATTAAACATCCCACGGCTTCCCAAGTTTCACAATCTCAAAGGTTTAATTTACTTATGCACAAACTCAGAAACACACCCATCCACTACTGATCATAAAAGGACAGCTGTTATGTGTTACAGGAGCCTCTGGATCTTACCTCGCAGACAGTACAGTGCCAACGTGTCTCGACATGGTGTTTACATTCGTTGCAGGTGTAGACAAAACGGTCCTGGCCCTGGTTGTGCAATTCCACCAGCATGCACATGGTGCTCCATTTGCAGCGCCGCAAAGAGCTGAACTCCCAGTGCTTATCCCGTGCTAATGTCAAGAAGGCGTCCCTTCCGTCCATCAGGTCGCAGGTCAAAAGGGGATCGGAGTCAACAATGGGTAGTAATGAGTTGACCATGGGCCCAGAGTGCAGATGGATTACAAAAAACACCTGGGAGAACATGTAGGACAAGGTAAGAGGTTTTCCAGAGAAAAACACTAGGCTTATATATGCATATCAAAAACTGACATGCAAAACTGCGTACAATGTACATGACTCATGCAATGCCTTTGAGAGCAATTTAGTAGACCTAAAAGTAGACCTCTTTGTGTTTCTCCAATGAGGCGTAGAGTTTCTGAGAAAGATCATTGGCTACATTCGGCATCCCAGGTTTCTTTTTATTAGCTCGGCTCACGCTGCTTTTATTCTTATTTGCTTTCTTGTTGTTCTTCTTCTTTGCATTCTTACTGTCCCCTGGCGTGCCCTGTTAGAAAGTATAAAAGAGTCAATAAAAGGTGTTTGGAGTTTGTAAAATATGTAAATTAATCTACAGAATATCAAAATTAACCCTATGCAGATTATCCTAAAATGTTCACCTCTGGAGTTTCACAAGCTGCCGTGTTTTCTTCTTTTTTCCTCTCCTCTTCCTCCTGTTCCAACTCCTTGATGCTCTCCTCCAAAACATTGGGCCAAAAATCACCCTCAAAATATGAAAGCTCGTTTGCACTCGTCAAACGGTCCTCAGTTGCTTGCTTAAAGATGTCCTATTAAACACAAACACATTGTATTTATACCATAATTGTGTACTTGATAGCATACACACAATCAAAACAAAATTAAGATCACATGGTCCCTGCTATACCTTGTAGTCATGCAGTATCCGCTCAGCAAAGGCCTTGTCCAGCATTTTGCGGTACCAATCCTGCAGGCGCTTGGGTTTTGGGATTTTCTGGTCGGCAGGGTGACAGTGGAAGATATAGTCATCACCTTCACTAGGTGGACACGCCCAGATGTGTGCCGTAACATATCTGTGGTGGAAATGTTCAAAGTTCAGGGCATGAACAGGAACTATTTGTCAGCCTCAAGGAAGATTTATATGGTGAAACCTACCCAAGCTTCTTGACGTATTCCAAATAGCCAATGAGGATTTCGTGATAGACTGCTGTTCTCAGCATGCGAGGTTTGAAGAAGTGAATACTATCGAGGTACGATATGTATACCCGTCTAGGTAGGTACAAAAAAAATTAAGAAATTTTTACCTTCATTGCATGCGGAGCATTTCATGCATTGCTTTCTTAAGTCTGTTGTTTCTCTAAAGAACCCCAGTAAGAGTTTACCTGGTGTTAGGGACAGGGCAATCAGAGCCATACTCTTGCACGTGCATGCCGAAGAAACACACATCCACTCCGTCAATCTCCTCAAATGCGAAAAGTGCTTTGGTTCTGTAGGGGAAGCTCTCGGGCATCTCTCCTGTGTCTACAAACCTGAAACGAAGCAGGGGATTAACTCACCTTTACTTGTTTCAAGAACAAACACTAGCACACCATAGCATTACCATCAATGTTTTATTTGATGAACCAATATTGAAATGGGTGGAACTCTGATCAGGAAAATTATCAGGCAAACCAGTTGGTTTATTGGTTCTACATCCAAACTTGCCCTCTGAAGGGTCCTCTGAAGATTTAGCTTACTGGAAAAATAAAAGGTAAGCATGGAGGTTACATTTACCTGGCCTTCATGCCAGGTTTGATCTCCACTATTTTGTCTGAACTGGCTACGACTCGAACGAACACCTCTCCAGCATCCGGATAGTTCTGTCTCTTCAAGTACTTGTTCACCCGATCCTCTATGTATGAGCCTAGCCGCGTCGTCTGCAACCCTGTATCGAAGACAACAGCATTAAGCACAACAACACTTGTAAAGGGATAGTTTTCAATGAAACCTGTTATTTTTATTGAAAGTTAAGAGATTTCACCAATATGCATACATGTTGATCAATGTTTGAATGTGATTAAAAGACTGAACTATATCTGCTCATATAAAGTGATCATGTCTCTTCAGAAGACTTGGATTGAAACACTCAAATCACATGGATAACATTTACGATGTCTTCACGAGCTTTTTCGAATCGTCAAATATTTGGTTGCATGGATTTTAAGTTGCTGGGTTTCCATCAAAATTTGCAAATTTAACTTATGCGCCAAATTGGAATAATGCATAAACATTTGCGAACAAGCACCGTTTCCATCCAACGAGTCAAACAGAACAAAATCGTCACTTCCTGATAAACTGGCACTAAATATCACTAACAAGGAAAAGCCACTGAATATGATAATTTTCCTATATAATAAATTACTTACACCTCAGAACGAGCAGACAAAACACAGTAAATGCGGTCATTGCTTTCGAAGGTGGATTCCTGATGTTTGGGAACGCAGTCATGTTAGACAATTATACAGAAATACGTTGACGACAGACTTTGCTCGGGCTTTTAAACATGACCATAACATTTCAGATGCTGTGCAACGACATCGGTCTATTAGTTAGCCAGGTTATGTCATCCCATCGTGCAAAGTCACATGACTTTTTTGATGCGAATGGAGGAATTTATTCTGTAAATGCGTTTCCATCTCCCATTATTCGCATTAACCCTTTTTCGCACAAGTTACAAACCACCTCAAGCAAGCGTAATAACTTTTTTGTACATTAAAAAGGACTTTTTACTAAATTCGCTGTTTCTACCACTCGTTTCTGATGCAATACTTCAAAATGCACATAAAAATAGGGTGATGGAAACAGCTAGTGAAGGGACAGAAATCTCCCAGGTTTCATTAAAAATACCTTCATTTGTGTTTCAAAGATGAAAAGTCATACAGGTTTGGAACGACATGAGGGAGACTAAATGACCATCCATTTAACATTAGTGCATCACAAGAACAATCCTATTACTCACTTTTTGCCGAAAACTTGTTCTCTTTTCTCGTCTTCCCACTCTTTTTCAAACAGTTATCGCAGATGAAACTGCAGAGAGAACCGCTCATTAGTGCTGACTTCCCGCATCGCATCCAGAATTGATCAAAGCAACACTGTTCACTCTGAGATGTTTTCAAACTCACCCAGAAGGCCAGATAACCTCATAATGCAGGACACAGATCTGATGCATCTTCCGCCCACAGTCTTTACATTCAACAAACCTGAGAGAAGGAGAATTGATTATCATGCGCTTTGTATTCTGGCAGCTTTTCTTATAGCATGTGTCTGAATGTGTAGTCACTAACTGCAAGAGCTGGTAGTTAACAAGAAATACATCATTCAACTTCTTTTCCTCCAGTTCTTACGCATTTGCAAGCAGGCCAATGCAATTGCGCCTTTGTAGGAGGAGTGGATTTGGACAACTTTTGGATAATACTGATGCTTACCAGACTGTTTTGTGGTGGGAGTGTCTCTAAGCCCTATGTTGTTGACAGCAGGGGGCGCCAGTGAGCAGAAGTCATATGGTGTAACGAGTCCAGAGCGGACAAATGTATAAGCCAATACTGACCAATCTAGCCCTAATATTAAAACATGAGCTACTTGATTGCCTCATGGAATTCTGGGAAATTAAGTGAAGTGTTTACTTACGGCTCAGGATCTAACGTGTCATTCTTCTTCCTTTCAAACTGGTCTTTAGAGATCATGCTGCATACAAAGATTTTTAAAACATTACAAAATAATTCAGTGTATTATTGAAGGGAGAAAATGAATCAATCGGAATGATTTTGAACTAAAGTGATGAAATGTCCTCAACCGAGCTTGAATATAACCGCAAAAAGTTGAACAATCTCTTACGTCTGGGGCTGAGCTGGATCATCTCCTAGTGTCACACTGTCTCCATGAATCTCATTGAAGCACTTCTCACAGAAATGATACCTGTATCCACACAAACAGTTGAATGAATCACTTCAAGAAATATGTAGAGGCTCACACATGCACAAGACTTTTATTATTTATTAATCCAAATAGAATATAAAATAATTTGACGCTGTAGAATATAACAATGTGAATCGCTTCCTAGTGTAAAAAAAACAACGAAGTAATAGTTTACCTGAAATGAAAACATTTGCTGAAAATGTACTCACAATTTACTCACCTTCAGGTCATCCAAGATGTAGATGAGTTTGTTTCTTTATTGGAACAGATTTGAAGAAATGTATCATTACATCAGTTGCTGACCGATGAATGTTCTACAGTGAATGGGTGCCGTCAGAATGAGAGTCCGAACAGCTGATAAAAACTGCTCAATAATCCACACCACTCCGGTCCATCAGTTAAGGACTCATAAAACGGTGTTTTTTTGTAAGAAACAAATCCATCATTAAGGCCTTTTAACTTTAAAACGCAATTTCGGGCCAAAATACAGTCAATAATCTACAATAATGCTTTCTTCAGTGAAAAAGTCCATCCACCGTTGTCTCTCACATCAAAATATTTGTTTGGAACAGTTTTGGACTGTTTTTGCTTGTAAATCATGATTGATCTGTGCATATTTCTCTCCTGATTCAAAGACAACTTTTTCAGAGGAGAAAACAATATTATGAATAGATGACTCTACATTTTAGCAGGAAATTATGGTTCGAAGTTTAAAAGCCTTAATTATGGATTTGTTTTTACAAACATCTTTTCACTTCACACAATGGTAATTGATGGACTGGAGTGGTGTGGATTATGGTGATGTTTTTATCAGCTGTTTGGACTCTCATTCTGACGGCACCCATTCACTGCAGAGCATCCATTGGTGAGCAAGTGATGCTAAATTTCTCCAAATATGATGAAGAAACAAACTCTTCTACATCTTGGATGACCTGAGGGTGAGTAAACATTCAGCAAATTTCCATTCCTGGGTGAACTAGTCCTTTAATACAAAGATGTACTAAGATAACTGAGAATAAGGAGAAATCTGGCCAAATGCTCGCAAAAAAAGAGACTGGATTCACAGTGTCAGCAGGGGATGTGAGTGTATAAGTGAGAGCGACTGTGTCTGCTTATTCAGAGGTTCTGCAGTGATGTGCTCTGAGCTGCAGGGGGCGCAAGGGAGCCTGTTATGAATAAGCAGGCAATTCGCTGCAAAAAAAACTGAATAATGTGCCAGTGCAAATATTACAACAGCCAATAAATTAGGACTGACTGGAGACTTCAAGTGGTGTAACCAGTGAAGAAAGAGAAAAGGGGAGGGGTTGTGATCGAGCAGTCTTGTGTTTAGAAAATACATATGAACAGGCAAACTATGCAGGTGTACACAGCCATAATGTCAATGTCTGATTAGCCGAATGTGTGTCAAAACCACACACGGCTGAACTAACTCCACCACATGACAGAGAGCATGTCGGTTTTAACTTGAGTGTCCTCTTAAACGTTTTCTTAGGCTGTCGACTGCATAAATGTACCTCACCTGTTCTGATAACTGTAATAAGTGCCGTCTCGGGGTATTGTACACAGTTGCTTGCCGTAACAGCACAGCGTCTGAGGAGAAAACTCATACTGTGGGAGGAAAGAAGAAAAGAGTTCAGTATGTCGAGTTTTTGTGATCAGACAACCAGGAATTGAACAGTTACAATGAAAATACTGGAGCTTCTTTAAGGGTAGTACTGAAAATGACAAAACCGTTGTTTTCTTATTATTTTAAATAAACTAAATATTACATCTGCCTTATTTGAATGTGTGAAGTGCTTGAACATGCTTAAAAAGTATGTACATCAAGAAATTAGATGATATTTTAAAGTTTATGTAATTCCAAATATTTTGCCATCAGACATTTTTACAATTATTATTAAATGTTTATTTTCATGTTATTAGTGAATATTTAGATTATTGTTATAATAGTTGTGGAGAAATATTATTGTACAGTCATTTACTATATTTTTATATAACATTTATTTGCTAATTATTATTATTTCACATTATTATGCCGTGGAGCAATATTATTGAATAACGATTAGATAAATTTATACAAATACATAAAACAAATATACAAAATAATACATTTATTTGCACTTTATTATTATTAGTGTTATTGTTTTGTAAATTGTAGTCCAACAATTAAACAATAATATATTTGAAACACTTATTCACACATTAATGTTATTGTTTTAGAGTGATATTATTACAAAATAATTTAATATATATATATATATATATATATATATATATAGTCTCCAAGTGTCCTTTTTTAAAAGATATATAAGTTCATCTTGAAATAAGATTGCAGAAAAAAAAACGTTTTGTTTTTGTGTGTATTCAAATTTGGAGAATGTGTCTGTTGTTTTAAGAAAGATAAATGGTATGTTTAATTTCATGATAAGGGTGCGATTAACATTTTTTAAATCTATTGACAGCCCTAATATACACTGAACAAAATTATAAACACTTTTGTTTTTGCCCCCATTTTTCATGAGCTGAACTCAAAGATCTAAGACTTTTTCCATGTACACAAAAGACCTATTTCTCTCAAATATTGTTCACAAATCTGTCTAAATCTGTGTTAGTGAGCACTTCCTCCTTTTCCGAGATAATCCATCCACCTCACAGCTGTGGCATATTAAGATGGTGATTAGACAGCATGATTATCGCACAGGTGTGCTTTAGGCTGGGGGGGGGGGGGACCAGTCAGTCTCTGGTGTGACCACCATTATTACTGTACAACAAGTGTTAATTTTGGCAGGCATTTTTTATTTAGTCTTAATCTTGAGATGAAAATTCTTTATAGTCTTAGTCACATTTTAGTCATTTGAGTTTTTCATAGTTTTATTCGACGAGATGTCATTGCATTTTAGTCAACTTTTAGTTATTACTTTCAGTCAAACTGCAGTTACCAACATTTAATTTGTTAGCTATTTTATATGTAGTATTGTTACGGGTGCATCTTATTTAATGATTATGTGGTTGTTTTGAGCTGAAGTTTGTGCACATTTTCTGTTGTTATTGTTGTGTTGCACTTCTCTTCTCCCTTCTGTTTCTCCTAATAGCACTGATTAGCGAGCACAGGTGCACGGAGTTACGGTGACGTCAGAGGCGGCGTTTCTGCGAAGTGGATTTAAGCCTGTTTGGAAGTTTCCTCCACGAGTTCTCCTCTCTTTCTGCTTGGTGGTTTACGGTGTATATTTGTGTTACCAAGCTTGTTGTAATGTTGATGCCACACAAATAATGGGGGTGCCTGTTTAACAAATGAGACTGGTGTAGGGAGGAGGGAGCCGTTTGTTTTCTTCAGGTTTCTCCTGTTTTGAGGCTAGTAGGGAGGTAAGAATTGTTGTTTCTTTTAACTTTATTTCATTTAGGAAAGAGGTTTATGCTGTAGTTAGCTTATGAGATTTGTTTATTATTTTGGCTTGATTCCCCCTCCTGAGGTACGTTTTCCTTTTGTCTCCTATTAATGTATGTATTAATAAATTAATACATATATTAATAATATATGTATTAAAGTATGTAATAATATAAGTATTAAAGTATTTATTAATGTATGTATTAATAAATACTCCTTTTGATTATACTTTTTGGATTTGGATGTTTTTCTACTTTAATAGATAAAGTGGGAGAGGAGACTCCGGGTACCTTGTTAGATGCAGGGCTGAGGTGCTCTTTTTCTTATCTTTAAATAAGACTTTAAGTTTTTTTTGCGGGTCTTGGTTTTTTGGTGGTGCAGCTATGTCGGACTACGTAACAAGTATTCAAACAAATCTAGTGCAAAAACTTTAGACCAAATCAATTAAGCTTATGAGAAAAACTGGAATACATTTTTTTTTTTTGGGAGAGATACAAATTAAACTCATTTTTCAGATACATTAGGTTTACTTAACAAGTAAACATTTATTTAACATCATTTGTTGGTTAACATTGAAGACAAATAATTAGGAATGCTGTCTCTTTAAGACGGAAGGTATGCATGTAATACTGACACCAGTGTTGCCAGATTGGGCGGGTTTTGAATTTGATTGTGCGGGTAAATATTGGCTTGGGTGGGTGGACATAATTTGGGCTGGTTTTTGGTCAGTTTGACAGTTTTCAAAACATCTACATAGTATAGGCTAATTGGTTAGCAAACAAGTCCAAGTGTGCATATATAGCCTACTGCATGCATCCAATCAGTCATCACAAGGTTACTAAACACACATGAACTCTGCAAAGACGACTGGTGCTGATGTTGACGTCGCGGCCGCACATTTAGCCAATCACTAGAGATCAGCAGACAGTCGTGATGATTCATGAGTGACAGGTTTTTAGCACGATAACGGATCTGATTTTGAATGCATAACTGTAAGTGACCATAATGCCTAAATATAAGTTCGATGGTAAAGAGTGGAGAGTGTTTTAACTCTCAAAACATGAATTACACCTGTTGAGGGAGATGACACGAAGGTATGTATGTATGTACCTTCATGTATGTATGTCAAAATGTATTTATATCTATACGAATCTGTCTTTTATCTTTTAAACGGTCCAGATTGGTTTATCCTTTAAAGATGCTGGACTTTTTTTGACTGCAAAATTCTAAATTCAATTCAATATGAACCTCACAAAATACTTATTTTCTTAGATTCTGTGTGAAATTACAGAGCGACACGAAAGTAAGAGCATTATTGTTGTTGTTAAATTTTTATATTGTCGGATTATCATACAGAATGACACAGTTTTGACTGTCATGGTGTGTGCATGAAGGAGTGTGACATACCTATAATTACGTTGCTTATTCTGATGATATTGGGCACTTTTGTGCATTTAAATTCTGACTGTTGACATTGAAAATGTTGCATGTGTTTTTCGAGGGTATCGGTTGATTTCTTGATTGCCGTTTTGACAGTGTCTGCTTGCATATTTTAATTATTTGGTAGTTCTCTTTAATGTATTTGCCCCGATTTGATTCATGGGAAATGTATCTAGCATTATATTTATATTATTTTGTCGTCATTATTTTGTTGTAATGAGTTAAAATGGCTCTTATCAACCTTGATTTACATTCTATCACATTATTTTGACAGGTAAAAATTTGGGCGGTTTTGGGGCGGGTTTTTGTGAGCTTTTGGGCTGGAAATCGTCCATCCAATCTGGCAACACGTATTGACACACATTCAGTTTTCACCCACCTGTTTACGCTCATTTAAGCCATAATCGATTGTATTTACATGATATACTCTGACTCTACATGATAGACATTTGGACTGCGTGTGTGTATTTGAGCGCTGAGAACTGATCGCGCGCTGTATGAGAAATGAAGAAGAGGAGCGTGCGTGAGAGGGAGCACTTATCAGTACAATTCCGCCTATTCCGCCTTCACTAATGTGAAGTTAATCGACAATGAATTGTGACTCCTGGGAAAAACGAGATGTCTGGTCACCCGGTCCCTAACCCTTTCAGGTACTGATAATTAAAAAATATGAAAAAAAAGGTTGAGCACCACTGGCCTATAGGATGTATTTTGAATGTCTGGCAGTCCTCAAATAACATTTTAGTCCAGTATCGTCTTATTAACGAAGACGCAGCATAAATTGTCATAGTTTTTATCATCAGATATTAGTTTTAGCTCGTCAACGTCTCAGAAAAAATTTCGTCGACGAAATTAACACCATGAACAAGCAGTATACAGTGCTATATTTAACAGAAATAAATGTTATATGTTTTTAATCTGTTTTGAATGTCAGTTCATCTCACCTTCCTCCCGCAGCAGTAGCCGAGGCTCTGCATGACAGGGTCGATCTCCTGCTCGAACACCTCGGCCAGTTTGGAGCAGTACTTATACACGCGCGACGTCTTCCTGTTGTATAACCACGCATTGTTGAACATCTGCCACACGTCATCCACGTACTGCCACGGCTCCTGATACTGACCCGTGTCCAGCTTGCGCTTGATAGTGGACAGGTCCATAGGGTTCTTCACGATATCGAAGTAGTCCTGAAGGCAGAAGAAGAAACACCTTCAAAGTTCAGTCAAATGTGTACTCACAGTTTTCATATATTTTTTTAAATGTAATGAAGATATAGGCACGTGAGACTCACAGGGATGCCAAGAAGTGTGGGGTTCACAGGCTGCCGGAAGGGTAGAGACTCCGGATCCTGTCTGTACAGAGACTCCAGAGTGGGCATCAAAGCCTGCCGCAACTCTTCTGGCTTAAAGACTGGGAAGAGAGAGAGAAAAGAGCAGGAAACAAACAGACGACGAAAGATTAATGAAAGCGACAGAAATAAAAGAAATGTAAAGCAAACAGAAAATACATATCAGTTCATACTTTTCCTGCGAGACTGGGGAGGTGAAGAGGATGTTGTGCCGTTCGTCCGGCTTTCATCTTCCTCTTTGATCTCCGTCTTTAAGTCTGTCTTCTTGTCCTCGGTCTCCATTGGCTCCTGCTTAGCCTCTAATCCCTCCTGCTCCTCCTTTTTGACCAATAGGGAGCCTGCGTCATCCTCCGTCTAACAAAGGCAGAACCATGAAAATATGACACTGAATGAAAATCTGGGATGCATCGCAATTCTCTCTCCAATGATTCTGGATCGATTCTGAGATTAGTTTTTAACCAGATGTGCGATGACGCTGAGTTTGCTTTAGAAACACCCGTATTCTGCTTGCTTCCAATTCCTCACACACATACACCACTCGAACCTTCCGTAAAATAATATTTCATAAAGTTCGGAAAGGTTGAAGTGAATTACAAGGACATTCACGGGCTTCATTGCACAGAATGCACTGTGAGAGACGCACTTTGTTTGATGTTACACTTGAAGTGTGCGGCCTGTCTGTATTTTCCTTACAAATGTTCTACAAAGTCATCATTTGTGTGGTCTGGAATGCAGTGGACTTGTATATTTAAAATATGAACCTCACTAACACAGTGGCGGAGTCAGGGGTGGCCAGGGGTTGCCGTGGCCACCACTGATCTAAGCTTGTCCACTCTGCAGTTTTTGTCCCCTTTTTCTTGACAAGAAATGCCTTTAAGACTCAGAACCGGTGTATTTTTTTACATCCACATCAAACGAGACTTTTCAGGCGCGTGCTTCAGCTTTGCCTTCGCACCAGGCGCGAGTCAAATGAGAGCGGAAAAGGTACACCAGGCAAATGAGCTTCAGTAGAACAATAGTAGAACGGCGCATGCTCTGATCGCATTAGGGATGGACAATAATTCAATATTAATATATATCGCAATATAATTGTTTTCAATAACGGTGATATGATTTTTAAACCCATTTCCGATATTTCGATAAACATTAGCATTTGTCACTGAATGACGTTCAAGGCGCAGCCATCAGAAAGAGCAGAACAGAATTAGGTACTTGCGTGATGACATACATCACAGTCACACAGCCTGCGCTCAGCAGTGGTTGATTAAGCTCCGGCGTGGCAAGTTTTAGCTACAAAATGAGTTCTCCCGACCGCAATACAGATGTGACTGAACGAGCTTCCACAAGTAAGGAGAAAGCAGACTAAATAGTTGATAAGAGAGGAAAGACTAATTCAGTGGAGTGGAAGTTGTTTGGTTTTTAAGATCGGATAAACTTCAGGTTTCGTTGCTCTGCAAAATGTGCCAGAGATTGGTGCCGACTAGCAGCGGGAACAGGGGTGAGATGCGCCTTATTAGCCTACCATGATAACCGTCTGCGTGTCCGAGTTGAACGTGCTTATTGTGTATCCTGCTTGTAGCAAATGAAAATATTATGCATCTGAAGCGGACTGCCACACGAGCGCGAGGTCTCTTTCCCAGCACACACACACTTCTCTCTCTGATTCTGCTCTGTTCCGCGAGCGGCTGAAACGAGCTGCGCTTTCAGTTAAAACTAGGGGTCGACCGATTATCGGCGCCGATATTAAGCATTTTACCGATTATCGATATCGGCCATTTTCAAAACAGATTTGCCGATATATTTTTTTATGCAAACAAACATACTATTTACAGGTGACATTATTTAATTTTTAAATGCACTATTTGGCTCGATGCAGCCTGTCTGAGCTCAGCACTCTGTGGCCTAGAGCAATCTCCGCCCACCGCTCATCTGATATGTAGAGAGTCACGAGTCCGACCAATCAACACGGAAAACTGAAGGCAGTCTCACACCGAAAGCACTTGCTGCGTCAGTGATCACGCATCAGTTGTCTCTCAGCAGCAGACGTTGCTGAAGTTGCAATAAATCACAATCCACTACACTGAAGTTGCAAAACACCTCAATATAACCTATGATGTCCGCGATGCGGAAAATGCGGGCGGAATCGCGGAATGCAGTCATATAATGGAATTTACCGTATAACGCGGAAATGTCATGGAATTTGTCAAGTTTGGATGAATTAATCAAAAGTAGGTCAGTACACTTAAATCAACTCGCTATGGACTAGTATCTATAAATATTAAGCCGCAAAAACACTATTTAAATATGAATCCTGCATGTTTTGCATCTCAGTTAATGAATGACACAGGCGTGCGGTTTCATTTACTGCACACATACATACTGAAGAGCGTGTGATGCTCGCGGTGTTTTCAGCATCTGCCGTCTAAATGAGGAGGACATAAATACATGAACAACATCCCCAGAACTGCTCGAGAGTCACTTCATGAGCATTTGACCATTTCATTTGAGTAAAACAATCGTCATATCATATATACATAGGCTACAGAAACTTAAAATGTCCTCATGGCAACCTGTCAAAATATAAGTTCGGTTTAGCCGAATATATTACTGTGGTGCAGTAGAATATACGTAATACAACAATTATTACAACTTTTGTTGAGAATAATCACACAATATGCTATTTCTTCCATGTTTTAATTTTAATAGTAAACTCATTTGTTTGCCAAAAATAAAGTCTAACTCTCATTTGATTAAAAGATAAATTAAATGAATGTTTTATGCCTTCATTTGCACTGTACTGTAAATTAAAAACAACGGAAATGTTATTAACAGTTTTCAGAATTAAAGACATGTTTAAAAGCATTTAAAGAACGTTTTTTGTCAGAGCTCTTGTTATTATTAATTTTGGCATTCATTTTCATTTTTACACCAGACACGTATATCGGTTCAAAATATCGGTTATCGGTCTACTTGATCTGTAATAATCGGTATCGGCATCGGCCCTGAAAAACACATATCGGTCGACCCCTAGTTAAAACACAGATATGTTGCTTCTCTAATTTTACATGCAAGTATAGCCAAAACTATTTGATTTTATCAGACAACAGCACGATTATAAATCAGGATTTTTGTGCAGATTAACATCTTGGAAGGGAGAGCTGTTTATCTTAATGGGTCGCGTTTCAGTCCCTATATCATATTCATGATATATATTCAACTGAAACAGTTTGTTTGTTGTTTCAATCTATAAGAATAATCAGCCTGTTATAGTTTAAATTAAAATATAATATTTAATAAGGTGAGTCTGAGAGTTGTATTTATTTGATAGTTTGTTTATTTGACATTTCTTGTTTGTGAAGTCTAAATACAAATAAAAAGTGAACATTAATTTATTTGTACCATTTTTATTTCTAAAATGTTATATAGTTTTATAGAAGGTATTATATACTTGCCAAGTTCATTTTTCAGACGTTTGTAGGTACAGACATCCATTGTGGGTGTTCTTGGCAGTTTTTCTGAGGCTTTTTTAATATTCATATACAAATGATATCATATCAACCGAAATTAAGAAATATATCGTGATATAAATTTTGGCCATTTCGTCCAGCCCTAGATAAGCGCACAATAAACTATGAGCATACGACGTAGTTCTGTTGTCAGTTAAGTCATGAAATGACCAAAAAGGTGATTAAAGCTGCAAACTGTGCATGTATACATTACATTTCAGAATGTCTCTCAAATGCATACTAAAATATAGGCTATCGTACAATTCCAGATCACAATAAGGCGCAAGCTGATATCCATTTTAACGCACAAGTAAATGTGAGCACAGTCACTTATACTAGAAAATATGCACTTTGTTTCATTAATTTTAAAAGAAACCATTAAAAGGCATAACACAAATCATTTTATATTCTGGCATTTATGTGATGTTGTCTTCCGGTCTTTTTCACATTCTTATCACTAACCGCATGTCTCATCCATGAATATCGTTGGAGAACAAGTTTTGAGAGCCAGAATTGTATTCAGCTGTGTTTTAGACACTAAAATAGTCTAGTACTTTATAGTCAACCACATTTTTATATTGAAATAATGAAGATTTTTGTGCCACATCGGGCTGGTTGCTGGCCCCTCCCTGGCCACCTCTATGAAAACATCCTGGCTCCGCCACTGAACTAACAGAAGGCTGCTATTAATTTCAAATGCTGACGGGTGCTTTGTTTGTGTAGACTGCTCGCACATGCGACTCTGTAAGTGGTTTAATGTCTCAGAATGGTTTTATGATGCAAAATGTATGTAAACACAGCCAGTTATCTCTTAAGGGATTAAACAGACAGGACAACCCACATTACTTATATTTCAAAAGAGATCCATGCATGAATGCAGCTTAATTCTCCCGCTGTTTATGATGTCATAGTAAAAACAGTAAAGATAAAGAAAAATCACTCACAGTTCTTGAATGGAAAACATTCAGATAATCTTAAATACTGAACGCATTCTTTGTTTGTTGTTTGTTATATGTGAATATGCTCCTATTTATTATTTGCTACTTGCTTGTATGTTTTGAAGTTATATTAGTTTAAAATTCTTTATATAAACTGTTTTAATTATTTTTTAAATTTGTAATTATTAAAAAAATTACTTATGTAAGGATTTTAAGATTCTCAAGTCAGTAAACTAATTAATTAATAAGGGGGACAAAAAGTAGATCAAGAATCGTTCTGGAATCGGATCGTGAGGTGACTAAAGATTCCCACCCCTTATATATACATAATAAATATACACAGCACATATACATATATTCTGTAAACAAAAACTTTTATTTTGGATGCGATTAATCATTTGACAGCACTAGTTTTAATATGGAATTAATTTCTGTGATGCAGCGCTGAATTTTTCAGCATCATTACTCTAGTCTTCTGTCACATGATCCTTCAGAAATCATTCTAATATGCTGATTAAGATATATTTCTAAATATTATCAGTGTTGAAAACATATGCAAAACACACCTCTGTCTTGGGCTCCGTCTTGAAGCCTATGTTGTATTCTTGCTCTTCTGTTTTAGTGTCACTGGGCGGTCCGTCAGGTACGGCATGCTGGGAGTGCAGCTCGGCGCTGGCTGCTGATGCTGGGGTGGGCACACGGTTTTCACCGCTCTGAAAGTCAAAGAATCAGATTTATTGCCTTTATTTGAATTTTGTATTAAAGCTGAGCAATTATGGTGTCATATTTGGAAAGATGGCACTGTTTGGTTTGAAAACAACACTGTAGCTTTGTTCCAAAACCTAGTGAGTTTCCCTGGAAGAATAAAGCGTATTACGATTAACAAATACTGCCACCTACTTGTAAGGAGTCATCTAACCCAGATCCGAAACATACGTGCTAGTCAGCAGTAGCATTTGGATCGTGTTCAAGCGCAAACTTTTGGCCCAGATGCAGGTGGTGTGAGGTGACTCTACAGTCAGCTTTGGTCACCACTAGTTCTTTGATGTCGGTTTGGTGTGTCAACATATCGTATATAGGCCAAAATCAGGCCGCAGTTCAGATATTCATCCTAGATTGCATGGAAATTTGACTAGGGTTGACTAGAAACACTATTCTGATAAAATAAAAACGAATGTTTGTGTTTTCTACATATGTTTATGCTTAGTGTAGAACTGTGATATTAGCTTTGCAACATGCTATTTTCAAACACTACTGTTATCAATTGTGAAGAGTCTTTGTATGTTTCTTCCAAGTCTGCATGAAAAATTTAAATAAAAACAACATTACAATATGACTTAGTGGGATTATTAAATCGCAAAGGCTGTGATTTCAGCGTGAAGTGTGGCACAGTGTTCATTTACATGCAAGAAGCTAATTAAAATAATAATATTAGTCATTTTATTTAAGAATTGTATTTATTAGTAGTAGTAATATTACGTGTATTTAGTAGTAGTAATATAACATTGTATATATAATTTATTACTAAATATAAATATACTATATAGTAATATTGTAACTATTACTAAATATAAATGACTAAGAGGGGTGGGACAATAAATTGATATTTCGTTGTCTTTCTCCATGCGATACGAGAATCTATATCTGGCGCCTGATATCGATATTTTAATTAATACAATAAGGCGCTCTAAATAGGCGCTCTTTTAGTAGTCTAGAAATTAGTCGAAAATGCGACCGCGCCATTTCCACCTTCTTTCCAAAGCACTCACTATATGATTGTCTAGCAATGTATTGATTGTTGCAGAATCGCTGTATCGTGATATAATCGTTATCGTGAGCCATGTATCGTGATTAAATCGTATTGTGAGGTACCCTGCGATTCCCACCCCTATTACTAAGGTACTAAACTCTTACTAAATATATACAAAATATTTAGTAATATTATTATTATATAGTAGTAATAATAATAATAATATTTATTATTAGGTTGGGATTATTTTAATTATTTAATACTATTATTTAGTAGTAGTGGAAGTAGAGAGATCGCAGATTGTGCACACACACACATAAACTTCCAAAGCTTCCCCGCGATTTTTATTAATAAAATAAAAGATAGATGCTAGATTGCTACATTATATTCCCCAACAACGAGGTATTAAAATTGCTGTTTTTAAAACAATTGTTTTGTAGAGATAGATGTGCAGATGCAGCAAGCAGGTACACACAACCGTCCTCTCTCTCTCTATCGATAATTAATTGAAATACATGCTATAATTCATTCAAATAAATGTGGTCTTATCGCACTATTCCATCTCTGTGTCTGATTTGAAGCTGGCAGAATGCTAGCGCTAACTGATGAAAATAAATGTAATTTTAACACTTCTGGTCAAATATTGCGCTGCAAATAGTTGCTTTTACTTGGCAAATGACCATGGAATACCTTACATATATTAGTATATAATTATGTATATACGTATTATAATTATATTTTGGATGAACTGTGCCACAAACCAGGACTCTCCAAATGCAATATTTTTTTTTTTTTACTGTGAAATATTACAATAAGACAATTACTTATTTTAATATTTTTATTTAATAATAATACAAATAATAATAATTTATTATTATTATTATTATTATTATAGATAATATTATTATTAGGTTAGGGTTATTTTATAGTCATATTGGAATATAATCACAAAGTGTTTGGCCAAACTGTGGAGCAAAACTAGACTTTTATTTTACAGTGATTTTCTTTAATAGTAGTAGCAGCAGCCGCAACGACAACAAAATAATAATAATAATTATTTTATTAATTACTGTCATTATCATCACTGTTATTATTATAATAAAAATAATTATAAATACAAAACAAAAACAGCAAGCCATCTCAAAAGGGCAATTACAATTTTATATATATATATATATATATATATATATATATATATATATATAAAAGTGCAATAGCATTCAAAAATTGCTGTCTATGTCCCGACTACCTCACAACTAGTCAGTTAGGACACTCGGGTCAGGATGCTTCCCGTGTAGGAAGCTCACTGGGTTTTGGATCTGAGGATGGATCCACGGGTCTCACCGGTGTTTGGGGGTGCTGCTGGGCAGGGAGGGGCAGCTCCGTCTGGGGCTGCATGTGAGGCGGGGTGCCCTGAGCAGGGGTAGGGTTGGGTGTGGAGGCCTGACTAGGCTGCAGTGCTGCTGGCAGGTTAGTGGTGCTGGCGGTGGCGTTGGGGGGCGGTGTGGCGCGGAGTGGAGCCTGAGGGGGTGCGGGACAGCCTAGCGGGGGGCCCAAGGGGCCAAGTGCATTCAGGGAGAGGTTAGCGTTCTGCTGCTGCTGGGGAAGGAGAGATCGCACACACACAAGCAGGGACAAAACAAGTTTAGAGGGGACGTTGTCATGCGGTATGACATCACTTTAGGATGTGAGTGCACGTGCGCACCTGCTTAACGGCCGCATGCGCATTGGGCTGGCCCATGTTGACGTTCATGGCATTGGTAGGGAACTGCGGTTGAGCCATGAACTGCGTCTGGTTGGCCGTCTGTGCCACCATGTTCCCGCCGTGAGCTCCCAGCATGCTTTGCGTGGGGGGCATTCGCGTGGGAGACATATTCATCTGCGTAAAAACAACGAGAAAGTTACAATGAGATACGTGTCTGGAGAGGAGAAACGAGAAGGATCCGGACATGGAGACTGACCGTTGGGACTTGGTTCATGTTGATCTGTTGATGGTTTATCGGAGAGGCGGCACGTGTCGCCATGGGAGCCTGAGACATCGGGGCATTGGGCATGGCGCCGAATGGATTCAACCCTGTTGGAAAAACAACACAAAAGATTGGAAATGCAGAGATTTTTGTTTAGAGTTGAGAAAACAAATACATCTCCAACAGTGATTAGCTACAAGTGGGACGGAGTACCTTGAGACACCTGCATGCGATTGATGATCTGATTTGGCACATTGGGCATAGGCACAGGTCCATCTGAAAAGAGGGAAGAGACTGAATGATTTAACACGTCAATTTGGTGCGATTAGTTAGAATTAAACATTTAAAAAAAGTGCTGCAAGCAGCTTCTGACAGACAACTGACTGTGTGATGTAGCCTATTACATGTTCCTAAACTTCAAGATATCAGGGTAAAAAATGCCCTTGTATATTGTCTTATATTTATGTGATATAGTTCAGATTTTTCCCAAATATCTGCACGATTGCAAATATAATATAGATGTAATACAACAGTTCAGTTAACGAGAAGTTAATATTGTGTTTTAAACTCGATTTTTGCTCAATTTCACCAAGGAAAATAGTTCTAAACAAGGCCACAGCAGAAAAGACTTTCTGAGCAACACAGCGGTGTTTCGTTACGGAATGAATGCACGTTTTTTAACGAAACAAGTGAGCCAATGATTCAACGACTCATTTATAAAGAGTCACTTGCTTCGATTCGGAACAAATCAGCCGTTTGGACTAATTGGTTAAATTAATGATTCCCTCATCAAGTCTTTACTGCCACATACTGGTGGTTTTAGTTTAATATAGTATAATTAAGATCGCATCCTCCCTGCAAATAACTCCCTAAAGCTACGCCTCCTCCAAAACACATGACCGGCAGACAGGCAGACCAGACGCTGTCAGATTACCTCATGTCTCATTCACCGGTGAGAAAATATCACAGTACAATACACATATTACAATAATAACACTTTCCATTCTCGCTCGGTCTACAATAGGTTGTTTACACATGACGTCACTGCTGTGGCGCGAAATGCAGCTGGAGGGCAGGAAGTGATTTTTCTTCATAGGAATCAGTAGCAGAAACTCAAGATGCCTGTGTCTTGCATTGTTTATGAATGCATAAATCGGTCAAACGGAGAAAACACAAGGACCCTTTATCGTGTATGAACATGTCTTGTTCACAAGGGGGGAAAAGTCAAGGAATTGACTGAAAAACGCAGGAAAAAGTGGCTAGTAAACCTGCATATGCGATCGGGAGGAGCCGAGTCAGATAATGCTCATGTGTGCAAATGGTTAATATAGTTATAATATTAATCTATTAAGATATTCTGGATCTTATAGATATAAATAGATAACCCAGGCCCGTTGCCACCTCTCAAGCATTCAGCGTGAGACAGTCAGAAGTCACTAAATGCTAAACGCCACACGTAGACACGATGTAAATAAGATATTATTTGCAGTTCAGAGAGCTTCATTGATTCTAATGGAACATTGTGAGATTGCCATAAATTGAAGTGAGTGACAGCTTTTTAGTGATTATATAGAAGTGCTATTTACTCACTGTCTAGGCTGTAAACAATTCAGAATTTAAATAAGTTTTGCTTACGTGCTGCTAGGACCAACATACACAAACCCTGTATGCAGCAAAGTGTCAGGAGTGACTGTAAAAGAGAACGGATGAGATGGAGGAAAGTCCGTACTGTACTGGTTTAGACGCTATAACAAGAGAAAGGTATAAACGAAAAACACAATGTTGCGTGATCTTTATGTTATAAAGAGCAGCGATTTTTTATCTAAATTGAAATACTTACATGCCATTGAAGCCATGGATATAGGCTAAGCAACTTACCCTGACTACAAACAAGCTATTTTAAAAGTGAATCCTTATTTATATGAAAGATGTGGGATATATGTCAACTCCTGAAACTTTGCTGCATATACAGGGTTTGTGGCTGTGGGTCCTGTTAGCAGCACGTAGGGTTGGGTATCGTTTGCATTTTATCGATTCCCAGTTTTGATTCCAATGTGATTAAATAATGATATCAAACATTTATCCCGTGTCTCTTTTTAGCAAACCATTGCACGAGAGCCTATATTTTAGTATGCATTTGAGAGACGTTCTGAAATGTAATGCATTCATACATGTGTAACCCCCCTGGGTCTGCACCATCACACCGAGCGGGTCTCGAACCCGAGACGCCGGCGCTCTACCAAGGAGGCTAAAGGCTACAGCCTCTAGCGTCAGTCGCTAGAGCGCCTCTTTTTGAGGTCAGGGGAGTGAGGTTTACACACAGCCCTTACTGGCATACACCCGTTACACATGCATGCACAGTTTGCAGCTTTAATTGCCTTTTTTGGTAATTTCATGACTTAACTGACGACAGACTCCTATACTGTTTCTCGTGTGCTTATTTATGATGACGCGATCAGGGCGTGCGCCGTGAGCACAGTGACGGCTGACAGGACAGGAAAGTTTGTTTTACTGACATATAGCCGAACAGCATCTCATTGTTCTACCGAAGCTCATTTGGCTGATGTACCTTTTCCGCGCTCATTTGACTCACGCCTGGTGCTAAGGCAAAGCTGAAGCACGCGTCTGAAAAGTCTCGTTTGATGTGGATGCAAAAAAATACACCGGTTCCGCGTCTTAATAAAGGCTTTTCTTGTCAAGAAAAAGGGGACAAAACTGCAGTTTTGAGCAGGGTGGCCAAGCTTAGATCAGTGGTGGCACTGCTGCACGGATGAACCAAGTGATCACAACATTGGGATCGCACACCTCAAAGGTTGAGGAATGAAACAGACAAATCATTTTCATTTAGGAATAGAATCACGTTGGTGTTTGAATCATGTTCGCGATCTTTAACGATCTATTAACTTAATGTCATGTTCTGCTACTGATTCCTATGGAGAAAAATCACTTCCTGCCCTCCAGCTGCATTTCGCGGGTCATCAGAATCACGTGTTTGCAAACAACCTATAGCATAGGCAGGAAAGAGGGGTATGACTGGACAAACATTTTATGGTCCTATGCTTTCAACAGACGATATAAATACATTTAGAGCACTTAATTTGGTGATTGTTATCAGGAAGAAAAGAGACTTTCAAACAACATAACAAAAAATGTTTTTGAACCAAATCACCTACCCTGCCTTTAATACCTATTAAATCTCATAGCATTATTTATGCAATTCTAATGACAGTCTCTGTATAAATATACCTAAATGCCACTTCAGATGCAGCTTCCGAAAACAATGTTATGGCCACATTTTAGCCTTAAAAGTTAATTGGCATATCATGTATTTAGATATAAATTCTAATTGCTTGACAGCCGTAGTTTTAAAGTGACTTACTCTGGGGTCCCATGACATTAGGCTGGTTGAGGGCCGGTGGCTGTTGTCCCGCTGCAGTTATGGGCGTCTGATTAATAATCTGCTTCTGTAATCGGGACCTTCTCTTCTCCTCCAGCTCTTTCTGGATCTTATAGATCTTCTCGGCCAGAAAGTGATAGTACTCGTCCTATACAACACACACACAACAGTGTTAAAATCAATGTAATCG
The DNA here is from genome assembly GCA_027564155.1 of Gymnocypris eckloni scoliostomus. Classification (NCBI taxonomy): domain Eukaryota; kingdom Metazoa; phylum Chordata; class Actinopteri; order Cypriniformes; family Cyprinidae; genus Gymnocypris; species Gymnocypris eckloni. The sequence continues at coordinate 5,592,916 of CM050427.1, forward strand.
ACACTGACTTTATTGGCCTATAGGATGAGGTGTAACCCTGACAGGGGGCTGTGCTCACCCTGCTATTGGCCGACTCGTACATATCCCCTTCCACTTTTCGTGCATAAGCCACCAGGTTCTCCATACGACGGTCCTTCAGGGCGGCGGGGTCTGGCGTAGGGAAGATAGCCTGCACCCTAAACAAACACACAGAGAACAAAACCCTTTCATTTAAAGTGATTACCTGTTTTTAACACTGATATTAATCAGAAATGTTTCTTACGCATCAAATCAGCATATTAGAATGATTTCTGAAGGATCATGTGACACTGAAGACTGAAGTAATAATGCTGAAAATTCAGCTTTGCATCACAGGAATAAATTACATCTTAAAATATATGCAAATAAAATAATTATTTTGAATTTTTTATAATGTTTCGCAATATTATAGCTTTACTGTTTTTGATCAAATGCAGTCAAGCTGAGCATAAAATATTTATAAAATCTATCTAATTCAAGATCAGCGTTTACTAACAGTTTGTGTACAAGGTGGTTTCGGAGGTCCTGAGTGACGTGCTCGTGCCAGCCTTTCCTCACGCTGGTGGCTGACAGAGGGGCCGCTGTGGGCAGGTTACCCATGCTGCCTAACGTAAGGCCGTCCGGCATCAGCTGACTGAATATGGAGAATCGGGAGATATTTAGTAAGCAAACAGTATTAAAACACCAATTTTGAGCAATTACAAGCTAGGGGTGTGTTTTGGTAGATGTGTCTTACTTGTTAGGGTTAAGGGTTGACGACATGGTGCCATCTGAGAGCAGCTTAGCCTGGTCTGGTGTTCTCCCTGGATGAAAAATAAATGAATACAATTAAAATACATAAATTATTTAAATCATAAATAATATGTAATATATTTATTTTTAAATATAACATACCGTATTTAATATTAAACATTTAATAAAACATGTTATTAAGCATATGCTGATTATAACGCATTATATTTTCAAATAATTTAAATATATAATCACCCCAACATATATTAATTAAAATGAAAACTGAAATACTCAAACCAAAACATAAAGCATTCATTACTTGAAAAAGAATACACATAAATAGATTTAAAAAAATCAGCTAGCTGCTAATGCTAAATTTTTATTTCAATTTAGTCTAAACTGATACACTAAAATAATAAAATAACTAATAACTATTTAGACATATGCAAAATGTATCAAACAAATTGCAAACTTTAAACAAAAAATTTATAAAATTGTATCTCAATGATACACTGATTATGTATCTTTATTTATTTGTTGTTTGTTTTATTATATTTATTTTGCATGTATGTGAGTGTGTTTGTCTAAACAAAGAACAAATAAATAAATATAATTTATAACTCATACTCCCTAAATGTTTTTTACATTACATAATTTAAAGTGTTACATTAAATAAATAAGAAATAAAAGCAAATAAATAAAAATACTTAAAATAACACTCATACTCTCTAAATACGATTTAATATATGTTAGATTTTCAAAAAAATTATATGAACATAAAAACTAACATTTCATAATAAATACTCATAAAACAATTACAAATTAAAAGCTCAAAATATTATATAAATATTTACAAAATAAAATGTTATAATACACAAGTGTTTGTGTATGTATATAATTTTTTTATATATATGTTTTATATATTAACTATTTTAAATACACATTGACATTCTTCTCCAATATAATCATTGTTTACCGAGTGCGTTGATGGATCTCATTTGCTGCTCGTGCTGCGTCGACTGTCCAGGGCCCTGCGTCTGTGCAGGGGACTGGGCCGTTGTGGGGGTCTGATTGCTGTAGGGGAGGCCGAGGGCAGCGTATGCCCGCTGCATGGAGCTGGGGTCAATGGGCGTGGAGCTGGGTAGAGCGGGCGCTGTCTGCTGCCCCGTGCCGACCGTCCCGATAGGGGTCTGCAGACCAGCGTTGGGGGGACTCAGCATTGCTGTAATGCAGGAAAGAGATGTCGGCGTATTTCAAACAAGATCTGCATGAGATTTGACGTCTGATTCTGCTTAAACCCTTGGCAGAATCGGCCCGTCAAACCAGAAAAAAAAAATACTCAAACCCTGCCAAACAGCCATCTGGAAGAAAACATTACTCATCTGAACAACGTGGAAAAAACAGGGGAAGGAGAAAGGAAAGGGGAGGGGGTCCGAGACGCCATTTGCATTGGGAAGAAATATGGCAGCGGCGTCTCTCCAACATGTAATTCTCACAGCGCAAAAACAAACACTTTTAGCTGCCTCGCGCTCTCAGAGTCATGATGAGAGACGGCTGGCAGAGGCAGGTTAGCTGGAGCTGTAACAGTGTGAGATTTTAATGAGTCACCGCTCAGCGCCCCCCCTCCCAGCTGTACGGCTCTTCAAACACACACGGCCCGTCTGAAACATTCCCAGCTACCATCATGCCTCTCCTTACAGAATCCTGCTGAATAACTAAATATCCAAAAAACAGTGCAGCTTAAACACACTTTGATCTCTAAATCCTAAATTACTAAAATAATACACATATGTGTATTCATCAATGTAATGGTTCAAGACACTTAAATGAATGCTATTTGCCATTAAATGACAATTTCTCATAGCTGGAATATATTACGTTTACAGTACAATTAGTGCTGTCAAACGAATAATCGCATCCAAAATAAAAGTATTTGTTTACATAATATGTGTGTGTGTGTACTGTGTTTATTTATTATGCATATACAAATACATGCAGGTATATATTTAAAAAACTTTTACATGTAGTTACATGTATATATTTATATTATATATAAATATATTTAATGTTCAAATATAACATATTTTACTTAAATAAATGCATGCATGTGTGTGTGTGTGTGTGTATATATATATATAGATATATATATATAATAAATATACACATTACACACACACACATATATTATGTAAACCAAAACCTTTTTATTTTTGGATGCGATTAATAATCGTTTTATATTTGTGTAAATCATTTTATTTTATGTAAATTTATATTTGTTTAAATGTTTGATTAACAGCTTTACTTTTACTTTCTTTACTTTGTCATTTAGCAGACGCTTTTATCCCAAAACTCTATAAATACTATATATACACATTTAAGAAAATAGAAAATTTAAATAAAAATGACAAATGCATACAACATTTCAAAACTAAACATTTAAATGAAAAAAATAAAAATTAAATAAAGCTAAAAACAATTCAAAATATTAAAACTTTCTGTACAAATATACATTTTGATTACACATTAACTTCTTTACATAAGGACAACAGTTTAAAAGCACATCCTAGAGAAAAATAAGTGTGCTTAACTCTATTGGATGTGCACTTGTAGTGTACTTCAAATCTTACAAGAATACTTAAAGTAATTGCAGATAAAATAACATCAATCAAATAAAGGCCACTTAAGTGTACTTACACTTTCAGAACTGCTTCTGAACACACTTAAGCACACCTTTAAAACATGCATTTCGTTATCATTTCAAATTAAAAGTACTTAAAATGTTTTAATTATTTCCCATGATTTAAAAAAGGCACTTATTTTGATTTAAAGCGCATCTAAAAGTACTTGATCATAATTTGAACTGTAGTTTGTTATTCAATATTACATGTAACAACATTTTAAATGTAGTAAATTGCAACGTGACCAAAAAAATAATTACAAATACATTTAAATGCATAACATTCAAGTTTCATTATATAAGTATATTTTAGTATAACATTTCGGACTCAGTGTGCAAGGACCTTAAATAAAGTATGATAAAGTGTACTTCTTTTTCACAAAGGCATCACAGGAGGCACCTCATGAAGCTTGTTGTCTTCTGATATTATACATGTAATATGTCATTCTTATATTTCCATTTAATATTCCATAGAAATGTCAAAATGCTTCATTAAATAACATTATAATACATAATACTTATCTTTATTATTTTGTATGTAATACAAAATATAAAATAATTACATTTGAATAAAACAATAGAAATATTAAATGAACATTATTATTATTCAGATGTGTTGTCGTGAAGTAAAGAGGAGGGTGTTTGATGGAGGAAGGACTCACGTTGCTGGTTGCGTTTGTCACTGGCGCTCTTCAGCGGGAGGCAGACGGGACAGTCGTGCCTCGTGCAGTTCTTCCAGTGCGAGATGATCTGCCTCGATGAAGCACAATGAGCCACTACAGAGACAGAGACAGAAGAAAGCCTGAGCCAACGTGCTGCAAAACTGGGAGCAAAAAGGTCCAAAGCAGACACACACACATTTGCCACAAATAATTTCACCAAAATAAATTTTCAATTTTTTTCTGTGAGGAGTCATTTTTCGTTCCTCACAGGAAGTAAAAGGATACTACAAATGACAAAAATCATAGGCAAACAGATAATAATTGTTGTTTAATTACAGTTATGGGAGCGAGATTTTCAACCAATGACATTTCACTGAAGGAGGGATTATCCAGTGGAACGATGAAAATAAACTAAGTGAGTGCTAAAATTTTACTGGTTACTGCGAAAAAAATTTAATAATTAAACTAATTAATTACAAATAATAACAAATAAATATGTGATAACTCTAATTATTGCATAAAGCAATTATAAATTGCATTTTATTATACAACGCAATCAAAATACAACAATGTAAATGTAAATTAACATTATTTAAGACTATTAACATTAATTTACACTTTTACAAATTAGAAAAAAAACTATGAACAATTATTTTCATTAAGTGAAATATGAAATAAAATATAATACTAGATGAAAAACATTTAATAAAAAATATATATACAACTTTGCCTTGGCAACTAACTGAAATATGTCTAAGTACTAAAAGTAATACATTTAAAATGTAAATGAAAAACAAACAAAAGCTAAAAAGAATAAACTATTAAATCTAACAAAAATAAAATAGATAAAATGAATAAAACAGTGAAAATGTAAATTAAAATGACACTGACAATATAAAAATAAAAGGAATCAAAATATTAATGAAAACTATATTCATATTTTGTGTGTATATTGAAAGTACATATTTATTATAGTATTTAAATATTACCAAAATACCACATTTTTTCTAAACTTCCTGTGTCAATAAGGCACAAATTAAATACATTACAAAATAACATTTAAATAAAATTATAGAATTTAACTTTATTAGAATAGAATTTAAATAATTTATTGTAATTACTAATACTAGCAGTACATTTTAATTTATTACATTATTTATTATTAATATTATTAGTTTAATAAATTCATATTTTGAATATTAACATTAACTGAATAACCTTAAATAATTGATTGTAATTATCAATACAATATTTTTTTTCAAACTGATTTAATACCGAATAATATCCATAGCCACTTCACACAAGATATTAGCATTATAATATTTTCTATTATAAAGGCAAAATAAAGTGCCGGCAGCGCAGCATCTCAAAAATAGACACCGTATTGAGAAATGATGTAGATATTACAATAGGAGCGCTCGAGTTGCGTCACACTGCTCGTTTGCAGTATCAACACAATCACGATGTACTGCTGATGTGATTTATTGCGTCACACCTGGTTTGTTTGCCGGGCACAGGAGGAAGCGAGAGCCTTCAGAAGGCACCAAACACACGATGCTTTAAGAGTCGTCTCTAGCCTACATGTCCTTCCTCCGGAGTTCGAGAGAGAGAAACGGGGGTCACAGCGGAGCAACAGGAAATGAGCTGGCACTGTGGACGGCACGCTTGGCACCAGGCTGGGGTTTGGGTTGAAATGAAGCCCTGTGCTCTGGCTCCAACAACAACTACCGCTCTGAGAGCAAAGCAGCCCCAAAAGCAAGCCCTCTCCCGCCGTTTGCCAACCCCTTAATATTTAATTATACCATAAAAAGCACGGTTTTCTCTCCAAATGGACTGTTATACTTAAGACGGAGCAGAGCGTTTGCTCGGAAATTCCCCGTGTGCGGATGAAATGTTACTGGCTGTGAACCCAAAGGTGTTGTGGCGGTAACAAACCTCAAAGGAGTGCCTTTCGAATGTCTGTGTCATTAAATCAGATGTTATTCTAATAGCTAGCTATATAAATGAGTAGTACACTAGCGCTGCTGCTCCGTCTGATGAGCGCAAAACGCACACAATGCTGTAAACACCACATCAGGACAAAAGCGTCTCATTACTCGCTCTGAGACTAAACACAGAACAGACAGGTCTACTAACACACACACCTCATCCCACAAACCACAGCAGACACTCCTCAAAGACTTCTAAAACACACACGCGCAAACGTACACATGCTCTCTCTCTGCACCAGACTCACTCTTCATGCAACTCCTGTCCAAAATCCAACTTGTTTTAATAAACAAGGTTATATATATTTATATATTTAATATATGGTTATATATGGTGTTCCTGTGTGGCTCAGTGGTAGACCATTGCGTTAGCAGCGCAAAGGTCGTGGGTTCGATTCCCAGGGAATACACACACTGACAAAAAAAAAATGTATAACTTGAATGCACTGTAAGTCGCTTTGGATAAAAGCGTCTGCTAAATGCATAAAATGTCAAAAATGTAAATATATTATACGACAAAAATATAATACAAGCATAAAAGATAACCAAAATATTTTTGCAAAAAGTACCAGTAAAACAGTTTTTTTTAAAATAAATATTATATAATGTACAATTTTATTAATTATTGTATACTGTAATTGAAAGTATTGTATTAGGGATGAGCATTTCAAGCAAAAGTAATATTTGAAAATCGCTGGGAATTATTCGATTATTATTCAAAATAGCACCCCTTCCCTGTATGCATGCACGCGCCACGTTATTAGGCTAGTGTTACACACCCATAAACAGAGAGAGAGAGACCGTTCAGCTTTTAATCTTTTAACATGCCTTTAACTGTTTAATTTATTTAAAGATAGGCTTACTAACTTTAGGCTAACTCAAGCCAAAAATGATTGTAACATGCTGAAACATATTAATATAATAAACGTAACAGAATGACACAGAAAATATGGAGAATATTTAGACAAATATAATCGCGCAACCTATTCGATATTATAAAAATAAATCGACTAATCGAATATTCGAAATTCATGACCCATACCATATAAATATTTATTCATAAATATATATATTACATAAATATTTAACTTATACATTAATAAAAAAAAAAATGTTGTCAATGGTATTTTGTAAAAACTAGTGGTGGGCGTTATCGGCGTTAACGTGCTGCGTTAACGTGAGACTTCTTATCAGCGATAAAAAATATCGCCGTTAATCTATTCTCAAAGTTGGGTTGGGAGCTGGGTCTATACTACGCAAGCTATGATGACTTTCACCCTGATATTTTAGCCGGATGTATACCTAGCCGAATAATTGCACTGTAGGGCTAGAACGAGTCTTCGAACTAGAGGCTCGCAGTCCGTGATGGACAGATTGTTAACGGCTGGTCTGTGTGGTAATACAATCGGGCAGGACATCCAAACGCCACCTATCATTCATCAACCTCAAATATGGCTTTTCATCTGAAAGATGTATGTAGTAGCAACTTTACATGGCCGCTCAATATGATGTTAACCTAGAGAAATGTGCGCTATTGAAGTGTTTGTGTGGAAGCGCTTTGCTGCAGGACAGGCTCCGTGCGCCACTTGCTCTTAAAATCTCCGTCATTTTTGGTCATACAGATAAAAGTAGCCTAATACATCTTTCGAATCTGTAAAGACTCTACGCTTATTTGTGTCCACTCAGAATAACAACGAATGCGCTTTTAAGCAAACAGGATGCGCTTTAGGTCTCATGTGAAGTTGAGCGAGAAACTTAGAAACTCCGTCTTTGAAAAATATATCTATAGAGAGTGAAATTTCTAAAAAAAAAATAGAAGACGTGTGTGTAGCATGGATGATTTACATGAAATTTAATCTGTGCAACACTGTGCATAATAAGATGGCTTTCAGTTCAATATAATAACAAAAAACGACATTTTGGGCTTACTTTTAGTCATTATTTGGGTAGCACACATATTCTGAATGCCTTCGGCAGAATTCAAATGAGCCATTTTAATCTAGATTAATTCCAAAATTAATCTAGATTAATTCCAAAATTAATCTAGATTAAAAAAATTAATCTATGCCCACCTCTAAAAAAAACTAAAACCCCAAATGAAGAGTATGGTAAGATATATTAATAAACTATTTTATATGCATTTAAAATATTTTCTAGTGCTGCCAAACGATTACATTGATTTGTAATATAATAATATAAATATATAATTTTAATCATACCATTGAGAAACAAGAATCATTTAAAAAAAAAATTATAATGCAGCATAAAGTGTACATTCAGAACAACAACCTCAATCAATAATTTGTAAATGATTGATAAAAAAAAAAAAAATTGCGATTACAGTAATGTCACCCTTCTGCAACACTTCCTGCACAACTTTTCATGTTGAGGTCAAAGCGGCATGTGACACTCATGTTGAAGCTGCGTGAATCGTGAATCATGTGGAAAAGCCTTGCGTTATCCAGCAAGCGTTTAAGCTCTGGCGGCAGACGTTTGACGTGGACTCACCTTGGCAGGATTTGCCGGCCTGGCAGTGGGTCATGTGGTTGAGGACGTTCTTCATGGTCCTGCAGTGGGGCAGCGCACAGGCCCGCACCTCTCCGTTGGCCTGTTCGCGCCGCTGGCACTTGTGGGCGTGGAGCAGCAGGACCAGCTGCTGCTGGATCAGCTTGCGCTTCTCCGGGTCCGCTGTGGGGCCCGCCGACGCGCCCTGACCTGCCACCATCCCCACCGACACCTGCTGCGCCTGCGGGCAAGAGAACCAGCCACGGCATCACAGAGTCAGCTTTCACCTGCCAGCTCAATCCTGTTAGTGTGCATGATGGGAAACTCACCATGTTCGGCACGCTGGTGACCGTCGCCCCCTTCAGGTCAGTTGGAAACTGGGGCAGGCTGTTGGGGAGGGCGCTTTTACTCTGAACGTTCACTCCAGTCGTGCCCATTTGTTGCCCTCCACTCTGGTACTGACGGAACGGACTGTTGCCACCTGCCAAGCCCATCTACAAACCAAAGAAAAGGGGAAATATCACATCAGAGACAGCCACAGGATCTTAAATCTAAAATGACATCTGGTAAACAAACGATTTTTTAGGATCACTGTTGCTGTAGTATAGGATAAATTAACAATGTTTTCAAGGGTGAAATCCAGTCATATGAATAGGAATCCACATGGATTGGGATCCAGATTTCCCCATGTCAATTTCGTAAGTTGGTCTTGTGAATTTGCCATGTTGACTAGTAACAGCAGAGTATCTTTGTTTGAAAGTGATTTTTGTGTGAGCTGTGCTTATCACTCATCACTAACTACACTATTGACAGTAGACTTTTTGGTCTTTTTTTTTGACAAAATGTCGCTAATGTGACCGTACATTAACAGACACATTAATAATAATAATACAAAAATCAATAGGAACTGATAGGAATGCATAATATACAGTCATATCAGTCAAATGTTCTCCTTTTTTACATTTAGATTACTAATAATTTAGTAACACTTAAATAATCTTTAGCATATCTCAAAATGAAAATCATTGAGATACTATTAAAGTGAATTTAGTTACTTTAGTTGTAGTTTTTAATCTGTTTTTTTGCATGAAGCTACGCAAAACCACATTCATCTGCGAAGATGAATCGCTTTCGATTATGAACGCGATATTGCGTAGCTTGTCAGTAAACAGAAAAGAGGCAATGCTGTTTGATATAATATTTTATTTCATTGTAATGTACATTCCCTGAACTACATTTCCACGGCTATATTTATACGTTTAAATTAAAAAGAAAAGAGGGAGTTGTGATTGATATAATATTTCATCCTATTGTAAATACAGGGAGGAAGATTGCAGCAGCCAGGAGATGGTCCTCACTGCAGGACACAAGATCCACGGGGCGAGGTTGGATCTAGATCCAACTCCTCCCACCTTACATATACCTGAACCTACCAGTCTCCACCCTCTGATCCCTAAACCAACCCATCCCCACCCCTAAACCTACCAATCTCACCCCCTAGATGTGGATCCAACCACGCCCCCTGGATCTTGTTTCCTGCAGTGAGGGGCTACTGGTAGCTAAGGCGAGCTGATTGATGTTACCAAGTACGCTGCTCTTAGCAGAATCACCGGACTTGTGTCTTGCACTCCCAGGAAGACCTCCCCCACATTAGGCACGGTTTTTTAAACTGTTTTACATCGAACTGCAAAAAGCAAATACTCCAAAAATGTGAATCAGCGCTGTGCAATTCATCCGCCAGCCGTGCGATATGTAAAGTGATAAACAGCGCAAAGTTGCTTCATCCATTCAGATGTGACACAGAATAATTGTTATAGTCGTGTGATATATGAGAACATTAAAGGTTCTGTAGTGATGCTGGCTGAAAACAGCTACGACAATGTAAACTGCATGAAGAGGTAAACTGGAAAGCACCAATACATAGGCTTATCAATTCAGCACCATAGTAATTTACCATGGTTTTACTTCTTGTGACCACCATCTTACTAATACTAATTATAAGCAAGAACTTCTCTTTAGATGTTTATGGAAACATATGAGCAATGTTCCCTCTAATTTTGTTTCTTGCTGAGCAAAACTTTTCTCTATTGGGCGTATATTTCAGTCACTGGAGCAAAAAAATTCTTTATACCAGACCTGTACAGTGCACACACAAAAAGTGTGAAATTTTTTACTTTAACAGGGCTCTAGACTAACTTTTTGCACTGGTTGCACTGGTGCGCCTAACTTTTTTTCTTAGGTGCACAAAAGTTAGGTGCACCCAAATTTTCATATAGGCAATATTGACTAGTTCACGATTAACTAACAATGTGGTCAGCATAAAGTTCTTTATTTGAAGCGCAATTCTACAAGAAAGGTAACTTACTGAAAAAGTGTTGGTGCTTAAAGTGCTTAAAAAGTTAAAACATCTCAAGATAAATGAAATAAAAATAAAATCTAAATTAAGTGTTTTAAGGGCATCAAACTGAACATCTCATGGCTCAATGTCTTATGGACTATCCTCCATTGCAGTCACATACCCCTCGGATGGCCAACTCCTGTAGTTTGTCCTTCTTGATCTTTGTCCTTGGCTAAACCAGCTGGACACACTCTCTCTAGCATCAACATCTTCCAGACTCGGTCCTTCTACACTGATTCTTATCAGATCTTCCACTGTGTCTGAATGAAGGGATGCTCTAGTGCAGTGCTTCTCAACCCCCCCTTAAACCTATAAAACAATCCGGCTCCCCCATCTCACCTCAGCCTACCAAATAATTTCACTAAACTTTATGAAAAAAAAGTATTAAAAATACCATAAAACAAATGAAATGAACAAAAAAACTGTGATTTAATTTTTCCATGAATGTCTACTAACATTAATGTTCAGGTAAATAATAGTTACAAAATAAATCTGAAAGTGATCAAATGTAAATGAACACGGCATAGTTTTCACTGTATGTATTGATAGACTAATGCTTATTAAAGCTATGACTATTCAGATTAAGAGCTGTGTGTGATTTTCTCTTTGCATTTTGTTCTTTGATTAACATTAATGAAGCACCAGTCTGTCACTAAAACAAAATATTGACACACAATTTTCTCCCAACTGTTCTTGTTCACTTTAAGACATAAACTGTGTTTAAGTGAATACTCTCCAAGCCGGCCGTTTTTACATGCGTTGTGTGTATTTGATCATTTGGATGCGTCTGAAGCTCAAAGTGTACTTTGCTTGTCAGTTTTAGAGCGCGCCGCGCAGGCACACACACATACACACGCACACACACACTTCAGCCTGGGGAACAGCGTCTCTCGTGCGGATTGTACTTTCAACATTTTATTATCAAACATGTCCAGCAATTTAGTAACTGTAAAGACGGTATTTTACAACAATCGACAGACGATTGATCTGATTCTGACGTTAAGTTTTGGTAAGGGAGGAACGAATGTGCACCGCTGTGAAGGGAAGGAAGTTGTCCTATAAGAAACGCGGATATAATAATAATAATAATAATAATCCTTAGAAGCCAAATTAAAATAAAAACGCATTAAATAAACTTAGTTTAATATAACAGCCACAGGCCTAAAGTGTAAGCATGTTTTAATGGTTAGTTCTCTCTTCTATCATAAACAGGGCTTTCATGTTGCGCGTGCTGAAACTCCTCCACGTGAGAGTGAGAGCTTCTGATTTGGGAATAGCAAAAATGCATCATAGACAAAAGTTTGGGGTCCGCCCTTCACCATCTCTGATTGGTTTAGACCACGATATGAGCCTAATGTGTGTCTGTTGTTGTAGCACAGGGAGACTAAAGAGTCGCGGATACTTTTTTTCTTTTCTCAAACGGCTGGTCGCTCAGGTGCGCCTCTGATTTTTTTTAGTCGCACCCTTGAGAAATTAGGTCGCACTCTAGAGCCCTGTTTAATGTGCTATTTTTATTTGATTTGACCCTTGATTTTAACTAAATGATGTACATTTTAGGTTACCTGAGAATTTTATTTTACAGAATAATACAATGCAGTTCAAAAGTTTGGGATTAAAGGTTTTTAAAAAAGTTTGTAATGCTCATAAATGCTGTATGTATTTGAAATATTATTGCAATTTAAAATAAAGGTTTTCTATTTTAATATATTTTAAAATATAATTTATTCCTGTGAAGCAAAGTTGAATTTTCAGCATCATTACTTCAGTGTCACATGATCCTTCATAAGTCATTCTGCTATGCTGATTTATTATAACTGTTGTGCTGCTTCATATTGTTTGGGACCTGTGATAATTTTTCAGGATTCTTTGATAAATAAAAAGTTAAAAATAACTGTTTATTCAAAATTAAAATTTTGTTTCAATATGCACTACTATTCAACATTTTGGGATCAGTAATTTTTTAAGAAAGTACTTTTATTCAGGAGGAATGTGTTAAATGGATAAAAGGTGATAGTAAAGACTTATGTTGTGAGAAAAACTTTTTATTTAGAATAAATTATATTCTTTTTAACGTTGTATTCATCAACAAATAAAATAAAAAGTATCACATGTTCCAAAAACAATGAAGCAGCACAACAGTTTAAACTTGTATAATAAATCAGCATATTATAAAGATTTCTGGAGATCATGTGACACTGAAGACTGAAGTAGTGATGATAAAAATTCAGCTTTGCTTCACAGGAATAAATTATATTTTAAAGTATATAAAACAGGAAACCAATGGTAGAAATTGCAATAATATTTCACAATATTACAGTTTTTTTCTGTATTTTGATCAAATAAATACAGCCTTGCTGAGCATAGGAGAGTCCATTAAAAAACAAGGTCAATTATTTATTAGGGTTATAATATAGGCCTAACATAACATAATATCAAAACAAACTGAAGCATTTAAACTGAGATCTGTAAGCTAAATAGTTTAAAAAACGTGAACATGTGAATTATTATATAGCTATCTAAACATCCCAATGAAGTGGTTTGCACAATACACCTGTGTGTGACTAACTAAATATCTCAAAACAAAAGAGTTTTGTTGCTGTTCTGTGTCCATCCTCCACTATTTCCAGCACTTAATCAAGCCACTCTACTTTAATACATGATGACATTTTATTTCGCATGCCATTGAGTTGGCTCTGGATTTGAGCTATTTTATCCGCAACCATTGAAGTATTCGGTTTCTACAGCGACTCATTTGGCGCACATCATTCTCTTTCAGTCTTTCTATGAAACCTGTTAACCACATTCACCGGTTCTAACTCTATAGCGACATCAACTCTATAGTGGGTTGCCCGAGCATTGCGATTCTTTTGTTTTTACTAGAATTCAATCAAATGGCTAACCAACAAATTTTGTGTTTGTGTGCGCGGCACATTATTTCTCTGCGCGGCCACGGCGGAAGTGCGTGGCCGTGCGCTCGCACAGCTTAGAGGGAACAGTGCATATGAGGGTGAGGAAAAGATGACCGAATTTATTCGAAGTGGGCCTAAATTTTCTGCATTCTAGCTCAAAATCATTGCTTTATTTTCAAGTGCATTTGAAGAGCTCTTTTCCAAAACGTGATAAATGCCAAATGTATTTATTTTAAAGAGTTCGTCATGCCATTTTGCTGTGTACTGAACCTATTCACTGCTCCATCAATGTTTCATGCCAAATCGCTATATTTCCTTGTTTAAAGTGTACTGCAAGATGCAGTTCTTTTCCAAACCGCTATAAGCGCCGAACCTGTTTTTAGCCTAAATGCGATATATCCTCTCGATCAATCAGAATTCGTTCGATGCAATCCAACATGACGACGCTTTGAAGCGTTTGTTTGTGCTCAGTCTTCAAAATGAGTGCTTTAAACTCTAATAACACTTTTGATGGCCTGGATGAGCCAGTGAGACCTACACCTGGGGTAGAAAACGAGACTGGACAAAAAAAAAAAAAAAAAAAAACAGAAGGTTCTCAGGTAATACCCATATTAATACTGCGTTAATATGGGATGTCAATGTAACAGATGTGTATACCAGTAAAGGTGGTGTTTAACCGATTGACGCTAGAGGTTGTAGCCTTTGGCGTTCCTTGTTAGAGCGCCTGCCTCCGCACCGCAACCCGGGTTCGAGACCCGCTCGGTGTGATGGTGCGGACCGTGGGGTTACATCAACACAAGGCTGTGATCGGTTTATAGTATGAGTCCCTGATGTCATATGTTCCATGTTCTCTTTTTATTTTTATTTTATTTTTTATTTTAAAAAAAAGGATGGATTTGTAACGTTTAAAAAAAAAAAAAAAAAACTTTGCATTTATAATCGACAATATTGTTGTTTCATTTAACAATCATTGTTTAACATGTTCAGACTGAGCCAACAGACCATTTTAACAGGATAAATTGAATATTAACAAAATGTATGGGTCTAGGTAAAAAATTTCATTTTCATGAAAACTATTAAAATGGATTTATAGCGTTTTGGAAAAGAGCTCTTCATCTATCTGACAAAAATGCATTTGCTTTGAATTCAGTAATATCCATCATTATTGTTTCTGTCCTGTTTTATTTATTAATTTATTTACTCCAATTGAAGGCCCTATAACCCAGAAAAACATTCATGGGGGAACTCATGGGCCGGATATGTCCAGGGCCAAATTTTAACCCCAGTTCAGCCCTGCCTACATGCAAAATACCATTGCAGGAAGTATTATTCCTTCCTAAATAATACAATCAGTGTATAAATGCATAAAATAAAACAATAAATTCAGATCTGTGATATCTGTGAAGCACATTTCACAATTAATTAAATTCCATAGGAACTAGGCTTGCCGCAATAGATGGTGTTGGCGGTGATACCCGTGTTAATCCGCAACAACGTTACGTCACTTGGCCACCGCGGCACCGTTCCCCACCGTCGTTTAGATTTTTTTATAGTAATAAAAATAATTTTGTTCAGTTAGAGGACACTACAATTAAAAACTGAACACGGTTGCTCAATGCAGCGCACCGAACGAACGAGAGTCATGCATCACAGCAGTCTAGGTCTGCATTGCCGCGGCTGTCCCGACCAGATTTCGGCGCGGGATTAATTTCCCGAATACAACGCGGTATCGGTTGGTAACTGAACGGGAGCGGGCTGTCTAACAATATCCCGTTCCGGACGTCTTTTCAGAACAGCATATCTGCGCTTTATTCTTATCGAGCACGTAATGCACGCGCTGCACGTACGAACCAGTGCTTCGTTTTATTTGCAGTGTCTGAGCACAGCATGTGCAATGATGCTTAGAGCAGGCTAGCAGATATAATATACAGCTCTCAGACAGAACAGGCAGGTTGTGATGAGTGACAGAGCAGAATAAAGATAAAGCAAAGTGTGAATGCGATGTCCTTGAAGGATGTTCAACTCGTCTTTCCTTTTTTATTTTATTTTTTACTATGCTTAGCCTATCATTTTAAATGACAGACTGTGTCGAATTTATTTATTTTTCTCTGCTGCACTTTTCACTGTGTTAACAGCAAGATGTTCAATAAATTTTATATTTTGACAAGACTAATAAAATAGCTCTTAGGCTAAACCTACATTTTTTTCCTATTGTGTCGTAGGCTGAATGTTAACCTAAACGAATTGTATCCTGACAAAACGAATACAAATAAGGAATACAATTTTGTATAACTTTTTTTTTCTCTCTGTGAAACTTTATTCCGTGTTGGCAGCAAAATGTTATTGACATTTTTCTGTCAATAAATTCAAGACTCTTGACAAGACGAATAAAATAAATAAAATTTTGTGCAGACTAAACTTTTATTCGTTGGCCTATCTCTCTGTCTTTCATCAGAAATGTGAATAAATATATCACGGGAGCCGAATAAAACCTAACAAAAACAGTCCCGCACAGACCTCTACATCACAGATCAGATTTAATTTATCACGTAAAGAGAGATGACTCTTTTTTTTATTATTATTAACTATTCACAACGCCATCAGTAGTTCCTCCGTAAGAACAAGCTGTTTGGAGTGTCTGATGCCCGTATGCACATAAACACCACTGATCCTCACAAACTTATTCAACACACGCGAGCATCCGTTATAAAACACTCGCTGTATTTAACTACATGAATATACTGAGCTGTATTCAAGCAGAAATATGATGTTGTAGTGATGAGTGAGCCAAGAGCGCACATACACAGTTCGTTTGCGCATCATTTATAACGGACATAACGCACGATCATGTCCCAGTAATCTGCTTTACCTCGATTACAATAATCGCCCATCAAAACTTGTGTGTACTAGTGTGACACTGGCTTCTTTTATCCAGCCGAGAGCTGTAGTTTGCGTATCATATGCTCATACTAGGGGTCGACCGATTATCGGCCTGGCCGATATTAAGCATTTTTACGATTATCGATATCGGCCATTTTCAAAACAGATTTGCCGATAATTATTATTTTATTTTTTATATGCAAACAAACATACTATTTACAGGTGCCATTATTTATTGGTGAATAAATAATACAGGTGAAATTATTTAATGTTTAAATGCACTATTTGGCTCGATGCAGCCTGTCTGAGCTCAACACTCTGTGGCCTAGAGCAATCTCCGCCCACCACTCATCTGATATGTAGAGAGTCACGAGTCCGACCAATCAACGCGGAAAACTGAAGACAGTCTCACACCGAAAGCACTTGCTAACTGGAGCTGCGTCAGTGATCACGCATCAGTTGTCTCTCAAAGGTAAGGCAACAGCAGACGTTGCTTAAGTTGCAATAAATCACAATCCACTACACTGAAGTTGCAAAACACCTCAATATAAATGGCGATGGAAAATGCGGGCGAATCGCGGAATGCAGTCATATAATGGAATTTACCAGATAACGCGGAATGTCACGGAATGTGTCAAGTTTGGATTAATTAATCAAAAGTAGGTCAGTACACTTAAATCGACTCGCTATGGACTAGTATCTATAAATATTGCCGCAAAAACACTATTTAAATATGAATCCTGCATGTTCTGCATCTCTGTTAATGAATGACACAGACGCGCGGTTTCATTTACTGCACACATACATACTGAAGTGATGCTCGCGTGTTTTCAGCATCTGCCGCCTCACTAAATGAGGACATAAATACATGAACAACATCCCCAGAACTGCTCGGAGAGTCACTTATGAGCATTTGACCGCTTCATTTGAGTAAAACGATCGTCATATCATATATACATAGGCTACAGAAACTTAAAAGGTCCTCATGGCAACCTGTCAAAATATAAGTTCGGTTTAGCCATGAATATATTACTGTGGTGCAGTAGAATATACCTAATACAACTACAACAAATACGTTTACTTTAAGTTTTACAAAATGCTGACCGTTTCACCGTTTCATTTGAGTAAAACGATCGTCATATCATATATACATAGGCTACAGAAACTTAAAAGCTGTCAAAATATTAGTTCGGTTTAGCCGAATATATTACTGTGGTGCAGTAGAATATACGTAATACAACTACAACAATTATTACAACTTTTGTTGAAAATAAATCACACAATACGCTAAAAACGTTTACTTTAAGTTTTACAAAATGTTAACAGAATGCTTCTGGGTGATCCCTGCACTTATGTTATTATTAATATTATTAATATTACTGTTTATTTAATGTTGTTGTTAATAACAGTTTTCAAAATTAAATGCTTTTAAACATGTCTTTAAAGAACATTTTTTGTCAGAGCTCTTGTTATTAATTTTGGCATTCATTTTCATTTTTACACCAGACACGTATATCGGTTCAAAATATCGGTTATCGGTCTACTTGATCTGTAATAATCGGTATCGGCCCTGAAAAACACATATCGGTCGACCCCTAGCTCATACAGCTGTTTTGAGCCGCCGTTCAGTCTGTATTCACACAGCGTGATGAGAAACGTTTTGCTGCTCAGAAACACATAATATGTAGAGAGGTGGTACTGTTATTTATGTATAGCCTATATTTTTTTACATTACTTAACATACGAGTCATAATATCAGTGAATATATTATATTGTAGTTGTATCTCTCGCCCCCCCTGGTTGAGAACAACTGGCGCGATCTTCCAGCATCGTCTTCGCGATCGATCTATTGGGCATCCTTGATCTAAGTGATAATGTTTTTGTTTTTTTTAAACATTCGTTTCTCATTTATTTGGTTCCACATTATTTGCAGATTTTTATTTAAACAGTGTGATTTTTCCCCCATTATTGTACATCAAGGTGTATGCCATCCCTGCAAACTTTCTTATAAATTTTTGTTAATAAACATTCTTCGTTTCATAACTTGTTGTTCCTCATTCTTAACTGATTTTTAGTTTTGTATATTTAAACGTTGTGTACGTTATTTGTAATTTTATATTAGACATATAGCATGGTGTATTTTTATTCGTTTTGTTAATAAAAGTTCGATTGTATCGTTGTATTTTGTTGTTGCTTGAATTTAATTTCTTCAAAGTGAAGGTAAAATGTGCAGGGTGCTTTTATAAGCTATTTAAGCAAAGGAAAGTTAGGGAAAGAGGGAAAACTAAAAATAACTACAAACAAACAACTGCTTGACACCGAATTTCCACTGACATGAAAGTCAAAGTAAAACGCACACGACGCTTACAGGATATTTCAAACCTAAGGAAAGCCAGGAGAAGAGGGAAAACTCAAACAACCCCCTGACAACAGGTCGATTAACCGGTGGGAAAACCCTAACCTTTATCGATCACCTGGTAAAATGTGTATACATATAAATTCACACAACAACAATAGTAGCGCAGACAGAATGCAAAAACACATTGTTTGATCCAAAATATGAATCTCACAGTGAACAGGTGTTGCTTTACCATTTGCTCGATGTGAAATAAACATGAGCCGAAAAGAGCAAGCTGTATTGGCCAAAAGCCACTCCAGATGAGACTCTTGTATGATGAGAGCTCTTAACTGCCTACATGACACCGAAAGTGCACAACAGCTTCGTGGTGGAGTCCTGTTAATCCAGAGGCCAGAAAACATTGCCCTCATTTAACACCACCAGCTTCCAGCTACGACTATGATCAGCTATGTGCTTGAATCATTAAAGTTTTTTTCCTACAAAATAATGAAGATTTTTTAATTAGATATGTAGCGGATATTTAATGCACTTATAAAAAATAACAGAAGCACTCAAATGTCAAAAATGTCAGCAAACTTATTAATTTTTTCAAATACTCAATTTAAATGTCAAAAGTTGACAAACCCCCCCACAATTTACCCAATTCCAATTTTGTGCAAAGGGATTTTTATTCATTATACAAACGCATGCAACCTGCTATTTCTGACATCCGAGTGCTGCTTTCAGACCCCATCAGTCACTCACACATCTATCAATAGATACGAATTTTGATCATCAAATTTGCATAGACGAGATGTGTATGCATGTAACATGGCACTTTAGGCTGAGAGCTTTTCATTTGCCTTCCCATCAAGCATAATTCTGTGGCTGGCGTGATCGGCAGGCCTTCAAACACAATGGCAGAGTTTAAGAGCGCTCTGGCATGCAACTGCTCTCGTAACACAAGCATTTAAGCCTAATAAAAAACACAAGTGCAGGAATGAGTCATGCATCTAACAATGAGGCAGCAAAGCGTGGCTCCAGATAGAGAACAATAATGCGAGTCCGTCAGCTGCTGCGCTGACAGATCAAACTGGACACACAACCTGATTTACACACCGATCGGATTCCACTGCAACACTAGAGCGATGAAAAAAAGACATGAAACAGATTTCACGAAACATAACGGTCATAACTTATACTACACAGAGTGACTTAATGGTATCCATGTGAATTTTAAATGGGGGGGGATGCGCCAATTTTAAAATAGGGCCCTGTGAAATGCGTTTTATTTTTTTTCTACATTACGTTTTTTCAGTTTACATTTTTCTGGACAAATTTTTATTTTCAAATTAAATTGTATTAATCAAAAAGCATGTCTAATTAATTAAAATCATGAAACTTATACAATTTAACATTAACTTATTAAAAGCGCAACAAAAATGACGTTTAGGGCCGAATGAAATGTTTCATTTTTATTTGAATGCATACAAACAATTTTAGTTTTTTCTTACAGTAGCCTTATTAAATGTTTTTCCCCCTCAGAAAATCAGTGTTGTGTATTTAAATTTGACTGGTTATCAGATGAAGGCATAAAACATTGATTTAATCAATATATTTTATATAGTTTAACTAATGAGATATTTTAATGAATGAAAATTAACCGTTTAAATCGTTGGCAAATAAAAGGGATTTCAAATATTTTGTGATTATTTCTTTAAAAAAGTTGTATTATTCTTATATCAGAATAATATATTATGATATAAGAATATTATATCAGTTTTATTATTTTTCAAAAGTAGTAGTGTTACATACATTCTACTAAATGATAGTAATATAGCCTATTTCTGCCACAATGTATTTTTGATAAGTTAAACCAAACGTTTATTTTGAATACCTTTAAAGTTCTGTGTGTATATAATATGACGCTGGTTTTACTCAAAAAAAAAAAACAGTGAAATGCTCGTGAAGTGACTCTGAGAGCAGTTTTGGAGATACTGTTCATGTATTTGTGTCCTCATTGAGACGACAGACTCTGAAATCACCGCGAGCGCCACGATTATGTATCGTTAGTAAACAAAACCGCGTGTCTGCTCCATTCACACAGAGACATGCAGAACATGCAGGATTCATATTTGAATCAACTTTTTCAGTTTAATATTTACAAATACTAGTCCATATCGCAATTTGATTTAAGTGACCTACTTTTGATTAATTAATCCAAACTGTGACAAATTCCATAACATTCTGCGTTAAACTGTAAATTCCGTTTTTATGACTGGATTCCATCCACATTTCTGCATCGCGGGAAATCATAGGGCCCTATTAAAATAAGAGCTGATATTAAAATTGCTGAATTCAAGTTGGAACATTTTCTCTAGGGCTGCCACCAAATAAAGATTTTTCAAGCAGGGCGCACACGGAGCGATTTTTAATAGTCCTTTACGATTGTTACTTATTAGTGTTGGGCAATATGCATGTGAGATCGCTGATATACGATATTATTGTGCTATTTATTTATTTACTAAGTTTCATTGCTGGAAAGTGAACAAACTCCAGCGTAAGGTTAAAAAAGCAGCCTGTTTTTAATATGACTGAATTTGTATTTAACATGATAACAAATTAATAGAAAAATCGTAAGTTACTAATTATAATGCTTACATTTCCTCTGTTTTTCAAAAAACAGCTATAGAAAATGAGCAAAGAACATTACATTACCAAAGAATTTAATCACAATCTCAGTCTAGCGTGAGTTTATGCACTTTAAAAACACTCCCGTTTTAATCAGTGAATCTACACTGCACGATGAATAAATATTTTGCATGCTTATCTGCACTCTGTGCTTTTAAAGGTATATACCGAATTGTGTCGGTTAGGGGTCGACCGATTATCAACGCCGATATTAAGCATTTTTACGATTATCGATATCGGCCATTTTCAAAACAGATTTGACGAAAATTTTATTTTTTTTTTTTGATTATGCAAGCAAACATACTATTTACAGGTGACATTATTTATTGGTGAATAAATAATACAGGTGAAATTATTTAATGTTTAAATGCACTATTTGGCTCGATGCAGCCTGTCTGAGCTCAACACTCTGTGGCATCTCTGCCCACCACTCATCTGATATGTAGAGAGTCACGAGTCCGACCAATCAACGAGAAAAAATGCAGTCTCAGAGAAAGCACTTGCTAACTGAGCTGTGTCAGTGATCACGCATCAGTTGTCTCTCAAAGGTAAGGTAGACAGCTGATGCTGTGAAGATGTGCAATAAATCACAATCCACTACACTGAAGACTTGTGTTCTTGTGACTCTCAGAGGCTAGAAACTGAAAGAGCAGAATATTGCAAAAAATAATATGTACCTGTTATGGAAATAATCCGCCAAAAAGGGTCTGAAAGTTGCTAAATATAGTGCTAAAGTCACGATAGTCACGCGGGAGCTGATGTCAGAGGGTGGTTGAGGCAGCTCGCTACAAAGAACAAATGGGAGACACTAAAGGTTGTCTGTGGGAGTGTCGACAGTTATCGAGAACACAGAACGAGCCATACGAAATGTGTAGAGCGAGGAGAGATTTTCCAATAGTTAATCGATTGCGGATGGTTTAATTTTCTCGGCGGATAAAAAGAAGTCTAAGAGAATAGTAATAAAAACAAAAATGTATCACAAAATATACTTGGGCGGCTGTTAATATACCTGGACGGCTCGCCCATGTAAAATCTATGTGTGGGAAACACTGCCATTATAATCTTCTCTGCAGAAAAAAACATTAGAACCCCAATATAAAATGTAATGGATTTAAGGTGGCAATTGTATTGATTTTAATGTAAACTATAATGGTGTCTACTGTTATTTGATGCATTCTATTGGTGGGATGTAATCTAGTAGATGGCAACCAATAGAACAACAGTAATTCAAAACAAAAAAAAACAAAAATGAATTTTGTAATGGTTTTTATGGAAACTACAGGAATTTCTGTGATGGTTTCTATTTTTTTCAGCAGGGTAACGATACTTGTACTGTGCTGCACATTATTGACAATATTGAGCTGAAGTTTGACTGCAAAAAAATAACACATTTGCAAATCAATTCGCAATGTCAAAAAGAAATTGCTATTAGATATTTTTCCCAAATCGCATAATGCACAACTAGGAAATCATACAGTAAATATAAATGTCTTCTTACAGAATACATTTTGTAATTAAAATCTGCTGTTTCCAACCAGGATTTATATACAATATGCCAGAATATGCATTTAATATACATGACTTGATAATAGGAATATTCATCAGGGACCGTTTTCATTTGCATCCTCTCAAATCTTCTCACAACTCTGAACTCTAAACGACTGAAACCACAGCAAAGGAAACTGGCCATCTCACCTTGTTGATATTGCCGACTTGCTGGGTGTTGATGCCCATCTGCTGCGCCCCCTGTGTGAGCGTCTCTGCTAGGACACTCCCCGCTCCTCCCTGTGCAGTCGCCCCTGCTGCTCCTCCTGCCCCAACAGAAGATGCCACCTGCATGCCGGCACCCTGGTATTGCATTCCCGGTGCTCCTCGACCACGGCCTACAGTCCCATTGATCACCTGACCCGGCTGTCCAGCCGCATTTTGTCCCATCATGCCGCTGTTCAGCATGGCCTGGTTAAATCCCGTGCCGAGTCCCATGCCAGCTGAGCTGGCATTATTGCCCTGCGTCCCAGGAGTGCCACCTGGTTTCTGTGTTTGAGAGGGGTGGGAAGGGGAGCCCTGGCCCCGGGGACTCTTTCCGAGCCCTCCCAGCTGAGATCCGATGCCGCCGGGTTGCGGACTGGCCGAGTTCATCCCAGCGCTGCTTCCCGGCCGCAGGAGCTCAGAGAGTTGCTTGTGCTTGGCAGCAGCGTCGGGGACCATGGGGCCGTGACCGCCTGTACCTGTAGCCCCGCCGTTAGAGGACATGGACATCAGCCCCAGGTCTCCGTTACGTATCAGCTCATCTGGAAGATCGTTCTCCAGGTCATCCCAGGAAAGTGAACCCAACTCTGAGGAAATAAAGAGAGGGAGAAATGTAATTGTGTGTGTGGTTATTTCTTCTCTTCGATTTATAAGGTTGAGAGTTTCTTATTGACCTTAATGCACAGAAATTTGACGTGAACGAAAATGAGAATTTGATGAATGCCTCAATACGTGTCTCAAAAACCCAGGTTGCAGGTTTCAATTCAATGCATTTTTATGCAAACACAGAGATTGCATACAATTTGCTAGGTTGGGAATTTCCAAAGTGCATGTAAAAAAAATGTATATGATCGCTTGAGGCAGATACATGTTTTATTCATCAGGAAGACAAACATTTACTGTAGAAATACTGTAGAGTTCTACTATAAAAAATGACCCATATTTAAACTCATTAGCTAAGTTTCCATCTATGTACTTTTTTTGCAAATATTAGGAAATTGCATAAAAATAGCTTGTTGGAAATTTCAAGTGCATATGACTTGTATATGATCGCTTGAAGGAATGTAACAGTATGAAAATGTCTCATCACGATTATAGTGACCAAAATTATCATGGTTATCAGTATTATCACGGTATTGTTAAAATGTGCTGATGAGATGTTCAAAAAGTACCGACACATAAATCGCTTCAAGTTTTAGATTTAAAAATCAACAAACAACAAATAAAATGATGTTTTGTTTGCATAATCACTAAAACAATAATGTTACCAATGACGTTCGGATTTTAAATGACATCTTGACTGAAGACCACCTATCATAATAAAGAGAAAACACCATTTTATTTAGGAATGTAAAAAAAAAATGTAAATCTAAAAATGTTATCGTCATTTATTGGGCAAATAACAAACTGAAACAACCAAATAGTATTAATTCCCTTAGAATTAATAGATAAGGATATGACCGTAAACTGAATGTTTTGGACTGAGGACGCACACGCATCTGATAAAGAGCTTGACAGGGCAAGCCATTATGCTAATGCATTAAAATAAATAATTCTCATGTTTTGGGCAGCTTGGATCACGTACTTCTCCCACAGCATCTCATTCTGTTTCCTCCACTATTTTTAGATGCATTTTGTCAATAGAAATGTGTTATTCAGTGCTGTAATTTGAAGTTGGCCTGTTGCACACGCAACGTGCACTGTGGGCAGACCCGACTAACCAAATAATGAGAATCGTTGTCGATGATTTTCATTATCAATAATAATTGATTTTATCGATTAGTTGTTGCAGCCTTACTAGAGATGATATCACCACCTATTCAGGTGCAAATTCTGACAACAGTTCAATATCATGTTCAAATATCTAATGTAAATGTTATAATAAAGCTTTGGTAGGTAAAAATGATAAGATTTTTGATCGATGTATAAAATGTCTCCAATGTTTTCCACAATATACTTTTGAAGAAATATCATTGCGCTAAAGTGCACAAACTTTCAGTTGCAGTTCTGGCACCTCCGGCTCAATATACAACGCCACATACATTCACATCAGTGTTAACTCAGCGGTAGAGTTACTCTCACGGGACACTGCACTTATTCAGAGTCACAAAAGTACATAATTTGCGTGTGTTTTTTATAGACTCAGTTGGTTATGTCTAAAATTAAAGTAAACAGTAGAGAGAAACGGATGCGTGACTGGATATTAGATGCATGCAGGTCTTAAAGGAAAGTACTAAACATGCAGCCGACTGTCATTAAAGGGTTAGTTCACCCAAAAATGTAATTTCTGTCATTATTTACTCACTCACGTTATCCCACGTTATCTTTCGGATGAGATGTTAAACTGAGGTCCTGACTCTCTGTTGTCATTAAAAATCCCATGGCACATCTCGTAAAGAGTAGGGGTGTAACCCCGGTGTCCTGGCTAAATTCCCACCACTGGCCTCTGACCATCATGGCCTCCTAATAATCCCCATCCACTTGATTGGCTCTATGACTCTCTCCTCTCCACCTGTAGCTGGTGTGTGGTGAGCGCACTGGCGCCGTTATCTGTAACTGTAACTTCAAATTACAGCACTGAATAACACATTTCTATTGACAAAATGCATCTAAAAATAGTGGAGGAAACAGAATGAGATGCTGTGGGAGAAGTACGTGATCCAAGCTGCCCAAAACATGAGAATTATCATATCCTTATCTATTAATTCTAAGGGAATTAATACTATTTGGTTGTTTCAGTTTGTTATTTGCCCAATAAATGACGATAACATTTTTAGATTTACATTTTTTTTTTACATTCCTAAATAAAATGGTGTTTTCTCTTATATAACGGCGCCTGTCAAGTAACTGTAACTTGAATGCAATGTAAGTCGCTTTGGATAAAAGCGTCTGCTAAATGCATAAATGTAAATGTAAATGTTATCCTGTGGCAGCCGTCGCATCATCCAAGTGGATGCTGCACACTGGTGGTGGTTGAGGAGAGAGACCCCCCCCCCCACATGATTGTAAAGCTCTGTGGGTGTACAGCAATACACAAGCACTATATAAATGCATCATTCATTCATTCATTCAAACCTGTATTAATTTATTTCTAGCGCTGAACACAAAAGATGATATTTTTAAGAATGCGGGTAACCAAACAGTCGCTGGGTCCACATTGACTTTAACAGTAGGAAAAACAAATACTATGGAAGTCACTGTGGACCCAGCAACTGTTTGTTTTCCAAATTCTTCAAAATAGCATTTATGTTCAGCAGAAGAAAGAAACTCATTCAGGTTTAAAACTAACTTTGAGTAAATGATGGTATAAATATTAAACACTGACAGAATCGACAGACAGATGACAGACTTGTTAAAAAACAACAAAAGCAAAAAAAAAAATAACCTTGACTGACTGAAAATAATAATAATAGTTGCTTTAATAGGAATCAATCTATATCAGGGCTCATAGAGGCGACAATTTGGTCCCCTAATTTCTCTCGGTGCGACAACAACAAAATCCCAGGGCGCACTGGTGTGTCCAGCCATTCGAGAAAAGAAAAAAGTATCCGCGACTCAGAAACTCTGTGGTTCAACAAAAGACACCCCTGCTAGGCTTATATCGTGGTCTAAACCAATCAGAGATAGTCTGGACCCTCTGATTGGCTGTCCAGATATTCCTGTGAAAGGACAAATGGACAGAGACAGAGAGAAAGAGGTGAGTAGTAGAAATGCGCGACAGTGTTGCCTTTAGACCGCCTTTGTATAGCAACTTTTTGTTTTCCAAAAAATGCAACTAGTGACAAATCGAGTCTCAGAGTGTCTCTGTGATCGCAGCAACGGCGCGAGATCAGCGCTTTCTCTGCATCTGCTCTGTTCAGCGAGCCTGAGAAGCAGAGATATTATTGTTTCTTCTAAATGTACATGCAAATATAGAAGAAATCACAGCACTGGAATTGTCTTGTCTTATATTGTGTATTATTTGATTTCATAAGACAACGGCTCAATACAATTATAAATTAGTATTTTTGTGCAGACTAGCTTCTTGGAAAGGAGAGCTGGTTATGAATTCTTAAAGGGACGGTTTCAGTCATTATTTCATATTTATCCTGTTGACTGACAACATAAACAGTCAAATATATAAAGTAAAACAGTTTTATTGAGAATTTGGCTGCATTAAAATACAGTATGAGCACAGAGAGACGATTAGACAGAACAGAACAGTTATTTTTTTCTTTACTTTACTTTGTCATTTAGCAGACGCTTATCCAAAGCGGCTTACAAATAAGAAGTAACTCAAATTAAAAAGTTAAAACTATACACACATTTAAGAAGATAAAGACATTAAATAAACATGACAAATGCATACAACATTTCAAAACTAAACATTTAAATGAAATAAAGCTAAAAAAAATCAAAATATTAAATCAAGAAAAGGTATGAGTATAAAATGCTTCTAACATAACACTAAAGGCCTAAGTATACTTCTTTTTGCATAGTAAGAATTGGTTATAAAAACTGTAAATACTTATTTTTCATTATGTTTAGTGCAATTATTTAGTAGTCTGTGGTGGGATGGGGCGAGGATTGTTTTATGGGTTTAGGGGGGTTGAGAAGCACTGCACTAGAGCATCCCTTCGCTCAGACACAGTGGAAGATCTGATAAGAATCAGTGTGTAGGGGCCAAGTCTGGAAGATGTTGATGCTAGAGAGTGTGGTCCAGCTGGTTTAGCCGAGGACAAAGATCAAGAAGGCCAAACTACAGGAGTTGGCCATTCCGAGGGGCATGTAACTGCAATGGAGGATAGTCCATAATACATTGAGCCATGAGATGTTCAGTTTGACGCCCTTAAAACATTTAATTTAGATTTTATTTATCTTGAGATGTTTTAAGTTTAAATCTCTGCTCAGTGAAGCAC
Source organism: Gymnocypris eckloni scoliostomus (assembly GCA_027564155.1). Classification (NCBI taxonomy): domain Eukaryota; kingdom Metazoa; phylum Chordata; class Actinopteri; order Cypriniformes; family Cyprinidae; genus Gymnocypris; species Gymnocypris eckloni. The sequence goes on from CM050427.1 coordinate 5,621,361, forward strand.
TTTTAAGCACCAACACTTTTTCAGTAAGTTACCTTTCTTGTAGAATTGTGCTTCAAATAAAGAACTTTATGTTGACCAGATTGTTAGTTAGTCGCTTACTAGTCAATATTGCCTATATAAAAATTTGGGTGCACCTAACTTTTGTGCCGGTGCACCTAAGAAAAAGTTAGGCGCACCAGTGCACCCAGTGCAAAAAGTTAGTCTAGAGCCCTGTATATAGTGTTTTACCAGGGCTCTAGAGTGCGACCAATTTGGTCGCACGTGCAACCTAATTTCTCAAGGGTGCGACTAAAAAAAATCTGAGGTCGCACTGGTACGTCCAGCCAATCGAGAAAAACAAACAAAAGTCTCTGCGACTCAGAAAGTCTCTCTGCTGTTCTACAACAGACACGTTAGGCTCATATCGTGGTCTAAACCAATCAGAGATAGTGAAGGGCAGATTGGCCGTGGTCCAGATATTCCTGTGTGTGTACGTTTGAAGATGCGTGTGCTGCTGCTGCAGTCAGACAGAGAGAGATAGAGGTGAGTAGCAGAGATGCACGCAGATCTTTCTCTGAATCTGCTCTGTTCAGTGAGCGTTTGACAGTCCCTCCAGGATACTGCGATCGCTGAATTTATCGCAAAATCAAGCAAACTCCGCTATTTTCGCAAATTTTCCAAATTGCCGCAGTAATGCGCATTCAGTCAAAGAAAGGTTGTTTCTCAGTAGGGGTCGACCGATTATCGGCCTGGCCGATATTAAGCATTTTTACGATTATCGATATCGGCCATTTTCAAAACAGATTTGCCGATAATTTTTTTATTATTATTATTATGCAAACAAACATACTATTTACAGGTGACATTATTTATTGGTGAATAAATAATACAGGTGAAATTATTAAATTTTTAAATGCACTATTTGGCTCGATGCAGCCTGTCTGAGCTCAACACTCTGTGGCCTAGAGCAATCTCCGCCCACCACTCATCTGATATGTAGAGAGTCACGAGTCCGACCAATCAACGCGGAAAACTGAAGGCAGTCTCACACCGAAAGCACTTGCTAACTGGAGCTGCGTCAGTGATCACGCATCAGTTGTCTCTCAAAGGTACAATACGATTGCAATAAATCACAATCCACTACACTGAAGTTGCAAAACACCTCAATATAACCTATGATGTCTGCAATGCGGAAAATTTCTGGCGGAATCGCGGAATGCAGTCATATAATGGAATTTACCGTATAATGCGGAATGTCATGGAATTTGTCGAAGTTTGGATGAATTAATCAAAAGTAGGTCAGTACACTTAAATCGACTCGCGCTATGGACTAGTATCTATAAATATTAAAAAACACTATTTAAATATGAATCCTGCATGTTCTGCATCTCTGTTAATGAATGACACAGACGCAGCGGTTTCATTTACTGAACACATACATACTGAATAACGGTGATGCTCGCGGTGTTTTCAGCATCTGCCGCCTCACTAAATGAGGACATAAATACATGAACAACATCCCCAGAACTGCTCGGAGAGTCACTTCATGAGCATTTGACTGTTTCATTTGAGTAAAACGATCGCCATATCATATATACATAGGCTACAGAAACTTAAAAGGTCCTCATGGCAACCTGTCAAAATATAAGTTCGGTTTAGCGAATATATTACTGTATAATGTAATACAACTACAACAATTATTACAACTTTTGTTGAGAATAATCACACTACGCTAAATACGCTTACTTTAAGTTTTACAAAATGTTTACAGAATGCTTCTGGGTGATCCCTGCACTTATGTTGTTATTAATATTACTGTTTATTTAATGTTGTTGTTATTAACAGTTTTCAGAATTAAATACATGTTTAAAAACATTTAAAGAACGTTTTTTTTTATCAGAGCTCTTGTTATTATTAATTTTGGCATTCATTTTCATTTTTACACCAGACACGTATATCGGTTCAAAATATCGGTTATCAGTCTACTTGATCTGTAATAATCGGTATCGGCATCGGCCCTGAAAAACACATATTGGTCGACCCCTATTTCTCAGTTCCAAAAATGGAATAAACAGCTTTGCGTTCTATTCATGCCCGATTTACAAGAGCTACATCGGACAAACGAACCGAAAGCGGAACAAATCTGCGCTACTCGTTTGGGCTATACGGCGCAGGCCATTTATATGCTCGGACCGGCTGCTCTCGATCTCACGACGCTGTTATACAGCGCTGGGACATACAGTGAAGAAAGTAGAATCAATAACATCTCTGTCAAATCTTGTGAGAAGCATTCAAATTCTGTTAAAGCTACAGACATCAGAACAAATGCCACTGATGTGGAAACCAGGAGAAACATTGTTCAATAAACATCACCACCATTCACCATGGATTTAACATAACTACAGGAACAACTTGTGGCAGAAATGGTCTTAATGTCTTAAAGTGTTTTTAAATGCTTCACACAAATTTTCCCAGCACTTCAAAACTTTAAGTATTACTGACTTTTAAAGTTATTTGTAATGTGATGACATTATTTGTTCATCCTTCATAGGTTGTCCCATTTATAAAATTAAAAGTTTCATAATGTAGGAAAGCAAACACTTATTAAAAAATAAAAAATACATTAAATGGCCACTATTAGATGGCTGCAGAGAAGTACTTATAGGCTTATCAGCCATTTCCACACCCTAATATATATATTTTGTATTTATTAAATTATATTTAGACATTATGAATGACATTGATAAAAGTTAATTTTGAACTGCATCTCAACTACCCAGACAGCACAAGTACATCTGTAAGACGTCTGCTAAAGATCTGGGAAACATCTGCTGTGTAATCTTATAAATGTCTCAGAAGCAGTTTTACATGCATTTAATAAATCTCTATTTGACATCTGACTGGAAACATATTAGAGACGTATTGCAGATGAGCAAACACTCTTAAAAATACCTCTTGAATATGTAAATGCAGACATCAAATAGACATCTCCGAGATATACATGTGCAATTAGGGTGAGTGCTTTACTGTCAGGTGCTGGTTCTGTAGAACTTAAGGCACTGGTGCTGGTGTCCTCAAATGTTAGTCTGGAGCCCTACGATGGGTCTCGAAGTCAGAAAAGTCATAACAATATTAGAAGAATGTTGTCTGTGGTATATTTTCACTGCAAAACAATAAGAAAGCAAATTTTGAGAAAAGCCGAGCAATATCAGTCATTTTAGGCCGCACAAATCTGAATTTTTTTTTTTATAGGTTTAAGTGGAGGGTTTGAGAAGCACTTCACTAGAGCATCCCTTCATTCAGACACAGTGGAATATCTGATAAGAATCAGTGTAGAGGGACCAATCTGGAAGATGTTGATGCTAGAGAGAGTGTGGCCAGCTGGTTTAGCCGAGGCCAAAGATCAAGAAGGACAAACTACAGGAGTTGGCCATCCGAGGGGTATGTGACTGCAATGGAGGATAGTCCATAATACATTGAGCCATGAGATGTTCAGTTTGATGCCCTTAAAACACTTAATTTAGATTTTATTTTTATTTAATTTATCTTGAGATGTTTTAACTTTAAGCAATTTAAGCAGCAACACTTTTTCAGTAAGTTACCTTTCTTGTAGAATTGCGCTTCAAATAAAGAACTTTATGTTGACCACATTGTTAGTTAATCGTGAACTAGCCAATATTGCCTATATGAAAATTTGGGTGCACCTCACTTTTGTGCTGGTGCACCTAAGAAAAAAAGTTAGGCGCACCAGTGCAACCAGTGCAAAAAGTTAGTCTAGAGCCCTGTTTTACTATTATATTCCTTCATTCAATGTATTTAATGCTCCTGCTAAATATGCCTATCGTACCTGAAAATAAAGCACTGTTTGTTTTATTTGTATATTATGTGTATTTGTAATATGTGTATTTGTTCTTATTTTTAATAAAAAATATAAAATAATGACCGATTTTTATCTTCGCCTACTTTGGCCTAAATATCCACCATTGTTTTTATATGTGTTACCTTGAAAGGCTTTGTCTTTATAATAGGGAAATTATTTTGGCTGCACTGCTCAGAAAAAAAATAGAAAAACCAACATAACAAAGAATCGTGTATCGTGATATTTTTCCCATATCGCCCACCCCTATAAAAAGGTAAACCTCACATTTCAGCCTTTAAATAAAGAAAAGGGTTAAGTCACAATGATAAATGATTAATAAACGACTCTTAAATCATCCCAGCTTTTCCTTCCTGTTTTCACTCAAAACAAAACTATTCTGCTGCTGTGCGCATGCGAGACGTTACCTAAAACTGTGCTTTATGCTGGACAGTATTCATTTATCGTGAAATGTTCAAATCGTGGTAGTCGAATACGGTTTTAATGATAATTAAAATATGAAGCGGTAATACTAACCGTGGGGAATTTTATCATGATTTATCATCAAACCGTTAATCGTTACAACCCTAATCGCTTGAGATGCATTTTGTTTTTGGTAAGAAGACCCACTATGTGTTTTTAATTGAAATATAGAATATATATATATTAGTGGAACATATTAGAATATGTGTGCTACCCAAATAATGACTAAAAGTAAGTCTTTGAGAACGGGTTTCTCAAGCCAGGTGGCGATTAGACCAGGGCTCATCTCCTGTTTCCAAAATGCATCACAAACTTTAATCTCTTCCCGTCCCAACCCCACGAAAAAAACTGGAGGAAAATCCTGCTCCACTCCCGGAAGAATGACTCCCATTCCCTCCCACTCCCGTGTTGGTTTTTATTTTTATTTTGCCGATAACTGTCAATTACAGTAAAATATAGTACAGATCACAGCGTGCCCACCTTATTAGTTGAATAAAACCCAAAATGTCGCTTTTTGTTATTATATTGAACTGAAAGCCATCTTATGCACAGTGTTGCACAGATTAAATTTCATGTAAATCATCCATGCTAACGCACACGCCTTCTATTTTTATTTTTTAGACATTTCACTCTATGATATATTTTCGAAGTTTCTCGCTCAAGTTCACATGAGACCTAAAGCGCATCCTGTTTGCTTAAAAGCGCAACGTTTCGTTTATTCTGAGTGCACACAAATAAACGAGAGTCTTTACAGATTCGAAAGATGTATTAGGCTACTTTTATCTGTATGACCAAAATGACGGAGATTTTAAGAGCAAGTGAGCGCACCGGAGCCTGTCCTGCAGCAAACGCTCCTCCACACAAACACTTCAATAGCGCACATTTCTCTAGGTTAACATCATATTGAGCGGCCATGTAAAGTTGTTACTACATACATCTTTCAGATGAAAAGCCATATTTGAGGTTGATGAGACCTATAGGTAAGCGCTTGGATGTCCTGCCCGATTGTATTACCACATAGACCAGCCGTTAACAATCTGTCCATCACGGATGCGAGCCTCTAGTTCAAGACTCGCTCGCCCCTACAGTGCAATTCGCTAGGTATACATCCGCACTAAAATATCAGGGTGAAAGTCATCATAGCTTGCGTAGTATAGACCCAGCTCCCAACCCAACTTTGAGAATAGATTAACGGCGATATTTGTTTTAATTGTCGCCCGATAAGAGTCTCATGTTAACGCAGCACGTTAACGCCGATATAACCCACCACTAATATATATATATATATATATATATATATATATATATATATATATATATATATATATATATATATATATATATATATATATATATATATATATATATATTTAATAAAGGAATCTGAGGTTTCTGCAGTTTAAGCTAAAAACATAAAAAGACTCAAAATGGCAATATATATATATGAAATCATTTATTTTAAATAGCGAGAGATAGATAGAGAGAGAGGTATGAAAGTGCGCAGACATGTGAACCTGGATCTGTGCCTTTTCTACAAGCAATGAGGCTTAGTTACTCAAAACAGCGATTTTACCCCTCATTGCAGAGAAATATAATGTTGCGACTTGCCAGTCAGTAGCCTATCGAAGCTATTTTACTAATAAAAGTTTCCGTGCTGTTCGTGCGCTGCGCGATCTCTGATATCTGTGCAATAATGTGTGTGTGTGTGTGTGTGTGTGTGCGCGTCTATGAAAGCAGCGTAGCCTGCATATAATTTTGGTTTAGCTACAAACCCGACCGAGCCCGAAGCTATCCATTAAACATTAACCCGAACCCGACCCGAGCCCGCGGGCCCGAAATACTTTCGGGTTTCAAGAAGCAGACGTCTACTGTGAACAGCCTGAATGATGGCACTTATGTGAAAATTAATTTTAACGTCTATCTTCATAATAACCTATTTCATATATATATATATAAATATATATTTTTTAAATGAACATGTTCACATGCTCGAAGAAGACGAGAGTGCAATCTGTTCACAATTAGCCCGGGGAACTTTTAATTGAACTAGGGAACGAATATAGAGCCCTGCAGCTTCTCAGAATTCTCCTCAGCTGTTGAAGCCATTAAAACAGTTCCGTTTTGGTTTTTATTTGGCAAAGTAATCATTATTTTGTTTCTTTATTAATTTAATTCAGAAATATGATTGGAACATTATACGTTTGTTAAATTCAAGTGTTTTTTTTTTTACATACCTAGCGGCCAGCGCAAGTTTGATCAGTTTATCTTTCTCAAATAAATAACTAAATAAATAAGATTTATGTCATATTTTAAGAATAAAGTCAAAATTACAATAATAAAATCATGTTACATTGCGTGAAGTTAAAGTGAAAATTACACCTGTATACTCAGCCAATAAAAAAAAGAAAGTCTGTGGCATACAACCTGTCATTCTTCACATTTAACACGGGCCCGAGCCCAAATGAACCACACTCTGGCCCACCTCTTACAACCAAGCCAGGTTCTGCTAAACGAACCGTGCCCGAGCGCAGCACGGAGCGATCATATCAGTCAAACAAACAGGGCTTTGGGGCTCAGACGTGGCTCGGGGATGGTTCAAAACACCCAGTGTGGGTACACCTTTAGAAAATAATCACACAACCTAATCGATATTCTATAATTAAATCAACTAATCAAATATTCGAAAATCGTGACCCATCCCTAGTAAATAGCTACATGAAAAAAGTAACTGAATGACATCATTATTCTGCCAAACATCTCCTTTTGTAAGTCATATAAGAAACAAAATAAAGGTAAGTGATAAGACGCTTTTGGATAAAATTGTATTCACAACATAATGTCTTAAAATACCTTTATAGGGTTATGATAACCAAAACAGTCCTTAGCTAGATCAAGCTTTCATCTCTATAAACCAAACTATCACTTTAATGAAATTATTTTATTCCCACTAATAAAAATATGTTATCACTAGCTAGCGCCGCACTGGAGAACTGCTTTAGAACAGAAAATCAAGTTGTAATTCTAACTGAAAGCGACTTGGACTCTGGTCATATCTATCATATTTTTTTCCATTGCATCGTGTTGAATCGCATCGAATCGCACTGCATCATAATAGGGGTGAATCGTATCGCAAGCTCCTTCAGATTTATCGTATCGTTGGCTAGCATCGAGATGCGAATCACATCGGCCTCAGTTATGGAGATGCACATCCCTAAAGGATACAGTACATACTTAGTATGCTGCACATCAGCGACAATGTAGTGTACTTCTGTTTGCAGTGTTTACTAATCAAGACTGTTTTACATATTTTTTGAAAAACGCAGGCCTTATACTGTATAGCCTTCAATGCAAAGTTTACGACTGAAGACTATTTCACACTATTTTTGATAAAGTCACATGCAGCACATGCATAGTGTGCACTAGTAAGATCAAGTGGTAATGTTTGTAACATTTACTGTTGCAGAATGTTTTTATGTACTATTTCTAAAAAACTATTTACAGGCAGCACATGTTCCATAGTATGCCGCACACTAGTGAATTCAAGTGACAACGCAGCATACTACTGTTTGTAATGTTTACTATTGGAGGACTGTTTTACATAATATATTTAGACAATCAGAGATACTATACAATACATACTGAATAGTATACCACACACTAGTAAGGACAAGCAATAATGTAGTGTACTACTAGGGCTGTAGCTATCGAATATTTTAGTAATCGAGTATTCTACCGAAAATTCCATAGATTAATCGGATAAGAACTACTTTTTATTTTTAAAGAGCAACCCTAAGTATACAAGAGCAAATAAGACAAGTCTCTTAAAATGAACAAGCAATTTGTTTTTTTTTATTGCTGAAATAGCTGAAATATATTAACTGAAAACTAAACCCATTTAGTGCATTTAATTGCCATATTACATTCAAAATGCAAATACAAATAAGGTAAATATAGTACAACCTAAAACTAAGACATAAATCTAAATAATAGTATTATAAAAATTATAATAAAATCTACATATTGTGCAACTTACCTTCCACCTTTGATCCTAACTAAAGCTCAAGCATGACAAGCCTTTACTGTCTTCTTAGAAAAATTGTGGTTTTTGTGGGAGGCAAAAATTAGTGGACAGAAAGCTTATGTGGAACAAAAACAAGAGTCCATACACATAACATTAACACATTATTCAGCAACATGAATTTAAAAGTTATTTGGAGAATAAACCCTCTTAAATGTTTCTCTGCATACTGGTGTGTGTGTGTGTGTGTGTGTGTGTGTGTGTGTGTGTGTGATCCTTTAAAGGAGCATGTGGTTGCAAACACAGTGCTCTGTATGTAGTTACAGTAAATGGAAGGTATGCACTGAAATAAAATTATGGGCCGAAACAGAGAATTCTGGCTGTTCTTGGTCCAAAACCAAAACCGAAAATGCTTTATTTTATTAAATACTATAAAGTAATTTTGAAAGACTTAATTTAATTCAATTTTAATGACACGGAATTTAAAAAACACAAGCCAATAAAGAAACCACACTTTTATTGAAAGAAAATATGACAGAAAATATATTAATATTAAATATCAATGTATTATTTGTATCCAGTTCTATGCAACAGAATCAGACATAACTTGTTGTTTTTGACTAATTATCCAAATAATGTATAGTCCTGCAAACAGGGTTTTTCAAATCTCAAAATGAGGCGGAACCATCCTGATCATGTGCACACAATGTACACTCATTTTATATGCAATGTATTTTAGGTGTTATAATAATTATATGATTGAAGAAAATGACAATTATAAAGTAGGGGTCGACCGATATGTGTTTTTCAGGGCCGATACCGATACCGATTATTACAGATCAAGTAGACCGATAACCGATATTTTGAACTGATATACGTGTCTGGTGTAAAAATGAAAATGAATGCCAAAATTAATAATAACAAGAGCTCTGACAAAAAAACGTTCTTTAAATGCTTTTAAACATGTCTTTAATTCTGAAAATTGTTAATAACAACATTAAATAAACAGTAATATTAATAATAACATAAGTACAGAGATCACCCAGAAGCATTCTGTAAACATTTTGTAAAACTTAAAGTAAACGTATTTAGCGTATTGTGTGATTATTCTCAACAAAAGTTGTAATAATTGTTGTAGTTGTATTACGATACAGTAATATATTCGGCTAAACCGAACTTATATTTTGACAGGTTGCCATGAAGACCTTTTAAGTTTCTGTAGCCTATGTATATATGATATGACGATCGCTTTACTCAAATGAAACGGTCAAATGCTCATGAAGTGACTCGGAGCAGTTCTGGGGATGTTGTTCATGTATTGATGTCCTCATTTAGTGAGACGGCAGACGCTGAAGTCACTGCGGCAGCCACGCGCGCTTCAGTATGTGTGTGTGCAGTAAATGAAACCGCACGCGTCTGTGTCATTCATTAACAGAGATGCAGAACATGCAGGATTCATATTTAAAGTTTTTTGCGCTTAATATTTATAGATACTAGTCCATAGCGCCAGTCGATTTAAGTGTACTGACCTACTTTTGATTAATTCATCCAAACTTCAACACATTCCGTGACATTCCGCGTTATACGGTAAAGTCCATTATATGACTGCATTCCGCGATTCCGCCCGCATTTTCCGCATCGCGGACATCATAGGTTATATTGAGCTGTTTTGCAACTTCAGCAACGTCTGCTGCTGCCTTACTTTTGAGAGACAACTGATGCGTGATCACGGAGGCAGCTCCAGTTAGCAAGTGCTTTCGCTGTGAGACTGCCTTCAGTTTTCCGCGTTGATTGGTCTGACTCGTGACTCTCTACATATCAGATGAGCGGTGGGCGGAGATTGCTCTAGGCCACAGAGTGTTGAGCTCAGACAGGCTGCATCGAGCCAAATAGTGCATTTAAACATTAAATAGTTTCACCTGTATTATTTATTCACCAATAAATAATGTCACCTGTATATAGTATGTTTGTTTGCATAAAAAAAAAAAAATTATCGGCAAATCTGTTTTTAAAATGGCCGATATCGATAATCGGTAAAATGCTTAATATCGGCGCCGATAATCGGTCGACCCCTATTATAAAGTAATGGTTTTTTTTCTCTCACCTAGTGTTTTATTGTTTTTTTATTAAATAGCCAAATTAAATATTTTATTTTTCCTCAAAAATTCTTTCTTGCGTATCTGGTTATCAAATTAAGGCATAAAACATCTTTACATTTTTGAAAATTAAACTTTTTTGGCAAACAAAGTGAATTTACTATTAAAATTAAAACATGTTGGAAATGTTGTGTGATCATTCCTTAAAAAAAAATAGTTTTCATAATTTAAGTAGTAGTGTGTACATTCTGCTGAACAAATATTTCTGCTGCACGCACCTCAAAAATACTTTTATTTTGACGGGTTGCCGTGAATACCTTTACATTTCTGTGATATGAGGATATGAAACGCTTTTACTCAAATGAAACGCTCATGAAGTGACTCAGAGCAGTTCTGAAGATGATGTTCTTGTGTTTATGTCCTCATTGAGACGTCACGCCTGCTTCAGTGTGTGTGTGTGTGTGTGTGTGCGCGTGTGTGTGTGGTAAAGGAAAACGCGTGTCTCTGTCATACATTCATACAGATATGATTGCGTATAATATGAGTTAATGCTCATCAGATCGCGTAAATCAGCGGGAAATTAATAGAAATGATGATTCGGTGTAAAGAAACAATCAAGTAAACATGTATTATCAGCGAATGTGAGCAGATCAGTGAAGAAACATTTTAACAGCGTTGCCCGGATCAGCTGTACTGCATGTCACTCCCAGCACAGCAGCGCAACTGCAAACAGCAACAAGTACACTAACGTTACACAGACCTTTCTTGTCGGCGCATTATTGGAGCGGACTCTACTTTTCCGATGAGCATGAGCGGTAACTGAGCATAATGATAGAGAGGAGCATCACACAGCGAACTGATGACAGTTGAGGGAGAGCGGAAACCTGAACAGTGCTGTGCGGCATATATTTTCGGCTGCCGAAAATTCAGTGCATCCCTAGTAAATGGACAAAACGATTCTTAGAGGCACATCATTTGCCTCAATGATTTTTTGTATTCGAGTTACTCGAGTAACTCGAGGAATCGTTTCAGCCCTATGTACTACTGTTTCAAATACTATATTTAAAAATAACAGGTAGTATGTACAGTGCCTACTAAGGCTGAACGATTAATGCATTTGCGACAATATCGCGATATGAAAAAACATGATTTTTTAACCGCAAAGGCTGCGATTACACATGGGCGAGAGTAATGGGCGCGTTCGAATTTAAGCGCCGCTGCATAGAATGGTCACTGTATGACATCAAATTACCACGAGAGCCATTCGAAAGCATAGGAACCATCTGCTCTCTTATCGCTCTCACAGTACTTTAATGTCATACACTGACCATTCTGTGCAGCGCCTCTTAAAGTCGGACGCGCCTATTGTATGACGATCGTATGACATCAAAGTATGGCGAGAGAAAGCATTAGGAGACGTCCGCTCTCCTATAGCTCTCGCGGTACTTTGATGACACACACCGATCGGTCTAGCAGCGCTGCTTCAAGTCAAACACATCTAAGCAGTCTTCAGAGGAAGCATCATGTTAGCACGCTGCTATTTTGCCAAGTCCGCAGTTTGCCGCGGGTTGTTTTCGTGTCCGCGGGTCTTTCATAACATGTGGAATTGACGCACTACATGTAAACGATATCCTTTTTTTTGTTGGTTTTTTTATATAATGAGTTCGTTTGGAAGTCTTCAGCTTTTAAGAACTGCCGGGTTCTCCTGTAGTGGGCGGAGCTAATGCGCAAACGGCAATCTCATTGGCCAGCGCTCATCCATTATCAACTCTGTATTGATTTCAGCGAATCAATTTGAGCGAATGCAGACTATGTGATTAATATTCATAAACCCAACAGCTCAATAATCCTTAGTGCGTTTTATATGGTTATTAGTAGTAGAATTCGTTGTAGTTTTGTTATCGTATAAGCATAATTTAGTTTTTTCCATAGTAACACTAAATGACAAACAAAATCTTTAGCACCACCACCAGTCCTAAGTTCAGATAACATGTCAAATATGCATTCATACATGGTTATTCTAATTACTAAAGTTCTACCATTATATAATGCTAAAATTTACTGCTAAATTATCATATAATGTTTGACTGACTGATGCTGAGTGAGATATAAAAAAAACTGCTATTTTACAAACATAAACATGTATAAATATAATAGTATATCAGATAATTAATATTAATCTGGTGAGTAAACTAAAATAAATGACAAGCCAATGGAGATTCTATTGCCAAGGTGTCCATAGAGGGTTGATAATATTTGCAATAATCAATTGGATTTGATAGGTGTCTCTCACATTATCCCACAGAAACATTAAAATAGTGTAGATTAGTGTACAATGTTTTATAATAATAATAATAGTTTATACTATTTAGTGACCATTTTATTCATTTAACATTTAATACTGGGTCATTTAATTTATCTGACATATTTGAACCCTTTTTGAAACCCTGGTAATTAGTTTATTTTATAATGATGTAACTATTTATGATAAGTAACTAGCAATCCTCCTAATTACTTTTTAAAGTAACGTGCCCAACACTCACACTATACAATGATTTATTGCTTCTCTTTGTTGAATAATAAAGAATATAAACAGCTTTAAAAAATTGCATATTAAATCGCAATCGCAATATTGGTTAAAACAAAATCGCAATTATATTATTTTCCAAAATCTTTCAGCCCTAGTACCTAATGCATATAGTGTGCCAAGCACTGATGCAGTGTACGCTAATTTGTAACGTGTACTACTGAAGACTGTTTCAAATAATATTTTAAGAACAATTTCACAGCATAAACACAAATGAAATCAAGCGAAAATATAGCACACTACTGTTTGTTTTTACTGTTGAAAACTGCTTTACATACTATACTTACAGGCAGTAAGTGCACAGCACATACTGCATAGTGTGCCGCACACTAGTGAGGACAAGTGACAATGCAGTATGTAACTGGTATGTACGGTAGACACTGAACAGTGAGCAAAACACAAATGGTCAAACAACGACATCGTGAAGACTGTTCGTAACGTTACTGTTGAACACTGTTTCACATACTGTTTTTAGAAAATTGCAGGTATGCCAGTGTGGTCAAATGACAATACAGTGCCCTACGTTTATAATATTTACCATAGCATAATATTTCACATGGTATTTTTATATAAAATAGCATACAGTACATACTACACAGTATTTCACACACTAGCTTCCCATTCTGAAAGTAGCCTGTTTTCGCAGCCCTGAAATCTTGGTCAAATTTTGTGTGGAGTTTCCGGAGCAACATTGTCAATCTATGCGCAACTCTGATTGAGATGCAGCACGGGTAGTGCAGAGGTCGCACCGGTTTGAGAGTAAACACAGACAGACACGCTGCCAGACACAGCAGGTGCTAAACATGAGGGAGGGAGGCAGGAATACGGATCATCCCTTTTCTTTCGCTCCCTGTTTAATGACCCACATCACGGAGCCAGACTCGTGGAAGTCCTCGCTTACACACGCAGCTGTCTAGTGCCAACGTCCCACCCTCTCCGTGCTTGGTTGGAGCCGAGCCAAAATGCAAAGCAACGTCCACATTCGGAAGCACCGTGGAGTCTCGAGTCCCAACAGGGATCCAGATTCCTCACTCCACCATCGGGCTGAAGCTCTTTATAGTGGCTCCGGCGGGGGCTATAAATAGTCTCTCCGCAGCAGCAGACCACAGCTGACGTTCCCAGCGTCTGAAAGATAGCGGTAGGTGCGCCTAGCCTGGGATTTCACTCGGATGGGGAGGATAGCAACGGATACATACAAACCAAGACTTTTAGCTCAGCTATCCATCTCTGTTGCTATAAGTTGCTCCCTAAATCCCACATTTCAATCTTAGAATAATCCATTTTAAGTGTTTACACCGTGGGTGTTCTAATTCCAATTCTGAATCCATTCTGATTCATTTGGGCATTTCTCAGTTAGAATATCAATTTGATACTAGAAATATCGCAACTGATATTTGTTTTCAGCAAGGATGCATTACATTTATTTAAAGTGACAGTACAGACTTGTATAATGTTACTAAAGATTTATATTTCAAAGAAATGATGTTCTTTTGAACGTATGAAATTCTGGGAGGCGGGTATCATGTGTTTTTCCACACAACAAATATGAAGCAGCACAACGGTTTTCAACATCGATAATTGTAAGTAATGTTTCTTGAGCATCAAATCACTATATTAGAATGATTTCTAAACGAAGAAGGTTTAATATGCACTCATCCAAAAACTTTAGGCAGGTGCTCGATCACATGAAACACTTCATTGTCAATAAACTAAAATCAGCACACTGCCACTACTGCTCTCAAAAAATCAATTTATTAAAATAACACCACTTCGACCCTAAGTTTGTTTATTGACAATGATTTCTAAAGGATCACGTGACATTGAAGACTGGAGTAATGATGCTAAAAATTTCAGAAGTTACATATTCAAAAATGTTATAATACAAACTAGCTATTTCAAATTGTAATGATTTTACAACATTTTACTGTATTTTTTTGTTTTACTGTTTTACTGTATTTTTGATTAACTAAATGCAGCCTTGGTGAACATGTGAGATTTCTTTCAACTTTAAAAACTATACAAATCTCCAACTTTTGAACGGTTATAAAGAAATGCTCCAGAAATGCTTCCAGCTAATGCAAACGTATACATTTTAAAAATGAACCACGGAGCCCACAATATGAAATTCAGAACTTTCTGAACAAAAATAATAATTAAACAACCTCAAATTGCTCTGAAAATACCATCCAAATATCAGTGTTTCCCCTATCATTATTTTAGGGGGGCGCCCCCTTGAAGGTCAAGTAATTTGTATTTTCTATATAGCGCCAGATCACAAAAGAAGTCATTTAATGTTACCTTTCCTATAGAGCAGGTCTATAACGTTACCTTGTTCTTTTATTAAACAAACTAAGTAGCCTGATGTTATTCATCTTATTTACAAGACGCATGTCATTTCTGTCTCTACTTTACATATTCAAGCTCTCTATATCACCCACAGCGGAGTTCAGCCCCGGTTCACACACACACACACAAACGTACGCACACAAGTGAGCACACTCCCACTTGTATTTGTAAATATTAAGCCGCAAATCGACTATCTAAATATGAATTCTGCATGTCTTTGTTAATGAATGACGCAGATGTGTGCTTTTGTTTACTACTTGTACAGAAGCGCGCGTGATGCTTGCGGTGATATTTGATATTAGCGTTTGCCGTCTCGCTAAATCAGGACATTAATACAAGAACAACATCTCCAGAACTGCTCTGAGTGTCACTTCATGAGCATTTGAGCATTAGTAAAACTATCCTCAAATCATATATAACATTACGCAGAAATGTAAATGTATTCACGGCAACCCCGTTAAAATAAAAGTTTGATTTCACTACATTGTGCAGAAATATATTAATATCGTACAGTAGAAAGCACGCAATAAGCTGCTACCACTAATGGCGCTTTTCCACTGCATGGTACGGCACGGTACGGTACGGTACGGTTCACTTTTGGGGGGTTTTCCACTGGGTACTGTACCTGGTACCTGATACTTTTTTAGTACCACTTCGGTCGAGGTTCCATCGAGCCGTACCGTTACCAAAACGTGACGTGTAAACTCTGCTGATCACTGATTGGCCGGAGAGAATCGTCATTACTGCGTCACTGAACTTGCGACAACGAGACCCTCCTCTACAGCACGACCCGCTAGATTTAAATCAGCACAACCAGCGAAGGATCAGACGCAACTTCTGTTTAAACAAACGCACATTTTTGCATCAACCACAAAATAGCATTGTCGTTGTCTGTTGAGGAAGAACAGACGTTCCTCTCGTTGATAGCCGAGGAGCGGATCCAGCGAGAGCTTTATGGCACGACGCCGAAGGAAAACGCCTTGTGTATAACGTTACTTTTGAACTTGCTATATTTTCAGAGTATGTCTTCTGTTTATATTCTTACCTCTGTATCTGTGTTTTGCTTCAATTAAAAACAATCTGATCGAATAAGTGTACCTCCAGACTATATTAAATATGTATCATTGTATGAGCACGTAATGAACCTCTTGAAAAAGACAAATGATTAATGCCGCGATTATAAAAACCATCACATAAATAAATAAAAACAAGGGATACATTGTACATTTTGAAATATTCAAAAGTTTATTGATAATTCACTTTACAGAACACGCTGCATGAATAGTTAACTAATCAAGTAACGTTAACGCAGCACACCTGCACGAACATCCCTGCTCTCCTCATCTAACGTTACAGCCCGTGTCACTGTCACCACAGTCTCTGCTGCTGGGGGTAAATCACAAGCATTCTCATACTCATAGACCTCTCCATTGTTGTTAAAAACATCCACATGCCGAGAGTGAAGAACACTATTCCGTCTCCTTTCTTTGTTGTGAGTTTGTTTGTGGCGCGTTTACGATGATGTCATGGCAGTAGAGGCGGCGCAATTATAACGACGCGTGAATAATCCCGCCCACTCTATAGCGGTACTAAACTGCGGTGGAAATGCAAACCGACCCGAACTGAGCCGTGCCGTGCACGTGCATCGAGCCGTGCCGAACCGTACCGTACCATGCAGTGGAAAAGCGCCATAAAACTATTAAAAACCCTTATTTGTAAGGAATAATCTTACAATATGTCTTAAATGTTTTAATTATAAAAAAAAGAAAAAAAGATGCGTTCAATTTTTATTCATTAAAAGATAACCTAAATGAATGTTTTTATGCCGGAAAAAACGGCCAAGCAATAAACCTAGGGGAAACACTGATATCCAATATGTTTCGTATGCAAAATGTGTTTTTTGCAACGTGTAAAATCGTTATAAAATTCTAAAATCATGAAGCCTTAAACTCTGCAGTGCTGTGGTGAAATGTGGTTTAGGAAACACTGGCATAGATTTTAAAACCCAATATCAAGAAGTTCAAATTAAGATGATAAAAGCAATCTTTTTAGCCAGACCTACTTTATGTTCTAAGAACAGCAGAACAACAAAGCATGAACCAGGATTTGAAGATCCAGAATGTCTATCCTTATAATTCCTGCTCGGGTTTAGGAGTGTTTGCACACAAAACACTGCGAGCACGTGCCGGCTCTGAGCAGCAGACCGGTTCAGGTTTCACAAGGCTGTTCAGGCCAGTCCTGCTGCTGATAGACAGCAGTGGAGAGGAAAGAGAGACTGAGGGAACTCTTGGCACCGCGGTGGAAGGTTAACACGCGGCTGGTTTGGTCACATGGCTTACCACTAAAAGCTTTTATTGGGCTGAATCCCATCTTGTAAAAGTGTCATGTTTCCTGCTTTCATCCCAGTTCACAAACACGGCATTGTCTCTAAATCCCTGCTATGGTTTGAGATGCTTCTTTAGGTTACTTGACTTAGCTACTAGCAGAACATTTATTTCAGAGATGAAAATGTTTAGTTTTCAACAAATAAAAAATAGCATGCATGTCAAGATAGATTTCTTAATTAGTTTGGTTTAAATTCAATGGCATTTAAAAGCATTTTTTTCTATACAGAAAACTATATTTTCTTTTCTTCTAGAACTAATAATAATCGTTGAAAAATATATATTATACAGTATAAGCATTAACCGATTTGGTTGTTTTTCTGAAAACAAATAAATAATTAAATGGTACATAACATATTCTTATGATTTTTAGCTTTAGGAGGTAATTGTATTTTTAAAACAAGATAATTCAATTAAGATGATTTAATCATGCAGATGGCATGTTGCACTTTAGCTTTAACTGTTGGGATGCTAACACACTCTCTTGAGAGTATTTCTCAAAATAATTCCCATTAGCAATTTGACCTTCAACAATCTTCAAGAAAATGACATTTCAATTCAAAGCGCGTTTGTTTATGAAGGCTCTCGAACTTATGCACAATAAAAAGTTAAAATGAATTGTTTTTAGTGGATTTGACCATGAACTTGTCTAACTGTATTATAGAAATGTCTTGGAAGATAAAAGGACGTTTCTGTAACACAGCTCATAAAAAGCAATTAGCCAACTACTTCAAACAAGCAAACAATCCAAAATATGTAAGTTTTCATGTAACAAATACAGAAAGATGACAAAATCTCTCTGTGGTCTGTCACATACACACAAATAAAACATGCTGTGCTTGGCTTGGTTGGTTTCTGAGTGTGTTTCCTCTAAAGACAGTGGATTTAATTTGGTCTGACTGTCCTGTGATGCGTTATCACTACTGAGATGATCCAGGTCTGTGCTTTCAGACTAAAACAACACTAAATGACCCCACACAACTGGTGTATCATGCCAAAATTACTCTAGTGAAATATCTCCAGCCCTCTTGTTTGTTTCTGCTTGACTTCTGTAACATCAGTTTGGACGGCTGATTTTAAAGAGCCTTCATTTAAGAAAAGGAGCATTCTAGTCCATCTTTCACCCTGGAAGTGAATATCGCACCTCAGTCATCAAAAACATGCAAAAAACATCGCGATTTGCCGATAAAAAAAAAATAATCGACTTAATTTATGTGTCAGCGTAGGGACATTTTGGAGATTATCCCCTGGACGCAAAATGCGCACACTCTTCTGTATCAGCCGGGCCACAAGGATGCGCTGTTTGCATTCAAATCAGAGCAGAAATCGATGAAGACGATGTATCCCTGTGTCGAGGCTTATACAGAAGAGTGTACGGTGTAAGTGATTAATGGCAAAATTTTTATTTGTTCATTGAGTGTATTCTAGCTAAAAAAAAAATCATCAAATCAATAATTAATTACTAAATTAATTCTCCTTTTACATCCATTTTTGTTTATACATTGTTTTATTTGTATCTTTTAAATTACAGCAGTTTATGATTATCGTAACAAAATCACCCACGCCCATGTAAACATCGATCTTCAACAGATCTCTGGAGCTGTGCGAAGTTCCCTGCTGCTTCAAACGCTCCACCATCATTCCCCTCCAGGATTTCGTGGGACTTTTTTCAGATTTTTGCAGCCTAAAATTACTGATTTTGCTGTGGTATTTCTTATTGTTTTGCAGTGAAAATATACCATGGACAACATTCTTCTAACATTGTTATAACTTTTCTGACTTTGAGAACCATCGTAGGGCTCCAGACTAACATTTGAGGATACCAGCACCAGTGCCATTAAGTTGTACAGAACCAGCACCTGACAGTAAAGCACCCTAATCGCACGTACATTTAGGAGATGTCTATTTGATGTCTGCATTTACATATGCAAGACGTATTTTTTAGGGTGTTTGCACATCTGCACTACGTCTCTAAGACGTTTCCTTTCAGATGTTAAATAGATATATTTTACTTTATTTAAATAGACTTTTATTAGGGTCATCCATAATATCTAAATATACTTTGATACATTTATTAATATATATATATATATATATATATATATATATATATACATACATACATACAGTGGGGCAAAAAGTATTTAGTCAGCCACCAATTGTGCAAGTTCTCCCACTTAAAAGATGAGAGAGGCCTGTAATTTTCATCATAGGTATACCTCAACTATGAGAGACAAAATAAGAAAAAATCCAGAAAATCCCATTGTAGGATTTTTTTTAAGAATTTATTTGCAAATTATGGTGGAAAATAAGTATTTGGTCAATAACAAAATTTCATCTCAATACTTTGTTATATACCATTTGTTGGCAATGACAGAGGTCAAACGTTTTCTGTAAGTCTTCACAAGGTTTTCACACACTGTTTGGCCCATTCCTCCATGCAGATCTCCTCTAGAGCAGTGATGTTTTGGGGCTGTCGCAAGCAACACGGACTTTCAACTCCTCCAAAGATTTTCTATGGGTTTGAGATCTGAGACTGGCTAGGCCACTCCAGGACCTTGAAATGCTTCTACGAAGCCACTCCTTCGCTGTTCGGGCGGTGTGTTTGGGATCATTGTCATGCTGAAAGACCAGCCACATTTCATCTTCAATGCCCTTGCTGATGTTAGGAGGTTTTCACTCAAAATCTCACGATACATGGCCCCATTCATTCTTTCCTTTACACAGATCAGTCCTGGTCCCTTTGCAGAAAAACAGCCCCAAAGCATGATGTTTCCACCCCCATGCTTCACAGTAGGTATGGTGTTCTTTGGATGCAACTCAGCATTCTTTCTCCTCCAAACACGACAAGTTGAGTTTTTACAAAAAAGTTATATTTTGGTTTCATGACATTCTCCCAATCCTCTTCTGGATCATCCAAATGCTCTCTAGCAAACTTCAGACGGGCCTGGACATGTACTGGCTTAAGCAGGGGGACACGTCTGGCACTGCAGGATTTGAGTCCCTGGCGGCGCAGTGTGTTACTGATGGTAGCCTTTGTTACTTTGGTCCCAGCTCTGCAGGTCATTCACTAGGTCCCCCGTGTGGTTCTGGGATTTTTGCTCACAGTTCTTGTGATCATTTTGACCCCACGGGTGAGATCTTGCATGGAGCCCTAGATCGAGGGAGATTATCAGTGGTCTTGTATGTCTTCCATTTTCTAATAATTGCTCCCACAGTTGATTTCTTCACACCAAGCTGCTTACCTATTGCAGATTCAGTCTTCCCAGCCTGGTGCAGGTCTACAATTTTGTTTCTGGTGTCCTTTGACAGCTCTTTGGTCTTGGCTATAGTGGAGTTTGGAGTGTGACTGTTTGAGGTTGTGGACAGGTGTCTTTTATACTGATAACGAGTTCAAACAGATGCCATTAAGAGGAGCCTCTTAAAGAAGAAGTTACAGGTCTGTGAGAGCCAGCAATCTTGCTTGTTTGTAAGTGACCAAATACTTATTTTCCACCATAATTTGCAAATAAATTCTTTAAAAAGCCTACAATGTGATTTTCTGGATTTTCTTTTCATATTTTGTCTCTCATAGTTGAGGTAAACCTATGATGAAAATTACAGGCCTCTCTCATCTTTTTAAGTGGGAGAACTTGCACAATTGGTGGCTGACTAAATACTTTTTGCCCCACTGTGTGTATCTATATATATATATATATATATATATATATATATAGTGGTGGGTTGCATCGGCGTTAACGTGCTGCGTTAACGTGAGACTCTTATCGGGCGATGAAAAACATATCGCCGTTAATCTATTCTCAAAGTTGGGTTGGGAGCTGGGTCTATACTACGCAAGCTATGATGACTTTCACCCTGATATTTTAGCGGATGTATACCTAGGGAATTGCACTGAGAAGCGAGTCTTGAACTAGAGGCTGGCATTTTTCGGAATCCCGCGGATGGGAAACAAAATCGCTACGAATCACGTGAATGACGCAGTCCGTGATGGACAGATTGTTAACGGCTGGTCTATGTGGTAATACACTCGGGCAGGACATCCAAACGCTCACCTATCATTCATCAACCTCAAATATGGCTTTTCATCTGAAAGATGTATGTAGTAACAACTTTACATGGCCGCTCAATATGATGTTAACCTAGAGAAATGTGTGAAGAGTGGAAGCTGAATAGCGCTCGCTGCAGGACAGGTTCCGGTGCGTTCACTTGATCTTAAAATCTCCGTCATTTTTGGTCAAAAGTAGCCTAATACATCTTTCGAATGTATGTGTGTTACGTGTGTGTTAGCATGGATGATTTACATGAAATGTAATCTGTGCAACACTGTGCATAAGATGGCTTTCAGTTCAATATAATAACAAAAAACGACATTTTGGGTTTTTATTCAACTAATAAGGTTGGCACGCAGTGATCTGTACTATATTTTTACTGTAACTGACAGATATTGTACAGAAATATTGTACAGATATAAATACAGAAATATTTACATTGAATTTGACATTTTCATCAACCTCAGCAAAATATGTTTGGACATCATAGTGGAATGGGAGTCATTCTTCCGGGAGTGGAACGGGACGGGATTTTCCCCCAGTTTTTTTGTGGGATTGGGACGGGAAGAGATTAAAGTTTGTGATGCATTTTGGAAACAGGAGATGAGCCCCTGGTCTAATGCGCCACCTGGCTTGAGAAACCCGTTCTCAAAGACTTACTTTTAGTCATTATTTGGGTAGCACACATATTCTGAATGCCTTCGGCAGAATTCAAATGAGCCATTTTAATCTAGATTAATTCCAAGATTACAGTGAGATTAATCTAGATTAAAAAAATTAATCTATGCCCACCACTAATATATATATATGGGCCGTTATCGGCGTTAACATGCTGCGTTAACGTGAGACTCTTATCGGCGATAAAAAAAATATCCCCGTTAATCATTTCTCAAAGTTGGGTTGGGAGCTGGGTCTATACTACGCAAGCTATGATGACTTTCACCCTGATATTTTAACGCCGGATGTATACCTAGCGAATTGCACTGTAGGGGCGAGCGAGTCTTGAACTAGAGGCTCGCAGTCCGTGATGGACAGATTGTTAACGGCTGGTCTATGTGGTAATACAATCGGGCAGGACATCCAAACGCTCACCTATCATTCATCAACCTCAAATATGGCTTTTCATCTGAAAGATGTATGTAGTAACAACTTTACATGGCTCAATATGATGTTAACCTAGAGAAATGTGCGCTATTGAAGTGTTTGTGTGGAAGCGTTGCTGCGCAGGACAGGCTCCGTGCGCTCACTTGCTCTTAAAATCTCCGTCATTTTTGGTCATACAGATAAAAGTAGCCTAATACATCTTTCGAATCTGTAAAGACTCTACGTTATTTGTGTGCACTCAAAATAACAACGAAACGTTGCGCTTTTAAGCAAACAGGATGCGCTTTAGGTCTCATGTGAACTTGAGCGAAACTTCAAACTCCGTCTTTGAAAAATATATCTATAGAGAGTGAAATGTCTAAAAATTAAAATAGAAGACGTGTGTTAGCATGGATGATTTACATGAAATTGAATCTGTGCAACACTGTGCATAAGATGGTTTTCAGTTCAATATAATAAAAATAATAAAAACTACATTTTGGGTTTTTATTCAACTAATAATATATATATATATATATATATATATATATATATATATATATATATATATATATATATATATATATATATATATATATATATATATATATATATGGAGTGGAAATGGCTAATACGCCTACAAGCTAATAAGTACTTCTCTGCAGCAATGTAGTGGTAATTTGATGTCCTTTTATTCTTAAGTGTTTGCTTTCCTACATTATGAAACTTTTAGTTGTTTATGAATGAAGGCAACCTATGAAGAATGAACAAATAATGTCATCACATTAAAAATAACTTTAAAAGTCAGTAATACTTAAAGCTTTGAAGTGCTGGGAAAAATTGTGTGAAGCATTTAAAAACACTCGAAAACATTAAGAGCATTTCTGCCACAAGTCGTTCCTGTAGTTATGTTAAATCCATGGTGAATGGTGGTGATGTGTTTATTGAACAATGTTTTTCCTGGTTTCCACATCAGTGGTGTTTGTTCTGATATCTTTAACAGAATTCTGCGCTGAATTTGAATGCTTCTCACAAGATTTGACTGAGATGTTTTTGATTCTGCGGCTAATTCTACTTTCTTCACTGTATCTCCGAGCGCTGTGTATAACGGTGTTGCGTCGCGTGATTGAGAGCAGCCCGCGGCTCCGGCCCGAGCAGATAAACGGCCTGTAGCCCAAACGAGTGCGGATTCGTTCCGCTTTCGGTTCATTTGTCCAAAGTAGCTCTTGTAAATCGTTCATGATGAGGCTGTTCATTCTATTTTTCACACTGAGAAACAAACTTTCTTTGACTGAATGCGTTGCAATGTCACTAGACGCGCGTCTAAGCCCAAAATCTGCGGAACATTTAAGGCAATTAGGAAAATTTGCAAGCTTTTGTGAAAATTGTGAATAAATTCAGCAATCGCAGAATCAAAAATCCTGGAGGGACAGCACCATCATTACCGTCCCCAAAAAAGCCCAACATCACTGGCCTTAATGACTACAGACCTGTCGCTCTCACGTCTGTGGTCATGAAGTCACTTGAGAGACTGGTCCTGGCATACCTGAAGGACATCCCTAGACCCTTGCTGGATCCTCTTCAGTTTGCCTAAAGAGCAAACAGGTCTGTGGATGATGCTGTCAATGAGGGACTGCATTACATCCTGCAACACCTCGACAAACCTGGGAATTACGCAAGGATCTTTTTGTGGACTTCAGCTCAGCCTTCAATACCATCATGCCTGACCTTCTCTCGGACATACTTACACGGCTCTCCGTGCCCACCTCCATCTCTCAGTGGATCACCAGCTTCCTGACAGACAAGCAGCAGCTAGTGAGGCTGGGAAAATACACATCCAGAACTCTCATCATCAGCACTGGCGCCCTTCAGGGTTGCGTTCGGTCCCCATTGCTCTTCTCCCTCATCACAAATGACTGCACTTCAAAGGACCCCTCTGTCAAGCTCCTGAAGTTTGCGGATGACATTACAGTCATCAGCCTCATCAAGGATGGAAACGAGTCTGCTTACAGACAGGAGGTGGAGCAGCCGGCTGTCTGTGCAGTCTTAACAACCTGGAACTAAACACTCTCAAAACTGTTGAGATTATAGTGGACTTTATGAGAATCCCCCTGCTCTCCCCCCACTCACCATCATGAACAGCACTGTGGCTGCAGTAGAGTCATTCAGATTCCTGTGAACCACCATCTCTCAGGAGCTGAAGTGGGACACTCACATAGACTCTATTGCTAAAAAGGCCCAGCAGAGACTGTATTTCCTCCGCCAGCTAAGGAAGTTCAACCTGCCACAGAAGCTGCTGAAACAGTTCTACTCTGCCATCATCGAGACTGTCCTATGTTCATCTATAACTGTTTGGTTTGGTTCAGCTGCCAAAACAGACATTCGACTGCTGAGAGGATTATAGGTGCACCTCTGCCCAGCCTCTAAGAACTTTACACCTCCAGAGTGAGGAAGAGGGCTAAGAAAGTCACTCTGGACCCCTCACACCCAGCATATTCTCTCTTTGAACTGTTATCCTCTGGCCGGTGCTACAGAGCTCTGAGCACCAAAACAACCAGACACAAGACCAGTTTTACCCCCAGGCCATATTCCACCTGAACAACATAACACACCCCAGTACTGTACATCTGGAAATAACTCATCAAACCTTCATCTGTACATAAGACACATGCACAATTCTGTCTATGGTCATTTTTCTTTTCTGTATATTTTTATTTTATTACTATTGTTATTCATTATTATTGTTGTTTTTATTACCTTAATTATGTGTTGTCTGCACTATGTTTGCACTTTCTGTACTGGAAGCTCCTAACACAAAGACAAATTCCTTGTTTATTTAAAACACACTTGACAATAAAGCTATTTCTGATTCTAATTAACTCATGTATATCAAGATCTCTGGCTATAAAGCTAGAAACCCCCCAAAATGGCAAAAGAAAAAGAACTGTGCGTGTGTCTATATAACAGCCTACACTTGAAATATTTCATCTTTGAATCACTATATCAAATCCCTCAATGAATTCTGCAAAAAATTGGTCACGATTATGCCGTATGCTTGCCTCGTGTTATCATTTAATTTTAGGCGGTCATTAAACAGAAAACAGGAAGAGCATACACTCAACATAAAACAGTGCATAACTTATTTATTCAGATCGGCTGGAGCAATGCAGAATTCTTCATTTTCATATAACCAACATATTAAAATGCAAGTCAACGACAATAGGAAAGTTTATCATGAAATAGCATTAAAACGGCTCTTAAAAATGTGTAAAAATTTTAAAAAGTACATTTCTTACCATAAATGTATAAAAACAAAAACAAAATTGATTAGTAATATGCATTGCTAAGAACTTCATTTGGACAACATTAAAGGCGATTTTCTCAATATTTAGATTTTTTTGCACCCTCAGATTTCAGATTTTCAAATAGTGGTCTCTCAGCCAAATATTGTCCAATCCTAGCAAATCATACATCAATGGAAATATTATTTATTCAGCTTTCAGATGATGAACAAATTCAATTTCTAAAAACTGACACTTAAGGCTGGTTTTGTGGTCCAGTGTCACATTTATTGACTAAATATTAACTGGATAATATGAGAATGAGTTTTCAAGAGTTGGTGTGTGGAAAAATACTTTACTATTATAAAAAACAAAGCTCAGGTCACAAGAGGCATATCTGAAACTAGAATCGTTTGGCTTGATGGTGGAAAAACACTTCCTGAAACAAATGTCACACTTCACCTGTCAAAATAATCAATCATATCATGCAGTTTAGATCGAAAGCACGCAGCCAAGATGGATGCTGTGTGACGGTCCAACAAGCACTACTTTGTGAATGAACAGCACAGCAGCCAGAGAAACAGGTCTCTACAGGTGCAACATGACTTCTTGGCTATTAAACCGGGAGCTCAAGTTTACATACAAACACACTATCTGCTTGCAGACACAGATAATCAGATGCATTACATGCTGATTAGCATAGACGAGGGGATGCTGAATTTATGCAGAGTTTGTAACACATTTGAGTGCTAGTCATTGCACACATAATGCTAATCTAGGCCTATAGCATGCGCACTGCGATGGTCACTACAGCCATTTATGTGGTTAATGACAACTGAGGTGACGCTTCAAACAGGCCTAAAAGTAACAGGTTTGCAAGCTAATACAACAAAGTACTCTTCTAACTGGGCAACACAGGTTAACAAGTCGAAGCAACCAATTGTCAACTATTTGGACAAACAAGCTCACAAACAGCATATTCGCATGTCTCTGAACTCGCCTGGATCCTGTTTATTTACAGCAAAATTCATCCCACTGAACAAAGCAGGAGTGCTTGCCACATTCACACTCACATAGCCCTAGTATGACTTTTCGATCAGCAAGCCATGGGGTTTAATATTTTAAAGTCTCAGAAGTGCACTCAATAAGTTTTTGCCTTGTCAAGTTTAGATACACATCCACTTTTATGCTCTGTAAGGCCGGGCATACACTGTGCGATTTTCATCCATTTTGAGCCGAATTCTGACTCGTGCGACTCTTTGAGTCGGGCTGAATTTCAGCTTTGTCGTGCGTCGTTTGTCATGCAGTGTTCATGCAGTGTACAGGGGGAAACGAGAAGTGATTACAGGCAGTCAGACGATCGGATGAATTTCTGACAATTTGGTCGCTCCTCTTCCAGTATCGCACAATTGAAGCAAAGCTACGAACCGCCTGCCCTAAACAGAGTGCTTTTTCCCTCACTGCACCAAAACAGTACTTTAACTATTTAAACTTTATTGCAGCAAGAAAGAAAACTAAAAGAGCGAGATATTTAGATAAAATAATATTATTATCACGGAAAATGGGAATCATTGTCCATCATTTTGCAATCAGTGATAAAACAAACATATCGCAAAATTAATATTTCAGTTTTAAACCATGAAGGCAAGCAAGTGCATTAGAGCTGTCAAAAAAATATCACATTTCGAATATTCATCGAATTTAAAATACAATCCACATTTGAATGCAAAACGCTGCATTCGATTTTAGGTGTCCGTCAAGCAGCTTGGCACATGAGATGCAATGAAATAGGAGCACAATAACTCTAACATTTACATTTAGCTGAAATGTTTGTTTGGACAATTTAAACCTACAATTAAGTGTATTTGTATGATAGCACTAACTGTAAAGTGACTGTAATGAGGCAATCAAAATAGCCTTTTTACTCAATTAGCCTAGTCTGTGCCTTTTTATTTTTTAGTTTAGTAAATTTAACTGTTTTAAAAGCATTATTTTTGTTTTTAGATCATGTTACAATGTTACAATGTAATGAGATTTCAACCCTTTTTGCACATTATCTATGCCTACGTGGTTACATTCACTTTATTTATTTGTTTAATCCAAATTAAAAAATACAGATATGTACAGTATACCGCAAATCAGCCACAACATACAGCGATATGAATTTTTGCTCATATTGTTTTTTACTGAATTTATGCCTTTTAAATTCAAATTTTGATAATATTTTAGTAAAGAATTTAGTTTTTCAGCCAATTTGGCAGCCCTACAGTGCATACCACACAAACAATTGGCAAACTGCATGAGCGTATAATGCCCGAGAAGAAGTTTTCAAGTCTAGTCAATTCATTAAGCTACAGAAAGTGAAAGTAAAAACTGACCGAGCTTTCAGCATCTGTTGATGCATTACGGCACATATTCTCTCAGAGACTAAATTTATGGGTATCTTCTGAATGTATAAAAAAAAATCTCTTACGGCTGATAAACAACAGTGAAAAAACAACAACAGAATCAAAGTATTTCGCGTTAAACAAGTTGTTTTTGTAATTTCCTCCTCTGTATTTAAGGTTTTTTTTCATTGACTGAATATTCATCAAGCTGTTCATTCAGTGCTCGGAGTCCGGACAGAGGCTAGCTAGACGGTAGAGAATTTGAATTATAGGCCTGTTAATTGTGGAATATAACTAAATGTTTTCAATCATTTTCATCGAGGAGTAATCTAAATTAATATTTTATTAACCGGGCCTCAATAAATGCGCAATTATTTGGGGGCCAATGAATTGTAGCAGACCTATACATTTAATAATAAAACGACCATAATATTAATAATGGTAATATATGCATAAGTTACATCTGGCTATCGTCTATACATCATCTGCGCAACCCAAGTTTTTCACACATATAGTGTGAGCACATAAATGATGAGCTTTGGCTTTACATCGCATGCGATCTTCTCGTAGAGAGTTGATCCTTTGCTGAAATCGCAGCGACACGGTTTGGTCATGTGACCTCAAAAGCGGCGCCCATTAAAGGGCGACCCGCTCAACGTAAAAAACGCTTTTTCTGGAAAACTGAAATTAATATTTGCTTTATCAGAGATTCATAATAATACAAATATTAAGCGCTTTTAATAAAATCAACGTCAAACTCGTAATATATAAATATATATTTTTAATAAAATGTCTAAATGCAAATGGTGAACCTTAGTGACGCGTGAACGTCCTAGTAAGCAATAATAACCGTGCACATTTATGACTGCATCATAGCGACCGTAAACTTTCACTTTCAGATACTGTCCCGGGACATTCTCGTGGATCTGTCGCGTTCCTTCACGCACGCACGCACTTTCAGCTGATCTGAGAGAAACCTGAAGCATGAGCGTGATGATGGACAGACTGATGCAATACGCTATAAACATGTCATCTGGGCCTGTTACATGGATGTTTAAACGCACACAAGTTTGAACCATAACTAACTATCAGGCTACTTCTTTCCCTAAACTTCAGATGCATTATTCAGTTTCATTCTTAACATAAGTCTAAACTGCACATTAAAACTGCCGTTGTTTATTCACCCTCCTGTCTGTTAAAAACTCAAATGTCAGTCACCATTGACTTTCAGAGTAAGTTAGGTATTGAAAGCTCGTTTACTGTCAAACGAGTTTTGAACAGCATGAGGGTGACCAGATGATTTCATGTCGAGGTGAAGCTTAATGTATTGTTTCTGGACTTGTTTGACAGCTAGCGAGTGAATATGTGTGTTGTAGTGCTTCATAGTAGTTGATTAGAGGAGTAACTTATTCAGCAGGTTTGTGATCAGGCCTGCTGCTGGACTTTTACCTGGAGCGTCAGGAGCAGGTGCTGTCAGCTTCGCTCGCTTCGCGCTTGGAGGGCCACCTTCCAGCACATGTTCAGCCATTGCGATCAAAACGAGCTTCTGGCCGAATGTTGTGGAGGAAAAAATCAAAGTGAAGGATCCTTTCGTCCGAAAAACAGATGTTGCCTTACTTTTGAAAGACGTGGGAGTGTGAAGCGGCTCTGCGGAGGATTTTCTCAAAAAAGCAGCAACAGCGCCCCGCGTCGCCACCACCATTCACCCCATGATAATCCAACACCCAACACCCACATTATCATCGTTATAATACCGAGAGAAAACGCCTCCTTTCCGCGAATTCAACGTTGAATTCAATAAATGTCCACAGGAATCCACGCGCGCGAGCGTCGTTAATGTTACCACGGCACGCGATCCATTTTCTGACGTCAGTTTTTTTTCTGGCTCCGTGTGAAAATTCACGGTTGCGCAAAAATACGCAATTTTTGCAAAACAGTCCCCTCGGCGCTGTCTGTCTTCCAAAAGTGTCCGGTAAACAATAACCGCTCGGAGCGAAATACGGACGCAAGCGCCGCTCTGAAGGGGAAATCGGATATAGGACGGTTTTGTGGCCGACGAACGCCGATTAAATCCAGGATTTCTCGCCAAAAATTCCTTCGCGGCGATATAAAGGTGTCATTTTCCGTTGAACGGTGTAGTCAACCTTCGATTTGGATGCTCCGCGTTCAAAAATAGAAAATAGTGCCCTATCGAAATCCTGATGCCGAGCCGAGCCAAGATGGCGGCTGTTGATTCCTTCGATACTAAAGTTTTTTTTCTCTTTTTTCCAGATAGACGGAGCCGAGGGGAGGGGCGCGCGAGCGATCACGCCCTACGTCAAACCTGCTGTCAGCGCGCGAAGCGGCCGCTGGAGGCGCTAGACGATCACAAATCTGCACTCAGTCATTTACTTCACGCATCAATGAGCGTAAACAACATCGTACTGGGACAAGAACTTGAAATGGATCAACAGTTGTACATTTAGCCGGTAGTTTACAATAAAACAAGTTGTTGAGAAGCAATGCCATTTATATTATTTTTAAATATATAAAACTTACATTTATAATACCAAAATACATTATTTTGATATCGTATGCCTATTAATGTTTTGGGGACAAGATTTTGAAATAGTTTTACATTTAGCCAATATTATAGTTTGCATTAAAAAGTTGTTGAGAAGCAGTGCAAATGACATTCATTTTAAATAAATATAAAACTTACATTTTTCTATTCTGCTAATTGATTTTTTTTAGTCTCTTCTGATATTAATAAAAGTATCAATTTAAAACATTAATAAGTTATGATTAATCGTGATTTAAATCACTATTATTAATAATAAAAGCACATTTCTTCCACACATAAAGCAGACACACACAACTTCTGGTATCTTTTCATTGTTTCTCTACTGTTGAAATCTGGCACATGCACATGTATAATCAATTCTGAAACATAAAAATATAATCAAACAATACATGATATGTACATACAAAGTGAGTGCACTGTGCAAATGTATACAGATTATGCTTTGTGCCTGAATATGACGGCTAATAAATCAATACCCGCTGTGTCTCATGTGCATAAGGACAAATTATTGAAGAACGTGCTGCTGGAAAGAAAAAAAAATCAACAATAACTTGCCCGCATTCCACAGCTTCTGCCCACACTATTCAATTCTTTGGTATACACATTTCCATATATGGCACAAAAATAATTAATACACAGTAAATAAAAGCATGTGAATATTTAAGGGTACGTTTTTAACACACTTGAGCACCAACAAACTGGTTTTAGATTTGCACTCAAATATACGTCAAGTATACAAATAATTGAAAATAACAACAACGTGATTCTCCAAACTGAAACCAATCCTTGATTTTTAAAACTAAAATGCAGAAAACCTACAAGAATGCGGGCAGTGGTGAAGAAATGGGAACAATCTCACATAGAACAAGATTAAAGTCAAACTTTTCCATTTTAGTTCATTTAAAATATCATAAAACTTTAGTAGAATTGAATCTGAGGCACTTATCAAGAGTTATGCCTTAGGTGCTTGTTGCGTTGGGGAAACTGGGCGCAAAAACCCATTTCTCCTTGTTTTTAAGTGGCTCCCTTTCATAAATATGCCCTTTTGATATTAGGCTCCGTGGCTGCACACCGATTCATGCACAGCCCCAATAAATACAAACGCATTGAATACAAAACCACATACATTATGCACAGTTAATTATAATTCAATACTGTCAGCACTGGGCTTCTTTAGCCAATGGAGTGATACAATATCTCAAAGGTGAATGTGTTGGCTGGAAAGCAGTGCACCATAAAACAATTAACAGCGAAATCAAATCCCTTATCCATCCCAAAAAGTTCCATTTCAAGACACAGTGTAGTTTTTTTTTAAAGGCTGGAATTATAATTCACATCAAAGGAAATAATGATACAATAACATAATATTGCAGGTGTTCTGAAAGCTGCGGCGTCAAAAGACACCCTGATATTTTGACTCTGAAGCAACCTGGTGTTAAAATTGAGGGAAAAGTGAACAAAAAGGCACTGGATTTTTCCCATTTTTGAGAACAAACTAGTGTTTTCTGTAAACAGAAATAAAGAAAGAAATCTGTCCTCCTCAAACCTCAGAGCCAAGCTTATCCGTTATATAGAAGAAGATACAGATCCTAATAGGGACAAAAAATCAGGTAAAGAAAATCAGATCTCGGAACAACTGTCAAAAGAAAACCAATTCGAAGAGTTGCTGTCAAAATCTCAACAGATTGACACACTCAAATAAAAAAGCGATAAGATATTCTAAAAAAGTAGGCAGAAATAAACATTATAACAAAATTGCAGGCCGCTCGCCAACTATGGCAGCGCAAGAACCTTCTTCCTCAAGTTCATGGAGTGATTTGGTATCACAAGTGCTCGGTGAGCAATAAAACTATGGTGAATTGGCGATACCAACTGGCACGATCACAGTGAAAAACAACTGATTCGAGGCACTGAATGAAATGAATTAAAATGCACTGATAAACAATTCAGTGACCCTCTCTGTGAAATCCAGGCTAAAGTCTAAAAATCGAATTATGAGATAACAAGCATTAACGTTTGATTCCTACCATTCATTTCAATCTTTGACATGACCTTAATCAATCGATATTCTATTTTCAAAGAATCTTCTTTACCATATGAAGGATGATTTCTTGTAGAAAATGACTTGAGCTGGGTTTTCAGAGAGAGGGTCACATATATTCAACTGAACACTTCATTGAAGGCTTCGTTGGCTGGAGTTTACTGGATATATTTAGGGGAAAACACAGTTCTGCTGTGTTAAGATCCATACATATTGTAAGTGCCATGCTGAAAAATGTGATTTATTCATTTCATTTTGAATCCTGTAGGATGTTCCTTCAGGCAATGAGAAACGTTAAATGGTGGGGCTAAATTGTATGCAAAAAACTGCACTGACCCTCCAAACACAACATGTTTTCAACAAACATTACACTGAATTTCCGAATGCATTACAATCACCGGCCCTTGTATCCTCTAATGAAGGGGAGAGCGCGCACAGCATGGTTTCTGCTATCTTTCTTCATTGCGATTCAAACAAATAAGGCTGATTGTGCTATTTTTTCCTCATTTCATGAGTTGATATTTTGCGTAAGCCACTTTTACCTCCCTTTGATACAAGCTACATTGTTCGCTTCCAGATATACTGGATATTAATATAGGTATTGTGGAAAGAAGTGCCGGAAGCCCATCTTTATCTATCCGCCCTTGTCTTCCTTGATTTTATTTTAATGACATATATGTGACCGACTACGTAGTAGAGCGGTGAAACTAATACACTGACTGTATATTCATTATAATAACTTTAAAACATTATCCTGTAATCCTGATTCTAATTAGCCAAACGCTCATTTTCAATCGTTTTTTCTCAAAGAGAGAGAAAAAGAAAATACTGAAATAAATGAACAAAATAACACGGCATTAGATGTGTAATACATTACCCCAAAAAAATCTGCATTTTTCACGGTCCACGTCTTTTCAAAAAGCCATGCTGAAATATTTGTTCAAACATCTCTTTCATTTGTTCATTTGACTGATCTTAAATATCCTGAAGGCACTTTATAAACAAAAAAACGAATTAGAGAACTTCAGAACTATGAACTCCATCCATTTCCCCCTGTGTGCTACACTTAGCGCGCCCATTTTTCTATTTAGTTCACGTTATCAACACATATGCCCTATTCAGGCTAATGCTACTCATTGGAACTCCCAACATTTGTGGTCGGAAAAGCCCCTTGAAGGAAGTAGAGCCTGAAAATGATCTTCGGATTGGCTGTTAAAAAAGGGTCAGCCGAGGTGAGTAATCACTCCACTGCCCTGAGCTTTGTACGCTCGTCTACATCTATATCTTCCTCTCCTTGTAAAGGTGTCTCTGGCCTGGCAAACAGTTGTGTTATTGAGGGAGGTTGTGTACCACTTAGCGATGGTGCTTGATAAGGACTCTCGTAATCCTTTTCTTTGAGCTCGGGGACAGGAGAATTGTCCTTAGTGTCTTGGTGCAACTCCTCTGTAATCTGAGACGGGCCTAATACACAGCCCTGAGGCACATCGTGGCCACTGATAGAGGCAACATTGGGAGATGTGCAGGGAGGGTTTAGTGGTGCAGCAGAATGTTGTTGTTTTTGTATTGGCAAGTGTGTTGGGGTCTAAATGCCCAATGGCACTGTCCACCTGGCCTTGTTCCAGGCTTTGCGTGGACTCCAATCTACCATCGTTCATTTGGGGATACAAGTAAGTTCTCATCTGCCCTTTCCCTTTAACGTTTACAGTGCCACGATAATCGAAGGCGTAGTTCATTCTGCTGAGTACACAGTGGCTCTCTTCGCTAACCTGTATGCGACACTCGACTCCTGTGCTGTCCATGCGGCTAGCGATGTTGACCGTGTCGCCCCATATGTCGTAAAGCAGCTTGGTAGTGCCGATGACGCCGGCAGTTAGGGGCCCGTGGTTGAAGCCAATTCTCAGCTTGAACTTGAAACCCAACATGTTCTTGTTAAAATCGTCCACCACGCGCATCATTTCAAGGACGAAGTCAAAGAGGGCACTTAGGTGGGCGTGTGGATGTGGCTGTTCTTGGCACTGCTGCCCATTTAATCCAGACGCCGCCATGTAGGTGGCCCCAATGGTTTTAATCTTCTCTACATTTGAGAATGCAGGCTTGCGCAACAGTTCGTCGAAGTCTCCGATGAGTTCGTTAAGTACTCTGTAGCACTCTTTCCCACCCTCGTAGCTCTCTTCGTAGAATTCGCTGAAGTTGACGATACTTGCGAAGATGACCCCGACATTGTCGTGATTTTTAGAGTAACTCTGGTTGACCTTTAGCTGCTCGGCAACATGGATGGGGATGATGTTACCCAGCAGCCAGTCTGCTTGATCTCGCATGGTCTGGATCTTGATGCGATGCTTGTCAGCTTCCACATTTCCGTGGTAATGCAGACGGTAGCTGACCTCGAATTCCCGGTTGAGGAACCAAACCAGCAGCAGCAGGAGGAAGAAGGAGAGCATGGTCTCTAGGACGAGCAGGTCGAGCGCTGTGGGCGCAGAGTCCAACTCACTTATCTGATCTACTTCGGCACTCTGGTTACTCATGTTCCTGGAGCCAAGAGAAAGAGATTTCAGATTTGAGTGGTGTGTTCTACAGAATAATAACACCAATAGTAGAAGGTGCTCAAAAACACCCTTTCAGTTTTAAGATGTTTTAAGTCTTAGACCATGGATGGTGCAAGGAGTGCATGAACTTGTCACTTTGTCTTTATCACATGGCAGTTTTAATGCCATAGATTTTTTAGATCTTCTGACATCTAAGCATGCATTAACCTGTGATTAAAGGCTGGAATTGGCTACATGACCTTAGCACAGATTTTTGCCTCAATTTGCAGTCTGGATGAGGCGGCACTACTTAAACTTATGAGTCAGTCTACAGATTTTCAGGAAAACACATGGTGTATGATGGGCACAGATCATATTTTTTTTAGCTTCAGACTAGGAGTCCATTTAATCGGAGGATTTCAATAATGTTTAGCCCATTTTTTAACACATATCCTTGCTATTTGTCACATGTCTCCTATGTGAGTATTTTATGTTTGGGACGACTTGAAAGTCTGGTAGTGTATAATTAGAAAATAGTGCATGGATTGTCACATCTTCAGGTCAAGCTGGCAAGCAAATTATTATATATGGCTCGTAAATGTATACTCGTTGTCTGGATTAAAGATACACTCCTAACAGTGGACCAACGGTACAACGAGACTTTCAGAATTCTTCCTTTAGAATGTATTGGGGCTGTTAGCAATGGAAACAAGGCTGAATTAGATAAAGTATGTTCCCCATTCTTTTGTAGTCTCCCTCAGAATATAGCACAAGTTTGTAAAAGACAAGAGTATGTTTAAATTGGAAATACTAACATGCTGTCATTGAATGCTGGAAGATACATTCTGTATATGTTTATTTGATTTAATATTGTATGTAAAGCATGTGCCTCTCGTATGTTGTTGTGGGGGGTGTTCAGTTTTATGTTTGTGTTCTTCTATTTATGAGAACAATTAAAATTATCGTACAAAAAAGAAAATAGTGTACAATAGAAAAGAGATGTGAATTTTGATTTCATGTCGGTTAATGGGCCCCTTTTAGTTCGAGTAATACTAATACAGTCAATATGGGCCCCCTTTTAGTTTAATAGTAATATTAATAATGGCAATAAAACTACTTCCTACATATTTCATGATTTATTAAGGGCATTGTATTTTCACATTCACATACAAACAGCATTACAAATTTGACAAATGTCAGCTCAAGAACCTTGAACCTTGAACCTTGAACCTCAAATCAGAGTCGGCTACAGGAATAGTTTGAGACAAAATAAAAAATTAAAACACTCACCCAGATGCTGGAAATCTGTCAGTGGCACTGCAAAAAGAAAACAGTTAGAGTATATTC
The DNA here is from genome assembly GCA_027564155.1 of Gymnocypris eckloni scoliostomus. Lineage (NCBI taxonomy): Eukaryota > Metazoa > Chordata > Actinopteri > Cypriniformes > Cyprinidae > Gymnocypris > Gymnocypris eckloni. The sequence goes on from CM050427.1 coordinate 5,658,386, forward strand.
ATAAATAAAGAGTACTCCACAGTAACCGAACATGTCCACGCGGAGATGAGCAGGTATTTTCAATTCACTCTACAGAAGCTGAGTGGCAGGTTCATGTGGGGGATTATGGGATTAATTGCTTTCAATATTACATTATTTTATTTAATGGCTTTTACAGACACACTTCTGTTGTTTTGGGAGGTATAGGATCGAATGTTTACGCACCGGTGGACATGTATAATCATGAACAGTCAACAAATCACAAAACTTTACAATATTCTAAAACTATAATGAATTCAGTTTTTATTTTAAGGAATAGTTCAACCAAAAATGAAATAGACTCTCAGGACATCCAAGATGTTGAGATTATTTCTTTATTAGAGGAATTTATTCCATTTACAATCACATGCTTACCAGCAGATTCTCTGCAGTGAATGGGTGCCATCAGAATGTGAGTCCAAAGTTGAAAAAACATCACAATATTTGTTTACATCTGTTTTGGACCGTTTTCACATGTAAACAGTGCTTGATCTGTACATATTTCTCTCCTGAATTCAGATCAGACAACTTTTTCACTGGAGAAAGCAACATTTTAGCCAGAAGCGATGGTTTAATTTAAAATGACGGATTTGTTTCTTACAAACATGCAGCTTTTCACTTCACAAGACATTAATTGATGGACTGGAGTGTGCATTATTGTGATGTTTTCTTCAGCTGTTTGGACTCTTATTCTTACAGCACCCAGTCACTGCAGAGCATACATTGGTGAGGAAATAAAGTAATGTTAAATTTTTTCCAAATCTGTTATGAAGAAGAAACTAATCTACATCTTGGATGGCCAAAGAGTGAGTAAATCTTTTTTTCAGTATTTATAATGGTAAGTTTTGTTGATACTTTGCAAGCTGAGGATGTCTGACCTGGGCCTGGTGGTGGCGCTGTAGAGCAGGATGAGTAAAGACAAACCAGCTACAGTGGCCAGAGCAGAGCGCATCCAGAAACTCAGCTGGCAGAAGTTACAGTACTGGATAATAGCAATAATGAGAGCACAGCACAGGAACATGGTCACCTACAGAACCAGAGAAAGAAAGAGCACATGTAAACAATAGGGGTGGCACGGTACATGTATTCGTACCGAACCATCACGGTACGGACCTCTCGGTTCGGTGCATGAGGCCTTATGACGAATACAGGCAATTCACCCCCAATCCAGAAGGGGGCACCCGCAGTAAGGCAACACTGTTTGATAACCGCCAGCGCCAGCAAAAGAACAATGAATGCCGTGAGTTACGCGCTTGAGACAGTGACCATGTGCTGATTCTGAACGCGTCTCTCACATGGACTGACAAGAGCTTTGTGCTCGTGTATCCTACTTCTCTTATTCGGCACAAATCCAAATATTCCATAATATTTCCATGTTTGCGATGTAACTTATTTGAATGCTAAACTATTATTTATAAGTAAATTATAGGCTTTGTAAGTTACGTTAATTCAGCCGCGTTCCAACAGTGACATAGAGGCGGGTGCGCTGATGTTTGTATTTGATTTTGATAAAGTAGCCTACCAACTTTAGCAATGATGGAACTGATGTGTTTTGTGTGTGTGTGTGCGCGTAAGGAAACGTGATCATGTTTGTAACATTTTGAATGTTAAATATATATAATAAAAAAGTGTGTGTGTGCTCCAGCGCGATCACTTCAACTGTTTCCTTACACCAGCAGAATCAACTTTAAACACTTATTGTCTTATTAATAATCACTGGATAAAGGGCTGCTTTTATTTGTGTACACTCAAAATGAAAAAACCAAACATATAGTATTAATAATGAGTATTTTCACATCTAGGTGGATTTTTGTTTAAATTTGCACTACTGTCTGTTCAAAATAAATTGAAAGAAACAGAGTATAGTAGAATTTGTTTTCTGTTCCTGTTGTACCAAAATTGCATCAAACCGTGACCCCCGAACCGAGGTACGTACCGAACCGTGACATCTATGTACCGTGCCACCCCTAGTAAACAATCAAGTCACTGGCTGCTGAGATATTCAGTACAGTCCTGCATGTCATATTACAGTTTGATCCTGTAAAGCAGTGGTTTCCAAACTGCGCAACCCTGGGGTGTCTCTTTCCTGGAGCCTCCCCAACACTGCACATTTTGCATGTTTGACACACCCATTTCAGGTCTTGGAATTGCTAGTAATGAGCTGATGATTTGAATCAGGTGTGATTTATAAAGGAGACATGCAAAATGTGCAGTGTTGGGGAGGCTCCAGGAAAGAGTTTGGAAACCCCTAGTGTACAGTCAGCAGATTATTTTGCACAAAAAAACTCTGCAGGGTGATAAAGACGGCGTATCATACGGCCACTTAACTGATAAGTAAATAATTGAACACAAAATATTAATTTGACATTTTAATGACTCCACATGACTCGCAGTACCCGCTTGAGCTCTCCGTTATCAGTTGTGGTTGTATCAATAACAGACCACTAGATGGCGCAATTGAAGAATCACAGTTGTATTGCAGGGAGCCATGTAGAAATATAAAGCCGCTTTTCCACCTAAATTACCTGGAACAATATGTCCCAGGAACTTTTTTCCCTCAGACCTGTTGCTGTCTGTGTTTCTATCGCGGTCTAAAGTACCGAGAAGATTCGTGATGTAACGTTAGGTCTGTGCGAGTTTCTCAATACCAAGTACACAAATTTCGGACTTGCATTCTCTGTAGTTAGGATTTTACCGAGTCTCGGGAGTGTGAGCTATTAAGTCCGGTTATTCTGCAAACAGCAGTGTACTTGATAACATCAGTCAGTTCGCCTCGGCTGCTGCAATCTTCCAAACCGAAAAAATTTCAAACACCACGGCCTCTTTTCCTTTTCAGTTAAACATTAATAGTCGCAGAAATGTAGTGCATACATTACAATGAAACTAAATATTATATTAATGTTTTCATGCCTGTTTTCATTTAAATTGTAACATATCAATAGAACAATAGAATAAAGACAGATAAATATTACCTGTTAGATTTACCAAAAACAAATAATATCTTATGTTTAACCACTATAGATACATCAGAGCCAGCGGTAAATGTCAGAAGGACTAGCCGAGGTTATGCTCCTCTCGTCGACAAATGCATGACAATAAACTGATGTCCCGTTCTATTTCTGACAAACTGCTATGCTCTGACACAAAGGGCAATTTCAAATATTCATAAGAGAATCGTGGAAAAAAACTGTTTCCTCAAAAATATTATGCTACAAACGTTTACAACATTGATAATAATCAGAAATGATTACGGAGCAGCAAATCGGCATATTAGGATGATTTCTAAAGTATCATGATGTGACACTGAAGACCGGCGTATTGATTCTTATAATTCAGCTTTGATCACAGGAATAAAGTAGCCTATATGTAAAAACATTCAAATAGATATTTTAAATTGTCACAATATTGCAGTGTTCACTGTATTTTTACAAATAAATGTAGCCTTGGTGAGCATAAGAAAACCCCAGGGGTGGGCGAAGGGGGTTGGGGGGGTCTTGAAAAAATTTCTCTACAAAACGTGGACCTGGCAGAAAAAGTTTGGGAACCACTGCAGTAGAGTATATTATAATTATATTATTATTAAAGTAACTTTTTGATCTAACAGACTTCAAGAAACTGGGGGAATATTAACAATCTTGATGAAGATATCTTGTAGAGATAGAGATGTCTGAAGTAACAATTCAATACTAAAATAATAAAAACAAAACCAATCAACTGATGCAAAATAGAATTTTCAGCATCATTACTCCAGTCTTCAGTGTCACATGATCCTTCAGAAATCATTCTATTCTGCTGATTTGCTGCTCAAGAAACATTTCTGATTAATATCAGTGTTGAAAAAAGTTGTGCTGCTTAATATTTTAGTGAAAACCGTGATTTTTTTTCACGATTCTTTAATGAATAGAAAGCTTGTAACATTATACAGGTGCATCTCAATAAATTAGAATGTCGTAGAAAAGTTCATTTATTTCAGTAATTCAACTCAAATTGTGAAACTCGTGTATTAAATAAATTCAATGCACACCGACTGAAGTAGTTTAAGTCTTTGGTTCTTTTAATTGTGATGATTTTGGCTCACGTTTAACAAAAACCCACCAATTCACTTTCTCAACAAATTAGAATATGGTGACATGCCAATCAGCTAATCAACTCAAAACACCTGCAAAGGTTTCCAGAGCCTTCAAAATGGTCTCTCAGTTTGGTTCACTAGGCTACACAATCATGGGGAAGACTGTCGATCTGACAGTTGTCCAGAAGACAATCATTGACACCCTTCACAAGGAGGGTAAGCCACAAACATTAATTACAAAAGAAGCTGGCTGTTCACAGAGTGCTGTATCCAAGCATATTAACATACTTTTCAGAAGGCCAACAATTCACAAAAAAATGTTTTTATTGGTCTTATGAAGTATTCTAATTTGTTGAGATAGTGAATTGGTGGGTTTTTGTTAAACGTGAGCCAAAATCATCGCAATTAAAAGAACCAAAGACTTAAACTACTTCAGTATGTGTGCATTTAATTTATTTAATACACGAGTTTCACAATTTGAGTTGAATTACTGAAATAAATGAACTTTTCCACAACATTCTAATTTATTGAGATGCACTTGTAAATGTCTTTATCACATTAATATGTCCTTGCAGAATAGAGTATTGATTTCCCCAAACTTTTGAGCAGCAGTTTAAGGAGGTCACCTTCCTTTTGTCCTGCTCACCTGGATGGGCAGCTGCACACTGTAAGCCAGGTGGGAGAAGATGGACACAGCAGGAAGTGAGACGAGCACAGCCCCGATCACATGACGCGGGAGCCAGCCAGACACCAACTTCAACAGAGACCGAGTGCAATTCTGTACATCATCCAGACAAAACACCACACTGCAGAAGAAAGATGGAGAGATTAAAGTTAGGAAAAACCCAACTAATAAACCGAACATTATATCCATTTTATGACTGGTGGATAAATCACTTATATTACAGTTCGTTTTTAATTCTGCAAGTGTCTTTGGGCATCATAACATTTTGATGTAAAGTATGAAAAAAGTATTAAAATTGTTGTTGTTTTTTTTGCTAAAAATTTAATTTCACCGTTAAATCATTATATATACACAGTAAATTATTTAAATTAAGTGTTTTTGAAGATACACATTAATTTAGCGCAAGATGACTGTAAATGTTATTGTAAAAAATTACATTTAGAAGTAGGGAAACTGACTAATATCCAAAATCAACCATTAATGAATATGGTACATATTAATAGGGCTGTGACGGTGGCCGTGACAACCGCGTCACCGGCGGTGGTTGGTTGCCACCGCGGTTGTGTATTGCCACCGGCGGTAGTGCACGTGACGTCACACACTCTATAACAAGCATAATACAAAGTTTTGTAAACAAGTGTAATAATAGTAACAGTTGCAAATTGTTTTATTTAGACTATAAATCTGCTAATTCACAAATTACCTCAAACGCCATACAGGGCGCTTCCTTTAGATTGGCAGGTTTGAGCGCAAGAAAATACTGTTTATTCTGCATTCAGCATATTTATTTTGTGATGAGCGATGGACCTTGTTGGGAAACCCAATACTAAATCGCTGATCTGGAATCATCTCCATTCATGTCACCGATCCGCGTTTGTACAAGTCTTCAAGTTCATGTGATCGCAAACGCCCGGATGATCAGGTGTGTATTGGTGAGGATTTCTCCAAATTGGTCAAATACGAATAAGACCGCGGTAAATGGAAGATGTTAACAAGAAATGTGGCAACATACGGCGCGATTCCTATTCCACAGAGAGCGAGTGCAGCAGACGAGGAGTTAACGCACCCGCTTACTTCGAGGCAGAACAGTGAACCGTGTCTAAACCGGATGCCGCGTCGCAACACAACAGGTTGAGTCTGTCCACAGGACATTTTAACTTTGTTTCAGTTCGTCATAAATAGGACGAGGCAATTTACTGTGAGGGATTTGTCGTGTTGTATCGCGCATCTGGTGTAGACAGCATAACTGATTATAATGGGTTCTTGCCGTGCCGCTCGCGTGAGGTAGACCGGGTGTATTTAACTTTCTCATTTAACTGTATTATTTATTTGATATTTATTTTAGTGTTTTGCAGGCTAAGTGTTCACTGACGTAAGTGCTAAAATAAACACGTATGTTTGTTAATAGATGATTGAGCCTCATTTATTTATTTTTGCGTTTCAGAATTATATATATCACAACACCGCCCCACCTGCGGTAGTTGGTCCATTACCACCGCGGTGGTAAAAATCTGCCACCGTCACAGCCCTACATATTAACAAGCATATTATTATAATATAATACAGACACGCTGTCATATGTTAAAAATTTTATTTCCGCAAACGTTTCTTTCTACTAACTAATTTTTTTTTTTGTTTTGTTTTCCGTTTAGTTAATAAAAATAAGCAATAAACCACCGGTAAGTTACAGTTCTACACAATTTTATTCCTGCTTAAATTAAAGAAAACTATAAAAATGGCCGGTTTCACAAACAGGGCTTAGACTAAACCAGGATTAGGCCATAGTTCAATTAGGACATTTAAGTGATTTTTATAAACGTGCCTTATAAAAAAAAAAATGACTGGTGTCCATCTTGAGACAAAACAAAGGCACTGATATATTTTAAGATCAGTCAAGTTTCTTCAGACTTGCATGTTAGTCTAGGACTAGGCTTAAGCCTGGTCTGTGAAACGGGGAATATTTTAAATTTTAAATGCTGAAAAGTGGATTTAGGCATTTATGTACAGTATGAAAAATGGATACAAATTTTGAGATTTACAGATGATCACATTTCACTGTTGAATTATTCTATATAAATTATTAATTGAAATAATTTAATTGATTAGTTTAAGTATAATAAATAATACATATCAAAATTATATATACATTTTTAATTAAATTATGAGTCACTTTAAGTGAGTATTAGATGACTGCAAAAGCATTTAGAACTATTTCAGGTAAATAAGGAAATAGAAAAAATGATATATTTATTATGGGTGACCCCGAATAGTCAATGATTCGATGCTTCGACAGCAGGAGGCTGATTCGACTCCCAATCTCACAGTCGAATATCTGTCGGCTAAAGTAAACAGTCCCTCAGAGAGCGCTCGGAAGAGAGGGGCGGAGTCAGCAGAGCTCGTTCTCAATTAAAGGAGAATGACACAATACGGCTTGCTCTGAAAAGAGCTGTTTTTGACAGGCAAAAAAAAAGTAGTTTTTTACACTACCAATGAACAATTTTAACCAAACGATGTTACAGACTTTTCATTAAGACCCTAAAGAATAATATCAGCTTGTGGAAAATGGGCATTATATTACCCCTTTAACTCACAATGAAGAACTTCCACGCCGACCACGTTTTTACATGTGGATGTGAGCGTAAATGTGCCGTCAAAACGAACCGGCTGTAAGATGAGGTGTGTTTTATTTGATGCAGCTCTGTGAAGACCGATCGGACATCAAAGTGCCGCGAGAGAGATACAAAAGCATGCCGAGCCATCTACTTCTGGTGCTTTGATGTCATACAGGGATCGGTCTGTGCATTGCTGAGAAAGGGACTTTGCTTGAACACACTACTGTCTACAATTACAACTAGCTTGCAATTTCTCTCACTCTCCACAGACCCCCCCCAAATAACCAAAAGACCTCTTCGGATCTAGACGATTCACATAAATTATATATTTAGATTCAAAACTGTGAATTTCGCAGAAAAGCGACTAGTTTGCAGGTATAATATATAACTAAGTGTTTGCTATAGGAGTTAAATCCCATTGATTATAAACCTGATATCAAATTCTTCATTCTACCGGTCATCTTCAGCGCGCGCAGCTCAAAACAGAAATGCAGGACATTAATCAGTCATATACATAACGTTAGAATGAGAGCACTATTGTAAAAAAAAAAAGTTGTGAATTCTTAGGTTCTTTTAATCAATACAAAGCATATTTTGTAGCGTATTTGTGAGACGTCCGTAACACATTTCCCCTGTGTGTTAACGTCAGTAATTATGACTGTCCAATGTCTGACTTGACTCTTGGTCATATTTTGCGATACAAGTAAATTTAGGCATCGCAACATTATAATGCACAGCATGGAAATTTATATTGATTTTAAGATTAGCTAAAAATCACATTTCACTGTTAAAAGATTTGAGATATATATATATATATATATATATATATAAATCATAAGGAATTTATTTAAATTATTAATTACAAAACAAAATGATATGATCACAGTGTGTATATAATATATTATAATTATTTAAATGATCAGAGGTTTTAAAAGGTTAGTTTTGCCATCATCTAATGCTCTCTAACAATTAATCTAAATATAACAGTACGGAGGACATGACCACGTCCAGCTCACCGAATGGACAAGACGAGAGAAACCAGCTCCAGCAGAGCGGCTGCGATTGCCAGACTGAGTGTGGTTGCCAGGGGCGTCTCCATGGTCACAAGGGGATACAGGAAGCAGGCAATGGTCAGGGCGAGAAAAACGGCACAAGACAGCAAAACATCCAGCAGCGAGCTGAAGACTGGACTGGCAAACGTCTGCACCGGCACCTGATTCACCACCTGCAGGAAACGCAGAGATGATCATACTCAACTCTACACGGTGAGGCTGCACTTCTGTGAATAACCAGAAGAGGTCCATGTGTGATCGTGTGAAGATCTACAAACTCACACATACTTACTGACAGGAGTGTGTGCTTGTGTGTGTGCCAGTACACATACTTTCCATTTTTATAACCTTTAGTTTTTTTGTCGCGTGTTTGGCGTTTTGTGTGTTTTATCGTAACACTTTACAATAAGGTGACATTTGTTAATGTATTAATTAACAAGAACCAACCACGAACAATACATTTATTACACTATTTATTCATCTTTGTTAATATTAGTTCATAAAAATAGAGTTGTTCATTGTTTATTCGTGTTAGTTCACTAACTAATGTTAGTCGCATTAACTAATGTTAACAAACACAACTCGTGATTTTAATAATGCATTAGTAAATGCTGAAATTAACATTAACTAAGATTAATAAATGCTGTATAAATATTGTTCATTATTAGTTCATGTTAACTAATGAACATTGCAAAGTTTTACCATTTTATCTAATGTCTCTATAGTTTTAAATCATGTTTTTTTTTTTATTGTAATACATTAAAGGAGTAATATTATGCAGATTTTTACAATATGTAATATAAGTCTTTGATGTCCCCAGAATGTGTCTGTGAAGTTTCAGCTCAAAATACCCCGCAGATGATTTATTATATCATTGAAATACCCCACAGATCATTTATTAGATCATTTTGAAAAAGCCTATTTTGAGTGGAAACAGAAACGCTCTGATTTTCGTGCCTGTTTCTTTAAATCCAAATAAGCTGCTGCTCCCGCCCCCTTTCCAGAATGAGCTGTGCCATTTCAGCTCGTACCTGCTAAAACATTTTGGTTTTGGTTCTGATTATCATGTTTATTGCACTGAAATCATGCGTTTTAAACCATATTAGTTTACACTTCTGATACACGGTTTTCTTTACATCCGAAGCACACGGATCGAAAGCAGCTGTCACAGCATGCGAGTAAGCTAAGATCTCGTTCACACACAAGTTTACGTTAAAAACACACGAGTTACAAAAACAGTCGGTTATGTCTGTGAAGGGAAACAGCTGATAAATAAATCACATGTTTATTTTAGATTTGTGTGGCAGCAGCATACAGTAAATAAATCAATAATGCCACTGCTCTCTTGTCTCCTCTGAGGCTGGGACTCTAAACTGTGTTCTGTGCTCGTCTGTGCAGCCGAAGGAAGAACAGTTAGCATGCTTTGCTCAAACTTTCACCATGGCATTAGAACTGCTACACCATTGTCGCTTGCCAAATCAAAATGACAGCACAGCATGGAAATTTACAGATTAAGGGGCGGTAATATTATAATGAGATCCCTTTGCAACGTCACTAGGGCAGCGAAATCAGATGCGCTCATTTTTTCAGATGCTTGCAGAAAAAAGGCTTATCAAAACAAAGTAACTGGGTTAATCTTTTTCACGTTTCCTTGGTTGGTAGATGCACTGGGGACCTGATTATAGCACCTGAAACCTGGAGAAGTCTGATATTCATGATACATCACCTTTAAGTTAAATACAATGTTGAGAAATATTGCTTTGGCAACTAGTTGAAATAAAAGCTTTTTTTTATCATATTCCTTTTTATTTTAATATTTTTAGTTATATATTTTTTTACATTTTAGAAATTTTGTAGTGTTTTTGACATTTTTTTATACATCTATAGAGTTTATTTTTTCATTAATGAATTTCAGTTTTTTATTTTAGAGCATCAAGTTAATTGAGCATTTCTCATTTTCAAGCCAAATGAAAATGATAAATGCTGCCGTGGCAATTTGCAGAAAGTTTTTTTTTTATTCATATTAGTTTTAATTATAATTAGTTTTATATTTGTATAATATATTTGTATATTTTAACCTTATAGTTTTTATTAATTTTTCGTTTTTATTTTGGTACATCAAGTTAAACCAAATTAAAATCTTTCAATTTGAATGTCTTAGTAATTGTGTTGTGTTTTTGTCATTTTATAATAGATCCAGTTAAACCAAATTCAAATGAGAAATGTTGAAATTTTTTTATTAATATTCTTAAGTATTTTTTTATATAATTTCAGCTTTTTTAAATTTGTTTAATGTGTGTGTCTATGTATACAGGTGCATCTCAATAGATTAGAATGTCGTGGAAAAGTTCATTTATTTCAGTAATTCAACTCAAATTGTGAAACTTGTATATTAAATAAATTCAATGCATACAGACTGAAGTAGTTTAAGTCTTTGGTTCTTTTAATTGTGATGATATTGGCTCACATTTAACAAATTAAATTTTTTGTTAATGTTTTAGTAATTTTGTTGTTTGTCATGTTTTGTAATTTTGAAATATGTCTTCCTAGTTTTTATCCATTTTTATTTCAGTTTTAGATTTTGTTATTGTAGTACAATGAGTCAAACCAAATAGATCTGCCTTGGCAATTATCCGAAAGAAAAAAGGTTTTATATACATATGTTTTATATTATTTCAAGTGTGTACCTGCTCATGGTAGCTGGTATGGTAAGCTGACTCCAGAGGTTTTTCCAGGAAGTTCAGACTCATCTTGTCAATGGGCGGCTTAAAGAAGTAATCCTTCATCAGACTAAAATAAATACAATATGGAGAAAACAAGGTGAAAGTGAAATGACTGAATTACAAAACTACTATTCAAACGAATCGTCTCTCACTCACCTGTCCTCCTTTATCACCTCCACAAAGTGCACGTCGCTTTTCTCCCGAAAGTATTTGGAGCGCAGCGGGAGAATGGCGGAGTGGTCCATGCCGCTGGCGCTGCCTCCGTCTGCGGCCAGACTTCCCACCCAGCTCCTGTTCTTCTCCTGGAGTTTGTCACACAGAGACGACTGGCTGACTCGCTCACGCTCCTCACACAGAGGACTCAACAGACCATTCAGGGTTTTAGGGCTACGACCTGCAGGAAACTGCACAAAAAAGAAACAGAATTCTCTCAAAAGAGTCTTTCAGATTCTGATTCAGACAACACTGAATCAGTTCAAAATTATTCATTTGCTCAGAAATTGGTTGTGCTGTAGAGTTTTCATTCTTTAAAAAATGAAATAAATGGTTCTAATGCAGATCACTAAAACATCTACTTCATTTTGGAATCGGACAACACTTGTTGTAATGTAGGTTTAGGATTTTGATTTCTCAAAATAACCAGTTCAAAAAGAACAGCCATTCATCCAGAAATAATGTATTATGCCGATCACCAAAATAACTAGTTCAAAAGAGCCATTCGTATGGGAATCTGACTACAATGGCCACACTGTGATTTAGATTCACTAAACCAGTTCAAAAGAATAATTTGTTTAGGAATTCGACTACCCTGGCCATGCTGTAGGTTTTTCTATTTATCAAAAATAACTGACTGCACTGTCTGTTCGATTCACTATAAAGAACCTGTTCAAAAGACTCATTCATCCAGGATTCATTTCTAACTTAGATCACTAAAAAGTAGGGATGCACCGAAATGAAAATTCTTGGCCGAAGCCGAACAAAATGAAACACTGAAGGCCGAATACTGAACACGGTTTTTCAAAATTGTTCTCCCCGATGTAGGCCTATTTTGCTATTTCATTAACTACTACATAAATTAAATAGCCAAAATCTGCTTTTTACTCTTTTGTCCTGCTTTACAAAAAAAATACAAATTAAAAAAAATTACTTAACACTGAACATTTTTATACATCCTATCAGACATTATACCAACAAAGCACAATTAATAAGTTAATAAGTTAGTAAAATAATATTAACAGTAATAAATAACATTTTTGAGACCCTCTTCTTTAATCAGGCTTGTATTTCTGTACAAATAAACGCAGCCTTGCTGAGCAGAAGAGACTGCTTTTAAAACCTTAGAAAATATTACAGATCCCAATTTGAACACTATTGGTGAATGTTATAGTAAACGTATTAATACAGCTGTTGTAGGGTAATTATTATCATCATTATTATTGTCTTACTTTTTATTTTATTTTACAGAACAAGAGTAAAATTACAACACTAACATTTATGAATGTTGATGGAGCTTTTATTTTGGCAGAAATATATATCTCGTTACGAATTTGGGAAGATGTTTGTCACACGTATCACATTGTCACACGCCTTTAAAAAAAATATAATAATGAGCAAATGATGAGTAAGTGTTTCAGCGCAGAATTTCCTCGCGCTTTGAACCCTGGCGCCACGAGCTCGTGCAGCGCTGTTTGAATACATGCCATTCGTGCGTGTTTTAGAAAACATAACATTCTGTAGTATATTTGCTAATCCATTTCACGATTTCAATCATCACAGTAACCAGCAACAACCACCCCTTCCTCTTCTCATCGGAGACATGAGAAGCAGCACTAAGCAGTCTCTCGCTGTCGGTGTTTTGTGCTTGTAATGATGTCTGCGTCTCTCTCTCTGACCGTTTAAATACTTCCACACTACAGACGTGTTTGCTGCATTAGTGCACGCCTCTATTTGATCGCGTAACGTCATTGTTCGGTACAAATTATTCGGTCTTTTCGCTTATTCGGCCATACACCGAAATAGTTTTTTTTCCTATTTTCGGCCGAACAATTTTGGTTGCCGAACATTCGGTGCATCCTTACTAAAAAGAGCTTGCTCATTCTTTAGAAAATTGGACTACACTACCCACATTGTATGTTTTCCATTCACAAAAAAAAAAGGTTCAAAAGGTTCACTTGTTCATGAACTGGACTACATTGGTTGTGCTGTATGGAATTATATTTGTGTCAATAAAAATGAACGTCACTTTATAAAAATGAACGTAGCTTTATACAAACGAACGTAACTTTTCCAGAAACGATCAAAAATATGCCATTACAAAAGAAGAAAAACACAATGAAAAAAATATTACTCAGTCACACAAATTTAACATGCTCTTCAAATAGGCTTCATTCTTTGTTAATGATTTTCATAGATTAGTTTTCGCAAATCGTGGATTCTGAATGCGTTGCCACAGATTTCGACGCACATTTTCGTTTGCTGTTTTGGCACAAACCTCTCGTGAGGCGGGCTTAACAGCGATCCACTCTGATTGGCTAGTGAGCTTTTGATAGACAGCTGCTCTGACCTGATACAGAGTCGCATTGGCGCATATTGGAAAGCTGTCGCGGTGATTTGTTTTTTGTCACGTCGTGCTTGGTTTGTATTATATTAAGTATGTAAATAATATTTGACCTTGGTCGTCTCAGTCTGTAAAGATGAGCTCTCAGGAGAGACGGAGCGGGATCATCGTCCTCCTCAGTTTGTCCCTCAAGGCAGCTTGAAGTAAGGTTAATCAATAACATCGATAAAGTTTTATTCATGTACAGTGTGCAACAGTTCGTTGCGGGTTATCAGCATCTGGAGGTCAAATATTATTTACATACTTAATATAATACAAACCAAGCACGACGTATTGCACACAAATCACCGCGACAGCTTTCCAATATGCCACTGACGTCTGTACTTCTGGGTCAGAGCAGCTGTTCATCAAAAGCTCACTAGCCAATCAGAGTGGATCGCTGTTAAGCCCGCCCCACGAGAGGTTTGTGCCAAAACAGCAAACGAAAATGTGCATCTGTAAATCATTAACAAAGAATGATTTGAAGAGCATGTTAAATTTATCAATTGAACTTTAATTGAACAGTATTGAGTATGGCAAGAGCAGCGTTTTGGCAAAGTCACATCAAGTCTGCCATCTCCTAATGTTTATTTAGGACTAAAGGTACATGAAAAACATTAGCTGAAGTGTAGTGCTCCAACTAATTACACCAACATTTCATTATATATTTATACAAACAGCCACTAATGACAGCATTTCAGTCTCTGCTGAAATTGAGTCACACTGGGTTCTTGTGTTAAGGTGTGTGCTTCTATTGTGCAATTACTGAGGCTTTTTTAGTTGTTCATCATTGTTAGTTTGTACCTTGCTGCTGTTGGCTCTGTGTTCATCCTGGCAGCCATTTCGAGTTGCTTCATCTGCTATTGGATTGTCAATGACATCTATGGAGATGCTACAGGACGTGCACACAGGCTGCGAAGAGAAAGATGAAAAATGCACTGAAAAGGGTGAGTAAGGCATGTGTGTGTGTGTGTGTCGAGGGCTGTACCTTGCCGTGTGAGAGTGGTTCAGTGACAGCGCAGTGTGTGAGATCTGGAGTGTGTGTGTTTGAGGACGGACTCAAACTGAGCTGGGAACAGCCACACTGAGAGCCCATCTTCCGTCCCGAGATCAGAAACGTCTTTAAACCTACAAACAAAATACACAAGATATTGAAATCATTGATGTCTTTCATCCACATATTTCCTGGCAGTCCTTAGAAAGCTTTTCTACAAACTACAGCTATTTATTTACAGATATACATATAACACACATTGAACATTTGTTTTTTACTGTTAAAAACTATGGCCGTGGCAAAAAAAGTAGTATTTTTTACATTTCTGATCAGGGCTCTGAACCGATTCAAGGAACGAAAACGAAAACCGGAAATGAACGAAATTGAGAGGAACAGAACCAGAAACGAAATCAAATTGTATAGTTCTGAACACAATTTAATTTTATTACATTTTCTGAATCCAAACAAAACCAAATGAATCAAAATCCAAATCGAATCTAAATGTCCCCAAGTACTCAACCCCAATACAAATGAAGATAAAAACGTTCATTAAGTTACAATTTAATCTGCTCAAGCAGAACATTAACGTCATCCCTGTGCTTATAGCAAGGTATCTCACAGCAAGGTATCTCTCGCTTGCATTGAGATCTCTAGACCCTCACTTTGAGTTACCCACCGTATTTATTTTTAAATATTTTATAAATCCCTTCATGGAATATTTAATTTCCATTTGGTGGCCTTCTGTGTCCAAAATTGTGCAAAAACATGGGACAGGGTTTTCACAATGCAGTTGTCATTGTAAGACAGTGAGCAACTTTGTTTGTTTGTCCGAGGGAGCAACAGTAACTAAGGGGGGGCTTACCGATAGGTTAATTGTGAGTATATATCCCCCCCCCAAAAAAAAGTCAGAATTGAGAGTTTGTTTCAGGCAATACGGAGAAAAAAAGTCAGAATTGAGAGTTTGTTTCAGGCAATACTGAGAAAAAAAGTCAGAATTGCGAAATGTAAAGTCGCAATTACCTTTATTTGTATTTTTTTATTCAGTAGTAGAAACGGGCGTCCACAGTAATGTATACTTGCTAAATAAAAATAGTCTGAAGTAACAACCATCAGGATGAATAAGAAATCTCCCAATGACTTGCATAGTTTGATCATTCAGGTAAAAAAATTATGTAACTAGTGCATTGCAATTGTTCGGCATAAAGCATGCAGCTTTAAGCCACACTATTAGAGATTTATAACTGTAAAATGAACTGGAATTAGATAATCTAGTTTCCGCAAATCTACTTTCCCTGTGAGGGCAAACAAGGTCTGATCCAGCACTGATACTACGCAGATACAAAACAAGTGCTTGTAAGCATCTGAGCAGGTTTGTTTCAGCACTGATGTTTACATTAAACAATACTAAGCACGAGGATGAGCGTTTCTGTTGTACCAACACACACACACTTTTGAGTGTCTGGTGGAGAGGCTCTGTTTTACCAATAGAGGCAAAAGCAAACAGAAAGATTACAGCAGGCCAGTATCAGCCTGTTCAAACATACGGGCTCACAAGCTAACCATGTTTACACTCATATATAATCTCCTAAAACACACACAGGCTAAGTGTCAATGCTAACACTGCTGCAGGGAAACGCTTGTACATATACTATCTATATTTTATAGCCTGCGAGAACACTTTCTCAAATGCTCCGGTGAGTTCCACGAGCAGCTTCTGTGAGAAACGCCCCTGAGAATAAACAGAGCCGTACTCTCGGTCGTAACTCACCTGAGTTGTGAAAGTGCAGCCTAACAAACACTCAAAGATCAGCTCTGCTGTTTCACACACACACACACACACACACACACACACACACACACACACACACAGTAGCACAACCGTGCAATCCTCCACGCAGTTATTTGATATGTTCACATATTTGTGATAACCGTTTGTGTGCACTTTAAATGCTAGTGACATGCTGCAAGCCAAAAAAGGAAATTAAGTGAATATATTTTAAATATTGACAACATTTACAAATAAGCAAATGTCAATGTTGATAACAGCTTTATTATTCTTATTTAGGCAAAGAGAAAGAGAATGAAGAACAGAAACATTTAAACAAATATTTAATATTTATCCTATTGTTGTTATTACTACTAACAATTATATGAATAATAAATATAGAATATAATAAATAATTATAATATAAATAAGGGATGCACGATAGGGGTCGACCGATATGTGTTTTCAGGGCCGATGCCGATACTGATTATTACAGATCAAGTAGACCAGGGGTTTTCCAACTGTGGGGCGCACGTGTCAAGGGGGGCGCGAGAATCAATTAATTCAGAGACATTGCCTTGAGAATTTATGAATACGAGCTAGCAAACCTTCAGCCATCCACTAGGGGGCAATCTGACTCCCGCTGTTAGTCGACAGTTGCTCTCACTGTTAAAGTCGGCTGGAGTATCAGTCACGCTTTTGAAAGTGTAAGATGATTTACGGTTAGTCGTGACAGAAATCAACTATGGATTGGCATTTTGTTATTTCAGACATCACATTGAATCAGGTAAACTGGTTATATTTGTATGTTTCAGTATAATCACGCCACGTTATACCAGCAGGGCGGTTCTAAACCATTTTAGCTGGGTTTCAGCCCCCAAAACTATATTAACGATCAGGTCCTGCTTCCTCAAGAAAGTGTTTCATCCTCACGTGTTTTGTCTTGTCAGTTTAAACATAAAAGTAATTTTAAGCCCAAGACATCTCAATGCGGTACTCACGCAGCTGTGATAGAGCGTTTCTATTGCAGTCTATTTAAATTGCAGTCTGTAAGACACGCACGGAGGCGTGACACGCAACATTGTAGAAAGTGTGCGTTCACAAATGTAGTCTATGTTGTAATAAATGTAGTCTAAAAATAATTTTTTTATTTAATAATTTGAGGTTCTCTCCAGAGATGTTTTGCCACATTTCTGTAATAACTAAGAACTAATGGCTGCTGATGACTATTTGAATTAATTCTGCCAAAGTCCGCGCTTGTAAGTGTTCGTTAAATGCCTAACATTAATTACGTGAGTAGCTACATAGGTCTGCTCATGTCTGAAAATAATATATGAAAAACAAAATTATTTTACATAACAAAAACACTAGCTTATATTTGTTTAGTACATTTAGTACTAAAACTAATTGTAAAACTGAAAGTAAATTTTTATTTATGTTCAACACATAAGACTGTAACATTCAGCATGGTGTGCCGCATTCGGATTCGTGACAGGCCGCGGGTTGAGAACCGCTGAGAGGAGTAGGCCTATCCTCGTAAGCACAGTCGATTGTTGTGCGTGAACGTAAACAGTAAAATAAATATCAAATGTACATCAATATAACGGATCCATGCATTTCTTATGTAAATTATGTTAATCAAAAAGAGCAAAAGAAAAATAATTCGCTGTTTTAATAGCTTTAATGGATATTTGTGTTTATGTTCATGTTAATAAAATTATTCGGTGTGAATACAATAATGGGGCGCGATTGAAATTAGACAAACTTGGGGGCGCATGTCCTAAAAGTTTGAAAACCCCTGAAGTAGACCGATAACCGATATTTTGAACCGATATACGTGTCTGGTGTAAAAATTTAAATGAATGCCAAAATTAATAATAACAAGAGCTCTGACAAAAAAACTTTCTTTAAATGCTTTTAAACATGTCTTTTATTCTGAAAACTGTTAATAACAACAACATTAAATAAACAGTAATATTAATAATAACATAAGTGCAGGGATCACCCAGAAGCATTCTGTAAACATTTTGTAAAACTTAAAGTAAACGTATTTAGCGTATTATGTGATTATTCTCAACAAAAGTTGTAATAATTGTTGTAGTTGCATTACGTATACAGTAATATATTCGGCTAAACCGAACTTATATTTTGACAGGTTGCCATGAGGACCGTTTAAGTTTCTGTAGCCTATGTATATATGATATGACGATCGTTTTACTCAAATGAAACGGTCAAATGCTCATGAAGTGACTCTCCGAGCAGTTCTGGGGATGTTGTTCATGTATTTATGTCCTCATTTAGACGGCATCCAAACTCATTCATCCAAACTTCGACATTCCGCGTTATACGGTAAATTCCATTATATGACTGCATTCCGCGATTCCGCCCGCATTTTCCGCATCGCGGACATCATAGGTTATATTGAGGTGTTTTGCAACTTCAGTGTAGTGGATTGTGATTTATTGCAACTTAAGCAACGTCTGCTGCTGCCTTACATTTGAGAGACAACTGACGCGTGATCACTGACGCAGCTCCAGTTAGCAAGTGCTTTCGGTGAGAGACTGCCTTCAGTTTTCCGCGTTGATTGGTCGGACTCCCTACATATCAGATGAGCGGTGGGCGGAGATTGCTCTCAGAGATTGAGAGATCGCCTCACTCTCACAGAGTGTTGAGCTCAGACAGGCTGCATCGAGCCAAATAGTGCATTTAAACATTAAATAATTTCACCTGTATTATTTATTCACCAATAAATAATGTCACCTGTAAATAGTATGTTTGTTTGCATAATAAAAATATAAAAAAAATTCAGCAAATCTGTTTTGAAAATGGCCGATATATCGGCCACCATATTGGTATCGGCCGATAAATGGTAATTATTTTCTGTTATCGGTATAGTAAAGAAAATTTAAGAAAATTTGGCTGATATCTTTAATCCGATAAATAATGCATTATTTCATTCAGAGACACTTCAGATGTGCGCGGTTCGCCACAATGGTTTTGAAATGCTTGAAATATGATTGGAATCACTTTGAAAAGGACAATACACTTATGTGCAACATGTGCAGAGCAAGTCTGTCATAAAGGCTACATAAAATTATAATAAGAGCATTACTGTAAATTACGTTGTGGAATCTTTGTGCGTTGTGCGCGTCCACAACGGAGCTACACCTTCATGACAGTTAAGTTCGCTTGTGCATTTGCAGCCTTTTGTGCAATTGTACGTAGTAATATTGTGTTTATTTTATGTATATCTGCTTTATCTCATATGAATGCGTTTGGTTAAGTTAATGGAGCGTTAATAGAGTGCTTAAGTTTGCCGGTGATCATCTGTAGCTCAGCGCACACAGCTCAAACAGTAGCGCACAACTAATAACTATGATTGGGACTGTTGTGTGTATAACATTCTAATGAGAACATTATTATAATAAAACATTGTGAATTCTTTGGGTTTAGTTGCCGTCTTTCAGCACGTTGTTACGGGAAGCCATGTGCGCGTCCACGAGTTACACATCTGACTAGTGCATAACTTAGTTCAAAATAACTTGTGCATTTACTTAGTTTTGTGTATATTTTAGTTGTAATATTATGTTTATGTTCTATAAATATCTGATTCAGCCTAATTAACCCTCTATAACAAGCGCTTCAATTTAACAAGCGCTTCGCATAATTTGTTACTTTTTCAAAATCACTGAAACATTATTAATAATAACCACCACTTTTATTTTCTCTTATTATTTTCATCAACAATATGGTTTATTAAATAATATCATTTAATTATTGTCCATGCAGATGGCTCTTCCGTTTTATTCATCCATGGCACATGCATTTTGATTCTTTACACATGTAATGATGTCCAATGACTTGTTTGCATTATTTATACATAATGAAATTTTATGGCGAAATTTGGTAATGGGAGTATTTTTTTGTTTTTAAACTTACTCTGTTCAAACTAGGCAGCTTATGTTGAAGTGTTTGGAATGTGGCTTTTAATGATGAGATCTTTAAATATACAAATAAAACAATGCTAAATTATTATTATTATTAATAATAGTAATAATATATACAATAAAAATTGTATTACATATTATTAGTTACTAGTACTAATGATAATAATAATAACAACATTTTACAATATTACTATTGTTTTATCACCATTGTTTCGTCACCATTATTATCAACTAGAGATCGACCGATATATCGGTTTTATTTTTCCCGATATTTAAGCATTTTACCATAATCGGAAAATGTATTTTTTTTATTTTGTCACATACACAATTATACAGAGTATAACCAGCAGTGAAATGTGGTGCACACACACCTGGAGCAGTGGGCAGTGTTCACTCAGGAAATGTTCCAGCACGGCCACCGCATGTAACTTTTAACAAGATTCACTTGTTTGAAACACACTAAATTATATTAACATTTACTATAGAACCATTATTTCACCAATAAACATCTAAATAAATACATCTCTATCGAAATTAATTATTTATTATCTCCGCAAACGATCGCAGTTTGAGTATAGTTCCGTGTAAATGCATAAATAAACCGCGCTGTCAGCAGTTTTCATAATTTAGAATGACAAAAACATTTTAATAATTCTGATAAAACATGCCAGTTAAGAAATGCAGTAAAATACGATGTTTTGTTTGTTATAGCTTATTTCAATATTCCAGAGAATATTATTCAGTGAATTAACATTATCCAGTGAATTATTCTTCACTCTTTAATCTATTAAACAGCTTATAAACCTAAAACTGTAGTTTAAAATGAAGTCAAATCAAATCACTTTTATTGTCACATCACCACAGCACAAGTGCCTTGGTGAGTGAAATTCTTATGAGCGTGCTCCAGACAGTGCAAAAAAAAAACAACAACAACAATTTACATATGGACAGACAGTGCAAAAAAAAAAAACAACAAACAATTGTTTGATATGACTCCTGTCCTTTATTTTCTCCATTTGAAAACATTAAACATTCTTTTGCTTATTGTTAATATCAGTGTTGCTGATGATGCTTTTTATAAATAATTTTTTTTATTGTTGTAATTTGAAGATAAAATTTTACATGAAAATGTTAATTTTCAACAGTTTTTTGTTGTTGTTAAGGTGACTGAAAGGAGGAAAAACTGGACTTTCTTCACTCTGTTATTTATTTACTTTATAACAGTAAATAAATATCGGTTCAGCATATCGGTTACATAAACATGCAAATAATTTGTATCGGTTATAAAAAAATATATATATCGGTCGATCACTATTATTATCTAATAATTAAACTTTTAATAATAGTTTTAATTATTATTATTTAAATTATAATTATGTTTAGCACACTTTATCATTCTTATTAATACAATTATTACTAGTAATACTAACATCAAGAACAACCATAATATAAATTGTAAAACAACAATAACCTATTTATTATTATTATAAATAGTACTAAAAAGAAAACTATTAATAATTATATTAAGGGTTATATTCATAATTAATAAAACATAAAAAAATATTTTTTTATATTATTATCGTTGTTATTATTATTATTATTATTGGTACTAAAATAAAAACGTTCTTATTAATGCTTATTTTTTTTATAATATTATATGTAATTTTATATAATAAAAATACTAATATTATTTCTGTAATGATAATGACCATAACTATTATTAGTAAAAACAAACAAACAAACAAACAAACAAACAAACAAACAAAAGTGTTCACTTGGAAGAAATAAAAAATGCACCCTAATGTAATTATATTTAACTAGATGCTAATGTTGATGTGCAAATTCTAACAGTACACAAACAAAGGAGTCTGTGGTATTAAGATGCGACTTCAGGATGTGGCGATTTTCCCCTCTCGAAATGATGTACTTTCCCATCACCAGCACATACTTGCAGTGCAGAGCGCGAGTATGCAAACTGATATTCAGCCACTGTTTCATGCTCCGCCACAATGAGCCACAAACGCTTATGAACAATCTCGGAGTCAAAGTACAAACAGATTCGTACGCATAAATTTGACAATCATCCAAACACAAAGGGGCTGTGGAGGCCACATCAATGAGCCATTCCCAAACGTCAAGTCCCGTATAGCCTCTTTGTGCCTAGAGATACAGATTAATAAAGACCTGAGCCACAGAGCTAATGAGCTTCTGGGTCAGAACCTGTCTGAGCTGGATGGCCATGTGGACCCGCTCCTCCCAAGAGATCTAGACTCAAGGAAGTCATAAATAGTCCTTTGACCTCTCAAACATGGGAACTGAAAGCAAGCTGGGATCAGGGGATATTCTTGCAGTACACACAACCCCGGAGGCACTGCTGTCTTCCAGAGAATTGCTATAAAGTAATTCAACATAGCTGGGAAGTCTTTTCATATAGAAATCAAGATACCATAGCACAGAATAGTACATTTAATTCTGAAGGGCAGTGGGAGAGTGAGAACCTAACAACCTAATTTTTTGTACATGAAATACTGACTAACATCAGTTGAATTCAAAGGAAAAGTAAGTGGAACTAAAGGCAGGTGCTTTGCTCTGAAACCATTTCCTATCTTGCAGTATTGATTTGCCATTGACAATAGAAACCATTTTGGGTTTACTGTGGGTTCAGTTGGAAACCTTGTGAAGTAGCATCACAAGCATCACAAAAATTCGGTCATTAATTACTCACGTCATTCCAAACCTGCAAGACCTTCGTTCATCTTCGGATTAGGGGTGAGTGATATGACCAAAATTGTATATCACGATATGACAAATTGTAAATCACGATAACAATATATATCACGATATAGTGATTTTGTTTTTCTTTTAAAAAAGTTATTATATTAAAATCTTTGATACCATATCATTTTCATAATCCTTGTCACCAATGTCAATATCAAACTAATACAAGCCTAAAGAGAGAGAAAAAAACTCAACCTCACTGAAGATAATAAACAGTCAGTGATGAAATAAGGATAAGAAACTAATTGCAAGCAATATGATAAAAAACAACAATAAATAAGAAACGCTACATACATTGTGTAAATTAATTAGTCTTCACTGTGTTAATTATATCTATCCATGATATATATAATTAACACCTGTATTATGTATAGATTCTACACATTATAAATATATCATTATTATAGTTATTTATTCTCATTAAAGTTACAAAAGTGATTTAGTCAAGAGCAGTGAGAGATGTTCTAGCAGTGTTCTATGATTAACATAAATGGCAGACAGAACGAATATTGGACAGCTTCCCCTTTAAGACCGAAGTCCGGATCTAATACACTGTTACATTGCGTTTTTCTCTTTTTGCCGTTTACTCTCTCTTAAGACCTAAATTGCTGTGTTTGAGGATACTTGCAAAGACGGGGATTCTGACGCATATAAGTGTGTTTAAGTAATTGTTCAAAGTTGGCAAAAAAGAAAAGGCGCACTCCTCTCACACAGAGACGGCGCACGCATATAGCTCTGTAGTTTGAGTTTCAACGGCTTAAAATCGGTTGTTTTAAAACTGCAGTGCTTAATTTTCTTGTGTTACATATAATTGCACTGTCCGTGGAGCGGACCTGACTTACATTTCACTGCTGGTTATATCCTGTATAATTGTGTATGTGACGAATAAATCTTGAATGAATCTAGTATTCCTGTGGTCTATGGAGGGTCAGAGAGCTCATGGGATGCATCAAAAATATCTTAATTTGTGTTCCGAAGATGAACGAAAGTCTCACAGGTTTGGAACGACATGAGGGTGAGTAATTAATGACAGAATTTTCACTTTTGATATAAAAAGGATCAAGCATTAAAAGAATGTAAGGACTGTGACCAGCGCTGGTATGTTGAGGTTAACCAATCATGACAGAGGTCACTTATATAAAGAAGTCCTACAGGTACAGTAGCCAAAATAGATTGTTTCCAGGGTTTTCTTAAAGGTGGCAGCTGCATCACCAAACCAAGTTTGCTAGCTCTACTGATTTGCATACAAATGGAGCTGATAAACTCAATGTGGACATGTTCAGATTGACTGAGCAACCACAAAGCTGGCATATAAACCACAGTTGAAGCAGAAGTGAATAGATTGTAGCTTGCAGGCAGATGTTGCCTCTATATAAACAATGAGCTGATAACAATGGTTGCAACTCGGCAACAATCTCTATAAATCAAAGCAAGAGGCTGAGAGCTGTCAAGGACACGTTGAGGCACGAAGCCTTGACTAGTGAAGTCTTGACCCTACTGTAAAGCCCAGGTGGGTATTCATAAAACTAGGGAAATAAAAAGGCAAAGACCTAGATAACAGGTCAAGAAGGAACAACCTGAGGTTTGTAGGAATAAATGTAAAGGCTAGGAAGGGTTCGTCATTACATCTGTCATAGATATTTTAGGCCTATATGAGGTGCTTCTTGTGGATTAAGCAAATCGGATATCAAAACTTTAAACCTGCTCAACCACCAAGCATCAAGTAGGGCTGCACGATATTGGAAAAAACTCACATTGCGATATATATTGCCATATTTTTTTTACCAGATTACTTTAGTATTTGGAAAAAGATAATAAAATGATTTGGGTGATTTTGTAGGCATGTAAAATCAACATAGAAAAAAATTACAAGCATAGATATATATAAATGGAACAAAGAAATTAAATCAACAGTGCTTTATATTTTTCATGTCTAACAGTATTCAGTTACAGAAATTGAATTATCAAATGTAAAATAACTAGTGGTGTAAAAATGAGCACGTTAACGCAGGAGATACATTTTTTCCAGATTAACGTGTAAAAAATATTTAACACAATTATCGCAGGGGCGGGGCTAGGGTTGGCCACCCTATTCACAACTGCTGCCTCTGTCTCTTTGTTCTTGAAAAGGATTGCATTTATTTAGATTTATTTATCCCTCATCTAAAACATCCGATTCAACTCGTCCGCTCATTAGTAGACGTTAAGACCTGAAGTGGGTCAGAAAAGGTAAAGAGGGTTGTGAGAAAATAAAATGCATGTCAGATCCATCACATTCAGCAGCAGTAGCTTTTAAAGCATAGCAGGCAAATACGCTAATAACCAGCTGCTGTGATGTCTTTTAATAAAAAAAAAAAAAGAGGAAATCAATAACTTTTATAGCTTTAAGGGGTTGATCTATATTTAATTTAGAATTTAGTGTTTGAAAACTATTAATTTTCTGTATATTTCTGCTGAAGGGCACAGGTAGCAAAATATGTAATTTATTATAATGGGAAATGGGTTCATGTAAAGATTATTTTAAGTTCACTTAAATTAGAAGTTAAGTCTAATAAATTCTAAAATTGATAGCTCTCAATTATACTGTAATGCTGAACAGTCAATGGTTAAATATTGAGGGGAAAAACTATTTTATAGAGAGTCAGTAGTATTGATACCAGTGATGCTGGCTTTCAATCATAAAAAAGATGCCATTAAAGAAATATAAAAAAATATACTGTCTATGTTGTTTGTAAATTGTACATTTGAAGATTGAATCTGAAATCATTGCAACATAAAATTATATTTAAAAACGTTAATGTTAACGGTGCAGACATGGTGTCTGTGTGTGAGCAAAGAAATCGATCAGAGTAAATCTAAGGATCAGTATATTAAACATCGCACATCCTGCGATGTGACTATCGCGGATGCATAAATCACGATATCTATGCTGAAACGATAGATTGTGGGTTCCAAAACCCTAGTGTCAAGGGTTTTGGAAGGTCCTTGTAGCTGCATTTCTATTACACTTCAAATTGCACAAATTTAAATTGAAATTGAAAATACACCCAACATGTACATTTCACAAAAACTCCCATATATCGTGAAAAACTGTTTAAGCTCGAATGAGGTGGTTTTTCAGGCAATTTGAACAAAATATTTCGTAAAACTGCAATAGAAACAGTTTTTGTTTTCATAAGGTCACCTGGCTCATTGTGGTCACCAATGCAGTGGCATCAGAAGCATCCCAGAAGCAGCTCTCCACGCTCTAGTCTTGAGGTTTATAGGCAAATGTGCTGGAGCAGGATGGAGCTGAAATCTGTAGGACGGTGACACTCCAGGAGCAAGGATCACCACAGGGGTCGCAAACCCTGCTCCAGGAGGGATACTATCCTGCAGTGTTGAGCACCAACCTAATCCAAACACACCCGAACCAGCTAATCAAGGTGTTCAGGATTAATCTGGATGGTAGCCCTCTAGGAACAATACTTGCTACCCTTCATTTAACTCGTTAAATCCCTTGTTGGGTCTCTGAGAGCTTACCCCAGTGCCCCCCAAACCTCCTGGTCCTGAAGACCTCCCAGCAGTCCACATTTTGGATGTCTCAATGTGATGAGTCAATTTTCAGTTTTGAAACCTCCACTAATAAGCTAATGGTTTGAGTCAAATGCTTTTATTAAAGAGGCATCCTAAATGTGTACTGTTTTTGGGGCCCAAAGGTACAGAGTTGCAAACCATTGACAAGAGTTCAAAAAGTATATGTGCAAATCTAAATTATGTCTTCAGTTGAACAAATTGTGACTAACAAACAATCTAATGGGAACGTCAAGGGAAAAGTGCTCATCTTGTCAGGACAGGATGCCCACGGCAGGTCAGGTAAAAGAGATTGAGAGACTGCCTCTTCACATGGACTGACTGCGACATTCCTCATGAGCATCCAAAGTCTCCTGAGTCGATCCCTTCGTATTACTCCATTCATTACAGCAGTGAAAGAAGGAAGAACAGGGACCCTCCGGAAAATGAGACTTGCTAGGTCAAAGTAATATAATTCTCCATTTTATCCAACAAGTCCAGTCTCTGAGACAGACCCTAGATACGGCTTCAGTTCTTACTTCAGTGCACACAGGACTTTCTGGCAAGTCCGACTGCCCAAAAGTTTAATACTTAAGGGTTAGGGGTTTGTTCCAATGCCTAACCCTTAAATATGAGCAACAGTTTGCTCTGGGAAGCACCCTTTGAAATGTTACAGATTATATTTTTACATCAGCTGCAATTTTACAGCTGTTCTTAAGAGCATCTTAATAGTGAAGTCTGTACTGTTAAACAACTGTAGCGAGCTTGCCCTGCATTCACTTCCGGTCACATGACCTTTGACCCAAGCAACTGTGGTCTTTGCCCTGCTGGGTCACATGCCCCTACTTAACTCCAAAAGATACAACTTTATGCATCGAGAGTGCCTGGGTTTATCCCTAAATATCTTTGGGCTGACAAAAAGACCCAGTTTAAATTTAACAAGCTAATTAACGCAATGCAATGACGACCTGTCCCTTACGCTCAATGTGTCTCTTCCTCTGAAAGACAGTAGTAACTTACTCCCACTCTCTCTCTTCCTCTCCTGGCTAACCACAATGTTTCCACTCATTCTGCCAACCTCCGTAGTGCAGACAAAAACAGAGGGAAGGGGAGCAGAGAGAAATAAAAGATGCAAAGAGTTGATAAAGTAGTAAAATCAAACAGACTAGGTCAGTGAGTGAGGCATTAAATTACTTTCTGTTGGTAATTTTTTGGGGTGCAATTGGTTGGGGGTTCAAAACCTGATAACGTCACATTCTGAGCTGAATGGAAAGATGCTCGTTGGCTCTGGGCCAGATGTTTTCAAGTTTCCTGTTTGCTCATCTTTGGTTCTCTCTTTATGAATGTGCTACAGAGTTTTCCACTCGTCCATTAGCCCTGTTCTTTCTTCTTTCTGACTTCCTGTCTCCGGCTCTCTTTCCGCATGTGTCTTCTGTGAACTGTGTCCTTGCTGTTCTGCTGATAATTATGTTTCCATTTCTCTCACTTTCTCAGAGATGGGCGGGGAATGACGAGACGAGTAGAAGAGGACAGAGAAGAGGAGAGAGTGTGTCCAGTGAGGTTTATGATGACGCCATATTAGGACACAGTAATGAGCCCAAGGATACTGCACAAATCCCACCCTCCCCACTCGCTTACTTGCTCTCTCGCTCAATTCAATTTAAAACTTTATTGGAATGACAAATTTGTTTTGTATTGCCAAAGCAATGACATTAAAAGAAAAACAAGATAAGCAATTAAATATTAAATTAATTACAGCCACAATAATAAATGCGCTGATGTGCAAATTAACAATTTACTAAACTTAGGATGGTCAGTTTAATGCAATATGTGATTAATCGTATTTACGATTATATCACATATGTATTATATATTTATATTTAAATGAAATATGCACATGAATTTAGTGATAAGGAAAAAATGGAATAATGAAATGTAGCATTTCTGGCTTCCCGAAACCCCTGCTTTTAAAGGGGTCATGAACTGCTTTTGTACTGTTTTCTGAGGTCCACTAATAATGTTATCAAGATTTTTACATAAAAAAACTATTTTGAAGCAATAGGTTATTTTAATATTTTCTGTTCTGTCTTTGCTGTTGTTATTAATTATTTGTGGAAGTCTACTAGAAATTAAATTTGGACCACAAAAGCATGCATGGACAGTAATGTTGTTGACGTTGAAACTGTCTATATAAGCTGTTTTTAGACTAATGAGAAAGTTGAGTTCTGAACTTACAGAATTTTTTTATAGCACAATGACCTCGTATATATCAAAAGTAAGTATACATAAAAATTTCTCAGTTCATGACCCCTTTAAAAGTAAGTGGCAGGACAAAGACGTTCTGCTTTAAAGGCAATGATTTTAAAGTTTAGTCTACTTTTTTCAATTTTTAAGTAGTTTGACACGATCTACTCTTAATACAATGCCATTAAAAGTTTTTTGTTTTGGTTACAACACTGAAATGAGGCCAGGGAGTGCAAAGGGGGTCCCTCTCTCTTTTCCATCTCACTCAAGTCATGCTCACTCATTCTCCCCGGTGTCAAGCACACAGTATGACGCACAGGGTGAGCGAGCTGCGTCATACTGACACACAGGCCTACAGCAATGTCCCTCAGAAGAACAGTGACCAAAATGAATGAGGCCTATACTTTTCTCTTCGTTTCTCTCCCTTGGACAAGCACACAACGGCATGAAAACGGTTTGAGGAATCATTGAAATATTAAACCGTATTCTGTCCCAAGCACACACTATCATCCAAAAGCATGACTGGGTTGCTGTCCCATTTCTCTCTCACACACACACACTATATCTGATAAACGCACCAAGAAGTAGTGCTAGGCGGTATACCGGTTCATACCGTATACCGGTGTTTTTTTAGGGTGTTTGCTCATCTGCAATACGTCTCTAATATGTTTCCGTTAGACGTCAAATAGACATTTATTAGAATGCATGCAAAACTGTTTCTGAGACGTTTATCAGATTATAAAGGCAGATGTTTCGCAGATCTTTAGCAAACGTCTTAGATTTACTTGTGCTGTCTGGGTAGTTGAGATTAGAGATCGACCGAAATATCGGTTTACCGATATTTAGGCATTTTACCATAATCGAATATCGGTTTTGAAAAAAACGATAACCGATATTTTTTTTATTTGTCACATTCACAATTATATAGATACCTGGAGCAGTGGGCAGTGTTCACTCAGGAAAAGCTCCAGCACGGCCACCGCATGTAACTTTTAACAAGATTTACTTGTTTGAAACACACTAAATTATATTAAAATGTACGATATAACCATTATTTCACCAATAAACATCTAAATAAATCTCTATCGAAATTAATTATTTATTATCTCCGCAAGCGATCGCAGTTTGAGTATAGTTGTGTAAATGCATAAATAAACCGCGCTGTCAGCAGTTTTCATAATCTATGAAATGACAAAATCATTTGAATAATTCTGATAAAACATGCCAGTTAAGAAATGCAATAAAATACGATGTTTTGTTTGTTATAGCTTATTGTAATATTCCAGAGAATAGAATTGTATTAACATTATCCAGTGAATTATTCTTCACTCTCTAGTCTATTAAACCGCTTATAAACCTAAAACTGTAGTTTAAAATTAAGTTGATATGACTCCTGTCCTTTATTTTCTCCATTTGAAAACATTAGACATTCTTTTGCTTATTGTTAATATCAGTGTTGCTGATGATGCTTTTTATAAATAATTTTTTTATTGTTGTAATTTGAAGATAAAATTTTACATGAAAATGTTAATTTTCAACAGTTTTTTGTTGTTGTTAAGATGACTGAAAGGAGGAAAACCAAAGTAAAGAATGGACTTCACTCTGTTATTTATTTACTTTATAACAGTAAATAAATATCGGTTCTGCATATCGGTTATCGGGTACATAAACATGCAAATAATCGGTATCGGTTATAAAAAAATCAATATCGGTCTATCACTAGTTGAGATGCAGATAAAATTTACTTTTACTACTGTCATTCATAATGTCTAAGTATAATTTAATAAATACAAATTTATATATATATATTTATTAGGGAGTGGATATGTCTAATAAGCCTATAAGTACTTCTCTGCAGCCATCTACTAGTGGT
Organism: Gymnocypris eckloni scoliostomus; assembly: GCA_027564155.1. Lineage (NCBI taxonomy): Eukaryota > Metazoa > Chordata > Actinopteri > Cypriniformes > Cyprinidae > Gymnocypris > Gymnocypris eckloni. Next base: position 5,689,294 of record CM050427.1, read on the forward strand.
CATTAACATACATATATATATTTACATTTATGCATTTAGCAGATGCTTTTATCCAAAGCGACTTACAATCAAAGTGATTCAGGCTATACATTTTTTTGTCAGTACGTGTTCCCTGGGAATAGAACCCACAACCTTTGCGCTGCTAACGCAATGCTCTAGCCACTGAGCCACAGGAACATATATATATATATTTTTTTTTAGATGACCGATCGTTTCACTAGATAAGACCCTTATTCATCATCTGGTATCATTTATAGCCCTTTTAAGTGGCACTGAATCTGTAATTTTGACCTTCAACTGTTTGGAGTCCATTGAAGTACTCTATATGGAGATCATTCGTGGAATGTTTTCATCAAAAACCTTAATTTATTTTGACTGAAGAAAGAAATACATAAACATCTTGGATGACATGGGGGTGAGTAAAATATAAGGACATTTTAATTAGAAATTTACCTAATCCTTTAAGTCTCTGAGAACCTGACACATTGCCTGGAGACTACAGGTAGGTTGCAGTTTTGGAAAATGCTGGCGCTGGAGACTAAATGGTTCCTGGTGATTTCACACCTAATTCTTCACCTTAATTCCTAATTCTTTGGCAGCTAACATGCATCTTTTCTTCTCCACATGTTGTTTTACTTATCCTGCTGACCCACTGAGCATTTTGCTATCCAATGGTAATGTCTTAATTTTGTAATTTCTATTATTGCATTAGTTTTGAATATTTATCATGGGCATTTAATAATTTTTGACTTTCAGTCTGAGTTAAATCTATTTTTTGGCTCATTTTATCTGTAAAAGAAAATCTGCTTAATTATGCACACCTGAATAGAAGGCGTTTTTCACTTCCAGCCTTAATGAACAATTATCAGTTATAAATGATTACATACAAGATTAATAGTAGTTATTTAGATTGATGTTGTTTGGAATTGATAAATTGTGCTTGGAAAAATTATGATCAGAATATTAACTTGCATAATAATTATGCTCGCACTGTATATTTAATTTCCTCTTCGACTTGTCGGTAATGCAGGGAATGTTGTGATTGGTTGTCAAAGCAGCCAATAAGAATTTAGTAGCCTCGTCTCTGATTGGCTGGAATTATGGCATATTGTAATGCTGGGTTGTGTTGAGCAAGCGAGTCGTCGGCATTTAGAGAGAACTGATGGCGGCATCAGAGGAGCAAGCTAGTGAAACATTGCATGCGCAAAAGAGAAGCTCTGCACACATCCAAAAACTTATTTTACATGCAAAATTGATTTCCGTGCGCTCAAAGAACTTTCTTCTTTTCTGTTCTGAAAATAAGCACTGGCGCACTATGGCTGCTGTCGCATCATCCAGGTGGATGCTGCACTGGTGGTGGATGAGGAGATTTCCCCCCTTACTATGTAAAGCGCTTTGAGTGTCTAAAAAGCTCTATATAAATTTAACAAACTATTAAATAATTATATTCTTTGCGAGATGAACATTTTCTCCACAAAACTCAGTTTGTGCGCATGCAAAATTAACTTTTGAGCGCTCAAAATATGATCTGTGTTACATACAACACACACTTTCACACACCCACAACATGGCTCTGACCTCTGGCAGGAAGGTGTCTTATCAAAGTAATTCCCTGACCTGTTCACAAGCAATGCAAGGCCAAAGCCTGGCAAACACACAAAAACAACCAGCTGTGTCAACACACTCACAGTGCTGCGGTGATGTAAAAGCGGAGCATTAGAGAAACAGTTAGTTTCGGAGCAAGAGTTCGTAGACATGCCAGGGCACGATTCTCCAGAAAAAGAGGAAGATTTTTTAGATTAGTCAAGAACAGGTCATGACATCACCTGACAAGACTGTAACTCGAAATCACAGTCAAGAGCTTTAGCTCAGGGCAAATGAAAATCTTAAAACATGAGAGGTGTGTGTGTGTGTGTGTGTGTGTGTACACCCAAAGTTTGCTGGATGACAGAAGTTTACAAAGCTGACTCTGAATTTACAGCAATGGTGAAATGTCTCCAAGACATTAGCTTCCTACAGAAGACAAATTTAAGAGAAAATGTGAAATTTTGCGGGCAAACATGTCCATTGTGTTGTCAATAGTGGATCGATATGTAAAGCACAGCAGTCACACAGAAGTCACTTTTAAATCAAATAGCTTTTTGTTGGTCGATGTAGCGAATTTGAACTGAACCCGTTGCAAACCTGTGTGGAGAAATACTACGCCTTCACATGAAAATCCAGACTTCGTGAATCCCCAACTGAATTTTACCCACAAACAACTCTAACTGTGAATTCACACCACCGCCGGCAAAATCATCAAAGTGGCCGGAAGACTAGAGCTGCAACTAATAATTATTTTGATAATCGATTAGTTGTGTACTTTTTGACTGTAATTTGGTATCTAAATTGCACATGCATTGCATTGGTTGGTAAAGCAACCAATCGGAATGTAGAATTCCTCCACTTGAGAGGATTCCAGAGAGCGCAGTCCTGTAAACTTCGGTTCCGACCACATTAGTTTCCAAGCATTTTCACGCTAGAATGCTTGTTTTTCAACACAAATGCAATTAATTTGCTTAAAACAACACCGATTTGACCAATTGCAAAAAAATGCATAAAATGCATGTTGAAATTAGACTAAGTTAGTACTTAATCATGAACAAAAACACCACACGATTAGTTGGCCGATTATTCTTAATTAAATGTCTTTTATATTGGTTTATTTCATTAGCAAACATGTTACTACAGTGTTTTCGATACATTGATTTATTTGTGGCAGCCCGCCACAATAATAAAACTGACCACCACAAATAGATTTTCCAAAAGGCTTTGACTTCATTGAATAAACATGAGCACTGCATGTTTAAAATCGAAAACCTGTGCCTGAAGGAAACCGACTGTCTTCAGAAAATTTTGGATGCCATTTTAATGTTATGTGCGACCATGCACATCATTTTGTCATGTAGCATGTATACTGAGTGACTAATGTAAGCTTTCAGCTAAGTAACTACATTAGCAGAGATGTGATCGACATTAATTAGAATGGGAAAAAACAAGCACTGTCGCCATTAACCAAAACTAAAACTATTAAATATTTTTAATGGAAAAATCTGAAAAAAATACATAAGCATTAAATTAAATTTATGAAATGTTACTTTGGAAACTAATTGAAATAAAACAATACAATTACTAAAACGTTAAATACAATTAAAGCTTAATAGAAATATATACAAAAAAAGAATTAAAACGGAAAAGCACATAAAATTAGTCAAACTTAAATTAAAATGAAAACGTAAAATATAAAAATGTCAATTAAATATATTAATAAATATTCTTAAATACTAAAGGAATGCTGGCGCTAAGACATACTTTGGCTGATTTTGAACAAAATGTTATTTTGAATTGTAACATTACATTAATGTATTTGGCAGAAGCTTTTATCCAAAGAGACTTACACTTCATTCAAGTTAAACACTTTTTCAGTTCCTGCTTTCCCTGAGAATCGAACCAATGAACTTGGTGTTGCTTACATCGTGCTCTATTGTTTGAGCTACAGGATTGCCTGAACTTACAGAGAGATCACATGGCCATGCCACTGAATTTAACTGAATTAAACATGCAATCTAATAAAGTCATATAGTCAAAAGAGTAAAAAGAAAAGTGAAACTTTAGGCCCAGCTCTACGTCCCGGTCTAGTTGCCTTCTCTCCTTTCTCATGATTTTCTTGTCTGCTCTCCTACTGTCCTGTCTAAATAAAGGCAAAACAGCCTAAAAATATATTCAAAAACAGTCAGCAATATATAGCAAGCTGGTTTTCTATTTCAAACATCTTCTATACATAGAACAAGCTCATTTTGTTAAAGTCGCCAGCTGTGTGTTTACTTGCTCGCTTATTTAGTGATTTCAAATTCATGTCAAAAATTTATTTTACACCTCGTAAATCACAACCAAGACATAATGGATGGCTGTGTGTATCAAAATACATGTTTTGTGGCTGAAGTTTCTCGACCGACTGGACAAACCTGTCCATCTCAACCAGACTCATGAAAGTGTGGCACGAGAAACAGAGGAATGAGGACAGACAACAGAGTCTCCATGACATTAGCATTCAATGACTCCAGCTGGAACTCTGTGCCCTCAATGTATACACAGAATATATGTACATGACAAAAGCTACGCAAAAATATGACTGTTTACACATATCTATACGACTAAATTGAGGAAAGGAATTGCTTTCCCATATAAAGAGCTAGTCGTCTATATCTCCTGGCACGAGTGTGTCCATGTGTGTGAGCAGGGATGGGCTCCTTATCTGCAAGAACACACTACCATCTACTCCACCAACACAACTTACACTGGGACTATGGCTGGCCCATATAGCTTTACAAAAAACATATACACACACACTGCAATATGGCCAATCATGATAACTATACATTTTACAATATACTTGTTCTTTAATAGTGCCGTCAAACGATTAATCGCAACCAAAATACGTTTTTGTTTACAGAATATGTTTGTGTGTACGGTGCATATTTATTATGTATATATAAATACACACACACATAACATTTTTCTTAAATTATATATATATATATATATATATATATATATATATATATATAAGTACATTTACATATAATATAAATATATATATCTAATTAGGGGCGATAATTGCACAACGATAATTATCGCGATATAACTTTCCTCTAAAACGATATGACTAAGTTCGAAAATGTTCGACATGTTTATGCGCCAAAAGCGGAACGAAACCACGTGACTCATTTGAATCGCGCCACACGGACCGTTTATCCGCTCGGATCACAGTTCAAACTGCCGCGCAGCACGAGCTCACTAGAGCAGATGCGTTTACTCGGTCACGTGATCACTAAGCAGTGCTGTGAGATCCAGTCACTAGGCGCGTTCGACTTAAAGCAACGCTGCACAGAATGGTCAGTGTAAGACATCAAAGTACCGCGAGAGCCATTCGAGCATAGGTTTAATCTGCTCTTATCGCTCTCGCGGTACTTTGATGTCATACACTGAACATTCTGTGCAGCGCAAGTCGAACAGCACATCTCCATTATTTACCATGGATTTACTGTAGTAACATTCACTACACTATGGTATTGTGGCAGAAATGTGGGTTATTCACATTTAATATTATTACAGGAGTAATGGTATATAATTATAGCAAGTATGTGTGGTTAAGGCAGCTATAGCATGTGTACATTTATACTGAATGGTTTTAGACTACTGTCTTTCATACAAATAGACTACTTAAAACCATTTAGTTATATTTTGACCATGTTATTGAGGTGCTATATGTGTGGTTTTAACTGTTTATCATTATTTAAATGTATGCTACTATAGGAGACCAATGCTTAATAAAAATAAAAACTTGGTCAGAATACATTATACCATATAAAACTGAGGTTGCTACAGATGTTACTGATGTAAAGATGTTACTGATTTTGATAATGAACAAAAATGTTACTGCATCCTAACTCAAGCTACGATCAAATGTGTATTTATAAGAGACAAAAAAATGATATTATTATCATTCATATTATGAGGCAACCCAAACCGGTTTCTTGATTTTGAAACAATATCAACTCATTAGAACATGCAGAAACACATATCTATTTAGATAATTATTGTGTTAAGGAAAAATAATGGTCTGGTTTCTAAAACTTTCACTTTGGAGCAAAAATATGGCTTTAAACTTGAAAGAAATAAAGATTTGACATTTATCGTGATAATTATCGATATCGACTGATATGAAAATAATTATCGTGATAATTTTTTGGGCCATATCGCCCAGCCCTAATCTAAATACATGTAAATATTTTCTAAATATATACTGTATGTGTGTCTTTATATATATAAATATACACAGTACACTTTTATTTTGGATGTGATTAATCGTTTAACAGCACTAGTTTTTAACCTTTTTTTAATCAGAGGAACCACAATTTTAAAAAGAAAAATTCTGTAAATTATCCCACTAAACAAACAGCAATATTTAGTTACTATACACACACACATATATATATATATATATATATATATATATATATATATATATATGGTAGAAGTCCCATATTGGTGTCTGCACTGCATCAAATTAAATTAGAGAAAGTGATTTTTATACATAGAATGCAAATTAAATACATGTTAAGTGTCCACTCTTATGTTTCAAATAACGTTTTTGAAAATGTCAAAATATGGGTGAAACGTCATTCTGTTATCATTCAGCATTACAGATATATTTATGTAATGAAAAAGCATACTTATTCTGACCTGTGCTTGTTAAAATATATAAAAGAATAAGTTATCATACACAGTTATATTTTCAATTATTAAAATATTGCTAAAAATTGCTGACTGCACTCTGGTCCTTAAAGTGATAGTTCACCCAATAATGAAAAATAGTTGAGGGTAGCCATTGAAACTCATGCACCTGTATTGGATGCCCCTCAAGCCACTTCTGTCGCCACCACCATTTACAGAGGGAAATATGGACTACATTAGACAACTTAAAAAAAAAAACAATTGTACTCTGGGGCTGGGCACTACTGTTGGCTGCAGGATCACATAAAAAAAAGTGAAACAGGCAGGAGGAAATAAACACCAGTGTAATTGACTTGTAATCAGTGGTGGTCAAAGTACACAGATCAAGTACTTGAGTAAAAGTACAGATACGTATACTAAAATATTACTCCAGTAAAAGTAAAAGTACTGCTTTTTCAATTTTACTCGAGTGAAAGTACAAAAGTACTCAATTTTTTATGTACTTAAGTAAAAAAGTACTGATAGACAAATTTATTTTGCAATTTTATATAGACTACTTTATTTAATTTTATATTAGCACATATTTTTATAATCCTACTGCCCAAAATACCTGGGTTTTTCCCAAAATAACCACTATATAGAGTCAAGATATATATTTTGTTGATATGGACTACGTTGATGAGAGTGATGTAGTAATATTCACTGTGAAGCTTACACTGCCATGTACCTGAGAGAAAACAGATTTCACCATCTAATTTTCACCAGTAAGAAAAACGTGTTTTAGAACTTGTTGTTTTGCAGAACGTCAGTTATATATGACATGAGAATTAGGCCTGAAATTAGGAAGAACATTTTAAGGAAAATCTAATGATATTTTCATAAGGATTATTTTTTCTTCTCAAACTTTGTCTGTGGTGTAAAAACACCCTTGGCCCAATGCCCCCAGAGGGCATCACTTCCCACTCTGATAATTACTGTAGTTACTATGTTCTGAACATCACATCCTTTCTTTTTCCCTCAGATGGAATCTATCTAGGTGGCTGAATAAAGATATTTGGACTTTATATCAAAAAAATTCCTCAACTTAGCACCAGCAAGCTTGTTAGCTAGACAGTTAGCATCAGCTAACAATATTTACTTATTTTCAGTATGGTTATGAATAAACATTCATATCTGTCTACTCGGCTAGTTGATCTAAACAATATAAAAATGTATACTGTTGATAAACAATATAAAAACAGACGTCACATAGGTCTAAATGCATAGCATTTTAAAAAAAACTGCTAACGTTACAGCAGCGGGGAATATGATGTATCTCCCCGGGTCCACACCATCCTAACTCGTTCTTGCTCCAGGATTCCGGTAGCGGCTACAGCCTCTTGCATCAGTCGCTAGGCGCCTCTTTTGAGGTGAGGGAGTGAGGTTTACATAGCCCTTACTGGTATACATCCGTTGCATCAGTTATTTTATTTAATCGGTGTTATTTTAATGTTTTGTTTTTGACCTAAAACATAACGTTAGAGACACTGATGTTGATCTGTCTGCATTCAAGCATTTCAGTGGGCTTAAATAGACCACCCTTTGTAGATTTAGTTCACAAACAACTGACAGTTTTGACCTAAATATTATTTTCAGTTACAATAAGTAATCCTAAAATTTGACATTAGTAACGTGACTTTTCACAGCATCAGTAGCGCGCTCACGATCTCCGGTTCTTTACTTGAGAGTTCAGTTCACTGAAGAAGACTCGCTCTAAACGGATCATTTGAATCAGTGAGTTTTCGACTCGAGAACAGCTGCAATCGGATCATTCCAGTTCGTGAATGAATCGTTTGTTGCGATTTGCGAACCGATTGAAGAGGTTCATTGAAAATAATCAGTTTGTTCATGAATCATACACCGCTTCTGCGTCTCGGAGCACGTGATGTATCACGTGAGTAACGATATGTTTTATGAAATGTAGTGAAGTAAAAAGTACGATCTTATGCTTTGGAATGTAGTGAAGTAAAAGTAAAAGTTACTCAAAGTAAAACTACTCCAGTAAAGTACAGATACTTGAAAAATGTACTTAAGTACAGTAACAAAGTAGTTGTACTTCGTTACTGACCACCACTGCTTGTAATTAAACTCAATGTTCTGCAGTGATAATTTTCCAGCTCTGTTTGTTTCAGTGTGGCAGCACAGCGGTAGAACAGATTATAACTGAATTTTCACACATGCAAATAAGAAAGCGCACCCGTAGGACAAACGCAAAGCCAAGCATACGCTACAATTCAAAAGCTTGATGTCAGTATTTTTTTTATTAAGAAATTAATACTTTTATTCAGTAAGGATGCATTAAATTGTATTATTTTAAATTATACAAATAATGTCCTTTTCAAATATTTGTTGTCCTGTTTAGAAAAGAATCCTAAAAAAACAACACAGCAGAGCTGTTGTAAACATTGATTATAATAAATCAGCAATATAATAATAATAATAATAATATAGCAAATCAGCAATAATAATAATAATATAATATAGCAAATCAGCACATTAAATGAATTCTGAAGGATCATGTGACACTGAAGACTGGAGTATTGATGCTGAAAATTCAGGAAATAGAAAATAGGCCTTAGTTATTTAATTTATTTATATTTCACACGATTACAGTTTTTTTTTTGCTGTATTTTGATCAGATAAATGCAGCCTTGATGAACACGAGACTTTCGAAAACATAAAAATAAATAAACTTACTAACCCCAAAAATTACACTACACAAACACTCAAAAATATCTTCAACATTATTAATTTTGGGCCAGAGTCACACAGACAGCGATTTGCAGTAACAAAATGGCTGGAACTTATTCATTCTCAATCACAGTTGGCAATTTGTAAAAAAGTTATTGAGTAATTGTAAAAAATGAATAAAAAGGCAACAATAACAACAGCAATTATTATAATAATAATAATTAATATTAGTATATTGGTAATAATATTGGTATCATGGGCCTCTAACCATGGATCTTACAAAAAAATACTTCCATAGCTTGTGTCTAGTCTGTCTGAAAACCGTAAACCCACATTAAGGGTGTACGGTGGGGTCAGACCACAGCCAGGTACCGTCCAAAAGAAACGCTGGAAATAGAAACGCTCGTGGTGAGACAAACAGTGATGCATCTCTCACACATCTGGGCTACTAGCGTGTCATTGTTCACACCAATCTCAATCAGACGGTCACTTGGGGTAACAAGACTGGCACAGGGGGAACGACCATTTGCGAGACCGCCCGGTCCATCACTTTAACACAAACACCAGGTTTACTTCATTACAACTTTATGGTACAGAACAATCTTCTACTATGAGCTTGAGATACGCCTGAAATGGAATGGACTTCCACAAGTGCACTAAAGCGACCCTCAGACGCTACTTCGATTTTATTCATTCTCAGCAGACTTCAGCATCAGTGAAGAACCGATCTAAACATGCTGAAACAAATACAAGACCGGTTTTGGAGACCATAAAGATGACACACGGGGTTTACAAACACTGTCATGATTCATTTCCATTAGTTGAGCTCTAAAGCTGCCTGAAGTGATACAACTGATAAAGAGGGAGGAGATCCAGAGAGGTTCAGTTAGGGAACAAAATCAGGGTTCAGATTAAGGATACAGGCAGAAGAGAGGCCCGAGAGAAGGACAAGGAAAAAGAGAAAATAGAAACCTCTGCTTGTGTCTGTCACTACGACTTTAAATAAACCGCTCTGATGGATGCGGCTGTTCATACAGCCAATGATGCTAGTGAGAAACCAAAAGTGTGAATGTGTGGCGACTGTATCAACGGGCCACAATAAAAGAGCTATAAAATCAATACAATAGACCTACAGATGAACAACAATGAGCCTTCAATGAGACAACGAGGCTACAGTTAAGATACAAATGAGATTATATAAGGAAGCAATAAAAGTGAAAAAGATCTGTAGCCAGGGTCAAAAATTGACAGGATATTAATCATTAACTCAATTTTTTGTTGTTTTTAATTTAAAATTACATTTTAATATACAATATGGTGATTTTTATTCTTATAATTTAATATTACACTTCAGTTCCTAATAAAAACAAACTGGTTTAAATTACACAACAAAGCCACTTTTTTTTAGCTTTTGGCAGTTGGCGGGTGTAATTTTGGAGCGTGCTTGGAGCCCTTTATACAGGGTCCTGAGAGGATAATATGGCTACAGACTGCAGTAAATGTCAAAAACAATCATAATTTTCATGATATTAATGGAGAGATGGTTGAGAGAGTACAGCATTTTAGATACCTTGGTATTACATTGGATGATCATCTCAGTTTTAATCAGCATATCTTAGGTATGTATAAAGCCTGTCAACAAAGACTAACAGTTCTCCGTAAACCTAAGCAGCTGTCTGTTCAGCCTCATCTCCTGTATCGGAGTATTATTGAGGCAGTTCTTATGTATAGTGCCATTTGTTTTTTTTTCATATGCTTACAGTTGTTAATAGGAACACATTATGAAAGATACCTAATTTGGCTAGTATGATTATTGGTATTCCAACTAAGTTATCTGACTGCATTACTTCATCTACGATCTGGAAAGCACACATAATCCTAAATGACCCAGATCACCCCCTCCATCGTTATTTCATCCTTCTCCCATCTGGCCATAAATATAGATTACCTATGTGTAGGAGGACTAACTTTAGTAAGAGTTTTGTTCCTACAGCGATACAAGCTTTAAACACATGGGAAATCACCCATCATCTTACACTCTAGGTTTTGGTGATAAGTGTGTAGTTGTCCTTGTGTTCCATATGCACCTTCTGTGAAAATGAATTTCCTCTTTGAGGACAAATAAAACTTATCTATAATTTTCCAGTTATTCTACAGCCAAGTTACTAACGATATCATATGAGGGTGCAATAAAACTAGAGAAGAGTTGCAGCCCTTTGTACAGAGTCCTGAAAGGACATGAGTACAGGGTGCACCATAAAAAGTGCACACAGCTAACATATCAAAGCAAGCATTGGTACATAACTGGCATTTATAGTGGTGTCTGAAAATCAGGGACTTAAAAGAAATTTAAACCTGAAAAATAAAGAGCTTTAAGATTTAGAAAAATGCAAAGGAAGTGTTACGAAATATTTGGGATCATGCACAAGATGCTCTTTCAATCATTTTTAAAATTACACCGGACAACATGATCAGCAGGTTTTGTGGAGCTCGTGAAACTGTAGAACTACTGTCATTTAATGCAAAAAGGGGACAAGCTAAATATGAAGACATTCAAAAAAAAAAAAAAAATTATAATATATTTTCAATACAATTTTCACTAGTGGCCTCAGATTTTGGTACCCTAATGCACGAGTTCATAGAAAAAAAACTGATTTATTATTCTTGTTTCTTACCTTTCAGCTGATCAGTAACACTGTGCCCAGCACGTTCCATCACTCGCCCATCCTCCCTCTCATAACAGTCATCCAAAAAACTTGCTGTGACCTCCGACAAGTGCACCTTTCCTGCCACGCCCAGTTGCTCCATAAGATTGGCCAAGTTGACATCATTGGACCAAACGTCGAACTTAAAGCGCTTCATTCCCAGAATACCGCAGAGCACTGTGCCGGTGTGCACGCCGACACGCATGTTCACAGTCTCCGACATCTCTTGGCAGAACTGCTCGATGGCCTGGATCATCCCGAGCCCCATTTCCACACAGCAGGACGCGTGATCGGGGAGCGGCTCAGGGCAGCCTGCCACACAATAGTAGCAATCCCCAAGAGTGCTGATCTTCTCGCAGCGGGTCAACTCACACAGACGGTCAAAGCGGCCGAAGAGGTCATTTAGCAGTCCTACCAGTGCAGGGGCGGACTTGTTGGCACTCATTTTGGTGAATCCCACGATGTCTGCAAAGAGGATGCTCACCCGCTCCATGCGCTTCATGTTGAAGGGCCTGAAAATTATTTGCCCGCGAGGGATAGAGTTCTTCTTACGCTTGTTGCTTTTGGGACTGGAAGAGGTCAAGGAGGATACAGCGGCGACGGAGCAGGTACCTGCACTGTATCGTTTCCCAGAACTCTCGCTTTCCTCATCTCCCTGCTTCATGAGCTCGTCCGCCACCAGCCGCGGCATCACAGAGTGGATCATCCGCTCCTTCAGCGCCTTCTCCACCTCCAGGTCCTTACCGTGCATGATCGCTTGCCCTATCTTGAGAAAGGTACTCCGAGAGCGCACTTCGGACATGATGAATATATGAATGCCAATGATATGCGCGCACAGGTGAAGCAGGACTTTACCTGGGCCAAGCCAGATCAAATCCGACGTTTTCGACCCTAAGTAGCTACTGTCCATCTGAGCAAGGTGTAGCCAGCCTAAAGCCTCATAGAGGACAGAATACAGCAGGCCGAGAAGCACCGACACATACAGGGGCAAATGCAACACACTGTACAGCAAAAGCAGCACCTCCATACAAAGTGAGAATGTCCCAACGGGTGACATACACGGAGCATTATGAGACGTAGGTAGTAGTGACTGATTGCCTTCTTTTTCGATATCAAAATAAGCAAACAGAGCAGTTTGCGTTTGAGGTGCCAAGGTGATCCCAAACAGGATCACTGTAAGTAAAAAGGACGTGTGTTTGTAGAAGCGTGCAAACGGCCTTGAGAACGTAAACCAGAGGAGGAGGAGGCACAGTACAAGAAACCCCGCAGTGGGGACCAGGAAGTTTGTAGGGTCACACCTGGCGCTATTGATCCCAAAGTATATCAACCACAGGAGCGCGGCGGTGGCCAGGTAAAACAGGATGTAGCGGAATCTCCTCTGCATCTGCGGGAAGCAGCGTTCCCTGCACGCCTCCTCCAGGATGGGCGAGTCAAACTTGGGGTCCCAGCACTGTGCGGCAGACCTTTCAAACAGCGGCGGCACTCTCCATGGACTCCTCAGGTGAGTCGTCATAGCCCTGGGAACACCCAACTCCCCTGAGCTGCAGCTTGACGAGATACTGTATTTGAAAGGTTTGGAGGACCCCATGTTGAGCGGATCGCCCTCTTGGTCTGGAGCCACCTGTTGATTACAGCTGTCGGTTATCCGCACTGTAACCGCTCCTTCGCTATCGCACCTCACCTCCGTCTTGTGCAGCAGCTGGTGCTGCTCTGGCAATGCCATGGCGAGGAGACAACAATTGACTTTTAATTATCACATATCATCTACTGCTGACAGCACAGAGGAAATGGCACTTGACATGGATTGGTGCGAGTACAAAGAGCACAGTCTGTTTGTGAAAAAAGTCCAGCCAGAAGTATATTCCAAGTGCATTCACTATGAGGATGGACCGTCTTGGACTCTTGAGCAGTTTCTTATCCGTGCTGGGATTACGTCAGCACTCAGATTCCATTATATTCTATGGCTCAGTGACGCGTGAACGCGCATATGTGTACTTTTGCTCCGTGCACGTGGACGAGACTGAGGCACTGTCATCCGCTATATCCGCTTTTCAGAACACATCGTTTGAATTCAACACTACAGGAGAAAGTACGTATCGATAAAATTCAAAACAAAAAAAATAGGGTGGTTAGTTTACATAGGGTGTTCTGAAACGCTTCTAAATGAGTTTTTTAATCCAGTCAACGCTGTCCCTCAAACACCCTCTCCAATGCTCGACCGTGTTTGAATTGACTTTTCCTATACAAATTACATGCAAAGGTAATACAAGTTTATATTTCATATTTCCAAATGCCAGATTTCACACATTTCGTGTACAGTTTCGCTGTAATGTCAGTTTTAAGACAGCAAACACCAAACGTAACGGTTGCTGTTTGTCGACAGAGTATTCACTTAACGTTAACTTATCTGTTAAAAAAATAAGAAAAGGCGCCAGTTTCTTTTAGAGATAACTTTTTTCTACATGCGCCCCGTTCCCTTTATACAGTCAACAACACATAGGAATTGTTTTTCAAAATCGTTAACGATATATTCCCTTGTTTTGGCATCACGACGAAGCGAGAATCGTCCTTGTATTCCGCAAACGCCTGAGACGGCAAGACGTTAAAGCTCCCCGTGTATGTCCGTCAATACTCAAGGTAGATCCCGTTACTGCCTGCCTCGCCGAGGGTCCGGAGACGGCCTATTCCCATGGAGGAGCCCCGTCCTTTCCTGAAAACCCACTCCGGATGTCAACAGTCAATTTTCCAGCTTTCAAAGCGCATTAAAACACTCCGAGCTCACGCTGCCGTAACTCCAGGAGACGAGTAACGTTAATACTTAAGATTTCAACTTCAGAGAAGAAGAAGAAAATACGGATGACATCGAGGCACTCTGTCAAGTCAGTGTGCTGAGGGAAAGTGTATCGTGTTTGTCTGTAACGTTAACCCCTTTTAAACACTCACTTAGAGGTAACGTTAATCTCAAACCATTTACCTACAAAGTGTTCAAAATGAAGATGAAAGTTTAGTTGTTTTCCTCCCCCAGGCCTCGAGTCGTCTGATCGTGCAGGCAGTTCAACACTCGTGGCGTTCAAAGAAAGATAGGGCTCTCGCTCTCCTTGGCTTAAAACCCCACGCGTCATCTGCCTCTTTAATCCCCACTTTGTCCGTTTAGCGTTCCTCCAAAACTCCGTTCAAGTGCGCTCTTTTCATGGGCAGACTCATGTCAGGCGAACGCGCCGCAGCTGTGTCGCGTCGCGTGCGATTCCGTTCGCTCTCGCTTCTCCTCCCCGTTGAAGGGAACGGCGGTGAAAGCCGGTTCTGGTTGGCGCTTACACTGGCGCTGCGTTCACCAGCAGCTCCACCATGTTCTGAGCGCTCTCTCGGAAAAGATAGTTGTGGGCGGTTAGTGGGGCGCACAACTTGACTAACGTTACAATGTTAAAATACAAGGGAGGAGGGGAGCGCGCACGCAGGTCTCTGTGACGGCGGCGCGCACGCATGAGAACGGCTTTCCTCTCAAATTTGACTGATGCTCTCTTGGCGTGGAGTCCACGTGATGTCATCAAAATAACAGATACGTTCAGTGTATTTATGGCACTATTTATTATCGGAGTAATTCATAACTGTTATATAAGCTACTCAGTATATAATTAGAAAGTAAAGAAACAGGACTCAAAAACTCAGTATGTAGGCTATGTAACTTTTATTAATGTTTGTTTGTTTATTTGTTCTGTTTCTTTCACAATGTGCGGTCAAATCTGACCAAACCTTTCTATGTGGGCATGTGTATGTGTGTTACTATAAATTCCTTTTAATTTTAACTTATATATATATACATATACATATACATCTACACATATATATATATATATATATATATATATATATATATACACACACACACACTCACTGGCCACTTTATTAGGTACACCTTGCTAATACCGGGTTGGACCCCCGTTTGCCTTCAGACCTGCCTTAATTCTTCGTGGCATAGATTCAACAAGGTGTTGGAAACATTCCTCAGAGATTTTGGTCCATATTGACATGATAGCATCATGCAGTTGCTGCAGATTTGTCGGCTGCACATCCATGATGCAAATCTCCCGTTCCACCACATCCCAAAGGTGCTCTATTGGATCGAGATCTGGTGACCGTGGAGCACGTCCTGATTTTGCTGAGTTAGACGTGTTCCTGGGTCAACATATATTGTTGACACTGGGACAACATTTTAATCCAAAAATTTAATCTTGGCCATTTCCCTACACCTAAACCTAACCTTAACCATGAGTAATCCCTAAAATCTGAGGAAATTATAGATGAATGACACTGATGTACAAGCAACAAACACTGATTGTAAGCATAAACTTCGCAAAAATTATAAACATGTTCTTCAAATCTGATTGGTTAATAACAATGTTGTTCCAGGGTCAACAAAGATGTTGACCCAGGTACATGTCGTACTTGGTAAAATCAGGTTCTGCAACCGTGGAGGCCATTTTAGTAAAGTGAACTCATTGTCATGTTCAAGAAACCAGTCTGAGATGATTTGAGCTTTGTGACATGGTGCATTATCCTGCTGGAAGTAGTCATCAGAAGATGGTACACTGTAGTTATAAAGGGATGGACATGGTCAGCAACAACACTCAGGTAGACTGTGGCACTTAAACAATGCTCAGTTGGTACTAATGGGCCCAAAGTGTGCCAAGAAAATATCCCCCAGACCATTACACCACTACCAGCCTGAACCGTTGAGACAAGGCAGGATCCATGCTTTCATGTTCTTTACGCCAAATTCTGACCCTACCATCTGAATGTCGTAGCAGAAATCGAGACTCATCAGACCAGGCAACGTTTTTCCAATCTTCTATTGTCCAATTTTGTTGAGCCTGTGTGAATTGTAGCCTCCGTTTCTTGTTCTTAGCTGACAGGAGTGGTACCCGGTGTGGTCTTCTGCTGCTGTAGCCCATCTGCTTCAGGGTTCGATGTGTTGTGTGTTCAGAGATGGTATATTCTGCATACCTTGATTGTAACGGGTGGTTATTTGAGTTACTGTTGCCTTTCTATCATCTCTAATGCCGAATTCACACTGCACAATTTCCATCCAATATTCCATCCATTCCTTCCAATATACATCCATCTTTGTATTTGTACACAATAAATATACACAGTACACATATATATTATATAAACAAAAACCTTTATTTTGGATGTGATTAATAGTTTGACAGCACTATGTGTGTGTGTGTGTGTGTGTGTGTGTATATATATATATATATATATATTCGAATTTTCATTAATTTGTACTTGTTAAAGATTTTATTATTGTATACTTTAAATCTAAATTGTTTATAAAATATTATTTAAATAAAACCTGAAAATATATGGAATTTAATTCATACACATTTTGTCATGTACAGGCCTGGAAAAGTCACATAAAAGAATTAAATCTTTAAAAAGTAATGGAAATTCTAAGAATAAATAAATAATTTTTATTATTGCAAGCCATAGAATATTTTACTGAATAGTAATTTCTGTTTTATGTAAGTAAAAATTGCTATCGAATAATTATGAAAGAAAGTCATGGAAATATTCAACTTCATGGGGGGGGGGGGGGGGGGTTAGCAGAAGACAGTTTTATTTTAGTTTTCTTATGCGTTATACTTAGTCTGTGGTATTTATAATTCTCTTTATTTAAAACCAGTATAAGTGTGATTTATTGCATGTTACGTTCACATTTTGGTGAACATGAGTGTGTCAGTGTTCCCTCATCTAGGAACATACCTGAGATTGTGGGTGCGTCTTGACTTATGATCTATCAGATAAGTCACGTCCAAGTGATAATCATCCGGCGCTTCCTGTGTCAGACGATCATCATATCCAGTTTCTAAGACGTTGTGTTGTGTCAGACAGACGGGAAAGGTTATGACACAAGAGTGCGTTTACTGTGGAGTCGTCATGCATGTCCAGCTTTTATTTCTTAGTGTCCACTTGTGGTCAGACTAAAAACACAGCTGTGGATTATTAAACAAACAAGAGTATAACTAGCTACACCGTATTTAATGAGAGACTCTTATCACTTGTATTATTGCCTTATTGCAGATATTTCAACATTCACACTTCTAACCATTCTAGGGATCATAAATACTTAAGAGAAGTGTTTTCATGTGATGCAGCTCTATAAAATATATGTTTTACACAAATTGCCCTGCTTGAAATGGTATTTCATATAGATAAATGCATATATTGCTGCCATCAAAATAGATAAACTACAGAAATCATATATTTTATGAGACCAAAGGTTACTTCATTGAACTGTGACCAGTTTTTTTTATTGCAATGAGTTTAATGATATGCTATGCCACCTAGTGGACATTTTGGACCCTCTTATGTTAAAGTGAATCAATCGCAGCTGCAAAATCATTATCATTTGTCATTTTATTTTTCATATCAATTCACCCACTTATTTATTTTATCTAAATGTGTTTTTATTGACTTAAATATCCAGTTTAATGTTTAATTTCCATTTTGCAGAACTCAACAGCCAGAAAAGCAATTTAATGTCACCACAGTTGAAACATGCAGTAATGTGAGCAAATGCAACAACAACAAAAAATCTAATTGCATTTACCAACAACTCATACACCAGCAAATTGCACAAAGGAATATGATCAATATGTACAAGTGGAACTGAAGTAATGAAGATAAACGTTTAACCACATATGGCAAATCCACGATGGATGCCTGTTTCCAACAAGGGGAAAATAATAAAAGGTTACTGCAACATTTGATCTCACAATTCAGAGAAAATTTCGATATAAACTCAGATTTCTGACATCTTTCTCTGAATTGCAAGTTTATATCTTGTATTCTTGACTTTTTCTCAGAATTACCAAAAAAGTCAAAATTACCATTTTATTTGTTATTTATTTTTATCCTGTGGTGGAAACAAGCTTCCATAATTCACACTTTTAAAACGACATTCAAACAATAAATAAATAAGATTATGACAGGTTATTTATTTTGAACAAAGTATAAATAATTACAATTTGCTAGCTGGGTTAAATGAGAACAAGGGAGAAAAGGAAGAAAAAATTGGACACCGAATCCCACCGTTCAGGTTGGTTTCATACAGAGTGGTAAGACTAGAGTCTCTGTATACTGTGTTCAACTGGCTTTCCATTGATATGAATCTCATCTAAGTGTCACTTATACTCTCATTCATTGCTTTGATGCCACTCTTCCATACTTCCCACATCTCCCCACTATTCTTCTGTTACTGTCTCCTCCAACGGTTTGGGGGTTTCTCCTTGGTTTCTGCAGCCGCTTCTGCCTTGGCTTCCCGTTTCTCTGCCAGACTGCTGAGCAAAGCCGGCAGGTCATCTGTGATGGCCTTCTCGATCTTCTCCAGCAGGCATCCTCCTGACCAGCTGCAGTATGAGGAGAGGAGCTTAAAGCTGCTGGGAGGATTGACTCCAAAGAAGTCACGGTACGCCTCTGGTTCTGGCAAGTCGAACTTACTCACATTGGTCTTGGCCAGAATGGACTTGAAGATGTAGAATTTGTCAGGGTCACCGACAATATCATTGAAAACCTCATGTGGGTCACTAAACCAGCCCAGCTTCTCATAGTATGTCTGCAGGTAGCGGTCGACCAGGAGGGCGTGGATGCGCACGCGGATGCCGTGCTGCCGAATGAAGGCGATTTTGTTTTCCAGCCGGTTCTCGATTACCTGATTTAGGTCCTCCAGCAAAGAGATCTCCTCACGTTTAAAAAGATCTCTGTTGGTGTCAGGAGTGTAATCCTGCGGCCAAAATGAGCTCACGTAGACACGTGGTGGTTCTGTCACGTTAATCAAGGGTGCCATGCTCCAGAAGAGGGCGCCATACACGCGCATTAGGTCCTGGGTTGTTAGACTGTCAGCCTTGTTGAGGATGATACGGATCTGTGACTCGCGTCCCTTCATCTGTCTGAACAGCATTTCAAGTTCTAAACCAACATCCAGTTTGGTTGGGTCAAAAACCAGGAAGATGAGATCAGCGGTCAATAAACCACTGGCACACTTCACTGTAGGGGTACCCTAAAGAACAACAAGAGATTTTCAAATTTGTAAATGTACACAAATGTGCACTCAGTTATAATAAGTATTAGTACTCATGTTAGTTTATTTTAGAGTTGACACTGTTTTTTATTCGGAACTGGCGCCTTCTGGTTTCTTCTGCCAATGGTGCAACAGCACCGCTAGTGAATATATGGTGTAAAACAAACAGCATGACCAGTGAGCGAATGATTAATATGAGCTTGTTTTTAGTGAATAAAAATTTAGCGCAATAATTGTAGTCTGATACTCAAAAGAATGACTCTACTCAGTTGATTTTTTCTACGGTGTCAAACACACAAACGTACTACTGACTGGTTGCTTATATAACAATGTGTAGTTAAAGATACAAGCCTACCTTATCTGTTTTGTCAGAAGTTTATAAAAAATGAATGACAAGCACTACCGTTCAAGCTTAGGGTCGGTCAGATTTTCTACCAAGGCTGCATTTATTTGATCAGATATGTAGTAAAAACAGTAATAATGTGAAATATTATAACATTTTAAAATAGCTTTTTTTATTTTAATATATTTAAAATGTATTTAATCCTTTGATGGTAAAGCTGAATTTTCAGCATCATTACTCCAGGCTTCAGTGTCGGATGATTTTTCAGCTGCAGCTTAAGATGCTCTTTTTATTATTATCAGCATTGAAATCAGTTGTGCTGCTTAATATTGTTGTAAACTGTGGTGCATTTTTCAGAATTCTCTGATAGAAAGTTCAAAAGGAAAGAATTTATTTGAAATAGAAATCTTCTGTAACATTGTCAATGTCTTTCCCTTTTGATCAATTTGATGCATCCTTGCTGAATGCTGAACTTTTCAATGGTAGTGTATATTTACAAATCGCTTTGTTTTAGTATTGCTGTTTAATAGAGTTAAAGCCAATTATTGGATTTAAACTGAAAAGTCATTCAAATGTCTGTGTACACACACTTTTTTTAAAGAATTGTTATGAATGCACTTTTATTCAAAATATGGGTCAGACATTATTTTTAAGTGTTAGTTCACCCCAAAATGAAGATGTTTCTGATTAAATCGGAGAGCTATCTAACCCTCCATAGACAGCAACGTAACTGAAATGTTCCCAGGCCCAGAAACTTAGTAAATACATCGATAAAACAATCCATGTGACATCAGTGGCTCAACTTCAGTTTTGCGAAGCTACGAGAATACTTTCTGTGTGCAAAGAAAATATATGCACACTTTTCCCTAAGTTTAAAAACCGCTGATTACACTGATTACGTTCATGTGTGCGCTTTTCCAAATATTTATTCCTTAAATGTCATAAAATAATCATTAATGGAACTGTGGAGCATTAGAAGTGGTCTAATAAGTTTCAGAACTGCATGTTGTCTGATTGTCCTCTTGTACATACCAAACTCAAACAAAGTCTTTGTGAGTACTGTATTCTCACCTCTCTCTTGTTGTTTGCGGTTCTCAATGATTCCAGGTGTGTCAACAAAGTTGACACGCTCCAGGAGTTTGTGCGGCATCTCGATTCCCACCAGCTTTTCCAGAAACCCCTGACCAAACTTCTCCAGGGGTGAGAAAGAGCGGGAACTGTCTGCCGCCATGACAATGCCCTCAATGGTGCGAGACTTCTCACCGTGCATCAGTACAGTGTATTCTGAGGTTGTGGGCTCAGCCCCTGAGAAAGCAAAAGAGAGCAAGATGAAGGAACAAAGGAGGACTACATTTCATTTTGCAATCATTCATTTGAATATTGATGGGTTACCAGTATAAAGCTGTTGTGAAGTATCATCGAGTCCCAGAAGATAATTGATCATGGAAGACTTGCCAACGCTCCAAGGACCCAGGAACAAGACCATGGGTTTAGATGATCTCTGCATCTGAATAATGTGAAGAAAAGACAGAGTTCAACTGAGGATAGGGGTTCATCAAGATCCGTTTCATGGTAGAAGAACAGTAGTCTGGAATGATGTTTAAAAACTGAATCCAATATCCAAAGATCTTACCGGACACTTCATGCTGCCGGAGCTCATTATATTTGTAGGCCTTGTCCATGGGTTTAATTGCAGTGTTGTAGACATGCTGCAGCTTCTTGAGAGCATCTACAAGATGTAGAGTTGATGAAATTATGATAGAAACGGACTCATTTTGCTACTTCAAGGTCCCCTTTTATCATTTGGATATTTTGGTGAAGCTAAGATGTGACTGATTAATTAAATAACTCGCCTCATATGGTACATACTGTATAGCCCTGAGAGGTAGTACTTATATCTATTTTTATTTTCACTATATGACTCACCGACAAATTCCCGTGAAGGTTCAGCTGTTGCCAGACGCAGTGTCTCTTTGATGTGAGACTGATCTCTTGTGGTAGGACCTGAAGGGGTTGTTTTCGCCACTGCCAGAGAAAAACAGCCAGTGAAAATCAGCATGAAACATGAAGCTCATATAATAACATTTTCTTGTAGACCTTCAAAACAAGCTTTTAAAAATGCTGCAGTTTAACATTTTTTTTTTTTTATACTATTTTTAAAATGTACTTTACGTTTTACTTTCTAGGTAATAACCCTTTGGTTTTTATTCTATGGACATATTTCTAATTTGTTTTTGTATATTACCTATATTTGTATTCTTTATTGCTAAGTAATCTGTTATGGAATCAACAGAACATTGCCAGAGTTTAGATTTACATTTGAATTAAACAAGATCTCTGAGGAAAGAAGCTGCATCTGTATTTACATAAGATTCACAATCACAGCAAACAATGTATCAGCTCAACGTGTTGCTTGTTTATTTTAGTGCACAGCTAAAAGCTAAAAAGATCATCCTAGACCAATTCAAATGCTTTTGTCTAGTTAAGATTTTATGCTGGCATTAGTTTTCCAGCCTCATTCTGGCATCAGTGTGATCTGTTCTCCCCAACAAGTCAATCAATCAAACTTTATTTATAAAGCACTTAGAAAACACCAGAAGTGGACCAAAGTGCTGTACAGAGAAATAAAACTCATACAAGACATAAAATACAAATAAAACACATTAAGAGACAATAAAACTGTCAATGTCGAATGTCAGCATCAGATGCAAAGGCCAGAGAAAAAAATATATGTTTTAAGAGTTGATTTAAATAGAGACAATGAAGAGACCTGCCTAATGGGCAGAGGCAAATCATTCCATAATTTAGGAGCTGCCACAGCAAACACACGATCCCCTCTGAGCTTACGCTTTGTCTTTGGCACATTCAGGAACAGCTGATCAGCTGACCTGAGAGAATGGGTGGGCATGTAAGGGTGTAGCAGCTCAGAAATGTAAGGTGGGGCAAGCCCATTTAGGGATTTAAAAACAAATAAAATAAATTTTAATTTAATCCTAAAATGTACAGGCAGCCAGTGAAGTGACGCCAAAATAGGGGAGATATGCTCATATTTACGTGTTCCAGTTAAAAGACGTGCTGCAGCATTTTGCACCATCTGCAAACGAGCAATCGAAGACCCACTAACGCCCACGTACAGTGCATTACAGTAATCGAGCCGAGTGGTTACAAAGGCATGGATCACGGTCTCAAAATGTTGGCTTGAAAGATAAGGCTTTATTTTGGCCAGCTGCCTCAATTGGAAAAAACTTGATTTTACTACTGCCCTGATCTGACTGTCGAGCTTAAGATCAGAGTCAATTTTCACCCCTAAGTTAGTGATGGTTGGCTTGATATACTGAGACAAGGCACCCAAATCAACCAGAGGGGTCCCAGTGGTCCCACCAAACACCATCACTTCTGTTTTGTTTTCATTGAAACTTAAAAAGTTAAGAGACATCCATGCCTTTATATCATCAAGACAATCAAGTAGCTGTTTGAATGTGTCATTCTTTCTAAGTGGGACATAAATCTGGCTATCATCTGCATAACATTGGAATGACAAGCCATGCTTCCTATTGAACCAAGGGGGAGCAGATAAAGAGAAAAAAAGAAAAGGATCTAAAACTGAGCCCTGCGGTACCCCACAAGAGAGAGGAGCCGAAGAGGACACAGCATCACCACAGCTAACACAGAAAGTCCGATCTCAACAGACATACACTTCTGTTTTTTTTTTTTTTTTATTGATTGCCATTTCATTTATTTTTCTGCCTCCAAAACCCAAACTGTCATGTTGGGTCCATCTACATCAGATTTGGAGCCAGTCAAACACAATCAATGTACTATTAAACAAATCTGAAACATTTCTTCCCTATTACAAAACTGTCCTCCATGCAGGCCAGAGAACATATTGCTATGAATGGCAATGGACTTGTGCCAAGTGTTATTTCTGTTAGGTTATTTTGGTGGTGGGTTTATTCCTGTGCCACCTTTGACCAAAGTATCAGGTGGAGGAGCACGAGGAACTGACTTTTACAGTAGTGTCCTCCTCTGCCCCCTGGTGACGAGACAACCATATAGTTCCTTCCCTCTGGTTATTTCCACTATAATGGAGTTTAACCAGAGGCTTTATGATGATTCTGAAGCTTTTAAAAATCTTAGACTTTACATTAGTATAAAGGTGCAATCTCATTGGAAATTGTAAAATTGGCAAAATTGCGTGACCGAATTGAACATGAGGAAAATCTGCCCTCGCACTTGATTCCTGATCGCATGGATTCGTATTTAAGTGACTGGATATCACACATGAAATTTAACAGAACAACGGTAGAGGTGCCATCACATTTAACATTGTTTAGGTGTGTGAAATACAGAACTAGTAATTTTCTAAAATATCTTTGAAAATTTACTGAATGATTCTACTTGACAATTGTCTTGTTTTTAAATTTCCAATGTCATTTATGCTGACTGAATCATATTGTACCTTTTGCAGATGCTTTGGTTGCTAGTACATCATCTGACACTTCTTCCACTGTTGTTTCTTCAACAGGTGCAGAAACCTCTTCTTGTTCAGGAGTTGGTTCCACAAGCTCCACAGTTTCCTCTTGTGCTACTTCAACAACCTCCTCAACAACATCTGCAACTAATTCCTCAGCTGCTTCTGTTTCCACCATTTCTTCAACGGCTTCTGGTTCTTCAACAGATTGCTCTTCTTCCACAACCTCAGGAGCTCCTTGTTCCTCTGTTACAGCGTCTTCCTCTGTTACCTCTTCTGATTTCTCTTCCACTGTCTCTTTGGGCAGAGAAACCGCATCTGCCTCGTCTTCTGTCAGAGAAATCTTCTCGTCCTCACTTGCCTCATCTTGAATCTGAAAAACCTCCTCTTCCTCAACTACCTCCTCTTCTGTCTGAGAAAGTTCCTCTTCTTCACCTGCTTCATCTTCAGTATGAAGAACCTCCTCTTCCTCAACTACCTCCTCATTGGTCTGAGAATCTTCCTTGTCGTCTTCTTCCACAGATTCCTCAACAACCATTTGTGACTCTACATCACTGTCTACCTCTGAGATCTTCTCCTCCTTCACATCTTCACGTGCCTCAAGCATTTCTTCCTCCGCCGCTTCATTAGATTCATATAATTCAACTTCTGCCTCTTCTTCCTGTGCCTCCTTCTCAAATATATCTTCAGAAGAGGTCTCCTCTTGATTTAGCTCTTCAGATTTCTCTTCTGAAACAATCTCTTCGTCTTCATTAGAGCTGACATCTTCTGCCGTGGTGTCAATATGTGCACCAGTGCTACAGGGTTGGCACACAGGTCTGTTTGGTGCAGGAGTGTCATTGGAGGAGCTCTGGGTTATATCATCCGTGCCATCACAGCAGTTGAACAGCTCGCCTTCAGACTTCAGCTGGAATGGCACAAGCGGCTCAGTCTCAGACTCCACTGCATCTGTGGAAGAAAAACAATAATATTACCAAACATGTGATGGAATATAACTCTGCACATTCACACAGAATGAAGAACTAATCATATTTGATATTACAACATAACAGTGACTAAAGTAATTATGCACAAATTAAATAAATTTTTTACCAAAACACCATGAAAGTTTTAATTTAGCCAAAAACAAAACTTGAAAATAGTGTTTAAATAATTAAATTTGGTAGTTGGGTAATTGATTTGGTACTCTGATTAGGGAAGGGGTAGGCAACATCGGGCCTGGAATGCTGCTGTCCTGTAGAGTTTAGCTCCAACCCTAATCAAACACACTTGAATTAGCTAATCAAGGTCTTCAGAATCATTAGGGCTATAG
The DNA here is from genome assembly GCA_027564155.1 of Gymnocypris eckloni scoliostomus. NCBI lineage: Eukaryota > Metazoa > Chordata > Actinopteri > Cypriniformes > Cyprinidae > Gymnocypris > Gymnocypris eckloni. Next base: position 5,715,211 of record CM050427.1, read on the forward strand.
GCAGGTGAGTTTTTTTCAGGGTTGGAGCTAAACTCAGCAGGACATCGGCACTCAGGCCCGACGTTGCCTACCCCTGGTTTAGGGTGTCTTGTTAAACTTTGTAGTAGTTATTCTGCAACGAGCTACCTCTCAATATTTTAGCCAAACAAATGTTATATGTTGCTACTCTAGCATAATTTTTGGTCACAGTGAATTGCATCTACACTACTGACATGTTCGCCTATTGTGCTATAGCTTATCCATGTCGTATGCACAAAATGGATGCTGACAGGTTTTTTTGGCCATATAGTTTTGTTTGCCGACATTTCGGTACAAGTGAGCCACACACATCCTGAAAACTGAAGCCAAAACTTTTTGACCGCCATCTAGTGGCCATCTGAAGTATTGGTCATAAACCTCCCGTCTTAATGTAAACAAATGGGACATGAGCCAAAGTACACTTCAAATTATTTTTTCTCAAAGATGGTTTCCATAATTTTAGGTAGTTCTTGTCATGAAGGTGTATGTTTAAGAAAGTTTTCTAATATGTTTGCTTTTAGTTTGTTATTTGATTCTATTAAAAATAGGGTGTGGTGCCATGATTGTGAGCTTGCGATTGGGTCTGCAGGTGTTTTGGCGGGACTTTGATACAGTGGCGCCACCTCATGACTAATGAATCGCTACTGCGCAGACTCAGGCTTCAAATGAATATAATGGTCATACATGCCATTTCAACGAGACATGTCCTAACCAGGATTTCTGTATTTGGCTCTGTTTTCTTGTTGAGGTAATAATGCTGAGGGTATTGATCGACCAATAACGTGCAGGCATTGTACACATTCGACCAATCATGGCGCGCGAGAAGGAGGGATCTATGGAGAATGGTCAAAGTGATGCAAATATGCGCATATGGTGTTCATTCGTTCGTTCGACTTGAAGCGGTGCTGCGCAGTCCGATCGTTGTATGACATCAAAGTACAGCAAGTGCGATTCGGAAGCATAAGGAGCCATCTGCTCTCTATTGCTCTCGTGGATGTCACACAACGATCGATCTGCACAGCGCAAACCGCTAAAACCTGGATGTTTTAGGCAATATAGAAATCGGTACAAGACATCACTCAAGTAAACTAAATAAACCATGGTTACTATACTCATGTACAAAACCATAATTTAAAATGGTGTAGCTGTAATAGCTGGATTTGAACAATGTGACTTGGTGGTAGCTGCTGTTGGCACAAATGTTTGAGTCTGTGGCGATGAACCATCTCTGAATCATGCTCTTGACGAGAGCTAAATGCTTTTCATGTGATTCACATCCCAAAATAGGGATCAGAGCTGGCAGGAGAAGAGAACGCCAAGTCCCTTCTGTTCATGTGGATCATCAGAGCAAGGTTTATTTTTCATAACTGTCCTCCGGCGCGGCGGCAGGCGGCTCTGATAAAGATGACAGCATGGCAGCTTTGTACCAGATTTCAACCTTGAGTTTTAATATGGATGCTTCCATTAAAAAGTGCAGCTCTACTTTCAAGCAAATAATGACACACTAATTAGTTTGGCAGTAAAATGTTTGCAGTTTTCTGTACACAGCCATTTCAGTGGCCTACAAAATGGAATCCATATTAAAATGTAAAAACAATGCACATTCAAAAGCACTTTTGACTAAATTACTATCAAATGAAAACCCCTCAATTGATTTAACCATTCATTTACGCAACAGTTCAACAACACACAGACAGGAGAGGGCACCAGTGTCTAAAGTTAGTTCAGATAAACCTCTTCCACCTTTGGCATTTGACCACTTGCTTGTAAAAATCTCTCTGACAAGCTTATGTGTTTCTTAGAAGTCTCTAATTGAATTGGCTCTAGTCAGTGTAAATGCAATTATGTTTTGCACACTTACACGCTCACAAACTCAGGAGAGCTGTATTTAGGCCAAAGTCATAGTGCAAGAGTGTCATCAATGTAACCATGAGTCATTTTGAAGGCCTAAGGCCATGTTACTGTGGTATGAGTTACTCTTAATTGCTAGCTTGTTGTCTTTACTAGTGTAGGATTATGATTACATAATTGTCCCTGATGTAAAATAATTAATTTTATGAAAATACAGATGAGGGAAACTTATATATTTGACCTCACACATTTTAAATGTCACTGAAATCAAAAGGCTGGTTATGATGTGCTACAGAACTTGAATGCTGTACTATTTTATAATAAGTTCAACAGCTCATTCTGTTCCATATCATATTCTGCCATGTTGATTTAATTAAATTAGAGCCTGCACTAGTGGTAGGAAGAGCAGCAATTCTATGCTCTCCAAGGTCCATCCCTATCCACACAGGTATTGTTTTGTAGACAATGGCTGGGAGCTTTTGGTCATAGTGGAGAAGGGATGCTTGTGTGTATTATTATTCCAGTGTCTCTTGTTGAAATAATACCACTAGTACTGGTAAATTACACAAAATGAAACCAACCATCCATATATTTGATAATATAAGATCTTCTGCATTTTTCCTGTAAGGTCTAAGTGATGCAGACCAGCCTTTCCCCATCCGACAGCATGTTCTGAGGTGAGGACAGAAACGGACAGGTGCTCGATCCCAAGTCCTAGGTCTTCATGACACAAATAGCCTACACTTAGAAGAGTTTCTATGCTTTTATCTACTAAAATGACATTTCTCTTCAGTTTATTTCTGATAGCACTGAATGTCAAACCTTATGTGGTTGTGTCTAGAGGAGTGATTTATCAAAGATAGCTGTGGTCACTAAGCAAAATTTAACTAAGGACTCTTCCTCGCTGGAAAAAAGAACACGACAGAATTATTTTCATGACATTCATTTTTCGTTATGTTTCTAATGCAGATAAAACACCAAAATAGTGTGAACATGTTCACTGCATTACTAAGTGCAAAATATTCAGTGCAATCAATGTAGACCAATTCACCACCAAATTATTCATATGTTCTGGTTCTTCTTCTGGGCCAGTCGTGGTAGTCGCAGGTTTGAGGCAGGAATCGTCGCTGGGGGGAGCGAATGTACAGCGCTCTCTCCACCTTCAATACCACGACTGAGGTGAGACCCTTGAACAAGGCACCGAACACACAACTGCTTTCTGGGCACCACAGCAATATGGCTGCCCACTGCTCCAGGTGTGTGTGTGTGTGTGTGTGAGAGTGTGTGTGTTCACTACTGTGTGTGTGTGTGTGCACATGGATGGGTTAAATGCAGAGCACAAATTCAGAGTATGGGTCACCATACTTGGCCACATGTCACGTAACGTACTTTCATTTCCTTTCCTTCTTAATGAATCAAAAGCATAATGCGTGACCAGAGAATTCTGATTCTCAAACAAAAAATAACCTTCTATGCGACCTCTTACGACCCGGTTCTTTTAGTAAATCAAATCATAATTTGACCAGTAAAGTCTGACTCTGTCTGGAGTGCTTGACTCTTACAAGCTGGTTCTTTTTAGGGAATCGATTCATCATTTGACCAAAGAAAGTCTGATTCTCGAGTAAATGACTCTTACGAGCCGGTGAAGTCCGATGCTCGAATGAATGACTCTTACGAGCTGTTTTTTTAGGGAATCGATTCATAATTTTCTCAAATAAAGTCTGATTCTCGAGTAAATTACTCTACTGAGTAAATGAAGTCCGATGCTCGAGTGAATTACTCTTTCGAGCCGGTTCTTTTTAGTGAATCGATTCATCGTTTGACCAAAGAAAGTCTGATTCTCAAGTAAATTACTCTTACGAGCTGATGAAGTCTGATTCTCGAGTAAATTACTCTTACGAGCTGATGAAGTCTGATGCTTGAGTGAATGACTCTTACTGAGTAAATGAAGTCCGATGCTCGAGTGAATTACTCTTACGAGCTGGTTCTTTTTAGTGAATCGATTCATCGTTTGACCAAAGAAAGTCTGATTCTTGAGTAAATTACTCTTACGAGCTGATGAAGTCTGATTCTCGAGTAAATTACTCTTACGAGCTGATGAAGTCTGATTCTCGAGTAAATTACTCTTACGAGCTGATGAAGTCTGATTCTCGAGTAAATTACTCTTACGAGCTGATGAAGTCTGATGCTTGAGTGAATGACTCTTACCGAGTAAATGAAGTCCGATGCTCAAGTGAATGACTCTTACGAGCTGGTTCTTTTTAGTGAATCACATCATAGCAAAACCTGTGAAATATGAAATATATTGCCTTTTTTTTACATCATTGAAATTATATCAGCATTGTATCTAATTTTTCCTATATTTCAACAGTACTTACAGATTTGCTTATTGATAGGGTGAACATACGGGCCATTTTTACCGGACGCGTCCTTGCCAGGATTTCTATATTGACTAAAATATACAGATTTTTGCTGTTTGCACTGTGTGTGTAGATCGTTGTGTGACATTCATGACGGCTACTTATGTTTTCGGATCACTCTCACGCCTACCTTGGTGTCTTTTTTTTTATTGGTGCACAGCTATTCTTCAAGTCAAACAAATGAACGTGCGCATATTTGAATCACTTTGCCTGTTTCCGAAATCACCCTATATACCCACTTTCACTATTCCCTACATTGGTCCATGCATACCGTTCACTTGAAGGAGTGAATGAAAACGAGTGAGTGAATTTGGACACTGAGTGCACCGGAAAGGACTGCCGCTTTTGCATAGTTTGCTTGCTGTTTAATAATAATTTGTGTCGGGCTGCTCCAGTAATAAGATTAAAGGATTTATCTTGAATTCTGTCACGGAAATTATGTTTAAACCCTAAAAGTAAATTTACAATTAATTTGTGCTTGTGTTGTTTTAATTATTTAATATTAATAATAATAAATAATTAATTAATTACATTTATATAGCGCTTTTCTTAGCACTCAAAGCGCTCTACATTGTCAGGGGGTATCGCTTCATCCACCACCAGTGTGCAGCATCCACCTGGATGGTGCGATGGCAGCTATAGTGCGCCAGAACGCCCCCACACACCAGCTTACTAGTGGAGAGGAGACAGAGTGATGCAGCCAATTAGCAGAAATGGGGATTGTTAAGAGGCCATGATGACTAGAGTCCAATGGGCAAATTTGGCCAGGATGCCGGGGTAACACCCCTATTATTTTTCAAAGGACATTCTGGTATTTTTAATGACCACAGAGAGTTAGGACCTCGGTTTAATGTCTCATCCGAAGGATGGTGCTTTTTACAGTATAGTGTCCTCATCAATAAACTGGGGCGTTAGGACCCACACAGACTGCAAGTTGAGCACCCCCTGCTGGTCTCACTAACACCACTTCCAGCAGCAACCTAGTTTTCCCAGGTGGTCTCCCATCCAGGTACTGACCAGGCTCAACCCTGCTTGGCTTCAATGGGCAACCGGTCTTGGGTTGCAGCCAGGGTGTATTATGTTGTATTACACCATGAACGAGCGCTTCTAAAATAAATAAATGGATGATTCAGCTGCGGGCGTGTGTGCACATCGGTTGTAAACTTGTTCTTGCGGTGCATTGTGGGATTAAACGAGTGCACTCGAGAACATCCACTATGGTTTCGAACAACACTTAAAATGGCTGTCCCCTCAAATAGTGCACTATTTGAGGGTATAGGGGCAATTTCGGATACAGCCTTTGATTGTTCACTGTAGATCTCACCTTCTCACACGCAGAGCCATGATTGGTCGATTGTGTAGTGACGAGTGGGAACGGAGCGAGGTCGGTGGAGTAATTGGTAATGAACGACACCTGCACCACTCACCAGTCTCGAGTCCCACGGAGGAGCTTCGGAAGGGTTAAATGAGGAGTGACAACAGTGGAAGGACGAGAGACCAGGCCTGGATTTTTAGTTTGTGTTTTGTGTACAGTCGTCCGTGAGGGGCTGCCGCTTTTCATTTGTGTTTGTTTATTTTGTTATTAAAATGTGTTGAATGTTCGCCGGTTCCCGCCTCCTTCTTCCTGTATCTACTAACTTCATTACATTGGTGCCCGAAATTCGGGAGGAAGGAGGGACACGCTGTCAGAGAGCCCTCGCTGCTGAGTGGGATCGCGGTGCTGAGGAGATCGGGCAGCAGGAAGAAACGGAGATCGCCAGTGGCTGCCCGAAGCGGTGGTGCTGGAGCAATGGAAGAGCAGGTGGGACGGAAGGCTCGCTGCCGTGCTCCTGGGACGAGGAGGGGTGGCTGCCATCCGAGAGGGAGCGGAGGAGTCGGCACCGTTCGCCAGTGGCCCGGAGCCTGCTGCCATCCGCCAGGTTGGTGGAGGAGCAGGGAAACGGGGACTCGCTGCCGGCTGCCCTCGACTGGAGGAGCCATCGCTGCCCGCCAGGAGGCGGAGGAGCATCGGGCCGCCCACCAAAGAGGTCCAGTACCATCGCGCATGGCGAAAGTGAGCCGCTCAGTTGGTTGAGGACCCGGCGGCAGTGTGTCCGGGAACCGGACCGAGATTTTTTTTTTCCTCTCTCCCTCTCTCTTCTCTGTCACTCCTCATCCTTCCGTCTCCTTTTCTCTCGCCTCGTCTGTCCTTACCCCCAGGTAATGCTGCCGCCCTGACGGGCCAGAGGGGAGGGGGGAGTAGAGCGCAGTCTCGGGAGTAACCCCGGCCAAGTAGGGGCGTGGGGGGTATGTGATGGGGCGGGGGGCGAGAGCCGTGGGAGCAGGCGAGGCGGTGGAGTAATTGGTAATGAACGACACCTGCACCACTCACCGGGTCCCACGGAGGAGCTTCGGAAGGGTTAAATGAGGAGTGACAACAGTGGAAGACGAGAGGACCAGGCCTGGATTTTTAGTTTGTGTTTTGTGTCGGCAGTCGTCAGTGAGGGGCTGCCTTTTGCCATTTTGTTTATTTTGTTATTTTGTTATTAAATGTGTTGAATGTTCGCCGGTTCCCGCCTCCTTCTTCCCGTATCTACTAACTTCATTACAGTGTACAATACCTGCATTGGTCAAACTACTTTGGATGGTTTTTTAGACAATATTAAAATCCTGGCCAGGACGTGTCTCATATGGCCACCCTACTTATTGACAATTTGTATTTCAATTTGTCTATTTGGTTCAACCCAATCTCATGAGAAACCACATCTATTGTACGAGGTGACAATTTAGTATAAATTTGTAATATGATTTACGTAAAATATATAATTTTTTAGAAAATAAAACATTAAGCTTGAAGGTCCATCCCTAAAACTAACAAATTTGCAACCAATTTACCATGGAAAGTACGAATTTTTGGAGAGTGTGTTGATTTGGTTTCATGTATTTGTTTGTGCATGGCTATGTGTTTTAATATACCTAATGCATGTTCTTACAACTTGCTGATGTAAGTTTTGTGTACATTTTATTTGTTTGTGTAGCAACAAGGTTTACTCTGGCTTGCGAGTAATGTCTGCGTATGATTGGCTGGTGTGAGTGGACTGTAACAGGGAAAGCCCCGGTGCTAAAACAGGCCGCATACAGTGGCAAGGCAGGACAGAGGCTTTAAAACCTTCTGCTAACATAATGGTTGTCCCTACAAGGCCTGCGAGACAGAAATAAATAGTGATTGAGACAGTAGCGCTGTGACAGCAGCTGTGGACTGTAAGAGTATATGTGGATAGAAAGTACAAGAAGGCGTGTTAGTGGAGCTGTGAAGCATGACCACGCAACTGCTCGATGAACAGTGTCTGATTTCATGGTGCGCTCTAGGCCTGACCACCTGACCGCACAGACGCAGAAAGAGAACAAGAACAATGCAAGGACAGACAAGGATAATACTTAAAAGCAAGCAGGAGGAAGCGACAGTCTGTCATTATTTCACCAAGAGTAACCGGTTTTCTTTGACTACTGAGAGACAAGAAAGCCACCAACAGTTTCCCTTTACAGTTGATTGCAATTTTGACCAAATGATTCCAGCTATCATCAATTCAATGAATAGGAACTTTAAAAAAATATATAAGAATTTGTATTAAAATTTGTAAGAATAATAACAATTTTTTTTCCAGCAGTCTGCCTTTGTGGTAAGAAATTCGGATACATACAAGATTACAAATATTTGTTTTCATGTGTATTAATAAGTGTAAATAGCAATTTGATTCTATTTACGCTAAGTGCAAATAGCAAGATTGTCTTCTATTTACACTACTTATTGCAAATAGCAACTATCTGCACCTCAGTATACATTATAAAACAGTACACAATAATAATGTATTGAGTGTAAATTATAATTTGTATTCAAATTATTGACTGGATGCCACCATATTGGGACAATAAAGCCCTCCCTACACCTACCCTAGCCCTACCAGTTACTTTTAATTGAAACTTTTATTATTTAATTTCCTTCAAAAATTCGGGGTGAGTGGAAAAAAATCTTCGTCAAATTTTTTGCATTCTCTAGCAAAACTTTTGCGTTCCCTCGAGAAACTTTGCATTTCTCAAAAACCAGTTGAGTTCGGACAAACTCTTCCTGATTACTTTACAGCAGTTCTGTATGTTTACAATGGAGCGGTTCATACCATTTTATTTTGAACTTGGACTCAAGTAAAGAAATACACCAGTGCTTAGTTCAAGGCATGGTTTTGAGACATTATAAAACGCAGATAATAAATCCTGATAAAAAAATATTAGGCTAACATTAATAACCTTATTAATTATATTACTATAAATAAAGCAGAATATGAATGCAACATTCAGGTTATACATTTTTTTGTCAGTGTGTTCCCTGGGAATCGAACCCACGACCTATTTGAGCGTCTTTTTTCGGTGTTGACGAATCACACGTTGGTGGGTGGAGTTAGTGTAAAGAGCCTCTGCCAACAAGGCGGGCTATTTGCACTTAGTGTAAATTAGTGTTTTTTTTAGTGTTTTTTTTTTATATACAATTAAAATGGAATTTATACATAAAATGTAATACACCTCTTATGTGATGAGCATGTTTTTATATTTCTAACTTAATTTCACTATTTGTCAGGGTGATATAATTTAAGAATTAAAGTGCTAGAGAAAGTGTATTAAGTATTTTGAAATGTTGTATTATTTACCTACTAAAAAGATTTGTATTTTAACAAAAGGTCTGCACTTATTAATATTTGAAGAACATTTGTCTTCCAATTCAAAGGTATGTGTCGTTACTGATAGTCATGTGGTTCAACCAACATGTAGAAAAAATACATAGAAAAAGTTGAAAATGTGTGTCAAAGTCAATAAATGTCTTTAAATGATTATGACAAGGCAAGGTTAGTTCAGGTCATGCGGTGCAACTCCCTAAAATAATAATAATTCATGGTAATTGTAAAATATGACTTTAAAAAGTATAGATTTTTTTTAAAACTATATAAACGGCATTAATATAAAAAGTATTTTGATAAATCAGTAAATATTTTAAAGTATAATTTTAAACAAATGTTTTATTTTCTTTATCGTGGACACTTATCAGTCATTGAACTATATAAGTTTGTTAACAATTAAGCTGTATGATTAATATTTTATAATTATTTGACATTTACAATAGTTTACAATATTTTTTACTGTTTTAGTTTAATTACATTTTAGTAATTGTTTGTTATTTGTCATTTTAATTAGCTATGTAGTTTTGTTTGTTTTAAAGCCTAGTTTTATTCATTTTTATCCCAGATTAAGTTTTTTAATACACCAAGTTAAACTAAATTAAAATAAGAGATTTGCTTTGTTATATAGCTAAATGTATGTTTATGAAGTTTATGTATGCATGAATATATATATATATATATATATATATATATATATATATATATTATCAGTTATTTCATTAACAAATTTTCCTCTTAATGATTCCCCTAATGATTTTAGTAAACTATAATAATCCTGGTATAAACTGAGTACAGCAGACGAGATCTCCCCTGTTCTATGAGACATTTTCATACCTATCAGAAGTTACATAATTCAACGGAGTAATAAGAAAGGAGGTATTCAGTTATTCAAGGCTTTGTGTGTCTGAAATCACAATGACTCCCAGAAACACTTCACCGGCACTAAACATACAGTACATGCCATCCAGAAACGGAAATTCAGGTGTTCTGAACAGGTTGTACTTAAGTGCCCTTGATGATTCTTAGTGAAGGAATCAAAGAATAATTTGACTAACTTACATAATTAAGTTAATAAAAACTACAAGACAAGAAACCGTTATATTCTGTAAAACACTTCTCCATACACAAACTATGAATACAAGCAGGCAGATGCAGGGACGCTCATCCCCACCAAGGACAAGCAATCTGATCTAGGACTTCAGACACTTATATTGAGGCCTAATAACCAATCACTGTTACTAAAACCTTTAACTTCATATTTCAGCTGTGTACATGCCGAAGTCCCCTACAGCTGTTAGTTCAGCAGTCCACCTGCGTTTGAATCCAGTTTTTAAACTTCTTACCTGCAGTGGCGAGTGCCAGTAGAGGCAGCAGGCAGCAGACGGGGAGAAAAAGCCTCATTTTGACTGCCAGGACTGTCCAGGACCCCTCTCAGGCTATATATACCCCCGGAGAGAGGCAAGTGGGCATGCAGAGGGTCTGAGGTGGGGCGGCGCTCACAGAGCATTTGCAAAAGTGTCAGCACTGGGAGCAGCTGCCTTCTCCAATCAGGATGCCTTTAACCTTTGCCTATTTGTAACTGTTTCTGTGTAGCTGAGTTTAATAGTCTGTGGAGGAAGATTCAGTTTTTCACTCAGGGGGACCAAATCTGAAAACATAAAGAACTAAAGGTGAATTTAATTTGAAGAAAAAAAAAACTGAAGGTGGTGAATTTAAATTTAGTACCTCATGTGACCAACAGATAGCGCAATTTTATTGACTTGACATCACGTGGACATTTTAACGTGGTGATAATGTGCTTTAAGATCAATAAACCATTTGGATGTTTGCAAACAGCGATGAGGAGCCAACTGGGCAGACAATTACAGTTCTGCAGTAGCCTAGCAGTCTAAAAGTCATGGAGTTAAAATTTATAATTTCAACTTTACATCTCACAATTCTGACAATTTTTTCTCGCAATTCTGAGTTTATACTTCACAATCCCGAGAAGAAAAGTCTGAATTGTGAGAAACTCGGAATTGTGAGTTATAATTGCTGAATTTGGCGATACAAACGTGCAATTGGGAGAAAAAAGTCAGAATGATATATATTTAAATGATCTAAATATTATAGGTTTAAAAATTATTTAATGCTGTAACTGTAGGGCTAATACATTATTTCCCACTTATGTTTGCATGTTATGTAGATATACAGGTATATTGTTTATGTCAAATTGACAATTTGACTGATTTGATCAGTCTGGTCTTTGGCTTGCAACCAAAAACAACTGCATCTTTGAAAATGGTATACTATAAAAACACCTTTTCTATCCTTATTCTGAAATCCAAAGGAAGACATTTTTCTTATTCCATGGATTTTGCCCATTCCCTCAACTTGTACCACAATTTTTCTGCCACTACAACACTGCTAGTAACATTTCACTGTGAAGTCTGCTCACAAACAGTCTATAATACTTGGAGGAAGATTCAATTGCTCACTCGAGGGACCAAAACTGGTCAATCAAAACATGAAAAATAGCTTTATTGAGGCGATCTTGATGATATTTTTTGCACCTCAGGTAACCACCAGATAGCGTGCTTTTATTTACCAGATGTTTACACCATAGACTAAAAATACCAGTATTACCATGTTTTACATTTTTAACATAGTAGTACAATTTACTTTGAGACACGGCCAATGGTATTGTTGTAGCTTACAGTGCCTTACGACAATCATTCAATAGCCTACAATTAGATACTTTTTTGCTAGGCTAATTTGCACAGAAACATCTGAACAAACATTTATCAGTCTAAACAGTAATGAAAAATCCAGATTAATATAGGCTACATATTGCAACCTTTGTTTTATTATTAATGTCTTTAAAGTAAGCAAAGTTAGAATGTTTTTCTCATGTTATACAAGCTAATTGAGAGTTGAGTTGAGGATAATTCAAGCAACATAAGTCACAATTTTTTTATTATTGTTATTATTAAATGACAGTCATATTGCAGCCAATGAACATAACAGCAGTCATTCCAACATACTGTATAGAAAAATATCATACATAGACTTCAATATGTCAATTTTCACGTCGTGAGAATGACGTCGTCACGTACGTTTCCGGGGGTGGGGGGGATCGGGGGGTTGGGGGGAGACACCACATCTGGAGGAAAATAAAGAATCATAATTCCATGTCCTCCGCCCTCTGTCTTATTCTCCTCCCTCTCCCTCCGTCTCTTTTTCGGAGTGAGGAAGGAGCCGGGAGACAGTAGACAGGCGTCGTAAGCAAACGATGCTCCTTTGAAATGTATTTATTTTAGAACGATTTCTCGCAACTTAACACAATTCTATATTTCCCGACAATTTATCCTAATTGCAACAGTTTGCGTTTTTGGTCTAAGTATAGCCTATGGAAACGGTCAACTGAATCCAGGGGTGTTTTTGATGAAGACATCTGGCGTTTTAATCGTTAAGCGTTAAACGGACCGCGCGCTTCAAGTCGTCACGTATTTCGGAATCAGACGGAGCGTCTTTATTGAGGTAACGTTAAAACCGTCGCGCACATCTGGAACACAATCTGTATCAGCTCACGTCTAGAAAAGCATTACAATTGTGTGTCTGTGTTATTTTGCGTAAGTTTTATCCAGACAGTCTGACCCAGTTTCTTTAATGTTGAATAGATATCGAATACCACTCAACAAGCAATAGGTTTGGTAAACAGACTAAACAGGGACCACCTGGTGTTATATAACTTATGACAGTCATGTCTGAGCTGCTACAGGTGTGCACGGAGGACACCTGGGCTGGTGGATGGGAAGTTGTTTGTGTTTCAGATGCTGTGTAGGCTAATATGTCATTTTACAAGGCGCTTTGGAATAACGTTACTTGATGCTGATTGGTCAGTCCTGACATTCCGCGGTCAAATATTTTTTTTTCTAAGTTAATGAGCATAGACTAAAAAACATGAGCTATTTGACATCGTCTCACAAGATTGCTCAGCTATGCTAGTTTACATGTCTTGTATTAGTCTGCAGCCGTTTATGCACATAATAAAATAGTACATGTTTATTTTGTATGCAGTAAAATATGTGAAGATTTCGCAATTTACTGTCAGCAGTTATCTCACAATTAACCACTTCAGCATGATACAAGACGCTTATGTTTCGTGTCCTGATTGGCTTTATTTATGTATTGTATGGCAGACAAACTAAGATCGCATCCTGGATTACTGTGTGTTGTAGTTAATCAGAATTTTTTTCATAACCATTTAATGTTAAGCTAGTAGGCTAAATTGTTAGCTTGCTAATTTAACCCCTTCAGCATGATACCTTATGTATTGGGGCTTCTATTATTTTTATGTCGCAGCAAACTAAGATCCCATCTTGCGTTATTGTGATATATTGTCATAGCTAAGCAGAAAAGCTTTTCATAACCATTTAACTTTAAACTAGTAGGCTAAATCGTTAGCTTGCTATCTTGACCCTTTCAGCATGATACAAGACCTCTTATGTTTTGAGTCCTGATGGGGTTTATTTTGCATTTATGTCAGGGCCTACTAAGATCCCATCCCTCACTATTTTAATATCATGTCGTAGCTAATCAGAAAAGCTTTTCGTAATCATTCAACATTAAGATAGTAGGCTAAATTATATCTTGCTGACTTAATCCCTTCAGCATGATACAAGACCCTTATGTTTTGCGCCCTGATGGGGTTTATTTCAATATTATCTCGGGGCAAACTAAGCTCTCATCCAGCGTTATTGTGATATCTTGTCGTAGCAAATCAGAAAGGCATTTTGTAACCATTTAACTTCAAACTAGTAGGCTAAACTGTTAGCTTGCTAACTGATAACAACATGTTTACATTTGACCATTTTAGCTCCAGTAACATAATGGGATAAATATCTCTTTTAAAAGACAGATTACAAATAAATACACCATATTAAATTTTATTTCACAAAGTACATTCCGTTAAAGGTCCTAAATCAAGTCTATTTTTTGCAAGCCATGTGTTTTTTATATATACACATTTTTATTTGCAAACTATTTTGTATGGTGTCTACCTTTACCTAGGTTCATCAACATTCACATATCTCACAGATGCATGCAAATAATCAAGATTGGAGTGTTCAAAATGTGCATTTAAAATCGCTTATTGAAAATCCCCTACTAATGACCGCTAATCTTCTAAAATGTGGGCATTTGCTGTGTCCAGCTCAGTGTCTATGGTGGTTATGGCAGTACTTTGGGAGGTTCTCGGTGCAACGCCAAGCCCAGACCTGATGCAACAAACTGCAACATTAACAGAGGGTCTGAGGAATGGAATGAGAGACAGATTGAGGATGAATGTTTGGCTGAGGGAGTGTGCGTATGAATGTTTCAGTGGGTCGTGAGACATTGTTTGCTGCAATTGCTGAGGGATGTGTCGGTCATACATCAGTTTTGACTTATAATGTGGTCTTCGCTTTTGCGTTGGGGTTTGCTGGAGAGAATGGGTGAGGAAAGACAAAAGGGAGAGATGAAACCACACATTCTTTTCTTGTGAAACACCAACCACCAGTGGCTGCTTCTGGAATTCCTCATCTCCATTAGTTCCTTATTTATCTTTACCTATACGAGGACGCCTTGTCCAGCATAAACACACGATATTGAGCAATATATCTGTTCATTTCCAAAAGAAACAGAGAATTCCTGAGCTCTTGCCCTCCTTTTCTCTTAATCAATCCTTACGTCTCATTCTATTTTCTCAATCTCTCCCCCCTTTGGCTTGAGTTTGAGGTTGGACAGAGTTCCTGGAGGCCTTTACGAATCACGAGCGATCCAAGGGGAGGAGAAAAGGCATGGAGAAAGAGCGAGAGAGGAGAGGAATATTGGAGTGTGAGAAGGGAGAAAACGATGCCTTAAATTTTTTTAGAATTGCACTTAATCCACACCGTCCATTTTATTCTCAGCCGCAGCATTCTCCAGGACATCCTCGTCGCTCCACGTCGATGGAGAAACTGCGCACGATTGCTGCGTTGTGTCCGCAGCTGGTTCTTGTTATTGTTTATGAGCTTGGCTCTCTCTTTGCATTTCTAATGTGCACTTAAAAGCGCAGTGGAAACAAATTGAGTGAATCTGCTGTGGCCAGAGGAATGTGTGTGTGTGTGTGTGTGTGTGTCTGGATCACAGAATATACGGAGAGAAAGAGAAGGGGAGAAGAAGGAATGGGAATTTTAGAGGAGGGGAGACTGTGTTGACCTTGTCCTGTTGCCAGATGCAGGGGTGGAAAGTGAAGGAGCGATGAAGAAAGAGAGAGAGGGATCTATGTGGCGCTTATTGCCTTCTGTAGGATGTTGTTGTTTCTTCCTCATCAGGGATTCATTATTTAGCCGTGTTTTGTTCTCCACCCTCATCCTGTTATGGATGAATGGCAGAGAGTGTTTTTAAGGGGGTCCTCAGAAAATTTGAGAGAGAAAAAAAGAAAAGTAAAGGCCATTGCACATCGAGTCAGAAATGTTCTATAATGATTTGATATATATATATATAGCAATTAAATGGTTCAATACATTGACCAATAAAGTTCATCGATTAGACTACATTTTATAAAAAGCAGTATATAATTGCAAATGGCTCTTTTAATATACATTTTATACATAATTACAAATAATATGAAGCAATAGAAGCACATAAAAACAATGTAATTTGTTTATTTACTTTGTTGCACCAAAATTAAATGGTGAAATAAATATATTCATTACTAAATGTAATGTAATATTATTTAAATAGTTTTATATATAAAGTATTAGTAGTAATATATAACTTATTATATGTATAATATTTAAATAAGCTGACAAATAAGTTACGTAAATGAAATGAATGTTACACAAAGCAGATAATGTAAAATTACACTTTTCATATATATATTTTATTTGCATAAATATTTACTAATAATATAGAAGTAATAGTAACAATATTATTTTGTATTATTTATTTATTTTGTTGCTACCAAATTAAATGCTTAAATAAATGCTTAAATAAATAAATAAATAGTCAAATAAATTACATAAAGTCATGTCATGTTGTTTCACATGACAGTTTGTTTTTGATATAACAAAATATTACTTGTAATTATAGTAATATATCATATTTGAGGATGCAATTAAAAAGTAAAAAGAAAAACTCCTAGTGAGATACCCTAGCAATCCATCCTTTCTTTTTCTGGCTCTATCTCAAACACTGAAATTGCAGGCTAAATAATGGGATTGCATCACTGAGTTTTGGAAGGAGGGAGTGAAAGAGAAATAGGAAAGGAATGATCACCCACTGCCAGGGATGTAACGATTAACCGCGAGGCGGCCGAGAATCGATTCAAACATGTGACGATTCAAACCGGTTTAGATGCTAAACGAATCGCGATTCAGTTAGATGTTTAAATGGATGTGAACTGTTTGTCTAAGGGGAACTTACAGTCTTTAGAAAATTTTAGATGGTATTTTTATTTTCATCTGCCTCTGTATAAAGCATATTAAATGTCACAAGGGCAGCACTGCTTGTTTACTAGTGATGTCCAGTGCGCGAACAAATCGTTCGATTTAACCGGATCTTCTTAGTGAACCGGTCGAACCAGTTCACCAAATCGAACTGAATCGTTTGATCCACACTAATCCACTTATTACTTATTATTCAGTTTATAAACGTGCCTGACACTCTTTCTGAGTTTAAGAGTAAACCAATATCCTGAATTATTTAGTTACTCCAACATTACATTGACTGAACTGCTGTGAAAAGAGAACTGATGAGCAGGAGCAGATCATGTGTGTTTACACCATGAAACCATGGAAACGCTTGAAGCGCCACCAGCTGGCAGAGAGTCAATCTGCGTCTCTAGTTTCACAAAACTGAAGTAAAACCATTCTGGTTTTGCTTCAAATTTCGAAATTAAACAATCTGATTTAGATTAGAAACTGCTCATGTTGCATGTATGCAGCATCTTTGTTTGGATCTTGATTAAAATACAGCGGTTTCCTCTAATTTGAAAAGAAAAGAGCACAGACAAAGCCTTATTTTGTTTAGATGAAAATATTTATTTTATTTGTGTTACTTATTTATTTGATTTGGGCTTGTTTTGAAATTTCAATTTAGTTTTGTTATTTGCATTTACAATATATTTAAAAAAAATATTTAGCAGACGCTTTTATCCAAAGCGATTTACAAATGAGGACAACAGAAGCAATCAAAACCAACAAAGGAGCAAAATTACGCAATAAAGTGCTATATTAGTATATTATTATAGAGTTATATTTCAATTTCACATATAAACGTGCAGCATTTTGTCCAAGCAATAATAAGACAACATTTAATTTATAATCTGTCTTAAATCTCATTTTGTTCAAATAAAACCGTGAATCGAATCGAATCGTGAAATCAAAAGTAGAGTAGAGTAGAGTGAATCGTTACATCCAAGGCCGTTTTAACCACAGGGCTAGGTGGGGCTGAAGCCCCGGGGCCCGAGCAAGGAGGGGGCCCGTGATTGGACGATCTTTTGAACGATCTGTTCACATATCTATCAGGTGATAGATACCTTCCCAGTATGTCAGCATTCACCTCCACTCTTCAATTCGTTCTGTAGTAATGGAAATGGTCACACAAAGAACAATATTCGATAAGTAAAAATGTCAGCAATTCTGAGAGAGAGGGGGGCTCAAAAATTCAAAACTAAAAAATACAAAGAACAGAGAAAAAAAAAAGCTATTGGGCTATTTTACTAAAGCTGATGATGGAGTGGAAATTGTTGGAAGAGCGAGTGGATCGCCTATATGGAGCAGGGGAAAAAAAGAGTGTCATCGTCCACACTGATTTTAGGATAGTCTAATTATTAACTGGGTGTATTGGTTTTGTGTTTGAACAAACTGTGTATATATTTATATATAGGCTATTCATTTAAGGATTGGGAGGGGACTTGGGAGATAATCTGGTAGAAACATATCAATCGTTTTGCGCGTCAAGATATTTGGCTAAGCTTATCATTTAAATGCGTTTTAAGCAGGTTTTAAAACAAATAGTTTAAACTGTTAATGAACATTAATCGTGTTGCGACTGAATACACTTTTCGCTCCTGTTGTGCTTTGTCGCTTTTGTGAGTATCCTCGTAAACACAGTTATTTGTGTCTTAAATGAACATTAATATTTAAAGATAAAGCATGTGTAGTGTTAGATATGAGAACCTAGATATGATGAGATCTTAAAAGGACAGTTAACCCAAAAACGAAGATACTGTCATCATATACTTAAACTCAAATTGTTCTAAATCTTTAGAAGTGCATTTCTTTGTTCTCTTCAACACAAAATAAGATACTTTGAAAAATGATCCAACCAGTTTCTGGTCCCCATTGTCTCAATCATGGTGTATTTGTTTCATACTATGGAAGTCATGGGGGCCCAGCAAGCGTCTGATTACCAGTTTTGTTCCAAATATATTATTTTGTATTCAACAACAGAAGGAATCTCATACAGGTTTAGAACAGCAACACAATTGTAATTGTTGGGTGAACTATTCCTCTAAAGCAGCCTATTCCTGCTGTTGCCATTTGTGTCAATGTAAATCAAACATCAGAAAGACAATCACTTACTGTCCTTGAATGAATCACTTTTGTAAAATAAATATGAATGAATGTATGTTGAATATATACAGTGGATACCATTCTGTCTATTTGTAAAAATAATTATACATCATAATATTATTCAGAGCTTTAAGTATTTCAAGTAGGTCGATTTCTTATGATCTTTGTTCTGTTGTAGCCAAATTTTTTACTTTTTACTTGTTTTCTTCAGTAAGCTTATAGACTAGTATTATCTTTTGTGATATTGAAATTGGTAACAACAATTATGAAATTTCGGTGCATCAAGAATTTTGATATGGGATTAAAAAATCATATTTAAAGCTATAAAGTTAAAGTTATACATATATATATATATATCATTACTGTGATGGGGGGCCCTGCAGTAAGTCATAACCCCGGGGCCCAGTGCAGTCTTAATGCGGCCCTGGTTAGATCCCTACCCACAGCTTTTCGATGTGAGTCAACAAAAGAAGAGTTAAAGGGACAGAATTTCAGACACTTGCAGATGTGGAGGAATGAGAAACAGAATAGAGAAAGAGTGACCTTGTGTGTGTATAATCATAGAAGTACATTTGTTACCCTGGACCACAAAACCAGTCTTAAGTCGCTGGGGTATATTTTTTGCAATAGCCAAAAATACATTGTATGGGTCAAAATGATATTTTTTATTTTATGCCAAAAATCATTAGAATATTAAGTAAATATCATCATCCTTCATAAATACATGAAGTATTTATTTAACGATTGGTGCTAAAACGTCATCTGTATGGAACATCGTTGTTTACGGAACATGATTCGTCTACGTTACCGGAAAAATGTCCGTATGGAAGACTTCTTGTTTTTCGACGAGGAAAAAATTCCAAGGATTCATCACCTTCAGCCATCATCATGCACACAGCTGACTCTCACTGACTGCTCGCACCAGCATAAGGGGAGGGGCCGTGTGACTCTTCACTGCACACAACTGAGGGAGTCCTGCACTTTCCGACTTTGACGACACGGAAAAACTGCGCTGCACTTTCCGACTTTGACGACACAGAAAAAAACTGTGCATACCGCAGGAACGGTATAACAAAATATTTTAGTGGTTTTGAAACCGTGACTATTACACACCGTGGTATACCTTAAAACCGGTTATCGTCCCATGCCTACTTGTAGGAAACAAATCCATAATTTAGGCATTTAAACTTTAACCAAGCTGCTTCAGTCCAGATTCCATAAAATACTTCCTTCAGTGAAAATGTCCATCCCCTCTTGTCCTCTCACTTCAAAGTCCACCAACATATTTGTTCACAACTGTTTTCACTTGTAAGTGCTTTGTCTGTGCGTTTTTCTCACCTGATTCAGACGAGACAACTTTTTCACTGGAGAAACAATTTGATAGATTATGGATTTGCATTTAAGCCAGAAGCAATGGTTTGAAGTTAAAATGCCTTGATAGATTTGTTCATTACAAACAAACATGCAGCTTTTCACTTCACAAGACATTCATTGATGGACTGGACTAAAATCAATCATTATTGTGATGTTTTTATCAGCTGTTTGGACACTCATTCTGACGGCACCCATTCACTGCAGAGGATCCACTGGTGAGCAACTGATGTAATGCTGAATTTCTCCAAATATTTTCTGATGAACAAACAAACACTATGTTGGATGACCTGAGGGCAAGCAAATTGTAAACAAATTTTCATTTTTGGGTTAACTATTTCTTTAAACATTTTAAATTATTGATTTTAGTTTTATGGTTTTATATATTTATTTATACAAAATGTACATTTACATTTAATCATTTAGCAGATGCTTTTATCCAAAACGACGTACAAATGAGGAGAATAATAGAAGCAATCAGACCATTGAGAGAGCAACAGTATACAAGTGTCATGACAAGTCTCAGGTAGTCTAGCACAGTATACGTAGCTAGGTATTTTTTAAGGATAGGAACAGAATAGAATAGAATAGAATGAATAGAATAGGTAAGTGTTAGTATTAGTTGGTCAGGTGCTGGCGAAAAAGATGTGTCTTAAGTAGTTTTTTTTTATGGATAAAGACTCAGCTGTTTGAATTGAGATCGGGAGGTCATTCCACCAGCTGGGCACAGGCCAGGAAAAGGTCTGATTTGGTACATCTTTGGGATGGCACCACAAGGCGTTCACTTACAGAACACAAGCTTCTGGAGGGTGCATAAGTTTGCACTAGCGATTTTAGGTATATTGGTGCAGCGCCAGTTGTTGTCTTGTAGGCACATATCAGTACCTTAAATTTTATATGAGCGGCTAGTAAAGAAATAGTAAGGAACGTTAATATCGGCCATAACCTCGGGGGATGGTAGCCTAAAGGCATAAGTATACTTCTTTTTTTATGCGTACGTTAGCAACATCTCTCATGGCCTAGTGGGGCCCATAGGGAGCAGTTATGAAGATTGGAGTGTGACAAAGGGCATGGAAGAAAAAATCATAGAAGTCCGGTAAGCACAGTGGAAAGGATACCCCCACGGCATTATTTCCACTTTGCGGATAAACTACTTACTGCAAGAGAGTTTAATGTGCGT
Organism: Gymnocypris eckloni scoliostomus; assembly: GCA_027564155.1. Taxonomy (NCBI): domain Eukaryota; kingdom Metazoa; phylum Chordata; class Actinopteri; order Cypriniformes; family Cyprinidae; genus Gymnocypris; species Gymnocypris eckloni. Next base: position 5,736,338 of record CM050427.1, read on the forward strand.
ACAAAGTACCGGCCCACAGGAATTGTCGGTGGGGGGAGTGAATGTACAGCGCTCTCTCCACCTTCAATACCACGACAAGGTGCCCTTGAGCAAGACACCGAAACCCCAACTGCTACCCGGGCGCTGCAGCATAAATGGCTGCCCACTGCTCTGGGTGTGTGTGTGTGTTCACTGCTGTATGTGTGTCCACTTTGGATGGGAAAATGTAGAGCACGAATTCCGAGTATGGGTCACCATACATACTTGGCCGTATGTCACGTCCCTTTCACTTTAACCTGAAAATAATGAGTGTTGGGGAAAGTTACTTTTAAATGTAATGCATTACGATATTGTGTGACTCCATAAAAAAGTAACCCGTTACTTAATTGCTTTTTATGGAAAGAAAATAACAAAGTAAATACTCTCAATACGGGGGACAGGAGAAGGGTCAGTGAATAAATGGGAAAACAAAGTAATTTGCTTTACTTTTAAATTATCCCAGATGCCTTTTTGTACATTTATAAGTAATGCATTACTTAACTACTAGTTTCGCGTAGCCAGACCTTCAGTCTGACGGCTGAAGGTCTGGAATGCATGGCAGCTTTCATTGGCTAAGGCCAACATGTCAAACAATCAATCCTAGTTCGTTTTGTTCAGCATTGGGGAAATGTCACCATAATAAAAAAACGGTGAATGAAACTCTCGGATGTATTTTAAAGATTCTATGCCGTGAACTTTAAATATTTCACATACTTTTGAAAATCCAGCGTTTATTTGATACCTATAAGCATTCGCCATCACATTTGTAAACACGACGGCTTTCTTCTTTCTAGGGTCTTTGGCGCCATGGCATCTTTGTTTCCAGGGGGAACATTAAAGAATGCGACACACAAGTCTCCCGGAAATCCTGTATAAACAGGGTTCCTCAAATCTTTTCCAGGAGGTTCAATCGTCTGCAGAGTTTAGCTCCAACCCTGATCAAACTCACCTACCTGTAATTTTCTAATGATCTTGAAGACTCTGATTAGCATGCTCAGATCTGTTTGATTACGGTTAGAGCTAAACTCTGCAGGAATCGTCCAGATTTGAGGATCCCTAATCTAACCAATCTGACGATGACTTTGAAACTCCTGAAGTGTTTCCACTTTTGTGTGCCATATGAATCAGACGTTTAGCCAACGGTCCGTGGGCGTGACATCTGAGGCTGAGACTACAAAATATACAAGAAATAAGTGTAATTTTAACTGTAAAAACCTGTAAAAGATCTAACCAGATATTTCATATAATTTTACAGTAAAATGCTGTTAATTGTACAGTTTTGGGAAGTAAAAAAAACAAATCAATATATTCACAGAATTCCCTGCGTGACACTTCACTTTTGAAAGTATTTTGTTTAAATAATCATGTTTTTTAATAGTTTTTGCTATCAGTTATGTACATTTGGGCTGTACATGTTACATCATCTGTTGTTTAATGAAAGTTTATTGCATTATTTAAGTATCATGTGTGTTACCATGATGGTGTTTTGTGTTTGAACGAATGACTCTGTGCACCTTCTATATATTAGTATATACTTGTACTTGTGGCGAAGCTGCTTGTGATGAGCTTTGATTCTTTATGTGGCTTTCTCTTTTACCACCTGCATTATTATGGTGGTTGTCAGTATGTTAAAGGTACAAAACTGATTTTAATAGCAGAGTGTTGTTGAAATTAGTCGTTTACATTCAAATTTCCCTGTTTGTAAATTACAGTTTTATACTGTAAATTGTATAGTTTTGTTCTGTAAATGTGTTTAGAATTTGTATGTATTTTTTTACAGTGTACTTTACTACTTCGTTGAAAAAAGTACTCTTATTACGAAACTTTGTAACTTTGCCAATTTGTAATGCATTACCCCAACACTGGAAATAATGATCAACCAGAATTTTTACAATGATGCATTCCTAATTTGACCTAGTGGTCTTAGACACTTGGACCCTCTTGTACAAACACACATACAGTATATGTGGAGCCAGAGGCCCAGTCTTTATCAACTTTTCCTCTGTATCACAGAAAGAAACCGAGACAGGAGGAAAAGAATGGAAGGAAAGCAAAGAACTCAGATCTATATATCTCTGTAATGCGTTTTGCATGTTTTGACTGCAGTGGGGCTGCTGGTGTGATGAACTGCTCGTGTGTGTGTGTGTGCATGACTTGTCTGGCAGAAATAAATGGAAATGACTTACAGTTGCTCAAGTGAACGTGGAGCTGCACGTGTGTGGGAGTGTGTGCGTATATGTGTGTGTGTGTGTGTGTGTGTGTGAGGGAGAGAGAGGGTATTTCCTTCTACAAAATAAGATGCAAAATCACAGCTGTCAGTGTTGGTGCCACTGTGAAGAATCGTAATGAAAAATACATTCTCAATATATATAGTATGTATAAGATGGTTTGATTTTCTCAGGCTGGTGGATCAAAGCCATGCTGTCGGTGGACGAGCCCTTGGACTTGAAGATTCCCTCTGGCCGTGACAGGACGCTCAGAACGTCCATCTGTGCCCCCCTGCACTTTTCTCGTGCTCGAATATCCCGCGCATTGCAAAAGGCCAAAAGCCCTGGTTAGTCAACTGACCACACAAACCACTACATAACTAAGCTATAGATGAACCACATACCACTACGGTTATAACATGCATACAGTCATATACGTTTAAATGGAACGATAATGCAATTTATGAGATTAATTTACAGTAATCTGGATTATTTAGTCCCTTGTTTCATTCCAGCAATGAATCAGAGTTTTTGAACAAATCAGTTGAATAATGAATGATTCAGTGACTTGATTCAGTATCTTGATTCGTTCCTGAATCAGTCAACATAAAAAAAAAAAAGTTGAGTGAATGATTCAATGACAGGTGGCTGCATCCAAAAAATAATATTCACTGTATAGGCACTTCTTAGTAATTACTTTGCAACTGTTCAAAAGTTTTTTCTATATAATATGAATGTGTGTAGTATGAATGTAATTCGGACGTACTACATTTGTCTTGTTGTCATTGTCATGTCATCAATAATTGAGTCATTTCACTAACATTACAACTCCTCTCCTGTAGCCTGATACGATAGTGAATAATGTTCATCAGAGGCACAAATCAGAATCTACCAGAAGTAGTAGGTCATCTGGGTACATGTTTCGTTCCTCAAAGTAACACATTTTGAAAAAAAATTGTTGAATGACTGATTCAATGACTCACTCAAAAAGTCACTTTTTCATTCCATTGTTTCATTCCTTTTTCAATCAGTGTGCTGGAACAAATTGATTCAAACGAGTGAATCAGCAGCTCACTTATTGTGACTTTTTCCACCTACTGGCGTAACAGTGTAACTACAGAAAGAGTCACTAAAAACCATCACTAATATATGGTCTGACTGGTCTGACTGACAGTCAATAACGGTCTCAGTTGTACAAAAACTAACCTAATTTCTTCTTATCTCCAGATGCAGCTGACAAGGACATGTCAGATTCTTCATCGTCCACGGTGATAGATCTGAGTCTGTCTCCATCTTCTCCCTCACCATCCTCTCCCATAGACAGCGGCGCTAGCTGGAGCCCCAGAGCACCACTTCTGGCCTCAGTAAGTAACTTATAACCTCAAACTCTGGAATATTTTTCAAATGGTTCAGTTGATTTTGAACTACAGAGTTAAATGATTGTGTGTATATATGTATGTATGCATGTATGTATGTATATACACACACACTCACACTCACTGGCCACTTTATTAGGTACACCTTGCTAGTACCGGGTTGGACCCCCTTTTGCCTTCAGAACTGCCTTAATTCTTCATGGCATAGATTCAACAAGGTGTTGGAAACATTCCTCAGAGATTTTGGTCCATATTGATATGATAGTATCATGCAGTTGCTGCAGATTTGTCGGCTGCACATCCATGATGTAAATCTCCCGTTCCACCACATCCCAAAGGTGCTCTATTTGATTGAGATCTGGTGATTGTGGAGGCCATTTGAGTAAAGTGAACTCATTGTCTTGTTCAAGAAACCAGTCTGAGATGATTTGAGCTTTGTGACATGATGCATTATCCTGCTGGAAGTAGCCATCAGAAGATGGTACACTGTAGTCATAAAGAGATAGGCATGGTCAGCAACAATACTCAGGTAAGCTGTGGCATTTAAATGATGCTCAATTGGTACTAACGGACCCAAAGTGTGCAAGAAAATATTCCCCACACCATTACACCACCACCACCAGCCTGAACCATTGAGACAAGGCAGGATGGATCCATGTTTTCATGTTCTTTAAGCCAAATTCTGACCCTACCATCTGAATGTCGCAGCAGAATTCGAGACTCATCAGACCATGCAACGTTTTTCCAATCTTCTATTGTCCAATTTTGGTGAACCTGTGCCAATTGTAGCCTCCGTTTCTTGTTCTTAGCTGACAGGAGTGGTACCCGGTGTGGTCTTCTGCTGCTGTAGCCCATCTGCTTCAGGGTTCGACGTGTTGTGCGTTCAGAGATGGTATTCTGCATACCTTGGTTGTAACGAGTGGTTATTTGAGTTACTGTTGCCTTTCTATCATCTCTAACCAGTCTGCCCATTCTCCTCAGACCACTGACATCAACAAGGCATTTTCGTCCTCACAACTGCCACTCACTGGATATTTTCTCTTTTTCAGACCATTCTCTGTAAACCCTAGAGATGGTTGTTTGTGAAAATCCCAGTAGATCAGCAGTTTTTGAAATACTCTGACCAGCCCGTCTGGCACCAACAACCATTCCACGTTCAAAGACACTTAAATCCCCTTTCTTCCCCATTCTGATGCTCGTTTTGAACTTCAGCAAGTCGTCTTCACCACATCTAGATGCCTAAATGCATTGAGTTGCTGCCATGTGATTAGCTGATAAGCAATTTGTGCTATCAAGCAATTGAACAGGTGTACCTAATAAAGTGGCTGGTGACTGTGTATATATATATTAGTGCTGTGAAATGATTAATCGCATCCAAAATAAAAGTTTTGGTTTACATAATATATGTGTGCGTATTTTATATATGTATTATGTATATATAAATACACACACATGCATGTATACACAGTAGATTGGAGATATTTACATGCATATATGTATATTCATTTCATTGCGATTAATCGTTTGACAGCACTAATACATATATCCATATCCATATATATATATATATATATATATATATATTAGTGGTGGGCCGTTATCGGCGTTAACGTGCTGCGTTAACGTGAGACTCTTATCGGGCGATAAAAAAAATATCGCCGTTAGTCTATTCTCAAAGTTGGGTTGGGAGCTGGGTCTATACTACGCAAGCTATGATGACTTTCACCCTGATATTTTAGCCGGATGTATACCTAGCCGAATTGCACTGTAGCGAGAACGAGTCTTCAACTAGAGGCTCGCAGTCCGTGATGGACAGATTGTTAACGGCTGGTCTATGTGGTAATACAATCGGGCAGGACATCCAAACGCCACCTATCATTCATCAACCTCAAATATGGCTTTTCATCTGAAAGATGTATGTAGTATCAACTTTACATGGTCAGCGCTCAATATGATGTTAACCTAGAGAAATGTGTGCTATTGAAGTGTTTGTGTGGAAGCCTGCTTGCTGCAGCACAGGCTCCGTGCGCCACTTGCTCCTAAAATCTCCGTCATTTTGGTCATACAGATAAAAGTAGCCTAATACATCTTTCAATCTGTAAAGAGTACGCTATTTGTGTGCACTCAGAATAACAACGAAACGTTGCGCTTTTAAGCAAACAGGATGCGCTTTTAGGTCTCATGTGAACTTGAGCGAGAAACTTCAAACTCCGAAAAATATATCTATAGAGAGTGAAATGTCTAAAAAATGAAAATAGAAGACGTGTGTTAGCATGGATGATTTACATGAAATTTAATCTGTGCAACACTGTGCATAAGATGGCTTTCAGTTCAATATAATAACAAAAAAAGTCATTTTGGGTTTTTATTCAAGTAATAAGGTGGGCACGCTGTGATCTGTACTATATTTTTACTGTAATTGACAGTTATCGGCCAAAAAAAAAAAAAAAACAACAACACGGGAGTGGGAGTCATTCTTCCGGGAGTGGAACGGGATTTTCCCCCAGTTTTTTCGTGGGATTGGAACGGGAAGAGATTAAAGTTTGTGATGCATTTTGGAAACAGGAGATGAGCCCCTGGTCTAATGCGTCACCTGGCTTGAGAAACCCGTTCTCAAAGACTTACTTTTAGTCATTATTTGGGTAGCACACATATTCTGAATGCCTTCGGCAGAATTCAAATGAGACATTTTAATCTAGATTAATTCCAAGATTAATCTAGATTAATCTAGATAAAAAAAATGTATCTATGCCCACCACTAATATATATATATGTGTGTGTATAATGTGACGAGTGGCTGCCTCACCCCCTTATCATCATCATCACCCCGTCCTTTAACGCCGCCCTTCACCAGGCTCCCGACGGGAGTGGGTGTGTGAGAGAGGAGGGGCGCTGAAACAGCCAGGTCTGGCGGCATGTGATGAGGCACACCTGACGTGAATGAAGCCTCATCACCGCCGCTGTTAAACGCAGAGGGCGCCTCTCCTCGGGAGACCGGTCTCTTCCCTGTGCACCCGCACTCCGGCTGACGGGCCAAGATGCCGGGCCGTATAATCCCTGGAAGCGCCGCGGACCAAAAGAGGACGAAGCCGCAAGAAGAAGCCGCCGCCCCGAATCAGAGAAGGGAGCGCGTGCGGCCGCCGGACTCCGCCCCTTACCTGGACCCTTCCTTCTCGAACATTGCCCCTCCTTCACAAACCCCGCAGCACGACGAGGCCACCAGATTTCATTTAATTTGGACACTTTTCCCCTTTGAACACTTTAGTTTTATTATTTATGTTAAATAAAAGCCTCTCCAAGGCCTGACGCCATGCCCACTGTGTCTGTCGTTTGCTCTTCCCGTCACAATATATATATATGTAACACCCCCTCCGCACCATCCTAACTCGTATCTAGTGCCGAGCGGGTCTCGAACCCAGGATTCCCACGCGGAAGGCGGGCGCTCTAACAAGTAACGCCAAACGTCAGTTGCTAGAGCGCCTCTATTTGAGGTCAGGGGAGTGAGGTTTACATTGACACCACGGGCATACACATCCGTTACATATATATAAAGTCTAGATGTATTTGTAAAAATTATCAAATGATTCGGATCACTTTCAAGAATCAAAGTATAATTTCTAAGATGAGTATGATCTCTGGATTTCTGAGGCGTAGACAAAGTTTTTTTTGTCAAATAAATGTAATGTTAGACTGCTTTATACCTTATTACCATAATTAAATTCCCCTCCACACTAATTAATTTCAGTGCAGTTTCGCAGAGTGTACTAATCTGAACCATTTCTAGGATCAAAATTAGAGGGTAGGTTTGGGAACATGTCTGGACTTGTTTGGCCATGAGGTGGTCTCTTACTTCCCAACCAAGATGAGTCGGACATGATTCAGAATTGAATTACTGATACATAAGCTCTTCGATTTCTTTAGGAATTCGAAAGCACCACGTACCACGAGGACAGTGCCTCTCCACCTCCAGGCTTCCAGTTCTTTCTGCCGATTGGTGCAGACAGCCCCCTGCGCCTACCCTCCTCGATGCTGATTGGTCAGCACTCCCCTGAGCCCTTGACTGACGAACAGCTGGCCTGCCGCTGGCTAAAAGTAAGTGAGAGAGAGCTGGTATTACTGTTTGAACCATGATGATGAGATGAAATGCATTTCACTTCCATAATATGTTTCCAAGTGAAAACAGTAAAATTTATCATGAAACAGAAAATACTGTAGCATTATTTGTTCTACAGATGAGTACATTTTTGCAACAAAATCTGTAACAATACTTTAGAATTACTTTAAAAGAAAGACCAAGCCATGTTTAGAGACCAGGGGCCGGATTCACAAAACATTAAGAATAAATTTCTTCTTAACTGCCATTTTCTTCTTATTTTTTAACTTAAGAACATTCTTACGAACTTCGTGGAATTTATCTTAAGAAATTTCTTAAGAAGATTTTTGTGAATCCGGCCCCAGAATATCATAGAGACCAAGGAACTACTTAATACACCAAATCCACTCCAAACAGAAAGTGCAAAGCTAACTTTGTCCATTTCTTTCTTCTGCTGAACACAGAAGAAGTTATTTTGAAGAATATGGGTACAGCTGACGGTAGCCATTAAAGGTATAGTTCACCCAAAAATATGTAAACAGCGTATGCTGTTCTGTGTCAGCAGCACCAGACGTGGATATGCTGTTTACGTTGTTTATGCTTTGATATGAACATAAACCACGTATCCATGCACATACATTGCATACGTATGTGATACTCTCCAAAATGGCTCTATAAGGTGACGCACGCGGAGATGAATTGTTGAATAAAGTCATTATTTTTGTTTTCTTTTTGCACAAAACATTCTCGTAGTTTCATAAAATTACGGTTGAACCATTGATGTTACCTGGGTTATTTTAATGATCGCCTTACTACATTTCTGAGCCTTGATCATTTAAGGATCGTTGCTGTCTATGGAGGGTCAGAGAGCTTGATGTAGGTCTTGCGGGTTTGGAACGAAATGAGGGTGAGTAATTAATGACAGAATTAAAATATTTGGGTGAACCATCCCCTTAAGTTCCATAGTATGGCGAGGTAAATACTCAATTGTTTACCAACTGATTAAACAAATTCCTCAAAATAACCCCCTCTGTGCTCATTAGAACAAAAAAAAAAGTTTGGGACAACTTCAGATGACAATAAACGATGACAATTTAATTTTTTGTGTGAACTATTTCTTTAAGTGCGTGATGTTAGATATTAAAAGAGCTATTAGCAATCTATTAATTTTGTGCTCTTTATCTCTCCCTGCTCCTGCTATGCTCTCTATCGTTACCCTGTAGTGCCATCTGCTGTTCGAGAGCCTGCAGGATCTGGTGGACCATGTGAATGACTCACATGTGAAACAAGAGAAGAATTCAGGATACAGCTGCCACTGGAAAGGCTGCGCGCGCAAGGGGAGAGGCTTTAATGCCAGGTCAGACAACTTAAAAACATGCATAGGATTTAAGCATGAACCAGTTAGAATTACACCCACTCCAAGATATTGAGAAACTTTAATGCCTGTCTGATGTTTGCTCTTGGATGGTGTGCATACAATATATAAGCACTAATCCGGGATCCATTTATTTAATACAGGTACAAGATGCTTATTCATATCCGTACTCATACCAACGAGAAACCTCATCACTGCCCTACCTGCCACAAGAGTTTCTCACGCCTGGAAAACTTGAAAATACACACCCGATCACACACAGGTGAGAAACACTCATTTGCTAAATGGACCAGCTTCTGTTCCCTAAACAGAAAAAAACACAACAAAAAATGCAAACACAGATAACACACATTAAATCCAGTTACCACAATACTGAAATTTCAGACGTAGATACCAGTATACAAGTATAATAGGACAACTCTTGAAATCAGCTTTGAAACCACAGAGAAACAACTGTTATGCTTTTCAAGACATTGATTTATTTAAGAGTTACATATTAATGCCAATATTAAGAATAAAGCAATGTCATGTAGCCTTAAAATATTTTTGTATTAAGTAAATGTTTATTGATGTTTTTTCATCAGGTATCTAACTGCAACATTCAGGAAACATTCAGATCTTTAAGGTGTACAAAAATGCAAAAGTAATCAAATGTAAAATATACAGTTAAAATATTACAGCTTTTAAGTTTTTGATATATTTAATAATAAATAAATAAAAAAAAAATATATATATATATATATATATATACACACACACACACAGTGCTCAGCGTAAATGAGTACACCCCCTTTGAAAAGTAAAATTTTAAACAATATCTCAATGAACACAAAAACCATTTCCAAAATGTTGACAAGACTAAGTTTAATACAACATCTGTTTAACTTATAACATGAAAGTAAGGTTAATAATATAACTTAGATTACAAATTTTTCAGTTTTACTCAAATTAGGGTGATGCAAAAATGAGTACACCCCACAACAAAAACTACTAAATCTAGTACTTTGTATGTGTAGCGGATTTCACCCTGCACCACAAATAGACCACCGACACCAGGCTCTTTGGGGAAGCGAGTCTTCAGTTTATTGAAAGAGGACAGACAATTAACACACACCCCTTCAGACTCGCTGTAATTCAGCTGTCTCTCTCCAGTCAAGGTTCAAGGTTCTTTATTATTTGTCACATACATAATCATACAGGGTATAATAGGTAGTGAAATGTTAATCAGGACAGGTCCGCTCAATGGAAAGTGCAAAAAAAAATATAAAACATAATAACATAAAAGCAATAAAAACTATGAAACAAAAACACGAGAGAGTATATATATATATACAAATATGGTGAGAATGAAATAAGAGACAAATAAGAAATAAAATAAGGGGTAAGATGTGCAATGAGATAAAGTGTGCAGTGCAGGAGAATGTGCAAATAGGTTGTACCGGGGATGTACACAAAGCAGCAGTGTGGATGATGGGGAATAATGGATGTGATTACAGTTTATTAAATTGAGTCCTGTGGATGTTATGATCCTGAGTTTAGGAGCCTGATGGCCTGAGGGAAGAAACTCCTCTTCAGTCTTTCCGTTTTAGCCAACATGCTCCTGTAGCGCCTGCCAGATGGCAGTAAAATGAAAAGATGGTTACCGGGGTGGTTTGAGTCTTTGATGATTTTAGCAGCTCTGCTTCTGCAGCGTTTGAGGTAGATGCCCTGCAGAGAGGGAGTGTAGATCCTGAGATGCGCTCAAGCGCGCACGACTCTCTGCAGAGCTTTGCAGTCCTGGTTTGTGCTATTATACCACACTGAGATAACAGTCACAGGCTGTTCTGAATTTTACACAATAATGTTTTGTATCACAATGAACATTGTCTTTCTTAAAGAAATGTACATTTACATAAAACAAATTAAACAATAAAATTAAATTTAATCAACAGTACACTCAATTACTTCAATATCATAGCTAATATATCTCAATTTGTTAGATTGTATAGTGGTATCTTTTCTTGTTACACATACCTGCAGTTTATTGAAAGAGGACAGACAATTAACACACACCCCTTCAGACTCGGGATGCAAAAACACACATTAGTAGGCTACCGTCCTCCTTAATAGCAACTGAAAATTATGAACTGAATTATGAACTGAAAAAAATAATAATATTTTTTCAAAATCTTTATCTTTCTCTCCTTCCCTTGCATACATTTTGACATTAAAATAAGTTTCCCACATTTACTGCACTCAATGACGTTCCCGCACACTCAATCCACCAAAAATGATATGATAGAACACTTATTAACACGGAAAAACCCACGCTCAATTTTGGCGCGCACGCGGCAACATGAAACTAACATTTGCGTTCGTAAAACTCTGAATATACATCAAAATCGTCAACAGGTAAATATATGCTTACTCGTTTCAGTATCATAACACCTTTATGATTAATACGAACTCAACTTAACCTAATAAAGCAAATTTTCACTTGTTTATGCAGAGCACTGCAGAAACATACCTGTCTCTTTCCAGTCACAGGCTGTTCTGAGAGAGCAGGCGAGCCGCGAGACCGGTCCATTATCAATGACGTCACTCCCGGAATAACTCAAAATACCAATGATAAACAAAAACATCTATTTTTATACTGTTCCACAATGTAAACAAATAAAGATCATACACTTAAAATAAAATATAAACAATCGTTTACTTAATGAAATAAATAATTTGGAAACAATTTCAATAGTTAAAGACAAAGAAAAGTTTGCTGGAACAGTTACAAAAAAACACTACATATGGCCTCCATGATTTTTAATGACAGCACCAAGACTTCTAGGCATGGAATGAACAAGTTGGCGACATTTTGCCAGATCTATCTTTTTCCATTCTTCAAGAATGACCTCTTATAGAGATTGGATGCTGGATGGAGAGTGATGCTCAACTTGTCTCTTCAGAATTCCCCATAGGTGTTCGATTGGGTTCAGATCAGGAGACATACTTGGCCACTGAATCACTTTCACCCTTCTTCTTCAGAAATCCAACAGTGGCCTTAGATGTGTGTTTAGGATCATTGTCATGTTGGAAAAGTGCACGACGACCAAGGGCACGGAGTGATGGTAGCATCTTCTCTTTCAGTATAGAGCAGTACATTTGTGAATTCATGATGCCATCAATGAAATGCAGCTCCCCGACACCAGCAGCACTCATGCAGCCCCACATAAGGACACTGCCACCACCATGTTTCACTGTAGGTACCATGCATTTTTCTTTGCATTCCTCACCTTTGCGACGCCATACAGTTTTGAAGCCATCAGTTCCAAAAACATTTATCTTGGTCTCATCACTCCAGAGTATAGAGTCCCAGTAGTCTTCATCTTTGTCAGCATGGGCCCTGGCAAACGCGGGCTTTTTTGTGCCTGGGCTTTAGGAGAGGCTTCTTTCGTGAACGGCACCCATGCATGCCATTCCTCTGCAGTGTACGCCGTATTGTGTCACGGGAAATAGTCACCCCAGTTTGGCTTTCTACTTCTTTAGATAACTGCAGTGAACTTGCATGTCGATTTTCTTCAACCCTTCTCATCAGAAGACGCTCCTGACGAGGTGTTAACTTCTGTGGACGACCTGGACGTCTCTGTAAGATGGTTGCAGTTCCATATTTTGTAAATGTTTGTACCACTTTTCCTACAGTATTCTGACTGATAAGTAAAGCTTTGCTGAGCTTCTTGTAGCCTTCACCTTTCTTGTGTAAATAAATTATTTTCTTTCTCAGGTCTTGTGACATTTCTCTTCCATGTGGTGCCATTGTGAGGTGGTTTACGGGACATCAAAATGCTAAATTTTGTGAAAATTTCCATCTCAGATCCGTCCGCTCTAGGCTTGAGGTTTTCAACAGGGAGTCATCCGTTTTTCCCTGGAGGCCTCCGTGACCATCTGTGAGCCCGCGTCCTGGGGTTCGGATGTAGAGCTTGAGGCGATGGAGAGTGAGCAGACGGGCCTCCCCTTTTCTCTCCCTCTCTCACCTGAGCACGTGCACGCAAATTCTCGGTTGAATTCGCACACAATTATTTATATCCTTCTCCGGAGGCACGTGACACCGTCTCCTTTGGGCTAGATGATGTGTTGCTAACAGCAGCCTCCGACTCCGAGGATTTCGGGCCTGCTTTAGCCGATACTTTCCCGCCTAGCGGCCAGGAGGCGTGGCCCTCTGCTGGCTTACTCCGAGCTCGTGGATTGGCCCGATGAGCCCCACGAGTCTCAGTCGTCGAGGCTCGACGAGCGGTTCCTTAGCAGCCCTAACTCTAGGCCTGAACGGAGGAAGCTACTGTTTTTCAGTGATCTGCATCACGAAATCTCCAGATCCTGGAAACAGCCATTTTCCTCCCACCTTACTAACGCGGCAGCTGACTTCACCAACCTGGTGGGTTCTGTGGAGCAGGGCTTTACCGCCATCCCAGTGGTCGAGGACAAGCCTCCCACCTTTCACCTTCTTTGACACCTTCTTGGAAGTCTCGCCCCCTCCTCCCGACTAAGCCATGTAGGACCACATCCGCCCTTATCGGAAAGTCCTACATCGCGGCTGGTCTAGCAGGCATGGCCCTCCATACTATGGCCATCCTCCAAGCCTACCAGGCTGATGTCCTCAAAGAAATGGACGAAGGGACTGGTCTGACTCCGGAAGCGGTCAAGGAGCTGCGCAGGGCCACTGACTTGGCTCTAAGAGCCACCAAGCACACTGCACGTGCTGTGGGGCGTTCTATGGCTGGCTCGGTGGCCGCAGAGCGCCATTTGTGGCTTAACCTCACAGAAATTTGTGAGAAGGAGAAGGTGTTTCTGCTGGACGCCCCCATCTCGCAATCTGGGCTATTTGGGGAGGCGGTTAGCTCGGTGGTCGAGAAATTCCGCTCCGCCAAAACGCAGTCGGCTGCTCTTAAGCAGTTCATGCCTAGAAGGATGAGGGACCACTCCACTCCCTCTTCCTCCCTGTCTAGAGAGCACTCCTTACCTAGGAAGGAGTCTACTGGTAGGAGCCGCGCCTGGCACATCCCCCCCTGAACACGGTCTGGGGAGCCCGTGGCCGGCCATTTCCCCACCAACGACCACGCAGGTGGGTTAACCTGAATCGGCCCGACAGGCCTGCCGCTTCGGCTCCTCTGAGTCGTTCCTGACCCTCAGGTCGGGATGAGGAGAGCTTTTTCAGGCACGCTGAAAGGCGAGACCAGACCGCTAAAGCTTATCCCACGAATGGGAGCTTCTACCAGGGTATCGCTTTGGGTTCTCCACACAGTTCGGTCCGGCTACACACTTCAGTTTGGAGGGAATCCCCCACGCTTCGACGGGGTTCAGCTGACAGTAGTAAACAGCGCCTCGAAGGCTTCTGTGCTACAGCAGGAACTTTCTCCCTCCTACTATAGGGAACAATAGAGGAAATACCTCAGTCGGACATCGAGCAAGGCTTTTTCAGCCGCTACTTCCTTGTACCAAAAAGAGACGGCGGCCTGAGACCCATTCTGGACCTGCGTCGCCTGAACCTCTCCCTTTACAAGGGAAAGTTCAAGATGCTGACGTTGAAGATGGTCATGTCCCAGATTCAGGGAGGGGACTGGCTCGTCACTATCGACCTAAAGAATGCCTATTTTCACATCCAGGTCGTCCGGCGACACAGGAAGTTCCTTCGGTTTGCCTTTGGAGGGAAGGCTTACAAATACAAGGTCCTTCCCTTTGGCCTGGCCTTGGCGTCGAGAACATTCTCGAAGTGCATGGATGCTGCGCTGGCCCCTTTGAGGTTCCAGGGCATTCGCGTGCAGAATTACTTGGACGACTGGCTCATTCTGGCCCACTCCAGGGAGTTAGTGAGTCATCACAGAGATATCGTCCTCCATCACAATCGTTCTCTTGGCCTCAGAATGAACACCAAGAAGAGTGTTCTCTTCCCTCTCAGCAAACTGTGTTTTTGGGGGTTCACTTGGATTCCGTTCAGATGCAGGCCGGTCTGTCTCCTGCCCGGATTTCCAATTTCGCAGCATGTCTGGCCCGCTTCAAGCTAGGTTATCATGTCCCAGTGAGTACTTGCCGCAGGTTGCTAGGCCTCATGGCAGCGGCCTCCCCTGTTCTGCCCCTAGGGTTGCTCCACATGAGGCTGTTCCTTTGGTGGATGAAAGTGCTGAGGATCCACCCTATGGTACCAGCTACTCGCCTCATCAGGGTGTCGCACAGTTGCTTTCGTGCCCTCTTAAAATGGCGAGACCCCACTTTTCTCCAGAGTGGAGTCAGGATGGGTGTGATTCAACCATCGCCATATGATTACGACGGACGCATCAATGACAGGCTGGGGCGCAGTCTTCGAGGGCAGACCGGCGCGCAGGGAATGAACAGGAGAGTTCCATTCCTGGCACATAAACTGTCTGGAGCTCAGAGCGGTCTTCCTGGCTTTGATTCATTTTCTCCCCATTCTTGTGAAGCATCATGTAATAGTCAGGACGGACAACATGGCGGTAGTGTCCCAAATAAATCGTCAGGGGGGTTCACGGTCGCGCACCCTGGACAGGCTTGCGTGCCGTCTTCTCCTTTGGTCCCAGGACAAGTTCCTTTCCTTAAGGGCAGTTCACATTCGGGAATCTTGAACCTCGCGGCCGACTTTCTGTCGAGATAGAAACTCGGCCCGGGAGAGTGGATGTTGAACTATCAGACAGTAGCCCAGATTTGGGATCTGTTTGGCAAAGCGGAAGTGGACCTCTTTGCTTCACAGGAGTTGTCCCAATGCCCGCTTTGGTTCTCTCTAAGTTCCCCGGCAACTCTGGGCATAGATGCGTTCACATCAACATGAGACTGTACGCATTTCTGCCAGTCAAGCTGATTCCGGCAGTACTATGCAGGGTGAAGGTTAGCGGTGTCCGTCTCCTACTCATAGCCCCATCCTGGCCCTCCCAGACGTGGTTCTCAGAGCTGATTCCTCTTCTGTATCGGCCCCCTTGGGAGATTCCGATCAGGTGGGACCTGCTTTCTCAGCTTCAGGGCAGGATCTGGCATCCTCAACTAGAGATCTGGAAGCTGTGGGTATGGCTCATACAGGGTCAAGGGCCTTGATGTCTAGTCTGCCTGTCGAGGTTCAGGAGACCACCGCCAGTGCCAGAGCCCCTGCTACGAGGAAGCTGTATTCTTCCAAATGGGGTGTCTGAGTCTTGGTGTTTGACTCGTGCAATAGACCCAGTTAACTGCCCTGTTGGTCCAGTACTGGAGTTTTTGCAGGAGAAACTGACAACAGGGGCAGCTGTGACCACCTTAAGGGTTTATGTCGCGGCCATTGCGGTTTGGAGAGAGCTTGATGAGATTCCCCTGGGAAGGCATCGGATGGTCTCTGCGTTTATGCGTGGTGTCAGGCGACTGAGACCAGTACGCCCTATTACAGTTCCTTTCTTGGGACCTGTCAGTCGTCCTCGAAGGTCTAGTGGCAGCCCCTTTTGAGCCCCTAGAGTCAGCTCCAGAACGGATCCTGACTCTTAAGGTAACTCTTTTGTTAGCGCTTACGTCATTAAAGAGAGTTGGGGACTTGCAGGCCCTCTCTGTCAGTGAAATGTGTATGGACTTCGCCCCGGGTCTGGTCAAGGTGACCCTGCAGCCTAGGCCTGGTTATGTTCCCAAGGTTTTGTCCACATCGTTTCGCTCTCAGGTGTTTACACTTCACTCTTTCCATCCTCCTCCCTTTGCTTCAAGTGAGGATGACAGGCTTCACATGCTCTGTCCAGTTTGAGCTTTGAAGATATATGTGGACCTTTCCAACATTTGGAGAAAATCTCCCCAGTTGCTGGTGTGTTTTGGTGCTGGCCACCGTGGGCTTGCCACATCAAAGCAAATAATTTCTCACTGGGTGAGAGACGATATTTCGCTGGCTTACAAGGTGCGTGGCCTTCCTTCACCTCTCAGTGTTCGGGCGCATTCTACTAGGAGTGTGGCCTCCTCTCAAGCTCTTTTCAGAGGGGTTCCCCTAGAGGAAATTTGTGTAGCGGCAGGATGGTCCTCTCCACACACTTTCGTCAGGCTCTACAACCTGGATCTTGATACGGCTCCGGGTTCTCAGGTTCTGTCTGTTTGAACCGGCTGTATGCTGTTTGGTTCGTAAGCGGACCAGATAGGGCAGCATTTTTAGCCTGGTGTGTTTGGTATATCGTTCCCAAAGCGTGAAAAGCTTATGCAGCGCTGAGTGAACCTATGATAGAGAACGTCTCGGGTTACTCGCGTAACCCTTGTTCTCTGAATAGGGAACGAGACGCTGCGTTTGCTGCCAAGCTCCTCACGCTGCAGACAGGGATCTTTTCGGCAGAGAAATCTGAGGAGCAAATGGCGCGTTCGCCAGTATAAGGTGACGACGTGAGTGCTTCAGGGCGGCTTTTGCGCCATCAGCCAATGAATTGGCGTGATTCTATAAGGGCTTCAGACAATCGGCACTCCCAGAGGGCGTTCCCAAAGCGTGAAAAGCATCTCGTTCCCTATTCAAATCAAATCAAATCAAAATCAAATCACTTTTATTGTGACATCACCACAGCACAAGTGCCTTGGTGAGTGAAATTCTTACGAGCGTGTTCCAGACAGTGCAAAAAAAAAAATACAACAATTTAAATATGGACAGTACATATTTACAGACTGTACAGAAGACAATGTGCAAAATACACATACATATACTCAGTACACACAGTGTACTATAAAGACATACTTAATTATTCAGAGAACAAGGGTTACGCGAGTAACCCGAGACGTTCCTCTGTGACGTTATCATTATAGCTGTGGTGTGGAATGCTATTTGTTTATTAATTGTTATTGTAGTTATTGTCCTTGTCGTGAGTGGGCCTTTTGACTTTTATTGTTAGTTTTTTATGTAAGCGTGACCTTAATACCAAAATACCAGTACTTTTGTCACCCATTCACATTTTCCCACACAAAATGACAAGTGTCTACAGAAATGTGCCGTCTGGTTGTGACTGTCTGACCTCAGCTGTCTCGACCCCTGCATTCCTTTGATACAGCCTTTGATTATCTCTTGCTCTTCTGCCCTCTCAGGAGAGAAGCCGTACATCTGTCCTTACGAAGGCTGCAACAAGCGCTACTCGAACTCCAGTGACCGCTTCAAACACACGCGCACGCACTATGTGGACAAACCCTACTGCTGCAAAATGGTGGGTTGTATGAAGCGCTACACTGACCCCAGCTCTCTCCGCAAACACATCAAGGCCCATGGCCACGCCGTAGTGCAGGAACGCGCCGCCTCACCCAGAACCAACAGGCTGAAATCGGAAGGTGCCTCATCGATGGATGGCCGACGGATGGATCATACTTACCCTGGAGTGGCTCGTTTGTCTTACCGGGCGCTGCGACAACCTTATTTGGGGCTCATGCCTTCACCGGGGCCATTAGCAATCACCCTCTGGATCTGTCCAGGCTCAGTCCACTTTTAGGAGCCGGGCCACTGCTGTACCCCAGCTCTGGCGCTCTTGGGCTTGGGAAGGTGCCTATCCTGCACCCTTGTTGTTGCCGCCATTCGGTCTCTGCATGGGTCAAGCTGAAAGAGCAGTTGAGGAAGAAGATGATGTTGATGATGAAGATGAAGGCAAGATAGGAGCAGGACGGGGCCCTCACTCATGGGTTGTGATTCCTCCAGGCATGCTGTTCTTGAAACAAGTGGCGACCACGTAAAGAGACTGGTGCGCCTTGTTCACACTGCACACCAATCTGATTTGGATTTCAAATCGAATTACATTGTCATTTTGCGAGCGTTGAAATCACAGCAGTTATGTTATATCCCCCCAAAAAAACTACTTGGAAAAATGTTTGTTGAGAGCTCAGATTTTATTTGGATTTTGAACTGTTCACGAATTTGGTGTGAATCCAGTGGTTTCTGTTCACACTACAAAAGCTAAACTGGTTCACATATTCCAAATTTTTTTTAAACAAGACCATATAGGACATTCACACCAATGACAATAACTGTAATGTTTTAAATTAATGAAATTATCTTGGAATCACTTTTAGGGCAAAATCTTTTTCCAGCTGAGCTTGAGCATTTAAAGCAACAAGCTAAAAAACGACTGTGTTTACTTACTTACTGTCCATTTATGTGAAGGCTAAGATAGTTACTGTTATAGTTATCTTTATAGCTATTGTTCCTGGTGTGAGTCATTTGTCACTCACTTTAATATTTGCTATTCACAATAAAATAGTTGCTGGCATTTAGGGGAATCATCTGGGAGAGTATGATTACAGTGTTTAAATAGTCAAAACAAAATTCATTAGAATATAGATTTTTTTTTTTCAGTTCTTCCTGAAACAGGAAACCAATACTCATGCATCGTCTGTGTGCAATATTGATCAGTATCTCATTAAAGATGTCAGAACATATGTAATGTGGTGTTGATAAGAAATTCCCAGAAAATGGTGCTTCGTAATTAAAAGTATATCCTTGATTTACCTAAGAGTCTCCTGAGACTATTGACAGTGACCAAACAGAGAACAGGATGTGACATGAAAAGCATACATATGGCACACATCTTTACAATTTTGCAAAAGAGCACCTGCTGTGAGCTAACAAAGAAACATTAGCCTTTGTTCCACAACTATAGACCAGATATGTTCATTTAGTAAAATAGAAACAAGAATAGAACACTATAATGAGACGTTTTAAATGCTACACGTGAATTTAGGCATCATTGCAATGTAATTATGAAAAAAGAAGATATTCATATTAAGATGGTTAATAAGGTGGTTAACGTTAAATAAACATTAAATGAGCATTAGAAAGCAAAGCTAAATCAAAATAATCAAAATAAGTTAAAATGAGCATGCACAATTAAATATATTTTTTAAAAGTTATTGATTTTGTTCAGTAAAATATAAAAATCTCTTATGGTATTTTATTATAGCGTCTATAAAAACCAACTAGTTTTTAAGCAGATGTGTGTTTTATTCAAATTTTGATACCAGTATGTTTCTCACAACCAAAAAGTAACCGATTCGGGACATATGGTTATATACAAAGTTACATTTTAACAATAACTTAATCAGCAAAGATGTGCACCCTGATTGCTATGAGGAATCATCAGCTTGAGTTTTCATTATTAGCCATATAATGGTGCCACTTTATGTTTTATACATTTTCAACGACGAGACATTGACTGTGTCAAAACCGTGTCAAATGTTGACATGAGTCCACTTGGACTCAACTATTCGCTATCCATTATTTAGTTATGTGGCTAGCGGATTGGTAAACCTTTATGCATGGCTGACCTTTTTCATTTAATTGTAAAACCGGAGCCCGGGTTTGCACCGGAAACTGCATATGTAATGTTGTATAGCTCTAATTTAAAATCTGCCATGCATAATGGATAAATGCTAAGACTATGGCCTGTCACGGTCTGCTTGTTTATTGTAATGAACTATATTTGCACAGGATATTTTATAAATTTTTTTACCAAAACAAAGTGCCTTATATTTCAAGGTTGTTATTGACGAAATACAATGTATGAAATACATTTGGATGTTTATTGCCAGTTCATGTATGTATATTTTTCCAGATTTAGTTCAATAGGCTTCTATCGAAAATGTTTTCTACACCTTTTTCCTGACGTTGAGGCTAATGCCTCTTGAAGTTGAGCTAATGCTAATGTGTCTTACCATACCACAGGACGTCTGTCATTGTGACCGGAATGAAATGTATGAAATACAGGACTATGATGCATAAGTCAAATAAAGAGTGCAATGACTAAAGTGTGTATAGTTATTTTTTGTGAAGGATATTTACATCTATATTTTTATAATGTGATCAGCTGATGCCTATTTTGTGCTATTTGTAATACAAATGGCAATAAAAAAAAATATTAAAATGTATGGTATAATTGTGATCTATTTGAAAATAACCATAATAACTAGCCCAGCCCCCCATCCTCAGTGATCACCTGTATGAGGTGGGAGGGGTGAGGCCACCTATAACTCTACAGCAGCTAAAAGGGCCATTGATTGCCCTGAATCCAGATGTACACACACCACGACATGGAGGTAAAACTCTCTCAGAGAAATGGCTGGAAGAGGTGAGCTCATACTTGCTTTTGTATTTTATGATTTAAAGCAAACTATGATTCAAACCAAAAAATAGATATGTGGATATTTTATGGTCATCTGGTATTTTAATAATGCAATGGTGTGGTAAACTGCAACTGCATGAAAAATATGCTGAACTGATTACAACTCATAACTTTATTAATTTAGGTACCTTACAAAACAATAAATGAAAGTTAACCCTCTTTATTTAGTAAAACTGTTAGCCAGCGGTTTTTAACTTTTTGCACTAAGTGTAAAAATAACGACAGAGGCTATTTACACTAAGTGAAAATAGCATATTTTCTTATAGATAGATGCTATATATAAACTAAGTGCAAATAGCAGTAATATATGCTATTTACAATAAGTGCAAATATACACTATAGTGAACAGGTTTGACTACTTTAGTAATTTCCATGAGTACATATCTTAATGTTTAAGCATATAATGATATTCTAGGGAATTGTGTGCTTCTAATTTCATAGCAACAGTTTGGACAGCAGCCTTTTCTAGTCTAACATGACAGTGCCTCTTTGTATAAGGCAAGGATCAAAGAGAAATTAATATTTCAATCAGTGTGGAAGGACTTGACTGTCTGCAGAAAAATAAGTCCTAATCCCAGCTGAGTACCTCTGGTGTGACTTTAAATGCAGACCTTGAGCCAAAAACTCATCGCCAAACACCAATGACTTGTACATTCATTATATGGACAAAAGTACTGGGACACCCCTTCTTTAGAAGAGAAAAAGGCACTCCCAAACTGTGGCAACAAAGATGGAAACATAATTCTTGTACTTAAAATTTTTATTTCCACCTCTGTTGCAACAGTTTTGAAATGTATGAAATGATTGTACCTATATTTACCCATATGTCATTGATGTTTGGTGATGAGTTTTTGGCTCAAGGTCTGCATTTAAAGTCACATAACTTTATAACTTGAATAACTTGGTGGTGGTGACGCTGAAGACGAGCGACCGTAGTTTTTCATTTCTGGCGCTTTTATATAGGCTTCAAAATTAATCAATGTTATATTATTTTGTGAAGATAATTTTTATGGATAAGTGTAAGTTTCATGTACTATGATTGAAAACAGAGCTTATTTTTTTGCAATAATCCAAAAGCCTATGGAAAAATCCTATAGAGCTTGGGAAACAACGTCTCTGCGCATTCTGGGTAGTAGTCGTCGCAATGTTTTAGGTAACGCTCATCATCCGTCAGGATATTAGTATTTGCGACAATAATCATGAACAATAATGGACCAAACTTCGATTAAGTGTAAGATTCCATATCGAGGAAAACTTAACAAGGAAGCAAAGTTGCGGTACTTAGAAAAAATCAAGATAATCAACAAATTTGATCCGTACGAACACACAAACCGTCCGACGACCTTAACGAGCTAACGTAGCGCACGTAACCTTCCCTGATGTATTTTCATACCTTGTTTGTGGTGTCAGTGCATACACATTTTAGCAGTTTAAAAACTATACGTTACATCTCTTGAGGCCATCCTGCTATTCACAAACGGCTGGGTGCAGGACCTTCAGATTTTCCGTGTCAACGATCAGAAAACGGTTGTTCGCACAAATGTATGTATCTATATAACATTACCACTCATAACTTCATTTTCATCTGCTGAACATTTTAGTCATGACATTCTATCTATCTATCTATCTATCTATCTATCTATCTATCTATCTATCTATCTATCTATCTATCTATCTATCTATCTCTATCTATCTATCTATCTATCTATCTATCTATCTATCTATCTATCTATCTATCTATCTATCCATCCATCCATCCATCCATCCATCCATCCATCCATCTATCTATCTATCTAGTGTGAGGCCTGTTTTTATAACATGATTTGAGATATTTGTGTCATTAATTATTAATTTAGTACTTACTGTAGTATTACATATCTTAGGCTGTCTGGAAATTAAATGCATTTAAGCAGCGCAACAGCTCCATCCTGCAGGTTTGTGCAGATGACATCAATTTCTGTCTCCAGGTAACTGATGATGGGACATTACACTTGAAACAGACCCACAAGTACTACAGCCAAGTACAAGCACAGATCTTTCAAAGTTTTTCTAGTTACCTTTTTTGCTTATTGCATTGTTATCTGCGTTCTTGATACTTGAAGGTTACACTGCTGTTATATACAGTATATATACACCTGTTGTATGTGCACCACAGTAGTACTGAGCTTAGTACTTCAAAAAGTGTTTTTCTATTTAATTATTTTATTACATTATTATCTGTGCTCTTGATACTTGGAGATTGCACCTCTTCTCTATCTTACACCTGTTGTATTTGCACTTCAGTAGCAGTGGACTTTTAGGTTCAGTGGTGTTTTCATTTTTAGTCTTTTATTTAACTTATTGCCTCACATCCTGTGGTCTTGATACTTGTGTACTTACCATTTTGTGTGTTAAGACTACACTGCCCCTTTACCCGTTTTCTATGTTGTATGTGTTTATTGTAAACTGCACACATTTACCTCAGTGTTATGATGCAAAAATAAAGACATACAGAATTTATACTTTTTTGTCTTTTATTATTGTAATGTGGTGAACATTGATAATGCAGGATATGCTGTTCATGTCTAGGTAACATGTTAAATGTAAGACTGTTAAATAAATTACACATGAACCCTGAGGTGAAATATCCGGCATGTTTCCTCCACATCTTTTGCATCTAGCGGGCTGCATCCTCTTGTGAATGCAGGTATTTTCACTTCTGCACACACAGAGTCCAACACTGTGTCTGATGTCAAATCCACGATCTGCCAACACCAAGTCCCTAGGTAATAGTTTATTAAACTTCTGTGTACCCGAGATGCAATGATGGTACCCAATCGCGATTAAACTCTAGCATTTCATAGGCTGGTTTACCTTAAAATAAAAGATAAAATTTATTTAATTAGTTATGTAGTTATTTAGCCAGTTACTCAAATGCAGAATGCATAAGGCTTTATTAAATAATAGAACAAAAAACAAACAAAACAACACCCTGAGGGAAAACTTAGAAGCAGGGCAGACATGAGGACACATCTGATGACAAACTAGCACAGGACAAAAAGCACTGGGAGAATAAATAGAGACGCAGAGTAAAGAGGGGTGACAGGTCGAGCAACTAAACCTAAAAATGTACCATGAGATTAGTAATACAACAATAAACATTTAGATGTGATATATATATATTCAGAGTCTGAAGTTACCTTGGTAAAAGACCACGATGTCGTTTAAATAACATGGACTTTTACAATGGTAACTGCAGCTTAAAATATGTTAACAAGGCAGGTAAGGAGCAGTCGTTGGCCTAATGGATAGAGCTTTGGACTTGAAACCTGAGGTAACCAAGGTTGTGGGTTCGAATCCCGGCTCTGGCAGGAAGTCCACGACTGCTCCCCGGGTGCTGCACAGTCGGCTGCCCACTGTTCCAAGTGTGTACACTTGGATGGGTTAAATGCAGAGAACTCATTTCACTCCTCATTATACTCTGTATAATTGTGTATGTGACAAATAAAGCTCAACCGATCCGATAGCTGACCAAATTAATCCTCAAATGTTAGCGGATTTTATATTTTAAAAACAACACTGATACAGCTACATATACTACGTATACATTATTTTATAAAAAAATGTAAAGAAATTATAAAAATTTCTACTAATTGCCAAAAGTCACAGTTCTGTCTCTAACTCAATGGCCCTGTCCCAAATGGGACCCTAAACCCTCGCGGTCTTCCTCTGAGTCCAACCTTTCGTAACGTAATGCCACTTTGACTATCGGGAAAAATTCTGCTGCGGAGCTCTCCCCAGTGCGGGCTCAGCAGAAGTACGGATTGAGGGCGCATAACGGCCACAAAGGTGGCGCTCGCGAGCACCTTTCTGAATGCTATAATGAGGAATGGGACACCCTTCGGTCTCGTGGACTTAAAGGACACGCGCACGCGGCGGCCATTGTAAGTCTGTAAGACCGCAAGTGCACATGAAGTGTTCTATTTGGGACAGGGCCAATGCATTCCAATTGCCCGCTATAAACTTCCTGGATTTGAGGTCTACGTGAATCACATGACGATGGAGCGTTTTGAACTTCCATTGTTGCAATTCTCTCTTTCTATGGCTCTGGCGTGCATTCGAGACGGTGACATGTGAGCGCTGCTGACAGATTCTTCACTCCTATTGGTTGTTGCTCGCGAAATTTGCTGTTCATTTGTATGAAGTTAAGCAATCCTTAACTTTTGCCGCTTGACCCGCATCGCTTGACACGCCCACATTCCGTTGCCAACGGTCACTGTCACTCTTGAAAAGAGCTGTGTTTAACAGAACTAATCTTAACTTTGACAGTTGGCTGCAAATATTTTCTTGTTTGTCTCTATTGTCAAATATTAGTTTAGATGCACTAATTGTGCCGTGGATGCGTAGATTTACTTCACACAATCTGCAAAAGCTGTTCACAGCCATCTTCACTCTGGTATTTCGCTCGATCACTGAAGAAATGACACTTTGCTACAATGTAAATCAGTGAGTGGGCAGCTTGTATAACAGTGTAAATTTGCTGTCCCCTCAAAATAACTCAACACACAGCCATTAATACACCCCTAAGTCAAAATGTCCAAATTGGGCCCAATCAGCTATTTTCTCTCCCGGTGTCATGTGACTCATTAGTGTTACAAGGTCTCGGGTGTGAATGGGGAGCAGGTGTGTTAAATTTGGTGTTATCGCCTCTCACTCTCTCATACTGGTGACTGAAAGTTCAACATGGCACCTCATGGCAAAGAACTCAATGAGGATCTGAAAAAAGGTATTGTTGCTCCACATAAAGATGGCGTAGGCAATAAGAAGATTGCCAAGACCCTGAAACTGAGCTGCAGCATGGAGGCCAAGACCATGCAGCGGTTTAACAGGACAGGTTCCACTCAGAATAGGCCTCCCCATGGTCGACCAAAGAAGTTGAGTGAAGGTGCTCAGCGTCATATACAGAGGTTGTGTTTGGGAAAAAGATGAATGAGTGCTGCCAGCATTGCTGCAGAAGTTGAAGGGTTGGGGGGTCAGCCTGTCGGTGCTCAGACCATACGCCGTACACTGCATCAAATTGGTCTGCATGGCTGTCATCCCAGATGGAAGCCTCTTCTAAAGATGATGCTAAAGAAAGCCCACAAACAGTTTGCTGAAGACAAGCAGACTAAGTATATGGATTACTGGAACCATGTTCTGTGGTCTGATGAGACCAAGATAAACTTATTTGGTTCAAAAGCAGCCACTCAACTGAGACTGCCCTACTCTCGGGTGCTGAGGCCCTGAGACTGGAAAGAGCAGCTTCCAAATCCTCAGTACTCATCTTGCTGGATCTGTCTGCTGCTTTTGACACAGTTAACCTCAAGATCCTTCTGTCCACCCTCAGAAATATGGGCATCTCAGGAACCGCGCTCCTGTGGTTCGGGTCTTACCTCTCAGATAGGTCCTGGTCAGGGTGTCTTGGAGTGGTGAGGTTTCTAAGTCACAACTTCTTGCTACTTGGGTTCCTCAAGGTAATTGGACCACTTATCTTCTCCATCTACATGCCGTCATTAGGATCGGTCATTCAGAAGCATGGTTTTTCTTATCACTTCTATGCTGATGACACTCAACTCTACTTCTCTTTTCAACCAGATGATCCGACGGTAGCTGCTCGCATTGCAGCCTGTCTGAGTGACATTTCTAGCTGTATGAAGGACCATCACCTTCAGCTCAACCTTGCTGAAACAGAACAGCTCGTGGTCTCAGCCAACCCATCACTTCAGCCAACCCATGTAATGTCTCTATACAGCTGTATTTGTCAACCATAACTCCTTCCAGGACAGCCAGGAACCTCAGAGTTGTGATCGATGATCAGCGAAGCTTCACAGACCACATTGCTACTATGGCCCAGTTCTGCAGATTCGCCTTATACAACATTAGGAAGATTAGACTCTTCCTGTCAGAGCAAGCCGCTCAACTCCTTGTCCAAGCTCTTGTTCTCTCCAGATTGGAATATTGTAATGCTCTCTTGGCGGGCCTTTCCACATGTACTATCAAGCCTCTGCAACTGATCCAGAATGCAGCAGCTAGAGTGGTCTTTAATGAGCCGAAAAAAGCTCACGTTACCCCTCATCAGGTTACACTGGCTACTCATTGCCGCTCATATCAAATTAAAGGTACTGATATGATACAAGACAACAACTGGCGCTGCACCAATATATCTAAACTTGCTAGTGCAAACTAATGCACCCTCCAGAAGCTTGTATTCTGCAAGTGAACGATGCCTTGTGGTGCCATCCCAAAGAGGTACCAAATCACTCTCACAGACCTTTTCCTGGCCTGTGCCCAGCTGGTGGAATGACCTCCCGATCTCAATTCAAGCAGCGATTCAAGAGTCTTTATCCATTTAAAAAAAACAACTAAAGACACATATTTTTCACCAGCACCTGACCAACTAATAGTAACATTTGCCTATTCTATTCTATTCTATTCTATTCTATTCTATTCTATTCTATTCTATTCTATTCTTACAAAAAAACTAGCTATTTATACTGTGCTAGACTAACTGAGACTTCTCATGACACTTGTATACTGTTGCTCTCTCAATGGTCTGATTGCTTCTATTAATCTCCTCATTAGTATGTCGTTTTGGATAAAAGCATCTGCTAAACAATTAAATGTAAATGTTCAGATGATGTCAAGCGTGTGTGGCAGCAACCAGGTGAGGAGTACAAAGACAAGTGTGTCTTGCCTACAGTCAAGCATGGTGGTGGAAGTGTCATGGTCTGGGGCTGCATGAGGGAACCATGAATGCCAACATGTACTGTGACATACTGAAGCAGAGCATGATCCCCTCCCTTCGGAGACTGGGCCGCAGGGCAGTATTCCAACATGATAACGACCACTGCCTTGCTGAAGAAGCTGAGGGTAAAGTTGATGGACTGGCCAAGCATGCCTCCAGGCCTAAACCCTATTGAGCATCTGTGGGGCATCCTCAAGCAGAAGGTGGAGGAGCTCAAGGTCTCTAACATCCACCAGCTGTGTGATGTTGTCATGGAGAAGTGGAAGAGGACTCCAGTGGCAAACTGTGAAGCTCTGGTGAACTCCATCCCCAAGAGGGTTAAGGCATTGCCGGAAAATAATGGTGGCCACACAAAATATTGACACTTTGGGCCCAATTTGGACATTTTCACTTAGGGGTGTACTCACTTTTGTGGCCAGCGTTTAGACATGAGTGGCTGTGTGTTGAGTTATTTTGAGGGAACAGCAAATGTACGCTGTTATACAAGCTGTACACTCACTACTTTACATTGTAGCAAAGTGTAATTTCTTCAAAGTTGTCACATGAAAAGATATAATAAAATATGAGAAGTGTATTCACTTCTGTGAGATTCTGTATATATATATATGTATATATATATATATATGTTTTTTTGTTTGTTTTTTGCATATAAGCCTATTTTAATTGTTTTTGTCTACTAACACAGTTATTAAATCTGACCTACAGCAAATATTATCATCAATGTTCTTTAGTGTGTATTTACATTTACATTTACATTTAGTCATTTAGCAGACGCTTTTATCCAAAGCAACTTACAATTGGGGAGTACATAAAGCGATTAATCTTGAAGAGGCAAACATACAGAGGAAGTGGCAATAACACCAAGTCTCAGGCATTGTTCAAATAAGTACAAGCTAGCAAGGGTAGGAGAGAAAGATAAAGAGAAAGATGAAGATTTTTTTTTTTTTTATTTTTTATGCAATAAATGTAAAAAAAACAACAACTTTATTTATACTTTTCTATATAGTTTATATGCACAAATTATATTACTGGTTTTGTGGCCCAATACTAGATTTTTAGTATTTATTATAGTCTTTAATAAATAAAAAATATTAATTACAGAGAAGGTCTCTTTTACTCATTAAAAGTGCTCATGTACCTATTGCACAGATTTACAGGTCTGTCTGAGTGATTTAATATTCGATAGTTATGCAGGACTTTATGACTACTATCATCGAGTGTTAATAACTGAATCTAAATTCATCCCGTACACAGATTAGAACACGCACACACAATGAGTGTATGGATACATAA
This sequence comes from Gymnocypris eckloni scoliostomus, assembly GCA_027564155.1. Lineage (NCBI taxonomy): Eukaryota > Metazoa > Chordata > Actinopteri > Cypriniformes > Cyprinidae > Gymnocypris > Gymnocypris eckloni. The sequence continues at coordinate 5,765,573 of CM050427.1, forward strand.
ATCATTGGATTTTTTATATCTGACGTCACAGACTTATAGTAAAATAAGATAGGAACCTTTTAAAACGGTAAGAGAAACAATATAGGCTCAAATATTTTATTAAGATATAAAGAAGGAAACATTGAGCTTGTCATGAAAACATTTTATTAGCAATTTATAACCTACAAGTTTGTGACTTATTGAGCAACGTAGCCTATAACTCATCTCTTTAAACAACAACAAAAATCGGTTGTGCTTTAAAACGTAAAATCAGCCGCTTATGTTCATGTTCATCCATCTCTAAAATACAGTAAATTATCATCATTTGCATATAAAATCCCAATTTAATGCTCATCCGCGGCCTGCTGATCCTCAAGGAAATATGAATGAAGTGCTTTTCAGCCTAAAGAACCCGGAGGTGCTGTCATTAAGAGTTTGTTTGTAAACAATTACTTAATCTGACTAAAAGTACCATGGTTACTAAACAGATAATAATTAAGTTAGGCCTATGATTCTAGAATATGACCAAATCAATTACAAAATCATACACAAATGAATGCGCATGCTCGGGTCTACACCAATAAGATTTGCCATGTTTATAAACCAATGGAATTGGGGGTGTCGCTCTGCCCCAATATGTCACCCCGCCCCAATCATCCAGATTGCACTCTGGAGTACTTGCCCATATTTGGTTCTGTTCCTGTTCTGATTAGTTCATTGTCTAATTCTAAGTTAATCACCTTCATTGTGTCCACCTGTCAGCCCCTCGTTATCCGCCCTATATCTGTTCCTGTCCTTTGAGTTCTAGTTTGTTGGTTATTGTTGATGTTATCCTGAACTTCCCCATCGTAAGTCTTATTAAATACCTTATTCCTTCTAATCTTTGTCTTCGTGTGACTCTTGTGTGTGCAGAGCACAGAATCCGTGACAACCATATTGAACATCACTTGTCTTCTCAGAAATGTTTAACTCCGTTAATTAATAAAAACTGATTATGTGATATTTGGAGGCAGCAGAATGGTAATGTAAGACAATATACATGGGTTCATATGAGGGATAATATGGCATCCCTTCCCAGATTAGACAGATTATATGGTTTTAAACATCAGATGAAAAATTGCTCTATTATAATTGCTGCAAATAGGCAATCTGGGTTTATTCTAAGCACTAGAAGTGCTTATTGGCATTTTAATATTTCCCTATAAGTGATAGTGTTTTAGGGATTCCTTTAAGTACTTCTGGGAGGATTATAGGAAATCCTCAGTTGTGTCAACAATACACTCACTATAGAGTTTAAAAATTCTTTGGAGGTTTTGGAAAATGTATTAAATGAATGTCAACAACTAGCTGAATCCAATGGGGAAAATCATCACTTTAAAATAAACAAAAAAGACCAGTTTGCGGCTCTGATGGAATATAAAACACAGGATGCATTGGTCAGATCAAGAAAAAAAATCTGTTTAGAGAAAAAAATGGACGGAAGAGATCAATTCAGTCCCTACAGTCTAAGAAGGTCAAGTTTTGCTGAATCCTAGTGATATTCGGAAGAGTGCAGTTATTTTTTTACAAACATTTGTTTAGAAGTGAGTGTGTAACAGAAGTTAATGTGGAAAGGACTTTCTTGAGTTGTCAAAAGTTCAGAAAATGTCAAAAGAGGGTAGTGCAACTCTTTCAGGTGCGCTGAGTCTGGGAGAGCTGTATAAGGCCCTTCAAGGCATGGAATTGGGAAAGGCGCCTGGGATTAATGGCCTCCCAGTTGACTTTTCTATGTCTTTCTGGGCAGAGTAGGGCGCGGACTCAAGGACACAAGTCCAGTAATTCTGCAAATGGAACAACAGCGTACTTGATAACATCAGTCAGCTCGCTTACATCTACACTGTATTACAATACAACAAAATACAATATCAAACACCACTGCCTCTTTTTGTTTTCATGTAAACATATTAATAGTTGCAAAAAAAAATTGTTCAGGGAACGTACATGCATTACAGTGAAACTAAATATTATATCAAACAGCGTTGCCTCTTTTCTGTTTCTTTAAAAATATTAAGCGACAAAAAAATATATCATACACCACTGCCTTTTTGTTTTCTTCAAAATATAAAACAAAACATTGAGATCTTTATAATACTGGTAAAATCACTATTAATTGATTATAAATTTATATAAAGATATTAATGATTTGTTTAACTTTGAGAAGATTTGGTGTTGAAATGGAGCTCTTTGTATGATTTCTGAAAATTATTTAACTTTTGCTTTGTAAAATATATGGGTGTATAGTTGTGTATGTTAGTATTGGTAATTTGTTTTGTAAATATGATTATAAAATAAATTTGTTTCAAATTAAATTCTCTCTCTCTCTCTCTCTCTCTCTCACACTCACATATGCAGCGTTGAAAATCTTTGTTCGGTTCATGTGAACAGATTTATCTAAAACAAACAAAAGATTAACCATGTATAATGTTTTCCCCACCATGTTTTCGACTTGATTATGTAAATAGTGTGTGTTTAATATTTAATTTAAATGTGACTGTTCTAAGTTTGATACTGATACTTTTATTGTATTAAATACCTTTTCTGTTTTTGTGTCTCTTTTCTATGCAGGTTATGTGCAGATAGAGCTCCACACATGAGTCACATTAAAACAGGATTCTTTTCACTACTTACATTAGTGGTCTTATTGACTGCCATTGTTTACATCTCTGAATTCCCTCTCAAGACTACTGCGCTCCCTGACACCTTGTATAAAAAAGTGCTAAATCATATACGCTCCTATTATGTAGTGACTGAGTACTCGTCTGCCAGTGGAAATCAAACAATATTTTTAACACACAAAAGTGTCCAGCAAAGTCCTACACAAACCACAAACATTTCAGTGCATCATCATGTGGCTCATCCAAGCAACTACCATTTCATCCTGGATGAACCTGATAAATGTGGTCAGTGGGATCCGTTCCTGGTCTTGATGGTCCCTGTGGCCCCTCATCAGCTGGAGGCTCGTAACGCCATCCGGAGCACGTGGGGGAGTGAAAGCTCAGTGCAGGGAAAAGCAGTGCTGACTCTGTTCTTGGTGGGTTTGACTGGAGGAGCTGAAGCTCAACAGCAGCTGGAGGAAGAGAGTCGACAACACAGAGATTTACTGCAGAGCAACTTTGTGGACTCCTACTTCAATCTGACCATAAAGACGATGGTGATCATGGACTGGTTGGCCACTCGTTGCCCTCAAGCAGCTTATGCTATGAAGGTTGATTCTGACATGTACATAAATGTGGAGAATTTGATGACTTTCCTATTGTCACCCAACACACCCAGAGAGAACTACATCACAGGTCATTTGATGTGGGACCGGTCTGTTGTTAGAAATAAAAACTCTAAATGGTACGTCTCAGAAGAGCTGTACCCCGAACCAAAATACCCCACGTACCTGCTTGGAATGGGATACGTTTTCTCCAATGACCTGCCAGAGAAAATAGTTGAGGCTTCCAAGAAAGTAAAGGCCTTTAACATAGAAGACGCATATGTGGGCGCTTGTCTGAAACAGTTGGGCTTGAACCCTCATCTCCCCCAGACCCTTCACTGTTTAGAGTCTATATGGGGCAATATAACCGAGATAATTTTCTCAGAGTTATTACGACAATCCTGGGATCCCCACAGCAGCTGATAGACATTTGGAAGGATGTAAAACAAATCAAATTGGAATAGATTAGTTGGTTGTCTTAATTTTATTTATAAAAGACTGTTAGAAAATGGCAGACACAATCAGTGAACTAAAGACAAAACATTTAAATGCTATTTGTTTGAATATAGCTCATACAGTAAATATTTATTTATAAATGTATATTTTTGTATTATTTTTTTCCCTGTACATTATATATGTATTTATATGTGACCCTGAAGCACAAAACCAGTCATAAGTTGCACGGGTATATTTGCAGCAATAGCCAAAAATAAAGTGTATGGGTCAAAGTTATTGATTTTTCTTTTATATCAAATATAATTGGGATGTTAAGTAATGATCATATTCCATGAAGATATTTTGTTAATTATCAACTTCATTTTTGATAAGTAATATGCATTGCCAAGGATTTCATTTGGTCAACTTTAAAGGCAATTTTCTCAAGATATTTTTGCACCCTCAGATTCTAGATTTTCAAATAGTTGTATCTCGGCCAGATATTATCCTATAGTACTAACAAACCATACATCAATGGAAAGCTTATTTATCTCAATTTCAAAAGATTGACCCTTATGACAGTTTTTTTATACAGCTTTTTTTTGGTCATTTATTTAATTATATACAGAATAATGCACTTATACTGTCATTATGCATTATTACATTTACATTACATTATACATATTACATAGAATTTATGACACAAAATTACATTATTTTGTAAAATGTTTTTGTTGCCTTTTTTGTGGTATATCTGTGAATATGACCATAAATATTGAAGATTGGTAACCAGCTTATGTACACAGGATTTCTTTTCAACTGAATCTTAATTTTGTGGTTTTCTTTTTATGTAAAATTAATGTATATAATAACATTTAAAAAAATAAATGTATTCATTTAAAAATAAACCATTTAGGACCCTTTGCCTGTCCACAAATCTACAGAGACAGATTTGAAATAAAAAAGTGAATTTTATTTAATTGTTGTTGTTTTCAGTTCTGTCCGACTCAAGTGTTGACAAGGTCACATTGGCACGTCATCTTGTAAATTGCATGTCATTCAAATAATGTTGGTAAGGAGAGGTGGCAGTTTCCAGACTATTATAATGCCACAGATCTTCAAGACATTTAGACATTATATTCAGTACCATATTAGCTGTTATCTTAATAAGAATCAGAATCAGAATGAGCTTTATTGCCAGGTATGTTTACAAATACGAGGAATTTGTTTTTGTGACAGAAGATACTGCAGAGCAACAGAATGACAGTGATAGAACAAAAAACCACAGAAAATAAAAAGAAGAATTCAAAAGAATACAAATTGACAATAGTATGTACAGGTATATAACAATGGACAGTTTTGTACGTACGGGTATATTATGTGCAATTGAAGTGTAGACTAAATATGTGTGCTATATAAATAATTGTATAAATAGTGTGTGTACCATAATTATTGTCAAGTGTTCGTGAGATGGATTGCTTGAGGGAAGAAACTGTTCCTGTAGCGTCGACCAGACGGTAACAGTTCAAAGAGGGAGTGTGCTGGATGTGAGGGGTCCAGAGTGATTTTTCCAGCCCTTTTGCTCACTCTAGATAAATACAGTTCTTGGAGAGTGGGGAGGGGTGTACTAATGATTCGCTCAGCAGTCCGGACTACCCTCTGTAGTCTTCTGTGGTCAGATTTGGTAATTGAACTGAACAATACATTTATTGACGTGCAGAGGACGGATTTAATGATGGCAGAGTAGAACTGTATCAGCAGCTCCTGTGGCAAGTTGAGCTTCCTCAGCTGACGAAGGAAGTACAGCCTCTGCTGGGCCTTTTATACAATTGGAGTCTATGTGACTGTCCCACTAAAGGTCCTGGGAGAGGGTGGTGTCTAGGAACTTGAATGACTCCATTGCAGTCACAGTGCTGTTCATGATGGTGAGTGGGGGAAGAGCAGGGGTTTCTCCTGAAGTCCATGATTATCTCCATATTTTTGAGCGTGTTGAGTTCCAGGTTGTTAAAATTGCACCAGACAGCCAGCTCCTTAACCTCCTGTCTGTAAGCAGACTCGTCATCGTCCTGGATGAGGCCAATGAGTGTAGTGTTGTCTGCAAACTTCAGGAGCTTGACAGAGGGGTTTTCTTGATAGATGTGCAGTCGTTGCAGTAGAGGGAGAAGAGCAGTGGGAGAGAACGCAGCCCTGAGGAGCTCCAGTGCTGATCGTGTGGGTGCTGAAGTCCTCAAACTGGATCCTCACATAAGACCCTGGTCTGTCTAGATGTTGCAGAACATAATGCAGTTCCATGTTGACTGCATCGTCCACAGACCTGTTTGCTCTGTAGGCAAACTGAAGAGGATCCAGCGAGGGTCCAGTGATGTCCTTCAGGTGGGCCAGCACCAGATGCTTATTTTTTTTTGTTCCAGCTGGCATCAGAAACATAACTGAAAACACTTGCAGATGGAGGAGAATGATTAAAAGATGGGTGGTAACATGACCCTTTTGAGTAACAAAATGTTTCTGGAACTTTGCCAGCTCACTGTGAGACTCCATAGCCTCACCAGTATAGAGTCAATTTAATGCCACATATATATATGTAAAAGAATAAAGTTTTGCAAAAGAAAATAAAGTATTGATAGAAAAAAATTAAGAAATAATTCATCAACGACAGTTGTAAAAGAAGTTTATGAACTTAGATTCTATTTTATCTCTGCAACCCATATTTTCCATGCTCACACCTACTAATTCATTTGCAACACAAACATTTATTTTGCCTTTCAGTCAAGCTTGAACTTGTGATACCGTTTTCCCTTTGCACTTCACTTTTCTGTGGGTTTCACTTCATGGGACTGTTTTGACGTGGGGGAGGGAGTCAAGAAACTAGGGCGTGTTCAGCGGGCCTGGGCACGCCAACCACCCTCAGATTTCGAGTAGGATTGTATGGGTAAAGTTGATCAGATAGATAGCTCTGTGCCAGATTATTTAAAGATTTAAAAACATAGATAATAATTTTGAACTCAATTGTATGATGCACAAGTAACCAATGCAATGATTTCAGAATTGGAGTAACATGATCAAATTTACATTGTCCTTTAAGGAATTTAGCGGTGGCGTTTTTTACTAATTGGAGACGAGCGATGGAAGATTTTGAAATGCCGAGATAGAGAGAGTTGCAGTAATCCAAGCGAGTTGTAATGAGCGCATGGATAGCAATCTCTAAAGTTTTCATATAGAGGAAATATTTAATTTTGGAGAAAAGGCGAATCTGAAAAAACAGGTACTAATAACCACATATATTACTTTATCAAATGTAAGACTGATCCCAGAAAACACCTAGGTTCTTAATACAGAAAGAAGTAAAAGGAGCAAGATTGTACAGATCAATACTGGAGCAAGATAGTAAAGATCAATACAAAGATTATAACCTTTGATTCATTCAGAAAAAAAAAAAATTGAGAGAACCATGTTTTCACTTCATACAAGCATGCAAAAAGAGATCCCAGATGTTTATTTAGTTTCAGAGGTAGATGAATTTGGGTATCATCTGCATAGCAGTAAAATTATACACCATAATTTTACTTTACTTTCAACACCACATTTGCTTTCTGAAAATAGAGCCCAAAGGAAGTAAATACAAAGAAAAAAGAATGGGTGCAAGAATAGAACCCTGCTGCACTCCACAGGAAATTTTAGCAGTAAGAACTATTACCCAATCTGACAGAGAAACTTCTATTTGTTAAATATGACTTAAACCAGCTAAGAAGAGTTCCCTGGATGCCCAAAAAATATTCTAGTTGAGATAAAATAGTTTTATGATCAACTGTATCAAAAGCCGAGGTTAAGTCTGACAGAATTCGGATAACAGAGTCACTCGCCAACAAAGTATCATTGAGGACCTGTAATAATGCAGACTCTGTGCTATGCGGAGGCTTAAAACCAGACTGGAAGGTTTCAGAAATAAACTGACCAAAATTATAAACGCAACACATTTTTCATGAGCTGAACTCAAAGATCTAAGACTTTTTCTATGTACACAAAAGGCCTATTTCTCTCAAATATTGTTCACAAATCTGTCTAAATCTGTGTTAGTGAGAACTTCTCCTTTTCTGAGATAATCATCCACCTTACAGGTGTGGCATATAAAGATGCTGATTAGACAGCATGATTATTACACAAGTGTGCTTTAGGCTGGCCACATTAAAAGGCCACTCTCCGGGTGGGTCTCCGTATATGGTGTGACCACCATTTGCCTCACGCAGTGCAACACATCTCCTTCACATAGAGTTGATCAGGTTGTTGATTGTGGTCTGTGGAATGTTGGTCCACTCCTCTTCAATGGCTGTGCGAAGTTGCTGGAAAATGGCAGAACTGGAACATGCTGTAGTATACGCTGATCCAGAGCATCCCAAACATGCTCAATGGGTGATATGTCCGGTTAGTATGCTGGCCATGCAAGAACTGGGATGTTTTCAGCTTCCAGGAATTGTGTACAGATCCTGGCAACATGGGGCCGTGCATTATCATGCTGCAACATGAGGTGATTTCGTGGATGAATGGCACAACAATCGGCCTCAGGATCTCGTCACGGTATCACTGTGCATTCAAAATGCCATCAATCAAATGCACTTGTGTTCGTTGTCCATAACATATGCCTGCCCATACCATAACCCCACCGCCACCATGGCCCACTCGATCACCAACACGACACCATACACGCTGTCTGCCATCTGCCCTGTACAGTGAAAACTGGGATTCATCCTTGAAGAGAACATCTCTTCAAAGTGCCAGACACCATCGAATGTGAGCATTTGCCCACTCAAGTCAACGACAAACTGCAGTCAGGTCGAGACCCTGATGAGGATGACAAGCATGCAGATGAGCTTCCCTGAGACAGTTTCTGACAGTTTGTGCAGAAATTATTTGGTTATGAAAACCGATTGTTGCAGCAGCTGTCCGGGTGGCTGGTCTCAGACGATCTTGGAGGTGAAGATGCTGGATGTGGAGGTCCTGGGCTGGTGTGGTTACACATGGTCTGCGATTGTGAGGCCAGTTTTATGTACTGCCAAATTCTCTGAAACGCCTTTGGAGACGGCTTATGGTAGAGAAATGAACATCCAATTCACAGGCAACATCTCTGGTGGACATTCCTGCAATCAGCATGCCAATAGGCTATATGCACACGGAGGCGATGACGTACTTTCGCTACAATCTCAGCCAGCTGAACTACTTCCACTGTCATACATCTGAGGTGATTTGTGTACCAGTTGAGAACGATGTCTGCTAAAAAAAAACATTTAAATTTCAGCGAACCAGCAGCACTACAGCTGAACATTGTTGTGTACCGCTGTGTCAAGCTTCCAGTAAGTACAACAGTGTAGGCTACTTAGTTTTCACACTTTTCCATCGGATGCGGAAACTAGGCGAAAATGGCTTGTCGCTATACGGAGGGACAACTTCAAAGTTACTCCTCATACCCGCGTATGTAGCCGGCACTTCAAAAAAGAGGATGTTCGTGAGCCACAGACAGAGACAGGGAGACGGCTATTGGTTAAGGGAGCTGTTCCGTCATTGTTCGAGTGGAACGATTTCACCTTACCCACTTCAAGGCCGGGGATGTGGGAGAGGAGGGAGCGACCGCAGCCACAGGTGTTGGAGGATGACACAGTGGTTGATTATGATGAGGTGTGCATGGACCACGACTACGCTTCGGCTACAGATCCCGCAGCTGTCGATTTAGCTCTAGATGACAATATGTCTCTCAGAGAGGAGATCCACAGGCTGAGGGAACAAGTTGAGAAGCTGACAATGAATCAGCGCTTTGGCATTCATCGGTTTGCATCCTCGGACAAGGACATACGTTTTTTTCACAAGGTAAGATGTCCATCAGCGAAGAATGGAGACAGTATTGTGTCGGTGTTATTGTTATCATACATTGTGATTGTTCTGTAGTACTTTTGCAGCAACAGATAAGCCTACAGCATTGTGTGTATGTCTGTGTGTGTGTGTTAGGGTGACGGAAAAATATGATATCCTCCATTCATTTTAACCAATTAAAAAAAATAGATGCAGCTTTCAGGCACGACTTTCTTCTTATTTTAATAGATCGTTTGAGGCTGTTTCTATGGTGTTATTTTAATGACAAATGTCACGAGTGCATTAGTGTAATGGGATGGCGCATCAAAATACGCGAACACAAATCTCTTCTCTCACAGGTGGTTTCTCTTCACTCTCACAACAAAACGGACGCGCTTTCTTTCGGTTACATGTGCGCGTTCAAACATAAGCGCATATGACAACAGATGTAAATCAGTATTTCTCACACGTGTCCCGCAAAAAAACATCTACTGTCCCTCAACAGAATTTTGCCAGGTGGTCACCCTGTGTGTGTGTGTGTGTGTGTGTGTGATTGTGCGTGCGCACGCGCGAGAGAGGCTAATATATGAAGTTATATATTTGAAATACTTCCAAGTAATTTTATAATATACACTATTACAAGATTTAAAAGCTAATATCTTAATTGTATTCATTTAGATTTGCATCCTATGACCTGCTGATGAGATTCTGGGCCTTAATAGAGCCATCATTGCCATATATGGTCAGTGTGACTCAAGCACAGAGAGGCACCTTTACAGAACCAAGTTTCACTGTAGTAAGTAGTTCATGGACTATACGATATAATTTAATAAAGATTAGGGCTTATGGAAATTAAGAGAAACATAATGCAAATTGTATTTCTTTTGAGCAGACTCATTCGCTGCAGCCCATTGATGAGATGTTCATGTTTCTCAACTACCTTGCTCTGGGTTCAAAACAGCGTGACCTTGCTGACCGGTATGGAGTCCACTAGTCCACAGTCAGTCGGATCATCACAACATGGAGCAACTTTCTGTACACTGTCCTAGGGTCTGTGAGAATCTGGATACCAGAGGAGAAAATAAGGGAACATCTGCCAGCTGAGTTTAAGGACTATGCAGACACTACAGTTATCCTAGACTGCACAGAGCTGAGATGCCAGAGCCCTTCATCACCTCTTCTCCAAAGTGAAACTTTTTCAACATACAAGTCCAACTGTACTCTCAAAGGGCTGATTGGAGTGGCTCCTCACGGGGCAGTCACATTTATCTCTCCACTGTATGCTGGTTCCATCAGTGACAAACAGATCACGCGAGAGTCTGGAATTCTCTCCCTTTTGAGACCTGGGATGGCCATCATGGTTGACAGAGGTTTCCTTGTTGATGACCTTGTGCCTTGCAAGATCTACAGGCCAGCATTTATCTCTGGAAGATCCCAGATTTCTGCCTGTGAGGTTAGGGAGACCCAAGCAATTGCACGCCTTAGGGTGCATGTTGAGTGCCTCATATGCCGTGTTGAGGAACACAAGTTCTTTGACACTGAGATTCCACTTCGGCTTTTTGGCAATATTAATCAGCTGTATACTGTTGCATGTCTCCTGACCAACTATGAGAACGGGCCTCTTGTAAAGGCATGGGCAAAGAAGCCAGGGTAGTGTTTGGGTTCTGTGAGAAACACATATTGTGTCTGTAAATAGCAGTTTTTTATTTATTTAATTGTTTAAATATTTTATTAGCCAATATGTTACAATAGTATCTTCAGCCACTTTGTTATAACAGTTTTTTTTTATCTATACAAATTAACATAATTATTGTTTACTTTTAGAAATGTATAAAATTGACCAGAGCATGTTTATATAAATCTAATCAGAATCAACAGCAGTAGTGAGATGTTTATTTACTTTTCAAATATTTTATTAACCAATATGTTGCAATAGTTTCTTCAGCCACATACTTGTTCTTATGTAAAAAAAATTTTTTTATCTATACAAATGACCAGAGGATTGTTATTGTTAATAAATATTTCAAATTATTTGACACGTCATATTCCTGTTGTAAGTCATTGTCGGAAATATTTCTTGTTTCATCAATCTGGTCATTACAAACAATGTAAGTATATTATAAAAAATACTATTTATATGTACTAAGGAATTGTTACCTCTAAAAACAACAACAACAAATAACATTCATAGAAAAATATTTAATTTAATAAATCAATATTAGTTAATAACATATGTACATATCATAGCACATAGTGGTCTCAGAATAACTGACTGCAGCCAACTTGTATTTGAAAGGTATAAGTTAAGACGTACACTCAGACCCAGGAATGAGGAAAAATACAAAGTATCAGTTTCAGTTAAAAGTGAATGATAAAACTTAAACCAAACATATGTACAAATTTATTGAAATAGAATGAACTGCCAGTAAGAAAAATATGAACATTCTATTATTAGCATTCTGTAAGAAAAGTGAGACAGGTTATCAGGATTTAATTATCTAGGTAAGCATTGAGGGAAAAATTAAAAAAGAAATAATCAATTTTTTCTTTCATTGTTTTGGTGATTTCATGGTCTCTGAGAATCCTCTGAATAAACATGTCTTCCTGTGTGTAGACAACAAAGTCACACCAATCCAAACCAGAAATCAACATCTGGCCCTGGATTTGCCAAAAGTACGGATGAGACTTTCTTAATGTATGTGTGCCCTCACTGATCTTAATATATGGACAGTCAACATAGCTTGCTACATTGGGGCATTTAATTTCAACAAGGCCAAAAACAGACTGCCCCTTTGGATCGTACACGATGCCGTCAGGTGATGACCCCATCCACGGTGCATCGGGGTGGATAAGGAAGCCACAGGGGTAGTGGTTTACCTCTCTTGCCCTGCAGTACTCCTCTACTGCTGCAGGTTCCATGTCAAGCCCCCTCCTCATGTTTGAAGTCTGATGGCTAGGTCGCAGAAGTCTTTTTGCAAGATTTTCGGCAGAGCTCTGAGCCTTGGTGTGACAGACCTCTCTGAATTTGGAGGAAGTGATGCGGGGCCGCCTTAGTTGGTGCCACTCAATGCAGGAACTCTGCTCTTTTGTACTGTTGGCAATTCTGTGTGATGTCTCTAATGTTGTTGCCAGGGACATCATGTGGTGCTGCTGATGTTCAGTGTAGACAAAAGAGCAGGCAGAGGGTCCCAGCCTGTAACCATGGAGTGGCAGCTGTGGGGGAGAAGGAGCATCTGTGTGTGGACAGGTTTTCGGCACTCTCTTTGCTGGTATGTGATAGGATAACACACTTCCTTCTTGCACTTTTCCAAATACAGAGTCAACCAGAGGAGCACTAATGTCCATACTCATAGTGGTTATCAGGGGAGCCGCTTCACTTGGAAGATCACTGTAGACTTCATCCACCCGGAGTGTAGAAAGTTCAGGCAGAGGAGAACTTACACCCTTATACAAGTTGCTCCTATGGAAAAGACCAATAAATAAATAAATAAATAAAGGAGCCATAAAACATTCAATACTAATTGTTCTTCATCTGCCATCTCTCTATCTATAGTCGATCTGCTAATATCCATCCTGTGCATTCACTAAGCGCTCTCTTCTCCTTATCATTACTAGACATACTGACAAAAAAAAAATATTATAGCCTGAATGCACTTTAAGTCACTTTGGATAAAAGCGTGCTAAATGCATAAATGTCAATGTAGACACGCTCTTCGCTGCTGATTGGCAGCAAGTGTGTGTAAAGGAATTTTTCCTTCTGGGCATTAATCAAACAGTGAGACATAGATTCAAGATGCATGCATTATGTTTTCTCACTCGTAGTTAGATAAGCATTCTTTGTGTGATGATTTACTATGATTGGGAAGTGATAGAGGTAAGGAAACGCAGATGGTCAGGGGGTCAAGGGGGCATTTGCCTCCCTTTTCTGTATAACCATTAATCGGTAAACAGACTGGTATCCCTCCCTCTAGAGGAGGGAAGGAGGAGGCCTTGGAAGCAAAGGACTATAAAAACAGACCGGCACTGCTTCTCCTTAGCTATCTCTCTCTCTCTATCTATCTATCTCTCTCTCTCTCTCTCTCTCTCTGCTCCTGACTGACTCACAGCTATGTGTGTTAGTGATGTGAGGGATCTTCTCTTGCAAGGGAATAAATACCTTTATTATTATAATTTGGACTCAGAGTTGTCTCTTACTCAGTGATGATGTTTGTTAGAAAGAAATTGCCACAACATGTGTTTTGTACGGTGGCAGAGAGAGCTCAACGCATGCAAATAGAAAATACACCTGCAAATTAAGAAAACAACTTCCTCAATTGTTCAACGCACACGCTGCAAATGCTCACAACACAACCAAAAAAGAAACACGCTGCATGTAAAATATATTTGGTTGTGTTGTGAGCATTTGCATGTGTTTCTTTATTTGTTTGTGTTGTGAGCATTTGCACCATCTGCTGTCAAACTGATGAAAACGTTTTCTTGATTTGCTGGGTTCCTTGGGTCTGGCTGAAAGAATTACCATGTCATTCACTGGACCAGGTTTAACACCCTGCATAAAAAAAGGTTATCAATAAACAAGTATCCATACATAGAATTAAAGAACTCTGTTAGAAACATTCGTTACCATGGTTCTTGGCTTATGCCACTTCTGTTCAGTCTCTGTGCAACTGTGTGTTGGGGGAACAGAGGTGATTCTAAGCTGGCAATAATATGCAGTCTGATACAACAGTGCTGCCACATGGTTACACAAAGCTGTACCTGGCATACAGGTACACTGGCAGCTTTCTAGCTCCACAGGATGGGCATCCTTAAGCACAATCTGTAAAAAATACACAAATCTGTTATAATAGAATGAACGTGCAATTAAAAAAAATGTCTGAGTATAGTGAGAATGTTTAAAAAAACAAACCATCCAGGAATAAAGATGGCATGGGATTTTTCTTTTATTACTAAACCATTTATTGGAGCTAAAATTGTAGTTAATTGTTTTTACAATTTATCATTATCTTTATTTATCTCACTTTACTCATTTCAATAACAGGGAGCACAGAACGTGTGCAAAAGAAGTGACAACAGAACATAACATGCAGGGATGGGCAGTATTTCAAACAAATGCATTTAAAATAAAAATATATATCTATTTTATCGAAATACATTTTGATTTATTTGTGCCCATCTCTGCTAACAGGGGACACAGAACGTGTGTATAAGTCGTAAAAAAACAGAACTCAGTTTCTGTGAATCCCAGTGCTTAGTTTACATATCTCAATATTGATAAATATCCAGACAAACCAATGTTATATACAGTACATGAAATGAAATATGTAATAAAACAGCCTTCGACAAGTTAACAAGCAATGATTCACAGAAACTCGCTCTGACAAACGGAACCGGTCTCATGAACGAGCCTGCACTGAACCTGCAGGACTAACTTTCCCTTACGCTCAAGCTGTGGGGCTTTTGGCTTTTCCTCATTGATCGGTAACACTCAGCCCTAATGGTTACCTCTCCTGTGCTTGAATCCTTGTTTGAAACTGACATTGACAATGAAGTTAGGAAAATACACAACTAACTTACACTACTGCGCTAGCGTTAGGTGACTTAGCATTCACGGTAATGTTAAGGGCATGTAAATACAAAACACATCCAGACCATACCTTCATAATTGTGGATGTAGCTTGAAATGTATAGCTTGAATCCCTTCTCCTTCTTGGCTTTCGATGAATGGGACAGCGTTTGGATAATTCAAGTAATGTCGTTGACCGTAATCCTTGGTAAATCCTGGAGCGACCGTGTAAAAAACGCCATGGTTGTTATTGACGCTACATGCGCCGGATATGACATAGCTGGCTGACTGTGAATGCGGAAGAGAGGTGTGCATATAGCCTATTGCACGCTCCCTCAAAACTTGCAACATCAGTGGCATTGTGCTGTGTGATAAAACTGCACATTTAAGAGTGGCCTTTTATTGTGGCCAGCCTAAGACACACCTGTGCAATAATCATGCTGTCTAATCAGCATCTTTATATGCCACACCTATAAGGTGGATGGATTATCTCGGCAAAGGAGAAGTGCTCACTAACACAGATTTAGACAGATTTGTGAACAATATTTGAGAGAAATAAGGCCTTTTCTGTACATAGAAAATGTCTTAGATCTTTGAGTTCAGCTCATGAAAAATGGGGGCAAAAACAAAAGTATTGTGTTTATAATTTTGGTCAGTGTATGATTTGCACTAAGGAAAGACTGTAGCTGAATAAATACAGTTTTCGCAAGTGCTTTTGTAATAAACGGAAGATTTGAGATGGGTCAAAAATGATTACAATTAATAGCATCAAGAGAAGGTTTATTAAGAAGAGGTGTCACAGTAGCTTCTTTGAGGCTATCATGTATAGTCCCTGAAAATAGACAAAAACGACACCAAACTAGGTCCAACCGAGTCGAACATTTTTTTTAAATACGCGAAGGGAGAACATCATGAGAGCAAAAATTGATGTTTTTATTTATTTTATTATTCTCATAGCTTTTATTTCACTAACATTAAACTGTGTTGTTTTGTTTTAACTAAATGCGATTACTATTAACGTTGTTTGCCAAATTGTAAGAAGTTAGAGCTCAGTTTAGCGGTGGTTTTATTATGTATAGGCCTACTCATGCATACAGCATAATATATGATAACCCTCTATAGTGAGGGGGCTACGCCTGAGTTCTTCTCCAGCAGGAAGTGACTTATCATAGAGCTCTGAGGTAGAGCGAGAACTCATTCCTCAGAATGAGGGACACTCCGCTCAGAGGGCGTGCCGAGCCCAGCCATGAGCTGCCTGGAGGCCTTCTCATTCCTCAGAATGAGTTCTCCGCCGCTCAGGGGCTCAGCATAGCTCATAGGTGGCCCTCATGGGTGAGGTTATCTATGAGCAATGCTGGCTCTACCAACAAGCGAGCTCTGAGGGCCTTCTCATTCCTCGGAATGAGTGGACATTCAGATCTCGTTATAGGTAGGAGGCGGCATAGCTCATAGAGTCCCCTCATTAGGGGGGAGTTAATTGCTGAGCATGCCTGCCCTCTCGGAAGCGAGAGAACTCATTCACTCAGAATGAGAAGTTCTCCTAGGCAGCTCTTAGGGCAGCATGCTCATAGGTCCCCATCTGGTAGGGCAATGAATTAGCTCCGACCTCGCAGGAGGCGTTACCTAGTCACAGAGCTAGCATTGCTCCCCACAGAGGTCATTCCTCAGAATGAGTAGGGAACTCAAACCGCTCCATTCTGAGGAATGAGGCGGCACATAAACAAAAGAGTGATCTCTTGCTGGTCGAGAACAATGCTAGCCTCCACCTATAACGAGCTCTGGAGAGTGGTTATCTCAGAATGAAAGACACTGCCGCCTCAGAAGGCTGAGGCGGCATACTCCTCAAATGGTTGGAGGTCTTATCGTGAGGGTAATGCTGGCTCTACCCTTGCAGTGGTGACCAGAATGACTGAAGAGTTCCTCTCATTCCGAGGAAACCTCCGAGGGACTCCGCGTCCAGACCATCAGCCAAGGCAGTAGGGGTAGACACCTGCTCCCTGAAGTCATCATAGAGGGTCCACCATGACTGCAGTTCTTAGTTGGGAACTCATTCCCTTGCCTGAGGCCTATAATGCTACCCCAGAGCTCTCTGGAGGTCGGAGAACTGTTCCTCGAGACAGAAGTTACTCAGGCCGCTCAGCAGGAGGCGGCATGCTCATAGAGCTAACCGCTCTATAGTGAGCGGGAGTTCCCTAGCTCGACTCCGTGAATGGCAGTTCCTGAAGCTCTGAGGCGGCATAGAACTCCTTCCTCGGAATAAGTAAGCACGCGAGACTTGCCCATTTCTGAGGAAGCCTCTCAGTGGTAAGTCCGCTCTTAGCAGCGTTTTCACCTAAAATCCTCGGTCGGTAGGAGTTCACGCGCGATTACTGCGTTACAGAATTAAAGAGTTGGTTAGAGGGCTTGCCTCTGGGCTCCTGACCCCGGCCTCTGTCTCACCATATATGCCGCAGGAAAAGGAGGGGGCATGGTCAGCGGGGAGACTAGCCTAAGACCATCTCTGATCCTCAGTACCGCGCGAGATGGAGTTTAGGACCTCTAGTTGTTGGGCTCCAGACCTGGACCTTATCCAGGACTTTTAGCAGGTCAGTCATGATGCGTAGCCATCTGTACAGCAGGCGGCAGTCTGACCTGCTGCTGAGTCTTCACCAGTCTGCCATTTAAAAGTTCCAGGGCACCTTAGCATGGCCAGGAGGGTAGGAGCTGGAGAGGGATGTCTCGCCATGAGGAGATAAGCTGACAGTTATCAGTCTTGCACAGGGCAACTCCTCATAGCCGGGTAGATTTTCACGCATCCCCTCGGTGTCAGCGATAACTGGCTATGCTGAAGCCTCAGTCTGAGAAAGTAGCTTTTTCCACGTCCTTCCCCGTGAAGCGAGACTTTATGAAGAAGGAAGGTTCTCGGGCTGGGGGGTTATTTAAATTTATTTTATAATCCATAACCTCGAAAAAACTTCGTTCATGTCGGCCGGGCACTAAGCTGCTGCTGCATCTGATGACCAGAAGATCGCATCGCAAGCTCACTCATTCGACCGGCCTTGAAAGGCTGGATGATGGGTATCCTCCACCAACTACGAACGCCCCACGATGTCATTACGCCTGGCCGTCGCCTCGGCAGCGGTGGTGTCTTGAATCAGGACAGGGGAGGCAGGCTGGAGGCTGCCCCTCTTTCCTCGAAAGAGGACCCCTAGGACGAGCTGAACTTCGCTCGCATTCGGGCTCACAATGCCGTTATTAAGGACGCCCGAGACGCGTGCTCATGCCAAACAAAGGCGCAACGATTCGCTTATTGATCACCAGTTGTTCAAACTCGCGAGGACACGGATCACACCACCTGTTCTAAGCGCCTTGCTAGTGCTCGCCATAGTAGGTTAGAGGCTACAGCACTCTTACCAGATTCCTCCTGCCTTCCAAACAAATGTCAGTGAAGTACGAAAAGCTGATGACATGTATCCTCCAGCTACTTATACTTGTGTGCGCCGAGTAGATGACGTCATGGGTACTGTCGCCCGACCAACAGGTGGTGAATTAATTTCATATGGTATCTTCAGACTTGAGTCGCATCGATTTTCGTCATGACCCTGGGGCCGCTAGACGTTCCCATGAAGGGGAACAAACATAACTATGACTCATGGCCATATTTAATCATAGGACCCTTACTAATATATACAAACCTGATTCCATAAAAGTTGGGACACTGCTTCATTAGCCAGATATAAAAGAATGTCATATATCATTTACAAATGTCATAAACACTTATATTTATTCACAATAGATATAGATAACATATCAAATGTTGAGCCCTAATGAGAACATGTTTGAAATGCCAAGCGTGGCTCATTTGGATTTCAGCTGGAGCTACACATGTCCAAAAAGTCGGGACAGGTAGCAATCAAGAGGCGGAACAAGTTAATATGCATATAAGTTCTGTTGGAGGATGAATTTGCAACTTATTAGGTCAATTGGCAACATGATTGGGTAAAATGCTCTCAGAGTGGCAGATGTCTCTCTAATCTAAGATGGGAGAGGATCACCATATCTCCCCCCAATGCTAGAATGTCGTGAAAAATACTTTTCTTTGAAAGAGTTTCTCAGAAAAGTTGCAAGAGTTTGATTATCATCAGTCTACAGTGCATAATATCATTGTTCCCAAAGACCAGAAATCTGGAACAATCTACTGTCGTAAGGGTCAACGGCGAGAAAAAACTCACTACGGAGTGCCCGTGTATTCTCTGAACAGCAGTAGGCGACACTGCATCTGATAAAATACTACTATTAATGGAAATCACAACATGGGCTCAAGGAATACTTGCAGAAGATATCATTGTGGTCTGCTGCCCCAGACACAAATCTACCGTGCCATTAAGCGTTGCGGCTAAAGACTCTATAGGTCAAACAGAAGCCATAATCTAAACATGATTCCAGAAGGTGAGCATTTATCTCCATCAGATTCCTATTAAAATGGACTGTAGCAACAGTGGAAAACTGTTCTGTTTGGTCTGAGATCAACAGATTTGAAGTTACACTTTTGCAGAACTAGGACCATGTCATCCGGACTCAAAGAGGACAGATTTGATGTGTTATCAGCAGGTGTTCAGTGTCAGAGAGAGTGTCTGATGGTATGGGGTTACATGGGAGATTGCGTGTGGCATGGTGTTATCAGCTACACATCTGGAAACTTGGCACCATCAATGCTGGGGCCCATATCAGTGTAGAACAACATGATAAGCTCCCCATCAGGCGTCCTGCTCTCCTTTCGAGGATACTCATTTTCCAACACATAATGCCAGACCATACTGTACATCCAATTACAACATCATGGCTGCGTGAAGAATAGGAGTGCTGAAATAGTAGCCTACGGTCAGGAACTCTTTCATTCCCATAGCATCTCAGACACAATTTGAGCGCATCATCCAAAGGAAGATGCGACATCTAAGAGACTCCCTAAGACAGTTGATTATGGATCAACGCTAGAATTGCCTGTATTGATGAATCACAGAATGTAGAGACAACATTCTACATAGTGCTAAACTGCATGATAAATCAGTACTTGTCTCCTCAGTCCCAGACGTTATGCACATTTTATTATCTGACAGTAAAATAGAAGAGGGATGCCACACAGTGTGTAAACATGGCCTATATCCCAACTTTTGTGAGATGTGTTGCATGCCAAAATGAAAATCAACTTATTTTTCAAGCTCTGTAAAATGATACATTTTCATCAGTCTTTTAAACATTTATTGACAGATATCCCATCTCCCAGAAGGATATTGTTAGTGGTCTCTGAATAAAATCAATTGAAATTTTAGAGACTTCAGCATCTAGGTGTTGCATTCTGTTCTTCTAAATTCACAATTTGTACAGTGTCCCAGGAGACTTTTTGGAATCGGGTAGCATATATTTCTTATATCTACATTCTATCATCATGTGGGGGCTCAGACAGTTTCATCAAGCGCTTGCAGTAAATCTTAAGTCATTTGTTTTACAAAGAACAACATCTAGGATTTGAAATGTCTTAGAGGTGCAGACAAATATCATATTTATTTGACCATTTAGAGGCAGTTAGTCAATTTACAGGATAATTTCCGTTTTTGATCCGTGATTAACTCTAACAAAGGTTAGCATCTCTAACTGAGATAAGTCTGATCTACCATTACAAAAGGCTATATCTCCTGGGCCCAAACTGGTTCAGGAAATAAAATTTTAAGCTGCCAGCTTAAGGCCTTGGGACATGACCTAGTCAAAGTTAGCAATTCAAATTGTGAAGAGCATAGAATAACATTTGTGATCCTTCAACTCTAGCCCTCAAGGTCCAGCCCTGCCACCAAATTTAGACAGCCTTTCAAAGTTAGAGCCTTGCCTTAACTCTGTAAATATACAGGCGACATTGTGATTAGCATGTTCAGGTGTTGCTTATATGTACTGTAGGGCTGGAGAAACTAAACATGCAATTAGGGTCCGTGGAAGAAAATGGGTAATAATCTTTTCTGAGTTGAGAATTTCCGGCTGAGTGTGTTAAGGACAAGCTAGGACAGTAGCCCTTCAGATGCAGAGTTTGAACACCGCTAGTTACAGGATCAAGTATGCATGAATTGCTATGGTTTGATGCATTCAGCCAGGGTTTACCTAATAAGTATTTTCCGAACCATGGTATAATGTTCAGTCATTCATGCCACTTATCCATGGGGATAACAAGAATGTCTTGTTGGATTTTTGTTCAAGTTCTCTGTTGGATACCATTAGACCCATGCAGCATTGAAAGACCAGAATGGTACAGGGCTCCCTTTGACGCATTGCAAGAAATGATCAATCGAGTCTGCACTTGATTCTGTAAAAATCATCATTTTAAATTGTTCACAAAGAGGTCTTGAAAAAGACTGAAAAAGCCGTATTTGGCCACTTGCACAGAACTGGAAAAAGCTTCAAAAGACTGGAATCGAATTAAGCCTGCATGACACCTTCGGTTTGGAAAAGGTTTCAGTGAGTTCTTGAGAAAACGCTTAAAGTCCACAATTGAGTCCTGAATGCAGCCATCTTTGTCGGTGTAGCCAAGCTGTGGTAAAAGTTTGTACTTTAAGCAAAGCCTTGAGGGACAACCACGTGAGAATTCACACTGGAAGTGCCACACCTGCCATTGACAGTGTGGCTGGGTAGGGATGCTTGTAAACCTTAAAGTCCACATGACCATTACACACTGGAAAGTCCCTTCTTGTGGAGGAAAACTCTGTTCTTCTAAAGTAGAAAACTCAGAAGAGAAGACCAGGAGACTTGATTGGATCGTCAGCAGAATTTCTTTATTCTATGACATGTGTTGTTATCTGTAGTCATCGAAGATCTCATCTTAAGTCATTTTACAGGGTATCTTATAGACAGAATTGGAGGAGGAGCTTTTACAGGTTGAGACAAAACATCAAATAAACATACATCTGAGGGGCGTCATTTGCAGATCAAAGGTTCAATCTCAGTAGTCATTGATCTTGCCATTATAATAGAGACAAAGGCACAGCTGTCGAGCTCAAATGGTCAGGAAGCGATCTCAAACACCTTTGCCTTCCGACACCTCTTAGTCAGGACGTGAATTCAAATCAAACATAGAATAACATTTGTGATCCTTCAATCCCCTCTTTGAGAGTTCTAATAACTCTCACAAAAATACAAATTTAGACACTTAAAAGTTAATTCTTGTAACTTGTAATCGTTACAGGCAAATAGTACATGTTCTGTGTTGTTTATATGTAATTGCATGCTGACACAGAAACAAAACATGCAATTAGGGTCCGTGAAGATTTTACGGGTAATAGTCTCTGCGTTGTGTATTTTTATTCTTTTTCTTCTTCTTTCTTTTCTCTTTCTTGTGTGATAGTTGGCTCGGTAATGGGTCTAGTTGTTTTCTAGAGGTTGTGGCTTTATCCGCAGGTGAGAAGGGTGGTGCATATGGATCTCAGGACAGCCATCAAATGGTATCTGCACAGAGGAAGAAAGAAACACAAACAAGAGAACAACGGCACAGAGCAGTATTTGTAGAGTCTGCAAACATTAGGGTTGTATCCTCTGTTCAAAATATAGTCTGCTATGGTTGTTCCTTCTTTCCCTATTTCTCAATTCCTGCGACACCTAAAGAACAGTGAGGAAAGGATGGACTAATGGAGGGGAAAGGCCTATGAGGAAATCTTCACCTCAGGGTTGGCCCCCGAAGCCTGTTGCTTTCGGTTCTTCCCTGGGCTCCTCACTGGTTCTTGTGTCTGCCCTATCCTATCCCTGCAGGGGGAGGAACAACCTTAATATGTGACACATGAGTCCAAGTTTTCCTTCCCTGACACAATACTGCAGCTGCTGTAATCAACATCACTTGATGTGGTCCGTACCACTTAGGCTCTAATGGCTTGTTTTTGAATGTCTTTATCATGACCCATTGACCTGGGACGATTGTGTGTCCACCTTCTGGTGGAGTCTGCCAACACGACTCAACTCTCTTTGGCACTCTGCACTGCCTTTGTGAGGTTTTCACAGTAAGCGATCAGGGCATCTGAAGCAATGTGCACATCAGCATTTCTAAGATCAATCACACCTGGCATCTGCATTGGGCGTCCAGTAATAATCTCATGAGGGCTCAGTCCTACTGATCTGTTAGGTGATGCTCTCATACTACACAGTACTGCGGGCAGTGCTTCAACCCATGGTACTCCTTCCTGATGCATTTTGCTTAGCCTGGTTTTGATTGTTCTGTTTGATCGTTCAACCTGTCCTGATGCTTGTGGCCTATAGGGACAGTGAAGGTTCCACTTAATCTTCAACATTCTAGACACTTCCTTGACTACCTGTCCTGTGAAGTGGGTACCTTGATCTGAGTCAATGCAATCTGGTAATCCCCATCTGGGAATGAAATCAGTGACAAGACATTTAGCAGTGTGTGCAGCTGTAGCGCCCTGTTGGATAAGCTTCTACCCATCTTGAGAACTTGTCTATTACTACCAAAACGTCAGTTTTCCTTTACAAGGGGCAACGATATGTAATCAACTTGCAGGTGACGAAATGGCCCTGGTGGAGCTGGGGTATGTGCTGCTGGTGTAATGGCTGCTGGTACATCATTATTTTTCTGACATGTAACACATCTCTTGACTGTTTCAGTGGCTGCGTTTCTGAATTTTGGATTCCACCATTGATTTGAGAACCTGTGATTCATCGTTGCTGGACCACTATGACCCAAACTGTGTATTTGTTGAGCCAAATATGGCAACAGTGATTCGGGAGCAACATACTTTCCCCTTTGGTCCAGCAGCCGGATGAATCCACAGTGGCTCCTTTGTCTAACCATGTCCATGCTTCATATAGAGGAACGTCTTTATACAGATCAACGATTGATTCAGGAGGTAGAATTATCTTCTGTGCTGTACTACCTGAACACACTTGTACAGTTGCATAGAAACAAGCCTGTTTAGCCGCTACATCAGCAAGAGCATTACCTTTAGCTTCCATAGTATTAGTTGTGAGATGTGCTTTCACTTTGATCACTGCTAATTTCTTTGGGAGTTTCATGGCAAACATTAAATCTTTCACTAATCCAGCATGCTTAATGGGGATCCAGCAGAAGTTAGAAATTTTCTGGTTTGCCAAATGACACCAAAATCATGAATTACCCCAAAAGCATACCTGGAATCTGTGTAGATATTTGCAACCGATCCTGAAGCTAGCGTGCATGCTCTAGTTAAGGCTACTAGTTCTGCAGCTTGAGCTGAAAAATGATCTGGAAGACGACCTGAAGCAACTACTTCAGTGGTGGAAGTTACTGCATATCCTGCTCTGTTACCTTCAATAACTTGAGCTGAACCATCAACAAACAACTCCAATTCTGTTCTCTATGGGAGTTTCTGCTATTTCACTTGTCGCTGCATATGTAAGCGTAACACAATCATGAGTCATTTCGCCTTCATCCTCTAACACAAATTCAGTCATTGCAGACATCATACATGAGGATGGGTTCGTGACTGGTGCACGCTGTATAACAATATTCGGGGCTGTGAGAGTTGCTAACCAATTTCCCCAACGGGAGGAGGTGACAGAAGTGACTTTTGCTTGATTCATTAGTGCGGACACTGTGTGAGGGCATTTTACGTTTACAGTCTGACCTAACACCATTCCTGATGAAGCCTGAAGCGCTAGATGAACTGCCTGTACTGCTCTGAGGCATGGGCCCATACCTTGAGCGACTATGTCAAGTTTACCGGAATAGTAATGAATTGGGCGTAAGCTGCCCCCATGATCTTGCATTAGACATGCAGTCATAAAGCCTAAGTGTTCATGGACATAAAGCACAAAGGGTCTATCAGATTGGGCAATTCCTAATGCTGGTGCTTGACATAGTGCTCTCTTCAAATCATTAAAAGCTTTGAGATGAAGTTCTTCCATACAAACAGTATCTGAATCTTTACCATGGCCTTTCAACAAATCATAGAGAGGCTGAGCAATCGAGGCATAGTCTTCAATCCAAGGTCTACAATAACCTGTTGTTCCTAAAAATGAGCGGAGTGTTTTAATGGTATTAGGCGGAGGTATGGCTTTGACTGAAGCCGCTCGATCCTGTGTAATGGATCTATTTCCTGCACCAATTGTTTGACCCAGAAATGTGACTTGCTTTTTAGCAACTTGAGCTTTGTGAAAGCTGCATTTGTGTCCTTTTTTATGCAAATAGTCCAACAATGATGCCAATTCAGTTTGATGTACCTCATGATCTGTTGAGGCAATCAAAATATCATCAACATATTGGATCATAGTGGACTGTTTTACCGGACATTCTGGGTCACACAAATCACGTCTGACAGCCTGATGATATATGGTTGGGGAGTTTTGAAATCCCTGTGGCAATCGTGTCCACTGGTATTGTTCATAGTCAACTGTGAAAGCTAACCATGGCTGGCTGTCAGAGTGCAACGGTACAGAAAAGAATCCATTAGACATATCAATTACTGAAAAAATCTTACAATCTAATGGTAAGCCATTACAAATTGTAGATGGATCTGCCACTAGGGGTGATTTTTTCAATATGTTTATTGGCTACTCTGTAGTCTATTGTAAGTCTCCATGTCCCATTAGATTTCTTGATGGGCCATATGGGTGAATTACATGGACTGTTGGTTTTAACTAGCACTCCTTGCATCAGCAAATTTTCTACAATAAGTTTGATTCCCTGTATAGCTTCCTTATTAATCGGATATTGTTTGGTGACCGGAGGTGGAGTTCCTGTCAATTTAACTGGTTCTACACCTGTCAACAACCCACAATCATCCTTGTCTTTAGCCCAAATTGGATGATTCTGTAAGAAAGCATACTCGGGAGGGTTGCATTATTGGTAGAAATCTGTGCTGAGGAAATTTTATGCTAGTAGATTCTGAGGACATGTCTAAAGTTAGATTTATTTGTCTCAGAAGATCCATGCCTAAAATTGCACCTGTATTTAATGGGCGCATAGTAATTTTGTAGTCAGAGTTTTGGGCCAAATTGTACCTCTATGGGCGGAGTTTCATACAAAACAGAATCTTCACCTATTACACCAGTTAAACAAAGTTTGGTTTTCTTGTATGGGATGTTTAAACCTTGTGCCAATTTTGTAGGAATTACTGTAATTTCTGCACCTGTATCAAGCAAAAATCAATCTCTTTCTCTTTTATGCTACCTTTCACAAAATTCTTTGGTCATTGTGTTTGGATTACAGGGGAAGGTAGCTACTCTGGCCCAATAATTAGAGTTTTTTCCTGGTCTTGTTGTGCTCTTAGAAGAGCCTGAACTAACTGTCCTATAGTTTCAGTGGTCACTGGCGGAACTACTTCAGGGTTGTGTGCAGGCTGAGAAGGAGCAGAATTATGCATAGCATTTCTTTTACTATCTTGCAACTTCTTCCTACACTCTTTCTCCCAATGTCCAAATTTTTCACAGTATTTGCATTTGCTTTCTCTTTTAGACCATCTATTGTCTTGTTTCGTTGTGTTAAACGTAGCTGCTGCTACTCTTACTTTTGCCTTGACATCAGCATCTCTTTCCCATGTAGTTAACCTGTCTAGGTTACTTCTGAGAGTTCTGTTAGACCAAGTTAGATCTAAGAATGGTAAAGCTTTTCTGTATTCGGCTACAAGGCCATCTGACCAGATACGAACCAAGGGTCCCTTGTCATCTAGCACACTTTCAGGGTCATCAACAATTCCACTGTAGATTACAGCTGACTGACAAAATCTCTCAGTATATTCACTCACAGTTTCTTCTTTCCTTTGCACACAGGTAGTAATTCTAGACCAATCTATTTTGGGTCCTAAGATATTCTTTAGGATTTTCAAAATACCTTCTCTTAAATCACCCTTACTGGCATTTCGCAGTTCAGAAGTGACAGCAGATTCAAAACTGTTGAATTCAGATTCAGTTAGTATTTGTGACATCAGCTGCGTGACTTCTGTCAACGACATGTCATAAAGACGCATTTTACTGATCAATGTTCTTCTAAATTCAGAAAAATGTGTGCGTGCTGACGGTAAACTCTGAGATAGTCTCTATATCTTTAGGACATAAAGCTTTGGCAGCAGTTTGTATTTGCACAACAGAAGAATGGAGAGGAACA
Organism: Gymnocypris eckloni scoliostomus; assembly: GCA_027564155.1. Taxonomy (NCBI): domain Eukaryota; kingdom Metazoa; phylum Chordata; class Actinopteri; order Cypriniformes; family Cyprinidae; genus Gymnocypris; species Gymnocypris eckloni. The sequence goes on from CM050427.1 coordinate 5,792,729, forward strand.
CCATCAGTGTCCTCAATCCCTGAGATCTTCTCCTAGCCCCACACACATGGAGCCGAATTTACAGGCACATCAGTTACTGATTGAGAGCTACATCTGTTTCAAAGAACGCTTGTAAATCAGGGGAAAAGTTATCAGGCTGACTTACTTCCACATCAGTTTTTGCCTCTTTCTTGAGGTTCAATTTCTTGGTCAAAGTGTATATTCTAGCACGGAGTTCATTGTTCTGTTTCTCTAGCTCTGCGTTACGCTGAGACTGTTGTGTCGCTAGCGTTACACTGAATTCCCTGTGACAACAGATAATGTCTTTCACATTGTTCTTACGAATACTTGCTCCTAGTACTTTTTTACACTCATCTACCGACCAAGTCTTGTCTGGATGAATCTCATATTTCTGCGTTAGTTTTTGTCTAACTTTTTCAGTGATTATTAGGTCCATATGTTCCCCTAACAGTGTTTTGAATTCACTATCTGACCACAGAGGAGTCGCAAGACCACTCTTTTCTGTGGTTGGAATCAGCCTAGCATTCCTTCTGACCATTTTGCAAGTTTCTTCTGTACCACACAAACAAAACAAACACTTCTCTGATCAACAGAGGGTACACTTGTTTTTTAACACGTAATGCCAAAATCTTCCCTGCCTGAAACAACAGAGGATAAACCAAAAATTAGCACGTAAATGCCAAAATCTTCCCTGCCTGAAAGAACAGAGGATAAAATTTCATCTCTAAAAGCAGAACTTTAGAGGATAAACTCTTCCCTGTCTGAAAACAGAGGATAAACGTCCCTGCCTACAAGAACAGAGGATACTTTTATCTCTAAAATCAAAAAAACTTTAGAGGATAAACTCATCTCTAAAATAAAAAACTTTAGAGGATAAACTCTTCCCTGCCTGAAACAGAGGATACACGTCCCTGCCTACAAGAACAGAGGATAAAACAAAATTATTAGCATGAAATGCTAACCTTCCCTGCCTGAACAGAGGATAACTTTTAGTTAAACAAAACCCTACAGATGTATGTTAACTCTTCTCTGACGGCACAGAGGATACACTGGTCTTAGGTTCTTTTGGATTAGAGAACAGCCACTCACCACACTTGGTTTGAGAGAAAAATTCAGTCTGGGAATCCTTGTTGAGCTTGAAGTTTCGCTGGATTCCAAAAGATGCAGATCTTTGTTTGAGCTTGAAGTCTTTCAGGTGAGAAAGCTGGAACTCTATCCGGGTTCACGGCACCATCTGTTGAAAACTCTGTTCTTCTAAAGTGTAGAAAACTCAGAAGAGAAGACCAGGAGACTTCGGATTCGATCGTCAGCAGAATTTCTTTATTCTATGACATGTGTTGTTATCTGTAGTCATCGAAGATCTCATCTAAGTAATTTTTACAGGGTATCTTATAGACAGAATTGGAGGAGGGACTTTTACAGGTTGAGACAAAACATCAAATAAACATACATCTGAGGGCAATAAACCTAACGAATCCACATCTGGCCAGGACAAAGTCATTTGCAGATCAAAGGTTCAATCTCTCAGTAGTCATTGATCTTTCCATTATAATAGAGACAAAGGCACAGCTGTCGAGCTCAAATGGTCAGGAAGCGATCTCAAACACCTTTGCCTTGCCCGACACCTCTTAGTCAGGACGTGAATTCAAATCAAACATAGAATAACATTTGTGATCCTTCACTGTGCTTCAAAGAGGACATCGGATGCCCATTTTCCACAAGTTGGTATGATTTAGGGTCTTCTTGAAATGGTCTCAGTGGTCGTGTAAAACAATGCCCTTTTTACCTTGTCATAAACAGCTCTGTTCACAACGACTCGTTTTGCTTCTTAACTCTTTGCATGCTAATGAGCTCTGCTCACCCCTCGCCTCTCTTCTGTGGAAGAGCAAAGGTGATTAGCAAATGAGCATTAAAATATATATATATAATGTCACGAGCTCGAACAATGGGTACTGATCCATCCTTGAGTTTTAACTTGAGTTTAAACAAAACCTGCCTTGAATTGTCCCTCATTCAGAAAGCAAAGGAGTAAAATCATTTGCGCAGACATAAACGAATCTAGGTGTATTCGTTGGCGCATTTCCATCAAAATCGAAAGCTAATCCACTGCGTCCTCAGTGGCTCTGATGTTTGGAGAAAATTACGACTCTTATATTCTTCTACATCTAACAAAAAAACACCTGCATTGTTTACAAGACAGCTACAGCTGCTCAGGCTTAGAGAAAATGACTGACTTTGTACAACTGGCTGAGGGCGGACAAATGTTAATACGGGAGAGTACGTCAGTGGTCGTGAGAGGGGCCTGAGCAATATGACATCATATTGGCTTGATAACTGTTTAGAAAAAAAGGAGGGAATGGATTTTTATAATTGGGTGATAAAGGGTAGCTGTGTCTATGCACTACCAAGGCACATTTATATGCAAATGAAGATTTTTGCCTCCAGTCTTAATTCAAGTGATGAAGGATTTTTGAAAGTCTGACAGTAATCAGTGTTCAGTACTGCTGTAAGTTCAACCCTGCCTGGTTTACATGTTTCAAAATGATTAACAGTTGAAAACACTGAAATGTAAAAAAGTAACCAGAAAGTAATCAAATGTAATCAGTTACATTACGTTAATAAAGTAATTGAAAAGTTACACTACTTATTACATTTTAAGTAGGGTAACATGCAATTTGTAACCTATTACATTTTAAAATTAACCTTCCCAACACTGTCCAACTGTGAGCAAATGATGGAATGATACATTTCTACAAATCTGAACAAACAAATTCATCTACATCCTGAATGACCCGACGGCAGTGTTGGGGAAAGTTACTTTTAAAAGTAATGCATTTACAATATTGCGTTAATCCCTACAAAATTAACTGATTACGTTACTTGGTTACTTTTTATGGAAAGTAATGTGTTACATTACTGTTGAGATACTTCCGCATTACTTTTTAAATATGAGCAGGGCTTGATTGTTTGTTTTTAATACAAGAAGTTCTATTTATAGCAAATGTAAAAGCCTTTCACACCAAAAAGTGTAATGAATAAAGCTCAGGCTGAAGGAAAAGTAAATCACGTCTGTACAGTAGAACGCAGCAGAAGTTCAACACTCTTCAGCAATAAAAAACAATGTTAGTTTATCTAAAGTCATTTTTGCTTATTAGTATGGTTGAATTGGATCATCAAAGGTGGAGAGCAGCAAAGACATTGGTTAATAAAATGAGATTAGAAATATTTGTGTTGTTTAACATATTTAATTATTGCAGGTTTGCTTCATATTCTAAGTTTGCATTTCACTGATTTAAATCATTTTGATGAATACTGAAACTATTTTTTTGCGAGTGGGATGAATTAATGCACGTTCACATTTAGTCTAGATTAGAACTACAGTAAGATCATGTTCACACATCACACTGTCAGTCGATAAATGGGAAAAAAGTAACTCAGATATTTTCTTGAAAATTAAAAAGTAATGCGTTACTTTACTAGTTACTTGAAAAAAGTTGTATTACTACGTATCTCGCATTACTTGTAATGCGTTACCCCCAAACACTGCCCGACGGTGAGTAAATCTTAAACAGATTGCCATTTTGTGTGACCTATTCCTTTACATTTCTATTTGTCATAATTTTAAATAACCTTGTAATATAAAAATGCCCATATACACTACCCTATTAAGGTAAAATATTGATGTTGATAAAAGGTCCACGATTCAAGATTCAAGATTTGTATTCTTCACATACACAATTATACAGAATATAATCAGCAGTGAAATGTAAGTAACAAAAACCTATACACAAAAATGTCCAATCGTCACTCCCATAAGCAGACCAGATAGTCAACACAAAATGAGCAGTTTAGATATAGACTACTTACATATCCATAGCCTGCATGGACTATATTACCTCAGAATAGGAACTTTGATTTCAATCTGCTACTGCTCTAGAGCCACTAGATGGCAGCAAAGGTTTTACCTCCTCTCTTTAAGTGTTTTTTTATGAGTGTTGAAACGAAATATTTACTTGCACAAATATAGTCCTAACAAATATAATTACTACAAATTATACAAACACCAGTATATAGTTTGTTTGCAATACATCGTGGTGACTTGATATTAACCACTACCTGTCAAGAAAACATTAAAATTATAATGTAAGGATTTTTTTTCTCAAATGTCAGAACATGACTAAAGGATACCCCATATTAATAGCCTACATATACTAATTCGAATTTACAATTAAATCATGTAAAAAAGAAACAGGTGCCCTAATAGGCTTCGTGAAAAGAAGATAGCCTACCTGAAGAGGAAGGTGATTTTCCGAGCATGGGTGTGGCTAGGGGCGGGAGACACCTGTTATTGTTATAGATTGAGGCTGTTGTTTGCGGGCACAAACATCGATTGAGATACTCTACTGGATAGTTATGGCTGTCTAAACGGCAAACGCAGAAACACGCATCACAAACGCGTTTCAGAGGCATTCGCCTGGTTGTCACAGCGTCTGATGTAAGTAATACACGTTTCTTTAATACACGTTTCTTTAAAGAGTTTGATTCCTATGTCGTACTTTATAGTGTAGGCTACAGTAGTGAAAAATAAAGTGGCGTTGTCAAAGGTACCGCGTTTCGAACTAATATCGCGAGAAATATGAGTATTTAATGAGAGGAAAATGGCTATTTTTAGATTTAATATACATTTAAATAAAGGTTCATATACATTTATATAAAATCAATAGAATATTGACAAGATATGATCACAAAACTACAAATATTAGTTCCATGTTAGGTTAAATGGATAAGTTCATTATGTAAATTTAATCTTAAAATAGCTTGTTAGTTAGGCTTTTGTTTTTGTATGAAGACCGATTCATCAATAAAATGAGTAATAACTCCTACTACTACTTGCCTATAACCAGAACTATTAATACTACAACATATTTCAGAATTAGGTAATAAAGACAATAGGCCAGGGTCAAAAATTAGGGATTTTTTTTATATTTAATACCATACATTAAACTATTTTGTAACCTAATTAAAATAGTTTAGTATAAGGGGTTAGTTTGTAACATAACACAAAAAACAATAAAAAAACTAGGCTAGTGTATGAGAACGTTGACCTGTATTCACCCTATATGCCATCATACATGAAACCTTTGGTTTCTAGTGAGAAGTATTGAGTTTCAGCCTCATTTAAAATGCAAGTGTAAGTTCACACCTGGCAGTCTTATGGTCTGCCTTTCGGATTCAATAGAATACGTCGTAGAAACATGAAAAGGGTGTGAGCCTCACCCTAAACGTAGCGTTTTACCAGCCAAACCATATGCAACCGACATTCATATGACTGGTGTCTCTCTGCACCTTTTGTTGTGTTTGGCATACAGCCATAACTGTTAACTGGAGCAGTACCTGCATCATAAAATGAGATTTGTGCGTGGCTCCAACTTCTAGGCCTTACTCAGATAGGTTCGAAACTGATTTTTTGTTTGATTGCATCTCCATCTAAAAGGTCAAATCAGATTTCAAGTAGTTTTTCGTAAGTCCTCCCAAACAGCACAGATTATTTTATACAAAGTATGTATTGTTATTTGAAAAACAGAACTATAAAAATAAATGGATCTGTCTAATAGTTCATTTATTTCAGTAATTCAACTCAAATTGTGAAACGTGTATTAATTTTTTTTTTTAAATGTGTTTCTCTTGCACATAAGGTAAATACTGTAAGAAAATCAACTGGTTCTGTTAAGGCCGGGACACACCAAGCATTTGTCAGGCAATTTTTCTGTGTGTGTTCAGCGTCAGTTTGTCCAATTCTCGAGTGAAAACTCTGATTGGATGTTCAGTCTGAGAGCGAGTCAGTGCCCAAGAATTGAAGCAAACGTTTTTAGAATGATGAAGTAAATAGCCTAAAGGTGGCACAGGCAGAAGACTGTTCTCATGTAACCTGATATTACCCAAACAGTCCAATATGCAAACAATATGCAAACATTATCATAAGAGCATGAGCTACTTAAAATTAGTAAAGTTATGAACATAACTGATATTCAAAATGGTAAGAAAGCTCTGCTTTGTTTCCATTTCCTATATCTGCTCATATCTCGTATATCCTGCTTTTGGTTTCTATTTTTGAATGATGAATATATACTGTTGATAGCTGCTGATATGTACAGCTACTTCTTCTCACACAGGCGCAGAACATATGTGTTAGTTTGCTGATGGCTGTAGCCTCTGTGGTGTGTTCAGACAGTTTTTGGTCCAGACGAGAGAACACAACACCATCGGATTTCGTCGCCACTAATTCTTTGAAGTCTGCTTAGTGTGTCCCCAAAACAAGAACCGAAAAGGAGAGTGAATGCTTTGTGAATTTGAATATGGAAAGCATAGACACACATACACAAACGCACGCATATACATATACAGATGCATCTCAATAAATTTGAATGTCGTGGAAAAGTTAATTTATTTCAGTAATTCAACACAAATTGTGAAACTTGTGTATTAAATAAATTCAATGCACACAGACTGAAGTAGTTTAAGTCTTTAGTTCTTTTAATTGTGATGATTTTGGCTCACGTTTAACAAAACCCCACCAATTTATTAGAATACTTCATAAGATAAATAAAAATTATAATAAAATAAATAGTTTAGTGAATTGTTGGCCTTCTGGAAAGTACTGTATATGTACTCAATACTTGGTTTAATTACTGCCTCAATTCGGCGTGGCATGGAATTGCCATGTATGATCGGTATGAGCTTTATTTGTCACATACACACATACTGCCCGGGGAGCAGTTGGGGTTTGGTGCCTTGCTCAAGTCGACGTGGACACTTCCTGCCAGAGCCGGGATTCGAACCCGTTACCTCGGGTTTCAAGTCCAACGCTCTATCCATTAGGCCACGCTCTGCCCCACTGTTCTCTGCATTTAACCCATCCTAAGCGCATACGCACCTGGAGCAGTGGGCAGCCATCCAGGAGCAGTGGGCAGCCCCAGGAGCAGTTAGGGGTTCGGTGCCTTGCTCAAGGGCACTTCAGTCGTGGTATTGAATTCAATTCCTGCCGGCCCGAGACTCGAACCCGTGAACTGTAGGTTACAAGCCCGACTCTCTAACCATTAGGCCACGACTGCCCCTGATGGCACTGCTGAGGTGGTATGAACTCTGCAGAGCATTGCAGTCCTGATTTGAGGCGTTACCTTACCACACTGAGATGCACTGAGTCAATACGCTTTCTATGGCCCCTGAATAGAAAGTTTTCAGGATAGCTGGTGAGACCCTGAATTTCCTCAGCTGTCGCAGATGGTACAGTCTTTGCCTGGCTTTCTTAACCTGTATTTGGATGTGTGCAGTCCAAGTCAGGTCCTCTGAGATGTTTACAAAGAGGTACTTAAAGCTGCTCACCCTCTCCACAGGGGTCCCACCGATCACAAGAGGAGTGTAGGGCCGCTGCTGTCTCTTCCTGAAGTCCACGATCAGCTCTTTAGTTTTGCTCACGTTCAGAGAGAGACAGTTATCCTGACACCATGATGTAAGTCTCTCATCCAAGTATGCAATCTCATCATTGTTGGAAATGAGGCCCAGAACCACAGTATCAGCAAATTTTACAATCGAAGTGGAGCTGTGAGAGGACACGCAGTCGTGTGTTTAGAGAGAGTAGAGCAGGGGACTCATGACACAGCCCTGTTGTGCTCCTACATTCAGGGTGATGGAGTTTGTGGTGAACTGGCCCATATTCACTAATTGAGGTCTGCCGGTGAGGAAGTCTTGAATCCAGTTGCAGAGGGAAGAGTTTAGGCCGAGGTCTGTGAGTTTATCAACTAGCTTGATTGGGACTATTGTATTGAAAGCTGAGCTATAGTCAATGAAAAGCAGCCTGACATAGTTGCCATTTTTGCTGTCAATGTTTGTGAGGGAAGAGTGCAGGACGTGAGAGATGGCATCATCAGTAGATCTATTTGGGCGATAGGCAAACTGAAGAGCGTCCAAAGTAACAGGGATGGAGGAGCAAATGTGGTTCTTTAAAAGTCTCTCAAAAACCTTCATGACTGTTGATGTGAGGGCAACTGGACGATAGCCATTCAGGCAAGAGGGTTGACTGTTCTTAGGCACAGGGATATGATAGATTTTTTTAAAGGAGGTGGGAACCACAGAGGTAGCAAGGGACTCATTGCACACCAAATCATCACAGACTGTGGAAATTTAACACTGGACTTCAAGCAACTTGGGCTATGAGCTTCTCCACCCTTCCTCCAAACTCTAGGACCTTGGTTTCCAAATGAAATACAAAACTTGCTCTCATCTGAAAAGAGGACTTTGGACCACTGGGCAACAGTCCAGTTCTTTCTTCTCCTTAGCCCAGGTAAGATGCCTCTGACGACAACTGTAGCCAAATTCCTTGACACGTCTGTGTGTGGTGGCTCTTGATACCTTGAACCCAGCCTCAGTCCATTCCTTGTGAAGTTCACCCAAATTCTTGAATCGATTTTGCTTGACAATCCTCATAAGGCTGTGGTTCTCTCGGCTGGTTGTTCATCTTTTTCTTCCACACTTTTTCCTTCCAATCAACTTTCTGTTAACATGCTTGGATACAGCACTCTGTGAACAGCCAGCTTCTTTGGCAATGAATGTTTGTGGCTTACCCTCCTTGTGAAGGGTGTCAATGATTGTCTTCTGGACAACTGTCAGATCGGCAGTCTTCCCCATGATTGTGTAGCCGAGTGAACCAAACTGAGAGACCATTTTGAAGGCTCTGGAAACCTTTGCAGGTGTTTTGAGTTGATTAGCTGATTGGCATGTCACCATATTCTAATTTGTTGAGATAGTGAATTGGTGGGTTTTTGTTAAATGTGAGCCAAAATCATCACAATTAAAAGAAACAAAGACTTAAACTACTTCAGTTTGTGTGCATTGAATTTATTTAATACACAAAACTTTTCCAAGACATTCTAATTTATTGAGATGCACCTGTATATATTTAGTGAGGTAATTTTCTGCTAATTAAATATATGGGTCATTCTGTGCCAACTAACCTTTTTTTTCTAGTAAAAGAAATGCATAAATGACGAAGAACCAAAATATTGAATGTCACATATGTATATTTACTGAGTAATCCACTATTTTGTAGAGGGGGGTCTAAATGACAATTATCAGGGGGTATCAGGGGCTAAATTACAGGGGGGTACAAATTACTTTAGAAAGACGGGAGCATCATTATTTGTTTATACAGAGATTGGTCGATCTATTACTAAAATATATGAACTTTAACGGTCTTTATTACATTGTATGTATACTGGTGGTGACCGTTCAAAAAAGGAAGACGCTAGGGGTGTCCTCAACTAAGCATTTTCATAGTCGAATCGGAAATTTCGAATCTTGCCGATATTGAATCATATGTTTGGGGGCGTGGGGCAAAATACATTACCAAGAGTCAAGTCAGACATTCCATTATTACTGACTTTAACACACAGCTAAATGTGTAACAGATGCCTCGCAGATACAAACGGGGTAAATAATGTTTTATGTTTTGATCAAACGATATTTAATATTAAAAGTCAGTGAAACATTTTTTTTTACAATACTGCTCTTAACATAACGTTATGTAGCCTAAATTACAGTTATTAATGAAATAACTTGAATTAATGAAAAAACTGAAATTAATTAATTTATGTTTTGAGCTGCGCGCGCTCAATATGACCAGTAGAACGAAGTACGATAACAGGTTTTTAATCAATGGGATTTCTCATATAGCAAACGCTTTGTTATTTATTCAACATATCGCTAATATTATGACTTATAGGCTATCTGCACAAAATGCCCCAAATGCATGAACGTGTCTGCGCGGCTCTGAATTAACTCCTTTTGTGGACTCATTCTTCACGCAACAACGTACAGAAACACGGCAACTAAACTCTAAAAATTTCTCTTATGTCTCTTAAACTCTATATGTCTTAAACATATAGTCGAAGTGAGAAAACTCATAATTTTAACTCGCTATTAAATAGTTATTAATATTCTGCATTGTTGTTTGTCCTGCTCACACTGCATGCTGAACAGATAATCACTGTTGTACTACAATGAAGCGCTTTACTGCAATGTAACTCAACCAAATGCATCGTATAAATAACATATTCATGATATACATATAAACCAGCTGACATGATTTGAAATCACTTGTTAACTAACTGATCGAAAACAATCCAGTCTTTCACTCTCAGTTTGAATCGTGTGTTAAAGATTTAAATCCCTGCCACGTTTATGTCGGTCACAGATTTAGAAGAAGTGAAACTTAAATCGATTAGATCGAGTGGTTGGGTCAAAATATTTATTTAAAGCTTCTTTCTTTTCAGATTCTTATTTACAGCATTTTCATATTATGCTGTATATTAACTTATTGGGAGAAACCCGGTAGTTCTCTGTGAAATCAGACATTGAGCACCCCATAGTCAAAATGGCATGATCATAACACCCCGCGGATATTCGACTGTGAGATTGGGAGTCGAATCAGCCTCCTGCTGTCAAAGCATCGAATCGTCGACTATTCGGGGTCACTCCTAGAAGAAGCACTTATTTTGTTTATTTTTCCCCTCTGTTTTGCATGCCTGTAACACAAGAAGCATTATGCATATCTTAATATTCTTTTAGATTCTGGTTCTTAATTAACTTTTATTTTAAAATCTTCATTTTTAAGGCCATATATGCTTCAATCCCAGAGATTTGGGGTTCCAAATGTGACTCGATGTCCAAATGTTAACAAAAGTAATCCAGCGTTTAGGAATGTAGAGTGTGACATGTCAGAGCATGAATAACCAAGATTAATTTTTAACTCTGGGTCTGAGTATGAGCAGTGTGAAACAAAATAAGATTACACAGGAATGTGGCTTAGAATTACACATGGTTAACAATTCTTTTCGTATTTGAAAGAATGTTTCAAAGTTTGAGGTACTATCAGTGATTATGCCAAATAGGCTATGCCATTTAGCAGTGCTTGATACTTGTTAAGTTTGATATACCGATCAGAACCCCTAAAATCTCTAAATCACATTTCTGGCATCCTCAAACAATCAAACAGCAATAAATCCGCTATTAACTCTTGTCTGAATGGATGTGATCAGAAGATTCAGGACCCCTGTCCCGGTGTCTGTGCTCACTCAGTCAGGTCCGGACTTCTTGGGCTCGATCAGGATTGTATTCAGGTTCAGATTACAGGTTGTATAAAAGTAATTACTCTGAGGTTTATTTTAATGAAAGGGTTACGAATCACCATAGCAATGGTTTCGTTTTATTGAAAATAATAATAACTCATAAGCAAATACAAAAAACACAACTGCGAGTAAAGTCTTCACCACAAATTTTTGGCCTTGTCTAAATCTCTGGACAAAGCTTTTATAACCTTGCATCTCATTTGCATTATCTTCTATGACGCCACACCTGTTTTGCTCCTTATTTGTCCTTCTCCTTTTTACTTACACAGGCTTGTCATAAGACCTCTGTCACAAAAACACAGACTAGACCAAGTCAAAAGTTCATTATGAGCTAAGCCCCCTATAAAACACATCTACTTCCTTTTTAACACACAAGCCTTTAAAAAGATTAAGCTAATCACACATATTCAAACTAAATGCATAGCACTCCATTATAAGACACAATTTATATTGGTCAGTGAAATATTCCATTCTGCAAGCATACTTGCAAATGCAGTCCTTTGCTCAAACCCTTTTTCAAAGCAATCTTGCACCTTTAGCAACAGTCAAACTTGTATAGCAGTTGACACCTATTATTGTCATCACACTACAAGACATCACTTTAACTTCTATTCAGCTTTCTTTTAGACATGTATTACAGGAGGCTGAATTCTTAATGTACTAAATTCATTTGTCAACAATTGTAATTCAAAAACATGATTATGCAGTTTGATAATTTCCTTTAATAACTGCATTACCCTTTTATGGATCTATTCCTGTTTCCGTATTAAGTGAACCATCGACTTCATGTGGTAGATGATGTTTCAGCTTCTTTCTTTCCCCGTCTGCGTTGTTCCACTTTCTTTTGCTTCTTGACTTGCTGGCTCAACTGTCTATGCTTTCTGCAAGAATATCGTCAAAGTGAATCTCTAATTTCCCTGGTTCATTTTCAGGATTGCCTATTTGAAATTGATTAGGAAATTACATATTTATTGGGCCACTGGATATGACATACTGCTTGGTCTATGATTATGTTTCACATGTATTAACATGATGAAATTATAATGCTTTAACAATCCAGCTGAGGCAAATCTTGGTTAGTTGATGTGACTAATGTGTGAGGAGAGCAAACACATGCCTCAACTTGACTATTTTTGCATGTAGATAGGTCTGTTCTGTGCAGTTGTTTTGATAAAGAAACAAGATAAATTTCTAGTTTCAGCATTATTTATCCTTCAGACACTCCCCTTTAAACAATTAAGTGTCAGCTATATGCATAGTGGCCCAAGTTTGCATATTTGGAAAATGTTTAATATTCAACACCACATTGAGTTCCTCATATCTATGCAATTTGATCATGGGGAGTTTGAAAACAAACCATTTTTAAACTCTCACCATTGTTATGTAATTCCACAAAGACATCTAAAGTCAATAGATTTTACCAATAGACCTATCAATCTCTAGGTAGGAAATCTAAGGAAATATAAGCTTCTTTATCACCGCTAAAGGTATGTCTGATCAGTTTAAATGAGGCTAATCTGATAAATGACGTTCACTTGATAACATCTTTCTGTGACGTCTGGAAGTAACCCAGTAACCTGAATTTCCTTCAGGATTTCCAGAGTGGTTGGATGCATTGATGACAAGCATATTCCCACCATCTCACCTTCTGTGTGGATTGAATTAATTAATTTAGAGACATACACTTTTAAATAGAATACTAAACGGTTTGCTTAAATCAAATCACTTTATGTTGTGCTCAAAAGTGTCATGATGAATAAGATTGGGAAAGTATCAATAATGCCAGAATGTAACTGTGTGTTCACACCGGACGCGGCGAGAGCGTCAAAAGTCGCCCTGGCCGCCCTGCCAGCAACGCTGTAGAAAGATTTGTGGAAGCTCTGACGCTGTGACGTAGATCGTATGCTTGTCTTGTATTTAAAGGGGCCGCAAAGCAAACAAGCACGTTGATCTTGTGCAGACTGACCACAAGTAGGGTATAAGTTAACCTCATTAAATATTTTAAATGTGAAAGTGAGAAATTGATCGATGCAAAGAACTTTATTGTAGTTACATGTTTGCTAACTAAATAAACCAATGAAAAGCCATTTGTGTGAGGTGGATTTGTGTTCATGGTTAAGTGCTAGTCTAATTTCAAAATATATATAATGGTAATGCACATCAGCAACTCACCAGGAACAAAAACAATGTAAGACACCTTATAGTCCACGCATAATTTTTTTATTTATGTCCCTGTACGCAAACAGGGACACGTCATATTTGACCGGGAAACCCGCCACGGCAATTATTAATTTCTCCTCAATTTTGCTTGGGAACTAATGTGGTCGGAACCAAAGTCAAGTTCTCTGGAATCCTTTCAAGCGGAGGACTTCTACATTCTGATTGGTTGCCGCCCAACCGCATCATAGCTCATTACCATAAAGTTGACCTGATTTCAACTCTCCTCGACACTCTCATTGTCCAAAACGTGCCGCGCCGCTCTCGCCGGAGCTCACCGCCGGCTCTCATTGAAAATGAAGACTTCCGGCCACTTTGACGCTCTCGCCACGTCTGGTGTGAATGCACAGTTAGGGATTCAGTTTACTGTACAGCACAAATAAGTGCACAGTTTGCATTTGTTCTCTGTTTCTACAAATTCAAAATGCTAAAAAAAGTTCAATAATGGAAATTGTTTGTGCATTAAATTACAGCTAGAAAATGTCTAGTTCATTTGTGGTGTATATATTATGAACAACTTTAATGTATGTTATTAATGGGAGGCATTGAATATGCAGTATTTGTGGATCTCTTGGATGTATTTTGCATGTGAACTGCATATGTGGTTTGACGCATTCATTTGTTGACACTGTAATCACGAGAGCATTTGGACTCTAGCTTGAATCAGACTAGTGTTGAATCAGATTTATTCCCAAGATCTGACAGGTCCAGAAAAAGCCCTCTAGTTATCATCATCAGCTTACTTTTACTTAAATGACTTCACTGACATAAAAGGACTAGTGACAATGGGAGCTGTGTTATGGGTTAACAAGTTGAACACACCACAAAGGCTACAGCCAACAGACTGCTAGCACATATACCGAACAAAATTATAAACGCAACACTTTTGTTTTTGCCCCCATTTTTCATGAGCTGAACTCAAAGATCTAATACTTTTTCTATGTACACAAAAGGCCTATTTATCTCAAATATTGTTCACAAATCTGTCTAAATCTGTGTTAGTGAGCACTTCTCCTTTGCCGAGATAATCCATCCACATCACAGGTGTGGCATATCAAGATGCTGATTAGACAGCATGATTATTGCACAGGTGTGCCTTGGGCTGGCCACAATAAGTGCCATGCCTTTTCAAGCGCATGTGTGAGGGGGTTATGAAAGGGCTGCAACTTTAATTTAGAAGAGTACAAATAATTTAGTTTTATCGGTCATAACTTCAGGAGAAAAATTTGACTAGACAAATATGAAGCGGTCTAGAGCGTTTGTGTCGACCGCCTGAGTTTGTGCATGCTATTAAATGGACATGTCATAGGCTACACATTGGACTGTACAAAAAACAAAGTATAGTCTACTTTGAGCATTAGTGGTTCAACAGCTTGTCACTGGGGTATTACTCTTAGAGGAAAGACTTTTAAAATTATTTACCCCAAAAACTGCACATTAGTACCTTTAAGTAATATGCCCTCTACTATATCAACTTTTGTAGAGTAAATAAGGCACAAAGATGTCCCTTTAAAGGTACAAGTGACATACTGTCGTATGCCTAAAGGTGCAATGTACAAAAGTGTTAATATTAGCAGTGAAGCAGTTAATATTTGAAAACATGTGTTTACCAAATCAAAGTCATAAGAGGCAATTTGACAGAAATTATACTTGCTATTGAACATATTAATTTAACCAGCAATCTATATTGAGGTGGAAACATCCCAAGTAATAGGATATACTGCAATATTTACTTGATGGTTACACTACACAAAATGTTTCAGTGAAAAAATGCCACGTTTTCCTGAAAATGGTTTAAAAGTGTTTTAAAACCACATGAACCTGACATCAGTATAAACAATACTGCTAAGAACTTGCTTACTAGACACTTATTTGTCTGTCTCTTTCTGTTCTCTTTCAGTTGTGCCTCATCAAGACCAATGTCCTGTCACAAGAGTTTCCTGATTTTTCTCCTGGTTACAGGAGCTGCTTTACTATTGTATCTCTCTTATTCCTCTATGACAACAGGGCAAGGTATGAAAGAACCACAAGTATATCCTCTTCCAAAACGACAAAGCACAGCAGCACCAAGTAAGGATCCTGTAAATGAGAAAACAGAAATGAGCACTGTCCAGGAACCGGGGTTGTACCACGTGGCTTACCCCCGAAAATATACATTTATCATTGACCAACCAACGATATGTGAACAACAAAAGCCCTTTGTGGTGATTATGGTCCCGGTGCCTCCTTGGGACGCTGAGGGACGCAGTGGCATCAGGAGGACGTGGGGTGGAGAAAAGCTCATTGGGGACAAAATTGTGCTGGTGCTGTTTATTATGGGCATACATAGTGGAAATGATCAAGAAATGTTGCAGGATAAACTCCAGAAGGAGAGCCAGCAGTACCAAGACCTTCTCCAGAGCAACTTCCTGGATTCCTACAAGAACCTGACCATTAAAACCATGATGATGATGGAATGGCTCAACAAGAGTTGTCAACAGGTGTCCTTTGCTGTGAAAGTGGATGCTGACGTACTCCTTAACATGAACAATCTAATAAATATGCTTGTGAGTCTGAACCCAGTACCAACCAACTATATGAGCGGGCTAGTGTGGTACGGAAACATTGTCATTCGAAATCCATTAAACAAGTTTTATCTCCCCTATGACGTGTACCCCAGAGATACATATCCGCCGTATCCTCTAGGCATGTGTTACATCATTACTTTGGACATGCCACAGAAATTTATTCAGGAATCAAAGCACATTAAGCCTATATTCATAGAGGATGCACATCTTGGCATTTGTTTGGAGCGTTTGGGTATTGTCCCAACCAAACCACCAAATATACAACAGTTTGTGGTGGCACCACCGCAGTACAATCGCTGTTACTATTCTGGACTGATAGCAATACTTACAGCCAATACAAATCAGATGACGTCTCATTGGACAGATATTCATTCAACCAGCAATCCATGCTAAGGGGGAAACATCCCAACTAAAAGGATATACTGCACTATTTTGTATCTAAGAAAGAAAATTATATTGGATTACTGGTTCACTTTACATAGGTTTACCATTTTATTTTTTGATTTTGTGTGTGTGTGTGTGTGTGTGTGTGAGCATTTTATTTGTTTCAAGTGAAACCATTTGCAACATAACGTATCCTTAGGAACAAAGACTTTATTGCATGTAAAAACATGTATGTAAATTGTATTATTTAAAGTTTAAGAGATTTGAAAGAACAAGAATTCATCCAGGGGAAAACAATGGAACTGCTATTATTATTTGCTTGTTGATGTAATCTTGTTTTTACTAAACAAAATGTCTCACTGTTCTGTTTGAGAACCCGTTTCAATAAGGAGGTTCAACCAACTCTGAGTTTAAATTTGAACTTGACTTACCGAGTTTTCAGTTACACAACAGCTGAGCTGAGTTAGTTAACTCAACTCTAAGTAGGTTGACTCTGAGTTAAGCGCATGCACCACGACTATGAAAAGTCAAGATCAGTGGAGCACCGAAATTACGATTCACCATGACAACAGCTCATGCCAAAAAGACATCAGCGCTTACTTCCGTCATTGCGTAACTTTAATTCTTAATAACTGTCAATAACATAATAACTGTTCTAATATCAGAGGTGAAAACTGTACATTTTTTTTACTAATATTAATTTTAATGGTGTCCCATGGCCACAAAAAAGGAAAAAGACAGAAAAAAAACAAGAATGTGCAGCAGCTAAAAATTATGTATAAAAACACAATTCAATCGAGGTAAAGCTTTAAGCATGAAAGGTTCATGTGTGGGCTAAATTACTTCACAAACATTTGACATTAAATATCATTCAGTGTCTATTTCAATGCGCTGCAGTTTTTTCCACATAGTCTAACACTCTTTTCAGATAATTAAATATTTTCTAATCCAACCGGTTACTAGGGATGAGCGAGTACAGCATTATCTGTATCTGTATCTGTTAACCATATGAATTATCTGTATCTGTACTCGAACTGGGCGGGGCCTAACCCGGAACTGGGCGGGATTTAACCTGGAAGTGGGTCGGGTTGTCTTGAAATGGGCGGGGCTTTAACCGGTATGTTATTTTAAGCATGCAATTGATATGGGTTGATCAGAAATTGTTATATTTATTGCTGATTAGAAAACTATTTACATGACAGCATCAGCATTGAGCTTTAGATCAATGGTTTTGATCACGATAACAAACGAACTATTTCTAGTTAACTAGTTTTATACCACTACTTCCTTTTTTTTTTTTTTTTACTACTTCCTTTTTTTTTTTTATGAAATACAGCAAGAACGTGTCAGACACTCAGTGCGTGAAGTACAAAAAACTGGTTAGAGCCAGCTGACGGTTTAAAAAAGAAAAAAAAATCTCCGACAGGCAGAGACGCGAGTGGTCTGGTTAATAAGCAAGTACTACAAACCAAAGTAAAAAACAAACCTGAAGCTGAAGAAACCCTAAACGTTAACGGAAAAAACCCGCGAACCTGAGTGACTGAGGGAGAGACAGAGAGAGAGAGCGCGCTGTTCTCTTCTCTTCTCAGTGTTCTGTGTGAGTGAGCAGAGCGGGACACAGCAACACAATACATCTGTATGTGTGTAGGGGAGGGGCGCTGTGACTAGCCTATCACAGAACGCAGACACAGTCAGCTAATGAGAATTTTTATTCAATCCGAGCACAGATATTGACTCATATTGATACTCGTACTCGGCAAAAGTGCTTTATCCGTACCGGATACTCGTTTCAGCCGAGTATCCGGCTCAACTCTACCGGTTACGTTTCTTAATTAGAGTAATAAAACTAACTATTGACTTGTTGACAGCAAGAAGGCAGAGAAGAACCTGCAGCAGCACAACTGACACTGGTCAAATATTGGAAGAATTCTAAAATCCAAAAGTAAAAATAATAACTTTTGCTTTTGTGTTAGGAAAAAAAGATGACCAAAAAAATGTTTAAATAATTAGTTTATTTAACAGCTGTGGTGGTGGTTACGGCTCATACTACCCCTCCATCTGGCATCCTTCTATTCAAAACAGTAATCAGTTTCATTTTCACAAGGTGCGATGGTGGGAACATGCTTGTCATCAATTCATTCAACCTCACTGGAAATCCTGAAGGAAATTCAGATTGCTGGGTTACTTCCAGAGGTCACGATGTTATCAAGTGAACGTCATTCATCGGATTAACCTCATTTAAACCAATTTCTACACCACTGACCTACAGTCCTGTGATACTCCTCTTCGACGGATTTGTGCCCAGGAAAAAAATGATCAGAAAGAGCGTGAGAGGGATGCACACTTTCCATAAAATCTGCATACAGTTGACTTATAATGTGCTCTGCATCTCCGATGTTTTAAATTGTTCTTATTTTGCAAATTATCTTCCAATGGGGTAAGAACATACAAATATTCTTGTTTCTGTTTGCATTGAGATTATTTTTCTTACCCTATGGCGGACAATTTTACTTGGTTTATGTAAAATGCACTTGAAAGGAAACAAATACTAAATATAGACAATTTTACATATATAATTATATTTTTTCTTGAAATAAGATGAAAATACTTGGTAAGAAAATCAATTTTGCAGTGTGAATGAACAAACAAGGTATTTAAACTTCGCTAACACTACAAAAAGGGGAGGAGACTAAAATAAAACTCTGGGTTTACAGAAGAAAACCTGCTCCCGACCAGATTAGGTTCACAGAGTAAGTTACCATGGTAACTGACTCTGAGTATAAGTTACCTCTCTTTCAGAAACGGACCTGACTTACCCTGATTTCTCGGGTTTGACAAACCTCCCATTTTGAAATGGAAAACCCAGAGTTTCCCTCAGTTCAGGGTTTACATACTCAGAGTTTTCTCTTAACCTCCTTTCTGAAACGGGCCCCTGGATACTTACTGTTACTACAGTTAAAAAGCATAGAAAAGCAGCTGTTCTTGCATAAGGAAATAGTGTATTTTCAACTGAAACATATGCTTGCACACACTCATGCATGCCATGCTTGACAAAGAAATATGAAGAGATTCTACTCTAATCTGTCTGTATGATATTTGAGTTTATTTTTTGTAATTTCTGTTATTCTTTAAAGTGAAGCAACTATATTTCATTGTTGTATTATTTAAAGGGTTAGTTCACCCAAAAATGAAAATTACCCTGTGTTTTACTCACTCTCAAAGCATCCTAGGTGTCTGACTTTCTTCTTTTATACGAATCCAATCAGAGTTCTATAAAAAATTGTCCTGGCCCCTCCAAGCCTTACAATAGGGAGAAGCGGGTGCTTTTTGTCCAAGAAGTCCAGAAGATGTGAAATAAAGCATGTGTATCTGTAATAAAAAATGCCTTGCATGGCTCCTGGGGTTGAATTAAGGCCTCCTGTTACAAATCCATTTTTTGTGTATGAAATATATACATATTTCAAACTTAATAAACACTTCTCTTTCACTTCATCTAACTAGGGTTGCCACCTGTCCCTTAAAATATGGATTCGTCCTGTATTTAAAGGTAAAATGATGCGTCCTGTATCAAATCAATACGGTACGTGATTTGTCCTGTATTATACAAAGACCAACACAAAGTTGAATCAACAAATAAATATTTTGCACTGTATTATAATACTAATCGCAATTATAATTGTGGCAGGACTAGTGAAGCTCTTCCTGTTTACATTTGATTGGCTGGTTACTCATTGATTGTCCTATCATCGGGCAGTGAGCGAATCTATACATTTGGGGGTGAGGTAGTATGGGGTCATGTTCACACCCCTTGCTTTCTGTGTCATAGTTAGGCGCCGTTCAGGTATGTTGGAGAACGTTGGCTGTGTTGTTAGTTGTACACTGAATTCTTATTGGTGTACTTTCTTATAGAATGGCTTATTGAAGGAAAACCCATGGCTGGTATTTGGCTGAGGTTGCCCCGCTGCAGGTAAGGGAGTCGGTCGCGATGTGTCCTTTATTTAACAAATGCATTGTTTTAGTGGTGTTTTTTTGTTGTATGCATTTATAGTCAGAGTTGTGAACGAAGCCGTTTCAGCGCAACAGGTACGAGTGTTTACCTATCATTACTGACGTGTTCTGTCCCTCCGTCATTAGCTGAGCGCATCTCAGGGTCTGCTCTCCCCTCTCTGCAGGACATCTACCTCAAACGCTGCAAAAGCAGAGCTTCTAAAATCATCAAGAACACAAATCACCCTGGTAACCGTCTCTTCATGTTACTGCCATCTGTCAAGCGCTTCCGTAGCATGATAGCAAAAACTGAGAGACTTAGGAGCATCTTCCCTCAGGACATCAGGCTCCTTAACACAAACCCAGTCTCATAACATTTACAGGACTCAATTGAATAAACTGTAAAACATTCATTACTCTCCATCATCCGCATTGCTGCTATGTGTACATACCGGTACAACCTGTTTGCACATTCTTCTTGCACATCCCTGTTTATATTATTATTTATTAAGTCCACAGTATACTGTATTTTATTGCACATTTTACTCCTTATTTTTTCTTATTATTTCATTTTTACCTATATTTATATATATTCTCTTTGTTATGTTTCATTTTTTTGCACTGTCCATTGAGCGGACTTGTCTTGATTTACATTTCACTACTGATTATATCCTGTATAATTGAGTATGTGACGAATAAAAGAACCTTGAACCCATTGTCTCCCAGGTAGACTGAACGAGCTCTCAGCTTCCCAGCAGATTGTTTGTCTGCCAAACTGATTGGATTTCAGAACTAACTCGTACGGTATGTGTATTCTAAATTTATTATAGTTGATATTCTTATTTTTATTATTATTTGGCCTTCTCTGAGGGTCTGTCTGATCTGTCTAAATTGTAAATTCATTGCAGACAGATTAGTGGCGTCACTACGTGTGATTTAGCTTCCCTGTTGTTGCTATGTGGAAACAATCATCTGGAGACGCTGTGGTTTTGTTTTGGTTAAAATTCGTTTTGTAATTTTGTAACAGTTTTACTGTCACATTGGTTCCTAGTAGTTCTTTTTGCATGTCATATCTAGCCCTATCATTAGGGGGCGCTCTGTATTCTAAGTTGCTCATTTGCCTAAAAGGGGGGGGGAAAGAAGTAGCATTAGGCAGGAAGTAGTGTGCTAAGCACATGGAATGTTTTCCTTTGCTGTCCTTTTCTTGGTGCCCTGGTTTGAGGAACAATTTGTTCTTAGTCTCAAATGTAAGTAAGGCATTGCTTTGTACATATGTAGAGTTTGTATATATGCTTTTTGTGATGGGTTAGCACTAAACACGTGTTGATTGTTGTATGTTTGTTTAAATGCAGAGGGTTCTTGTATGAGAGAGGAAACAGCACAGATATAAACAGGACCTAGACAAAAGGGACTAATTGTCTTCATCCAACCCATCTACTCATCACCTTATTTTATGGTCAACAAACGGGTGAATTGTTTGCTGATTCAGATTCCTCATTGCTTCACTAAAGAACTGCTGGTAGCATTTTCCACTCTAAAGACTGATCTCACTATGACAAAATGCTACTTATGGTCATATCTATGAACTGATTAACTTGCTGGACTTAATTGATGTTTCCTCAACTCTGGAAGACTTTATGCTGATGTTGGTGCTTGTTGATGTGAATGTGAATGTGACTCACCGCTTGTATTTAATACACATGGCTCACTGAAATGAATTAGTCTCTGTGGTCCCTCAATCTTTATGTGGCATCAAAAGTTAGGTGTTACAATTTCATTTCTGTTGTGGTTGTTCAAGCCTTAGTGTGTGTTTAGTTTACAACAATTTTTCTTTTTTTCCTTTTCCTGATTTTTATGTAAACGCTTGGATGTCTTTATTGTGAAACGTGTTTGATGTTGTGAGGCTGCTGACGTGTGCACTCTTTGGCTGAGTTTGTTGTGGTGGCTACAAATTATTATTATTATCTTTTGTTTGGCATTAGTTATTTTGGTCGATTTTAAGTCCGTGTTGCTGTTTATTTGTGGGTCAGTTATGTGGATGGGCAACTCTTCTTACTAAAAGCCATCTGTGATAAAGTAACTGTCTGTTCAAGTGTATAACCTGGTTTCTGCTTGTTACAGGAGCTGAGTGCCTAAGGAAGGGGCGGAGTCCGGGTGTTGGTGTTTCTTTCACAGTGCTGGCTGGTGTGTGTGTGTGTGTGTCACAGGTATAAGTGAAGGGTGTTTTGCTGTGTAGGCCGATTGTGCCCTTATTCCCTGCTGCCAAGCCTCGGTTCCTGTACCTTGATCCTTGGAGGTCCTTGATGAACCAGGTTGCTCATCGTTGTATTTTGTGAAGTGTCGAATTGAGTTTGTTATATGTGACTGTTGTAATCAGCGACTTTAAGAATGAAAGCACAGATTTAATATACTAATACACACGCCTTCTCTTTCTCCACTGTTTATATTAAGACATATGCTTTTCTTAATCTACTGTTTACAAGGATATTAGCCAAAACATGCATTTTGATGTAGTTTTGTCTGAATTTATTCATCCATGCTCAAAAAAGTGGAGAGCTCAATTTAGTATTCGCGCAGAGTTGATACGGCTGTCTGTGTGTGTGCGCATCAGATGTGTGCGCGGAAAAATTCTCACACAGCGCACGACTGTTCCGCCAGCAATCCCGAGCATCTTATATGCCCGCCTTGTGCCTTCGGGCAGTCCTTATATTGAATGATATCAATATTTTATGCGTGGCATCGATGCATCGTATCATCATACATTTATATTGATATATCGATCCATATCGATGAATCGTTACACCCCTAGCATCTATATGTCTATAGTGGCAACATCTAACTTTCATAAGCGGAAGCAGTTCCAGCGGATGACATAGGGCGTGAACTAACCATTTAACGTAAAAATTATGTAAGTTTTATTTAAATCAGCATTAACTGAAGACCGTAAACCAATATTTTTTCATATTCTCATCTCATTCTTTAGATTGTAAACACAATAACAACATCAATGACTGTATTTTTGTAAACTGTAATTTACAGTACAGTGGAAGCCTATAGGGCAGTTTAGATTTGAGAAGCACCAAAATAAGTCAAATTGAGCTTTATTGTCATTCCGCTACATGTGGATACATATAGTGGAACAAGTTTAGGTTCTCTTTGATGTGCACCTCCAGGAATTTGGTGTTGCTAACTCTCTCCACAATCGAGCTGTCAACGGTCAGTGGGGGGTGGTCACCAGAGTTTAGCCTGAAGTCCATCACAACTTCCTATGTCTTACTCACATTGAGGGACAGGTTGTTTGCTCCACACCATTCAGCCAGCTGTGCCACTTCCTCTCTGTAGTGTGTTTCATTGTTGCTGATGAGACTTACCACTGATGTGTTATCGGCAATCTTGATGATGTGGTTGGAGCTGAACTTGGCAGTTCAGTCGTGGGTCAGCAGAGTGAAGAGCAGCGGGCTGAGCACACAGTCTTGTGGGGCACCTGTGCTCAGTGTGGTAGTGCTCGAGGTGTTGCGGTCGACACGGACTGACTGAGGTCTTCTGGTTAGAAAGTCCAGGATCCAATTACAGTGGGAATTATTGAGGCCCAGCAGGTTTTATTTATTAATGAGCTGATGTGGGATTATTGTGTTGAATGCTGAGCTGAAGTCGATGAACAGCATTCTAACATAGGAGTCTTTATTTTCAAGGTGGGTAAGAGCCAGGTGGAGGGTGGAGGAAATGTCATCATCCGTACACTGGTTTGGGCGGTATGCAAACTGGAGCGGATCGAGTGTGTTGGGGAGGCTGGTTTTAATGTTGTGCATGACTAGCCTCTCAAAGCACTTCATTGTGATTGGAGTAAGTGCTATGGGAGGGTAGTTGTTTAGACAGGACACAGGGGATTTCTTTGATACCGGTATGATTGTCGTGGATTTGAAACATGTGGGGATGACTGCCTGGCTCAGCGAGGTGTTGAAGATATCTGTTAGAACATCTGTCAGCTGTTCAGCACAGTCTTTCAGTACACGGCCAGGTATGTTGTCAGGATCCGCAGCCTTGCATGGGTTAATCCTAGATAGGGTCTTCCTTACGTCGGCTGGAGACAGACAGAGCGCCTGGTCGTTGGGAGGTGTGGGCAGTTTTTGTGCAGGTGTGTCATTCTGCATTTCAAACCGTGAATAAAAGTGGTTGAGTGCATCTGGGAGGGATGCACTCAACCCCTTTTATTCACGGGAGGGATGCATCTGGGAGGGATGTGTCATCATCACAGGCCTGTGGCGGGGGCTGTGATGGTCTGAATGGCTTGCCACAGGCTCCGTGTGTTTCTGCTGTCTGTGAAGTGATTATTGATTTTTTGAGCATATGTCCGTTTCACATTTTTGATGCCACAGGACAGATTGTCTCTTGCTGTTTTGAGGGCTGCTTTATCTCCTGATCTGAAGGCTTCATCTCTAGTCTTTAGCAGCCCACAAACCTCTGCTGTCATCCATGGCTTCTGGTTTGCACGTGTGGTGATGGTCCTGGTGACGGTCACATCATCAATGCACTTTTTGATGTAAGCAGTCACAGTTTCAGTGTACTCCTGCAGGTCTGTGTGGTTGTTGTAGGTGGCCAACTCTTTAAACATGTTCCAGTCTGTATCCTGGCAGCAGTCCTGCAGTGCTGAGGTCGTATTTTCTTGCAATGCCATGATCTGCTTTTGAACCGGTTTGGCAAGTTTGAGAAGTAGTCTGTATGCTGGGATTAGCATAACAGTGCTTTGTATGCGTGTTTCACTGTTGTATAAACAAAGTCCCGTGTGTTGTTTCCCCTTGTTGCAAAGTTCACACGTTGGTAGAACTTTACTTTGGCAAAACTGTCTTTAAGTTAGCGTGGTTGAAGTCACCGCCTATAATGAAAAAGCCGTTGGGGTTATTGGTTTGTTGTTCGCTGATAGCGCTTTACAGTTCACAAAATGTGTCCTTAGAGTTTGCACACGGGGGAATGTACACAATAGCAATGGCCATGAACACCCCCGGCAGACAGACTACATGGAAATGAAATAACACACATACACTGTATATATATATATATATATATATATATATATATATATATATATATATATATTAGTGTTTGGCTTAGTGTCATGTTGTCCGGGATGTTGTAGTTTAGCCATGTTTCAGTGAAAACAAACACACAACAATCCCTTTTCTCATGCTGTGTGGACCGACTGAGTTGAATTAAGTCCAGTTTGTTTTCCAGAGAGTGAATGTTTGATAGCATGAGTGATGGAATCATTGGTCTAGTGGGGTTAGGCCTTAGCCTAGCTCGTATACCTCCATGCTTGCCGTGCTTCTGTCCCCTCTCACACCGCCGGCGTCGCCGCTTTGTGCGGGTAGTGTCAGTAGGCGAGGCCACAGTCTCGGGGTTCGGCTTCAGCAGCAGAGAGAGGCCTTGTAGCTTATCAGTAGTCACTGGTGAAAGCTGATGTTTGTAGGGGAGAGTGGGGTGATTTGTGCCAGGGGGGAAGTAGTTCCACCCCTTGTTTCTGGAAGAGCATAGAATAAATTGGTCATGTGACCACATAATTTTGAAAAACCATCCATTTTACTCATCCTCCAAAGAAGAGAGACACATGGCATGAGAGGTAAGCACATTTTAGCTCAAGTTTTTTTTCTTTCAAAGTAAAATTTCTATGATCAAGGTTTTTTGATTGTAGTGTCGGAACAATTATAGACAAGTTTGAAAACATTTCACACATGTTTTAGTGCTTTAGCAGGGTACATTATGAGTCTATACAGTTAGCATGATGTTAGTTCTTAACTGCTGGATCATGCTAGTTTTTTCAAACTTGTGGGTTTGGGGTGATTTGTGTCAAAGGGCCTGGGTTAAGTTGTGCCAGTGGCACAACTCACCCCCACTTATGATTATTTTCAACATTATTAATTTGTAATTGTGCATTTTACTCTTACATTTTAGTACTTAAACTATGTGACATTCTTAATTTTAGACCAAAACCCATCATGCCACGCACTTATAAACTGAAGACAGTAGGGGTCGACCGATTATCGGCGCCGATATTAAGCATTTTTACGATTATCGATATCGGCCATTTTCAAAACAGAAAAAATATTTTTTTTATTATGCAAACAAACATACTATTTACAGGTGACTATTTATTGGTGAATAAATACAGGTGAAATTATTTAATGTTTAAATGCACTATTTGGCTCGATGCAGCCTGTCTGAGCTCAACACTCTGTCTAGAGCAATCTCCGCCCACCGCTCATCTGATATGTAGGGAGTCATGAGTCCGACCAATCAACGCGGAAAACTGAAGGCAGTCTCACACCGAAAGCACTTGCTAACTGGAGCTGCGTCATCACGCATCAGTTGTCTCTCAAAGGTAAGGCAGCAGCAGACGTTGCTGAAGTTGCAATAAATCACAATCCACTACACTGAAGTTGCAAAACACCTCAATATAACCTATGATGTCCGCGATGGGGAAAATGCGGGCGGAATCGCGGAATGCAGTCATATAATGGAATTTACCGTATAACGCGGAATGTCACGGAATTTGTCGAAGTTTGGATGAATTAATCAAAAGTAGGTCAGTACACTTAAATCGACTCGCGCTATGGACTAGTATCTATAAATATTAAGCATAAAAACACTATTTAAATATGAATCCTGCATGTTCTGCATCTCTGTTAATGAATGACACAGACGTGCGGTTTCATTTACTGAACACATACATACTGAAGAGCGTGTGATGCTCGCGGTGTTTTCAGCATCTGCCGTCTCAATAAATGAGGACATAAATACATGAACAACATCCCCAGAACTGCTCGGACAGTCACTTCATGAGCATTTGACCGTTTCATTTGAGTAAAACGATCGTCATATCATATATACATAGGTTACAGAAACATAAAAGGTCCTCATGGCAACCTGTCAAAATATAAGTTCGGTTTAGCCGAATATATTACTGTGGTGCAGTAGAATATACGCAATACAACTACAACAATTATTACAACTTTTGTTGAGAATAATCACACAATACGCTAAATACGTTTACTTTAAGTTTTACAAAATGTTTACAGAATGCTTCTGGGTGATCCCTGCACTTATGTTATTATTAATATTATTAATATTAATATTACTGTTTATTTAATGTTGTTGTTATTAACAGTTTTCAGAATTAAAGACATGTTTAAAAGCATTTAAAGAACGTTTTTTGTCAGAGCTCTTGTTATTATTAATTTTGGCATTCATTTTCATTTTTACACCAGACACGTATATCGGTTCAAAATATCGGTTATCAGTCTACTTGATCTGTAATTATCAGCATCGGCCCTGAAAAACACATATCGGTCGACCCCTTGAAGACAGACAGGGCTTCAACTCCTCTTGTGGAGTTGGACAGAGCAGTGAAAGAGGTGCAACAGGGAAATACGTCAGGTGGCAAGGGAGATGAAGATTTGCAGGTTGACCTTGAAAAGATTCATGGCGAAGAAAAAGATAGAAGTAACAAAGACAGGGTATAAGAGAACAGGACTTGCCCACCAAGTCTTCAAAGAAAACATGGAGACAGAGCTGGCAGACCATATAAAGGCACTAGCAGCAATGTTTCACAGCATAAGTGCCATGAAATGCCTTGAGCTGGCTTTTGAGTATGCACGAAGAAATGGCATTGATATCCCTGCCAGCTGGATCAGAGAGAAAAAGGCAGGTTAGGTTAAGTGTGCATTATTGAGAAAAAAGGTTATAGGGAACATTGATAATTATTTTTCCAGGGCATGCTCATTATCAGTTATCACCATGCACTTCCTACAGAGAAGCAAAATTGGGTAGGCTACTTGTTTAGAGCATATAGCTTTACCTTATGTAAAATCTGAATGTAAACTGAAATGGTTCAATAGGGGATAAATAAAGAGGTACCCTTTATGCTGATAAACTATTAACCTTTTCTACGACCCGATTGGTGATGGTGACAAGGATCTGTCTGCTGGTGACTTTGTCATTGTGAGCTTTGCTGGTAAAACCAAATCCTATAACTACCTTGGATTGGTGGAGAAGGTTGAGGGTGCAGACATCAGCGCAAAGTTTCTAAGGCAAAGTTGTAAGAAGTCTGTGGATGGAAAGCCAATCTTTACATTTAAAGAAAATGATGGAGTCAGCCCTAGAGGTGATGTGCTCAAGAAACTACACACACCCCAAAAACTTGGTGGTACAGCCAGAAGGGAGCAGAAGTTTATATTCCCCTGCAGCATTGACAAGTGGGATGTTAAGTAGTAGGCCAGATCCAGACCACCTAGACCTACATACCCACAGGGATAATCTGGAGAAGTGAGGAGATGAGCATGCCTCATCAGTGTTTGACTTACTTGCCATTTGTTTAATTTAGCTAATACTGATTTCATTTGAGTTTGCACTGTTATTAAAGATAAGTTTTATTCAGTTTTAAAGTGGCCTAAGTCACAATAGGATGTTTAAAAATTAGCCTTGTCACTTTATTCCTATATGTTACATAATTGACAGACAGCGTTCTATGTATGTCAACAGGCATCTATTGCCAAATACTTTTTGCCTGAAATGATTCACAAATATCATATATTGTGTATTAACGTTTTTTGTTTTCCAAAAAACTACAAAATATGACTTATTCCAACAGTTTAATAGGGTGACAATATCTAAATAAACCTTAAATTAATAATTTTGTATTGAATCTGTCTTGCTTTCATATAGCATTAAAGTTCATAACATTAAAATGTTCTGTTTTACTACAGAAATCACTGGCACAATTTACCCCAACGTATTCTCCCCAAAGGCACAACTTACCCCACACCAGGGCCAAGTTGTGCCACAAGACCACTTTTTCCCCAAAAGCTATATTTCTGAAACAATTTATTTCAGATCCAAAATTATTGTTCTCAGGGATGCACCACATCCTGAAATATACGTACATTCTTAAGTTGAAGGTATTACTGTCATGGCCTCACTTTAAAGTCACTTTGAGTAAAAACTGGCTCAACTCACCCCACTTTCCCCTACACACTGCCGATTTCCAGAAGGCTCTGGCGTTTATAGATGTGTTTATCTGAAGATTTTGAGATAAAGTGAGACAGTTTGAAGACGAGGAGACAAGACTAGCAGACATAAAAACACAATTTTTGGGACCCGGAGTAGCTGCTGCGTCCCAACGCGCCTCCATCTTGTTTAGAAATAATGCAACAATTATACATTTACATGCTTTTTAAAATATAGTGTGTGTAGCGTAGCATGATATAATCACTTTCTGAATAGCTTGTGCGACGTAAAATGTCCTTCATCTCATATGAGTCATATAAACCAATGTGGAAACTCCCACAGCATTTCTATCTTCAGCATTTTTATCTTCTATCTTATTTATAAGTTCGTCTGCCTAGAAAAGTAGTTCCACCAAATGAAGATGATTTACAGTTCTCATATTAAACATTCTTTTTTTCCCCAAGTAATTCTACAAAAATATGAGCTTGAATATATTTTAAACTGCTTAAACTTCATGAGTTACTTCATGGCGAGTTAGGGTTGAGTGGGGGAAAATGCCCCCCCAATGTTTTTCACAAAATAACCACAAGATAATATCAAGATACATTTTTATTGTAACTATGGACTACATTGACAAGAGTGATGTAGATGTTTTCTCCATGAAGCTTACACTGATGATGTACCGGAGAGAAAATGGATTTTACAGTAAATGATCTAATTTTCAGCAGAAAGAAAAAAAAGTATTTGAAAGCTTGTTGTTTTGTAAAACATCACATTCATATATGATATGAGAACAGTAGGGCCTGTATATAGGGAGTAGTGTTATTTAATAAAAATATCAATATATTTTCAGAATGACAATGTTCTTTTTTCTCAAACAGTGAAATGCCCCCAGGGGGCAATAGGCAATTACTGTAGTTATTCTGTTCTTAACATCAAATCCTTAGTTTTTCCATCAAATGTATTCTAAATAGTTGGTTGACTAAAAAATATTTGGATTTACCTCAAAATTACCTCAAGTTAGCATCAGGTAGCCTAACTAATTAGCTAGCCAGTTATCATAAACTATTTTTTTTTAAATAGGCTATTATAATTTTGTAATTCATAATTTAATTATATATTGATATAATATTGATTATATTCTTTTTAATTTTAAGCAAAAACGGTCTGTACTCTGATTTTGCTGTAAAGGTTTAAAGCTAACTGGTAAAGTTTAAATAATTGCTCACACAAAGCTAACTGGATTATTTGAATCTGACTTAACTCCCCCTAAGCCATGTTTCAAGTAGCCTACCCTGTCAGATTGTGCTACCTCCCATTAAAACAATAGGTAGTAAGCTACAATTCGACAATGAAAAATTCTACCTGTCAAATTCTGTTTTATTAATGTGTACACCTACCACAACCCTAAACCTACAGCTTACAGTAATGCAT
This sequence comes from Gymnocypris eckloni scoliostomus, assembly GCA_027564155.1. Lineage (NCBI taxonomy): Eukaryota > Metazoa > Chordata > Actinopteri > Cypriniformes > Cyprinidae > Gymnocypris > Gymnocypris eckloni. Next base: position 5,823,498 of record CM050427.1, read on the forward strand.
ATATATATATATATATATATATTAAATATTGTTGTTCAGCGTGAGAAGCTGAAGCTGAAGTAGGAAAATCTGACGGGTAGGATAAAATGTCAGGACACAGGTGTCATGAGAAATCGAGTCCCCCCTCGAAATCTGGTCCACTTAGGACCCCAAGTGATCCCATTGCCTAAATAAATACATAAAGAAATTAATGTTAAAACGTATGGCTTACTATATAGTGCATAATAGAACAAAATAGTGCACAATGAAACAAATTAAACGTAATTTCTTACACTTGATTAACTGCTAATTAATAGAGACATGTAATAATATACTATTAAGTTAAAAAATAACAATCATTAATTTGCTTATTTATAAAATAAAACATTTGACATTTAACACTTAATTTATAATGTAATTAAAGAAAATAATTGTGAACATGTAGGATAATTGCAAATACCTGTAGAAAATAAGCTATGCAACTCAGGTATCAGGTATCTGTATGCTATGCTAGTACAAAAGCTAGCAAATACAGACATGAATTATTACAACGTAGTTTAAACAGCATTTATCATTACATGACTTTGTAGGAATTGTATTCAGACACTAAAGAGAATACCTATTAAAAGCAATTTGAGCCAATGGTGTCACTTGGGGTCCTAAGCAGACCCGATTTCAAAGGGGGACTCGATTTCTCATGACACCGGCACCTCCGAAATCCGATCAGGTTTTCCGGTGAATTCAGTTCCCCTGTTTCCCCTTCAGCGCGCATGCGTGAAATCCCGACATCATGATTTCGAATTGGAAAATGTGTGCTTTATTATCTCAAGTGTCAGTTTGTTATTTTCCACTTTCGATCAACATAAGGTACATTTCACGTTGTTTGTCAAATACATAAGAAGAATGCTAAATGCTAAAGTATAGAATGTATTGTTTTTGGAGGTTTTATAGCTGTTGTTCATGGCTTATTGCTCACTTTACCTTTGAGAACCTCTGTATTACAGCTAATACGTCAAGTTTAATAAACAAATTCAGGCTGTGTTTATATTATTATATTATTATGTTGTTGGTGTGTGTCGGTTTAGTCACACAACCAGGGGTGGACTTAGCCATTTGGCAGAGGTAGGCGACTGCCTTGGGCCCCCAAAAGCCAAGGGCCACCTAAAAAGCTTTTCATACAAGATGCGCATTGAGCGTGGATCCACGAACGGTTGCTGTCTACGTGTTTATTACCACGACAACCTTCTGCATGTCTGAGTTGAACGTGCTTTTTGTGCATCCGGCTTGTAGCAAATTAAAATATTATGCATCTGAAGATGCTGTCTGTAGCGAGAGCGCGAGGTCTCTCTTTCCCAGCGCGCACACACCTCTCTCTCTCTCTCTGCGTCTGTTCTGTTCCGCGAGCGGCTGAAAGGAGCTGTGCTTTCCGCTTTCAGCTGAAGCTTTGTTGCTTCTCAAATTTTACATGCAAGTATAGCCGAAATCATAGCACAGCTATTGTCTTTATCTTAAGTGTAGCCTATTTGATTTTATCAGACGACGGCTCGATTATCAGGATTTTTGTGCAGATTAACATCTTGGAAGGGAGAGCTGGTTATGTAAGTTAGTCTGTAAATATCATCACATTCTCATCATTGCTGCTCTATGTACATTACCATGAACAACCCGTCTGCACATCCCTCTTATTCACATTACTATTTATTAAGTCCCAGTACTTTTTTTGTACATCTTATTGTTTTTGCACATCTTGTTGTTTTTGCACATCTTTTTGCTCATCTTATTGTCTTTTGCACATCTTATTGTTTTTGCACATCTTATTGTTTTGCACTTTTTTTTATTTCATTGCACATTTTACTCTTATTTCTCCTTTTCTTACCATATGTATGCCCTTGTGTTATGTTACTTTATATAATTTGTATTCTTATTATTTTGCACTGTCCACTGAGCGGACCTGATTCGATTACATTTCACTTCTAATTATACCCTGTATAACTATTATGTGACAAATAAAGAAACCTTGACCCTTGACCTAGTCTTAATGGGTCGCGTTTCAATCACTATTTCATATTCATTCCGTTGTCTGACAACAGAAACAGAAAAATATACCAATGAAAAAAGTTTTATTGAGAATTTAGCTGCATCAAAATACAGTATGTAGCACAGAAAGGCAAACAAATGTAATAATAAATTATAATTTATAAATGTTTTCCTGTTCAGAAAAAGAGCTGCCCTCTCATGCGAAAATGTAAACAGATTTGTGTAAGTAAATTTCTCAGTGCAGAGAAAGAGACGTAATGGGAACCTGGTGATTCTTTTTTTTTTCATTTCTTCTAGACATAAACAATTTCTTTGAAAAAGATATATGATCTTTGAAACACGTCTACTCTTCATGGTCTATATTGACTATGGTTTCACTAATAAAAAACATATATTGCATAAAGCACCCACATTTGTCCATGCCTGTTATGTCGTCAAGTCATGTAGGCAACAAACACAGCAACAGATTCTTCTTAGGAACTTTTAATAAATCATTAACTAGGTAAGGTAACTCACATGCACATGCACAGTATTCATAACAACTCTATTCTCACTTCCTCTATCCTTATACAAGGAACAAGAGTGCCATGTAGTGGGGAATTTATATAAGGACATCACATATTCCTCTTTTGCTAAACTGAATTCTTCATGTACCAGTAATTTAACATGAAATTAAATAAGATATTTAATCTGTAATGCCTCCACAAATTCACACATAAACATACACTAGGCAACATATAGAATGAATGTAAAGAAAACATTTAGAAAAATAAGCAAAATGAACCAAACTACTTCAACACTGTTGAGTACCTAATTGTATGTGACTGTGCAGAAGTCCATGTCAACTCGTGTAACTAATGAAAATAATCCTTAAGCCAAACTGTTTCTCGTCTTTGATGTTTCTCTCTTGGGCAAGTATCAGAAGACACTGAATTTCCAGACAACGGAACATGAGAAGGAATCACTTTCTCAGCATTAGTGATTGGTCCATTATCCATCACATCCGCTTTCACGGGTGCAAGACACGACGCGTGCCACTTCTTTCCTTCATCTAAGAAGTAGGGGTAAGGACCGACTCTTTCATAACCTCAACAGTAGGGGTGAATTTTGATGAGCTTTTTTCCACGCACTGGCTTCTTTATGTGCACATTATCCCCTTTTTGAAAAGCAGAATGTTGTACTCTGTGCTTGTGATCAAAGTGAGCTTTCATTGCATTCTGTCGTGCTGAAACACATTGCTTCAATTGTGCAGGTTCATGAGCTGATGTGAGGGTTTCCGGACAACGAGGCAAGTACGTATTTTCCTCCCATGGAGTAATTTGAAAGGGGAAACACCTGTTACTGCATGAGGTGTAGCACGATATATATCTGTAAGAAGTCACTGATGCTTTCCATGGTGCAGAACATAGAATTGCAGATTGAATAGTACTTTTAAGCACTCTATGAAATCGTTCGATAGCTCCATTTGAAGCAAGGTGATACACCGATGTACGAATGTGCTTGATGTCGATTGCTTTCAGGAACGCAGCAAACTCAGGCGAAGTGAACTGAGGACCGTTGTCACTTACTATATTTGTACAAAAGGCCCTCTATTAATCTTGTATATAGTTAATTTAGAAGCATTACCTATTCTGTCCAGTGCGTGGCAGTATACCCTCACTTAAGTTCATTGTCAGTATTGCATCAGTCATAGCGTCAATTGCGTTATGAGGAAACTGCCAGAAGCTCCGGTCAGGTGTGGACTGCAGTGTTAATTTCATTGACGAAATATTTTCGTTATAATTTTCGTTGACGACAAGTTTTCACTGACGGAGCGATAACTAAATAAAATTAAGTGATGATGAAAACTATAATTCAAATATATTGACATTTCGTTAACTAATAAAAACGAGACGAAAATGTGAGTGAGAGACGTGTGGAAAAGATCCAATCAGAATGAATCTTGGTGTGTGGCACGGTAAGACGCACACACACATTTGAAAACTAACGTACTGATCCACCTGGCGACACGGGATGTGCAGTACACGACATCATCCTGCATACGTTGGGTGTCTGTCTGACTTAAACTATAATGAAATGGCAACAGCTGGGAGAAAAAGAAGAGAAGATATATGGGTCAATTTCACGTTTGATATCAAGACAAACAAGACCTTGTGTAAACCGTGTGGAGCGGAAATCGCTGGTAAAAACACACACAATTTTTGCTAATTTTATTTTGTCAGCTTAACTCAGTCGGTGTGCTTTTGCATAACTGAAACATTATAGCCCAGAGCTTCTCAAAGTCCGGACTCCGGATCCGGACCGGGAGGGAATTCAATTCGGACCCGCCTCCACTTGATATTTCAAGCGCACTCGTATCACTCAGACCTCCGCTCGGCACACACACGCACGCACGCACACGGGTGCATGAACCAGTGTTGCAGTGTGTACAGACTCTTTTGTAAGACAAAGCACATAGCAACTAGCAACATTTTGGATAAACCTTAGATTTCATTCAGTAGAACAATGATACCGGTTTCTTTTTTAAGATGTACAAAAAACAATAAGATGTGCAAAAGACAATAAGATGTGCAAAACAATAAGATGTGCAAAAAACAACAAGATGTGCAAAACGAAATTAACACTGGTGGCTGCATTCGATTACTTTATAAAGATCACTTGTGTTCTATTGTTAATATATTGTGTTGACATAATGTTATTCTAATATGGTTTGAATGTCTTGGTGTGTGTATAATACTGTACTATTTGGGATAGTATTGTAGTTAGTAATTATTCCTTTCTAGTCATTCTAGAACCACATCCATATATACTTAATTGCATATTGTGTAGTTTGGAACCACAGAAAGAAAGCCCTGTATGCCATATCGTGCTGATTCTGGATCTTAATCATCCAAGTAAACCTTACATCAACCTGATACTGTCTCCCTGAGTCATGACTGATATCCTGTAACGAATGCATCATCTTGCCAGCTAATTAAGTAACCCCCTATTGCTTCGTAACATTGTGGTCCTTCGAGCCGGATGTGATTCGCTACAGTGACAGTATGGTTGATGAGCATCAAAGGAGAACTGTTACAGAATCTATACGGCCAAAACGTCAGACGCGTCACCTTGCCTACTTTGATGATTTTGAAGTGGATTATGGAGGGCATCGTCCATGTAGTGAACCTCCTCATCCTTGAAGCACAGCATGGTATGAGTACAGGCAAGAACAGGCAGCCTCACCAAGAGCCCAATCCTTCATAGCCTCCCAGTGTCAGACTTCTACTAGAAAGCTACCTGAAGTATCTTCTCACCTTCATGAGCAGATAACGAACAGTGCACTCAAGAGTCAAATAAGTACCAGTGCTCCACCTACCTTGTATGGAAAAGGTGCTTCGCTTGACTTACATGCTTCCCCTTCATATGTGGTTTACCCTGTTGCTTATTCACTGCCAGCTAGGTCTCCACAACATTCTGTCAGTGCTGTAAATTATTGTGCTAATGACCCAAGTTATCCCCCTCAGCAGCAGAGAACCTCCCTGACTGAGCCACACAGCATGATGAGTTTGATTGACAAAATGATGGGTCAGTTACAGTTTATGAGAGAAGTTGTGTCAAGGCATGGCACCCCTAGTGGACCACCACAGCCTTATAAAGAGCCACCTCCTGTACATTATAAAAACCCTGACCTACAGTGGTATGCACATTCCCTCAGTATGCTGCCCATCGTGCATATGGGCCAGCTGACAGATTGCAGAGTAGCTATGAGCCTGCACAGAGACCAAATATCGATATCTACCACCAACCAATGCCCCTACCTGCTCAGAGACCCAAGCCTTCTTGGCCAGAGCAGCCTTCCGTTAAGCTAAAAGAGTCAGCTACAGAATACCGTGGTCCTAAGCCCAGTATACCCTACCTGGTGCATAAAGATCCAAGCGAATTTGCTCGCCTTAAGCTTGCGCTCCACAATCTGTTACCTGAGGATGCGTCAGAGTTGTTCAAGTTCCAAATCTTGGTGGATCATCTGCAACTGGAAGAGGCAAAACTGATTGCAGATTCCTTCTTAAACTCTCCATATCCTTACACTGAGACAATGGCTGCCTTGACAGAGAAATTTGGTAAGCCTCATCAACTTTGCTCGATTGCTCGAGTAATGGATGCTCCAGATGTCCGTCCAGGAGACCCTTTGAAAGGTTTGCATTACAAATTCAAGCTCTCGTAGGACTTCTGAAATCCCTGGGACCTGAAGGGGATGCAGAATTGAAGTGCGGTTCTCATGTAGTTCGTCTGCTGACCAAGCTGCCACCTGATTTAAGAGCTGCTTTCAGGAGACAAATGCTGCCTAGTCAAGCCACAAGCTTTACACTTCCAGAGTTCTCCAAATGGTTGCAAGCTGAATCGTGGTGTCAAAGTAGTGATGTGGTAGGAAACATTCAGACAAAGGGATGGTCAAAGCAAAGGACCGATAAACACAAAGAGCAAAGGTCAAGACCAGCTACTGTTTTGCATGGAGCAGGCAGCCTCACCACAAATACAACCTCCTCTCCAATAAAACCTGCCACTTCGTCAGATAACAAAGTGAAAGGTAAAGCCTTTTGTCCTTATTGTGAGAAAGCAGACCATTTCCTTAGTCAGTGCATCAACTTTCAGCAGCTTATGACTGAACAAGTGAAGCAATGGATTCAGACGAACAAACGCTGTTGGAAGTGTGGAAGGTCACATTTATCTGCACAGTGCAACCTGAGGAAACCTTGCAACAAATGTAATGGGAAACATTTGCTGATACTGCATGATGTTAATTATAGGCCAGTTAAAGATACTTCCTCAGAATCAGGTTCCACTGCGGAAACCTTATACCTGGACAAACCTGGAACAGATAGCCGGGTCCTGCTCAAGGTAGTCAGGGTTCTGCTGAGATATAATGACCGCACCTTGGACACTTATGCCATCCTAGATGATGGATCCGAACGTACCATCTTGTTGTTTTCTGCAGCCCAGAAACTAAATTTGAAAGGTGAAGAGGAGGAGTTATCAATTAGAACCATTCATCAGGAAGTATCACCACTGCAAGGCTCAAAGGTTTCATTCAGCATCTCTCCAGAGGCGCAACCACATAAAGACGTATCATATCAAGCAAGCATTTACAGCCAATCACCTGGGGCTAGCTCAACAATCCTATCCTATGGAGGCACTTGTAAGTAAGTACAAACACCTAAAGGGCCTTCCTATCCAGTCCTTTGATAAGATCCATCCACTCCTGCTGATTGGTGCCGATCAGCCACATTTGATAACCCCAATCGAGCCAGTGAACCTGGGACCCACTGGCGGAGCAGCCACCATCAAAACAAGACTGGATTGGACACTACAGGGCCCAGCAAAGCTCCTCCTGAATCCTCTTTATCCTCAGCAGGTCCTCTTAACCTCTTTGTCATCCAAGCAAACAGAGCTGATGAGAAATGTTGCAAAGTTATGGGAACTGGATATTCTCCCCTACCGTAATGAGAAACAGGTCACTCGCTCCAGAGAGGATCAGGTGGCCCTCGAAATCCTGAACCAAGGGACTGTGAGAGTTGATATAAATGGCACCCAGAGGTATGCTACCCCCCTGCTACGTAAACCCAGCGTGGCCTGTCTCAATGCCTCTGAAGAGGCGGTAATGCCACTCCTTCGTAGAATGGAAAGGCATCTCCTGAAAGACCCAGAACGAGCAGCGACCTACTCTGCGGAGATCAAGAAATTGATGGATGAAGGTTATGTGGCCAAAGTCGATGCAGACAAAACATCACAAGGCCCTGAGAGGTGGTTCATACCACATCATATGGTCACCCACAATGCCAAAAATCGACTGGTCTTCAATTGTTCGTTCCAGTACCAGGGAATGAACCTAAATGAATCCTTACTACCGGGCCCAGTACTAAGTCCGTCACACCTTGGAGTCCTGATAAGATTCAGGGAGCATTTTGTAGCTGTGAGTGGGGACGTGAAAGGAATGTTCCATCAAGTTCGACTTCTGGAACAGGACAGACCTATCCTGTGATTCCTTTATAGAGATATGGAACGAGACAGAGAACCGGACATCTTTGAATGGCAGGTGTTACCATTTGGCACTACTTGCAGCCCTTGCTGTGCTTCCTACACCATGCATAAACATGTCCTTGACAACACAGGGTTGGGTGATGACTTACAATTCAAAGGAGTTTTTATGTTGACAACTGTCTCCAGAGCCTTAACACAACTGATGAGGCCCAAGGGCTGATCGACCGTCTCAGAGAGCTATTGGCAAGTGGAGGGTTTGACATCCGACAGTGGGCCTCAAACCAACCTGAAGTGGTAAGCCATCTACCAAAGGAGGCTCAGTCTACCAGTACCGAATTGTGGTTGTCACAAAGGGAAACAGAAGTTCCTGAATCCACTCTGGGTCTGGCACTGCCCCACCGACACTCTTAGGTACAAGCATCGTCCCTTAGAGTATGGAACACCCACAATGCGTAATTTATATCAGATTCTTGCCAGTCAATATGACCCTTTGGGCTTCATTATACCCTACACAACCAGAGCAAAAATACTAATCCAGAAACTATGGGCTAAGTCGAGAGAATGGGACGATCCTTTGTTCCCAGACGAACTTTTGCAGTGCTGGCTGAAGTGGGAGGATGAACTTAAATCACTTTCCTCCATTACATTTCCCAGATGCTACATGACTCTAGAAATGGACAATGACTCTGTAGTGAGAGAGATACATGTGTTCTGTGATGCATCAGAAAGGGCCTATGGTGCAGTCTCGTACCTGAGGACAGAGGACGGTCAAGGCAAGGTAGAGTTAGCATTCCTAATTGCACGTTCCCGAGTTACACCTAAAAAATTGGTCAGTTCCCAGACTTGAACTTTGTGCTGTCCTCTGCGGAGCTCAATTAGCAGATATGCTAAGAAAGGAACTTTCACTTGAATATCGCAAAATTACATTGTGGTCGGATTCCACCACTGTACTTAATTGGTTGCAGTCAGAGTCCTGCCGGTTCAAAGTCTTTGTTGGCACCAGGATTGCAGAGATACAAGAAACCACATGTCCACAGGATTGGAGGTTCTGCTCTGAATCCTGCGGATGACCTAACAAGGGGAAAACCGCTTGCTGATTTAACCACTCCAAACAGATGGACCAATGGACCCCCATTCCTCTTAATGCACTCTGACCACTGGCCAAAGAGTCCTGCTGACAACTCTCTAAAGGATGACTCAGAGTTACGCAAGTCTACATTCTGCGCCCTAAATGTAGTGACCTCCAACACGGAATTGCCTGATGCCAACCAGTTTACAACTTACAGAGAATTACTGGAAGCTACTGCACGATGGGTTCATGGGGTGGCAAATGGAGAACCCCTAACAGCTGAAGATTTCCTACAAGCAGAAAGACTCCAGTGGAAAGCATCCCAGCGGGATTGTTTCTTCGATGACTTCCAATGTCTGAAACTAGGTAAACCTCTCCCTTCTAACAGTAAACTGCTCACATTGAGCCCAGAGCTGGACAAAGAGATAGATGTTAAACGAGTGGGAGGAAGACTTCGACGAGCCGAGGCACTAGACATGGCAATTAAGCACCCAATTGTCCTTGACCCCAGTCATGCCTTTACCAAGCTTATCATTAAAGATTATGATCACCAGTTGAAACATGCAGGTACGGAGAAAGTCCTGGCTGAAATCAGAAGGAAGTTTTGGGTTCTGCGTGGCAGAGAGGCCATCCGCAATCATCAATTTCGAAAGCAGAAAGTTCACTTCCGCTTCAACCCACCTGGAGCCCCACATTACAGCATGGGAACGGGAGATACGATCTGTTAATTCAGCTCTGTATGTTTCTGTTTGTGCTCAATCTGTTACAGAGGAAGTCCTCAGGACAGTGTTAACTGAGATAGAGGGAATACTGAACTCCAAGCCTCTTGGATACATATCCTCTGACATCTCAGATATTAATCCTGTTACACCAAATCACCTTCTCATGGGGTGGCTTGACGGCTCTCTCCCACAGGTTGTATATCCTCAAAGTGAAATGATCAGTCGGAAAGATGGCACCACAGTCAGATCCTCACTGACTTATTCTGGTCTGCATTCATCAAGTACTATCTACCCAATCTGCAGACTCAATCTAAATGGCAGAAGGATGTGGAGGACATTGCCATTGGAAATGTTGTTATGCTGGTAGACCCACAGTCGCCTAGGGCTATGTGGTTGATTGGAAAAGTTATCAACATCATGCCAAGCAAGGATGGACATATCAGAACTGCAGAAATGCTAATCAAGGAACGGACCTATACCAGACCAGTTTCAAGGATGATTGTACTTCCTGCCATTCCTGAGGATGCAGATACCTCATAATCGCGGGCCATTTTCCAGGGACAAATTTAGTACCTGAATTTGGGGGTGGCTGTACAACAGGCCCTCTATTAATCTTGTATATAGTTAATTTAGAAGCATTACCTATTCTGTCCAGTGCGTGGCAGTATACCCTCACTTAAGTTCATTGTCAGTATTGCATCAGTCATAGCGTCAATTGCGTTTTGAGGAAACTGCCAGAAGCTCCGGTCAGGTGTGGACTGTTAACACTTGGTTTCTGCTGAATCTCACCTGTTCTGATAATACCCGAGTGGTTTTAGTTGGTGTGCGTCAATGACGATATGTAAGTGCTCCGTTTATTATTAATGTCACTTTGAGATTATTTCTAGTCACTTATTAATGTCGTGATATGTCATGATTCATCCTAATGCTAAGCTAATCATAACTGTTAGTGAGAGACGTCACTTGTACAAAGTTTATCTAGCATTTTACTATCATTCACGGTGACTATTCATATTGTAATTATTAGTAATCTGTGGCTGCATTCGATTACTTTATAAAGATCACTTGTGTTCTATTGTTAATATATTGTGTTGACATAATGTTATTCTAATATCGTTTGAATGTCTTGGTGTGTGCATAATACTGTACTATTTGGGATAGTATTGCAGTTAGTAATTATTCCTTTCTATTCATTCTAGAACCACATCCATATATACTTAAATGCATATTGTGTAGTTTGGAACCACAGAAAGAAAGCCCTGTATGCCATATCGTGCTGATTCTGGATCTTAATCATCCAAGTAAACCTTACATCAACCTGATACTGTCTCCCTGAGTCATGACTGATATCCTGTAACGAATGCATCATCTTGCCAGCTAATTAGGTAACCCCCTATTGCTTTGTAACAATAGTAGTCAGATTGCCATGTCTACTGAAGACAGAGTTAAGGAATGCGGTCACCTGTTTTGTTTCCACAGACGCAGTAAAGGCTACCTCGGGCCATTTACTATAATAGGCAGTGAGTGTCAGAGCGAAACCAACAGTCCCAGGCTGCAGTCTAAAAAGGTCCCACAATGTCGATCACCAGTTTTTCCAAAGGCAGAGAGGGTAAGGTAACAGGTTGGAGTGGCACCACAGAGGCTTTTGCAGTTTTATCCAGTGAAGAGCATAACTTATAGTTTGTGACTTTTTCTTCCACAAGCTTATTCCATTTTCGGCCACCAATAGATCTCATGCAGACGTAGCTTCGTTCTTACAATTCCCTGATGGCTTTCATGTGCAATACGAACCAGAGACTCACGCAGTTCTCCAGGTACTACTAATCTCAAACCTCTGAATATGAAATCAGCCTGCACACTGAACTCATGTCTTAGTTTGTAGTACGGATGTAGAACCGGATCCAAAGCAGCAGGAGACGGAGGCCACCCACATGCTATTTGTGAGCGCAGTGCAGGGAGTTCTGGGCAGCGAGCAGAGGCAGCAGCGAATTCATCCTGGGGAATGGCGATTGGACTAGTGGACACTAGAGCGACAAACTCTGGCTCTGTATCCAACTCTGCATCCAAAACAAGAGGAAGGGGCAGGCGAGATAAGCAATCTGCCGTGTGGTTCTCAGATCCAGCACGGTACTCAACTGAATAGTTAAAACAAAGTAAGCGTGCAGCCCACCGAGCTATACGCATACCAGCTCTATCAGTCCCTTTTGTAGTCAGCATCGTAGTCAATTTCTCCACTGCCCAAACACATGCCAGTGCTTCTTTCTCAACAGTAGAGTATTTTTGTTCAGCTAGAGTGAGTGTTCTGATGCGAAAGCGACAGTATGTTCTTGATCATCAGCGCCTACTTGCGAGAATACAGCACCTAATCCGTGAGCAGATGCATCGGTAGAAATTATCACTGGCAGTCCTGTGTCAAATAGTGCCAGGGCAGGGCTGTGCATGAGTAGTTTTACCTCAGTTAAGCTTTGTTGAGCTTCCTCAGACCAGTGAAATCCACTCTTATCTTTCAGGCATGTACACAGAGGCATCACCACTGAAGCAAAATTGGGAATTAATTTATTGTACCATGAGAGAAGTCCCAGCAGAGAACGGAGCTGCACAGCATCTGATGGAGCAGCATTGATTATTGCAGAGAGATGTTCCTGATCTGGTTGAATGCCCTGTGCCATTACAAAGTGTCCTAGAAACTTGAAACTCTGCTTGCTGAATTGACATTTAGACTTGTTCAGCATTAATCCAGCCTCTTTAAGACATTGCAGTACATTCTGTAGAGCTTGATCATGCTCTTGCTGTGAGCGTCCCCACACAATGATGTCATCTAGATAGTTTGCAACATTCTGAAGTCCTTTGAGAATGATAACCATCATCTTTTGAAATGCAGACGGAGCAGATGCCAAACTATACAGTACCCGGCAGAACCTGAAGAGACCCTTGTGTGTAATGAATGCAGTGAGGTCCCTGCTATCTTCGTGAAGAGGTACCTGGTGATATGCACTTTCCAAGTCTATAGTCGAGAACACAATCACACCTTGCAATAATGTCAGCATCTCCTCCATGTGTGGCAATGGGTAGCTATCTACTATGACTGCCTTGTTGGGCCCTCGCAGATCCACACACATTCGGATGCCACCTGTTTTCTTTTGGACCACAACAATCTGTGAAACCCATGGAGAAAAGTCAATCCTCTCAATCACACCCACCTTCAGGAGTCGATCTAAATCTGTTGAGACAGCATCTCTGATAGCGAAAGGTAAGTGACGCAAAAGTTCCACTTTGTGTGTAAAATTGTTTATGCAGCCCAATGCAGCATGCTGTGACGGAGGAGTGGAGAGAGAGCAAACTGAAGCAAAGTGCGGCGGCGGCAGCACAGTGTGTCCATCGAACCTGAGCTGGTGTCCTTTAATTAAATCCATGCCTAGCAAAGCTGTACCCTGCTCAACGATGATGAAGCGTGTAGAGCAAGTATGGCCGTATTTACACTGTTGCAGGTAAACATCCTAGTACTGGAATTGGCTCTTGTGAATAAGTAACTAGACGGACAACAGGACCTTGTAATGGCACAGTACGGAAATGCTGTTCATACCATCGTTTTGGCAGTATCGACACTGACAAACCAGAGTTCAATTCAATTCAAGATTATTTATAAAGCGATTTTTACGATACAATCGTAGAAAAGCAACTTCACAGGAAATTAAGTTTCTAAAATAGATTTATATTGTAGAAACTCAATATAATTAACTTATGGCAACATTTGGTTAATTCAGTATAATCGCTGATGGTTGGCTTCCTCTGATGTCCTCCGGGGTTGTCACCATCTCTTCTCAGGTGTTTGGTCATCTCAGATAATTTAAGGGTTGGATCCAGACTGAAGCTTGTGTAATTCCTAGTTACCATGGGATGTTAATCTTGTGGCAGAAACAGATAAGGAACAACCCTGGATGAAATTATTTGTTCAAGCTAAAGCATAATAATGTGCGGTTGATCAGATATACCTGCAGTACAACATTGTGAGATGCATTATATGAATGCTTGGCTAAAGAGATGTGTCTTTAATCTAGATTTAAATAGAGAAGGCTATTCCAGAGTTTGGGAGCCAGATATGAAAAAGTTATCCAGTACAAGCTGTGCAAAGTTAGATTGCACATCTTGTACTGGAGAGGAGGTGCTTGAAGCCATTGCATTTGTCTGTGCATTAGCGGCTTCCAGCTGTGTGGGGATAGAAATTGCAGTTTCCAATGTCAATTTCGCTTCAACTAATATTCTTTCCCAAATGAGAAGGCTAGCAATGCTTTCAACTAGTTGGTCATGCAGTATATCATCTAAAGTTTCTGCAAATTCACAAGTTGTAGCCAAGTCTCTTATTGCAGCAATGTATTGTAGTACTGTTTCATCCATCCCTTGTACTCGTTTCCTGAAAGCATGTCTTTCTTTCCACAACGACGTTTCTTTTTGGAATGAAGTGTTCCTCCAGAGCTTTAGTAGCATCTGCTAGTGTGTCACCGGAGTTGGGCAATGTGTAAAACAGTCTCTGGCCTTCCGATCCAAGGCAATGAAAAAGCAAGGCCCATTTTCTGGCTTCTGGCCAGGAATCTCATCAGTGGACTTTCCTCGTAGGCTTTTTTTTCACACTTTTCTCATTCTCGCTAATTCAAGTTTTTATATGAATGAACCTCTGAAGGGAACCAATTGTCTTCAGAAAAGTTTGGATGGAATTTCCATTTTACCTGATAAAGTATAACTTATGAGCTGAGCGCTGCTATTTACAGCCGTTACCGGGGAAACCGCTATATTTCTGACGTTCCAAATGCACCTCCTACTGGCAGAGAAGGAATGTGCATTATCAATAATACAGTCTGTTTTTGTTCAGACCAATGCGAAAATCCACCCACATAAACCCGTTTTAAATAATATCATAATTTATACTTTTGACACATCCATTTTCTTTAAAAATAATTGTTTAAAGGTTCAATTGTGAGGTTTATTATTTTATAATGTAATTCGTTTTTTGTTAAAATGTGTATCTCAATGGTAAATCAAATGCTATTTCGTGGTCTACAACATAAAATAATAAAAGTGTCTTCTAAATGAGTAAATGTAAATGAAAGAATGCCATTATAACATGTACATGAAAAATTTTGAAACATTGGACACAACTATTTTTTGTGCACCATTGTGCAGCAGCAAGCATCACAACAAAAAAAATTTCCTCAAGGTTGATCTGGTAAATGTGTGCAAATGTATAGGGCCCCATTCCTATATTTGCCTGGGGCCCCCAAATCACTAAATCCGCGCCTGCTCATAAACATATTTTATTAATAGGTTTGCTCATTCTTCCAATTGATTCTTGTTAACAGGGTCTCTGACTTTTATTGCAATAATTATCAAATATTTTTACTGCATAGTTTTGGAGACAATTAAAGGCAAATTCATCCCAAGCATCGGTGTATCCTAGCACTTTTACATTTACATTTATGCATTTAGCAGATGCTTTTATCCAAAGCGACTTACAATTGCATTCAGGTTATACATTTTCATTAGTACATGTGTTCCCTGGGAATCGAACCCACAACCTTTTGCGCAGCTGACGCAATGCTCTACCACTGAGCCACACAGGAACACAGGTTTACATTATGTGCAAACATTCATATAAATCTGTCCTTTGTAGTTTTGTTCATTCTTTGTTAACTCCTGTTCACAGTCACCCTGACTATTACTGTAATAATATTTGTACTGTATGGTTTTGGAGAAAATGAAAGGCAAATTCACCACAAGCATCTAATTACATAAGCACTTTTACACCATGTCCCATTTTCAGACACTCATAGAAATCTTTCCTGTATAGGTATGCTCATTCTGTCAGTTGATTCCTCTTCACAGTCATGCTAGCTATTACTTTATTCATTTTCAACTCATTTTACTTTACAGTTTTTAACACTATAACACTTACATCATGCCAAATTTTAAAACACCCATAAAAACTTGTAATAATTTTGATATTCTTTTTTCAGTTTACATGCTGTCCCTTACTAATACTGTTAATTGTCAAGATTTTTTACTGTATATTTTTGAATATATCAAAACATAATAGTAAAACACAGTAAAACAGAATTTGAGTATTAAAGCAATTTTATTTTATTTAAAAAAAATACTAACTACACTAACAAGTGCAACTGATTTTACAAACTGTTTAAAAAGAAAAAAACAGACATTCACAAACATAAATAAAAATACATGCATTCCTGAGACTGCATATGATGAAAATTGTAAAATACTTTAAGTACTAATAAAATTACTTCACACTTGACATTTGTAAATCTTAACTTTACATGGCTATATTAAAATGAACTGACAACAATTTAAATACTAGTGAAACAATAACATTTTCAGTATTTAAAGCAATGTATACAGTAATGAACCATACTTCCCATACACTCATTTTACTTCCCACATTTGCTTCAGAAAAAAAAAAATCAGTTTTAGAATCTTAACTTTACATGGCTATATTAAAATGAACTGACAACAATTTAAATACTAGTGAAACAATAACATTTTCAGTATTTAAATCAATGTATACAGTAATGAACCATACTTCCCATACACTCATTTTACTTCCCACATTGGCTTTAGAAAAAAAAAAATCTGTTTTAGATTTTGCCAGTACAATTTGGGCAGTGCCAATCATCATCCCCAGTAATGGCATTTTGGGGTATCTGTGCACAGTTTGGATGATACCAACTCTTGCATGAAGTACATTCAACCATGACTTCAGTGCAGTCCTGCATAAGCATTAACCATTCACAAGTGTTTGTGTGGATTTAGCCTTGTTAAGTCTTGGCTCTGTTTTGAAATGTATTTGTCTTTTCCGGAAAGAAGAAACAAGTTCTGCTCTCAATCCACCCTCATGGAACTGGCAGTTTTCTGATCTCAGGTTATAGCACAATGCAAAAGCAAATGCTATAGCAAACAAGCCACAGTTGCTAGAATTTTACTGTTGCTGGACAGCAGGGTAAGTAACCAAACAATGGTATTCAACTGGACTAAGCAACCATGACAGGATTCGTTTTTCTTTGTTGTACATCACTGTTGACAGACTGTCGTATATGCAAACCTGATTTTTTGGGGGGCAAAACCGGTTGCTAGCAGTTACCCAGTGGTTGCTCCCAGTGTGTAGAATTTGTACAAACTGCCCACTTGGAGTACCCACAACACCTCCATTATGTAAAACGCTGAATAAAAGAGTTGATTGAAAACCATCAATGTGTGGGTACTCATTTGCAAGCAAGTATGACGCGAAATCAATCTCATCACAATGAAGCCAATGAAGTGGATGGAGTAAGGCAGTCATTTTGCTAACTTTTGGGACCTGTGGAGGACTTAGTTGTCTTTTTGCGTATGTTTTTTGGAGGGGCTGCTTCTTGCCAGCATGGTCCGTAATTCTTATTAATAGATTTTTTTTGTACTGCCATGTTTGCTTGGGAGAATGTCAGTGTTCCGTAACAGTTCCTGTATAACAAAATGTATTTATCAAAGTCTGATAGATAGATAGATAGATAGATAGATAGATAGATAGATAGATAGATAGATAGATAGATAGATACAAATATTATTATGAACTATTCACTTTAACTATTCACCTTGTGAAAATGTTAATTTATAAGAACATACCTTATCCGGCTTGGTTTCAGACAAAATGGTGTCTTCTGTACTTCCACTGGCATCGTTTGACTGAAGCCTAAAAAAATTACTAAAAGTAGATGTGGCTTCAAAAATAAATACTTTTTCTGTGTATTCACATTTCTACTCCGCATACAGTGTTATAAACAAAACTTAATTTTGTATTCTATGTAGTATATTGTACTGTATAATACATAAAGAAGTCATGTTTTATTTACAATGGTAAGGAACAATAATGTGTAACAATAATTTATATGACACTACAATACCACTTTGGCTGTCTTGAATGGAAAAGCCTTCTTTAGTGGCGACACATAGATGCCTTTTTTGGATCAACCTTTCTCTCCGGCATTCAACATTTACCCTGTAAGTCTTAAATAAAGCAGATTCATAGTATGTTACGGATTAACCCACAGAGACTGAGAGAGAATTGAACACAGGTGTTTAATTGAAAGTCTATGAGCGACAGCAGGAAGCAGGTGAGTAATGGGTATGATGAGACTTCTACTGGTGATGAGCAATTCAGACCGGTGTTGTCCTACGGTTCCAGGAGATCGTGGATGGAACCACTGTGGGGAATCCTGGATGGGAAATGGAGGACTGACAGGCGAAGAGGAGGACTGAGGACGAGGACAACATGCTGGGGATGACACAGAAGGTTAGTCAACATAAAATACAAATAACAAGGGTGAGAAGCAGGAAGTGAGTCCAAGGGTGTCTGAACGAGACTGGACGAGGAAGTGCTCTGGTGCTGGTGCTTATGAAGGTTGGAGAGATGAGGAAGGAGAGGTGCGCTTGATTGGGGCTCAGGTGAAATCAGGTGCGGGCGAGTGATGATAACGATTATTGGCTGGGATGGAGGACAGACAGACGAATACGTGACATTACCTCCCCCTCCCGGATGGCGCGTCCCGCGCCGTAACAGAAACACCGGGGAGGGAGGGTGGGTGCCCTGGAGGCTGATGCAGGGCTGGGACACTGGGGAAGCCTCCAGGGCGGGTCTGGGGCTCCGGTGGCCATGGCGGATCGGGAGCCTCAGGTGGCCATGGCGGATCGGGAGCCTCGGACGGCCAAGGCCTATTTTTTCCGGGTGGCCAGGGCAGGTCAGGGAGCTCCGTGGCCTTGGTCCTAGGCCCGGCCACACAGACAAGAGGTATATGGCCCCCCCCAAAAAAAAATTATTGGGGCGGTTCCCCTCTAGGGGCCATTCCAGAGGAGCAGGCTCTGTGGGGCGCTCGGGAAGCGCTCGGGAAGCGCTGACTCTCGGAGGCGCTTGGGAAGGGCTAAACTTGATGGGACCAGCGGCAATGAAGGTGAGCTGGGCGGGACCAGCGGAGGCGAAGGCAAGCTGGACGGGACCCACTCTCAGGGGCGCTCGGAAAGCCCTGATTCTCGTGGGAGCTCGGGCGGCTCTGACTCACTTGGGTGCTCGAGTGGCTCTGCCTCACTTGGGCGCTCGGGCAGCTCTGCCTCACTTGGGCGCTCGGTAGAGCTGGACGGAACCAGCAGAGACGAGGATGCGCTGGGCAGGACCAGCGGAGGAAATGGAGACCACTTGCGAGGAGACGGCACCGGAGGGCGCTGGCGAGGAGCAGGCACTGGACCGCTCTCTCCACCTGGGGAATGCCCGCGTACTCCCTGGCCACTCCGCCGTCGAGGGTAGTGAGGACGGAGGAGGCGGACGAGCGGCTTCTGGCCATGAAAGGGGCCATCCACGAACTCGTCAGCTCCTCATGCACCTCCGGGAAGAAAGGCACCGGGGCAGGGCGCGGTTGTGAGCCGCGCCCCACTCCGAGAAACCAATCGTCCAGCCGTGAGGGCTCGGGACTGGGTGGTCTGTTGACCTCCAGCCCAATGCTCACGGCTGCCCGGCAAGCATGGCCGTCAGCTCTGGGTCCCGGTGCGGCGGTGGCGACAACACACCGAGGGCAGCCCCACCGCACTTTCATCCTCAGAGGACGCGTGAACCCATCCCCGATGCTGCGATCGACATCATATCTACAGATGGCGCACCGAATGAAATGCTGGGCGCCCGTGGGACAGAACCAGCGAAATCACCCGGGAACCGGACGGGATGTTCGCTGCGTGAGGAGTAAGAGGTCCGTGGGGGCGTGCCTGGCAGAGAGGCTCTTACAGTAACCCTCAGATCTCCCAGGCGTCAGCGGCGATCCTCTGCTCGAGCCAGAGATTAGCACGGGTGGCGGCAGAGATGCCAATCCTTTCATAAAGGAAAGGCGAGATCGCAGGCGAAATCATGCTCAAGACGACCACAACAGATGCATGAGTCATCCACGAACGCAGCTTCAGCGTGTCGGCGGCCCAGACACTGAAGACAACGATCGTGTCCGTCATCCGCAGACTGGAAATGACCGCAACCAGAAGGACACGGATGAAACGGCATCTTGAAAAAGACGCGATCGTCCGTGATTTCTTTAGAATTTGCTCTCTCAGTTGAAGTGCCCAGGGGAATCGCTGATGAGAGGGACTCCGCTGATCGCACCGTTACGCCAACCGGGAACAAAACAAAGATGAACGGCTTTGTGGAGATCAGCACTCTTCTCATCCACTCGGCACCGAAGCAAAAATCTAATGAGTGGATGCACCTGTCGCCCTTTTATACCCGTATGCACGGGGAGTGGCTCAGGTATGCAAAATCCACTAGCCAATTTCATTGGCGTTTTCTCTTAGTCAGAGATGTTCGGGGCTTCCAGGTAAATCCCCTATGTCGTCACGACATAACTCGTAGTGACCGACAGATAGGGAACTGAATTCACCGGAAAATCTGCACCAGTTTCGTCGGATCCCTCGCCTCACGCGCCAATGAAATACGTTTGTGCTGACCTATAGTGTCCATGTAAGAAAAATCCTCTATAATGACCGCACTTGCAGCACATCTCATCTACATTTGAAATAAAGAACTGAGCGTGCAAAAGTCGCAACATATGAACTCACCCTGCTTTCTTCCGGGACCATGGAATTGACAAATTCAGCATAGGATATAGCCTACTGAACATTATGTCTGTTCTGTTCTTCCCAACAGTTAACTGCACACATTACATCAAAATGTTCAAGGTGTCTAAATGTCTGTTTTCACCGTAAGCAGTGACAGCTACCAAGCTAGGCTACTTCACTACTGACCTGCAACTGACCTGTCGCATCTAACAGCATTATGCGGGCCATTGTGTTGACTAGCCTAGATCAAGTGCTTAATTTGCAAATTAAACATTGCCGGATCCAAATCAGCAGTTAACAGGCGCCATGCCCGACACTGACAATACAACTTCTGTTTTCCCGGAACATTCAATGACGTCACTAAACGGTGTTGCCAGCATTGTTCACATGTTTCTGCATGGACCTAACTATAGCCTAGGTTTCAAACCTTGGGTCAAAAATGGGTCGCCAGGATGAATTAAGGAAATGTATCGGCATAAGATACCTTAAAAATAACAACATTAGTTTCCATAAAAATAATATATAATCATAATGTATAAAGAAAAGGTAAAAATATACTAAATATATCTGACATAAATAATTAACAGATATAAAACTAATAGGGTCTGGCTGCAGACAGCACTTGCACTCTCAGACACTTCCACTTTGCTAGTGATGTCACTTGCAGTCTTTGTTATTTTATTTTTTGTTCTATTTATTGATTATTTTTTGTTTGAATCTCTTAACATTTTTACAACAGTGGCAGGTGGTGAAGACAAAAAATAAACTAAAATACTATTTGTCACTTGCAATCGCTGACGTCACGTGCATTCGACTGCATTGGCAACGGAGACAAGACGCTGTGCTGGTTAAACCATTAAAACGAATTTAATATCATAACATACTGTGTCCTGCAAGTCATCTGTAGGTGGAAAATACAAGACCCGCAAATCTGTGGCTACAGAACAGCAGAACAGTGCTGAGAGTGCAAGGGCTGGCTGCAGCCAGACCCTTCTATAAAACAGATGTGAGGCGCGGCGATCTGCAAACAAGTTCACGGACAGGAAACCTAGAACGCGCATCCTGTTTGTTTGCTTAGTTACAAAAAACATAAATGTTTTTATTGCGAGTGTGCAAAATAAAAGTAAACATTTAGTCATTTAGCAGACGTTTTTATCCAAAGCCACTTCCAAATGAGTACAATAGAAGCAATCAAAATCAACTAAAGAGTAATATTATTATTATATAATAAATAAAAATAAAACAGATAGAATAGAAAAGGAATAGAGCAACCTAGTGTTAGAGGCATTTTTTGCTTTTGTTAATTGTATAATAAATAAAAAGAAAATAAATAGAATACAAAAATAGAGAAGCTAGTGTTAGTATTTTTATTCTTATTTTTTAACACTTTATCTAAAATAGATAAATAGATATAGGTTGTCTAACTGTTACCTGTATGGCCAAAAATAGAGTAGCCTATGCTAGCCTATTTAATATGTCAGCTGTGTGTCACACATAGGTGTCATTTACACTGGGGACGCTGGGGACATGTCCCCACCACTTTTTGAAATGGCTGATTTTGTCCCCACCACTTTTTGAAAGCATTTGGTTAAAATATTCTGAGAAATCAAGCGAACCAAGAAATGTTAAAGGTTTATTTGCACAAAATAAAACATGCAATGCAGTTTAGATACAGAAAGAAACAATGTACATTGTCCAAAAAAAGTAACTTAAACAAAAAAAACTATTACTGATTCTAAAATGACCCAAAAACATGCATGCGCCGATCAGTAACTTGAACAAATTCTTGACACAATTTCTTCTTGTCCAAGTTATACATTCTCTCTCTGTGAACATGACAAACAGCCACACTGTTGAGTCGGGTTTGTGACATTGAAGAGCGCAGCCAGGTCTTCAGGCATCTCAAGGCACTGAAGCTTCTCTCTGCTTCAGCAGATGAGGCAGGAACAACGAGCAACAAACGAAGTGCCTCAACTTGACTGAAGAGACCACGGACCTCGGGAACCATGTTCCTCGTGATTTCTGTCACTTCTGAGCAGGTTTTGTAGGTGTAATAGACAGTGAACATGGCCAGCTGCACCTTTAGGGACTGGAACTGCAGCTCTGGATACAGGTCAACCACGTCATCAACTTGACCAGAGAGTAGGACTTTCTCCAGCTTGACCAGGTGCTGTAGCCCTTCCTGTTCAAACCGCTTTGTCAGCTGTGTTGTTACAATGTCAAGGACTTGGAAGAACTGTACACAGTAGTACTCTGATCTGTGGATGGAACGTAGGGCTCAGCTGGGCCAGCATGTCTCCTCTGTGGCTTTCATAAATGTGGCATCTTTATTGGTTCGATGTCCAAAGATGTGAGATCAGTTGCACTGTTGTAGACTGTGATGAATGCTTCTTCGGTTCGTTGGCTCTGAAAGTGTTTTTTCACACAGTCAACTGCACTTAACATGCCTCCAACTGTTTTCCCTCTCCCCTGCAGTGAATGATGTTCAGGCCCTCTAACCCCATCATCACCTCTTTTGCCAGAAACAGGCCAAGGACTGTGGTGCCCTTTTAGAACCGCTCATGAAGGCCATTAGCTCTAGAAGCTGTGTCGGATGTGTTGGACGAAGCCATCTCTTCCAATGCAGCCAAGACTGCCTCATATTGACCAAGGATGGCGTCAATGGCTGGGGTGCGCACTGTCCATCGTGTTGGGCACAAAGGTTTGAGTGTGATGTAGGAACCACTTGTGGACTTTGCAACAGACTTGAAAATGGTCTTAAATTTGCCTGATTGTCCAAACAAGCACCCCAACTCAAGGGTCCACTGCAAAGCATCCCTCACAACCTGGCGTGACCAGGTTGACGCAGTGAGGCCCACAGTGAACATAAATAGCAAGTGGCTGTTCTTTTCTGATGTGAGCCTGTACTCCCGACAGATGTCCTGACATATTGGCTGCTCCATCATAGGTCTGGCCACGCAGTCCTGAAAGGGTAGGTTCAGACGGAGTAGCACATCAGAGACAATCTTAGAAATTTGCTCACCTGTGGTGGAAGAAGTTTCAGAGGCCAATGAATTCCTCTCGTGGTTCCAAGTCGGAATCAACGTAGCGGAGACAGATGGACTCCTGCTCTGTGCCACTTACGTCCTGTGTTCCATCAATTATTACTGAATATTGGACCACTGGTAAAGACAGGATTTCCTCTGCAATGTTGCGAATGATGGTATTGCTCATTAAACTTAGCATTTCGTTTTGAACGACAGGGCTGGTGTAGCTGTGGTACCGTTTTAACCAGTGTCCAAGGGCAGGATCATCCTCTGCCTTAAGAAGGAGAAGGTAGATTGTATTGCTTCCACTAAAGAAAATAGTCCGTTCCGTCTCTACGGTTAGAATCCTGCATCCATAGCAACTCTGTTTTTATGGCAACAGTACTTAGCAGCGGCTGTTATCAAGAAGTAACAGACCACATTATACATTAGAATTCAACCAAGCCATGTAATAATTAATAATAATAATAATAAAAAACGTGTTTAGTTTTATATAGCATTTCTGCTGTGTTGGACTGTGTCGCCACTGCGTAAAAATATTTGTAAAATGTCAGTGCCCCCCCCGCCGATGACCCAATGCCCCTCCAGTAGATCTGCCCTGGCGCCGACTCTGGTCAGTCTTATATTGAACTCTATGTTTAGCTAGCTACACAGAGACTGCGTGGTCTGTAAACAACAGAAGCCGGTTCTCGGCCTTCAAGCGGGAAGTTAGCTAATGTTAGTTAGAAATTACATGGGACTACTGCTCCTTTCCAGCTTCATGAATTTGCACTCTGGCCTGAGCAGGAATGGATGGACATGATGCGCTACGTTCAAACTTCGAAGTGTTGGGGAGGAGGTTTCATTCATCCATGTATTAGCCGGCTAACATCGTTAGTTCTTCTTGAAGTTTTAACATTTTTAAACTTTAAGAGAAGATGTTGATCAACAGTACAGGTAGGGGAGTTTTTATATAGCATATATTTGCACTGTGATTGATTTAGTTAATTGTAGCCGATTAAGTAATTAATTAAATTAAATCTGTAAATTACTGTAATTTACAGATCAATAAAAAAAATGGCTGTGTGTGTGTGTGTGTGTGTGTGCGCATGCGAGAGAGAGGGCCTGCGTGCCATCTGATAGTTTTAAAATAGTTTGGATTTTAGTGTGGTTTTTTTTGTGGCATACATAATGACAGTATTTATCATGGCACTTTATATTGGTTACGCTGCGATGTGCAATGGCAGAGGAGGATTTCACATTTTGTGGATTTCACGTTTGGTTCTCTAACTGCACTGCATTCTATGTGGGTT
This sequence comes from Gymnocypris eckloni scoliostomus, assembly GCA_027564155.1. NCBI lineage: Eukaryota > Metazoa > Chordata > Actinopteri > Cypriniformes > Cyprinidae > Gymnocypris > Gymnocypris eckloni. The sequence continues at coordinate 5,848,267 of CM050427.1, forward strand.
GCAACCCCCACATTGTTTTAATTTTATCTGGTGTTATTTGATGCAGATATGTTGCGTTGTATGCTTATGGTGTGTTTTCTTTTACATATGTAATGAATTTCATTGTAATCATTGACTTAACGCGCTGCTGTTTTCTACAGTATGGTGCTTTGGCACTGTTCGGTTGAGCTGGTGTTGCAGGTACTGTTACATGTGCAGTCGACATTGTTGAGGGTTTTATGCTGAGTATTTTCGTGTTGTTGACTGGCCTACGCTATGCCCATTTTTGATGCGCCGTTATTCAATATTTTTCCCGTCCTGCTGTAATGTTTTTTCATCTGATCTTTTGTCCCCACCACTTTTCAACACAAACTGACGCCCCTGGTGTCACACACACACACACACACACACACCACATATTCTAGCAATTCAAACTTGCCATCACAGTCTGTTCATTATCAAAATAAAATACAGTCAGTCAAACATCAGTTTAAAGAGTCCATAGTATAACCGGTCTACAGCTGCTGTTATGCAGTGCATTTTTGCACACGTGAAGAGAATTATATTTTCCGTCGATATGCAAACGCGCGTGAAGCCTATAAATAATAGTTTAACATTGAAATACATTGTGAATACGGAAACATTGGATTTGTGCCGAATGAGATAGGTACGTGATCCCAACGGTTTACTTTGAGTCTCGATTTTAGTTTTTTTTGTAATCTACATAATCTACATAAACCTGCAACCGCTCTGTCTCGTATGTGTGCACGCACTGTCACGATATTAAAGCCGGATCTTTAAAAACAAATACCGGAACGCAAATATCCAAAATCTGACATTTTGCGAAACAGGATCCAATTCCAGGATCCCGGCTCAAATTAAGCACTGCCTACATCAAATAATACTTTAGCTGCGGCTCAAGACTGCTCTACTCCGTTTAAAAGCTGCTCTTGCGCGCGTGATTTTTTTTAAACGCTGCAAATGAGTGCCGCTCATTTTCAAGCGACTTACAGATAGTTTATCTTTTACAAACACTGGTAAACATCTGGCGAACTAATAGATGCTGCATATAGCTCCTCTGCTGCTTTCTGCAGGTCATTCATTGATAGTTCAGAGTGGCGTGCTATATCTTTATTATATTATTGTTAATAATAAACTTAATATTTAAAACTATTTCACTATTTTTTTAAGTTAAGGATATAATTAAAGACTGTTAAATGATATAGAATGATAGCCCCGTTTGTAATGCATTGCTGTTCTCGTTCAGCAGAGGGAGAGAGAGCGAGAGAGAGAGCGCAAGAGAGAGAGAGCGCAAAAGAGAGAGAGAGAGAGAGAGAGAGAGAGAGAGAGAGAGAGGTGACCATTGCGAGTCTACCTGCTTCTGCGCGTCACTACAAACAATGAAGATTTGAATTGAGTCATTTAAACAGTAATTTAACCCCTCTTTGCTGATTAATATAATGTAGCGATCCAGTATCTAAGCTATTTTATTAACGAAAGTCGCTGGGCAGCGTTGACAACAACTTTCTGTCCTCCTAAATCGATCTCGAGCTCACAAACCAAAATAATAGACATTTTCTCAGGTCATATGTAAAATCAGACGAATGACAGTTGATTACAATAACAGTTTAGTTTATTCCCCTCATTTGTAACAGTGTCCTCCGTGGGATAAATTAATATTAGTTAATAAGTTAATATTAGTCTTATATTAATAATACTTTATTAACATTGTGATTTGTCATTCCTGTTATAGTATTATTCATAAGTTTAAAAAACTTTCACCATCTTTCCAAGTTCTGTACCTCAGGTCCAAAAGAAATGTAGAAAGATTATACAAAATGAAAACACCATAAACATTTGTGATCTATTTCCATTTGTTATATTCAAAAGGGAAATACTGACTGATGTTTATAGAGCAGAGGTCACCTTTTTAATTCCAATGGAAGAGATAGATTTTTTTTATTCTTTAGTATTATTATTTTGAGCTGCATTATTGTTTACTGTGTTATTTCTGTTTCAAAAGGCAGCAATACATAACACTTTAATATCTAAAGAGTTTATGTGATTTTATGTTGTGAAATTAATAAATGCATAATAATCGTAATAACCGTGATTATTCCTCAGAATATAATCGTACCAACAAAATCTATAATCGTTGCATCCCTATTCTAGAAAGACATAATGCACAAGGACAGTGTCCTTAAAGTCACAGGATTTATTTACTTTTTGCTTATATATAATAGAAAGACATAAAACAGCTATGTTTGCACCCAACATATTTTGGTCATCTATCATAGTAGTAATTAATTTGCTAGTAAATGCCCTTCTAAGTACTGTACAACAAAATAAGCAATAGCCAACTAGATAAACCACCATAATATGAATTCTATTAAACTGCACAGGATCCCGGTTGTTGTTGACAGATGAAGATGGTGATCGGTTTGATGGATCAGCCCAAGCCTGGAGAACATAATGCATGAAATATGTTTTGCTTTATGTAGACGATATCAGGTTTTCTTCTGTCTCTGGTATTCCAGGGATGTCAGTGCGTAAGAAACTAGTCAGATCTCCACCCAGCTGTCCAGAATCTGCTTTTCCTCAAAGCATGGAAAAATTCAGCCACTAGAGGGAGACAAAATACAGTTGTCCGGTTAATGGCCTGGTCTTTGGATAGATTTGGAAGAGCATCCTTCCATACCTTTCTGGTTTTTAACTTATACCTTTAGAGACCGTTGTGAGTTCCGAGATGGTTAATTGATGGTATATGGTATATGTTTGCATCATTTTAAACTAATTTTTTAATTATCACGTCTAACAGTAGAATTTGTGGTGAAAAACTACCATTTCCCATGATGCTGTTAAAAAATTCCACCAATCAAAGAGTGTCAAGATCAGCAATCGTGCCAAATTTAGTTTTTGCAGGATAACCTATACTCTCTGACATGAAGCACTGCAAATTATGACTTTAACCTGCTAGCCAGCACTCCTCATTTTGGGACTCACAGCTGAAAAGTACCAAACTTAAAATGATAACAGGTGCTGACTTCAGTGTGCTACACACACAATTTTTGGTTCTTTGCAAAGAAGACCATTTGGGCTTTACTATCCATCATCCAGAGTTGATAATGCTTAATAAGATAAAAATTTATAGAGACTGAAGTGCCTTGAGAAAAGTGTACCACATTGAATTAAAATAAATAAATAATTGTATTTCATATAAAAATACAGCAAATAATTCCTGGAGCAATCCAGAAAAGTAATGGGTTGAAAGTCACATGTCTCATGAGTTTATATTTCAAATCTGAAGAAGATACCATGAAAAATTAGATTTTCATGGTAGACCCCCACACACACACACACACACACACACTCACACACACATGTGAGAACAAATATTTATTTACCAAATGTATTGAAGAGTTCTACAAACTATTAAACTATTTTAGTCATTAGGCATACCACTGCATGTTTTTGAATTATAAATGATTACAGACAGAATCTTAGACATATAAGTGATTTATTTGACCACAAAAAATACAATAAGAATAATTTGAGTAATAAAAATAAATAAAGAAAAAATAGCTTGTATGAATTATCAGCCACACAGATGCTAATCATACAGATAAAGACACATTCTCCACAAAACACGCATACACATATAAAAAAGTTTATTTTGTCCAAAATGCCGATCGCTAAGTTCCGCCCCCATCAGATGACAGATACGTCACAGTGTGCGTCACGAGAGAGAGACAGAATTTAAATAAACAAATTTTGGCTTTTTTGTTTTCACTGTTTTTGGGGGGGATGGATTCATTATGTGTGTGAGACACTGTATACTACAAAACCACATGTTTTTTTACAACCAAGACAAGAGTTTTTTTGAGTAATTCCATAACGGATACAAACAATAACTATCCCTGAAGAAATGAGACGTAAACAAAGGAATATCCGTCCATATAACAATGTTATTGCTTCATTGGACTAAAGTGCTCAATAGGATGTTGTTCAGTGGACTTTTACCTCTCTAACTAAACCGGGATTTACAGCAGTGGATGCGTTTGTGACGCAATATTACACGAAGCTGGTGTGTATTGCGTTTTTATTATGGATGGTTTGATGTGTACTGCTTACACAAATTTAGCAAATACATTCCTTATAAGCTTTCCATCGAAAAACAGTTATCTATCGTCGATGCTTGAGGCTTAGACCTTCAGAATGATATATAGTTTGTCAAGATTCATTTTGTCCCATTTCATTTAATCTATTTGTAAACTATGACATGTGCAAACAGAGTGTTCAGAGCGCCAGTGTCCTCGTGCAGCTTAACAACGTTAAAATAACATAGTTTCCAATTTCACAATTGTCATTCAGAATGCTTCATGGGATTGTAGTTTATTCCCTCATTAAAGCCGTTGAGAACACAGTCTTGGACCTTTGTCTTTTTGTCCAATTTTTAAATATTGTTTTGCTACAAATATAAGTTTGTGCTGCCGTGATTCACCTCGTAGCTTGCTTTGGTTGGCTTTTGCCGAACTCATTTATCTCTTTTTTCCCATTACAAATCAGAAAGACATTATTTTCAATAAAAATTAAGGATATATTAAAAAATGGAAGTAAAGTGCCTAATGGGTGTTTAATAATAAAGTGTTTATCGGTTAGGGTTCGGTGTAGGGAGGGCTTTATTGTCCCAATAAGGCGGCATCAATGAAATATGATAATTTACACTCAAAATGTTATTACTCTGCTGTTTTATAATGTAATACAATAGCGAGGTGCAAATATCTACCTTTTTTGCACTAATTATAAAAAAATTAACATAAACATTCCATAACTAGAATTGTTCTAGAACTCTCACTGCATGTCACATGACTAACAGAGACACATACCTCAAACAAGTTCAGCTCTATTGTGCCAGACTTGTCCTTGTCCAGCATTTTAAATGTTTCTGCAAATGAGAATGTGGATATGTAAATACAGAATATCACATATCAGTCTTTTTTCAAATGCGGCTGTTTATCGCACACTCACTGAACATGCTTTCAAGACGCACAACACAGCCCACAAAGTTGTCAAAGTCGATGGTGTGATTACAGTCGCTGTAGCGCGCGACCATGATCTGGTGTAGAGGGTTGTTCAGAGAGAAGCCTTTACAAACAACAAGAGGGTGATTAAACGATAACAGGTTTGTTATTTTTGTGTGAACACTTCCTTTAAGCTCTGACCTGCTTTCCCTATGGCTTCCCTCATCTCCATAGAGCTCATTGTGCCGGACTTGTCCTTGTCGGATTTAGAGAAGATGCCCTGACAGAACACAAACACAGGCAGACTGCAATGTTACAACATTTTATAACAGTCTGCCACCTTCAAAGAAAGTTTGTACAACTAAATGATACCAGGATGAAAACAAGCATAAAAACATACCAGGTACACCTCGATTTTAGTCCAGAGAATCTTAAATTCAAGGATGCCCAGTTTTCCACTGCCGTCTTTCTGAGACACCAGTAAAGGAAAGAATAGACTATAATAGTGCAGAAATAAATCATCTAAACAGTCTAATTATTTTGATCAAACTGATCCATTTCAAATACGTCTTATGCATTGACTCAAAAGGATACATCCAGTAAGTTCACCATGTTGCGGCAAGTGTCCAAACTAAATCCATCAGTTTTAATGTCTTTACCTTTAATACAAATATTATAAATTCTCAATAATTAAAATAGTATAGGATACAGGCAATCTATATGTTAAAAGACTTATTTATTTATATTTTATTGATATCTATGAAATAATAATTTCTTTACTATATATTTAACAGATTTTACAGTGAAAACATGTTTATTTGTTAAAATGTATTGTTATATACTGTTTTTTTATTATACCCATAAAATATGAATACAATTGTGTCTTATATATTTTACAGATGTAATATAAAAAGCAAAATGACTTGTAAAACCTTTCAGAGCTTACGTTTAGATATCACTTTGTTCAGGATATTTTGAAGCTCAAATGCTGAGATTTCAGCATCCTTGTGAAACAAATTTGATACAATTAATTTATAAATATTAAAATGAGCACAATTATTATAATTCAATCATTACCCTGTAATACTCACCGCCCCAGCAAGCTGTCCAAACATATTCTTGAACCGGCTATCAATATCATCCTCATCCACATTAATCTAAGAAAAAATCAAATTGAAATAAATGACATTTGTGTCATAACACAGTATTTAATTCATATTGGACACATGAAGAAATGTACCTCAGGAACGTTGCACTCGACAGGGTCATCAAGCTCCCTAAAAACCGAACATATTTTCAGTCAGAAGAAACAGACTTTCATTAGAACCAATCTAATTATTGTGGGCCAGGAACTCACTGGAACTCTGCCTGTTTCTCAGAGAAGACGCGAACACAAAAGTCTCCGTTCTGGTTGGGCTCGAAGGTGGACGGTAAGATGAGATACTCGCCGGGGGGCAGACAGAAACGAGAGCAAACCTCACGCAAGTTGGTGAAGGTCTCAGAACGGGCCGCTGAAGCATGTCGCGCGAAGAAGTTACGGTCCAGGTGGAAGTTCCTCTGCCCGACAAACTACAACAGAATATCACAACGAAATTAGATTATTAGTGTTAATTTCTGTGTACATTATTCATTTAAGAGCTATGATGAGCTGATGAAAACACTAGTAGATTTTGAGATTTTGTAGCAAAAAACAGGCGATTTTGTGCTTCAGTATCTGCAGTCCATACCTCGTCAGGAACCTGTGGACGATAATAAGAGAGATATATCAATTTAATTTATTTATCTTTGTGAAATAATCAATTCTTATAACTTCTAATAGTTCTTGCAAGGAACACGCAGGAAAGTGGATCAGACTACTTCCAGACAGTGTTAGGCTGCTCACCTCGTAGATGGCGAAGCCGATGGTTTGCATGTCCTCTCCGACTTTCCTCAATTTGCGGCGGTTCTTCTGGATCAGACCCACAACGAAGCTACAGCCCACGTCATTATCAGTCGGGTCGTCGTCCTGTTCCTCCAGCTTGATCAGAAACTGAGGGTTCATCCAGAACGAGTCTGCCAGGAACATAACGAACGTCAAACACATGTGTTTTGTTTTAAAATACTAAATAAAGTTTGTTTTGTTTAGTGATTTGTTTTCTTTTTGCTATTGTTTTTATACAGTATGTTTTTGCTTTATTTTTTGTTTTGTTTAGTATTCTTTTTTTGCTGTTTTGAATTTTTAGTTGTAATTTGTTTCTTGCTGTTGATGTTGTTTGGTGTTATTTTGTTTGTTGTGTTTTATTTACCATAATTTATTAGTTTGCTTTTCTTTTTTACAGTTTTTTGTATTTTTTCTGGTTTTGTAGTCTTTGTTTTGTTTAGCTTTATTTATTGCTTTGTTCATTCATTGTTATTGTCTGTGTGCTTAATCTAAACACTTTCCTCAGTTCATTGTCTAGCATTGTCTTTGTGAGATGTGCAAAGCTGTCATGTTTATTTTCTCTCCGTTTGTTTTTGTCTTTGAATATTATTGTTATTTTTATAAACAAACTTAAAGCTGCATTTCCTTATCTCCCTCAGCCTGCACTGTGACAATCACTCTTTTATTTTGTTTTGTATTCTTGGTCAAATGTTTTTTATATAATATAATGTAATGTCATACAGTATAATATTTATCAGGTAGTTGATTCAGTTCATTACTTGGGTAATTCCTGCAGCCTCCAGCAGTTGATCCGCTCCTCCAGTTGCCATCAAACTTGCACAGCGCCCACTTATTAACGCTGTCGTCTGACAGAGCATCAGGGGTCAGATTACAGATCTCCACCCGTGAGTAAAGGCGCAGGAAATCAGAGAACGACATCCTGAGATACGGATAAATATCTTGTCAATGATCTTAAGAACACCATAACTAAAATGTCCAAAAAGAAAAAGAAAAAAAATCAACAAATATCATATTGGCAGATTACCAGAACTCTCCATCTTCTGCTTTGCAGCTCAGTCTCTCGCGGTCGCTGTCACTGATCTGACGCCATTCTGATGACCTATAGACCAATCACATGACTTTCAGTGAATTTTCTGTTCATTGTTTAGCTAAACTTTTATATTTGGCTTGAATAAAAAGCTTATTTTGTATATATATAACACTCAAAAGCTTGTGGTTGATAAGACTTTTTAATGTTTTTGAAAGAAGACTATTATGCTCACCAAGGCTGTATATATATATATATATATGTGTGTGTGTGTGTGTGTGTATGTATAGCAAAATAAGAAAAAAAGAATTTTCAGGATCATTACTTCAGTCTTCAGTCTCACATAGAGATTATTATAATACTGATTTACTGCTCAAGTAATATTCCTTACTATTATCAATGTTAAAACCATGATACTTTTTTTTCCAGGATTCTGTGCTGAATGGAAAGTTCAAAAGAACAACATTTATTTGAAACATTATAAAATGTTAAGCGCCAGTGAGTTACATATGCTCAATATCTCTTGATTTTGTTGTGGAACGAGGTATACTGCGTGAGGAGGAGGATAGACGGCACACAGGCTCTCTTTCCTACACCTGAGGGCATATGGGCTTAAACGGAGTTCCTATAGCAACTCATAGAAACATGTCTGAATAGGGCCACAGCTGGGTGTGGTTACTCTCTGTGAAACCACAGTTGGATTTCAGAAATAGATGCTTTACATGTTTATTAGTCTACAGACATGTAACATTGTGTGTTTTGAAGCCAACAGTGGGTTACCTACCCATCACTCCAGTCTCCGGTCCACTCCACCTGCCCCCAGGGGTTCCTGATCCGGATCAGTTTAGTTAAGTTGCCCCTGTACTCCACCTGTAACGTTCAACCATAAATTATATTCCATATGCAAACCAATAAAAAGGGATAGTTCACCAAAAATGGAAGTTCTGTTATCAATTACTATTTTACCCACGTTGTTATAAACCTGTGTGTGTTTCTTTCTTCTTTTGAACACAAAAGAAGGAGTTCTGAATAATGTTATTAAACCAAACAATTGATGGCACCCATTGTCTTCTATAATGTGTAAAAAACACCATGGAAGTCAATGGGTACCAACATTTGGTTACCAACATTCTTATTTTTTGTGTTCAACAGAAGACAGAAACTCGTACAGGTTTATAACAACATGAAGTTGGGTAAATGATGACAGAAGTTTTATTTATAAATGAACTATCCCTATAAATATAGCCTAGTCAACACTAACCTCTTCGGCTCCTGTAACTGAGTAGGCATGTCCTTTCACCAGTTTCTGACTAGTAATGGCCTCCGAATCAGCCGAGTCTGTGATCTAAACCAAACCGAAACAAAACAAGCATCATTAACAATACAACAAAACTGGTTTTGCACGACCATCAATTCCAGTTCACTGGCAGTAGCACAACTGGATCCAGTTACACACTCCTAGTAATTACAAGGTTATGCAACTGAACACATACAAAATATGAAACTTCTCACATCTATCGAGCAGCCCAGCAGCGAGCCCCAGCTCAAAGCCTTTTGGATGATTTTGAAGAGGTTTGGACCTGCTTTTGCTAGTTCGTGGACCTCAGCGATGCCTCCAGTGAAATCCTCAAAGCCCTCAGTGGTAGAGCCACCAGACAGAGCTTCATAGCAGCCATTCAGCCTGAGGACATGAAGAGATTTTCATTATTATTTCTGATTAAGTCTAAATGAGTTTGAATCTACTGAATAATCACTTTGCATAGGCCTTCTCCAGCAGGGCGCTCCAGAACTCAGAGCCCTCGGCGGAATGGACAAACAGCAGCTCTTTGTTCCTTGTAGGCAGACGGTCGTCAATGACCACATCCACCCAGTCACCGAACTGCCAGAACTGAAGAGACAATAGACATGTGTAAACGTTAATGGAACATTTGACAAACATCTTCATGGAATTATGTCATGTAGATATATAACAGCACGGCTGTTTCTGAATGTATGGCAACTAGTGCTGTCAAACAATTAATCGCAAGTTTTCGTTAAATTACATATATATATATATATATGTGTATATATGATCGTATTGTTATATGTTATATTATAGAAATATATAAACATAATATTTTTCTTAAATGTATATACATGTATGTGTTTGTATTTATATATGTGACCCTCGACCACAAAACTAGTCTTAAGTCGCTGGGGTATATTTGTTGCAATAGCCAAAAATACATTGAATGGATCAAATTATCCACATTCTTTTATGACAAAAATCATTAGAATATTAAGTAAAGATCATGTTCCATGAAGATATTTTGTACATTTATTACCGTAAATATATCAAAACTTAATTTTAGATTTGTAATATGCATTGCTAAGAAATTAATTTGAACAACTTTAAAGGCAATTTTCTCAGTATTTTTATTTTTTTGCACCAGCAAATTCCAGATTTTAAAATAGTTGTATATTATCCAAATATTGTCCGATACTATTAAACCATACATCAATGGAAACCTTATTTATCCAGCTTTCAGATGATGTATAAATCTCAATTTTGAAAAATTGACACTTAAAACTGGTTTTGTGGTCCATGGACACATATACATAATACATATTCACAATACACACACATATATTATGTAAACAAAAAGTTTTATATGCGATTAATTGCGATTAATCGTTGGAGAGCACGAATGGTAACAAATGTCATTGTAGCTTGCTAATGAGACACATCCTTAAACAATTATAAAAATAATTGTGACTTTTACATGGGGCAACAACTTTGCATAAATAACAATATAAATACAGCAATTACAAAAACAAGTACATAAATCAATCAATATTTAAATAAATATTATAATTATAAATATTACTGTTATTTTAAATTTTATATATGTAACGAATTGCATTTTAGGGGAGAAATGTGTCGCTTTATAATGAAACAGTTAAAAATAACTACGGAAATTAACCTGACTTGGTCTGAAGACAACAATAGCAACAATCGCAATACTGCAACTGCTGCTGCTACTTCTAAAACTTCTAATAATAATATGTAGTTGTGTTATTAATTTCAAAAATAAATAAAACAATAATTAATGCAGAGGTTGCTTTGTTTCTTTCTGATAGGTGAGTAATACCGTGTCTACACCGGCCGCGCCGTGCCGCAACAGCTGATGTCTGGCTGGACATGATAAAGCGGCCGTTGAAAATCACTTGAAATTTGTGTCAGCACGTCATAAATAGAATGCGGCAGAAGTTTTGCTTTGTTTCACAGAACTAATCGTTGCCTGGGTTGTGTAGGCTACGTATGTGTGGGGTGAAGCTATCAAAATAGGGCGTGTTTTTTTGGTGATTTCAAATATCAACATTGGCTTCCAGAAATCGCTTGCCCCACCTTTAAATATTAGTAATAAATAAATACAATTTATATGTATATTAACATTAATACGTTGATTAAAAAATTGGTTGAGGGTATTTGATAAATATTAAAATAAACTATATTTCTATAAAAAAAATATGTAGCTTAATAATGAAATAGCCCAAAATAATGCTAAAAATGTACTGGTATTTTTATATCAAAAGACAACTTTGTATATATAACAACACTAATTGTGAAAATAAATAAATACTAATAACTGAGTAATAACATATATATATAAAACGTATATTGTTTAATTAATATTAAGTCAAAAAGCATATAAAATAACAAATAAAAATAGGTTCAGAATATCGATTAGCAGACACTTCTGTATTAGTAGAGGCTATAAAGTATTAATCATAGTATTTGTAACATTTTTGGCTAGTTGGCTTTTATGTGAACAAGAGACTATTTACCTGGAAATGAAATATTCCAGCGTAGTCTGCGTCAAAAGTCTGTCCAGACGGGACCACACGGGCGAACACGTCCTGGTTGAGGGTAAGAGAAGCAATGGCAGCTAGAAGCCAACAGTCACCTGGAAAACCAGCAGGATGATGTGAAATCAAATTGAATTCACTAAAACTGCGACTCACTATTGCAATTGGACAGTAACGGTATTTTCATTTAATATTTTATTTGATTTTACAGCTCATTCTGCAAACGCTATAACAATGACACACTACAATATTGTTGGTAAAACATAAATTCCTATGGACATAACCATTAAAAGTTGTTCTGGCATGTTTCAGGACAACACCTCTCCTATTATTCCTGCTCACACATTTTAGGTTTCATCAACAGGTTTAACAGTGTGTATGTGTGAGTTTGGGAGTTAGAGTTGCTATGTAGACAAAAGGTTTTGCTTTTCCCATATTATACAACAGGAATTCCCTTCCATACCGCTGATAACTCACCCTTTTGTTTTTTAAGAACATACAGTATGTATTATTCTTAAAGTATTAATAAAGTTCCCAGATATGAAAAATTGCCTGTTGAATCATAGATGAAATATGAATCAGAATGGACGAGATTGCTCAAACAGGGTGTTTCCCTGAACAATTCTATTGATTTTCAATGTATTCCATCCTCCATCCAAAGAAACTTCCTCAACCAGAAAAACTGATTTTGTGGTTCAGTGTTTCAATGGCTTCTGCTGGTTATTCTGTATGGGACAGTTCTTTACGATCTTTAGTTATCATCATTTCTAAAGTTTCATTGTACACACGTTCCACAATGGGCATATCTATTACAGCTAAATTGACTCACCCAAAGCACCCTGGCAGATGTCAGTTCTGGATGCTCCTCCGCTGATGAACGTTGGGTTGGATGTCAGTTGCTGGATAACAAAAACAGGCATTCCAAAAACATGAATCATTGTTTACCTTAACAAGAGTTCATTGCATAAAACTGATTAAACAAATTGCTCTTTATAGGATACTAAAAAGAGCTAACAGAATTGCAAATTTAGCTTAACATTTAATTCAGTAGGAACTTAAGATTTTGAGGTTGTTTTGTTGCTTCATTAATACATTAATTTTTATCATAAATGAAAGAAAATATTTACTTGATTATTATTCTTTTTCATTACAGTACTTATTATGTTTTCTCGCCATGAGAAAGGTCCAAATTATAGTTCATCATTAGGTAAAATAATATATAAACAGGGTTGCCAAATTAATTCCAGAACGTTAAATTCTAAAGGTTTAACCCGTGTAATCTTCAAATAATTCTACTTGTTATGCAAATTAAGCAGACCGAGACTAATATTGTCTCTCAGTTCGAACCATAATGCTTTATTAAATACTAAGTCGTTAACATATTGTAGAGTGTATATTTCATTTTTAATACATTACAACTTTGAAATGTTCTTCTAATAATCATGCATATATTATTATTTTATTCTTTCATATTTATTTAATTCATATTAAATATTAAAAAAAAATCATTAAACAATACGTTTAGCATTACTATAAATTGTACTTATATAAATTGTATTAAGTAACAGGGTTGAAAAGTTGCGCAGTCAACACTACATTTTGTTTACAAATTGATAATTAATAATTCTCCTTGGGTGTTACAATTTTGAGGAATGTTACATTTTCTGTAATAGGTAATAATATGTGGTAACAGGGTTGAAAAATGTAGGACACAGCTAAATATTAGCATATCCAATTGTTTTATTTCAATTAATAATACATTTTTACTTGTTAAGAATAAAAGAGTCCGTTAGTCAAACTGACACCATTCTTGAATACAACAATAAGAATCCATCATACGAGCAGTGAGGATCATATTCACTTTAATTGACTCTAAAAGCTTTTCTGGTAAGCAATGCATTATGCGGATCACAAAGCACAAGCTTGCAACATTTAATGTGCTAATTCTCATAGGGGAGCATATGTTTCCATAACTTCCTGGTCTGTCTGACTTGACTAACATGCAATGGCTTTGCAAGGTCATTATAGACTTGTTTGTTCTTCCCTGGCTGCCGGGATGGTGTTAGAAAGCACATGCATTAAAACGTGGATATATTTATCTGTAGCACATGATATGATGATGACCTAAAACTATGGACAAGTGCCGCTTCCTGATCACAGTGCCTTAAAAAACAAATGATGGCAAACACACCCAGCAAGCTTCAGACTCAATGTCAGTTATAATAATTACCAAACACAGAACAAAAAGACAAGATGCTCAGGGTGTGATGGCCTGGAAACAAGTAAGAAAATACGTTTTGAACCTGGTTCGAGAAGAATGTGTTTTGCCATTGTAATGACGGGTGTGAGCACTTCAACCATGCAAAACGGGTAAATCTCAGTGCAATAAATGCCAAAGAAATATTAAATTAAATAAATGGATAGGCTACTTTAGGTTCAACCAGTATCAGATATGATTTTATGTTATGCAAATTCTGCAAATTAAAAGTAATTAAGTCTTTCAGTTTAGATTTGTTTTAAATAATACATTTTAAGTATAGCATTAAAGCATAATACATATATTTTAAATATGCATTTAATATTCATGCATGTATTATTTTACATATGTATGTAATAGTTCATATTTATTAGCCAACATAATATATTGCTTTTTTTTTGTTTATTTTAGCACCTTTGTTAATTATTATTTATTAAATGATTGTGTTACACCCACCTTTGGTCTCAGCCACTCAAGCCCGCGCACTTTAGAGGAGTTTGGTCCCAGTTCCTTGAACCCGAGCGCAGATATACTGGCTTCAAACGTGTCATCCTGAAACAGGCGTCCGCTCTCCAGACACTCGCGCTTGAGCGCTTCATAGTCCTGGTTGAGGAATTTGACCGCTTGAGCGTTGGTACCGACGCCCGCTGCCCGCGCCCGGTTCTGCTGGAGCTTCGCCGCGATTCCTGACATCTCTGCGCCTCTGTCACAACAGTGAAAGCACATCTCAGATGACAACGCGTTAAATGGAGTGGGCGTGGCCAGGGGCGTTATAGCATGATGGGTTTCAGTCACATGACTTTTTTGTTGCGGCCGCCATCTTTAGGACCATGCCCCTCTCCTCGGTGATCGGAAACCAAAATAACACTTCATCAACAAGGAAAAACAATGTTATTAAAAAAACAAAATTAGGGTTAGATCCTTATTTACTGTCAAGTGAACTGCTGAATCCACTAAAGTCTGGTGATAATTGTCAAACATGATGTACATAACATGTCAAAATGACATAACATGTCAAAATGATATTTACATCTACTACCTCATACACAATCCTTTTCCATACACTCAGGATAGTTTCAGTTAAATTCTCGCCTGTCAGAGACATGCCCATCGGCACGGCTCCATCTACCGCACCCAGCCTGGATTCCTGTGTACTCACTTCTTGATTCTGGGATGAATCAATCTGGTCAGATGCCACAGCTGTAATTTACCGCATCCGAGCTGGACTCGACCAGTTGCGCAGAACGCCAGACTTAATCCGGTTTCATGTCTATATCTACTGTAGCCTACTGTTCATTAATATTTCATTTAAAATTGATATCGTTACTAAGACAAAAATTTTACCTTCATTTTAATTATATAGATTATATTATAACACGACATAAATCTCTAAACATCTCATATTTGAAGCAATTATATACACGTCTAATAAAGAACTTGCTTGATCAAGCTGGCACGAGGAACATTTATTTACACAATTTATATACAAAACCATGCAATAAAAAAAACAGCAGCTATAAAATGAGTGTAGATGAAATATTTGACATTCTTCTAAATTACCATGCATTTACTTGAATGAATGAGGCATGTATACATACAATTGGACTGTAACATTGAATAAATGGTTAAAACGTTAAAAAATATAAAAGGAGTTTTCAAACACATTAGTAAATGGCAAAGTTTTGGAATTAAACATTTTATACTTGGCAAAATAATTTAAATAATTGCCTAACTGTTACTATGAATAAAGGTAATCAGTGAGTATTGTTCTTGGTTGTTACTCATTTTCCAATCTCTTCTCAGGAGTTGTGGTCTATCCACATGTTAGCTAGTTCTTTACTTGGGAGCTTTCATTTCTGCACCTGTAAAGAGCAAATAATGCAAAAGTGTCTTTTACTAAAGGTTTAACTGAATGCACCAAACTGAATGAAAGTGTTATATGTATTAACTTATATAACTGTATATATTGTATTAAAGCACATGTTGTTTGACAGAATATTTACTTATTATTATTTACCTATGTAATTATTGCACATTAAGTGGCTGTCCAATATTATTAATATTTAGTCTGACTGTGTATCATGCTAATTAAAGAGATTACCCACAAGAGAGTTTACCCAAATGAAAATCATTTACTCCCTTCATGTCGTCTACACGTGACAAACCTGTTGGTTTTGATTACCAGTATTCTTCAAAGTATCTTCTGAGTTCTGCAGAAAAACAAAAGTCAGGGGTTTGAAAAAATAATTAGGGGGAATTTAAGTAATAATGTATGACAGAGTTCTGAGTTAACTATACTTTTAAGTAAATTATTAGAAAAAAATCACTATTTATCACTCTGCAGAAAAATAATTCAATGCCACAATAATATGCTTGAAAAATACACATTCAGCAGATCCATAGCTTCCTGTCTGTCAGGTCGTCTCCTCACCGTTGTTGCATAAAACGTTATTTTACATGGTATAATCATGGTCAGTGCAGACATTTACTTGAACTTATACTTTATCATCGACTGCTCTGTCTTACATGAAAGAATGAACAGTCCAACATGGATATATGAACAGTGTTGATCCTGTTCTGGCATTTCAACCGAAGGTTCTGGTTGAACCGTTGTAGTTTCCCTCTAGGCCCATGGGGTCTCTGATGCTTGTACAGAGTGCTCTGGTTGAGGGTGAAGGTGGGCTTTGTTTCTCCTTTGAGAAACCTTTGTTGCTCTGTCTGTATCCAGATAATATGGTGGATCATCAACTGCCCCCCCGACTAAGCCTGGTTTCTCCCAAGTTTTTTTTTCTCCTTTCTGTCACCGATTGAGTTTGGGTTCCTTGCCGCTGTCGCCACTTCATTTCCAACGATATCACAGACTTGATTGCACAGATACTATTTAAACTGAACTGGATGATGACATCACTGAATTCAATAATGAAATGCATTTAACTCAAAAATGTTCCTATTTTGATTTTGTGCAGTTGCTTTGACACAATTTGTATTGTTAAAAGGACTATATAAATAAAGGTGACTTGACTCTGTTCCTGTCTGAACTATGTAGGACTGTTATATATACTTTGGTGTATTTGTTTTGCTAAGCACCGTTGGTTATTGTGATTTAAAGATCCATACTGCTTGTCCTGGTTTCAACTCAGCCCTCACAAAGGTGTCTCCTGTTCAAGTTCAGTGTTTGAGCCATTTTCATCTGTTCATCTTTTGCTCTGAATACTTGCTTGTTCGGCCATTGTGGTTTGAGTTGCGATTTTGCCTGTGGGAATGGAGATCTCAATTTCTGGCCCATTAACATTTCAGCGGGTGAGGGTCCATGTAGCAGCGGTGTAACCCTGTAGGCCAACAGTGCACGGTCAGGATTTTTTTAAAAGCAATGTCTTAATTGTTTTCACTGCCCTTTCTGCCTCCCCATTGCTTTGGCTGAATTAAGGACTGCTGATTATATGAATAAAATCATAATCTGCCGCATAGGATGAAAACTCATCAGATAAATAAAATTGTGTGCCATTATCCCTTATCAGGGTTTTTGGCACTCCATGCCTAGAGAAAATGGCCTTCAGTGCTTGTATTACACCTTTAGCTGTAGTACTGGGGATCTTCTCGATTTCAATGTACCTTGAAAAGTAGTCGATGATTAGAAGGTAGGTCTTATCTTTCTGGAAGAATAGATCAGCCCCCAGTTTTTGCCAGGGCAGTCCAGGTAACGGGGATGGTATCATAGGTTCAGTGTGCTGGGGTGGATGTCTCAAACATGTCTCACATTGCGCAACCATTTTTGCAATCTGACTGCTGAGGCCCAACTTCCACACTGACTGCTGTGCTCGAGCTCTAGACTTGGATATTCCTATATGTCCTCATGCAGCTGCACTAACATTTCTGTCTGCATTCTCTCTGGGATGACCACTCTTTGGCCCTTCATCAAGAGGCCATTTGCAATGTGCAGCTCACTTTGATGGACCCAGTAAGGTTTTATGTATTTTTTTAGCTCCTCCTGTCTTGGCCACCCCATTTTGCAGTGCTCCATCAGCTCCCTTCAGATCCTGCCATTGCTGCTCTCTGCTATTTGTTGTAGTTTTGATTATGACGTTGGTAAGAAGTGATGTACCACTTCCACAAACATTTGTGCTTCTCTTTCCAGTTCCTTTTTTATCGCTTGACAGTTCTCTGACTACAGGGGCTCTTGACAGTGCTGTTATATCTGTGTACCATCCTGTGTTGTGGTCTTTTACTGCACCTAAAGCAATGGAATCCTCCTGTATATCTTGCTGTTCGAACACTTCCTGCACCTGTTGCCTGGAGTGACAAATTACAGTAAAATGGCCCCTTCTGTGGCAGTTCCGGCATTCGCCATCCTTAGCTGGACATTCTTTCCAACCATGAGGGGATTCTGACACATCTTGAACATTTACTCATGTTTGGTACATTCTCTGTCTGTTTCGTCACATATCCTGCTTGTTGTTTGCTGTTATAAGTTGTCTGTTGTCTTTTTACTGCTCCCGAAACTGCATCCACTTCACTTTTCTCATCAGTCTGTGAAGAACTTCCCCGCATAATAGTGTAACACCATGTCAACCTGAAGACACACACAGAGAATTCAACAAAAACAACAGACATTAATTATTCCTCAAACCCCCCCCCTCTCTGGAGAGAGTGAGATGGTTATCTGACCTAGGGTACTAACTCCTCAAGGCACTAACTTCTCCAGGCGCGCCTCCATGTCTACATTCCAAGCGCATATTTCACCCCCCCCCCTCTCATCCAGCACAAATCGCGCCCTTTTCAACGAGACAGACAAAGAAACGCGATCCACTAGAGGATTCCTGGCATTTAGTACACTCACGACTATAAAAAAAAACTATCTACACAAGAAATATATGGATATTAATGTTGTACTCTTTTTCTCATATGCTTGGGTGAATACGAATTACTTAAGGAATGTGGGATGACTTTTCTTCTTGCCGTAAGTGTGTAATGTGTGTGTGTGTATCAAATGCGATGTTTGGTCTCTAAAAAAAGCTGGCATCGTATGTAACAAATTATGTTGATGACCGTTAAACTTTAGCATCATGTGTGACTAAACATATATAAAATCTGTAAGTTTGTATCTTCCACGGAATGAATGAAATATTGGATCACTTGGACATCAACCCCAGAAAGCCTGGACATGGGCGGGGCTCCGCCCCATACCGACACTCTGATTCGACCAGCCACCTGTGGGTGGTGTCCAAATCAGACTGTTTTTAAAACAACGCGCCAGTGTCCCTTCTCTCTCTTGTGCTCCTGAACTCTCTCTTCCTGTTCGCGCTCTCGCTCTGACTTCTACCTTTCCGTGCAAGGACGACCTGAAAGCCAGTCTGCTGGACTCTGGCCTTGACACCGACTAAACCAACCATCTAGTCGAATTCAAAGGATAGAAGGGCCGTAACATCACAGATCAACGAACTCAATGACGGCAGATGAGAGGAGAGCTTTCCCGTGACGTCACGCAGCAGCTTCCAGATATATCACGTGTTTCCAACCGAGAGCCACCGAAGAAGCACGAACTGACCACGTGACACCCGATACAAAGAACTGAATCAGCACGTTGAACTCACGGGAAAACGAAACCGAAACATCCAGCCTGCTTAAACCAACAGAAAGCAAGTATAACAAACTAAGCATTCCTAATTCTGACTGAACTGGTCAAATTGATCTGAAAGCAGTAACAAAGCATACGCATTTGTTCGTGATCTTTTCTGGTTAACGTTAGTTAAGTTATGAAATAGGAAAGAATGGTATTCTTTCAACATTTAACCTCGAAACTCCCGTATGCATGTGTGTATGTTTGTGTATTATTAATTAATCCATTTATGTTAGAATAGCAGTATAACAAATAAACCTTGTTTCATTTTATAAAGAATTGTCTCTGGAATGTGATTTTTAAGTATTTTATCCTTATTTGCCACAAAGACAACGCTGCCTCAGCTTGAATTTGAGAGATTATTAATCTCGTTTTATTGTTACCGGGGCCGCGGGGCAAGAGAAACAAGATTAATAAGATTTACTGTTGTTAGTGATCGGTGGACAAGAACTTACTAAAGTATAAATTAAGTTAGAGATTAATATTACTTTAATCAAAGCAATATTTAATCTTTAATAAATAATTCGGAGCTGAAATAATAGCTTCATTTAAGGTTTGCATTACAATAGCTTGCTGCTGTTTTATCATCTCATTCTGTTTCACCTGACTGACAGCTATGCTTAATGTCAAGTCTGAGTCCAGCTGAAGTTTTTCTGAAACTGACATGTCTCTTATACCCACGACAATGCGATCACTATTAATTTGTCTTTGAAAGGTCCAAAATTACAATATTCAGCAATCTTATGGTTCTTGTTTGCACAAAGTAACTTGGCTCTCTCAAACGTAATGTTATGCTTTCCCACAAAATAGTCCTTGAAACAGTTTTCAACTGCAGAGTAGCTGAGTTTTTCATCTGCAATTAAAGTGGAAGCATTCAAAATATCCCCCGCTCCGTCACCAATAAAGTAAATAAGAGTATTGATCTAGAATTCGTAATCTCTTTTGTTCAGTCCCGACGCGACACGGTATCTCTGGAAATGTCTGATCCATTTCGGCCACTCTGCCGTCAACACAGTCAAATTTGTCAGGAGCGCTGAAAAGAAAACTCTCAGTTTGTGCGCGCGCTGGTGTTTCATTCTCAGACATTATGCAAAGTTAGTTACAAAGTGGGAAACATTTCTCGTTCGTCAGATGAGTCTCTGGTGTGTACTCAGTATCCATTTACCACATTATGAAATCTTCTGACACCATGGAATAGTAATCAACGACACACACAGCTTGATGCGATAGACTCTGTTTACTTAACTTGTTCTGTCCATGCCCCACTCTCTTACGGGTCCCCTTTTGGGACATCTATGACAAGCGCATCATATCATCAGCTGTTAAATTCAAATCTGCTTTCGCAAGCTAGCACTGGGCTAGATACAGATGTGTTTTTACAGCACTGCGCATTGTAACCACTCACACACGATGCTTTTGATCTTATGAATGCAATGACCAGTCAGAGGTGTTCAGATGAGTCATCGCTAAAATGCTGGGGTTTTCACTCGCTCGCTGACTGAATCCCTCTTTCTGGCGAATTATCTCTCTAGAAACAACAGAGTGCAGATTTGTGTACGAATCTGTAAGATATTATTTTCATAGTGTGAACAGCTTCAGTGATTTTAATGGGAGTTTTTGAGAGTTTTTGAACTCTAGACTGTCCATAAAAATGTTCTTTGATAATGTAAATCTTCTTTGTTCTCTTTCTGTACAATGAATGTTTTATGATTATAGCCTAACTTGCAATGTTTTTATTCACATCAATTTTCATTGTTAAATGTTTTAAATTAATTTTAAATAATTTTTCATATTGTTTTAAAAGTTCGAACAGAAGGTTAAGTGCTATGAGGGTAAAGAGAATGTGGGCAAAGAAAGACAAGTGTGTTGGTAAATCAGTCGAAAGCAGGACCTCTGAGTTCTATTTGTTTTATGATGGTCAAAGTGAAGTAGTGGAATAGTTAGGTGTTTTGGAAGGTTTTTTATTTTCAAGAGTTTGAATGTTTGTTTTAAGATCATTGTTTTTATTTTTATTTTATTGTTGTTATTTTTCTAAAAAAACTATTTTCGAATGATTTATAAGCCTTTTGAAATATGGGGACATGGGGGAATGTCCTCATAAGTCACCTTCTCCTTGTAATGCCAATGTCATATCCATGTCATTATGCACATTTGTGTCCTCATATATCACAAAAATGCACACACACACACACACACACACACACACACACACACACACACACACACACACACACACACACACACACACACACACACACACACACACACAACCAGTGAAAACTACTGCCAACTAGTGGCTATTGATGTTTTTATTTCATCATTAGTCATTAGATGTCACCAAGGTCACCACATTTTTAGGTTTTGGCTGTCTGAACTTATTGGAATTTATTATTATTTTCTTTTTTTACTGAAGTTAAATAAATATTAAATATAACATTAAAATAAGCATATTCTACATTAAAAAATATGGTTCTTTTAGAGGTTAAAAAACAATAACAACTAAAAAACCTTTCTTGCCCAAATTTGTCCACGAAGGATGCATTAATGGCTGCTATATGAAGGATACTTGAGGGTTAAAGGAGGTCAAAACGGAAAACAAAACAAATCACAAAATTGAAGACGTAGGAACTGCTCCAACGATTCAGTGCGAGTTCTAATTATTCAGTCGCAAATCATCTAAAATAGATTAATCCATTTAAAAACTGTTAATTGAAAGGAACTGACTAAAATGAGTGATTCATCAATGAACCACGCATCGCTAGTTTTGATTCTAAACATAAGTTGCGACATGATTACGGAAATACAAATACTGATATTTAAAATGATTCTCAGATTGGTATTTGGTAATCTCAACTGAAAGAATTAACTAAGAGTTATTTACACATCAACTTAAGACGTCCGGCGTCTTAGTCGAACTTAGTGTCTTAGCAATTTGTTTTACTTATTAGTGGCCAACGATATTTTCAAACAAAATTATAATTTTACCATGAGCAAGGTAATGCAAAATCTTGGCAGATGTTTAGACTTGAACATTTTACAACACGAGATAAGGATACTTATAAAGGAAACAAAGTTTATTTTCTAACTGTTACTCTACGATACATGAACTAAACTTACTAAAACACATATACACACATACACATACACACACACACACATATTTATACAGCCATATCACCCTGCAGCTCAAGACCAGTTGCCCACTGAAGGTAAGCAGGGTTGAGCCTGGTCAGTACCTGGATGGGAGACCTCCTGGGAAAACTAGGTTGCTGTTGGAAGAGGTGTTAGTGAGACCAGCAGGGGGTGCTCACCCTGTGGTCTGTGTGGGTCCTAACACCCAGTATAGTAAAGGGGACACTATACTGTAAAAAGCATCGTCCTTCGGATGAGACGTTAAAACCGAGGTCCTGACTCTCTGTGGTCATTAAAAATCCCAGGATGTCTTTCGAAAAAGAGTAGGGGTGTTACCCCGGCATCCTGGCCAAACTAGCCCACTGGCCTCTGACCATCATGGCCTCCTAATCATCCACATACACTGATTGGCTTCATCACTCTGTCTCCTCTCCACCAATAAGTTGGTGTGTGGTGGGCGTTCTGGTGCACTATGGCTGCCGTCGTATCATCCAGGTGGATGCTGAACATTGGTGGTGGATGAGGAGATAGTCCCTGTAGAATGTGTTCCCTTTTAGCATATGGACTCTTCCAGCCACCCCTGTCATCCAGTGTGAAATGGACTATTCCCGAACTTTTCCATCGGAGTTCGCAAAGTGACGGAGAAGAACAGTAGGTGGATGATAACAAGAAAGAAGTTTGACTGAATATTCCAGATAGTTTGTAGTGGAAAATAAATGGTAGATACCCAAATCGAAGGAGCTTTTATTGATTGTGCGTGTGCGTGCATCACACCGTAAGTAATCCTATAATTACTGAGCATTCACAGCAAATGTAAAGATAAATGTCATTCCGCCTGTATAAGTGTTCACGTATTGATAATATTTGCATGCTTGTGCAGCATGCCGCTGCTATTATACCATTACTATTTAGTATTATTAATGTTATTTCATGTCAGCTTATATATGTTTCATCATTATAAACAAGGATGCACGGCCGCATCTCGGGTAGCATGTATGCGCTCTAGAGTTGTTTACACTCGCAGTGACAGCACATGCGCAGCAGGGATGTTCACGTGAACAGCTCATGCACAGTTCAGCGCACACACATACTTAGTATACGTTTGAACTGGACACTAATTCCCACTTATACAAGTAGTTTTAGACCTTGATTGTGATATTGTGTGTTACACTTATTCCATTGAATGGTCATTTTTAAATAAGCTTTATTAACATTGTGTTTGTATACATTTATATTCACACTCATGTTTGTATTTGTATTTGTTAAAGAACCACACATTTATGCACATTCAATAAAGACAATTTGGATTTACTAAGTGAGACATCATTGTTCTGACCGGACAATCTGTAGCCTTCACCCAAACCTGAACTGGCAATAGAGTGCAAATTCATACGATTTTTCATGGTCCTTCGAGCCGGAAGTGGTGAATTGTTATAGAGATGTCTCAACCCGGGAAGGAAGTGCCTGTTGTGCGTCCACGAAGACGGATTAACCCACCAGCTCATCTAGTGGACTATGAGCTTGGTAAGCCATTGCAGCAGCGACAGCCAGTCCCAGCCCGCAGTCAAAGCAGAGTACAGTCACCAAGTACAGCAGGACATACAAGATCAAGCTCTCCTGTTAGTCAAGATTTCGAGCTTGATAAATGGATACTGAGAGACGAATGGCCAAGTGCATCTGATTGGCGAGGAGAAAAGGTAGAAGAGCTTACAGCCATGTTGCAGGAGATGAAGCAAGAGAATGCAGACCTGCGATGTCAAGCCAGTCAGCTTCCAGATATCATCTCAGCATTAAGGAGATGACAACAGAATGCCATGTTACATAACGAACTTCAAAGTCTTAAGGCGGAAAAGGAGCTCTCTCAGGCCAGTGTCTCCAGGTCCCTTTACCCCAGTGGTGAACCGTGAGACCTCACAACGGTTCCGTCCGACTCCAGCCCCACGTACAATGCCTACTGCCGTGAGAGAACTGCGCCCAGCTACAATGCATGAGTACTCTGGAATAGCTGAGGATTTTAGGAACATGAACATTTCTTCCTCAATGCCTGAGAGAGTACCACTACCAGCGCATTACAGTGACCCACCTCAACCCAGGCACCTCGTTCCCCAGCACATTCCATCTCATCAGGCGGAGTTTAGGACCCCAGCGCATGAGCGGATGCCATCCGCTCACACAGATGACAGACATCAACATCAACAGCCTCGATCCATCCAGGAGAAAACGTACAGAGGCCCTGCTCCAACTATCCCCTTTCTGACAGCCCCTGATACTAGAGAGTTCTCTAGACTGAGGATAGCACTGGAGAACATTCTACCTGAGGATGCAACATAGCAGTTCAAAGACCAGATCCTCACTGACCACCTGAAATTGGAAGAAGCACTTCTTGTGGCGGACTCATACAGCAACTCAAGGTTCCCTTTCACAAACACCATGAGAGCCCTCAATAAAATGTATGGGCAGCCCCATCATCTAGCATTACAGCGCATTGCCGAACTGATGGATGGACCGAACATTCGCAGTGGAGAAGTGAAAGCTTTTCGGATGTTTGGTCTTCAAGTACGCTCCCTGGTTAGTATGTTGGAACAGTTGGGCCAGAAAGGCAGTGTCGAGCTAGAGTGCGGGTCACATGTCTCCAGATTGATGAGTAAACTGCCACATGACCTCAGGTCCAGTTTCAAGAGGTACACTCACCCTCTTCACGTCGCCATCCCCACATTATTGGACTTTGCGGATTGGCTTGAGTATGAGCTTCAAGTTCAAGATGAGCACACTGACTATACTAGCCAGCCTAAAGTTGCATCACTGCAGGGAAGGGAGACAAGGAGAGACTCTAAGCAACCTCGTAAACCCACTACCATCCTCCTTGGTACAGAGAAACCGAAACCCAGCCCCGCCACATCAGCTGATTCACCCAAACCACCTGCTGCTAAAAGAGAATGGGTGAAAGCATACTGTCCTTATTGCGACAACAACCGACATTTCTTGAATGACTGTGAGAACTTCAAGCTACTCAGTAAAGAACAGAAAGTGACTTGGATTAAAGGCCAAAATAGATGCTGGCGCTGTGGGCGCGGTCATCATGCCGCTAACTGCACACTCAAAGCCCTCTGCCCAATTCGCAACAGGAAACATCTGCAGGCATTACACGATGTAAATGAACAAAGTAGAGCCACAGAAGAAGCAGTTCCAGCCAGTGCAGTCTTGTATGTAGATCGTCCAACGTGTGACAGCAAAATTCTACTGAAGGTAACCAAGGTTCTGCTCCGAAACGGCAACAAATCCAGGCGTCACGCAATTCTGGACGATGGATCAGAGCGGACCATCATCTTACATGAAGCAGTCAAGAAGTTGAATCTGAAGGGACAGCCAGAGGACTTGGTCCTTTGCACAGTCAGGCAAGACACCCAGACCATTCACGGGGCGTCTGTGACCTTCACTGTGTCTTCAGTAGCTAACCCCAGGAAGCCCTTCAGAATACGGAGTGCCTTCACAGCCAACAGCCTGGGCTTAGCTGAACACACACATCCAGTCAAAGTACTCCAGAAAAGGTACAAGCATCTTGCCGGCCTGCCACTACAGCACCTTCACAAAGTGAGACCAGTGGTTCTCATCGGCTCTGACTGCCCTCACCTCATCACGCCAATTGAACCAATTAGACTGGGTCCTCCTGGTGGCCCTGCTGCGGTGAGAACACGTCTAGGATGGACACTACAAGGCCCAGCACAGGAAGTAACCAGCAGACTTTCCCCACAGTAATGTCTCTTCACAAGCTTGCGGCCCAGTAATGAGCTTTATTTGAATTTGGAGAAACTGTGGAAAATGGACATTCTTTCATATCAGAACGAAAAGATACTGACGAGGTCAAAACAAGACCAAGAGTGCATCCAACTTCTCCAAGACAAAACAGTGAGAGTGGATGTGAACAGAATCCAGCGCTATGCCACCCCTCTTCTACGTGCCAAAGGTATGCCATGTATACATGCGCCCAAAGAAGCTGTCCTGCCACAATTAAGAGGGATAGAAAATCGGCTGAACAAGAATCCTGAACAAGCGGCAGCCTACCAAGAGGAGATAGCCAGGTTACAGCAAGCTGGCTACATCTTAAAACTCCCTCCTGAACAGGTGGACCATTCCAGGGAGTTGGTACATCCCACATCATATGGTGGAGCACAATGGAAAGAAAGGGTCGCTTCAACTGCTCGTTTGCCTACCAAGGTTACAATCTGAACGATTTACTTGCTCCCAGGTCCACCACTCAGTCCTTCTCTACTGGCAGTTCTCCTGCGTTTTAGAGAACATTCCATCGCCGTTAGTAGTGACATTCGTGGGATGTTCCACCAGGTACGCCTTTACCTGAAGACAAACCGCTGCTGAGATTCATTTGGAGAGATCTTGAGAGACAAAGCACCAGACGTGTACGAATGGCAAGTCCTACCCTTCGAACCACGTGGCAGCCCTTGCTGTGCAACATTTGCACTACAAAAGCACGTCCTGGATAACAGTAAGTCTGAAGACACACAAGGCTCTGTAGAGAAATCTTTCTACGTCGACAACTGCCTTCAGAGCTTCACCTCAAGTGAAATAGCGAAAGATTTTGTGGACAGACTCCGCAGCCTCTTAAGTTCAGGAGGCTTTGACTTGAGACAGTGGGCGAGCAATGATCCGTCAGTCATCAGTCACCTTTCAGCTGATGCTCGATCCCAAAGCAATATGCAGTGGCTCAGTGAAGGTCATCAAGATGCACAGGAGTCAACTCTTGGGCTACATTGGCATTGCTCATCAGACACTCTCTCCTATAAGCAACGTCGGACAGAACACCCACTTCCAACTATGCGGAGCATATACAAAACCCTTGCTAGCCAGTATGACCCCATTGGCTACATTACTCCATTCACAACACGGGCCAGAGTAATTGTACAGAGGCTATGGGACAAGAAAAGAGAGTGGGATGATTCCCGACTTCCTGAGGAACTTTTGAACTTGTGGAAAGTTTGGGAGAATGAGCTGGATGATCTACAGCACGTTGCATGGCCGAGATGTTACTGCAGTAAAGAACTGGATCACCCTACTAGCACCAGGCAGATCCACATTTTCGCTTCAGAGCAAGCCTATGGTTCTGTGGGGAAAGTCCTGAAGGTAAAGTGGGAGTAGCCTTTGTAGCTGCTAGATCTCGGGTAGCCCCGAAAAAACAGCAAACCATTCCCGGTTGGAGTTATGTGCAGCGCTGACTGGCGCCAGCTTGCAAAAGTTCTGAAGACAGAGCTGACTTTGCCCATTTACAGTGTCACTCTGTGGTCTGATTCCACAACTGTCCTTAACTGGTTGCTATCATCCTCCTGTCGCTTTAAAGTGTTTGTAGGCACCAGAGTGGCAGAAATCCAGGAACTCACAGAGTTTGATAAGTGGAAGTATGTGCCTACAAAGGAGAATCCCGCAGATGACATCACCAAGGGAAAATCCCTGCGTGACATAGCCCAGGAAAGTAGATGGAACAAAGGGCCCAAATTTCTCAGACAAACAACTGACCACTGGCCAGAGATACCGTCGTTAACATCACTTAATCAAGGCGGTGAACTGAGAAAGTCATTTTCTGTGGTTTATCCATCTCTTCCCACCCATTCCCGATCCACAGAAGTACCAAACGCTTCCAGAGTTACTGAAGGCTTACATCCAACAAGTCAACGGGACAGCCACTGATACCCCAACAGCAGACGATTACAAAGAGGCAGAACTCACAGTCCTCCGTCAAAGTCAGTACGAGTCATTTCCAGAGGAACTGTCCTGTCTCAGAGCAGGTAAACCCTTGGCAAGAAATAGCCGCTTGCTGTGCTTAGCTCCTGAATTTGATGAGGATACCAAACTCATAAGAGTTGGGGGTCGGCTCCGTCAAAGCAGCCAACTGGAAGAGGATGCAATACATCCCATCGTCCTCGAATCGCGTCATCCAATCACCAAATTGATAATTAAGGACTATGACAATCAGTTGCATCACTCAGGGCCAGATAGGGTGTTTGCTGAACTTCGGAGGAAGTACTGGGTGATACGAGGACGAGCCGCAGTCCGAAACCACCAAAGACAGTGTTCAGAGTGTCAGAGATGGCGGGGGCAACCTCATCCCCCCAGAATGGCAGACCTGCCTCCTGCTAGGCTAAGGATCCATCAACCTGCCTTCTACTCAACAGGTGTGGATTGTTTCGGACCTTACACCATAAAGGTGGGACGTAGAACTGAGAAAAGATGGGGAATCATCTTTAAATGCATGACTTCATGTGCGGTTCACATCGACATTCTCACCAGTATGGACACTGACTCCTTCTTGATGTCTCTGCGACGATTCGTTTCACGATGTGGTAAACCCTTTGAGCTCTTAGCAGACCAGGGTACCAATTTCAAAGGAGGAGAAAGGGAACTAAAAGAATCATTCAGCGCCCTTCACCCTGAGCTCCAAGCTCAACTCGCCAGCCAACAGATCAGATTCATCTTCAATCCACCCAGCGCACCCCATTTCGGAGGATGCTGGGAGAGAGAAATACGCTCCTTGAAGGCGGCACTTCAAGTCACCATTGGTGCCCAGACAGTTACAGAAGAAGTACTGAGAACTGTCTTCATAGAGATAGAGGGCATCCTCAACTCCAAGCCCATTGGATACACCTCTACAGACATTGCCGATCCAGATCCAGTGACTCTAACATCTTGCTGATAGATGCCTCATTACCACAAGTGCTATATCAGGACTCTGAACTCCTAAGCCGCAGGAGATGGAGACATAGCCAGGTCTTGGCCGAACACTTTTGGAAGCACTTTGTTTAGCACTACTTGCCCAATCTTCAGATCAGACAGAAATGGAAAACTGAAGAAGCCAACTTACAGATCGGTGACACAGTCATGATCGTGGACCAGCAACTACCACGTTCTCTATGGCCTGTAGGGAGAATTGTACAAGTCTTCCCTGGGTCTGACCAAAGAGTCAGATCTGCAGAAATACGGATCAAAGACAAGACCTGCACCCGACCTGTAACCAAGATTGTTTGTCTGCCCCCTCCCCCCGACTAGCAAAGACACTTTAAGTTAGCAAATTCACACTGTGAATTTGGGGGCGGCTGTAGAATGTGTTCCCTTTTAGCATATGGACTCTTCCAGCCACCCCTGTCATCCAGTGTGAAATGGACTATTCTCGAACTTTTCCATCGGAGTTCGCAAAGTGACGGAGAAGAACAGTAGGTGGATGATAACAATAAAGAAGTTTGACTGAATATTCCAGATAGTTTGTAGTGGAAAGTAAATGGTAGATACCCAAATCGAAGGAGCTTTTTATTGATTGTGCGTGTGCATCATCACACCGTAAGTAATCCTATAATTACTGAGCATTCACAGCAAATGTAAAGATAAATGTCATTCGCCTGTATAAGTGTTCACGTATTGATAATATTTGCATGTTTGTAAGCCGCTGCTATTATACCATTACTATTTAGTATTATTAATGTTATTTCATGTCAGCTTATATATGTTTCATCATTATAAACAAGGATGCACGGCCGCATCTCGGTAGCATGTATGCGCTCTAGAGTTGTTTACACTCGCAGTGACAGCACACATGCGCACATGTTCACGTTTTAGACCTTGATTGTGATATTGTGTGTTACACTTATTCCATTGAATGGTCATTTTAAATAAGCTTTATTAACATTGTGTTTGTATACATTTATATTCACACTCATGTTTTTATTTGTATTTGCTACAGAACCACACATTTATGCACATTCAATAAAGACAATTTGGATTTACTAAGTGAGACATCATTGTTCTGACCGGACAATCTGTAGCCTTCACCCAAACCTGAACTGGCAATAGAGTGCAAATTCATATGATTTTTCAGTCCCCTTACTATGTAAAGCGCTTTGAGTGTCTAGAAAAGCACTATACAAATGTAACAAATTATTATTATTATTATTATTATTATATACACACACACAGTTCAGGAGTTATTGTGTTTGCATGAAGTTTAAGTCTAGCACTCTTTTGACATTTCATAAATTCAACTTGAGGAAGTCACAAGCAGAGATTTGGCTATCTTTGACTGCGGATTGGCTGCTGATGTCGTCGTTGCGTGATGTGTTTCTAGGGAAGTCCTCCTGTGAGTGGTTGCTGTTCCTGGTGACGTGAGATTGACTTGTTCACTTGAAGTTCTTCTCTGAGTTTTAGACGTCTTGGATGATCAGCCTGATGTTAAGGCTGTGAGCGCTTCAGTGAGGCGAACATTTCAAGTGTGTAAGCAGTGCGCCAGCAAGCAAACCAGCAGGGCTTTGTGTCCCATTTTAGCAGGCTGATTTCAGCCCAACCTACTCGATTCTCTTCCAATTAAATTGTCCCTGTAGGGCGGAGCCCCACCCGGCACGGTTTCTCTTTGGGACACAAATGAACCTAATACTCAAATCATCATGTGGAGAAACACCTCTAGAAGTTCGATTAAGACTCATGTTAAGTGTTATCACATGCTTACCTTTTATAATATCACCATGTCAGTTGCAACACTGATTTGTAATTATCATGACCATTCATATGAAACTATACACTAGTGATCTGTTTAAAAGGGAAAAGTTCTACAGCAAAGATTAAAAATAGCATAGATTCCAATAACACAGCAAGCTTATAAAAAACATAAACTACAGCATTAATATATTTTGTCTCTTGAGTATATTGCTTTAATAGCAGCAGTAATTACTGATTGTCTTGTTAGAAATCCTTATGCAAGTTTGAGTCTTTTCTGTCTGCACAATTATTTTGGAATGCAGGAAAGAAAAGGGGAGGTGTCCTGAAGTCACGAGAATGTCACGTTGTGCAGATCTGGTGATTTTCTTAACTCAGACGGAGCTATAAATCAATTGTTTTTGTTTATCAGATTAGTAGGTTATGCGTAAAAGGGTCGCAGGTGTTGTGAGCCATCTGTTTCTGGAATATCTCCAGATAAGCAGTTCTTTGTTTTTTAGATTGTTATTTATGCGAAGTTAGTCAGGAACAACACTAAAGTTCTGCTCTTAACTACATCCAGATTGGTGCGGTCCTTCTCTCCTCAAATCTATCATTGTTTTTATGGGTCTCATGAGATGATAAGCAGAGCATGGCAGGAAGCTAGACAGACAATCGACTTTAGGTTTGATCATTAAATATTTTAACGACTTGCAGATGTGAAGAGGAGACTTTTCAATTTCCTATAAGGACTGCTTTGAGTCTGCAGTTTATTTTGTAATCTTGTATTTTGTCCATTCGATGAGGTCGTACACAACCCTCAAACGTATTTATCATTTACTAGGACTCCAGATTTATACTGCAAAAAAATATTTTCTTAATTCGATTTTTGTCTTGTTTCCAGCCAAAATATCTAATAATTCATAAATCAAGAATGATTTTGTTTACAAACCATTTTTTTAAACAAGCTAAATAATCTGCCAATGGGGTAAGAAAAATAATCTTGTTTTCTGTTTGACCAATTATCATGAGAAAAGTAATTTGAACTCTTTATGAAATCTGGACACTTACCTGAGTTGCTGTTTGGAATTCCCAATTGGATCTTTCTGTTGGATTATCCTGCGACAGTAACGACTGTTTAAGCAATCTTCCTTTAAGTTATGTTATAACTTAATTCTATAACTATTATTATAGTTATAACTATTCAAACACTCCACCATCATCCCCGTCCCAAAGAAACCCAAGATAACAGGACATGTTCCTGTGTGGCTCAGTGGTAGAGCATTGCGTCAGAAGCGCAAAAGGTTGTGGTTTCGATTCCCAGAGAACACACATACTAATGAAAAAAATGTATAACCTGAATGCAATTGTAAGTCGCTTTGGATAAAAGCGTCTGCTAAATGCATAAATGTAAATGACTTAATGACTACAAACCTGTGGCTCTAACATCTGTGATCATAAAGTCATTTAAAAATATTTTGGCTTATCTGAAGGACATCACTGGACCCCTGCAGTTTGCCTACAGATTTGTGGATGATGCAGTCAGCATGGGACTGAACTTCAACCTGCAAGACCTGGACAAATCAGGGAATTATGTGAGAATCCTGTTTGTGGACTTCAGCTCAGCTTTTAACACCATCATCCCATCACTCCTCCTGCCCAAACTAACTCAGCTCTCCATCCCCACCTCCATCTGTCAGTGGATCACCAGCTTCCTGACAGACAGGCAGCATCTAGTGAGACTGGGAAAATACACATCCAGCACCCGTACGATCAGCACTGGAGCTCCTCAGGACTGTGTTCTCTCCCCACTGCTCTTCTCTCTCTACACCAACGACTGCACATCTAAAGACCCCTCTGTCAAGCTCCTGAAGTTTGCAGACAACACCACACTGATCGGCCTCATTCAGGACTCAATTGGACTTCAGGAGAAACCCCCCCGCTCTCCCACCACTCACCATCATGAACAGCACTGTGACTGCAGTGGAGTCATTCAGATTCATGGGCGCCACCATCTCCCAGGACTCAAAGTTGGACAATCATATAGACCCCATTGTAAAAAAGGCCCAGCAGAGGCTGTACTTCCTTCACCAGCTGAGGAAGTTCAACCTGCCACAGGAGCTACTGATACAGTTCTACTCTGCCATCATTGAATCTGTCCTCTGCACGTCAATAACTGTCTGATTCAGCTCAGCTACAAAATCTGACCTCAGAAGACTATGGAAGGTAGTCCGGACTGCTGAGTGAATCATTGGCACAACCTTCCTCACTCTCCAAGAACTATACTTATCCAGAGTGAGCAAAAGGGCTGAAATCACTCTGGACCCCTCACATCCAGCACACTCCCTCTTTGAACTGTTGCCATCTGGTTGACGCTACAGAGCTCTGAGCACTAGAATGGCCAGATACAGAAACAGTTGTCCTCAGGCAATCCATCTCATGAACACTTGACAATAAACATGGAACACACAACATTATTATACATTATTTATCCATCATACATACTTATTTACATTTCAAATTTGCACCTAACATACCTGTACATACTAAATTGTCTATTTTGTATATTGGTTTTGTGCTATTTTTGCATTGTCAATTTTGTATATTATTATTTTTATTATCTGTCTTGTCTCATCACTGTCCTTCTGTCGCACTGTGGAGCTTCTGTCACCAAAACAAATTCCTCATATGTGCAAACATACCTGGCAATAAAGCTAATTCTGATTCTTATAAACACCCTTTGTAGTGCTTTATTATTCTTTTAGTTATTGAGCAGTTAATGAATCGGAAAAAAAAATTGTCGTGAGATATCTGTGAATTTAAGTGACAAATGGTTTTATTTTCAGCAGATGAGCACCATAAACACAGTGTATTCTGTAAGAAATTCCAAGTTTAGATAATATCCGTCTTTGGTTGTTTTTACTCTGATTTAACTCTTTGGTAATCCAGGTCTTCTGCATCCTCTTCAGTTTATTTGCAGGAAATGAATGGACTAATTCTGGTGCAATCTGGTGAAACGTAAGTAGCTTTTCAACCAAGGGCCAAGCAAAGCCACTGCAAATCCCAAAGCAACACATTTGTAAATGGAAATGCTGAATTGAGAAGATACAAAATTTGTTATCAACGTTCACACTTGTGTGTCACCTGCAGGATATCCAGCTCGATTTTCCCAGTGCTCTTCTTATCGAATGTTTTAAATATTTCTGTGAAGAGCACAGATGAAAATTTTACAGTGAACCAGCATTAACAATTAATTGTATTCCTATTCATAGCTATTTATTTCAGGTAATTTAAAACATTGAACTGGATAATCTTTAGCCATACTTACTGAAGAGCATTTCCAGGCGAATCAGGCAGCCAACAAAGCAATCAAAGTCAATGGCGTACTGCTGATTGGCATAACGTGAGATTATCACCTCAAGTACCTCATTTTTCAGCTGGAACCCTGTGGAGAAAAGCAAATACAACCAATAATGCACAAGAGATGAATGACTATGTTGTCCTCAATGGTCTGGGTAACCGTATTACCTGCTTCTTTAACTGCATCTCTCATCTCATGGGAACTTATAGTGCCTGAGTTGTCTGCATCGTGCTTCTTAAAAACCTCCTGGTGAGGTATGACATAAAATCCACATTAAGTATTTCAAATCACTAAATACAATGAAGAATTTATCTGAAATTTAGAGCCCACAAAGTTGTTGCTCTGTGGTAAGGATGCACAATATATCTGTATTTTATCAATTATAAGCTGATACACTGAACAAAAAGTGATACTAATTTTTTTTAAGGTAAGTGGTTGCAAACTATTTATTAGCTATATTAAAAATAAAAACATGTTGAAAGTTAGTCAACTAAATTTGTTTATTTAAATGTAGCTAAAATAAACTGATTGCAGCCTTAAAAAATTGAGTAAACTCAATCATTTTTTTCAGTGTATTACTGATTTTTCATTTTTAATTTATATAATTGATCTAAAATATATATTATACCAAATATTTCCGGATCTTTATCCACAGTATATGAAACTCCACAAGGCCGAGTTTCCACTGCCATCTTTCTGGAACAAGGTCAAGGGTTATAGAAGGGTTATCATGATTAATTTGGTTGCTGTGTTTGTAAAATGAAAGGACTCTGTTGAGAATATTATTCACAATTAAAGAGAAATCAAAATTTCCATTATCTTTTGACATAAAAAAGTAATTGTACTATGAAAAACATCCTGTAAGTTTCAGAACTCAAAACTTTCTCAGTAGTCTAAAAACAGATTTAGTTCAAGCGTAGTTCAGGCAGAACACGGCCTGATTGCAGCATCAGCTGACGCTCAGCTGGCGCTCAGCTGATCGTAACTCCTCCCACTACAATTAATAAGATATAAAAGTTCATCCGTACTCACATTTGCCATAGTCTGTCGCACAGACATGCGCTTAGTCAGCCTTGAGTTCTGTTGCACAGGTGCATGCTAAAACAAGTTTTAGTCTGTCGCATTGACAAACAAGTCAGTTCACAGATCTGTCACACAGACATTCCCTTTTTTCGCTCAAGACAGTTTCAAAACGCTAATCCGTTACACAGATACTCGCTTAACAGTCTTCTAGTTTGTCACAAACACTCACTCAGGACAGCTTTCAACGAATTTAAAGGATGTTGACCTTTCAGATTTCGCTTCATCAGATTCCGGACGTGTTTAAACAAACGATTCACCGCATCGACCAGTATAACGTAATGCGGCTGATTCGGATCTCAAGAACAACTCAGTCAAGATCGGATCTCCCTGCATGAAGACATTGGACATCATTAAGAAGATAAGAATCCTCAACAGATGTGAATATACTTCACTCTCCATTCATCCGAACGCATTTCATGAAGCTAAGATAAGATTAGGAGGTATTTGTAGGAGGTACAAACCAAAGTTCCACTGATGGTTCGAGGACAGTGATTGAGGAAATTCAGCAGTTTATCAACCTTGTGAGCATAGTCGTCACTGATGGAGGGACATAGGCTGAATCAACAGCCGAATAAGGAAGTTCAACGGAGACATAGAGACAGGCTTTCCAAGAGACCTGGAAGACACTGGCATCCAATGGGACGATGTGGATAACGTGGCCATGGATTGAATACTTTGGAACATCTTGTTGCCCGCTGGGCCAAGACCTGATCTGATAATGGTTTAATCTCTGCCAAGAAAGAAGCTACTCTCCTTAAATAATAAGGCACACCACCTCTCCTAACCATTCAGAGAGTGCTCTCCCTGAATGATCTTAGAGCCGAACTATTACAGCTTTGTGTTGGGGGGGGGTCAAACCTCAGTAAGGTTTACCTGTGGATAAGCTCAGAATCTGAACCATTCAGAGTGAATCCTGCCACCAAATACAAGTTCAGGACCTCTACAATTACCAGGACCTGACTTGAACAGAGTGGTCCTGATTGAAATCAAGTTTGAGTGACGAATGGAGATAAAGCGTAGCTCAGGCAGAACACGGCGTGACTGCAGCATTAGCTGCTGCTCAGCTGATCATAACTCCCCCCACTACAATTAATAAGATATATAAATGAATCCGTACTCATGCTTGCCATAATCTGTTGCACAGATATTCTCTTACCCTCCTCCATCCCCAACTCATCCTTATGAAAATACATGGTCACTAACTGCTCGCCCACGGAGATATATAATTTGACCATCTCATTGTTAAATCGTCCAAATTTATTCCGAACTGTTTACTCTACTTGGAATATACAACTGTTGCATATAAAATATCTGGCAATTGCTTAGGCTTTGGGTGGGGGGGGTTCAAACCTCAGTGATGTTTGCCCATGGATAAGCTCAGAATCTGAACCCTTCAGAGCGAAGCCTGCCGCCAAATACAAGATCAGGACTTCTACAATATTCTGACTTGAACAGAGTGGTCCTGAACTTATATTAAAGTCAGTCTGCTAAAACGACCGTTTGTCTAATGTGCCACTCTATGGCGTAATAGTGAGGCTAAACACCACCTCCGCAGCGGAAGATCAACGCCTACTTCAACATCACTGCCTGTTTAGCCCCGCCCAATGATTTGCACATTGAGTAAATAACAAGAGAGGCAAACACAGGTCTACACAAAACCTAATAATGAAGACGGCTCCGAAGACAAGAAGATGCTGTGCCAAGTTGTGGAAAACATTTTTTTTTACCTAAATCACAGCAGTGTCCATCTGTAAAGGATGTGGGCTGTCAAAAGCTGCTTTCACACCATGTCATACTCTGAGCTGAATTATGTGTTTCTATGGTAACACTATCAACGTGCTCCAGAAGTCATAATGACCATAGATATGTACATATCTATGATAATGACAACTTGTATGCTCGGAATGTTCTGAGACTTACGACTTGGATGAGGCACTACCTCTGAGGATACTTTACACTATAATAAACTGTCATGTACTACTTTTGTAAATGCTTAAGACCCCGTTTTAATTTGAAAACTCTGCAGTTAAGTTTAGACCAATACGGAAACTTTGAAAAATGATGGCATGGCTGCCCACAATCTCTCTGCGTATCCTTGACGACTGTGTAAACAATAACATCATGCTCATTGTTTTACCCATAGATATGTATAGGTAGATTCCTCATTTGACTGCTCCAAGCATGTAGACACGTCCGCCATTTAAATAATAGGGAATCTACCTATACATTTCTATGGTTGTACCTGCAAGAATTGTAAAATGACATGCGTTTTCGGTTGTGTAGTGTAGACAAAGATCATTTCTGAAGTGCAGTGAAAATGCCAGTGTAGATGAGGATCGTTTTCAATTGATCCATTCATATGATTCAGTGAGGTAAGGATACATCTAGCAGGCTGATAATGTGGCGACAGGTTTCCTTACTAAATCCATCTGTCTTCAGATCAGTTTCTGTGTGAAATACCACAACATTTTGAAAATGACCAGAACAGATTATCGAGGTAATTTCAAATCAAATTTAGATATACACTTAAATAAATTTGAATAAAACCAGAACAGCGTATTTTTCTACCCTTCGAGGTAACACTGTCCAGGATCTTCTGTAGTTCAATCACAGACACCTCTGAGTCCTACGGATTGAAGACAAGATCAGAAGATCAACAAGATCAACACAAGATCAAGATCATTAGGAAATGTTATCGACCCAACCCAAAACTGAAAATGACCAGCCATGTGACTTACATTTCCAGCAATCTGATTGAAAAGGTGTTTAAAATGTGGGTCCACATCACTTTCGGATATGTATTGCTGGGAAACAAAAAATTATCATTAAATAAAGAAAAGTATTTTTTTATTTTATATGGGGTATATCTGAATTTATAGAAAATGTATTTCTAATAAATCATAATACACGCTATGTTTATAAATAATAAATTCACCTTTTTCACATCTGCAATGATATCCGTATCCATCGGGCTGAGATGAGAGTAAGAAACATCCATCATGCATTTATGTGCAAATAGAAAAATGCTTAGGGTACAGTAATGACTTATTTGTCTGACAATCAGATAGAAACCAAATGTCCACTCAAGGCAGAACAGAACCTAGGCAACATCAACATCACCACCATGTGGTCTAAAATGAGAACTATATC
Organism: Gymnocypris eckloni scoliostomus; assembly: GCA_027564155.1. Lineage (NCBI taxonomy): Eukaryota > Metazoa > Chordata > Actinopteri > Cypriniformes > Cyprinidae > Gymnocypris > Gymnocypris eckloni. Next base: position 5,887,130 of record CM050427.1, read on the forward strand.
AACTATATATGCTGAAGTTTACACGTTGGGACACTTAAATTGGGACAAACCTGGCAGCAGCCTCTTTCTCTGTGAACACACGCAGTATGAAACCCCCTTTACGATGTGGGTCGAACGTGGAGGGGATGATGACGTATTCACCTGGAGGCAGTTTGAAGCGCTCGCTCACCTCTCGCAGGTTGAGGAAGGTGTTGCTCCCTGCAATGGACTGCTGACGCAGCAGCACATCAGGGCCGAGATGAATGTTATTGCGACCCATGATCTGCAAAACAAACACAGATGGATGAAATGGCATCTGAAAACTTGTAAAGGTTTTTTCATTTAACTGTATTATGTGATTCCCCAAAGCGACATGATAGAAAAAATGGGTGGAAAAATAACATTTTAATGCTTTAGGGTGCACATGTCAAATTGTCTCATTCGCTTGCAAAACAATTTTTCACGTAATACACTTTAAGTTCTCTTACAAAAGGATTGCTTTTCTTTAAAAAAAAAACACCTCATATTATTTCCATCACAAAAACTTTGCCAATGAATACAAAGTTTCTTAGAGGAACACAAAAGGCATTGAAATATATTTGTCTTCCTTTTTTTAACCATCATCATGTCTCTTTAGAATCTCTGTATATCATAAAAATGGAAGAACAACTGGTTACGTTTGTGGTGTTTAGTTACTCTTATGTACAAACATCTTGAGTTAATACACACCTCATCTGGAACCTGAAAAACATAAAAGAATATTGTATCATTCAGTGTTCAAATTCATACAATTCACCATAAAAATATTCTGTTATTTAGTGGTAATGGTGATGGTTATGTCACTGGAAAAGTGTGGTAAATAAACTGCAACAGTTCTGGAAGTAAAATGACATTATTTTAACATTTGAAAACAGACCTACCATGATCATAGAGGCAATTAATAGATATTTCAACTTTAAGGAAAAAAAATATTTCCAAACTCCAGGTGAAGAACTACACTAGCCATGAATTGCTTCTTTAAAGTTTGAAATGTTGTGATTAATCTTGGAGCAGGTTGGTCTAGTTCAGGACTCTTTGAAGAAATTGGAGAAAATGAATGGGAAAAAACACCTCTGGAGTTGGTGGTTCTGTTGGTTGTGGTGTTGATGGTAATGTTGTCTGTGATATTAATAGTTACCTTATAGATAGCGAAGCCAATGGTGTTCAGGTCCCGTCCAAAACGTTTGTCTTTACGACCATCTTTCTGCATCAGACCCACTAAGATCGTGCAGCCGTCCTCTCCATCATGAGGATCATCATCTTCTTCCTCCAACTTGATCACATACTGAGGGTTTGAGCAGAATGTAGCTGGAGAGAAGGAACCAAACGGTCAAACCATGGATAAAAAAAGCTTAAACAAACCTAGTTTCAAGCACATTGTGGTTGATTTAATTTACCTGGGTTGTTTCTGCAGCCCCCTGCAGTAGATCCCACCCTCCAGTTGCCTTCAAACTGGTTGTAGTTCCAGTAGCTCACATCTTCGCTTGAAAGAGTGTCTGGAGTCAGATTACAGATCTCCAACTTTGAGAACTGCTTTATGAAGTCTGAATACGCCATCCTGATAGGACAAGGAAGTTTGGTCAGTATTCGTCAACACATTGGTTACGTTTTTAGGGTTCAAAGCTCAAGTTCTTTTACCAGAACTCTCCATCTTCGCCAGAATAAACCAATTTAGCTTTCTCCTCTGGTTGGATGCTATTCCACTCTTTGGAACTGAAAAAGACCAGGGAAATATTTTACAGGACATTCAAGACTGATGTTGAAGGAGTAAGATCTGTTTAGGGAAACTCACTTGTCACTCCAAGGGCCCGTCCACTCCACCTGACCCCACGGGTTCCTGATACGCACCAGTTGAACAAGACAGCCATAGGAATTAACCTGTAAGTAGGATGACAGCCATTTGAATTCCTTTGTGTTTTTCCTATCAAATCCATATTTCAGTTTCAGTGCCAGTTTCTGACCTCCTCTGTGCCCGTGATGGAGTAGGCATGACCCTTCACCAGCTTCAGACTCGTCACTGCCTCTGACTCATATGAACTGGTAATCTGCTCAATGATTATGAAATAAATCAGCTTTGCATCACAGAAATAAATTACATTTAAAAAAAGTTGTATTACTTCAGAAAACAGTCATTTTAAATAGTAATATTTCACAATATTAGGACTATGGTTTTTACTATATTTTGATCACATAAACCCAGCTTTGGTGAGCATGAGAGACTTCTTTCTGAGCCCAAACATTTAAACAGTGTGTAAGGCTGGATGGTATGATGGTATATTATTTATATACTGTAAGTGTGTATCATTTGAGATATTGCTTTATCGTTTATTTCGCGTTATGCAAATATATCGAATAGCGCACTTACAAATTATATACACCTGACCTAGGAATGAAAAAGAAACAATCATGAATGAGAAAAACACAGAGTGGGACAAGCTTTATATTAAATATAGTTCCATTTCAAGTCGGTCTCTCAACATTGTGTAAAACGCTAGGGGAAATCCCTTTCTTAAAACATTCCTGAAGCCTTATTAAATCACGCAATTGCACTGCAATAGCCAATGTCATTTTGAGATGCTTGCTACATGGAGTATTCACATAAACGCATTTGTAAATGTATGGTTGAAAATGCCTCAGGTTACATATGTTTCCCCGATTCTTCAAAGGAACGGTAAGATGCTTTGAATATCATGTGTAATCAGTCCAAATGATGGGCGAGACGTCACAGGCGGAGTGATGTAATGACCAGCTGGTATAAAATCACGTGCGATGCAGCCGGCATCAGCTTCAAGGAATGAAGCAAAACGCTGGCAGGGATGCAGGAAGTGTGGCACTGAGACGCAGAGCTTCATTCCTTCGAGGAACCAGGGTTTCATACGTAAACAGAGGGGTTCCTCTTCAGGAACTTGAGCTATGTCCGGTAAGATGCTTTGGGGAGCGAGATGCCCACGCTGCCAGACTTCCAAGTCCCTGCCCTGTGTGTATCCCTCAGGAGCACGATGAGGGCGAGAGAACGGAAGAGCCTGGAGTGGCCCACATATCGAGGCCATAAATCCTGACGAAGGTCAGGGGCGTGAATCAACACACAGCGTTGCAGTCTGTGAGAAAGGCCTTGGACTCCGAGTTAAATGAGCTCTTACTCCTATTGGCGAGGGTAGCTGAGAGAATTGAAAATAAATATTAAGGGCATCCACAATCCATAGGCTGAGGGTCTGCTTTGTAGCCAGCAGACCTCTCTTAGGGGGACCGTAGCACACTAGCAATTGGACCGCCTTTCTCTACAGGGCAGCTCTGTGGACATATGCGTCCAGTGCAATTGTGATTTTGCTGGTCAGGCTCCTACGGGGAGGAGGACAGAAAGCCTGCAGTACTATAGGCTGTGGTGCTGAGGAGGGGACCTTCGGAACATACCCTGTTCTAGGGTATAGAAAGGCTTTGGCCATGCTGGGTGCAAAGTCCATATGAGTAGGGGCCACTGAGAGGACCTGAAGATCCCCCTCTTTTTTAGAAGATATCGCCAACAGAAATGTTGTCTTTAGAGTGAGATGGCGATCAGAAATCTCCTCGATAGGCTTGAAGGGAGGCCTACAGAGAGCCTCGAGCAGCACCACCAGGTCCCAAGGTGACACACGGGACTGGACTGAGGCCTCAGCGCACCGCGGAGGAAACGTGTAACCAGGGTGTTTCTGCCCATTGACTGTCCACCAAGAGAGGTGTGGTAGGCCGATACAGTGGAGCTGGATGAACTAGAGAACTGCTGTCTCCTGAGAAGCGAAGAGGTCCACCTGAACCTGGCCAAACATTCTCCAGATTTGCTTCACCACATCTGGGTGAAGCATCCATTCCCCGGACCTCAGCCCCTGTCTCAACAGGATGTCTGCTCCCATATTGAGAAGCCAAGGGATATATACCGCTCTCAATGAGCGGAGTCTCCCTTGGGCCAACACAAGGATCTGGCGCACCAGCCTATACAGGGGGCGTGAGTACAGACCTTCTTGGTAGATTCTATAAGCGACCCCCGATGTGCTGTCGGTGCGCACCAACACATGGTGATCTCTCAGGTCTGGGAGGATATACTTCAGTGCACCCAACACGGCCAGCATCTCTAGGCGATTGATATGCCGTGTGAGATGGCGACCACTCCACAGACCACAGACAGGGTGGCCACTCATGACCGCTTCCCTACTGGTGAGGGAACCGCTGTGAAAACCGTTCCCCTCCAGCGGGGGCTACCCTCATAAGCCATGGGCGTCAGGGCTTCTTCTAGGCCTTCTTGGCCTGAAGCATGGCCTGCAGGTCTGTCTTTGGCTTAGAAGCGCTGCTTGCCACCTCGGTCCCGAGAGGAGGAGCGCGAGTGGCGACGCTCTGTCTCTGTGCCCACAATCTCGAAACCTCAGTGTGGAGATCAGGGAAGAACGGCAGGCTCCGTGTCGGAGGTGATCGCTTTGCTCGCAGAAAGCGTTCACCAAGTTTGCTGTTCTGCAGCTCAGTATGCTCCTTGGCCGGGCCAACCTGATGTTTAGTTTGGCCACAGCACGAGTCATCACCTCAAACAGCTCCTCATACTGGGGTGACACAGGAGGCGGAACCTCGACACTCTCGCACTCACCCTCCTCGGAGGATGAAAGATGAAGTGCCGAGCCCGCGCCCCGGGGGGAAGTAACCACCGATGGCTTCCAATCCAGGGGAGCTGCCGCCGAATCTGATGGGTGGGGAAGAAGATAGAGACTCGCTGGTCTCCAGTCCCTCCATCAGATCCAATTGCAGGACAGACAACTCTAAATAAGACTCACAAACATAAAGTTTGGACAAACACACACAGAGCGCTTTTGCTGAATGACAAAAGGCTGATGTTGGCTGCATCGCACGGGCTTTTATTCCAGTTGGTCATTACGTCACCCTGCCCGTGACGTCTCGCCCATCATTTGGACTGATTACACACGATATTCATGCTGGAGACGTTCCCCAAAGCATCTTACCGGACGCAGCTTGAGCTCCTGAAGAGGAACTGGATGTGTTTCACTATATTGGATCTGTGCAGTCTGTCTTAAAAAGAAAGCAGCTTAATTTAATTTACTAGATGTTAAATAAGCCTACTGTAGCTGAAAAACAAGTTTATTTAACTTGTATTTTTGTTCTGTTGTGTCTGTAATTTGTTTCTTTGTTCTTATTTTTAATTAAAAAAGTAAAAATAGCTATATGAATATGCATTTTTATAGTGAAATAAAATGTCTCATACCGTGAAATAAGATTTTGGTCATATCCCCCACCTCTAGTAGTGTGTGTGTGTGTGTGTGTGTGTGTGTGTATACTGTATGTTGGACAATATAGTGGTTATCAGCTTCAAAATACAAATAATTATTATTAGCCAACATGTTTTATCAGTGAATCCCTACTTATTATGAATTACAGCAATGAAAATAATTGTCACACTTGAAACTCTTTAATGTGAGCCATAAGTGTGAAAATATTTTATATTTCCAGACACAAAACCCTCATGGGTGAGTCAAACCTATTTGCATATGTGGCAAGTATTCTTTGCAAGTCACCTGCAAAACATCTACAAAGAACATGCAAATTGTTCGGTTTCACAAGGAAATTAATATCCTGAATCTTCGTAAATACTGTAAAAGCTTAGGTGTCTAAACCATGTTTTTAACTAGACTACAGACCACAGTTATAAGTTTCAAATTATGTGAAATAACAGAAACGAAATGTGACTCACATCAATAGAGCAGCCCAGTAATGATCCCAACGTCAATGCTTTCTGCATGAGCTTAAACAGGTATGGAGGAGCTTTGCTCAGCTCATAGCTTTCAGCGACGCCTCCAGTGAAATCCTCAAAACCCTCAGTGGTTGAACCTCCAGTCAGAGCTTCATATGAGCCATTAAGCCTTCAAAATATGGGAATAATCAGCGCCACTGGTTGGTCATGTCTTGGATTTGTGACATGGTGTATGAACATTGTGTTTTGTAGGCTGTGGTTGTGACACGTGTTTACCAACTGTTTCAGATGACTCGGTATCTTATTGTTCAGGATAGCAGTTTAGGTTAGTATAGCAGGTAATTTATGATGAATAAACACATACACTTACTTTGCATAGGCCTTTTCCAGTAGGGCGCTCCAGAACTCAGAACCCTCGGCTGACTGGACAAACAGCAGCTTCCCATCTCTGGTGGGTAGTCGGTCATCAATGACAACATCCACCCAATCACCATATTGCCAGAACTGAGAGATGCGAACAACAACAATCAGTCTGATAGTGTCCCCTTAATTTATCTTCGGAATTCTAATAGGGTTATGTGTTATAATTAGTGGTGGGTCGTTATCGGCGTTAACGTGCTGCGTTAACGTGAGACTCTTATCGGGCGATAAAAATATCGCCGTTAATCTATTCTCAAAGTTGGGTTGGGAGCTGGGTCTACTACTAAGCTATGATGACTTTCACCCTGATATTTTAGCGGCGGATGTATACCTAGCCGAATTGCACTGTAGGGGGCGAACGAGTCTTGAACTAGAGGCTCGTGTCCGTGATGGACAGATTGTTAACGGCTGGTCTATGTGGTAATACAATAGGGCAGGACATCCAAACACTCACCTATCATTCATCAACCTCAAATATGGCTTTTCATCTGAAAGATGTATGTAGTAGCAACTTTACATGGCCGCTCAATATGATGTTAACCTAGAGAAATGTGCGCTATTGAAGTGTTTGTGTGACAGCGTTTGCTGCAGGACAGGCTCCGGCGCTCACTTGCTCTTAAAATCTCCGTCATTTTTGGTCATACAGATAACCTAATACATCTTTCGAATCTGTAAAGACTCTACGTTTATTTGTGTGCACTCAGAATAACAACGAAGCGTTCGCTTTTAAGCAAACAGGATGTGCTTTAGGTCTCATGTGAACTTGAGCGAGAAACTTAGAAAAATATATCTATAGAGAGTGAAATGTCTAAAAATAGAAGACGTGTGTGTTAGCATGGATGATTTACATGAAATTTAATCTGTGCAACACTGTGCATAAGATGGCTTTCAGTTCAATATAATAACAAAAACGACATTTTGGGTTTTATTCAACTAATAAGGTGCACGCTGTAATCTGTACTATATTTTTACTGTAATTGACAGTTATCGGCAAAAAAACAAACAACAACACGGGAGTGGAGGGAATGGGAGTCATTCTTCCGGGAGTGGAACGGACGGATTTTCCTCCAGTTTTTCGTGGGATTGGGACGGGAAGAGATTAAAGTTTGTGATGCATTTTGGAAACAGGAGATGAGCCCCTGGTCTAATCGCCATCTGGCTTGAGAAACCCGTTCTCAAAGACTTACTTTTAGTCATTATTTGGGTAGCACACATATTCTGAATGCCTTCGGCAGAATTCAAATGAGCCATTTTAATCTAGATTAATTCCAAGATGAATATAGATTAATCTAGATTAAAAAAAATTAATCTATGCCCACCACTAGTTATAATTAATACTCACATGAAGTCCAAAAGTCTGAGACCACTAGTGAAAATAATTTTGTATTTTTTCTAATATTATGTGATTTTTTTTGTGACTTTTCCTCCAGGTTTTCAATCCCAGATATTTAGTGTGGTCTCAGACATTTTGATTCCACTGTATGTTCTGACCTGAAAGTGAAAGATGCCGGCGTAGTCCTCTAAAAAACTCTGTCCAGGTGGAACTACACGTTCCAGAATTGCATTATCCAGAGTTAACGATGCAATAGCCGCCAGCAACCAACAGTCACCTGCCAATGAATCAAATTGCCATTATACTTCTGCATTGAGCTCATTGTTTTATGCAAACTGACTTCCAATTCATTTGTTACAGGTATAGCCCTCAAGGATCAACCTGAGCTTCCATGTTTTGCTCAAAGCGGATCCTGCATGTATACATCTTGCTCAATGGTGGTGGTGTTTGGACCTCTGTGAGGTTTGAACCTACAACCTTGAAGCTTACCTTCAAGCATAGGTTTTTAACCACTCCCATTTCTCACAATATGCTTTTCCACGACACAAGAAATTATCGTGCATTGTGAGGTAACTTTAATTAGTGGTTGCTAAAGCTAGCATCACCATTATTGTTGTTCATACTTTGTTCTTGTCCACTTTCCATGACAAGATTATATGGATGTTAGAAGTTTTTCATGGAACCATAAATGTGAATAAAGAAATTTATTTTTCAGAGTAAATGATACCTCTTTGTATGCCTTCTACTTTATGCTTTTTTTTAACCAAAACTGATGAAAAAAATGGAAGGAGGCACTGAGTCATATCACTTCTGTTTCAATTGAGTTCAATCCATTTATTCCGGAACTTCATGTATAATTTTAACTGGGCAGTGTTTTTTTTGTTTAACGTTGATAGTTAAATGTTAAAATTAATTGTCATTTCATGTGTTTTTTTTATTATTATTACCACATAAGCCACACATGTATAACGATTATATTTGTTGTTTCAAGGATATTAGCAATGCACAATATGAGTCTGTGTGGGTTTGGAGTGGAGGACAGTTTACTCATGTCAACATAAAGCAGCCACACCAGCAGATAGAGGTAACTAAATCCCTCATTCACTATAGTAATTCATAATAAAAATATCCTGAAATTCCATATTCATCACGTTTTTTTTTCTGACTTAATCTGTTGTTAGTGGAACTTGTAAATAATTTATGAATTATGCTACAGGCCATCATTCTGATCAAAAGGCTTTTTCTCACCTAAAGCTCCTTGGCAGATGTCTGTCCGCTTGGCACCGTCCACAATGAACTCAGGGTTTGAGCAGAGCTCCTGAGAACAATATGAGAACAATTAGAGGGGATAGTGTTACGTTTTGTAAAGGTACACCTTAATGAAAATATAGCTTGTATTTGCTCTTAGCTCAAATTTCAGTTTAACTAATGTGCTGCGGCTTGAGTATTCATAAAAGAAAAAAATACAGATAAAAAGCATCGTATTTAAATATCAATGCAAATTGTTGAGCAGAGAGTCTGCATGTTTTCAGTATCAACACACACATAAGATCATCGTCACACCCAAAGAGAAACCTGAGCTGCCGTCGGTTACCATAGCGAGCATATTGTGCACACGCATGAAAACCTATTCACAAACACACAGACATAACAATACATGTTTTGTATCTCCGAAAAAGTACTGTTTGTTTGATTTTTCTTTCTTTCATTGTATTATTTATGTATATAGTCATTGGACTCTTTTGAAGTTATTGGACTCTTTGGACCACTTTGGATTTATTAAGATTTTAAGGCAGCGATTAAACATAGGTTTTCTTTAATAATTACTACACACAAATATAAATAATTCAATAGTTGCATTAATCAGTAAAACTCTTTCAATTGTACCTCATGAATGCAAATATCACCTTAAAGACTTAATTGATTTCAAATAGTTCTGAATAAATAGAAAAATAGATAATTAAAAGTCTGTTCAATGCAGTAACATCTAATTTAACTTTTTTTTTCTTTGTGAACATTTTTAATAATGTTATTATTATTCAATTTTTATCATTTCATGATAATGAAAAGCATGACAAAACAATATGATTATACATATATATATATATATATATATATATATATATATCACTGTTTGTAATATTTATGTTTATTTTAAATGAATATTTAATATTGATATTACTATTTTATACTGAATTAACCTCACTATACTCTTTAAATAACCTCACTACTTAGAAAAATAAATTTTTGCATTTAAGTAATTGGTTAAAAGTAATTTTTATGTTCATGTCGTAGAAATCAATTCTATAAAACAAACGAAGAACACAAAAGCACATCTTAATATTTACCTAAACTCCACCTGTGTGGAAGAATGAAAAAACACACTGCAGTACCTTAGGTCTCTTCCACTGCACCCCTTTGGTCTTGGAGGAATACCGCCCGAGTTCATTGTATCCCAGAGAGTCGGATTCAGCATGGAAGGTCGGGTCGCAGAACAGGGTTTTTTTCGCCAGACACTCCTGCTTCAGGGTCTGGTAGTCCTGCTTGTTGAAGGGAATCGCCTTCTCGTTTGTTCCCACTCCTTCTCCTCTATCCTGCCTCCTAGAAAGAACTTTAGCAATATTAGACATGCTGCTCTGTACTCAGGTTTCTCTGCTTGTGTACTGTGTGTTTCTATGAGACTGATGCTGGTTTTAAAGTGAGAGCTGCTGTATGGTAAAGCACTGAGGGGTGGAGTCAGACCCACCTGTCAACACATAGAGGCAGGCGTTGCTTTCATTCTGGTTTTACACATCATGTAATCCTGTGATGCAAAATGAACAATTCTCTAAATCATATTGTTGTAGATTCATTTTTAATAAAATGTAAACACTAGTTCATTTACTTTACTTGTAATTTACCAAACACCACACCCATGTGTGCTGGTTTAACATTCAAATTCAAAACCACAGACTTCATTGTGAATACAGTGCTTCCTAAAAGCTTCAACTTCCATTTCATTCAAAAGTTGTTTGGCTTCTTGCAGGTCTATCAAGTTTTAGACTCAGTTAACCATTTATATATGGATCTTGATTTGTGCATCGTCATGACAGAGCAGAAAACTGCCCTCCTCAAATTATTGTCACAAAGTGTTTAGAATGACACATATATACAATAGCGTTAACATTTGTGGGATTAAATGTTGTAGCTTATTAATTAGAAAGCAGGGTGTATAACATGGCTAGGGCTATGTCGTGTAGGTTTTATGAAATTTCAAAATCTTAGTTAGATACCACAAATCACCATTTTTTCCCCTAACAAACTTCAAAACATCAAATCACATGCTTAAATTAAGTCACCAGACATTTTGTTTTTGTTAATGCTTCGTATATTATAATATTTCTGTTTGTACAGTGTTAACTTTACTTAGGCTGTGTTTAAAGCAGGGGTCACCAAGTTCGGTCCTGGAGGGCCGGTGTCCTGCAGAGGGTCCAATGGGTCCAATTCATACATGTACATAACTTTCAGGATGTGGCGCATCCTTGGGAATAATCACATTGGATCTAAATTAAACTGCCTTTAAAATATGGCTTTCCAGAAGAAAAGTGGTCTCATGCCCCTATAGGGAGAGGGTAAGTTGAGCCACATGGAGTTAAACTGTTCCACTGAGGGCTGGACTGGTACACAATTACCACAATTACCGGGAAATCTCACACTCATCCAGGCCGTCCCATACACCCACAACAAATTCTGAAACCTGGACAACCTTATTAGCCTATTTGTATGACCATCACATAAAAAGGTATAAGTCTTTAGTCGGGGCGGTGGAAAATAATTAAAGCTTCTCTTTTGAACTGCACCTTCACTTCCTTTTTCCTTTTTTTTCAATTTCTCCAATTTCTCTGTCACTCCCTTCTTTATTGTACCTGTCACTTCTTTACTAGCAGGTCTGTTATTAACAGAACTGTGTTCACCTTGTTGCAAAACAACCACCGCATTGCAATTTGTTTGCACATGATGTTGTTATTACTCCTAAAATGACTTAAGATTTAACAAACCTATAATTCAAACAAATGTATTAAACAAAATTTCTAAAGTGCCTAAATGCCAAAATGAGTACATTGAAAATCCTAATACTGGCCACACTATTGTATTTTTGGGCAGACTGATATTTTAGTGTTGCTGTTTGCTCTTGCTCCCTCCCTTTCTATACAATAAATCTGTGTGAATATCTGCCTGCTACATTTATTAATGTAACTTTCCAATCGATAATGATGTCCTTTAGCACAGTATTCTGAATGATGATAATAATGGGGTGCTACTGACAGCCGTTTAATACTCAACTAGGTTAATAAAGACAAAAACTACAGTAGCGTATTACAGATGAATGTGAGGCGCTGTGCTTCCAGTAAAGACTAACCTATTTATGATTTATTATCGGTTTATTAGGGAATGCCACAATCGGAAATAGTCACTTTGGCACACTGGGAAGGCAAAAAAATTAAAATAATATTAATAATACTAATAAAACACAGGGCAGCAGGCCAAATCCACCGCCAGGCCAACGAGAAACGTCCCGTTGCTCCTAATGGCCAGTCGCGCCTGGAGCCACTGATTATTCTGAAATAAGACTGAATGTTTTCACCTCATGCTATATGAAAGGAAGATCATTTTTAATAAAAATGAATTGTTCAGATCGGCGTGTGAGCCTTGTGATGGACTGAGCATGTGAGCTTGAGCTGTGACTCAAGACGCTGGGTTAGGATCCAGCTCCCAGCAACCCTAATAAGGACTAAGAGGTTTGGATAATAGACCGAATGGATGGAAGTTTTATTTAAAGATACAACTTTGAAGGCATTTTTTATGTAAAATATTGAGCCTATTTTGCACTATATCAGTAGTGCCATATAAAAATATAAAAAAAATAATGAAAGGGTTAATTGCATATAATTAGCTCAATATCAATCAAAACATATGTACGGTGCTACATCCTGCTGATAAGAAATGGCTGAACCAACTTTGATATCCGGCAGATGGCGGTGTTGTGCAGCTAATCGACTTTAGAGCTTCATCGGTACCGTTAGGAAGAAAATGTCAGAATGAACGAACGCCTGAACGAATGCAATTTATGAGCGCAAAATAAGCTTATTTACACTTCAAAATCTATTATTAATTTAAAATTGAATTGACATGGCTGTTTCTCCACATGCCACTGCCAACTTAGTAATTGTGATCAAATAGAAGACTTATGTAAACAATAACTTACTTTAAAACACAAAATGCCTATTAATATAATTTTTAGTGTAATACTAAATGCAGCATCAATAACCCGTGATCAGTCAGACATGTTATTTTCGCAGTAGCTGTCTGTATTTATGTTAACGCACTTCTTCCTGTTCTTCACTGTGTGCGTAAAAATGCGCAATAACGCGTTCACGACAGCCTGACCACGCCTGGAAAGTTAGGGGCGGAGAGTCACAGTAAACTAAGTTGAAGGATCAAGACATTTTTTACATTTCTCAGATTTCTTGGGCTCTTCAGAAGTGGAAAATGTCGGGAGTCGCCTTTACCCTGGCCAAGAAGCGAGCGCAGGCTGCGGGGTTTGGGTCCAACGCCAATGCCACCAAATACCTCAACCAGGACTTTGAGGCGCTCAAGAGACAGTGTATCAGCGGAGGGACCCTGTTCTCAGATACGTATTTCCCAGCCGCACCCGAATCCCTGGGCTTCAAAGAACTCGGACCCAGCTCGTACAAAACCAGAGGAATAACCTGGAAAAGACCTAGGGTATGTTTTAGTATCACAAGTTAAATATAAAGGGCATCATTCGTTCACTAGTTAATGATTTAACGGGAAATCATGCACTTTTTATTCTTATTTAAGTTGCGTTATGTTGGACCGTTATCCGTCGCGTTCTTGCGTTTTGTTTGCTATTTTAATTACTTCTGTTGCTACATTCGTCAAAATTACGTCTTGGCTTCGTCTCGCTTTTTAGGGTCGCGTCGAGAGCGTTGCGTTTCAGCGGCGTAGCAAAACAGTCCAACTTTAAAACGTCTTCTCGTGACTAGTGTGGGATTCTAGAGGTGCATTCCAAACGTTCATTTAGAGCCAATAGTAATATATTTGTGTTTTGTAAATCTGTAAGTGACCATGGACCACAAAATGAGTCATAATGATCTTTTTTTTTTATTGAGGTTTATACATAATCTGGAAGCTGAATAAATTAGTTTTCCATTGATGCATGGTTTGTTAGGATAGGACAATACATTCTTAAAAAAAAGTTCCAAAACGAAAGTTAGGGAGGAGCCAGCCCATCTAATCTTTCAATCAACAGCCAGAGTAAATAAGCAGCTGCTTACCTCTCTCCAGTCTCAGTCGTTCCAGCATCCCTCCACCTCCCCAATCTCCACCTTCTTCTTAGGTACCTTGCCCTTTGTGATCACCTTATATCAAGTCCCTGGGGGTATCAGAGCACGAGCTGAATCTGCTTCATCGAGCCCCTCATCAGTGGACAGCAAGCCAAATAAGTTTACTCTATTTCCTATTCCTGATTATATGGGCAAACGAACTTGTTAAATGTTGCTTAAAAGGTTCTTCACAGCGATGCAAGAACCATTTTTGGTTCCACAAAGAACAATTCAGTCAAAGGTTCTTTAAAGAACCATCTCTTCCTTACCTTTTAATGACCCGAAGAACCTTTTTTCACCACAAAGAATATTTTGTGAAACAGAAATGTTCTTCAGATATTAAAGGTTCTATGGAACCAATTTCGTGAAGCACCTTTACTTTTAAGAGTGTATTTGGCTGAGATACAACTATTTAAAAATCTGAAATCTGAGGGTGCACAAAATCTAAATATTGAGAAAATCCATATGAAGTTCTTAGCTATGAATATTACTAATCAAAAATTAAGTTTTGATATATTTACGGTAGGACATTTACAAAATATCTTCATAGAACATAATCTTTACTTAATGATTTTTGACCCTAACAATGTATGGTTTTGTGGTCCAGGGTCACATATAATGTTTTGTCAATGATCCGCCCGATAATTATCCTAATAACACTACCAGCCTACTGTTGCTATGTTTACTGTAGCCGATTACTGTTTATTCATTTTCACCATGTGGTCAGATTAACAGCTGTTATTTTAATAAGTAAATATATTTTATGATTATCTTTGTATATAGACTCACATATGAATGAAATCTCGATGTTTTAATGTCTATATGCTTTCCTTTTCATATCTGATTATTAGCCTGATTCTGCATTTCAAACAGGGTGTTGTTGGTGTTTTTTGCAGGAGCTGTGCTCAAACCCACAATTCATTGTCGGTGGAGCTACACGGACGGATATCTGTCAAGGAGCTCTGGGTAAAAGATTAAAAACATTCATCTACCTGCAAGAAACAAATTTTGAGATTCTTTGTTAATCCTCCTGGTTTGACTAAATGTGAAGAACCTGTTAATTATACAGTCTGTGTCTCCAAGTCAACAATACAACTCACTGAGTCACAGATCTCTTCTCGCTCTCCTCTCCTTAATTCTTTAAACACAGGATACCTGCAAGTCAGTACAGTGTGCTTAACGTTTTAACTGCCTCTACCAGAAAATTAGCTTATAGCCGACTGTGGCACAATCAACACTGTATAAATGTTCTGTCAGATAACCTCAAATGTGCGTCGTTGCATTATAAAAGGTAACTAATTATTTACATCATTACTTTGAATGAAAAGTAAAAATTATGTTACTTTTACACTGGGATGCTCTTCTAAATCTTAAAAACATTTTTACTTTAGCAGTGCTGTTTTGGGGTCTAAACCTTTATTTAAGCCACCAGTGTAGTTTGTTAGCAACAACAAAATAGGCTGTGACGACAAACATGTGGGTTTAAAGTGACATAAGTGCATTTACACCTGAATGTTAGATTTTTGGTGTACATTGACTGAATCAAAACTGAATTCCACTGAATTGATTTGTTCTTTGAATGTACAGGTGCATCTCAATATATTAGAATGTCGTGGAAAAGTTCATTTATTTCAGTAATTCAACTCAAATTGTGAAACTCGTGTATTAAATAAATTCAATGCACACAGACTGAAGTAGTTTAAGTCTTTGGTTCTTTTAATTGTGATGATTTTGGCTCACATTTAACAAAAACACACCAATTCACTATTTCAACAAGTTAGAATACTTCATAAGACCAATAAAAAAACATTTTTAGTGAACTGTTGGCCTTCTGAAAAGTATGTTAATTTACTGTATATGTACTCAATACTTGGTAGGGGCTCCTTTTGCTTTAATTACTGCATCAGTTCGGCGTGGCATGGAGGTGATCAGTTTGTGGCACTGCTGAGGTGTTATGGAAGCCAAGGTTTCTTTGACAGTGGCCTTCAGCTCATCTGCATTTTTTGGTCTCTTGTTTCTCATTTTCCTCTTGACAATACCCCATAGATTCTCTCTGGGGTTCAGGTCTGGTGAGTTTGCTGCCAGTCAAGCACACCAACACCATGATAATTTAACCAACTTTTGGTGCTTTTAGCAGTGTGGGCAGGTGCCAAATCCTGCTGGAAAATGAAATCAGCATCTTTAAAAAGCTGGTCAGCAGAAGGAAGCATGAAGTGCTCCACAATTCCTTGTAAACGGGTGCAGTGACGTTGGTTTTCAAAAAACACAGTGGACCAACACCTACAGATGACATTGCCCCCAAATCATCACAGACTGTGGAAACTTAACACTGGACTTCAAGCAACATGGGCTATGAGCTTCTCCACCCTTCCTCCAGACTCTAGGACCTTGGTTTCCAAATGAAATACAAAACTTGCTCTCATCTGAAAAGAGGACTTTGGACCACTGGGCAACAGTCCAGTTCTTCTTCACCTTAGCCCAATTAAGACGCCTCTGACGACAACTGTAGCCAAATTCATTGACACGTCTGTGTGTGGTGGCTCTTGATGCCTGGACCCCAGCCTCAGTCCATTCCTTGTGAAGTTCACCCAAAATCTTGAATCGATTTTGCTTGACAATCCTCATTAGGCTGTGGTTCTCTCAGCTGGTTGTTCATCTTTTTCTTCCACACTTTTTCCTTCCAATCAACTTTCTGTTAACATGCTTGGATACTGGACTCTGTGAACAGCCAGCTTCTTTTGCAATGAATGTTTGTGGCTTATGCTCCTTGTGAAGGGTGTCAATGATTGTCTTCTGGACAACTGTCAGATCAGCAGTCTTCCCCATGATTGTGTGGCCTAGTGAACCAAACTGAGAGACCATTTGAAGGCTCAGGAAACCTTTGCAGGTGTTTTGAGTTGATTAGCTGATTGGCATGTCTCCATATTCTAATTTGTTCAGATGAATTGGTGGGTTTTTGCAGACTATTTGTAACTGTGGTAAAGCCCATTATTAATTCTACGAAGCCCTAACAATGAATTAAGTTCATTGTGAACATTGTTAACAAGCAAACAACTCACACAGAAAGTAATTCATAGAATAAGGGTGGGTCAGTATTTGAAGGGTGCTTTTAACCTAGTGCTCATTCCAGTGTACGTATTGTTAACTCAAACCAAAGCTAATAATACAGTGTTTGCTGAAATAAAATATATAACATTTTATGAAAAACATAAAAAATGCAAATTAGAAATGTTGCCATCCAACTAAAATAAAAAGCCAAATACTAAAATAAAAAAAAATACAAAACAAAAAAACATTAAAGCTAAATATATTTATTTTAAAATAGTTATAATAATGATAAAAATCACAACAAAATTGAATTAATTTTAGCTATCTATCTATCTATCTATATCTATCTATCTATCTATCTATCTATCTATCTATCTATCTATCTATCTATCTATCTATCTATCTATCTATCTATCTATCTATCTATCTATCTATCTATATCTGTCTATCTGTCTGTCTGTCTGTCTTATACCCATCCATCCATCCACTGTCCAAAAGCCTTAACAGTTTGGAGGACTTGGAGCAGCGAACTTCTATCTCTTTTCTATCTCAACAGTTAATTTACATTATATAGCTGTACACTAGTAATTTTACCCTCCCCTTCTATACATAATCTCACTTTCTTTTGCCTCATTCATTCCTGTCTGTTGTGTTTACCACTTACCAAATGGCTTAGCCAAACACATAATACAAACCATCCAAACCTAGAAACTAGCCAGAGGGATTTTGCTCACAACCGCTTTTGTTATTAAAGGCTGCAGTTAAAGAGAAAAACTTGGCTGTACTTCTCCGTAAAGTCTTGCATTAGAAACATGCACGCTTAATGCGATACATGTGTCAGACTGCAGGAAAAGCAGCCTGTTGTCTTTTGAGGAGGGTACGTTCAAGTTTCAAGTTCAAGTTTCTGTATTTTCTACATGCGTCTGCTGTCTCAGAGTTGCAGCTCATCACTTGGCGTGACACGAAAACCACAATGGCGCTCATTGGCTGCCTGGTTCGATCATGAGTTTCATTTGTGTCCCTCAAAATGTGCCTGTTGTTGCTTGTCTGCAGGCGTTTTGAGTGTCACGTTAAAAACATTTGGCAAAGTTTCATTTTGTATTCCAAATGCAAGTATATGTAGCTTCATTTCCATAACGATTAAAGATTTGAGTGAAAACAGGCCTGTATGTGGCTTTTTTAGCTACAAACCACAGAGCTATCGTAAACACAGTCACAGTCTCACTTCCCGTCTCTCTGTCTCTCAGGTGACTGCTGGCTGCTAGCGGCCATTGCCTCTCTGACCCTGAATGAAGAAGTTATGGCACGAGTGGTGCCCGCTGGACAGGGCTTCAGTGACAATTATGCTGGAATCTTCCATTTCCAGGTATCTGCAAGTTACACTGTTACAGTAAACGTGTCATTATAGTGTTACAATATAAAGTCATTAGCATGATAATGAACAACATGGACATTATTTTTGTGCAGTGGTTTGTCGCTCAGTACTTTTAAAACTGCATTAGAATTCAAAAATAAACAACACTCTTTGATACTGTGGTGGCAACATGGTACATTGATGGTATACCATGGAAACCATATTCATAGGCCAGGTATATTTACACACAAGGAATTTGTTATAGTGACAGAAGCTCCACAGTGCAAAGGTATGACAGGACACAGACAACAAAAGAACAATATACAAATAGGCAATGTACAAAATAGCAAAAACACAATATACAATATAGACAATTATGTGTGAGGTCTGACATGTGCAAATTTGAAAATAAAAAAAGAAGTATGTGTGAAATAAATTAACTTTTCCATGACATTCTAATTTTTTGATATGTACCTGTGTACTGTGGATTTTTGAGCAATATAGCTATTTTTATAGTATTCTCTTCCTAGTTTTAATAGTTTCATAGTTTTTCCTTTTCTCCACTTATAGATTTTCTGTTCTTCATTCTATATTACTGCCATTTAATAGGTTTAAATCTACAGCACATTTACAGACAGTTGTTTGTAGTCAATTTCATTTTAACCACTCAGTAAATATTTGACCATCACATAAAAGAGAAGGAAGTAATTTCTTGATTCCTAAATGGAACTCCATCCTTTTCGTAGACATTCAAGTGTGTGAAACAACAACTAAATCAATTTAAATCTTTGTATAGTATCAAAAATGTAAATGTAATAGGATTTGCAGTAGTTTCTTTAAATGAGACTGTTTAATAATAGGTCAAAAGACATGTGCGTACATGTAATGTACATGTTTTATGGTCTCTGGCAGGGTGAACGGCTGTTATGAAGCTCTGTCTGGAGGATCCACCAGTGAGGGTTTTGAGGATTTCACTGGAGGCATCGCTGAGAGCTACGAGCTGAGCAAAGCTCCTTCCAACATGTTTCAGATCATCCAGAAAGCCCTGGATGCTGGAGCTTTGCTGGGCTGTTCCATCGATGTGAGATTCCTCTGACTGTATATGATTATTATTTTTTGACCAATCAGCAATCACTTTTAGGACATAAGCCCCGCCCATTTTCAGGAATCCCTGTTGTATTTCTAATTCTGTGATGTAGATCACTAGTGCTGCTGATTCAGAAGCCGTCACCCGTCAGAAGCTGGTGAAAGGCCACGCTTACTCGCTCACAGGGGTGACCGAGGTATGAATAGAGCTATTGGCAGGCCTCTGTTTTTAATAAAATAATGCATTTTGTCATTAAAGTACATTCTTCTTTGTCTCAGGTGAACTATCGTGGCCGCAAGGAGAAACTGGTTCGTATGCGTAACCCTTGGGGGCAGGTGGAGTGGACCGGAGCCTGGAGTGATGGGTACGATTTCATTACCACCAGCACCAGAGATAAATTATGAGTTCAAACAATTAGCTAAATGTAACTGAAATAGCAAAAAAAATGTTATTCAGAAATTATGAGTTCGAAACCACATGAAACTGAAACCATAGACACAAAAATCACATATACTCAAATAAATAATCCACACACTTATTAATGAATGAAACCCAATGTTTACTCAATGTTTTTGCATGTATTTTTGTTAAATACATATTAATACATATTATGTATAATATACATAATACATATTCAAATCAATAAATAAATAGTTGAATTTGGAAATGAGTCACTAATAACAGGTTTTTATTTACATATACCATTCTTAAAGGTACAGTACAAAATAAAAGTACATTTTAAGGGTCAACGAGAGGATGTAAATTGCGCATGACTATTTGGAATGCAATAAATCCTGATTCCTGTCAAAATTATATGATATGGCTTCTGTGAATTTTGCTGAATAGTTTTAATTGACTTCTGTGAAACTAATTTGGAAACTAGCATCACTGATGGTTTTCTGAATTGATTATATTTTCTTTCATGTAGTTCATCCGAATGGAACAGTATTGCCGCTTCAGAGCGGCCGAACGCCAACGCTGAAGATGGAGAATTCTGGTGCGTTAACAAAATTATTTATATATGGATCTAGATCAGGGATGGGCAACTTCGGTCCTGGAGGGCCACTGTCCTGTTAAGTTTAGCTCCAACTCTAATCAAACACACCTGAACCAGTTAATCAAGTTCTTCAAGATCCCTAGAAAACTACAGGCAGGTGTGTTTGATTAGGGTTGGAACTAAACTCTGCAGGACAGTGGCCCTCCAGGACCGTAGTTGCCCATCCCTGATCTAGATACTGTAATCTAGACACTTGGATTTTATATTCCTTCCTATTCTCCACGCGTTATATATTATATACATGTAATATATTTTCTTTGTCTGTTCAGGATGTCCTTCTCAGAATTCCTTAGCCATTACTCTCGTATAGAGATCTGCACTCTGACACCGGACGCCATCACCAGCGATTCAGTTAAACACTGGGCCGTGACCAACCACGACGGCACATGGAGGAAAGGCTCTACCGCTGGGGGCTGCAGAAACAACGCTTGTGAGCACAAAATACACAAACACACCATCAGGCATCGGGGATCAGATTCATTTTTGTGAATCACTTCATTTCAGTGCAAACATTGATTGATATGAACAAAGTTCAGTTGGTTTGGTTTGTTTAATATTGCTGAGGACTGCATCCATTCAGTTTATGGATAGAAAAGTGATCCACCTCAATTTAGTGCATACGTTTTTATGCATATTTTAAGATCTTATTTGTATCTTAGTGTTACAAAGTTTATTTATTCCCATGTCTTCTTATTGTATAAAAAATGAGCCGCCCTAATTGAGAGCATATGTATAGGCTATCTGTATCTTAGCACTATTAACTTTGTTTGGTTTGGTTTGTTTAATAATATTGCTGGAAACCATTTTTTTTCACTTTGTGTAATTTATTCAGCCAATGTGTTTCCATAGTAGTTCATTCATATATCTTCTTATCAGACAAAAAATTTTCTTCGATTATTTTCGACTGAATGCATATGTTTTAGTTATGTGCATATCAAGATTTTATCTGCATCTTAGCATTTCAAAGTTGGTTTGGTTTGTTTTTTAATATTGCCGATGGCTGCTTCCATTTATTGAGTTACTTTTTTGGTAAATGTGTTGAGATCATAGTTTATGTCATCTTAACAGATAGATAAATGATCCGCCTCAGTTAAGCGCATGTGTTTTTTAATGCTCATTATATATGATTTCATTTTTATGCTCATAAAATTTTTTTTTGCATCTTAGCGATACAAAGTTTGGTTTGTTAAATAATAATGCTGACAGCTACATCCAGTCATTGAGATTTTTGTTGTGCATTGTGTAATTTATTCAGTAAAAGTGTTTCCATTGTAGTTACACTTAGTTTATTTTACCTGCATCTTGGTGTTACAAAGTTTGGTTTTCTTTGTTTAATAATATTGCTGACAGCTATGTCTATTAACTAGTATTTTGGGATATCACAAAAATTTCTGAATGAAAAAGCCAAGATCTGCATAAATTCTAAAAAATATGCATTAAAAACGTATGCGCTCAACTGAGTCGGATAAATTATTCATAAACATGCTCATAAACTACAATTAATTTACAATTACCAAATAAATTCCTCTATGCGCATGAAAAAGGTAATTTGACTTTACACGATAGGAAGGCATAACTGGAAAACCAGCAGATCTGTAACGTGGGGAGCGAGACCAAGGAGTTGGGGATCCAAATGCAAGGCTTTATTTCCATACGTGGTAAAAACAGGCAGGGATGAGCACAAGCAAACAGTATAAACCAAGGCAGAGGCAAAAGAGTAGTCCAATAGACAGGCAATGGTCAGGGCAGACAGCAAACAATCAAAAAACAAGGAAACAGTCCAAGGATCAAAAACACAGGTAAACTAGGGAAACTGGTAAACTCGGACACTAGGAACAAGGAATGGCTAAACAATAATCAGCAATCTTCGAGTGTGTGTGAGCATCTTTTATACTAGACAAGGAGACCACATGACAAAACTAACCAATGAGAACAAGACACATGTAACAAAGGAACCAATCAGTACATAAAGGTGTGTTCACGCCATATCGTAATAAACGTAATTATGAGATACCAACTCGTAAAAAGCGTTCACGTCCTCGTAGAACTCGTAATTAAACTTGTGAACTGGGAGTTTTCTGAGAGCTTGTGCCATGTGATCGTTTTACCACGTAACCACCGCAGGCTCTGTTTAGGCGTTGATAGTGTTTCCATAGAAAAGCATAATTCTGAGTCCGAGGACGTGAACAGCTCTGAGTAGAACGTCATGAGTTGTCATCTCAAAATTACGGTAATTACGATATGCCGTGAATGCAGAATAACACACAGACAAGGGAAGCACATGACAAGATCACAGGAGGGGCAAGGAACACATGGGAAATGGTGCCCAGAGTACAGAGGCAAGAGTCTGAGGTGGAGTGCTGTGAGAGTCCAGGGCTCTCCAGCTTGTGATCGTGACAAGATCAGTGTTGCTGCACAGAATCTGAAATGAAGTGGTTTGGTATAATTACCTCCTAGAATTGAACAAACTACTCCCAAACAGTAGGCATCTGCCTCCAAAAGTAAGATAAAACATGACTGAATTTATTTATGTTTCATCGATGCACTTTTTGATATTTGGTGGCAGTTTATCAGGAAGTTACTATTTTGTTTTCTTCATCTTTCTTGATGGTAATGGTGCTTTATTGGCAAATATTTTACAATTTAAGTTAAATTCGCAACTTTGATTAAAACATAGCTATTGAGATTTTTGTGGCACATCTTCTAAGCTATTCAGTTAGCTTAATGTGTTTCCATTGTAGTTTTGTGTATTTTTTTTATATGCATCTTGGTGTTACAAAGCTTGGTTGGTTTGGCTTGTTTAATTAATAATCTTGCTGACGACATCAATTCATTGCTCCTCAGACACATTCTGGATGAATCCTCAATATGTGATTAAGCTGAATGACGAAGATGACGATCCAGATGATAATGAGGTGGGCTGCAGTTTCGTGGTGGGTTTGATTCAGAAGAACCGGCGCCGTCTGAGGAAAGCGGGAGAGGACATGCACACTATTGGCTTTGCTATTTATGAGGTGGGTGGAGACACAAGGAGCTGACTAAACATTGTGATGATGATGTTTGGAGAGAAAATTAACAGAATTACTTCAGCAGAACCCCCAGATTACATTTGTATAACATCAAGATTTTTTTTGTTTGCTTCCACAGTTACCTTCACAGGTAAGAGTTAAACTCATGTTCCTTGACCAATCATACCATTAATCGCAGTTCTTCTGGCTCACTGATTGGCCTTTGTCTCTGTCAGTTTCACGGTCAGTGCAACGTGCACCTCGATAAGAACTTCTTCCTGACGCATGCGCAGAAAGCTCGCTCTGAGACTTTCGTTAACCTGAGAGAGGTCTGCACACGCTTCAAGCTGCCTCCTGGAGAGTACCTCGTCGTGCCATCCACCTTCGAGGCCAACAAGGATGGAGACTTTTGCCTGCGCGTCTTTTCTGAAAAACAGACCGAAACACTGTAACGTATCTCACCAGTGTAAAGTGTATCTACTATGTGCCAGTGTGACTGTGCATATTTTTATTTTGAATACTTGGTTCTGAAATTGATTGGATAATCTTATGTTTATTCTCAGACCATGTGATGACCCTGTGGATGCTGAATTACCTGATGTAAGCAACTCACAAGATCACAAAGCTCTTAAAAGTCAACAGTGTTACTGTAGCTATGTTTCTATCCAAAGTTGCAAATTCAACTTACGCAGGAAATTGGAACATCGCATAAAATATTTGCAAATTAAGCACCGTTTGCATCCCATGTGTTCATGAGAACAAAATCAGCACTTCCTGGGAAATTGGTGCAAAGTATCAATAATAAAAATGCAAGTTTTGTTTCCAATCATATCTGTTGAGGCAAAGTCACATTCATTTTACTTTGTTTTGTTGCGCATTGAATAATTTATTCAGGGAACTTGTTTCCAAACTTTCCACACAGTTTATGCAAAAATATTCTTATCGGGTCGAAAAATGATCCTCCTTTATTGAGTCTTTACATATCTTATTGGAATTTTAAGATTTTATTTGTTTGTGTGTTTCCATACAGCATTTTTTATTTACATTTTAATATTTTCCACTGCCACAAATTGTTGATTAATGCAGAAAACAATTTTTAAGTGAATTAAATTATAGTTTTTAATTTAATAAAAAGAATAATTAGAATAAATACAATAATAAATATAATCATAATAATAACATCAAATTAATAAATAATAATAAAATAACTAATTAATAAACACAATGACTACCACTACTACTAATAATAATACATGAATAAATAATAAAAAACAATACTACTACTACTACTAATTTTTTTGATTATTATTACATTTTTGGTGGAATCAAGATATTGTAACAAGGTCTTATTGAACCTGGAACATTTCTTTAAACTGTGCTTCCTCTTGTTTTCAGGAGAATGTCTCAGATGATGAAGTTGATTCTGGATTCAGAGGCATGTTCGTAAAACTTGCTGGAGCTGTGAGTAGAGATGACTTGTTATGTAGTAAAAATTTATATTTTTTAAAAGCGGAGCAACTGATGCATACTTCTCTCTGTAGGACATGGAAATCTCCGCCTCAGAGCTCATGACTATCTTAAACAAAATCATTGCGAAACGTAAGTACTCTTGCAGCCTTTAGTTTCTGCTCGAGATCTAATGATGAGTCTGAGTCTAAGAGGCTGCTTTATGTGTTGTATTGTAGGAACTGACATAAAGACGGACGGCTTCAGTTTGGAGACGAGCCGTATCATGGTGAACCTCATGGATGTATCCTCTCAGCTGCAGTTGCTTACTTTTTGTTGTTTGTGTTAACATGACGTATGTGCTTGAGCCAGGAATTACAAGAATTTGGTATGTTGTTGAATTGTAAAATTCCCTTAACTGCATCTCAGGAAAGTGGGAATGGAAAACTGGGTTTGGGAGAGTTCGCTACTCTGTGGAAGAAAATTCAGCGATACCTTGTAAGAGATACACCAGAAGTATTTAACACAATTATCCATTTAAATGTCATGACATGTTGCTTTATTTTATAATAACCCCAGGGAATTTACAAGAAGAATGACATGGATAATTCAGGAACCATAAGCACTCCAGAGCTGCGTTTGGCGCTGAAAGAAGCCGGTGAGTCTCAGATACTCACAGAAATATTTTTGGTGGCATACTTCAATATTCACTGCTTATGTTCTCTTTCCTCTTCTAGGTTTCAGTCTGAATAACACTATATTCCAGCTACTGGTAGCACGTTACGGAGAGACAGACATGACTCTTGACTTTGATAACTATGTGGCCTGCCTCATGCGTCTGGAGATGATGTTCCGTAAGTCTCTTGGGTGTTTGTTTACTAAATGTTTTGGCTAAGTTAGCAGGTTTGGCCCTAAAATCATCATAGAAAATGTCTGCAGATTGTGTCTAGGCCTGTTTATAATGGGCCCTTGTTTAGGGTCAGCGCCCCCTGTAGTTCTGGAGCATCTTTAGTGAACCTACCTCTCATTTTCAGGGGTATTCAAAAAGCTGGATCCCCACCAAGGTGGCTTCATTGAGCTGGACTTTCAGCAGGTTTGTCGTGCTATAACATTTTTGAAAATAAAATAGTTGAAATATAAATTCGATTTTTAATATAGATACACACATATTTTTAAACACATTTTCTTTGTCTTTTTTAGTGGCTGAATTTCACTATGATTTAGACGACTGATCGCCAGACCACACCACTCAAGAGTGAATTATTAATATAATTGTTTTGCATTTACTTTTATTTTTTTAAATGGTCGATTGCACTTTCGACCAGTCTTATTTCCAAAGTGTTGCATGATTTTATTGCGTTTGACATTGGCACACTATTTTCGTTTACAAAAGCAAGCATCCTTGAACTAGGAGATTCTTAACCACTGTATAATAAAACAAGTAATGTTTTCTCTCCAAAGGACATTATTAAACACCTTTGAAACTGTATGAACTTGTGTTTTTGTACATGATTGGATTAAGTAAAGCGGGATGTCAGGCTCCTTTAATAAATCTTGCTCAGAGGCAGTTTGCAAGTGGGCTGGACTTCACAATCACCTCCAAGTGGGAGTTGCTTTATCCGAAAGTGGGCTGGACTTCGGAAATGGACGGGGCTTACGTGGAAATCTCACAGCGTGTCATTGCCAGGGCACAGGGTGAATGAGGACGTTAGGAAGTAGTGATGCAAAAGAAAACTAATTTAATTTCTTACCAAGAGGTTATAATATAATTTTGTGGCAACTGTAAACACTCTAGATATTACTTTTATAATTAAATAATTATCAAGTAAATTAATGTTTAATTAGATCAAAATGTAAAATGTAATGTAAAAATAAATGTAATCACCCCCCACCTTTATTATATTTCTTTTTGCCTTTGCAGTCTTTTAATGTAGGTGAATGACAGAATAAACATTCTTCCTTACATGTTACACAAATTAATGTAAGTTTGAAATCTGAGAGTGGATTATTTTATGGTTAGATTGTTACAACCACCTGGCTCTAGGTGAAGCAACAGGTGCCACACATGGAAGTAAATTTAACAAATAAACATTTAATCAGAAATAAACCAAAATAGTAATGCAAGCATAAAAAAAAAAAAATCAGAATCAGAATAAGCTTTAATATGTTTAAATATGAGGAATTTGTTATAGTGACAGAAGCTTCACAGTGCAACAGAATGACAGCAACAGGACAGGACACAGATGAAAAAATAATATACACATAGGCAATGTACAAAATGGCAAAAGCACAATATACAATACAGACAAATGAAAACAAAATAAGCGTGTGTGGTGAATAAATAATTGTATAATAGTGTTGTGTGTTGTGTTCCACGTTTAATATCAAGTTTTCAATTCAAAACTGAAGAGGAAAAGATTAATGGTACCACGGTCCAACTCAGACACTCCTTTCTCCATCTCCTTTGTTTTTATCTCCAACTCAATTACAGGTAACACTCTACGCCACTCGCAATAATTAAATCATGTACAAGTTATTCAGCAAAAAAATCAACATTTCTGTATTCCATACTGATGAATGGTGCAATGCATTCTATATGTATATTTTAACTACTCATTAGCACATTTGGCTTGCATGCATGAGACACTGCAAAATCCTGGATAGAAGGCTTCTGAGTAGATGCCACGTAGCTCGCCTCGTCTGCCCTTCCCAGCATAACCTGGAAGATACACAAGAAGCACATTAAGTATATCTGTACTTCTGCCATTAAAGTAATAGCTGACCAAAAAATTTAAATAGTCTCTTAATTTTCTTCCCTAATGCCATCCTACATGACTTTATTTCTCATGTTAAACACATACAAAAGTTTCAAGAACAATATCTCAGCTCTGTAGGCCCATGCAATGCAAGTTAATTGTGACTTGAACGTTTAAGCCCCAAGAGATGGCATAAGGCCAAGTAAATTAAACTTAATTTTTGTATGTATTCCTTTTATATGCCAGAACTAGATTAAAAGCTAGAGTTTATTTACCACAAATTTGCACAAAACGTACCAGGTTTGCAGCTTTTGTAAAAATCATGGCACTGCCATGCACATACATGCAGCGTAGGTTCTAGAGATTGCAGAAATATTTAGTAAAAAGGGGTACTGTAAGACACTGTAAAGATGTAATTTGTCTGTGCTGCTAATGCTGCTTTCACGTGCTCTCAGAATGTAAATACAAGTTTCCTAGTAAAAATTGCAATGAACGCCCTCCCATTTCGAAATTGTAATGTATTGAGCTCGTAATCACAACTTCAAAAGTAGGACTTATCACATTTCCGACAGCACACGAAGAGAATAAGAACACGCTAACTTTCTAAATGAACTGTTTGGATACATGTGTCTCATTCCTTTCGAACTACTTCAAGACTAAAACATAAACCGCCATCAATGCTCATCAAGTATTAATGCATTTAGGGTGTGCATCCTTGCATTACATGTATGTGTGTGTATATCATTTTATACACGCATTCAATTATCAAATTTTCTAGGTTTGTGGTCATCTGAACAAAAAATTTATAGAGAGAGAGAGATTGTGTGTATATTACTGGAACACTATATCAACAAATCAGAAGCCAGAACTGGAACTATATGTTCCCTTTCGAGCTTTCATGAGTCATTCGGTATGGGAACTCCTTCCCTTCAACCTTTCCTGAAGTCCTATTGGCTCACGCCAGTCTAGATGACTGGCCAATTGTCGCAAAGTATGCAAATATTACGAGATGCCCGCGACAATTACGTCAGAATCTTCTACTTCACCTGTTGAATTCAATATGGCTACAGTTTGCAAGATCTGCGCGGGACCAATAGAACCGCCAGATCAACACCTTCACTGCGTCGCCTGCCTGGGCCTGGCCCATGCCGAGGTGGCGCTGGACGAGTCCGACTGTGAACATTGTGTAGACCTGCCGGCCCCCCCTCTCCTGGTGGCGGGAGCGCCGTCTTGCCGCGCCGCCAAACCCAATGGTCGCCCCATTCCCCGGTTTCATTCCCCGAGAACTGCTTCTGCCCCCCTGCAAACATCGAGGAGTTCGTATCCTTTGGCCAGGAGAAGGGGGATGACTCCATGTCCATCTCAGCCTCGGAGAGGTAGGATTGGGTGGGATCGGGGCCTTCAGACCTCCAAGAGGAGCTCATGAGGGTTCTGTCTAAGGCTGTCCAGGAGTTGGAGCTTACCTGGAGTCATCCAGAAGTGCCTGTCAGGAGTAATTCAAGTGGTATTTCAGGTCCACATGGAAAGTTGACTCGAGGGCGTCGGTCCCCTTCTTCCCCGATGTACACGAGCAGCTGGTGAAAACATGGTCTGCGCCCCAATCGGCGCGTGTCCACTCTACCACACAGGCCATCTTTTCCCACGTGGATGGAGCGGAGGCCCACGGGTATGTGCACTCTCCTCCCGTTGAGGAGCACCTATGTCCTGCAGCAGCCAAGACCCTAGGCTCAGACATCAACCTTCCCTCGAAGCCATGCAGGACCACCGCCCACCTCACTAATAAAGCGTAGGCCTCTGATGGCGAGGCGGCGTCCGCGCTGCACGCCATGGCAGTGCTGCAAGTTTTCCAAGCGAAACTGCTGCAGGTGGCGGAGCTGATGGCGACGAGGAGAGCGCGAGAGCAGCCCAGCTCCCAAGCGCCAAAAGTTCAGATGCTCAAATGTTTGTGTTTTGGTTGTTCATTCAATAAAAATGCATACATTCTCACAAAAATAGCTCTTTCCTCCTCACTCAGCCGTATCAGTAAATACGGCTCCGCTTGCCCCGCCTCAGAGCAGTGCACGGCCGCCGCCCACACAAGTTATAGCCACGCATCCAACGACCAAGCCACTATGTCAGTTCATGAGCGCTTGGAAAGTTATTCCGGGAATCTCCCGTCGGCTACTCAGCGTGTAGAGCAAATTTGCCCCGAGGACTGGTTTGCATCCGTGGATTTGAAGGATGCGTACTTTCACATTCAGATAGCACCGCATCACAGACGCTTTCTGAGGTTTGCCTTCGAGGGCACAGCGTACTAATACTCTGTTCTCCTGTTTGAGCTGGCTTTGGCCCCACGCACTTTTTCAAAGTGCATGGATGCAGCACTTTCCCCCTTCAGAGCAAGTGGTATGCGCATCCTCAACTATCTGTACGATTGGCTGATTTTAGCTCAGGAGCCTTCATGTGTGGCTGCTTCAGGGTTATCAGAGGAGCTGAGTGCCTTGCAGTTTCGCATGCTCGACACGCTCTCGGAAGCGCGAGCACCCTCTACAAGACGTTTGCATGCCTTAAAATGGGGAGTGTTTTGAAGTGGTGCGGTCAGGCTCATATCGACCCGGTTACTTGCACCTTGTCGGATGTTCTGAATTTTCTGCAGTACAGGCTGGATAGTGGATCGTTACCATCGACAATGAAAGTCTATGTGGCAGCCATTGCCGTGTTTCGTTCCCCGCAGGGCGGACAGTCGATCGGCAGACACGCCATGGTGGTGAGTTTTCTTAAGGGAGCGAAGAGACTACACCGTCCGCGTCCACCTTCAGTCCCGCCCTGGGACCTAGAGGTGGTATTAAGAGCTCTTTCACAGCCACCATTTGAGTCTTTAACATCCATGGGTTTGAAGGAGCTATCTCTTAAAACTACACTCCTTCTTGCCCCTCGCACATAGGGGATTTACACGCTTTTTCTGTGGACAGCGACTGTATTCGCTTTGGACCCTGTGACTGGAGCGTCACTCTCCGGCCGAGAATGGGATACGTGCCTAAATCACTATCTACCCCCTTCAAAACGCAGACTGTTTCTTTGTTTGCCCTGTCTTCCGAGTCAACAGTCTTGCGTGATGCAGACGCTCAGACTTCGGTGTGCCCTATCAGGCCTTTGAGGATTTACATCGATCGTTCGGCCAGCTTTCGACAATCTGACCAGCTATTCGTGTGCTACGGTGGTTGTGCGAGAGGCCGGGCCGTTTCAAAACAGAGGCTTTCCCACTGGATTGTGAACGCTATTACAGCTGCTTATACGAGCCAAGGTTTGGAATGTCCTTTGCACATTAGGGACCACTCAACAAGGGCTATCGCCTCCTCGTGGGCGTGGTTCAGAGGTATGTCTATTCGGGATATATGCGATGCAGCCGGCTGGTCTTCTCAGAATACCTTCGCCAAGTTTTACAAGCGGGACATTCAGTCCTTTGCCTCGCAAGTGCTGTCGGTGAGTGACTGATGCATGTTTTTTGCTACATCTTTCATGTGTGTGCTGTCTCGCACAGTAGGTTATTACTCTGCTTAGCCCTCTTGCTAATATGGTTGTTCTGCCCTGTACTCAGTGCAGCTTCCTGTTATTCGTGTTTGATTCACTAGTGCTACCATTATCATGTTATGTTATGTTATGTTTTTGCTGCTTAAACACAGTTATCTCTGTGCAGCTCCTTATAGTGGTTTGTTGCATGTGTTCTGCCCTGTTTTCAGTGCAGCCAGCGTAATTTCTATCCAGATATGCAAATTTTGTATACCTTGGGTTTAGACGCTTATTGGCTTACCTCCACCTATCAGCTGTGAGCCCACCTAACAAGCGTCGCTATTGGTGGGAAGTGTGTATGTGTGTATTCTAGGGCTGTAGTCAAGTCCACCTTTGTCGAGTCCAAGACAAGTCCAAGTCCAAAGAGGTTCGAGTCCGAGTCAAGACCGAGTCCAAAGAGGTTCGAGTCCGAGTCAAGACCGAGTCCAAAGAGGTTCGAGTCCAAGTCAAGTCCAAGTCCAAATGAGATGGTCAAAACAGAGAAAGATTAAAAAGATCTTCTTCAAAACCACATACATAATTATTGATAATTGATGTGAAACGAGAGATGGCATATCTTCTATTCTAATATAATAATTTTGCATTATTGTTTGTAATGATCTAAAAGCATATGCAGCAACACTGTAGGATCAAATTAGGCAATTTTATTTCTCCACCAATTTTATCACGGTGGTCGCCGTGCTCGCTGCTCTCCAGCCTAGCGGTGTTCAGTATCCGATTCTGACGTAATTGTCTCGGGCATCGCATTTATACTGTCTCTCGAGCTCGTCATATTTGCATGCTTTGCGACAATTGGCGAGTTATCTAGACTGGCGTGAGCCAATAGGACTTCAGGAAAGGTTGAAGGGAAGGAGTTCCCACAATGGAGAATTCTCTGTGATGTCTCGTTCCCGCTCTCAGGGAACCGAGGTTACAACAGTAACCGGAGCGCTTTATTTTACTGCATATATTATATATTTTGGCTCTATGACCACTGGTTGTATGAATGAACTAATGGCAAATCCCTCTTAGTTAAAATATGATTCATAACACCTCTATGATCACAATTTGAAGTGTTTTCTGTTTCTGTTAAGAAGAAATGTGTGTTGGGGGGCAGATGTGTGTGTGTGTGTGTGTGTGTGTGTGTGTTTCCTGGCTGGTGGGGAGTGGTTAAGCATGATGCCTGAGTGGTGAGTCACACAGTCACGGGTGTGTAGCATTAGAGAACTTGCTGTCTGCAAGCCACAGCTCATGGTGTGTGTGTGTGTGTGTGCGTGTGAGACAGAAAGAGAGAGAGAGAGAGAGGGTGGGCCCTCATGAGTGCCAAACAAAGTGTGTTTGTACAGCAAACACTGGGTGGAGGAGGATGGCGAAGCTTATCACAGATTTTACCTCTCATTTAGCACACAGGAAACCTCTTGATGTGGTTCAAGCCTCCACTGCCAGAGGACTTTGGCTTTGACAAGGGTGTTTGAGATAAAGCAGCTTTTAAACAGAGTAAATGTACAATTCTGAAACTGTGCTGTTATCTCGTTGTACAAACACATTCTCCACCCCCTTTTTGGCTGTGGGTGGAGGGCTCCCCCTGATGGGGCATTGTAGTACATACAAATATTTAGGATGATCATTTTATTATTTTCTGTGGTCATTTTTTTTCTCCACTCAGGTGACTGTTGGCTGTTAGCTGCCATTGTGTCCCTGACTTTAAACGACAGGCTGCTTCACAGAGTTGTACCTCATGGACAAAACTTTATGGACGAGCATGCCGGCATCTTCCACTTCCAGGTGCACAGCCGACTGTTAATGAATGACAGGCATGTAGAACACACATTAACAGATACAATACAAATACAAAGTTCTTAAACTTCTGCTTTTCATTCTTTATTTTGATCATTTACACTCTAAATACAATTCTGTGCTGAATACAACCCAGTGATGGGTAAATATTGGACAGAAAACATGCTGGGTTGTTTTCAACCAACAGTTGGGTTGAATATTTATTTAACAAAACCTTCTGGGCAGTGACCCAACCGCTGAGTTCATTCATATTTTACCCAGCGCTGGGTTGTAATTATACCAGCATTTTTCAGAGTGTACTATTTTAATATTTTATAACTTTGAAACAATAATTTTTATTAAAGGAGTTGTTCACCCGCAAATAAAGATTTGCTAAAAATTATACTCACCCTCAGGCCATCCAAAATTTAGATGAGTTTATTTCTTCATGGAAACAGATTTGGAAAAATTGATCATTACATTACTTGCTCGCCAATGAATGAATGGGTGTAATCAGAGAATGGGTGCCATCAGAATGAGAGTCAACTTCTAGTGAAATGAAAAGCTGCATGTTTGTAAATAAATTCATCATTAGGACATTTAAAACCATTGCTTTCGGCTGGACTCGTATTAAAATTTGTACTGGAGTGGTGTGGATTACTTGTGATGTTTTTATCAGCTTTTATCACTGCAGAGGATCCATTGGTAAGCAAGCGATGTAATGTTAAATTTATCCTAATCTGTTCCATTGAAGAAAGATAGATGGACACATCTTGGATGGTCTGATAGTGAGTAATTTTTCAGCAAATTTTTGTTTTTGCGTTAACTGTTTCTTTAATATACAGGTACATCTAAAAAAAAAATTGACTATGATGAAAACTATTTATCTTATTAACTTATTAAAAACTTATTTCAAAAATTGAAACTTTCATATATTTTAGATTCATTACATGTAAAGTAAAACACTTTTAATTTTGACGATTAGAGCTTACAGCTAATGAAAGTCAAAAATCTGTATCTCAAAATATTAGAATATTTACATTTAAGTTTCAATAAAATGATCATCCATTCGGTATAAATTGTGGGTATCTCTTGTTCTTTGAATCCATAATAATGGGTAACACTGTGACTGCTGACTTGGCAATGGTCCAGAAGACGATCATTGACACCCTCCACAAAGAGGATAAGTCACAGATGGTCATTACTGAAATGGGGTGGCTGTTCAAGGAGTGCTGTATCAAAGCATATTAAATGCAAAGTTGACTGGAAGGAAGAAATTGGGTAGGAAAATGTGCACAAGCAACAAGGATGACCGCAAACTTGAGCATTCTGACAAGCAAAGCCGATTCAAAGACTTGGGAGAGCTTCACAAGGAGTGAACTGAAGCTGGAGTCAGTTCTTCAACAGTCACCTTACAGGAAGTACCTATTCAAAACTTTAAAGTAAAAAAGCATATTATGGTTGATGTCATTTAAGTTCTCTTTCTCTAATGTTAGAAAGCTAATCAGCTCAGGACTCGACAAGTGCCCGATAGCCAGCGTGAAAGCCACTCGGGACAGTCGACGGATTTTTACCTAAGCTTTTGATTTGTTTGCAGCTAAGTTAGATTTAATATAGGATTCACATATTAGTTAACACAGTTGCACAGTTCAGGGTCAGGGAAGTAATACGGATAATGGTGTCTGACACTTACATCCCTATTCGGTCATACCAAACAGCCAGACATTAATTGTTGTAAATAAATGTAATGCAAAGTGTACAGGAAACATTGTATTACTTAAGTTATTCTGAAGTGTAATACTGAAGTGTTTAAAATC
This sequence comes from Gymnocypris eckloni scoliostomus, assembly GCA_027564155.1. Lineage (NCBI taxonomy): Eukaryota > Metazoa > Chordata > Actinopteri > Cypriniformes > Cyprinidae > Gymnocypris > Gymnocypris eckloni. Next base: position 5,921,889 of record CM050427.1, read on the forward strand.
AGCGATTTTTGTTAACCACAATGTTTGGCAGAGGTAGAAATCATGAAGAGGAAGGATGATGCGAGGGACATTTTATGGTTTCTGAATAAAAAGAAGCCTATGCCTACCGCTGAGAGTGACAGGAGTGAGAGAGGGATAGAGAAGGAGAATCAAGTAGCAGTCAGCGAGGAGCAATGCAGCTCCCAACCGTTTCCACCAGGTTAGCAAAATGTAGGAAACACCCCTCGCTGCAGACTGTAGCGCGGTGACATCACGTATCTACGTCACGTATGTGCTTACCGCGCATGCGCAAAGTGACATATGGTATGTCTATAACACGCATGCGAATTAACGTGGTGACAGCGCATGCGTGTGTAATTTGCATTGCGTGATGACGTTAGGTGTTTTCGCGTTGTGCGTGACGTAACACGTCATTAAAACGCATGCGCATACTTAACAACAGAATACTCTAATAAAATGTAAAAGTATGAAAGCTAAGGTGGAAAATAAGAAGGGAAAAAAACAGTAAAATGTAACACAGCACATAGCCATGATTTTAACCATGTTTCATCTGAGGTAAATTTATACGGAATTACAGAGTTTATTCTGTAATATCTGTGCAGTATTTTATTTACAATTTATTAGCATTCTGTTGTACTTTACTATATTGTAATTTTACACTTTAATGGCACCTTATATATATCTCTTATTGTGATAGTCAACACTACAAAAGATAGAGAGTAATCATCAGCTCTAATGGCGCAGATGGTAAAAGTGACACGATCGACCCGTGTTCGAATCTGCCTTTTGGCGAAGTATTTTCTTCCTTTTCATAATTTCAAATCACATCAGAAAAGCATTTATTTTCATTAAAACAATGATGGGTGAGAAATAAAAAAGTATGACAGCATTTCAGTGCCACGTAACAAAATAATCTAAAAACCCCCCACCAGAATAAAGCTATAGCAATTACAAGAATAAAATCAAAATATTGCGAGTAAAAAGTCAAAAATAAATTAGACTGATTTGGCACACACATTGTTTCATGTAATACATTATTTTCTTTTCCTCTATATGATTAACTTTATTCAAAAATTAAACTTCTTATTTGCTACTTTATTCTTGTAATTTAACAACCTTGCGCTAATTATAATAATTAATATATGTATTTCCAAACATTATTTTGGCCATTAATTGTGATAATCCAGTGAGATTTTTGTGCTCCACACAGAGATCTGATCTGATCATCATCCAGTCTGACTTTGAATGACATGAAGAAACAGAACAAACTGAGACAGACTAAATCCAGAAGAACTGTGGAGAACAAGAAAGCTACATGCAAAGCTACCTGAAAAACTATGCACGAGTGTACCAAGGACAAAAGCTGTTTTAAATGCAAAGGGTGGTCACACCAAATGTTGATTTGATTTAATAGAAGTTAATTTATAAAGAAAATCTATCCATGGCATTATTTTTGACAGCGTCCTCACTTTACAGCATTTTTACACAAGTGCCTAAAACTTTTTACAGTACTGTAGCTCTGCAGGAAGGTTTCTTGAAGCATCTTGGAGAAGTTGCCACAGTTCTTCTGGATTTAGTCTGTCTCAATTTGTTCTGTTTCTTCATGTCATTCCAGACAGACTGGATGATGATCAGATCACATCTCTGTGTGGAGCACAAAAATGTCACTGGATTATTACAATTAATGGAAAAAAAGAATGTTTGGAAACATAAACTGATATGTCCTACTGACACACTACAGTAAAAGAAAGAAATAACTGACTTAAAACTATTTTTTTGTTGGTGAAAATACTAGTGGCCTTAAGGCTGATGATACTGATAAAACTTTGGGTAATAGTGCTGTCAACAGGCAACCAGGTGAGACACAGGGCCCACAACGGATCTAAATTATCCAGATAGAAATGTTACCCATTCTCAATAGGAAAGTGTACAAGCAACATTGAGCAATTTTGCCGGGCAACTTTTTTTTAAGCAAAGTTGCCCGTGTATCATCAGCCTAAGACTTTTGCACAGTACTGTATATATATATATATGTATATGTATGTGTGTGTGTGTATGTGTGTGTATATGTATATAATGTATGTGTTGTGTTTCAGCTGCAAACTTGGATGGTGAAGGTTCAGATGAAGACAGCCAGAGTGTCCGTGATGGGGATCATGATCCACCATCACCAGAACCAGAGTCCCCAAACATCTCTTCCCTCCCAGTAGGACCTGATGGTATGCTGCTGTTTTCATACTGCAGTTGTATTGAATATAATCCAAATCATAGACATTTGGATTAATGATTAGAAAGTTACTGTTTGCATGTCTTGATGACAGTGAGTTTATGAAAGTGTATTAGGTGGCCATCACAAAAGTATATATTTTTTTGTATCTGTTTCTTTCCAGACATTTTCAAGTGCAGAGCAGAGGATTCTGTCCAACCAAATAATCATTCTGCTCCCCTAGGATCTGATGGTATGCCTTTGTTTCATTCCATGATTAAGCATGTAATGGCATCACATTTTCATATCGTGATAATTGATAATTGCTGAAGCTTTTATTACAATATACTGTATTATCATATTAAATTGCATTACAAAAACATGTTGAATGGATATACAAACTTAAGTGTTGTCCTATAAATAGCAAGTTTAATAACTTTTTTTTTCAAATAGAAAATATAAAACTCAAAATAGATTAAAGTGAAAACAACAACAACAATGAACAATAAATAACAATAATAAGGAGTCTGAATATTTTCAACCAGTATCTAGAAATCTTTTCTTGGCTGGCATGTTTTAGCCTTTATTTGGTGTTGTTTGATAAACACCATAGCATTTACAAGTGTAAAAAACTGAATGGCTGTTTGAAAACATGCAAATCCCATATAAATTCCTTTAATCTCTGTGAATGGGACATGGGAAGTACACTCTGTGAAGTGTACACTTCCCATGATCCCCCACTCCAGTCTGCCCAATCCTCAGTGCACTAATGACCAGCACCTGTCCCTCATCATCACCACAATCAGCACCTCTACAGAAGCCACCTTCACCATTCACTCAGTGTCTGGCCTACGAATGGGAAGAAACAGACTTACTTACCTGTTCCTTGTGATCTCCAATTATATTCTAATGTCTTCCAAAGATACTCCAGTGATCTTCCATTGTTTCCATTGTTGTCTCCTTACCTCCCATTATTGACCTGCGTTGTTCTTCATCTTGTATCCCTGTCGTCATCATTCATCACCAGACTCTCAGCAGCCTGGTGAAATATACTTACATTAGTTGTTCTCATGCACATTCATCCATCTATGAATCCTGTCCAGCTTCCAAGTTGACTCATCTCAGCCGGTCCCGCCTGGCCTCCAACCTCCTTAGTCTCTGCTGGTCCCGTCCAGCCTCCTCATGCCTTCATTTCCACCATGGGCCATTGTTCTTCTGGCTCCACTAGGCTCCCTTGTCTCTCCAACTCAATCTTGGTCAGTCATTGCTCTGCATTTGCTGTGAACTTCTTGGCTGCTTGCTTTGCTCTGTGAGTCTATGCATCCCTGACAGTGACAATTGGGTATTAGAAACAGAAAGTTTGTGTACGGTTGCTAACAGTGTCAGAGAGTATCTGCATTTTTGTTCAGCCTTTACACAGCAGTTCTATTTACCCAGTGTTGTAGAATTATCCATGGTATTTCAAGTACCCACAATAACAATACTGTGAATGTTTAGTACCACAATATACTGTTATAAACAATATACATTTCTGAATACTGGCATATCTAGTTGTGATTATTGGTTATATTATGTATTTGAAGGACATTCACCCTTAAGTAGGAGTCATGAGTCTTTTTATATTTGCTTCTCTCCAGACATTTCCTGGTCCAGAGCAGAGGGTCCTGTGCAGCCTCAACTCAAGGTCTTCCCCAAGACACAGCATGGGAATAGAAAGAGAGCATTCAATGCTTCATGGTATATGGACAACTCATACTCTATTAGTAAAGACTCTGTTTTTTGCTATACCTGCAGGCATTACTCCCTTCCAAGTGCTCCATCATCCATATTCACATCAGAAACGGGCTTTTCTAACTGGAAAAAAGCCTTGTGCAAGGAAGGTGGCTTTAAAGGTCATTCAAAATCAGACCATCAGAGAAGTGCAATGTTTGCATGGAAGCAGCATCAAATGGTTATGCAAACAAATACATACATTGTGAATTCAAGAAATAAGGAGAGAGAAAAGAAAATTAAATAGAATCAGGAATACATCAAAACAATTGCAGAGGTACTCCTGTTGACTGCCACCCAGACTATTGCCCAAAGAGGTCACAGAGAGTCTAATGACTCAAATAACAAGGGAAACTTTTTAGCCATTTTAGAGCAGATTGCTAAACATGATCCCCTAATAGAGAAGCGCATGAATGCTTATGGCAATGCCAAGTACACAAGCAAAGGTATACAAAATGAAATACTTGAATGCCTGGCAGAAATGGTTCAAGCTGACATAATAAAAGAAGTTAGAGAAAGTGAGGTTTTCAGCATAATTGCTGATGAAACAAAATACCTTCAAAAGAAGGAGCAAGTATCGTTGGTTATCAGGTATTACTACAATGGGATAATACATGAAAGCTTTCTTGACTTTAGATGGGCTGACAGCTTAGATGCTGCAGGCCTAACCAGCTCGATAATACATTGCCTTGAAAGACATGGACTAGAATATTGTACCAACCTGGTTGGTCAGGGCTATGATGGTGCTGCTGTTATGAGTGGCAAGCACTCAGGAGTGTGTACAGGAATCCAAGATGTGGCAAAGTATGCATTTTATGTGCATTGTAATGCACACTGTCTAAACCTTGTTATTGTGGATAGTGTCAAGTCAGTGTCTGAGGCAGATTGTTTTTTTTTTCTCTCCTGCAAAAACTTCACTGCTTCATGTCTGGATCATACGTACACACCAAATGGCTTGAAATTCAGAGAGAAATGTATGGTGGCCATTCTCGTGAAATTCCAAGATTAAGTGATACTAGGTGGGCTTGTAGGTATGCAGCATGTCACAACCTGTTAGACAGACTCCCAGCAGTACTCCGTGTCCTTCAGGAGATTGGACTTGAGAGTAATGGGGATCGGGCAGTTGATGCTCGTGGTTTACTTGGCCTAATTGACTTAAATTTGATTGGGCTTCTAGTTACGTTTAGTAAAGTACTGGGCCAGTCCAAGTTCTTGTCTGATATACTGCAGTCCCCCTCATTGGACCTAGCAGCAGCTGTGAGTCTTGTCGATGCATTACTTGACACTTTGCAGCATTATAGGACTGATGCTTTTTTGAGGTTTTATGGTCAGAGGTTGAGAAAATTGCTGAGAATTGTGATGTCACTATGGAAAAGGCTGAGAAAAGGCAGTCAGTGAGGAATAGGAGGCTAGGTGGATACTTAGTCACGACACCAACTGGTGAGCGTAGAATAGATCATGATGATAAGGAAAGCTTTCAGAAACATATGTTCTATCCAATACTCGACTCCATGATGGGTGAACTCCAAAGACGTTTCTCTAAACTAAATTGTAAAATAATGAAAGGAATCCAAGCCCTTCATCCACAAAGCAGCATCTTTTTACGTGAAGAAAATCTTTTTGCTTTTGCTGAGATTTTTGATTCAAATGTTGATGATTTAGCACACGAGTTACATCAAATCAAGAGAGTGTTGGAGAGGAAAGAAAATAGTGGAATGAAAAGGCTGACGACCCTCCTTGAGTTTGTCAAATTTGTAGAACCATTCAAGGAGGTATTCCATGAGCTTTTTAGGCTTGGCAAGATTGCTATTGTAATACCAGTCAGCAGTGCCTCATGTGAACACAGCTTTTCAGCTCTTAGCTTAATTAAAAACCACCTGAGAACAACAATGGGGGATGACCGCTTGAATCACCTTGGAGTATTGAGTATTGAATCGAGGAGGGCAAAGACACTAGATATAAATGAATTTCTCAAACATTTCGGCGTCAGTCACAAAAACCGGAGAATTGTTCTTTTTTAGGATATGACAGACTGTTTTTTTTCTCCTGTGCATTATAAAGACTTACCTGTTACTCCAGTGAGGTTTTCTTCTCCTGTGTATTATAAAGACTTACCTGTTACTCCAGTGGGGTTTTCTTCTCCTGTGTATTATAAAGACTTACCTGTTACACCAGTGGGGTTTCCTCTCCTGTGTATTATAAAGACTTACCTGTTACTCCAGTGGGGTTTTCTTCTCCTGTGTATTATAAAGACTTACCTGTTACACCAGTGGGGTTTTCTTCTCCTGTGTATTATAAAGACTTACCTGTTACTCTAGCCATACTCCTGTGTCTGAGGATAGTTACCTGTACTCCTTAACTTTTGTGTTGTCTGCTTACTGGCCTGTACTCATTTCTGTTTATCATCAATAAACCTGCATCATTCTCTAACTCCATCTCCAGTGTGTTGTTACAGAAATCTGCTAGTGCCAGCAGCAATTGAATAATGAAAAAAATGGCATTATACTTGGCCCCCCTCTAGTAATTGTGGCCCCACTGTGGCCACTGCCTTTAAAAAATCCTAGATCCGCCACTGGCCTGACCTGAACCCCATTGAGAATCTATGGGATATTGTCAAGAGGAAGATGAGAGACACCAGACCCAACAATGCAGATGACCTGAAGGCCACGTTCAAAGCAGCCTGTGCTTCATTACACCTGAGCAGTGGCACAGGCTGATTGCCTCCATGCCACGCCACATTGATGCAGTAATTCATGCAAAAGGAGGCCCAACCAAGTTGAGTGCATAGAAATGAACATAATTTTCAGAAGCCTAACATTTCTGTTTAAAATATCCTTTTTTATTTATCTTATGTAATATTCTAATTTTCTGAGACACAGAATTTTGGGGTTTTATTATCTGTAAGCCATAATCATCAAAACTTCAAGAAATAATGGCTTGAAATATTTCACTCTATGTGTAATGAATCTATATAATATATGGGTTTCACTTTCTGAAATGAGTGACAAAAAATATTGACCTTTTTCATGATATAATTATTTTTTTTAGATGTACCTGCACACACATTTTTATCATACTGCTTGTTTTGCTAATATGTTATTTCCCATGTTCTACAGTTCTGGCAGTTTGGCGAGTGGGTGGATGTTGTGATCGATGACCGTTTGCCTGTAAAGGATAAAGAGCTGATGTTTGTTCACTCAGCAGAGGGAAATGGAGCGCCCTCTTGGAAAAAAGCCTATGCCAAGTGAGTTTCTTCCTCTCTCTTCTTCTTTGCACATGACAGTCATAGGAACCATAACGTGTGCATATGTGCCTGTAGGCTGAATGGCTCATATGAAGCTCTGTCGGGAGGGTCCACCACCGAAGGCTTTGAGGACTTCACAGGTGGAGTGGCCGAGATGTATGAGCTGTGTAAAGTTCCCAAAGACTTGCACCGGATCATTGCCAAACCCTTGGAGAGAGGCTCACTGTTAGGCTGCTCTATTGATGTGAGTCCCCACAGCGCCTACTACAGGCCTGGAGACACGATGCAACATTTATGGATCCATTTACTAGTTTTTTTTTTGTAATTTGAGTGCATTTGTCTGATAGATCACCAGTGCCTCTGATATGGAGGCGGTAACCTTTAAGAAACTGGTGAAGGGGCACGCATACTCCGTCACGGGTCTTAGAGAGGTCAGGATCACCTCTAAAATGTATCTGGAGCTCATTAATTTACAATTTTTACTATTTACATCAGACTCTTGTTGCTTTAATTTTAGGTGAATTTCTGTGGCAGCAGAGTGAGGCTGATTCGTATCTGAAACCCTTGGGGGCAAGTTGAATGAACAGGGGCTTGGAGTGACAAGTGAGTCAACCAATCAGAATGAATTTGAATAGACTTTCTCATACAGAACTTGCTCATAGTGTAACACTTATACTTAATTTCCAGTTCTTCTGAGTGGGATGGGATTGATCCTGCAGAGAGAGAGGAAATTAACAATCACATGGAAGATGGCGAGTTCTGGTAAATCTCCACAGAAATTGGATATTTATGGTTCTCACACTTAACGATACGTTGTGTATTAGGGCAGATAGTCACCCCCAAAAATAATAAATTATTTGATTCGACGATGTTGGCAATTGAGAGTCGACTCCAAAGCTTTGCATTCCCCTGCATGAACTGAAGTGTCTATTACCTTGATTACCAAACTACTACACATCCCAGAAGAGCTGTGACTGCTAAATATGAGGATTTTTATTTATCCCAATCACTTAAATCCTTCTGTTAAAAAAAATGACTTGTTTGGATTCATTCACTGATTCAAGCCCCTATCACACATGCAGACTTCACTGGAATATTACTGGTAAATTGCCTTAAAGAGATTCTGTGTGAACAGGACCTTTAAAAAATACCGGTAAATTCGTTCCGGCAATTTACTGGTATGAGGAGTTGTAACATTACCACTAATGCCGGAATGATGTTCTGTGCGAATGCAGAATAAAGATATAAGAACGTACGAGTTCAGAACGAGCTGATGTAAGACGTCAACTCCGGGCCAAACTAGAGCGATGCAATTCAGAACTCAACGGCTCTGGGACAATCATAACATTCTGATGCAGATCACGCACTTACTCCATGCTGTGCTGTTCGGTTTGAAGTCATCTTATACAATGTCTCTGGACCAAAAGCGTTGCATAAATATGAACGTTTGATGCAAAAATGAAAACATCTACAAAAACGCTGATTATGTGTACCCCTCCACGTTTACAAACACAACACTGGGAGGTGCAGCCGTTTAGAGGACTCTTCAGGTTAATAATGTCACAGAATGTGCTGGTAATTTGAAACTGATGTGTGAATGGTGTTTTGATGAAAAAAAGTCGTTACGTTGTTGCCTGTGTGAGCAGAGCATTTTTTTTTATTACCGGTAAATCCATTTCGGTTATTTTATGGCAATTTACTGGTATTACTGTGTGAAAGAGGCTAGTGACTCTTCTGTAGGTTTAATCATGTTTTTTATTTTTTTTTATGTAAACGATATATTGTAAAAAAAATTATAAAATTAGCTGTAATCATTCTCTGAAATCAACTTCTTCAGGTTAAAAAAATTCAGAACTGCCCTACTCTGTTTACTAAATTACGACTCTACAATGCAACTCCACCGGGCAGGGACACTGTCAAAGGATATAAGTATCGCTTTTTATTTATCTTCTTTCTTACTGCTTGTTTCACTTCTGTTTTAGTTTTTATAACCCAATTCTTACTATGTGTAAGTAAGTTGTTGTTTGTTAGCATGTGTTTTTGGCAGTGTTCTTTTTTTTAGGATTACTGATAAACTACTGCAGTTTGATTTGTTATCTATTTTAATTTTAGATAAATTATGTATTAATGTATTATGTCTTTATAGGTATTTTCTTTAGTTTTAGTTTTAATAAATTTTATTTATTTTAGTAACGTTACTTCAACATACTACATGGAAATGAAATAACATATATATATATATATATATATATATATATATATATATAGTACATATATATAATCAATTGATCCAACTGCTTAAAATTATGCCTTTTCTTTGTCTTCAGGTTTTAAACTACATAACAAGCTGCATCAAATAATTGTGGCACAATATTCTGATGGAGAGACGATTGACTTCAACAATTTTGTCTGTTGCCTCTGGTCAAGGTGGAGGCCATGCTCAGTACATCATTTACACATTGTAAATCTGTTTTTGCAACAAAAAAAATATATATATATATATTTTTCGCTAAAATGACTTTTTTTTAAAGGGACTTTTAGAGAGCTGGACAAAGAGGGCTCAGGCATCGCAGAACTCAATGTTAGTGAGGTGGGTAAAACTAATTTCTTACCTTAGGTAACACCTACAGTATACTTTTCAAAATGGTGGAACGTTACATTAGTAATGTACTCAATTTGTATATTTTCTCAAGAAAATGCAATTAAATAATTTGCTCTTTTGCTCTCTCTTACAGTGGCTGTATCTGAGCATGTGTGGTTGATGTGTGAAGATCATATTGTGCTGGACTAGAAGGGCCAAAACCACAGTACATACTGCCTTAAAACACATCCAACCTAACCATCACATGAACCTGTGGCACTATATGCTTTTTGATTAAAAAAAATGGTTATCCTCATTATGCAAGATGCGTTTATCAATTATAAACCACTAAATATATTGCAGCATTTCAAAGAGCAACTTATAGGGATAGTTCACCCAAAAATGACACATCTGTCATCATTTACTCACCCTTTCAATGTGGGAAACAGAGCAGTTCTGGGGCACCATTGACTTCCATAGTATTTTTTTCCTACTATAGAAGTCAATGGTGCCCCAAAACAGCCCGGTCATAAACTTTCTTCAAAATATCTTCCTCTGGGTTCGGCAAAACAAAGACATTCATACAGGTTTGGAACTACTTGAGGGAGAGTAAATCATGACAGAATTTTTATTTTTGGGTGAACTGTCCCTTTAACATAGCTTTATTATTAAGTGCATGCCACTAACCTCAAGCTGTAGGTAATTTTACTGTACCTCACATATGTAGCTTAACTTAGCATTTGAAGTTCGCATCGTTAAGGACTTAATATTTAAATATGTAATTTTTATTTCATCTTGATTTTGATAGCATTTACTATCACTGATTTGCTGTGCAATTATTTATATAAAAACAACTTTAGTTCTTGTAGAATATTCAGGAAATTGTGCTACACTAGATTTTTTATTTAAAGCTGCTTCTTAATTCAGGGAAGTGAAAATAAAGAATAAACATAACTTCTTGGTACTCAATGGCTGATGAATTGCATTTTTTCCTGCAATTCTGAGTTTGAATCTCCCGACTCAGACATTTTTTCTCAGTTACAAGAAAAAAGCATCAAGTATGACGAGATATAAACTTGCAATTCTCAGTTTATATCTCACAATTCCAAGAAATAAGCAACTACACATATATATATAAACTCAGAATTAGGAGATACAAGCTTGTAATTGTGAGATATACACTAACAATTGCAAAATAAAAAGTGAATTGAAAAATATAAAGTCGTAATTATCTTTTTTATTTTTAATTCCACTGAGGAACTAAACAGAATTGTGAGATGTGAACTTGTGAGTCTTAAGTTTGAATTTCTACATCCTAATTCTGACTTTATTAAATTTTATTTTATCTTTATCCGTGGTAGGAACGAGCTTCCATAGTGTGTGTGTATAAATATTTCCCATGTATATGAAATGTTCCCTAGTACATATTCCTATATATATATATATATATATATATATATATATATATATATATATATATATATATATATATATATATATAGAGAGAGAGAGAGAGAGAGAGAGAGAGAGAGAGAAAGATATATAATTATACATAAATTGTATGATTAGATAGATAGACAAGAATCAAAATCCGTGGAAATGCAATATTACATTTTATATCTCGTACACAATACAGAGTCCATTCGTTCACACATATAGTTCAATATGAGTGTCCTCGATGGCAACTACTCCTTCGTCTTGCTCTCAGTGAGTCCCAGCAGAGTGGCGTCCGCCTCCAGCAGCGTCGTCTCGACGGTCGCTCCCAGGAACCGCGAGGTCATCTCCACCTCCTCCAGCCTCAGCCTCACCCTGCTGCCGCGCTGGTACTTCTGCCCGTCCGCGGAGGGCCTCTTGCACACGCAGTGGAACTTCCCGCCGAAATCAATATACAGATCGTCATTGACGATATGAAAGACCTTCCCGACGACGATCTTGTCTTTGGCCGGACCCATCTGCATCAGCGCGGAGCGCCGCAGGAGAGACGCGAAGGAGGTCTCGTCCCCGGAGCTCTGATCACCGCTCTGCCGCATATCCGAATGCTGCTCATATGCGGCTGCGAACCCGCTCTTCACCCTCGCAGCTGATTTACCATCTCCTCCGCTCGCATCTGAGCTGCATAATGATCTGAGCGTGGTAAAAACGCAGTGTTTTGGTAGTAAAGATGATCTAGAGCGCACGTTGTACATCACCTTGCAGAGCGACGCCATGTTGATACGTCATACGCAGCGGAGGACGCTGGGAACATTTCAAAATAAAAACGAGGAACAGATTTTTTTTGACTGTAAAGTCGTAAACAAGTTTTGGATTGATTTGTCAGATTTTATATTTAATTTAATGAATATAAATTATTGCTTTAATTTAAAGGATGTTATCTTGTATTGTGAAAACAAAAGCAAGATCTAGAATTTATTGTTAACTTTTTATTTTATTAGCAAAATTTCAAATACATAAACAAAATGTTTTTAATTCATCTCCTATGTTAAATTTGTTTTGTTCTGACTTTGACATTTCTTCAACAAAACTGTAAAGAAAAAGTATGTAAATGTTTAAAATACTATGATAATACTTCAAGCCTCCTGGTATTTTATAATATCCTCTTTCGTTAAAATTTAATGTGAGCTATCCCCCCATTTATTTATGTTTTGTATTGTTATTATTTGAATGTTACCTTTTTCTGCACTGCTCTTCATGTTAACCCAACTATGACGACTTCCGCTGCTGAGAAACCCGGAAATGTGAAAAGGTCCCGAACTGAAAACAGGTGGCGATATGTGCGGAATACGCCGAAATCCAAAACAACAACAAGAAGAAGAAGTTGAGAAATAAAAGAAAGCGCATGCAATAGTGAAAACGACTATTAAAGAAGCAAAGAAACAAAGTTGGAGAGAATATTGCAGTAAAATAGTAAGAGCAACACCGGTTGGAGAAGTTTGGGGTATAATAAAGAGTATGAGAGGAATAAAAAGAATGGCAATATCCATTATTAAAAGTAGGGGAGGAATTAGCAATTACAGATGAGGGAAAAGCAGAGATAATGAGAGGTAGAGAAAGAACAAAAGGGAAATGTCCAGGTATAATTGATAAGAGAGAGAGTTCAGATAGTCCAAGAACTGAAGAGGAACATTTGGGGCAACAGCACCAGGAAAAGATAATATATGCTATGAGATGTTAAAGCATTTAGATGTATTATATGAGTAAGTTGTTGGGTTTGTATAACAAGGTATGGAAAGAAGGGAAACTTCCTATCTACTGGAAAGAGGCAGTCATCATCCTCTATTAAGAAGCCGGGAGAGGATGCGGCAGATCCTAGAATACAGGCCGTTAGCGCTTACCTTTCATATTGGGAAGGTGATGGAAAGAATGATAACAGAAAGATCAACCCATTATGTAGAAAGTAGAGGTATTATTTCAATGTATCAAAGCGGATTTAGAAGAGGAAGCAGTACTATGGATCTTATAGTTTATAGAAACAGAAATTAGAAAGGCTCAGGTTAACAATGAGGTATTATTGGCAGTATTTATTGATATAGAGAAAGCGTTTGGTATGGAAAGAAGGAGTAATGATTACATTTAATAAATTAGGAATTACAGGAAGGATGTTTAAGTGGATAAAATAGAGTTATTCAAGTTAGAATAGGTTCAGCATTATCAGGAAGATGTAGAAATGCAGTTAAGGAGGAAGCAACTCATGATGAATTACTGGATCAATCTGCAAGGTCAGTCAGTAAATAAAAATCCAGGAAAAAAGTTATTATCCCAAATTGGGAATATGGGAAAGACAAAATGAAGCAGTGCCATTAGCAGTAACCCCACCATGGTTATTTCCTTTAGTTTTGTTTGATTTGGATTTACTTGATAGTATAGCCGGGATTATAGGAATATCGCTAATATGTCAGGGATAATAGAAGATTGAATATACTACAGTGTACACAGATGGTTCCAAGAGTTTGGAGACAGGAAAGACAGGTTTTGGTGTTTTTGTACCAGAATTAGTCATTTCAATGTAGAACTACAGATCACTTATATATGAGCAATATAGCAATATATGAGTTGATGCTATAATTGCTGCCCTGTACTGGATAGAGGAAAGTGGCATGAAGAAAGTAATTATGTTCAGATTCCAGTACAGCATTGATTTCAATTAAGTCGATATCATCAAAGACCAGGCAGGATTGCATACGTAAAATATTATTTAGACTTCAGAGAGTAAATGTGATAATAGTATTCATGGACACGTAGGAATTAAGGGGAACGAAGCTGCAGATGTTTTAGCTAAGGAGGCATGTAAACTAGAGGAGATTATGGAAATCCTATCTAGTAAATCAGAAGTAAAAGTAATAGTTAAGAATAATATAATAAAGGAATGGCAATATAATTGGGATAGGGAAGTAACAGGTAGACATTATTATAGAATTCAGGGGAAAGTAGGATGTAGGAATAACAAAACAGAAGGTATAATTACACGTATACAGGTATAATTTAAATAAAACATTACATCTAATAGGGAAACATCCAACTGGCTTATGTGATCATTGTCAAGAGGAGGAATCAGTAGAACACATACTTTGTCACTGTCAAAAGTACATCGCAGAAAGAGAAATATTAAAGAAAGGAATTAGGAAGCAAAGTTCTTTAGAAATTAGTATTAATATATACTTAATGGTCATAACAATAACGTTGTATTAAATTATTTGAGAAGAACTGGCCTAATTATCAGAATGTAAAATATATTTTTTGAGTATTTGTTTTGTGTGTGTGTTATCTGTTAGGTAGTTGACTGAGGCCCATACTCCAGTATAGTAGGTGGCGGTGATGCGCCTTAACGTTAGATGCCGACCGCCATTAACAACAAAGAAGAAGAAGTTGAGTTAACGAAATTAATACGTCACAGATTTTTCCGGAAGTTTATAAGCTAGCACGTCTTCGAAAACAGGAGAAGAAAGAAAAATGGACATCTTTGTAGTTTCACCAAATTTGAGGTTTACTAACCTCACTGTCTTCCCGGGCTCGACTGTCAGCGATCTTATCGATCATTTTGCCGTTAAAGAGGTGAGTGATCAGTTATTACAGTAGCCAAACGTTCACGAAGTCTGAAACCTGAACTCAGGATTGTGCTGTAACACAATGATTATCGATGATTATCACGGTTAAACAACCTGAGATATGTGTTATTGTCTGTCAGGGTTCCTCCTTCGCGGATTTCTACGTGAAGAGTAATGGCCGCGTATCTCACAGGAACGACTCGCTTCAGGCTGGAGTTGTGTACCGCGTGGAACCTCGGCTATGTGGAGGCAAAGGAGGTAAACAGACTTGTCCAGAGCATCACTAGTCTTTTCTGAAGCTTTTAAATAAAAGAATATGACGGGTTGTTGATATTTGGCCAATTGTTATGTGATGGAATACTGGTTAAAGTATTCTTTCGTATAAATGTCAATTTTTGGACATTTACAATTTGGAACCAATCTTAAAAGCATGTTTAAAATCATACAGTTCTACTAGTTTGTTTTCTATTTTGGTAGTTTTTTTAGATTTTTGTAGAAGTTTTGAGCATTTAAAAGTTAATGATAAATATGTTGTACCTTTTAAGCTGTTTTAAACGCATTTGTTTTGTAGGATTTGGCTCCATGTTGAGGGCCCTGGGTGCACAAATTGAAAAGACCACCAACCGCGAGGCCTGTAGAGATCTGAGTGGAAGGAGACTGAGAGACGTCAATCATGAGAACCAGTAATGCTGATGATTATCATATCCATTTAGCATGCTCATTTCATTATTTACTTAATTGACTGAATTGTTTTGTGGATTTGGTGTTTTCTGCTCCACCATTTTTATTGTGTGAATAATTGAATTTGTATGTGTGTTTGTAGAATGGCAGATTGGCTGAAAAAGCAGGCGGATCGAGAGGCAGAGAAGGAGCAGCGTCGTCTGGAGCGGATTCAGAGGAAATTGGCTGAGCCGAAACATTATTTCACAGACACTGATTATGAACAGCAGTGCCATGACCTCTCAGAGAGACTGGAGGACTCTGTATTGAAAGGTAACTTGAATTAATTTCATATAAAATGACAGCCATCTTCTTTCTTATAGTAGTGCTAGAGTATATTTACACATTGGAGAATGATAAATAGTAGGGCTGTTAAAAAAAAATTGCATTTCGAATATTCATCGAATTTAAAATACAAATCCACATTTGAATGCAAAACGCTGCATTCGATTTTAGGTGTCCGTCAAGGAGCTTGGCACATGAGATGCGATGACGAGGTGTCGTTGCATTTTAATGCTTTATTTTTTTAGCCTGTCCAGTTGAACCCACTCGATGTGGTGCTGCACATTCAAAATATTGCGGAAAGAGAGAACATCAATGTGGAGATGTTGTTTATCTCAAAACTGAAACAAGCCGTTCACACAGAACGCATATTTATTGCATTTTCTAGAGAGACATCGATCATCGTTGCACTCGCGTCTCACACAAGAGAGCCCAAAGCCATGTAAAATGTAATGTTCAACTTTTAAAAAGACATTTAATTACTAGATTAAGAAATTAGCTTGCTAGCAAACGTGCATATTAACAGCGTAAACATGAACCTTGCGATCATATTATTAAATGTTAATTAATTGCGTGCATCAGTAATGATAAATCTTTGAGTTTAAAGCGGCTCTGACAGAAAGGCTGTGTGAGCTATGTGCTCATTTTCTAAATGCATAACTTGCACCTCACAGGTATATTCTCCATCTGTAAATGTTAGAAAGCCATGGATGTATTTCCATTTTGCGCGTTTTCGCTAAACTCCACAGACTTGGTTCTGAACGCGTGCATGCGCATCAAACAGACAGAGCTCAATGAAATAGGAGCGCAATAACTCTGACTAAAATATACATTTAGCTGAAATGTTTGTAGTTGGACATTTTAAACCTACAAGTAAGTGTATTTGTATGATAGCACTAACTGTAAAGTGACTGTAATGGGGCAATACATTTTTCTACTCAATTAGCCTAATCTGTGCTTGTATTTATTTTTTTAGTTTAGTAGGTTTAACTTTGCTTTAAAAGCATTATTTTTAGATCGCAATGTTAGAATGTAATGTAATTTTAACCCTTTTTGCACATTATATATGCCTACATGGTAGGGATGGGCATTTTAAGCAAAAGTAATATTCGATAATCGCTGGGTATTATTCGATTACTATTCGAAAATCTCACCCCTCCCACGCATGTACACACACACACACACACACACACACACACAGAGAGAGAGGGGGGAGAGAGACCATCCAGGCTTTCAATCTGTATGATAACAAACTGTTTAATTAATTAGAGAATAGTCTATCTTAACCCAAGAAAATTAATGGTTGTAAAGTATGATTGTTGAAACATATTAATATAACATATCCTGAATGACGGCATTTATTAACAGAACAGTCCGTCGATTATCAACTGCTCATAAGGCTAGGACATTTCTATTTTAAAATGAGCATGAACATATCATATTAAAAGAAAATCTTAAATCTGATTAATGCATCAATGAATATTAGGCGTAAAACATATTACGCTAAACAGAATATCATTCTTAAAACATATTACACGCTAAAACATATTGTGAACCGCCTGAATGACGGCACTTATTATGTGAACATTCATTTTAACGTCTGCCTTCATAACAATAACCTATTTCATATATACAAATATATTAAATGAACATGTTCATATGCTCGAAGACAGGAGTGTTGTTCACAATTAGTTCGGTGAACTTTGAATTGAAACAAGGGAACGAATATAGATCCCTTCATCTCTCTCTCTCTCTCTCTCTCTCTCTCTAGCTGAGCCATTTAAATAGTTCAGTTTTGGTTTTTAATAGCAAATTGGTCATTATTTAGTTTCCTTTCTTTATTAATTTAATTTAGAAATATGATTGGAACATCTTATTTTTGTTAAATTCAAGTTTTAGTTTTTAAATATCAAGCGGCCAGCGCAAGTTTGATCAGTTTATCCTTTCCCAAATAAATTAATTAACGTCATAATATTTTAAGAATAAAGTCAAAATTACGATCATAAAATCATGTTACATTGCCTGAAGTTAAAGTAAAAATGACTATATAAAAAATAATAATAATAAGTGTGGCATCCAACCTGTCATTCTTCACATTTAACACGAAAAACAACTAATATTTTGCATATAAATAAAATATCAACCAGTGGAATATTACGTTTTTATTTCAGCAAAAAACGAATAATTTGAATGAAGGGAGCTCGTCACGGCTTCATTAATGGGAAACAGGACGTGAAGGTGGCAGAGAAGCGCTCTGTGGAGTGCATTGTTTTGTTAACTTTGGTTTATAATTTTGAGTTGTTTGGGACGCTGTAACAAACGGCCCTCTCGCAATATAATGCTTAACATCTATTGATCACGCAATCAGCCTGCACGTATCAGAAGTTCTGTTCTCCGGCGTGGTTAGCGCTCACACATAGTGTGTGTGTGTGTGTGTGTGTGTGTATGTGTGCCGCGCCCGAGTGCCGACAGTGCAGTTTGTGTGCAAGCACGGAACAGAAGATGCTCTAAAATAAAACAAACAAATATACTGTTGATCTGTGCATCTGTACTCCAGTATATCAATTCAATATAGATGAATTATTGCTAAAGTTACTTTCCAAGAGGGGTAGTTTGACATACTTCATGTATTTGCCCGTTCAGGCGGCTCGCGCATGTCAGAGACGCGGCTGTCGGTGCTCACGCTGTTCACACAGAACAGAACACAGCGCGCATGTACTGAAAGGAGTTGTCTTTCGCACCCAAATGCTTTTTAATCGCTTACATTTTTAAACAAACAAGGCTTAAAAACACATGCAAATGATACAATTTAGTGACCACCTGCAGTGGCCCGATCTGGTAAGTGACAAATCAGAGCGTCCTTCACGCCATCGGACAGTCTTTATTGTCAAGCCCTGGTACACCTTTAGAAAATAATCGCACAACCTAATCGATATTCTATAATTAAACCGAATATTCGAAAATCGTGACCCATCCCTACTACATGGTTACGTTCACTTTATTTGTTTAATCCAAATACAAAATACAGAGTTATGTACCGTATACCACAAATCAGCCAAAAAACACAGAGATATTCACTTTTGCTCATATTGCCCAGCTCTACTTTGAAAAAACATGCATTTGGTAATATTTTGCTCGATTCGCCCTCTTGAGGCCTCAGGAGAGAGGCCAAAAGCTTTTTTTTTTCTAACTGAATTTATGACTTTTAAATACGAATATAATTCGAATTGTGATATTTTGGCAAAAAAATTGAATGTATTTCAGCCAATTTGACAGCCCTAATAAATAGCCATAAAGAGCGTTATTAACCTATTTAGTTTCCTGAGATGTGTGCAAACCTGGTGGCCAACTACAAGAAACGTCTGACCTCTGATTGCCAACAAGGGTTTTGCCACCAAGTACTAAGTTATGTTTTGCGAAGGGTTCAAATACTTAATTGACTCATTAAAATGCAAATAATTTTAGAACTTTTTGAAATGCGTTTTTCTAGATGTTTTTCTGTCTCACTGTTCCAATAAACCTAACAATAAAATTATAGACTGATCATTTTTTGTCAGTGGGCAAATGTACTAAATCAGCAGGGGATAAAATAATTTTCCCCTCACTGTATGTGTGTATTCATATAGACACACATATATTATGTAAACCCAGGCTTTTAATTAAGATGTGATTAATCATGATAAATTGATTTGACACCCCATTAATATGGTATATTGTAAATATTCAAGTTTGTTTCCCAAACCTAATTATTATTATTGACATTTAAAGGTAAAAGTTGTCTATTCTTGCAGGCATGCAGGCTTCCTCTAGTGGTCTCGTTAAGGCGGACGAGGGGCAGAGTCGCAAGCGTCCAACACCAGCCAATAGTGAAAAGAAAGCAAAGAAGAAATGTTTTTGGTGGGCTGATTTCACATGTGTCAAAGAAAATGCTAATCTTACAGACTAGAATCACTAAATTCAATCGCTGACTGTAACATGCATTTGTTTAATCCACTAGGACTGGTCTTGGAGGACTGGAGGAGATGGGCAGCTCTGGTGAAGGAAGTGATGAAAGCGACAGCGAGGCTTTACCGTCCACCTCAGGGGCTTCACGCATTTCAGATATTCCCAAACCGGCTGTGCCGTCTTCTGCCACCAGGGGGAGTGACGGGACAGACTCTCAGGACCAGCCCAGCAGCTCCTCCTCCCAGAGTCCCACACCGAGCTCCCCAACACAGGTGGTGGAGGAGGTGCAGAAGAACGCCAAGGAATGTACAGCTGAAACCAGTCAAAACAGCAGCATCGAAGAGGATAAATCCTCTCAGAGTCCCACACCGAGCTCCCCAACACAGGTGGTGGAGGAGGTGCAGAAGAACGCCAAGGAATGTACAGCTGAAACCAGTCAAAACAGCAGCATCGAAGAGGATAAATCCTCCCAGAGTCCCACACCGAGCTCCCCAAGACAGGTAGAAGAGGAGGTGCAAAAGGAGTATACAGCTGAAACGAGCCAAAACGCCACCAGCGAAGAGGATAAATCGCAGGTTGAGCCCACAGAAGCACCAAGCGGCCCAGCCGAGAGCAATCAGGCACAGGAAGAGGTGAGATGTTCTGCTTCTGAAGTGGATTTTGGCTACAGCTAGAAGGGATAAGTATGGCGCTACTGGGCATGCACACATCAATTGAGCGTAATTTTTGTCCCACTGTACAACAATTAATCTTTTAATTATTGTAAGGGGTAGGTTTGGTCTTGGGGATAGGTGTAGATTTGAACAAAACACAATCTAATAGGTAGAAAATCTATTTAATTTTTCGTTTTTGGTCGGGGCTGTATCCCTTCTAGCCTCAACCGTGGGTTTTCATGCTGGAATATTTTTTTGGTAATCCTGACTGATAAGTGTGCATGTATCTTTTGTGATAATATCGTAATTGCTGTTTTAACGATATATGATTTGACGTTATCGCGTATTTGCGAAAACCATTCAAAACATTCCTACACGATTAAGTCAGGTGTTAGTGCACGTTCTTTCACTGCGTGATTCAGTCTAATGAAATGTATTTAGACTGATCACAAATTGTGCAGAAAATGTATATATTTATACCACTTAATAATCAGTTAACAATCAACTACCTCCCACAACAGCTCAAAAAACAAGTTAATTGAGAAACTTACATTTTAGACACCAAATTGCCTGTCTTTGCGCCATTTCGACAACAAAAATAATTACAAACTAAGCCGCAGCACTGTTTTGCGTCTCTGTGTAACATGACGGTGATTTGTTTCTGCATGAATCAATGATTCGTTTAATTTATTCGGTTCAATCGCAATGACTCGCTTATTACCAGTGACTTGCTGCCACCTACTGGTGGTTTTAATTTCACATCTAAAATATATTCAATTTAAGTAATTTCAAATATCAGTATTCAACGTTTTGTTTAATATATCAAAACATCATTTAATCTGCAGTTATACATGCATAAATAGTCATATCCTGCATTAAACAGTGTGTAAATGCATCTAAATGCCACTTCAGATGCAGCTTCTGTTTCCTAAATATGAATTTTATTGATACTGATTTAATTTAATTTGCTTGGTAACAGCCTTAATGTCTTATTATTCTAATTCACTGATTAAATGTAACTATTCGACTCAAAAGATATTGGATAAAAATGGCTTTATAAATGTAAAAATCATTTTAAACTTATTGGAAAAAAATATAATTTATATCAGTGTGAACTGACCACCACACATAATATGAATGAGTCAAGCTATCCACGGTAGTCCTTAAGATACCAGCAGAATAACAGACTCTGCAAAATATCATTTAAATATCGTTATCGATAAAATCCCAGGAAATATCAAGATGTTATTTTTTCGATTTCGCACACCCCTAATACTGACTGGTCTTTCGCTCTCTTCAGGTGGAAGGTCCGCTGGATCTGCTGTCTGTGAGTGGGCCGGAGCAGCTGGAGGCTTTGGGTCTGGAGCGGCTGAAGAAAGAGCTGATGGAACGAGGGATGAAGTGTGGAGGAACGCTGCAGGAACGGGCTACGCGTCTGTTCTCCGTCAAAGGACTGAGTCCAGATCAGATTGACCCTGCGCTCTTGGCCAAACCCACCAAGGGCAAGAAGAAATAACTTGCATTTTTAACCCATTTTGCTTTGCTTGTGTTTGGCATGTCTGTAGTTATGTTTAAAGTGCCGTTTGTAAAAATCTAACACCTCATTTGGAAAAATCCCCAGTTTGGGACAAAAAGGTCTAGATCCTTTTTTTTTATATTAGAATGACATTTACAGGTCAGTTACAGATAACAATCTGGTTTGAACTTTGAAGTTGAACTTTAGTCCACAATTTATGAAGGGATGCTTTTAGTAAAACATGCCAAATAACAAAAGGTGACACTCAGGTTAACTTTTTTATAATCTGTACAATAAATTCTTTATGATAAATCAGTCATAGTAAATAGTTTTTGTTTTATTTATAGAGACATTCTGGTAATCGGTCATATGTTTATGATGTGGGTGAGAAGTCAATCAACGATTCATCTATTGTCCAAAAGATTGTTCATATTGCACAGTATTTGATTGCATGTGTGATCTGGTTCATTTTCCTCTTGACTTTAAGTAAAATATTGTTACACAATTTTGTCTCCTGTTTGTTGATGTTCTTACCCAGTATCATGTATCTTTAGTGTATAGAATGTGAAAATTAAAAAAATGTGCACAATAAATTTGGTTTCTGATGCAGAAAAGGGTTTTATACATATTTTTTTTTAAATGTAAATGAAAAATACATTTTCCATCGAGTGCACTGATAACTCGTTATGATGAAAAGCATGAAACCAAAAATGAATCCTATGTAAACATCCACAATAAATCAGCACTATGACATCACAGAGTAAACACATGCTAACAAAAAATATTTAGTAAGATTTAGAGAACTTTCGGATGAACTCCGGGACAGTGGGTGGCGATATTGAGCCCCATACTGCTTCAACACATTCAGCGGAAGAAAACGCTGTTTTCAAGCCGTTTGTGGAGTAGTTCTGGGCTTGTCGTACCGCTTTAAATATCCACATTGTGGTTATTTTTAGTATGTATCTGAAGCTGTGGTAATAGTTATGGCGTTTCCGCTGCCGCGTATTCAAGCGCCTCAGTTGCCGCAGCATCTTTTGCGGACCGTGGAGTGTCAACAGGGCGCTGTGAGAGCCGTGCGCTTCAACGGTAAGTCCATTATCCACATAACATTTAAATTGTTTATATCAACTGTTGGCCGTATTATTATTATTAAATAAAAAATGTTACTAAGTTATTCTCAAGGAGCTAAAATATGGTTTTTATTTGCTTTGATGAAGACCTTTAACCCAACAGTATAAAAATAAATAAAAATGAAAGAGTAACGTTACATGGCATCAAAAGAAGAAAAATCTATAAAATACTTAACAAAATCCTTCAATCACGAAGGGTTCGTGACAAGCGCTGAGAAAAGTAGCTGCCAGCACATGATGCTGCTGCTGTGTATTGTGACACTATTGTGTATTAAGAGGAACTTTAAGTAGACATTTACTGAATAATGAAATTGTTCTTGTTTCGATATTTTGCACGTTCTTGCAGCTGATGGGAATTATGTGCTGAGCTGTGGCAGTGATAAATCTCTGAAGCTGTGGAGTGCGAGCCGCGGGACTCTGCTGAAGACTTACACCGGTCACGGATATGAAGTGCTGGACGCGGACAGGTAACGTTATGTTTCTGCGTTACATTAGGTAACGTTAACACTTTATTTTGATAGTCCACTTTAGACATGCCAACAGTTAGTAACTTTTCAACTACATGTCAACTAGCAATCACTAGAGTATTAGCAGTCTACTTAACTTCTAACACTTTATTTTGATGGGTCCACAACATACAACTTACTGACTATGAAAAACTTTGCTAGTATATGTCAGTCTACTCTGAGATCTAGTAGACGTGTAGTTTCAAAGTTACTTCGTAGAATGTTTCAAATGGACAATCAAAATAAAGTGTAACCTTACATTATATTAAAGTGTTAGTTCACCCCAAAATGAAAATTCTGTCATTAATTACGCACCCTCATGTCGTTCCAAACCCAGAAAACCCGTTCATCTTCAGAACACAATTTAAGATGTTTTTCATGAACGAAGGTCTTATGGGTTTGGAATGACATGAGTGTGAGTAATTAATGACAGACCCTTTAAAACACCATCACTTTCGTGTTTGTTTTGTGTTAATTTCACTTAATTTTCGCAGTTCTTATGACAACAGTCAGCTGTGCTCCTGCAGTTCGGATAAAACAGTCATCCTCTGGGATGTGGCATCTGGTCAGGTGACGCGCAAACTTCGCGGGCACGCCGGGGTGAGACGTTATGATTGCAATTTCCCGCCACAATGTCATACTGTGATGGGTGATACCACTTATTTTGTTTTAGACACGATACCGATACTTTTGAAGGCCAATATTGTCATTATCGATACCGATACTGATAAGATTACGATACTTCAAAACTGAACTTTTAAATTATGAAATATTACTTAGAGTAAATTGGGTAAAGATACGTTCTTACCTTTATATTTGAAACACATTTTAACATTCATACCATTTTAATGCCTTAATTGCAACTTAATAGGTTATATTTTAATCTATGCATGGTTAAAATATGTTTACTGTAGTGGTAACCATGGAAATCAACAAATACTATAGTTGAACTACAGTCACTTTAGTAAAAACTTGGTTCATTTTCTTAAGGGACTGCCAGTGACAGGCTATTGCATGAATAAAATGCAACCTTTTTTATTCTGACAGTGTGTGATTTATATTAACATTACAGAATTGAACATGATCAATATGAACTTTTAACATTCAATTTAAGTAAATGTAATTGCACTATGTATGCAACAATTTAAATTTGTTTATTGAGAAAGAACTGCGTTCAGATGTGCAGGAAAATTGTTATATCCTACTTATAATATATCCATATTATTTGTCCAGTTTAATGCATATTGCATTCATACATTTTTGTTAAATAAACAAAATCACTGGTAAATAAAGCGTATCTTATTATCAGTATTTTTATTTGAGTATCGATACTTTCGATACTCGCATTAGTATCGATACTTCAGGATCGATACGCCCGTCCCTATATCATACATGTAATATTTGCTTTCGCTAAGATAAGTCTCAGTATATTATTGTATTTTATATACAGTAGATGATTTGTTCACTAAAATTGTCTTATCTATCTTTCACTTGGTCCCTAGAAAGTAAACTGTGTGCAGTTTAATGAAGAGGCTACTGTGATACTGTCAGGTGAGTCAGACTTGACTTTAATCACAAATGCTATGGAAATAACAACAGTCGAATCTCAATCTCACTATTTCTTTATGTCTCAGGCTCCATTGATGGGACCGTACGGTGTTGGGACACTAGATCCAGGCGAATGGAGCCCATTCAGATCCTGGACGAGGCTCGAGATGGGATCAGCAGCCTGAAAGTTTCAGAGCATGAGCTTTTGACTGGGTCAGAACCAAACTAAGGATATGTTTGAAAATGAGTAATCTGAGGTTTGGATTTACAGAAGTGACTGTTGTGTTGTACTGTAAATCAGGTCTGTGGATGGAAGAGTGAGGCGATATGACCTACGAATGGGGCAGCTTAATGTCGATTTCACTGGGAGTGAGTTATATCACACACATGAGGGAATGAGAACATGCTTTTTGTACTGTGTGATGTCTAATGCTCCTGTTGTGTGCTTCACAGGTCCCATCACTTGTGTGTGTTTCAGTCGGGACGGTCAGTGCACACTTAGCTCTAGTTTGGACTCCACGGTGCGCCTACTCGACAAAAGCACAGGGGAGCTGCTGGGAGAGTATGTGCAGCACAGATCAAACGACTACATAAATACAGTAAAACTAGCAATGCTAGTTGCCACAAGTCAAGAGTAGGGAGAACCTTGAGAGCTATTAAAAAAACAAAACAATAAACGTGTTAATTCAAAACAAAAAATGAAAATAGAGACATCACTTTGACAATTAACAAATAAATATGTACATTTAAAATGCTTAACATTAATTAAAAAATGAAAAAGCATGGTTAAATATAACAATAAATAATTACTTTTGAATGACTTCATTCAATATCAGATTAAAATAAATTAATACATTACCTTTAGTTTAACATGAGAGAAAAATAAATCACGTTTTAAATGGACATCTAAAGAGATATTTAAAATTATTATTATTTTTTAAATGTAATTAAACATGACAGTAAAATAAAATCATATTTCAAGTGAACAACATGCATATTTAAAACTATTTTGGAAAGGGTAGTTAAAAAGTAAAATAAATTCATATTGAAAAATGAATACATTTCTAAAACCGTTTTTGTGAAAATATTAGTTAAATGGAACAATAAAATAATACACTATATTAATTAATTAACAACTGCCATTTCAATGTTTATTTTCTAATGTGTGTGTCTGTGGTGTTCCTTCACAGGTACTCCGGTCATGTCAATAAAGGCTATAAGCTTGACTGCTGTCTCTCTGATAAAGACACGCACGTTCTGAGCTGTTCAGAAGATGGCCATGTTTACTTCTGGGATCTGGTGGAGGTGGGCAGAATAAGTCACATGACCCAGAAAAAAAAAATTCTATGAAAAAATGTCAAGGTAAATATGAGCAATAAAGCTGTAATCTCTGCTTGTAGGGCTCCCTGACTTTAAAGCTGCCTGTTGGGAAAGCTGTAGTCCAATCACTGTCCTTCCACCAAACGGAGTCCCGCCTTTTGACCGCTATGGAGGGGAGTGTTCAGGTGTGGGGGGCGGAGCCAGAGGATGCAGCGGTGGAAGACAGCTGAGTAGTGCGCAGGACATGAGCAGGACTCATCGTAGATGAAGTGTGAATCAATGTTTTATATCAGTTTGATTGTTATTCATATTTTGGATGTAATAAAATATATACAAATATATGTGTAACTGCAAATAGTTTATTTCTAAATTTGTATTTATTTTATAATATCTTAATCGCCATTGCTTACAGCTTTTTAGGTTGGCTTTTTTTCTAGTTCATTAACGTAATTTACTGTAGTTAGCAGTATTTAAACATCACGGTCTCATCCGAGTCGTAGCCAAGACCGAGATCTCGCACTTGCAGTAGGATGGAGTGCAAAGCGCATGGTGACTCAGCGCTGCGGGGCAACCGAATCGCCCTTTCCAACTGCCTCCCCGAACCCTCATTTTCCTCAACATCACCTTCTCTTCGTTCTTCACCACGGAGGTCTTTGTCTATAAAAGAATAAGTGAAAATAAATACAATTATGCATTCTTTGAGCAAAATAATACTGTGAAAGGGTGCTAGTACATTTATAGATGGTTGCTAATATGTGTTTTTTTTTATCACATCGATATGTGGTTGCTTACTGGCTCTAATCACGAGTCCTCATTTAAGTGTTTATATAGATTATTTTTCTTCCAAAAAATCGCTCGCCAGTTTTATCTTCTGCCAGACAAAATCATCTGATAACTTAGAAAAGTAGAAGCACAACTTTTTCTGCAAAGTCACCTGATTTAAAGCCAAATTTACATTAGCAGCACTCAAAAATATATATTTTGAAGAATATTTAACTGCTTTTGCTCATACAATGGAATTCAATTGAGTCCAATATTGTTAGGACCCCAATGACTTCCATTGTACGGGCATTGTACATTGTTAGTGTTTTAAGCCAGTGTCCTTCTCCGGCTTGAACGCAAAAGAGCAGAACGGTGATCTTCAGTAGTGAACGCATTGTTCTTTTTTTCTTTGCCTAGTTTTTCTTCATCAGGATGGGAGCGCAGGTGATGTTCCATAGTCACCGTTGCTTTTATAGCCATCTAAGAGGGTCAGAGCTTTAGGGGTTGGAGGGATGATTGGGTGTGGACGGGAGGGTCCACTTTTCCACTCTCAGCCTCTCTCCTGGTCTCATGGCTATGACTGGAAGCAACTTTATATACTTTTTGGGAAGTCCACTGGTAATTCTCCAAGTCTTGAGGGGCTGAAAGTATGGAAAATGGGGGTAAGTTGCTTAAAGCTGTGGGACGTCTGACAACGGTAGTCATCTTGGAGGTTGAGCCGATTAAGCACATAGAATCTGCATTTTTCTATTTTTTACATTTTATACAATTTGATGAACACCGAAAAGGGTTAACTGCATGAAGAATGGAAGGAAGGTCCATAATTAAAAAGAGCTAAATAGATGAAGTTATTTGAATGGAAATTCCAAGGACAATGGCTTACTTCAGATACATAAATGTGGGGATTTTATTAAAATGTGATTTTTTTTTAATGTAATGAAATACCTCACTTTTACTCTGAATTTATAATATAAACATTACTGTAAATGTGGCATACAACTAAAACGTGTAAATCATAAAAATAGACTGAAATATTTGTTTAACTGAAGGATATATGTGAAAAAACTGAAGAAAATGAATTCTACACAAAAGTTAATTCAGAATAGAAAATGTAAGTTTTTTTGTAATTTTACAAAATATATTAGCAAAATCTGCATTTAAAAAAAACACATTTTCTTATGTGCGCCTGGTGATTTACAGACAAACATGGTTCCTCAGATACATGTTTACAAATGTGTATCTGTTCAGGAGTGTGTTTGTTCGGGGGCATTCCTCAGGGGTGTTTAAGGTGTGGATGACCCTTACACTGGACAAGCACTTACCTTTGTGTGTTTATGGTGGTTATAATCACTATACGGGCCCTTTTCACAAGACTGTGATGACTCGTTTAATGGTCATCAGCATCGTAAAGTTTTTTAGATTTTTTTTTTAAATAAATGTATGTACATTTATAACACTATACTTTGTATTATATCACCTTTGCATCAAATTACAAAAAAACGAGTTACTAATGCGATGGTGTTTCTAACGCAGCGTCTATGGGAGGGACGGTACATTTGACATTGTTCTCTCTTCTGACATGCTGTTATCAGTCCCTCTTTTTTTTTGAAAGTCATGAAAATACTATTGTGGGGTTTTCTTTTGCTTTTTGAGCAAACAGGGATGCAAAAAAATATATTTCTGGTAACGTTACTCTCCCATTAGGTGTTCTTGAAGTTAACCCAACTATGACGACTTCCGCAGAGGAACCCAGAAATTGTGAAAAAGGTCCAAATTACAAATTAGTTTAACGCAAACTCAAAATAGTTTTTGGTTTGTGAAAATGGTATTTAGTATGCTGTTTGTCTCGTGTTTTCCATGCCTGGATTGGAAAAAGCCCCACATGTCCAAGTTTTTCTGTCCACCTGGCTACACATTCACAGAAGACAAACTCCAGAGATGTTCCACTATCCCCCACTGGCGGGAAAATGCCCACCTGTAAGTGAAATCCCAACAAACATGGCATGGTTAGTCCGTGTGAATGTGAGCCAACAGACGACAGCACATTATTTACACCTCACGACTGACTCACACGGGCGTTTTCCATCCTAAAGGGCTTCCCCGTTGTTCAAATATCTTATTTGCGTAATAATATTGAACTTTATAAGTTGTTATAAACAGATGTGTTTCTGAAAGGTCGTCGTGTGTCCTCCGCTCAACAGGCGGCGCAGTTGATGCACGCAAACGTCTGTAGCGTGACGTGAGGGGACGAGGAAACGACGCTGACGCGGTTTACGCAGTATTTGTTTGGTTAGTATTTTAACGCATACCATTACTTTAATTTACTTCGTAATGTCCAAATGTTTTGAATAATTATTAAGGTAAATGACACAAAGTATGTACATTGGTTGTTGTTTTGGTCCTATTTGACTGGCTTTGGTTATTTTTATACAGATAAATGTATGCTCGTATATCAGTTGACCATGCTTGTATAATCATAATGACAATTAACGTTAACGCTACAGTTAATTTGCTTGTATTTAGCGCGTTTTATAACACGTCTTCATTTTTGCACTGTTTAACAAGCTAGTGTTGTTAATGTCCTATGGTGTTATTACCTTGGTATTTTGATATTCATTATACCGTGGTGCGGAATGATAGCCATATTCTTCTGTTATAGGACCATGTCCTTTGTCCATGATAAATCAATGTATTAAATATATAAAGTATTTTTTGTTAGAGTTAATGCAATATATGTGACCGGGGACCACAAAACTAGTCATAAGGGTACATTTTTTGGAATTTAGATTTATACATAATTTATACTTTCCATTGATGTGTGGTTTGTTAGGATAATACAATAATTGGTTGAGATGCAACTATTTGAAAAATCTAGAATCTTGAGGGTGCAAAAAAATAATAATTAAGTCCTTAGCCATGAATATTACCAATCAAAAAATACATTTTGGTTTATTTACGGAAGGACATTTACAAAATATCTACATGGAACATGATATTTATCTAATATCCTAATGATTTTTGGCATTAAAATAAAAATAACATTGACACATACAATGCATTGTTGGCTATTACTACAAATACACCTGTGCTACTTATGACTGGTTTTGTGGTCCAGGTTCACATATGTCATTTACAAGAATCTGATACATCATATGTGTAATCGTTTTTCTGTCATGTTTTTAATGCAGTTGTACACTTATTGATATTACAATCAACTGGAGCTGATCTTAAACCAGCAAGATGGTATGGATGTGTTAATATGTAGCATTTAGTATATGTAGTATTTGCAAATAAGTTTGTATGCTTTTTATTAGTTTAATTTATTTATAATTCTTTAATTTTAACTTGTTATTTTAAAGTTTTGAATATTTTCATATTTATATTTTGCTTTATTTTAGCTTTGTTTCAATTATTTTTAAAAAGTGAACAGTTTTAGTTAGCAATTACACTGGTCCTTTTATTAAAAAATGATCAGTTTAATGTTTGTTCTCTGTTTTAGGGTGAACGTAAAGGAGTGAACAAGTACTACCCTCCTGATTTCGATCCAGCCAAGGTGCGAATGACAAATACAATTTACTCGGTTCTGTCTTGCAAGACCATGTTACATCATGTATATTAAAAATATTTCTGAAATCTGTATCATGCTCTCATAACAGCATGGCTCCATCAATGGCTACTGGAAAACTCACCCGCTGCGGGAGCGGGCCAGGAAACTGTCTCAGGGCATCCTCATCATCCGGTAACATACAATCATTTACAATATTGTGAAGTAAGTTTTTGATTCACATGCTGAAGGTCTGTGTTTTGTGTTTTCAGATTTGAGATGCCGTATAATATTTGGTGTGATGGATGCAAGAATCATATCGGCATGGGTACGACTTTGATGTTGTGCATAATACTGTACTTCTCATACTATTTCTGCAGTAGATAGCATATACAATTAACATGGTTTGTCAGTTGTATTCGTGTGTATGTATTACATTTTTCTGTCTTCAAAGGGGTTCGATATAATGCGGAAAAGAAGAAAGTGGGCAATTACTACACAACTCCAATATACAGGTGATGTAGCATCCCAATCTCCTACATTTCAGATTCATGATCTGTTCATATATCACAACAAGGCAGCATATTTGAACATGTAGGTTTGTGTTCCACAGGTTCAGGATGAAGTGCCATCTGTGTGTGAACTACATAGAGATGCAGACAGACCCGGCCACCTGTGATTATGTCATCGTGAGTGGAGCGCAAAGGAAGGAAGAAAGATGGGACATGGCTGAGAATGAGCAGATACTCACTACTGGTGTGAAACTCGTGTTTATAATATTATATATATCTATCTATCTATCTATCTATCTATCTATCTATCTATCTATCTATCTATCTATCTATCTATCTATCTATCTATCTATCTATCTATCTACACGTCTATCTGTCTCTATTAGTCCGTCTGTCTATCATCATTTTGTCAATATTAATTTTTATTTTTCAATATTCTTTAAAATGTTTTAACATTTATAATATGAAGAAAACAACATTAAGTCATGAATTGCTGTTAATGTATGACAGTCATCACGAAACTATATGTGCTCAATATGTGTTTTCTACAGAGCACAGTGAGAAAGAGAAGCTGGAGACGGACGCAATGTATAAATTAGATCATGGAGGAAAAGATAAAGAAAAGCTCCGTGCCGCCATCCCGTCTCTCACTGAGATTCAAGAGCACCAGTCCGGGTGGAAGGATGACTTTCATATTAACAGCGCCCTTCGCAGGATGTTCAGGGTGAGTTATATGTTGCCCATCGCAGCGGATTAGCATCCGTAATGAAAGGTTTGCATTTTAATCCATTTGTGGTTTGCAAATACAGACTGAGAAGAAAGTGATTGCTGAGGAGGAGAAGAAAGACAATGCAGTGCGAATGAGGACTGGTCTGTCGATCCCTTTGTTACCGGAAAGAGAAGAAGATAAGAAACTAGCTTCACTGCTCACTTTCCAGAGTCCAGACTGTGAGTTTGACCCATCTGTTTACTTTTCATTTGTTGAGGAATCGGCACCCATTTCAATTGAAAATCAATTAATCAGTCATTTTATTAAATTGTATATTTACATTTTATTTTATACTTTATTGATTGATAATTTTTTTTATACATCTCTTATTGCTTATAATTGATTAGCTGGATAAACCTTTTTTTCTTCCAGCATATGATGACAGACAGCAGTCGAAAAGGTTACAGATATCGTCTCGTTCCTGGTTCAGTAGCCCGTCTTCAGCAGCAGCGGGAGCCGCTGGGAGCCTCTTGCAAAAGTTAGGCCAGCAGGGTCGAGGAGCTGCCGTGGCTAAAGCACTCAGCTCTACGATACCCAGTTCGCACGTCCTGGTCCGCAGGAAGTCAGAAAGCAGCAAGACTGAAAGCGCCAATGTTATGACCTCCAGCTCGTCCCATGACACTAACCCAGCAGCTGTGGACACAAACCCCATGGACTCGCATTCTTCTCTGACAAATAATGTGAATTCAAGCACAGACACAAACACTCACAGCTGCACTACAGAGACGCATAAAGGAAGCCAATCAGAGCAGGACAAAGGCTTTGGCTTGTGTGCTGGAAAGTCTCTGGTTGCAGATTACAGTGACTCGGACTCATGCAGTGAGGTCTAATTTGTTCCGAAGTTATAACATAGCTGTGATTCCTACACATATCATCTTATGGTAAACAATTAGTAATTATTTACCCAAAAAATAAATTCCTTCTTATTGAGGAGTGTGTCAGGGTTTTCTTTTTCAATTTTCAAGTGCTGAGCATTGAACTTGTTGGTTTTACGCACTGAAAAAGCATCTGTAACGCAAAATGACATGCATGCTAATATCTGCAATAGTCCTTTATCAGGGCCAGGGCCGCTGCTGGTCAAATGTGTGCCCTAAGCATGATTGTATTGTTGTTCCCCCCTCTTCCTCAAATATTATCGAAGTAAAAAAGCCACCTACTATAGGAGTCAAAATAGAGCTTTAATAAAATATAATAGTATTATTTACAAATTACAATTGTAGCTTTAGTCAGGTATATAAAATATACCTTTAAATGATGACAGGAAAATTATCCTCCAGCACCCGTACGATCAGCACTGGAGCTCCTCAGGGCTGTGTTCTCTCCCCACTGCTCTTCTTCATGTACACCAATTACTGCACATCTAAAGACCCCTCTGTCAAGCTCCTGAAGTTTGCAGACGACACCACTCTGATCGACCTCATTCAGGATGGTGACGAGTCTGCTTACAGGCAGGAGTTTAAGGAGCTGGCTGTCTGACAGTCTTAACAACCTGGAGCTCAACACGCTCAAAACTGTCAAGATGATTGTGAACTTTAGGAGAACCCCCCCACACACACTCACCATCATGAACAGCACTGTGACTGCAGTGGAGTCATTCAGATTCATGGGCACCACACTTTCTCAGGACCTGAAGTTGGACAATCATATAGACCCCATTGTAAAAAAGGCCCAGCAGAGGCTGTACTTCCTTCGCCAGCTGAGGAAGTTCAACCTGCCACAGGAGCTGCTGATACAGTTCTACTCTGCCTTCATTGAATCCGTCCTCTGCACATCAATAACTGTCTGGTTTAGCTCAGCTACCAAATCTGACCTCAGAAGACTATGGAGGGAAGTCCGGACAGCTGAACGAATCAAAGGTACAACCCTCCCCACTCTCCAATAACTGTATTTATCCAGAGTGACCAAAAGTGTTGGAAAAATCACTCTGGACCCCTCACATCCAGCACACTCCCTCTTTGAACTGTTACCGTCTGGTCGATGCTCAGAGCTCTGAGCACTAGAACGATCAGAGACAGAAACAATTTCTTTCCCCAAGCAATCCATCTCATGAACACTTGATATTAAATGTGGAACACACAACACTATTATACAATTATTTATTCACCACGCATACTTATTTTTTTCATTTCAAATTTGCACGTAGTTGGTAATATCACTTTGTAAAGAAACACTGTAGTCCTCTGTTTCTCACATGTTTGTTTTGTAGTTCACACGGAGGTCATAACGGTATAATTTTCAAGAACTTGCACTTTGAAATTCATTTTTGAAAAAGGTTGTTGTGAAATTTAACCAAAATGCATAAACAGTTTTTAGTTGAAAACTGTGTTGTAAACGCCCTTTGTCTCTAAATAACACACTCCGGAAGATTACCTTCAAAGTGACAGTAGTTGACCTAAAAAGAAAACTGACTGTAAAAAAAAAGACATCCATATTTAAATTTGTTGACAGAAATAAAAATGAGGAAAAGGAGGAGAGATAGAAGGTGGGGGCAGTGAATATACAGCTCTTTTCCACCCTCGATAGACCTTTTCCCATTACCAGGTTTCTCAGCAGCAGAAGTCATCATAGTAAAATTTGGGAGCAATGAGGAAAAAATTGAGAGAGACTGATAACAGCAGTCAGAAGAGACAACGATATCAACTTTACCGTCCCTTACATAGATGCTGCACACCTTTGCATTATCGTTAACCATTTAAAAAATATATTATTATTTGATGCAAATGTGATATAATACGAAGAAAGTGATATAAATTTACAAAAAAAAATAAAAATCAAAGTATAACTTTCTTATATAACTTAAATTATAAACCAAATTATAACTTTCAATGATTTATGATTACCTATGACCATTGAAAAGTGTCATCACAGTCTTGTGAAAAGGGTCCATAACATGACTGCTTAAGTGCTTCCCGGCGCCGCAGCAAACTGGCTGCTCATTCTGCTGAAAAAAACTATAGAAACCCATCACAGAAATTCTAATGGTTTCCCCTATAAATACCATATACTTTTTTTCACTAGTGCTGCCTTCATGAATGATCATGAATAGGAATGTGGTAGTTAAAATTTGCATATGAAAGCAATGTGAGTCGATCGCTTGAGTTTGTTGAGCTCATAATCACGAGTGGGACTTATAAAGTTTGTGATAGCATGAGACCAGTTATGTTGTTATTTTTATCACGCTGTGCTCCCTGTTTGTGTAATTCATAAACGCAAATTTATTATGCACAGTACAATCAGATGACTGACTTTGAAATCGAGTACGTTTTCAGTAAATATAACAGGCTTGAACCAATGGTGGTATCTTTATTTGCAAAGGCTAGCACTGCTAATGGCTGTGCTTGAGCTCTTGAAGCTCCGCCCTCTTCTCTGGGAGCAACAGCTCATTAAAGCAACATACCCAATATCAGAGCATTTTGGCTCACACCCTAAAGTGGCAATTTTAATCAAAACGATCTGTCGGGTGTTTTGAGCTAAAACTTCACATACACACTCTGGGGTAGTGTTGTCAAAATACCTGGTACTTCAGTAGCAAGTCGGTACTTTTAACATTGACTATCACAGAATTGATCAAAGTTTGGATGAGCTAATCAAAAGTAGGCCATTACACTTAAAACAAATCGCGATTTGGACTAGTTATCTGTAAATATTAAACCGCAAAAGTCGATTCAAATATGAATCTGCACGTTACATTACACTGGAGAGCGCCTGACGCTCTCTGTTATTTCATCATCTGCCGTCTCAATGAGGACATAAATACATAAACAACATCTCCAGAACTGCTGTGAGAGTCACTTCACGAGCATTTTACTGTTTAATTTGAGTAAAACTAGCGTCATATCATATAGCTACACACAGAAATGTAAAGGTATTCACAGCAACCCGTCAAAATAAAAGTTTATCTTAAAGACATTGTGCCAGAAATATATTACTATTATTTAGTAGAATATGTGATACCTTTACTACTGTTGAATGTTTTTTTAATTTTTTTTTATTTGTAATAAAAAATATATTCAAAATATTTTTAAATAAATAATTGCACAATATTTCTTCCATATTTTTTATTTAATAGTAAATCCCATTTATTAAAAAAAGTGTTTACATTTAATTAATTAAAAGACAAATTAAATTTGGGTGAAACTTGTTTACGGTTTTTCATACTTTTATTACTTGCAGAAAAACTTAAAACACAATTAAAAATATATATAATTATAAAGAATGATTTTGTACATTTTATTTTTGTTTGACTTTATTAATAAAACTAGTGTGTTTTGAATTGCCATTTTTTGTGTTTTGCTTTGGTACCGAAATTGGTACAGAGAACTGTGGATTTTCACTGGTATCAGTACCGAATACTGACATTTTGATACCATTAAAACACTACTCTGGGGACATCAGAGACTTATTTTACATCTTGTAGAAAAGGAGCATAATAGGCCCGCTTTATGTAAATATTAAGGGATGTTTCTAATGCTGAACGCCTGTGTTGTTTTTGAGTTGTCAGATATCAGTTGTGCTCAGAAAGCAAACATTACACAACAGGTCCTCAAAGTTTGGAGATGATGGTGTTGTGGATAGTGGGAGGACTATTTGGGGTATTTCAGCTCTCCTGCTATTGTCTCTGACATACTGTGAGAGGTCAGTTCAGCAGGACGATGTTCTTTCCACTGCTGTGGACGGCATTGCTCTTTCACATCTCCGATGGCGGGACTTCTTTTCAAAGACAGTGCGTCAATATTTCATTAATAATGTTTAATAATGCATTTTTTTTCTCAACATTTATTTATGTGTTTATCTTGTCAAATGAATAGCAAGAGGACAGTTTGGGGACATAATATGCATAAAGTGTAAGTATATATTTTTTGTGTCATGTATAATTGTTTCTGAGAGAATTTTGTGTTTTTTTATGGATAATCAGATATACAATAGTATTTATAATTACAAAATAGTGGTTCATATTGGATTATTTTGTAACAGTGCTATCTGTGTTTACAGTGAGCCGGTCATTGACCACAATCCGACGTAAGTACACAACTCCTCTGTTCTATGCCCTTTAAGTCACTTAAACACATCCCACAATCAATATACAGAGAAGGGGAATTTCCCCAAGACTCCATGTGCATTTATGTTCATTTATTTAATGACTCAGAAATGGTATAATGGTCAGGAAAGTGTAAGCCACATCATATATATGTATCTCACAGAAGTTAGTACACCCTTCATATTTTTGTAAATGTTTGTGACCCTCTCTATGAAAGTCTCAAAATCAAATTATGAGAAAACAAGCATCAAAGGCTGATTTCTAACATTAATTTCACTATAATTTAAATCTTTGACATGACCTTACTCAGTCAATATTAAATCTATAAAGGTCAAATTTTCACAGAATGTTCTTTACCATATGACAGTTAATTTTTTGTAGAAAACAGCAAATCACAAAAATGACTTTAGCTGGGTTTTCACAGATATATATCTTTTCATGTGACAACACTGAAGAAATGACACTTTGCTAGAATGGAAAATAGTGAGTGTACAGCTTGTATAACAATGTCAATTTGCTGTCCCCTCAAAATAACTCAACATAAAGCCATTAATGTCTAAACCGTTGGCCACAAAAGTGAGTACAAGTGAAAATGTCCAAATTGGGCCCAAAGTGTCAATATTTTGTGTGGCCACCATTATTTTCCAGCACTGCCTTAACCCTCTTGGACATGGAGTTCACCAGAGCTTCACAGGTTGCCACTTAAGTCCTCTTCCACTCCTCCATGATAACATCACTGAGCTTGTGGATGCTAGAGACCTTGCACTCCTCCACCTTCCATTTGAGGATGCCCCACAGATGCTTAATAGGGTTTAGGTCTGGAGACATGCTTGGCCAGTTCATCACCTTTACCCTCAGCATCTTGGAGGTGTGTTTGGGGTCATTATCATGTTGGAATACTGCCCTGTGGCCCAGTCTCCAAAGGGAGGGGATCATGCTCTGCTTCAATATGTCACAGTACATGTTGGCATTCATGGTTCCCTCAATAAACTGTAGCTCCCCAGTGCCGGCAGCACTCATGCAGCCCCAGACCTTGACACTCCCAACACCATGTTTGCTTGTAATCAAGACACACTTGGTTCCTCACCTGGTTGCCGCCACACACGCTTGACACCATCTGAACCAAATAAGTTTATCTTGGTCTCATTAGACCACAGGACATGGTTCCAGTAATCCATGTCCTTAGTCTGCTTGTCTTCAGCAAACTGTTTGCGGGCTTTCTTGTGCATCATCTTTAGAAGAGGCTTCTTCTGGGACGACAGCCATGCAGACCAATTTGATGCAGTGTGCAACGTATGGTCTGAGCACTGACAAGGTGACCCACTCCTTCAACCTGTGCAGCAATGCTGGCAACACTCATACATATATATCCCAAACACAACCTCTGTATATGACGCTGAGCACCTTCACTCAACTTCTTTGGTCGACCATGGCGAGACTGCTGCAACCTGTCGGCTGCTGTCTTGTACCGTCTTGGAAATCTGGTCCGCACCATCACACCGAGCCGGACCCGGGGGGGTTACACACACATATATATATTGTGCTAGTAGAAGGCTATAAGAAGATTTCCAAGACGGTGGCCAAGATCATGCAGCGGTTTAACAGGACAGGTTCCACTCAGAACAGCCCTCACCATGGTCGACCAAAGAAGTTGAGTGAAGGTGCTCAGCGTCATATACAGAGGTTGTGTTTGGGATATATATGTATGAGTGTTGCCAGCATTGCTGCACAGGTTGAAGGAGTGGGTCACCTTGTCAGTGCTCAGACCATACATTGGGTCTTGAACCCGGGATGCCGGCGCGGGAGGCGGGCGCTCTACCAAGGAGGCTAAAGGCTACAGCCTCTAGTTAGGTTTACCCACAGCCCTTACTGGCATACATCCGTTACATATATATGTATATCCCAAAGAGGCAAAAAAATCACTTTCACTGACTTTTTCATTAACTGTTCCATCTGGTGGATTGACCTGCCCAACTCAATCCAAGCAGCTGAATCCTTACCCATCTTCAAGAAACGGCTAAAAACACATCTCTTCCATCTTTATTTGACCTTCTAACGCTAGCACTCTCTATTCTAATTTTATTTTATCTTCTTTTTATAAAAAAATACATACAAACATTTGACCCTCTATCAATTGCATAATTATTCTCTAACTGCTAGCTTTTCTTGTAAAACTAACACTAAGTTTCTTTTTTCTATATTCGATATACTCGTTTTCTTAAAAAAAACAAAAACAAAAACAACCTTCCTACAAATTCCTATTACAAGTCCTGGTTAGCCTAACGTCACGTTAGGCTAACCAGGACTTGTAATAGCACTTGCATGTTGTTGCTCTTTTTGTTGGTTTTGATTGCTTCTATAATGTCCTCATTTGTAAGTCGGTTTGGATAAAAGCATCTGCTAAATGACTAAATAAATAAATATATATATATATACTGTAAACACAAACGTACATATACACAGAAAATCCAGAGAATACATTTATTATTATTATTATTTCAGACTGTCCATAAATTAATTTAATTTTCTTTCTAGGCTAGACCTCCTTAACATTTTTTACTTCTTGCACCACAAAACACAGATTCATTTAAAATTATTTTTTTAACATGGAAAGTGAAAACATGTTGTGTGTTATGGAATATGTATGTTTTTGTTTAGGTTTTCTGTTGTAGCTCCAGCAAAGATAAGGCCTGGAACAAAACAGAACATCCTGCTGGAGGGTCACAAACTCTCCCGGCCATTAAAAGTCAGCATCGCGGTCTATGATTACCCAGTCTCCCAAACTGCCCTAATGACAGGCTCTGTTACCCTCAAATCAAAAAACAACTACAGCGCCTCAAAACCATAGAGGTGTTTTTTCTATGAATGTATCTGTTTTAGTTCAGAGTAAAGAGTTACATTTGTTTAAATGTTGCACGCTGAACATAAAAACATTAAATGTTGTCTTATTATTTAGATTGATCCAAACATGCTACAACCAGATGGAAAGAAGAAATATGTGAAGCTGGTTGCTCAGTTTAGCAGATTCCATCTTGCAGAAAGAGTATTACCGGTGGCATTCCGCTCTGGATACATCTTCATTCAGACTGATAAACCGGTTTACAACCCAGGAGACATAGGTTTGCTCTCACATACACAAGCACTTGTCATACTGCTAATTTATAATGACTGTTGTTCTGTGTTTGCCTGATCACTGTAATTTTTAGTGCGTTGCAGGGCTTTTGTTTCTGACACTGAATTCCGTGCTGCTGAGAGGACCATTTCTCTGGAGATTCAGGTGACTGTCACTGACATTGAAATTAATGGCATTACAGTATTTGCAAGAAAATATTGGTAACACTTTTGTATAGGAACCAACTGACTATTAACTAGTTGTTTATTAGTATTCCTATTATTAACACATTGGCTGTTTATTAGTACTTATAAAGCACATATTTTGCATGATCATATTCTACATCTAATCCTTCCCAATACCCAAACTTAACAACTACCTTACTAACTATTAATAAGCAGCACATTTTTGAGGCAAAAGTCATAGTTAATGTTTTGTTAATAGTGAGAATTAGACCTTAATATAAAGTATGACCAAAATATTACTGGAACAATGCTTTGTTACAATTGGCACGTTTCAGAATCCAGATGGTATTGCATTACATGGCATTTCCAGAGCCAAAGCAATCGATGGGATACTCTCTAACACCTACCCCCTCTCATCTGTGGTCAAGTATGCACACTGAACAGATATTAAATATGATAAAATAATAATTGATTTGACAAAAAAATGTGATTGATTTATCTGTTACTTTAGATATTTGGCTGCTGACTAAGTATCTTCTTTCTAGGGAGGGCAGGTGGAAAGTTGTTGCAAAGTTTGATCAGGGAAAAGAGAACATTTTTAGCAGAGAGTTTGAAGTTAAGAAATACGGTAAGTCCTTCATAAGACCTTCAGATTCTGCTAGATTTTTCTGTTGGTCAGTTAACAGCATGTCTCCTTCCAAGTTCTCCCAGTGTTCAACGTCACTTTGTCTCCAAAGACATCCCACCTCAGACTAGATGCAGAAATGTTGGAGGTAGAAATAACAGCCAGGTGTGTGATCAATTTGTATCAAACTGTTCTGAATGAATTCAATGTTCAATTTTTTTCTTCCCAAAAAATAAATACTTTCCCTTTTTCTATATCTTCATCGTTCTCTTTCTCTCCTTCCCTTGCTAGCATGTACTTATTTGAACAATGCCTGAGACTTGGTGTTACGAGCACTTCCTCTGTCTGTTTGCCTCTTCAAGATTAATCGCTTTATGTATTCCTCAATTGTAAGTCGCTTTGGATAAAAGCATCTGCAAAATGACTAAATGTAAATGTATTTGGAAAAAATTGCATAACACTTTGAATTTGTATGGATTTTCTTTTTTAATTTTTACAATTTTATAATTAATGTAGGTGCCTATTTTTGCTTAGATTCAATAACAAATATATTGTATTATGTCGTGCATTTCAGCTTTGAGTAGTTTTGTTTTGGAATATTTGCATTTGTAAAATTACTTTTCATGTGAACCATTTTGAAAAATATTCTGTATTTTACATTGAAAATATGTACTATGTTAAAATTGTGCTCTTTAAGAATCACGACTGTGAAGTACGAAGATTTCTTCTTTCAGAGCGAGTGAAACTGAAACTTATACAAAAATGTGCACTCAAAATTAATATTACTATTATTATTTAACTTTTTAAATTTTTCCTTCTTTTAAATAAAGTAATACATTTATTCAGTAAAGATAAATTAAATTAATCTATAGTGACAGTTAAGACATTTATATTATATCAAATAATATATTATATTTATATTTCAAATAAATGCTGTTCTTTTGTACTTTCTCTTTATCAAAGAAATCAGAATATTAGCATGATTTCTGAAGGATCATGCAACACTGAAAACTCAAGTAAAGATGCTGTAATATTCAGGAATAAACAATATTTTAAAATGTGTTAAAATATTAAACACTTATTTCAAATTGCAAAAAACATTCACAGTACAATATTTAAGTTTTTACTGTATTTTTGATTAATTAAATGCAGCTTTTTGAATGCTATTGCACTGAATTATTACACTTGTGTTACTGAATATTTTGAGGTCACGTATACATTTCTTCCAGGTATCTTTATGGTGAACCAGTGAAAGGTGTTGCATATGTGCTCTTTGGTCTTGAAATTGTTGGTGAAAAGAAGAGACTCGCATCTATGAAGCAACTAAATGATGTAAGTGGTTATATGGCATTTTTATTTTTAAACTCTGGCTTAAGTACCTTTAATCATCTTTATATTACAAGACTATTTTCCTCCTTGTCTCATTTTTCCAGTTGAATGGAGGACTTGTTAGTTTGACTATGGAAGAGATAAAGAAGGCCTACCCTGACACAAATAGCCTACTGGGGTCTTCTGTGTACATCAAAGCATCAGTAATGACCAGCTCAGGTGTGATCATTAACAAAAACTTTAATGTGGCCCTATTATGGGTAATGAAAGGTTCATATTTTGGTTTTGAGAGTCCCCAGCAACAGGATGACATGCATGTAAGGTCAAAAAACATTTATTTATAGCTTACTTGCTCAACGACTCCAAAATTATTAATTTAATGATACATTTTTCCAAACCCCTCCTTTGCTTGACGCTAATCTGCGGTGATTGGTCTCATTTTCATTTAATCATGCCTGTAATGCCTGATAAAGCAGCGTTTGTGAGCGCAGTGCTGCTTTGTGTACAGCGTTACTGGGGAAACCGCTATTTTACCGCTTTAAAAGCCCCACCTAGTAGTGATGCGCAGGTTGTCTCAGACCTCGGGGTAACACATACATATTTGTATTTTTTAAAAATCCATGTATGTTGCGTGAAATTCCCTATAGTCTATATTAAATATTTGTGAATATCTTTTTTCATATTTTATTAGGTTCTTTGATAAGGTTACAATACGAAGGTCTACGTAGCAACGTAACATGCATGATGTTCCCAAACCTTTGGCGTCACGTGACTCGTCACGAAAGCGCCAAGCAGCTCCCATTGCCAGCCACGACAACAAAAACGGAGAAATAAAAGTGAAGATGGAAAATGAGGTGCGGGAGAAATTGAGGTCGGAAATTTACATCATTAAAAGAAAAAAAGGTCAGGCTGCTAAATATAATGTTTGGGACCAGTTCTCAGAAATAGTTGCAGCAGGAGACAACAGCAGTATCGGCTACGTGTGTCAGTCCTCTGTGATATGTCCATATATGGTTTCCTGTCCTTGTTTAATGTGATTATTAGTTAAGTCTGTTCCAGTTGTGTTTGTTTCATTAGCCAGTGTATTTCAACTCCTGCCTGTTCAGATTTGTGTCATCTGGTCTACTCGTTACTCCCCGGGGTTCCTGTCTGTATCAGCCTTGCCTTGTCCTGCCCAGCCTTGTTTGTCTACATTAAAGACTATTATTTGAGTTTACTCCTCATCTGCGTGTTCCTGTATCCTCCTCGTGTGTGCACCGTGACAGAAGAGTATGCTGTTGCCAGTGTACAAGGCGACGTTTCCAAGCACTTTCAGGCTGAAATAAAGGCTGTTTTCATTTATATTACAATGTCTAGTATGTCTATTTCATGGCCGCGGGTGCGGGGCGGATTGTAAAAATAGATACAGTGGTGCAGGGAGGGCTGGGGCGGGCCAAATAATTTCATAAAAGCGGGACCCGCGGGTTGTAAAAAAACCGACCGCGCATCACTAGCACCTAGTGGCAAAGGATGAATTTACATTTCATTTAGATCAACGCAAAAAAAAAGACCAACAAGTGGGCGGGCAATATGCTAATGTTTCATGTTGACGTCAACATGGAACAGCTTGGGATTCATTTTAAAAACGACTCGTTTCAATGATTCAGAGTCGACTCTTTCTTTTGAGAGACAATAACTTTATACATGGTGTACTTTCAGATTTAAAACTTTGAAGGATGTTTTCATTCACTTAGAGCTGTGTTACACACTGCATGAAAGGCAATTTTCAAAAA
The DNA here is from genome assembly GCA_027564155.1 of Gymnocypris eckloni scoliostomus. Lineage (NCBI taxonomy): Eukaryota > Metazoa > Chordata > Actinopteri > Cypriniformes > Cyprinidae > Gymnocypris > Gymnocypris eckloni. The sequence goes on from CM050427.1 coordinate 5,966,000, forward strand.
CCCATAATAGGGGCACTTTACTGACAATCCAATAGCAACTGCATAGAAACCCCTTAGCAACCACTCCAAACTCTTTAGCGCCATTGTTGTGAGTTTTTGTTTGGAAAAAAACTGTCTCCTTTCTTCCTCTCAGGTAGCGACCTTGTGGAAGCAAAGAAATCTGGTATTAAAATCGTATTGTCACCCTACATGCTTTCCATCAGAGACACACCAAAGTATTTCACACCTGGCCTGCCATTAGCCATGACGGTAATTTTCATTTCTGTTGTGACGATTACTGTTTGAAGACATGAAATGCTTAAAAATGTCCTAGCTGCTCTTTTCCCATAAAATGAAAGCAAATGGTGACCACAAGCTGTCAGACTCTAAATAGGACTGTGTTATTTTAGCATCATTTTTATATTGTGTAGTATTTATTAATGTTTACATTTTTTGTTTAAGTTTTAGTAATTTTGTTATGTGCATTTGTCATTTTTACTTTTTTTGAAATGTATTTGTAATTATTTTTTATTTTCATATCAGTCAAATGTTTATTATTATATTTTACTACTAATTTAATGTCAGTTCAGTACTGCTTTTTCAGCTGATTTTGTTGAAGTTTAAACATTTTTTATTACAATAATATATTATTATGTTTCTATGATATTACTATTTAATTATGATTTCATTTAACGGAAATGTATAAAAGCGGTCCATATAATTTTGCTCTTTATGCTGTGTCTTCTGAAGCCATACACTTTTTTATGACTGAAATTTATGTCATTAACTAAAGAAATGGCTTGACCGCTGTTGTCACCATTCACTTTCCTTTTACACACACACACACACACACACACACACACACACACACACACACACACACACACACACACACACACACACACACACACACACACACACACACACTTGTATATACACTCGCCAGCCACTTTATTAGGTACACCTCTTCAGTTGCTTGGTAACACAAATTGCTAATCAGCCAATTACATGGCAGCAACTCAATGCATTTAGGCATCTAGATGTGGTGAAGATGACTTGCTGAAGTTCAAACCGATCATCAGAATGGGGCAGAAAGGGGATTTAAGTGACTTTGAACATGGAAGCCGGTTCTGTGATTAGTAGTAAATCTCCATCACATGCTTTAAGATGGAGCAGCATTTACTACACAGAGTCATAGTTCTCTGACAAGCTGTGGAATATTGCATCCATTATCGGCGATCTTTCGATTATTTGCACAGCCCTACAGTAAATAAAGACACAATGATCAATTTAGCTAAACCATCCAATCAATAATGTAATTCCATGTCATAGTTGCTTTGCTGATATTAGTAACTGATGTTAGCATTATTCTTTTAGTGAATGTGTTTTGTTTTTTAGGTTACCGTGAGTGACCACGATGGATCTCCAGCCCATAATACTCTTGTTAAAATCAGCTTTCTTGAAAACCCAATCACCGTACACAGCGGCATCATCAAAGTCTCCATCAACATACCTAAGTGGTACAGCTCACACATACTTAAAGTAAGTCACTCACAAAAAAAAAACACATTGTGTTATACTTGTCTGCTGAATATATGTATTCTTACATAGGTGGAGACAGCAGATCCTTCGCTGAAACCAGAACAGCAGGCTGTTCAAGAAATGCGTGTGGTGCCATATGCCTCTTTTAATGAGTACGGGAACTACCTGCACATCTCATTGGGCAACAGTCCAGTGGTGGTGGGCGACACACTCAACATCCAAGCTCACATCAAATCTAACCCAGGACGAAGAAAACTTGTGGAGCAACTGACGTATGCCGTGAGTTTGTCTCTGGGGGTGTTTTGGCAACACTGGCTCAAAAATATATGCCTTTATATACATTTCTGCAACACTGTAAGTCTATAATAACGTACCTTACTGCATGTTTCCCGGCAGTTTCAAAGCGAAATGTCCAGAGAGTGGCGCTAAAACACATGTTCAATATGTGACGTGGCACATTTTAATTTCATTGGTACAGGCATGTTTTCCAGAGTTTTTATTACACTGTGGCTGTGGCTGATACGTATTGTTGCTGTTCAGAATTCAAATATCCGGTGAGTGTCGTTAAAGTATAATGCTGTATCGTATTGGTATCCCCTACACCAATCCCAACCCTAAACCTACCCGATAGTGTGAGAAGGGTCTGGCTGCAGACTTGCACTTGCACTCTCAGACACTTGCACGCTCAGACACTTGGGCTTCCGCGAGTGATGTCACTTGCAATCTTTTTTATTTTGTTCTAGTTATTTATAATTTTTTGTTTGAATCTCTCAACATTTTACAACAGTAGCCAGGTGGTGAAGACAAGAAAAAATAAACTAAAATACAATGTCACTTACAATCGCTGCTTGCACTTTCTGCTACCTGTGACATCACAATTCGACACGAATCGTGTACATTGCCAATGGAGACAAGACACTGTGGTGGTTAAACGATTAAAACTAATTTAATATCATAACATACAAGGTCCTGCTGTTCCCTATCAGTCAGTCACGTTCGACGTAACGTCAGAGTGACTGACTAATGGGATCTCGCCGGAGAGCCCAATCACCTTCGAGTGTTAACAAAACAAGCCAATGACAGTTGGCGAGTTTCGCCACGCGACCCGCCGGTGCGGGTATAAAGGAGAGCGCAAACGCACATCAGCTTTTCGCTCGAGCCGAGCCATTGCAGTCTCCAGAGTGTCTGCAAGACAAGCAAGCGCTGGTGTTACGGGCGTCAGCGGAGGTCGCTATCCAGTGCTGATTCTTTCTTCAAAGAGACGGTCACGCTGCTACCTCCCTCGGCGCTTCAGCGCTCCTGAAAGGGAGACTTTCTCACAAAAGAGCAATCTAAAAGAGCTCCACGAGCGACGGGCGCCTTTAAAGATGGCTTCCCGCCGTATGCTTTCTGGATGTGGTCGGTTCCTGACTTCATCTGATGGTCACGATCGCTGCCCTCGTGCGGGCTTTAAGGCACGCTGAGGCAGCGCCTGGGATGAGTCATGTTCTCACTGCGGAACATGACCATGGCGATGTTGCGTTCCAGATACCTCCTCGCTAGACGGGGGGGTATCCCCCTTGCTCTGCCCCGTTCTAGTTCCTCCGGCCGGAGGACTACTTCGGCTCAGGGCCAGGGTGACCTGAGGATTACAGTGAGAGCTTCCCCGTCGAGTACGCCTCCGCGGGCCTCTCACCTCCAGCACATCGCACCGCCTGGGGTTCCCGGATGAGTATGCGGGTCCTCGGACAGGGCGGGGCCCAGCATCTCATTCGGTGCCCCAGCAGATGACAGGTTGTCGATCACCGCATCGGGGGATGAGCTAGGTTCTGGAGAGGACGATTTGGCTGCGCTGCCTCCGTCAGGAAGAGTAGCGTTGCCCGAGTCAGATCCAGAACTGACCGCTATGCTTTCCGGCTGCTGAGAGCATCGGGCTGCACTATAGGCGCCCGCCTTCTCCCGAGCGCTCAAGGCTGGATGATTGGTTCCTGGGGGCGCAGGCCGAACGTCGGCAACCGCCTCCGGTTCCTTTCTTCCCGGAAGTGCATGAGGAGGTGACTAGGTCATGGAAGGCACCTTTTTCTGCCCGAAACAGGCCTAGTGCCTCCTCCGTCCTCACCACCCTCGACGGCGGAGCGGCCCAGGGGTATGTGGAGGTCCCCAGTCGAGCGCCATTGCTATGCAGCTCTGCCCGCAGGCGCTGCCGCCTGGAGGGGTAATCCACGCCTTCCGTCCAGGGCCTGTGTTCTCGCCCGCTTTAACGGCCAAGGCTTACGGCGCTGCTGGACAGGCCGCTCCGCCCTGCACGCCATGGCCCTCCTGCAGGTCCACCAGGCCAAGGCATTAAACAGTTGCACGAGGGTGATGCTGACCCAGGTGTGATGCAGGAACTGCGACAGCGACGGACCTCGCACTAAGGGCGACGAAAGTCACGGCGCGGGCCCTGGGTCAGACGATGTCCACATTAGTGGTCCAGGAGCGCCACCTGTGGCTGACCTTGGCGGATATGAGGGAGTCCGACAAGCACCGCTTCCTGACTCCCGATCTCCCAGGCCGGCCTATTCGGCGCGGTGGAGGATTTTGCCCAACAGTTCTCCGCCGCACAGAAGCAGACGGAGGCGTTTGACACATCCTGCCCCGCGGTCCGCTGCTGTCTCCACCCCACCACCGCTGCAGCCCCTCCGCCTGCTCGCCGCCGAGGGCGCCTCCTGCTGCCTCCACCTCCGCCTCCAGCTCGGCCACAACAGCAGCCTGCACTACGGCCGCAGCGTGGAGCTGGCGCAGGAGACCGGCGCAGCCCGCCTCCGCCCTGCCAAGCCCGTGAAGCGCCAGGGCAGGCGGCGTCCCTGACGGCGACCCGGAGCCTTTGGATCCTGCTCTTCAGGAGATGGTGACTGCACCACTCCTTCCCCGGAGGAGGGCCGGTGGAGAATCTTTGCTTTTTGTTCTGTTCCGCCACTGACCCCGGGTCAGTGGTACCCAAAACTTCAATAAAAGAGCAGTTTCCTTCCTCCGGGTCCCAAGAGGGCGAGGATGGCAGTGTACGAGACCTCGCTCCACACCCCGTCCCCTCTCTCGCCAGTGGGCAGCAGGGTCCGGTCCGAGGACGCGACGCCTTCTCCCGCATCCCCTGCCAACTATGGAGCCAGGTCAGTGTCACACCACACTCAGACCCCACTCGAGACGCACTGCCTTCGAGTCGGGCCCCTGTGCTCCATTTCGCTGCCCCACCGTGGTACGCTAGTGACTCCTGGTCCCGCTTGCACGGTCCCTGGGGCCTGGCTAGAGCTCCCCAGGCCGCCTCGCTGGCTCCTGAGGACTATCAGACTCGCCACGCGATTCAGTTCGCCCGCCCCCCAAGTTCAGGGGCATTCGGTTCACCTCAGTGTTGAGCAAGGATGCCCCTGTCTTGCGCAGAAGTCGCGGTCCTACTGGCGAAGGACGCGATAGAGCCGGGTCCCTCCAGCCGAGATGAAGTCAGGGTTCTACAGCCCTACTTCATCGCACTCCAAGAAAGGCGGTGGGTTACGACCAATCCTGGACCTGCGCTTCTGAATCGGGCCCTTCACAAGCTCCTGCTTCAGGATGTTGACGAGAGACGATCTTTCAATGCGTCCGCCCCTCGATTGGTTTGCAGCAATCGACCTGAAGGACGCCTACTTCCATGTCTCGATCCTCCTCGACACAGACCGTTTCTCCGCTTATGCTCGAGGGGCGAGCATACCAGTACAAGGCCCTTCCTTCGGGCTATCCCTGTCGCCTCGTGTCTTCACCAAGGTCGAGAAGCCGCCCTTGTACCGTTAAGGGAAGCAGGCATTCGTATCCTCAACTACCTCGACGACTGGCTCATTCTGGCCCAGTCTCGAGCACTGTTGTGCGAACACAGGGATATGGTGCTCAGTCACCTCAGCCGGTTGGGACTTCAGGTCAACCGAGAAAGAGCAAACTCTCCCTGTGCAGAGGATCTCTTTTCTCGGCATGGAGTTGGACTCGGTCAACCTCACAGCACGCCTCTCAGAGGAGCGTGCTCAGTCAATGCTGAGATGCCTGGAGTCTCTCCAGCGCAAGAGGGCGGTTCCACTGAAACATTTTCAGAGGCTCCTGGGCATATGGCATCCTCAGCCGCTATCACGCCGGATTGCTTCATATGAGACCGCTTCAGCGTTGGCTTCACGACCGAGTCCCGAGATGGGCATGGCGCCACGGCACATACCGGGTCTCACTCACCCCGCCCCTGCCGCCGCACCTTCAGCCCATGGTCGGACCTTGCTTTCTTCGGGCAGGAGTTCCCCTAGAGCAAGTATCCAGGCATGTTGTTGTTTCAACAGACGCCTCTGCCACGGGCTGGGGGGCCATGTGCAACGGGCACGCAGCCGCAGGGCTCTGGACAGGGCCCCAGCTGCAGTGGCATATCAATTGCCTCGAGTTGCTGGCAGTATGGCTTGCTCTGCGCCGCTTCAGAACGCTGCTACACGAGAAGCATATACTGGTCCGCCGGACAACACTGCGACCGTTGCGTACATCAACCACCAAGGCGGTCCTACGCTCCGTCGCATGTCGCAACTCGCCCGCCATCTCCTCCTTTGGAGTCAGAAGCATCTGAGGTCGCCGCTACCGCTCATGTCCCAGGCGAGCTCAATCGCAGCCGACGAGCTCACGCCAGCACGCCCTTCCGGGAGAATGGCGACTCCACCCCGAGGTACTCCAGCTGATTTGGAGACGCCGGGACGCTCAGGTAGACCTGTTTGCCTCCCGGACACGCCTCACTGCCAGTTGTTTTCTCCCTGTCCGAGGGGACCCTCGGTACAGATGCACTGGCATGCAGCTGGCCTCGGGGCTTACGCAAATGCTGCTTTCCCCAGTGAGCCTTCTCGCACAGACCCTGTGCAAGGTCAGGAGGACGAGGAGCAAGTCCTCTTGGTGCGCCTTACTGGCCCAATCGGACGTGGTTCCCAGAACTGATGCTCCTCGCGACAGCCCCTCCTTGGCAAATTCCTCTGAGGAGGGATCTACTTTCTCAGAGAGGGCACCTCTGGCACCCGCCCAGACTTGTGGAATCTCCACATGGTCCTTGGACGGGACGCCGGAGGTTCTAAGTGGGCTACCTCCAGCGGTAGTAAACACTATCACTTCTGCCAGGGCCCTGTCTACGAGACAGGCCTACAGGCTGAAGTGGAACCTGTTCGTCGATTGGTGTTCTCCCGCCGGGGAGGACCCCTCAGAGATGCCCGATCGCAGTCGTGCTTTCTTTCCTGCAGGATGGGTTGGAGCGAAGGCTGTCTCCTCCACCCTCAAAGTGTATGTTGCCGCTATTGCCGCACATCACGATGCAGTAGACGGTAAGTCTCTGGGGAAACACGACCTGGTCATCAGGTTCCTCAGAGGGGCAAGGAGGCTAAATCCTCCGCGCCTCACCTGGTACCCTCTTGGGATCTCCCTCGGTCCTGTCGGCCTTGAGGGGGCCCCTTGAGCCTCTGCAGTCAGTAGAGCTTAAGTTTCTGTCTCTGAAGACAGTGCTCCTCTCGGCATTGGCCACAGTCAAGAGGGTAGGGGACCTGCAAGCATTTTCGGTCGACGATTCGTGCCTAGAATTCGGGCCGGCTGACTCTCACGTTGTCCTGAGACCCCGGCCTGGATATGTGCTCAAAGTTCCCACCATGCCCTTCAGGGACCAGGTGGTGAACTTGCAAGCGCTGCCCCGGGAGGAGGCAGACCCAGCCATTGCTCTGCTCTGTCCCGTTCGTGCCTTGCGCATCTATGTGGACCGCACGCAGAGCTTCAGGACCTCAGACCAGCTCTTTGTCTGCTTCGGAGGACAGCAGAAGGGAAGAGCTGTCTCCAAACAAAGACTCGCCCACTGGATAGTGGAGGCTATAGTCTTGGCCTATCAGGCCCGGCGCTTACCGTGCCCCTTGGGTGAGAGCACACTCTACGAGGCGTTGCTTCCTCTTGGGCTCTGGCACGAGGCGCCTCAATAGCAGACATTTGTAAAGCTGCCGGCTGGGCGACACCTAATACGTTTGCGAGGTTTTACAATCTCCGTGATAGAGCCAGTGTCCTCCCGTGTACTTGTCTCGGATGGCCAGTAACACTGGAAACCCGCTCGGTGTCAATCACGCTTGCTGCGCCATTCCCCACGGACCGGATACGCGCCTTGTTGCTTCTCAGTTCAGTTCCCCACGGCGAACCCTGTTGAAGTTCCTCCCGCACCCTCGGCAGTCAGGTGTGGCGGAGCACCAGACGCCAGGTCCAGTACTCACGTTGCCCAAGGTCAACCCCTGTGCTGGGCTAGGTGCCCGTGTGTAGTGATTCCCCTTGGTGATCCCACATGTGTATTCTTCCACGGCACGGCTCCCCTTGGTGAGCCCGTGTCTTCCTGGCAGAAACCTTCTGCCCACTCTGCTGTGTAGCTATCTCACCCCAGGCGGGCTGAGTCTACCTCAGAGACTCCCGATGTGGTACTGCCCTCGGCCAGTCCATATGTGTAATCTCCACATGATACCTCCTTATGCGGGATGTGGCTCCGCAGCTTCCCCTACTTGGGGTACGCTTCCCAGTGTTATTCTACCCACTGAGCGGAACAGCAGTGGCGGTTATCTCTGCCTAAACCCTGTCCTATCTTCCATCCCAACTGGTGTGGGGGACTTGTCGGCTTCTGCAGAGCACTGGAGGGGTCAGCAATAGTGGCGTTTTCAAGGGATCCCATTAGTCAGTCACTCTGACGCTACGTCGAACGTGACTGACTGATAGGAACGTCTCGGTTACTTGCGTAACCCCGTTCCCTGAAGGAGGGAACGGAGACGTAACGCCCCGCCGCCATAGTTGCTGTACCACCGCTGTACGGCCGGGCACACAGTCTCGGCTCCTCAGCGAAAAAACTGATGTGCGTTTGCACGCGCTCTCCTTTATACCGCACCGCGGGCGGAGTGCGTGATTCGAAACACACACGCCAACCGTCATTGGCTTGTTTTGTTAACACTCGAAGGTGATTGGGCTCTCCGGCGAGATCCCATTAGTCAGTCACTCTGACGTTACGTCTCCGTTCCCTCCTTCAGGGAACGGGGGTTACGCAAGTAACCGAGACGTTCTGTAGCCAAAGATTTGCAGGGCTTGTATTTTTCTCCAACAGATGACTTGCAGGACACTGTATGTTATAATATTAAATTAGTTTTAATCGTTTAACCACCACAGCGTCTTGTCTCCTTTGGCAATGCACACGATTCGTGTCGAATGCAAGTGACATCACTCGCGGAAGTGCAAGTGTCTGAGCGTGCAAGTGCAAGTCTGCAGCCAGACCCTATTGGAGAGTGTTAACAAATGCAAAAGTGATATACAAATTTATTTTTTTGATGCAGCTTTTAACTTCCTTATGCGGATTTGAGCTGTTTTGTTTAACCGTAGATTCACAGTTTCATACCGGAGCTCTTCATCGCTCAAGTGCAACGCCGTATCACGTGAGCTACAGAGCAAACCTACTGAATTATAAAACTCATGAATATGAAGCCGTATATGTGACGACAATGTTCAAAAGTATCAGTTTTCAAATCGCACAGAATTTTTTTTTTTTTATTTCATAACATGATATTCTGCAAGCAATTGTGTGAAAATTAGGCTTCATTAATCTAAACTGTATCTATTCAATCATAATTTGTGTGAAAAGAAATAAAAGTTGTCGTTTTACTGCCTCTAGTGTTCATTTCAACTCGAAATTGCAGTGAGTCGTACATATAGGTATGTAATTACAATGTTACACAAATGTGTACTTTACTCTTATTTCTCATTTTCTTACCATATGTATGCCCTTGTGTTATGTTACTTTATATAATTTTTATTCTTATTATTTTGCACTGTCCACTGAGCGGACCTGATTCGATTACATTTCACTTCTAATTATACCCTGTATAACTATTATGTGACAAATAAAGAAACCTTGAACCTTGAACCTTGAATGTATATAGAGACACGTATTTTCAATGAGCCTAGGTTGCATTTTGGGATGAGAATGACTGGAATCTCTGTATTAAATACACTGATGATTGTTTCTGTAGGTGTTGAGTAAAGGAAACATAATCCACGCTGGTAGGATGAATGTCAAAGACCTGGTTATCATAAACATTCCTCTGCTGATTACCTCAGAAATGCTACCTGCATTTCGTATTGTGGCTTACTATGTTTTGCCATGGCAACACAGGGTGGAAGTGGTGGCAGACTCTATGTTTGTGGATGTGGAGGACCGGTGTGTTGGTTCGGTGAGTTCGTGTGATGTCCGTGACCAATTATTAACAGGAAAGCTGCACATTCTAGCTCTTTATGGTACATTTGGGGGCCAAAAACATAATTATTATTCAAATTCATCTTCTTCTCCTACCATGAGAGTCTAATCTTGGCCTTAATCAGCCAATATGAATTTCACAAGTTCACCCTTACATTTAATCTGAAAGCAATAGTAAGCATATTTTGGCTTGCTGTCCTGGGGGAGGGCTCCAAGCCCGGAATATGGCCCGAACCCAGAGAACTCCCCCGTCCCAGATGTGGGATGAAATAGATTAGGGGTGAGGAGTTGGGGTGGAGGAGGGATGCCGGAAAACTGTCACTGGACAGAGGTACGCAGGCTGTATCTATCTATATGTACGCATTGAGCTCGTTAGGATGGTTAGCTAAACGAGTTGCACCTGTGCCAAATCGGTTGATTATCTGATCGTGCTCCTCCCGAACCTTGTTAATAAAACATCATTTAGTTAAAAACACATATACATTTGTCTTTTGCCCAATTCATGTATATGTTTTTGATAAGAAAAAATCTGAAGGTTTTTAAAAAGAGAATAAAAAAAAGTAAAGAGAAGAAATACATTTTCTAAATGTAACTATGCAGGTAAAAATAACACTTTTGTTCATCAAGGATGCATTAAGGCGAAACCTGTATTTATGATTTGTATTAGCTCAGTGTAGGTCCAGTGGAAGGAGAAACAGCCAATTCATACTCACCAGGCAGCAGCATTACATTTGCAGTGAAAGGAGACCCGGGGGCAAAGGTCGGCCTGGTTGCTGTGGATAATTCCATCTTCCTGTTGAGTAAAAACCGTCTGACGCAGAAGAAGGTGAGTGATGATGTAGTTTTCACTCCATAATCTTCTTCAGAGCCTCATGGATCATCATATCTCTTTGATTCAGGTGTGGGAGGTGGTGGGTCAGGGTGATATGGGCTGCACCGCAGGAGGAGGCAGGAATAATATGGGTGTTTTCAGTGACGCAGGACTGATGTTTCATTCCAGCACAGGAGGATATACAGACTACAAAAAAGGTCCTTCACATGCATATACAGCATGAACACTTAATATATTTCTTCTAAAATAAATGTATTTTAATATGGAAGCTTGTGTCACAATTCTGCCCCCCCCCCCCCTTCAGAATTACAAGTTTATATATATTCACAATTCAGACTTTTCTTCTCAGAATGCTGTATTTATCTCACAATCTCACTATTCTGCATTTATAACAAATATATATATTATGAATTATAATTCACAAATGTGAAAAACAATGTGAATTATGAGGAAAAAATGTCAATGGCTATGGCAGATTTTTTATTTATTTATCCTGTGGCAGAAACAAGCTTCCATACACTACACTACCACTCAAAAGTTTGGGGTCTGTAAAGTTTAGAAAATGATTTTGATTTCTGGATTTGTGGAAATCATGATACATTTTTTCAGGATTCTGTTATTTCTACTTGCATGTATTTGAAGTATCTTCACATCCAGAACTTCAAAGCTAATGAGGATAGCAGAAACACAAAATGGCTCTATTTACCATTACAAGAGTGATGTTTTTCTTTGTTTTTTTTTACTATTTACACTAACTCCTCCCACCAATGTGTGATTAGGATAGTTCAAATTACAAAAGACAGTCTTCAGTCATCAATTTCAGTGGCGCCGATGGTAAAACTTTGGCCAAATATGGCATCCTGGCCAAATTTCCCCATTGGCCTCTGACGATCATGGCCTCCTAATCATCCCCATACACTGATTGGCTTCATCACTTTTTCTCCTCTCCACCAGTAAGCTGGTGTGTGGGGGGCGTTCTGGCGCAATATGGCTGCTGTCGCATCATCCAGGTGGATGCTGCACACTGTTGGTTGTTGAGGAGATTCCCCCCTTACTATGTAAAGCGCTTTGAGTGCCTAGAAAAGCACTATATAAATGTAATCAATTATTATTATAATTATTATTGTAAAACGTGTTTTGTATTTATTTAGACGTGAACGACCCGGATTCGAATCTGCCTTTTGGCAAACTTTTCATATTTCACATTACATCGGAAAAGCATTTATTTTCAATAAAAATGAAGGAAATAATCAAAAAGTTGAAAATAAAGTATCGGGTAGGTGTAGGGAGGACTTTATTGTCCCAATAAGGTAGCATCCATTTAATAATTAGAAAAAAAAAAAATTACTCTCAATAACTTATTATTCCATACTGTTTTATAATGTACTACAATACTGAGGTGCAGATAATTGCCACTATTTGCAATAAGTATTATAAAGTAGCAGAAAATCCTGCGATTTTAACATTGTAAATATAATCTGTAGCTATTTGCACTTATTGTAAATAGCATCCATCGCTATTTGTACTTAGTGTAAATAGCATCTATCGTTAAGAAAACATACAATTTTCACTTAGTGTAAATGGCATCTAATTGCTATTTACACTTAGTGCAAATAGCTGCTGCCTTTAATTTCTTTTTCCAAAATTACAAATGTATCATTCAAATTCCAGAAGAAATATATTTGTTTGGCAGTATGCTGGCCTAGGTTGCACATGCTGTCAGTTATTGCATAGACTAGTGAATATTAGTCATATAGCTTTAGGCTACAGTTGCTATTCAGCCTTTTAAAAATTTGTAAGTTCTTTATAATAGTCGGTTAAAGTTAATGCATTGTTACGGCAGTGATATAGTCACCGTTCTTGGTTTCCAATTAGTTGATCTATAAACTTGCAGTTAGTCTAGTATGAAATTTACCAATCCAATCAACTCCCAATGGATAAAATCAAGACTCGCCTTACATTTAAAATGAAAATCAAATGAACGCATTTTTACTATTTGCAAATATTGATTTACACATTTTTAAACAGAAATTCCAAAATGGGTTTTTACAGTAATGCCATAGAAGTACAACTTTTGGTTCCCAAAAGAACCTTTCAATGAACAAACCCATTCCTAAAATATCAATTTTTTTCTTATTGTGATCATTTTAAAATCTAAATAACCCTTTTCAACTATAAAGAACCTATTGTGCAGTGGAAAGATTTTATGGGTGCTAAAGGTTCCATGCCAATAGAAAACCTTCAATTTCAAGAGTGCATTTTCTTTGGTTTGTTTGGAAAAGATTGCTCCAGTAGATCTAGAAGAAGACGTTCTGCTGCCAAACTGCAGCATAGAGAGCAACTGGGTAAGTCTCTGTTATTATTACATAATAAATCCTTTAAAAGTTTGGTATGTTACATTTACATTTATGCATTTAGCAGACGCTTTTATCCAAAGCGACTTACAGTACATTCAGGTTATACATATATTGTCAGTATGTGTGTTCTCTGGGAATTGAACCCACAAACTTTTGCACTGCTAACGTAATGCTCTACCACTGAGCCACCGGAACACCAACTCGTCAGTTGTTGCAATGTTACAATTTGTTAGAGAAGCAGTGATATGAAAGTGTTCAAAGAAAAGCTATTCTCCTAGGTTATCCTATGGTTCAAGGTTCAAGGTTCTTTATTATTTGTCACATACACAATCATACAGGATACAAGTTCTATGGCCGGTTGCATAAGCAGATTAGACTAGTCTTAAAAAGTTATTCACCTATTTTTTTCTCTTCAAGGCTGGTCATAAATTTGTGTAAGTAAGACTGATTACCCCTTGACAACTGCTAGATGGTCAAGCTAAATCTTAAGAGACTGTCTAACATAGTGGCTAAATTTATGCAACTGGCCCCTGAACACATTCTTTTCTCTCAGAGAAGGTATATACTGACGAGTTTCTGCAGAGATGCTGTGTGGACGGCATGAGGGAGATTCCCATGCCGTATTCCTGCTACCGTCGCTCCCTCTACATCACTGAGGACTGGAGCTGTGTGTTGGCTTTCCTTCGCTGTTGTGCGGAGTACAGAGGAGAGGAGCTCGGTGTTGTTACCAGACCCCCGACAACCACCCCTCCACCAACCCCCACCCCTGTACACACCACCACCAAGCTAAATTCTTACCGGCCTTATGTTTATCACTATCCTTCAAAAACTATTGTCAGTGAACCTTCAATCTTGGAGCGCATCCGCACACCTGAGATTGTAGCACGTGAGAACAGTCATGCTGACCAGATGAAAGAAGAAGAAGAGGAGGTGGAAGAGTTTGATGAAGATGATTTAGCCGACTTAGAGGACATTTACGTACGCAGCAAGTTCTTTGAGTCGTGGCTGTGGACTGACATCAGGCTACCCAGTGTCACCAAGTCTGATGGGTAGGAGTTCGACTTTCGACTCAGAATAGACGTTTCACTTTTTCAAGTTCAGTGATGCAAGTGTCTCTCAATGCTTTTATTCTAGGTTGGCTGTATTTCCAGTAAACACTGTTCTTCCTGACAGCATCACTCAGTGGGGGTTTCTAGCCGTCAGTGCTTCACCTCAGACAGGTAAACAAACAGCTCTGTCCTTTTGTCCATCTGACAGAGCTTCTTTGTAGCAGAATCTAAATTATTTTTCTCTCACAAAGATAAATAAATAATTACAAATAAAAAGCTATGAATTGTGAATATTTGATTATTTATTTAGCTTTTACTGCCACATATCAAGCATTGCTGCATATGAATTACGAATTTATATAATTACATTAATTTAGGTTTTAATGCTGTGTTTAATTAATTACATATTTTTTTATAATATTTATTTAGCTTTTAATGCTACATTTGAAGTATATCTGCATATGAATTACACATATTTTATTAATTATCTTTTAATGCTACATGTCAAGCATTTCTGCATATCACTTATGATATTTGCATCAATAGTTACTAGTGTTTAAAAAGTGCTTATTACTAATATTAAAAACTAAATAAATAAATATATAAAGTATTGCATTTATAATTTTAGTAGATTCAATTAGCTGTCTAAAACCTGAAAACTAGCAAAAAATCTGTAAAAAAAAAAAAATAACTTTTCTGTTTTCTTTTCAGGTTTCTGTGTAGCTGAACCATATAACGTCAAGGCGTGGAAGCCATTCTTCATAGATCTGCGGCTGCCTCACTCAGTGTCCAGAAATGAACACGTGGAAATCAAAGCTGTGGTTCACAACTACAGGAACTTAAAACTGGAGGTCAGTTTCACAAAACACTCTGGTTCCTAACGTAACCTTGGTTCCCTTGAGATAAGGGAATGATGATTGTCGCTTTGATGCTTATGATGAAACTACAGTTTACTCAGTTATTGAAGCCTTATTTGTTCAGGTTTGTGTACCTGTACAAATCCGCCAGAAGGGGAGGACCTGACTGCTATATATGCCATATAGACAATTAGACCATTTTAAGGCTGATTATAAGCCCAATTTGCACCCCTGAATGATTGGAGGGAGTGGCACGATTCACTGCTTGTCGCAAGTGATTTCTTTTGTCCAGAAATCCTCTATTGTGTGATGTCATTACGATTGTTTAACGGTTGGGGAGTATCCCTGAACTCAGATCGTAAATATCAAACATGTTTGTGCCTCTCACATGATACCCACGATAGCCAATGAGAGCGAGAAAGCATCACCTACCGGATGTTGCGTGCTTCTATAGCTGAATCTTGGTAGCCAAATACATACCACGAAATCAGAGTACATCACCCATATTCTTTTCTATACTTTGTTTTGCACTATGAAACAGAACACACGCCAGGATAGTCAGCAGACAACGTTGATTGTCCTCTATTTAGAGGTGAGTAGAACTTTTTCAGCAGCTCCTGTGGCAGCTTGAACTTGACAGCTGACGAAGTAAGTACATCCTCTGCTGGGCCTTTTTTACAATGGAGTCTATGTGATTGTCCCACTTTAGGTCCTGGGAGATGGTTGCAACCAGGAACCTGAATGAAGTTGCAGGGGGGGTTTCTCCTGAAGTCCACGAACATCTCCACAGTTTTAAGCGTGTTGAGCTCCAGGTTGTGAAGACTGCACCAGACAGCCAGCTCCTTAACCTCCTGTCTGTAAGCAGACTCGTCACCGTCCTGGATGAGGCCAATCAGTGTAGTGTCGTCTGCGAACTTCAGGAGCTTGATAGAGGGGTCTTTAGATGTGCAGTCATAGGTGTAGATGGAGAAGAGCAATGGGGAGAGCATGCAGCCCTGAGGAGCTCCAGTGCTGATCGTACGGGTCCTGGATGAGAATTTGCCCTGCCTCAATAGCTGCTGCCTATCTGTCAGGAAGCTGTTGATCCACTGACAGATGGAGGTGGGGACGGAGAGCTGAGTTTGTTTGGGCAGGAGGCGGTTTGGAATGATGGTGTTAAAGGCTGAGCTGAAGTCCACAAACAGGATCCTCACATAAGTCCCTGATCTGTCTAGATGTAGCAGGACATAATGCAGTCCCATGTTGACTGCATCGGCCACAGACTTGTTTGCTCTGTAGGCAAACTGAAGAGGATCCAGCGAGGGTCCAGTGATGTCCTTCAGGTGGGCCAGCACCAGTTTTTTAAATGACTTCATTACCACAGACGTTTGAGCCACAGGCCTGTAGTCATTTATTCCTGTAATTTTGGATTTCTTTGGGATGGGGATGATGGTGGAGCATTTAAAGCATGAGGGGACTTTGGACAGTTCCAGTGATCTGTTAAAGATCTTTATGAAGATGGGGGCCAGCTGATCAGCATAGGATTTCAGACAGACTGGTGTAAAACAGTCTGGGCCTGGTGCTTTTTTCCTTTTCTGCTTCCGGAAGACATGGCGCACATTGTCTTCGCTGATCTGAATTGCAGGTGATTAGGGATAGGGAGGTTGCTGGAGGTGTTAATGGTTGTGTGGAGAGGTGCCAAGAGCAGGTGTGGGGTGTATTTTCAAACACGCAGTAGAACTCATTCAGATCGTCTGCCAGTTGTTGATTCTCCACAGTGCTGGAGGAGGGTGTCTTGAAGTTGGTTATCTCTTTCAGACCTTTCCACACTGATGCTGAGTCACTGGAAGAGAATTTGATCCTTAGTTTATCGGAAAATAATTCCTCTTTGCCACTCTGATCTCCTTTTCCAGTGTGTATTTGGCCTGTTTACACCAGATTTGATCCCCCTTCCTGTAAGCATCTTCTTTGGCCTGACGGAGCTGTCTGAGTTTTGCTACAAGCAAGTGCAGAACAAAGCCCAGCCTTGGAGCGCTCTTACTGAGGATTCATATAAGCATGAGCATATAATGAGACCTGAGCCATTTATGCTAAGGATTACATAACACCACAACCCCCGCATACCTGGAATTAGGTACAATTAAGAGGACAATATCTGTGCCAACAGGTTATCGAATCTGGCAAAGGAAGATAACGACGACCAGCCGGTGGCCGCACAAATCTCACTAATAGAATCTCACCAACCACTTCAAGCCTGCTGAGGCATAAGCCAAGGCAATAGCATCTACTATCCAGCGAGATGTATACTGAAGCACATAGGAGCTTCTGAAAGCTGCGTCTATCAGCGGATCCCTAATATTTCTACATATGGACGGATCCACGCTGATAGACACACTCCTATGCACTTGTGAAGAGTGTGAAGCAATGACCATTGTAGCCAATCATAGTCATATCTGTTGAGCATGTCAACACTATGGCCAATATGCTGTGTTTAAGGATCCGTTCAACAGTGCTCAAACGTTTTAAAAATTGCATTACCGACTGGTACCGAAGTCGGTACCAACACTAGTGCAGACGGAACAATACCAGAAACAAGCAAAGAGAGTATGATATTGGTAATTAAAGAGGAGAGAGAAGTTAAATATTCTTTAACCAAGTACGTTGGAGTATGATCCAATTAAGCGTATATTTAGATTTGTGAATACAATGGACTATTTCCTCTTTGCTCTGAAGTTTAAAAAGGGAAAGAGTAGAAATTAGAGGTTGGTCAGAACAAATGAGGCCGACCTTATTAGCATCCCTGATCTCTCTTAAATTTAGCCAAAGGTGGCAGTCCAGCACCAGCTGATATAGTCCTGCATTGCTTAGATGGATGTGCTGCATGGGCTTTCAATCCCAGGGCCGATGGAGGGCACAGATGTGCATCTACCGCCACTTCCAGAGGGAGGAGCTTGCTATAACCTCTCTCTTCAGCGCTGTCAACTGTGGTGAGAATGGTAGAAGTAGAGGGATTAACACAGGCCGAGCAGGAACAGAGCAGGCTGATGGTGGGAGAGGATTATTGACGGCGTCCCTTCAGGTACCACTCGTCTAGGAGGCTATGGGCGGGCTTTTCCGGAGCCAAACAAGAGAGGACGAGATCCTCCACAGCCTTTGCCAGAAGGTGTCAGCAGAGATCTCCTCCTCAGAAGGTCAGATAGATATCAAGCCGCACGCAGCTGATGAGGGGAATTTGTTTCTCACGTGTTTAGTACACTGGCTAATCATAAAATTGCACTCTGAGCCAACTTATATAATTATTGGCTCCTCACCTTCTGGTGGGTTAGAGTGCAACTGGTTTGTGCAGCTACACAGACGTGAACAAATCAGGCTTCAGTAACAGAGTAAACAGTAGTTTCCCCATAAGTGTCAAAGCGACGCAACGTTGATTTAGTTTATTCATGTATTGTCCTGAACTAAACACTGTGTTTGTAGGTCATGGTGATTCTGGAGAAGACGGAGGACATGTGCAGCGTGGCATTTAGTGGACAGCACAGACAGCAGGTTTCGGTATCGGCTGGCTCCTCCAAGCTGATTTCATACACCATCATCCCTCTGAAAACAGGAGAGCTCCCTCTACAGGTCACAGCCGTAGCAGCCTCCTTCATGGGGCAGGATGCAGTGAGGAAGAATCTACGTGTGGTAGTAAGTGAGATCCTAAAACCTACTCTGTCTTTGGTCTCACACATAATATTGAAGATATACTATATTAGATATGCTGCTTGGTACATGTTGTGTTTTTTTTATTAAGTGGGTACAATAAATGTGTGGTAATGGTATATGATGATAAATATTCTGTTTTAGGTCGAAGGCATCCAGACACTTAAAGTGAGGAGCTTTGTGCTGAACCCCTCTGAGAAAGGAGACAGCGGTAAGACTGGCTGGAAATTTTACTTTAATTGTGATTAATGTAAAGGCAATTTAATAATTAATTAGTTAATTTTAACATTGGTTTGCCATTGTAATATAACACTTAATGCTTTTTTCTAATTGTTTTTATAGTTTTACACAATATAAATGGGTCTTAATGCACGAAAATGATATATAATGATAGATGTGATATTACATTTCACACTTTTTTCAGAATTGTACACATTTCATATGGGGCTTGATGCATGAAAACTATACATTAAATTACATGTTATGTATTTAAAAAACATGCATATAAAGCCTATGCATAAAATGCTATGTGTTATAATTTGTATGTATAATAATAATATTAATGCATTTAATTTATAAAGTGCTTTTCTCAAACTCAAAAGCACAACAGTACAAATAATCTTATAATAAAACAAAATTCAGTACAATAATACAAATATAAATTGATAAAAAAATAACTCCTTAGAGACCTCTTAAAAAAAGCCAACACTAGGGAATTTCTATATTTATTTTGTTATATACAGTGCACAGTATAAATGAGTACACCCCCTCTAATATGTAATAAATTCAGCAATTACTCTTTACTTCGGGTTCTTTGGAGATATAATGTTCCAGCAAGCCTGTTTGATCAATCACCAAAGAAGAATGTCAAAATTATTCAGCAACATAAGATTTTCTTATCAAAGTGATACAATGTTGTTGGAAAATGAGTACACCCTCCTGAAAATTACTAAATAAAACGATAAAAAAGAAAAGGTTTTAAGACTATCTTTTAAAGACAAGTAATTTCCTGACAATTAAAAGTGTCCAAAAGTAGCCCCCTGAATCATATTCAGACTTAATGCTGGCAGCAGTGGAACCACTTGGAAGAGAACTTCCAGGTTACTTATTTCTCTGCATAAAAGAGGACAATGGCACAAGATGAATACCAAATTATTGTTTTAGGTGTGAAAGTATTGCAGAAGTAGCACCGACATTAAAAAACAATGGACTTGTGACAAGGCTCCTGAAATAATCAGGTCTTCACTTTAAGTTTTAATTTAGTGATGAGTGAAATTTTGCTAGAAAAAGAGCAGATAAATAACATGCAAGTGTCGGCAAAAGCTATGAAAAAGTGACACTTTATCTCACAGAGTATGACGCAGCATGGAAAAGTGGCATGCATGGTTGTTGTCACCACTAGAATTACCTACTGTAGCCAAAGCAAAATAAACTAATTTAACCTCTTCCAAGGCCCATGTATACAAAATAGAGACTTCTGGGAATCCATACTCTGGTCTAGGGCTGTAGTCAAGTCCACCTTTGTCGAGTCCAAGACAAGTCCAAGTCCAAAGAGGTTCGAGTCCGAGTCAAGTCCAAGTCCAAAGAGGTTCGAGTCCGAGTCAAGTCCGAGTCCAAAGAGGTTCGAGTCCAAGTCCAAGTCCAAATGAGACGGTCAAAACAGAGAAAGATCTTCTTCAAAACCACATACTTAATTATTGATAATTGATGTGATACGAGAGACGGCATATCTTCTATTCTAATATAATAATTTTGCATTATTGTTTGTAATGATCTAAAGCATGTGCAGCAACACTGTAGGATCAAATTAGGCTATTTTATTTCTCCTCCTGAGACCCAGCTATGGAGTTTTTGTCTCTGTAGTGGACATTCTATTTTAGTGAATTTCTCTGAGACCTCACATGTCACAGTTATAAGCCTGGATGTCCTGTACAGAGCTCATTCAGGGCTTTATAGAGATACTAAATGTTTTTTAAACCCTCTCCTATGCCTTTAAAGACGGCAATATTTAATTTAGTGAAAAATCGTACATCCTTATGGAAATATGATTATATTCTGTAATGTCTTTTAAATCTGAATCATTTTCAGATTGTTTGTCATAAAGCAACATCTCAGGAAAATGTTATGGGTTTTCAAATTCAAATATAACTTCCTGTTATGAAACAGGACATCATTTCATACATGCTCAATGTAGAGGACACCAGGACTAAAAGCATGTTTATTATGCATTTTGGGAGACAACAATTGAATAGGGAAATAAATTATATATCAGTTTGCTTATGAAATATCATATATTATTATGAAAATCTGGCCATGTATTACTCCCATTATGATTTTTTTTCAACATTCTGTCCCAACAGCAACACCTTAATAAGCAAATTAGATACAGTGTATAGATAGGTACACTGTGTTTAATGGGAAACCAGTTTATGGAATTTTTTACACACATATTGCATAAAACAAAATGGTATATCAAATCATTTTGTTATACATTTTAAAACATAGTTGAGAATCATCCTTAAACAAAGTTTAGTATAAAAAAATCCTGAAACCTAAAAATGTATTTGGTAATTTAAAAAAACTCCCATTGATTTTGCCGTTTTGATGTCTATTCATGCCATTTAATTTTAGTCCTTGTGTCCTCTACAGAGGACATATAATCAAATATGAATAAAATAGTTTTCAAAATTTTTTCTTATGGTCTAAACAATGTAATGACATGAAAACTTTTCATTGTGGCCAAAATAAAGATAATTTATGCCTCCACGCAGCGCTCACACTCATATGACGCAGCTGTGCATTTAACAGGCGACCAATGACAATGCCCGTTCTAGATGGACCAATGACAATGCCCGTTCTAGATGGACCAATGACAATGCCCGTTCTAGATGGACCGATGACAATGCCCGTTCTAGATGGAGTTAAACCAATGGCAATTACATTACCCATTTGCGGAACAAGCGAGTCTTTGTTTTGAAAGAGAAAAAAAAAGCATATATTGCTGGACTCGGTCGAGACCAACTTGAACATTTGGCGAGTCCGATGACCAAGTCCGAGACAAGTCCGAGTCCAAATACCAACGAGCCCAAGACAAGTCCGAGATGATAGAAAAACGTCTCGAGTCCGGACTCGAGTCTGAGACCGGACTTGAGTACTACAGCCCTACTCTGGTCTCAAGAAACCAAGTCAGTCATTTAGGATCCAAAAGCATCCAAAATTTTCTGGTGTTGCTAGAGGAGGAGTACAGTGAGAAGTGCTTGTACCCACAGTGATGTTCAGTGCAGACGCGATTTCTTTAAGACTGCAAGGGAAGCTCAGCTTCCCCTATAATTGTCAAAAAATGAATGGTCAAATATATGTACTATTATGTTAACATTTTATTGACTAAAAATGTGTTAAACACGTTCATCTCGAACGAAAACAATTTCGTTCAGAATCAGCTACTTAGGTCGGCTGACTCGATTTCCTTCTCATTCATTCCGTGGCTAGTGTGCATTACTCTGTTGAAGCCCAGCGTCCATTGACTTCAATGGGGCTGCTTTAAACAGTTTTTCAGTGCTTAGAAACAAGACGGTCATTGGATAATGCTGCGATTATGTCCGCCCACGGACGCTCAGCGTCTCTGGGATGAATGGAGGAGTGGCTGGCCCGGACTCCGAGCGTCCTGCGTGATGATTGGAGGTCTGTCATCTCTTTTTAATCCACTTTTATGTCCTAAAACGCTCGTTTTTTGGGGTCGACAGCTTATAAAAACGTATTTATTGTTTTTTAGCTTGTTTGCTATACACATTGTCACATATCAGCTTTTAGACTTTTTTTTTTTTTTTTTTATAAATAAATGACAAGGAGGCGGCAGCTTCTCGCAATGCAAAGAGACGGTTGGTGTGGGCGTGGGCGTGGTCTTCAGATTATGACGCGTATCACTCTGTGTCTCCATTTCCAACTCAGTCCCATCGCGGATTTTGCATGTGTAGTCGAAAGACAAACTGCTGCAACCTTCATCGTATATTTCACACAATTTCACACCACATTCATTGTTTCAGTTTAACATAATTCCCACATTTCCTCCCGTTGAGTTAAATATATATATATATATATTAGATCGTTTGTTCATTAATTCATATAGTCTGAACTAGCCAGCTAGCAAACTGCACACGATGGCAGACATTGCTAATATTGTCGACCTGATTTTGGCAAAGCCATTAGAAAGTCTTCCTTACGAGGAGAAACTTAGAATTAAACAGCAGGGCACTGTGGCAAACAATTATGATGGCCTCCTGCAGACATTTGATAACATCATTGCAGATACGACAATGGATGATGATACACTGGATTGTGCCAAAGGCTTCGTGAGGAAACTGGAGGATTTTGAGTTTGTGTTCATGTTGTACACATATGAACAAATCTTCTCTGAGACTGATGTGGTCTTTGATATTGTCCAGCAGAGAGCGATGGATGTTCTTTACTGCAAGAAAAGAATTGAGTCTCTTCTTGCATTTGTCAAAGAGAAGAGGTCAGAGGGCTTTCCAAGCTGTTTATGCCAAAGCAGCAGATCTCACATCAGACCCAAGAGATGAGCCCATGAGAAAGCGCCTGACCCAATTGCAGGATCCCCAAGAGCGCTACAGAAATCTGTACATGGCCATCCTTTATAACATCTTGGAGCAGATTCTGACGTTTTTCAAATTTGGAAAGTATGCTTTTCTTAGAATTAGTCAATTCAGGAAATTTGATGACATGAGACAAGCATTTCCAGAGGAGGCCTTCCAAAGTGTCCTGAAAAGTTATGGCCATCACTTTGATTCAGGAGACTGAGGTCTGAACTTCAAGTCCTGTATTCAGATCAGGACTTGCAGAGTAACAGGGGAAAGCTGTGTGATTACTTGGTGTTCCTTAAAGACATGGAGTTGGACAGTGCAATGCCTCAGCTTTACAAACTGTTCTCATTAGTGGCAACAATTGAGCTACATCTGCAGGTGTAGAAAGGAGCTTCTCCTGTTTAAAGCGGCTCAAGTCCTACACCCGTAACACAATGGGCCAAGGCCGTTTAAGCAGCCTAGCTCTGCTGGCCATTGAGAGGACACTGGTCAAGTCACTGGAAAAGACGCCTAGTTGGTACGACAGGGTTACAGAGCATTTTCTTGAAAAGGAACGGGGCAGAATTTACATATAAATAAATGGACAATTTTATGATTTAGGCCGAAAATGAGCTTCCCCTCTTTAAAAGATCAGCAGCCACCACTGGTTCAGTGGTAGTAAAGCTTTTATATAGGGATGAATGAGTGCTGAATGTGTGAGGTATATAGGGATGAATGGGTGCTGAATGTGTGAGGTATATAGGGATGAATGAGTGCTGAAGGTGTGAGGTATATAGGGATGAATGAGTGCTGAAGGTGTGAGGTATATAGGGATGAATGAGTGCTGAATGTGTGAGGTATATAGGGATGAATGAGTGCTGAAGGTGTGAGGTATATAGGGATGAATGAGTGCTGAAGGTGTGAGGTATATAGGGATGAATGAGTGCTGAAGGTGTGAGGGAGTTTGCTGTATCAACGCTGTCATGAATTCACACACTATGCGTGATGTAATATAAAAACTTGAAACAGAATATGCTACTCAACCCTCATTCCCTGCATTAGTGGGCATATTGTCAACGTGACAATGAAGATATTCATTCTCCCAAGGCAAGGCAAATTTATTTTTATAGAATATTTCATACACAGTGGTAATACAAAGTGCTTTACATAAAAGTGAAATATACATTAAAAATAATAATAAAAGCAAGAAAAAACAAATCACAACAATATGATATAAAAATTGATTTTAAAATAATTTACAACAGTTACAAATAGAAAATGACTATACATAGTGCATTCAGTTCGGACGTAGCACAGTGCTCATTCAACAAATGCACAGCTAAACAGATGAGTTTTGAGTCTGGATTTAAATGTGGCTAATGTTTTAGCACATTCTGATCTCTTCTGGAAGCTGACTCCAACTGTGAGCAGTATAATAGCTAAAAACGGACTCCCCTTGTTTTGATGAAAGGAGAAAACAAGGTGAAAATCCTTCAGTGGACAAGTATTTAACTCAATCTTAGCGTTCTTGAGCAGCTGTGGAGGATTCTTTAGAGACAAGATGAGCAAAATTCAAGGATTTGTATTGTCATTACATACACGGGTACATGAAGAAACAAAACTTAGTACTGAGGTCCCGATCAAAACACAAAAATAAAACATAACCGATAAAAACACTCAAATCTAAGAAGCATCTTCCTCAATAAATAGCATAGTAAACCATAATCTAGAATTATACAATTATATAAAAACATTAAAACTGTGTTACACATACAAACATATATATTATTGCCCACAAGGTAGAAGAACAAGAGTTTATTATTCGAACAGCCTCTGGAAAAAAGCTGTTTCTAAGCCTAATTGTTCTTGCCCGGATGGAGCGCAACCTTCTACCTGAGGGAAGCAGGGTAAACAGTCCATAGGAAGAATGGAAAGAGTCCTTGATGATACTGGCCACTCTATCCCTACATCGACTACTGTAAATATCCTCAATTGTTGGTAAATTGCTGCCAGTAATCCTCTGCGCCGATTTCACCACCCGCTGCAGAGCCTTCCTGTCTGTAGCAGAATAATTTCCAAACCATACAGCAGCACATGATGCAAGGATACTCTCCACCGCACCCCTATACAAGGTTGAAAGGACCGTGATGCTCAGACCAGCCCGCTTGAGCCTCCTCAAGAAATACAGTCGTTGATTGGCCTTCTTTATTACACTCATTGTATTAGTATGCCAAGTTAGGTCATGGTCAATGTGTATCCCCAGATATTTGAAACTAGGGATGACCTCAACAGCTGGTCCTCCGATGCAGAGAGGAGCAGGAAGGCTCCCAACAACTCTCCTTAAATCCACAATAATTTATTTTGTTTTCTTAGCATTAATGCAGATGTTGTTAGCTTTGCACCAAAGCCTCCAGTTGCTCAACCTCTGCTCTGTAATTAGTCTCATCGTTGCAGGAGATTATCTCCACCACTGCTATGTCATCTGCAAATTTCACAACGTGGTTGCTTGAAAATGTAGCGGAGCAGTCATATGTCAGTAAAGAGTAAAGCAGTGGACTCAATACACATCCCTGTGGAGAGCCAGTATTGATAATAATGGGAGAGGAAGTGATACTGTGGATTCTAACGGTCTGTCTTCTATTTGTTAGGAAGTCCAATACCCAGTTGCATCATGCTGGACTGAGCCCGAGTGCCTCTTAACTTGTGCACCAGTGTTTGTGGTATGATTGTGGTAAAGCAGAGCTAAAATCAAGAAAGAGCAGTCTCACATAAGAGTCCCTATTTTCCAGGTGGTTAAGGGCCATATGCACAACATACGAAATGGCATCCGCAGTACATCTGTTTCTCTTATATGCATACTGGTGGGGGTCAATGCTGAAATCGATTCCCTTAATGCTATTGAGAGCATCAGGAAGAGATGGATTCCTAGGGCATTCCGTGTCTCTGCTGTTATAGTCCGTAATGGCCTTGATACCTGCCCACACGGTCGTTGGTAAAAAAAAATGACCCTGTATCTTTTCAGCATATGCAGCCTTGGCTTTTTTAACACCCGCAGTCAATTTCCTTCTTGCTGCTCAGAGCACCGCTGCATCATCAGACCTGAATGCAGAAGCCCGGGCTCTGAAGAGAGTTCTAACCTCAGCATTCATCCAAGGTTTTTGATTCGGATGGATGATAATTATTCTCGTAGAGGTGACATCATCCATGCACTTACTGATATAGCTGGTGACAGATGATGCATATTCATCCAAATCTACCTCCCCAGCACTTGTTGCTGCCTCCTTGAAAATCTGTTAGTCAGTACAAACAAAACAGTCCTGAAGCACAGAGGAAGGATCATTTGGCCACACAGTGATTGTCTTTTTTGTTGGTTTCATTTTCTTCAGCGCGGGGCTGTAGGAATGGATAAACATGATGGAAATATGATCAGAGAGTCTGAGGTGGGGACGAGGGACAGCTCTGTAGGCTCTGCATCTGTTTGTGTACACTCGGTCAAGAGTGTTCTCTCCTCTGGTCGCGATAGTGAACTGCTGGTAAGAACCTGATGTAACATCTGTCAAATTTACGTGATTAAAGTCTCCCGCGATCACAAAAAATGCCTCAGGGTGTTTATTTTGGAGAGTGTAGAACAGGGATGTAAGGAATGTAAACAGCTACAATATACACCGCAATGATCTCCCGTGTTAGATAGTGTGGCCTGCATTTAATGATCAGATGTTCAACTGATACAGAGCAGTGACTGCGTATTCCTTAACAACGGTTTGTGTACAAATTGTTATATCATAAGCAGAGTCCACCTCCCAGAGTTTTCCCCAAAGGTAATTCCTATCTGCTCGGAGAAGTGACATGCCGCTAATCTGAAAGGCTGAAATCTACTGGCTGTTTCAGCCAGTAAAAGTATGCAGCAGTTTCTCATCACCTGGTGTACACTCATACGCATTCGCAGTAAGTACATTTTATTGTCCAGTGCGCGGACATTGGCTAGGAAGATTGACGGAATAGCTGGTCTGTTTCCAGTAACCTTTAGCCTTGCTAGCAGGCCGGCCCCAGTATAGTAGTGATCATTAAGAAAATACATATTTTATATTTATTCAGAGGATGTGTACTCATTTATGCTGTGCTCTGTATTTGTTATGTATTGTTTATACATATGTTATTGATAAGTGAATACATTTTATCCTTCATCTCAGCTGGTAGACAGCAGATTGAAGTGGAGAAGATGCAGTTGGACGCCGTTGTGCCCAAATCTCTGCCAGAGACATTTGTCAATGTCAGAGGTTTGACATTTTATTAAGCCATATTCATAATAGTATAGTAATTGAGTATTAACTCTCAATTACATTATAGGTATTTGATTGTCATGTTAACTGTCAATAATTTCCCAGTTTGTTTTTTACATATAATTTCTCCAGGTAGTTTGCTGGCAGACAGCATTGATAACTCCATTAAGGAGGACTCTCTGGCAGCATTGATCCGGATGCCCGGCGGGTGTGTGGAGCAGAACCTGGCCAGAATCACACTGCCCCTCATCGCCACCCATTACCTGGACCGCAGTGGAAACTGGGACGCTGTGGGAATAGATCACAGACAAAAGGCCATCAAATACATCCAGACAGGTGCAATGAGACTTAAATAGGGATTAACATCGCCGTGTCTTTATATATTGACAAAATAAATGATCTTTTAACTATTTTCATACTCAGGGTATGAAAATCAACTTAATTACCGTAAAAAGGATGACTCATATCCTCCCTATGCCAAAGAAGGGACCAGCACATGGTATTAATGCCGACACGTTACTGTTTACATCTTCATGTTGAACATTTCCCTGTAGAGTTCATCTGTTTTTATGTTCTGTCTATCTCAGGATCACTGCATACGTGGTGAAAGTTTTCTCCATGGCAAAATCTTTTATCAGCATCAATGAGAAGCATCTGTGTGGCTCTCTTGTCTACCTCCTCAAGCATAAACTGCGTCCTGATGGATCCTTTCAGGAGGACAATCCTGTCTACGACACCAGTATGACTGTGAGAGTTCATAACTGTGATTGGATTCATTGGAGTAATCAATGAAAGGGTACAGTACTAATACATTGTATGCATGCTGTGTTATGATACAGGGAGGCCTGCGAGGCTCTGAATCCAGAGTGTCTCTGACCGCATTCGTGCTTATTGCTTTGGCAGAGGCAAAAAATGCTGTTACGTGCCAAGAGCCAGGCCTCAACATACAGGTAACTTCATTAATACACTAATAAAAAAAACTGTGAATTAAAAAGTAGCTAAGTTAAATAATCTGGACAATAGCTAAATCATTACAACTTTAGCTGAATTACATAATTAAGACAATAGCTGAATTAAATATGGACAAAAGATAAATTAAATCATACAAAATAGCTAAATTTAATAATTGTGACAAATCCTAAATTTCATAATTAGGGGAATATCTGAATTAGATTATTGCAAGTTTACTTCCAGAATATAAATAGAATAATTAGGAGAATAGATAAATTAAATAATTATAACAATAGCTAAATTAACTCATTTAGATAATATCTAAATTAAATAATTAGGAAAATATCTGAATTAAATTATTGCAAGCTTACTTCCAAAATATAAAATGAACAATGTCACATTTTATTTCATGACTAGAAATTTACGTTAAAATAAAGTAACATGGTAAAAAAAAATTACGATGAAGTTAGGAATATTTAGTTAGTTAGTTTCTATGGAAGCCCATTTCTGGCCATGAATAAAAAAATTAAGCCAATTGCTATTTTTTTTAATCTCACAATTGCTTGATACAAACTCGCAATCTTGATAAATAAAGTCATAACTGTGAGATATAAACTCGCAATTCTGACTTTTTCTTGCAATTGTGACCTTTTTATTCTCAGAATTGTGAGATAAAACGTCGCAATAATCTTTTTTTTTTTTTTGTGGCGGAAACGGGCTTCCATAAATAGATAAACTTATGTAAAAATAAGTCAATAGTCAAAGGTAAAATACTGATTCATGTCGTACTAGGGCTGGGCGATAATTCGATAACGATAATTATCGCGATATAATTTTCCTCTAAAACGATATAAAAAGTTTGAAAAAAGTTCGATATAATGTTTATGCGCCAAAAGCGGAACGAAACCACGTGACTCATTTGAATCGCGCCACACGGACCGTTTATCCGCTCGGATCACAGTTCAAACTGCCGCGCGGCACGAGCTCACTAGAGCAGATGCGTTTACTCGGTCACGTGATCACTAAGCAGTGCTGTGAGATCCAGTCAGTTGGCGTGTTCGACTTAAAGCGGCGCTGCACAGAATGGTCAGTGTAAGACATCAAAGTACCGCGAGAGCTATTCGAAAGCATAGGCTTCATCTGCTCTTATCGCTCTCGCGGTACTTTGATGTCTTCTGACAACCATTCAGCGCCGCTTAAGTCGAACAATGTGAGAACACAAGCCGAACATGAGAAACACTGTGCAACGAGACAGTCAGAAGGCTTTTCAATATGCACATCGCCATTATTTACCATGGATTTACTGTAGTAACATTCACTACACTATGGTATTGTGGCAGAAATGTGGGATATTCACATTTAATATTATTACAGGAGTAATGGTATATAATTATAGTAAGTATGTGTGGTTAAGGCAGCTATAGCATGTGTACATTATAATGAATGGTTTTAGACTACTGTCTTTCATACAAATAGACTACTTAAAAACCATTTAGTTATATTTTGACCATGTTATTGAGATGCTATATGTGTGGTTTTAACTGTTTATCATTATTTAAATGTATGCTACTATAGGTGACCAATGCTTAATAAAAAATAAAAACTTGGTCAGAATACATTATACCATATAAAACTGAGGTTGCTACAGATGTTACTGATAAAGATGTTACTGATTTTGATAATGAAAATGTTACTGCAGCCTAACTCAAGCTACGATCAAATGTGTATTTCTAAGAGACAAAAAAGTGATATATTATTATCATTCATATTATGAGGCAACCCAAACCGGTTTCTTGATTTTGAAACAATATCAACTCATTAGAACATGCAGAAACTAATAAATACATATCTATTTAGATAATTATTGTGTTAAGAAAAATTAATGGTCTGGTTTCTAAAACTTTCACTTTGGAGCAAAAATCTGGCTTTAAACTTGAAAGAAATAAAGATTTGACATTTATCGTGATAATTATCGATATCGACTGATATGAAAATAATTATCGTGATAATTTTTTTGGCCATATCGCCCAGCCCTATGTCGTACTTCCGAGCCCACCAGAAAACTGAAATTGAATAACATGTATATTTTCACATGTTCAGTAGTGCTAATTGTAAAATGTTTCTACTTTTACTGCAGGACAAGTCCAGAAAAGCAGCGTTGTATCTAAGAGAGCATTTCCCCCGACTGACGAGGCCATACACAGCGGCCATAGCATGCTACGCTTTAGCAGTATCCAACCACGGCTGCATGAAGAGCATGTTACTAAATTTAGCCTCGCCTGGTACTTAGCCTTTGAAAACAAACAAAATATCTTGCTGCGCGTGCTCTTGTCATTTTAATCTGTATTTTCCATCAACAGATCGTACCCACTGGCCTGACTCCAGTAATTATTTCTTCACGCTGGAAGCTACTGGCTATGCGTTGTTAGCGCTGATCAAAGGTGGCCACATGGAAGAGGCAGCCATTCCCTTTCGATGGCTGAACGAGAAGCGTGGCGTTGGAGGAGGATACGGCTCTACACAGGTAAAAACCACAAGAAAACCTTCACTAATTGTCTCATATCTGTATTTGAGGTTCTTTAATATAATGTTTTCCCCCATCAGTCCACTATGGTGGTGCTACAGGCCCTGTCTGAGTACCTGGTGAAGAGGCCTCCTCCTGACGACCTCAATCTGTTGGTGCAGCTCAGTGTTCCCGGTCACAGTGACATACGCTGGACCTTCAATCCAAAAGTGGCATATGTGGCCCGATCTTCACGGGTGCGATCTTCAGTCTTTCAAAACGTTATTTTGTATACAAATATGACAATATACTGCCATCATTGTATGGTGGTTGTGTCCACACACTGCTAAGACACATTTTAATGCAAACATAATGTAAAAAGTGAATACTGTAGTCGATGTTCCCTTTACTGTAGAAACATTCTCCTGAAAGTTTGAGTTAGAATAGTTTGCAAAAGTGTGATTATAAACACAGTGAGACTGTGATTATAAACACAGTGAGACTGTAAAGTAGATTAATGAGTAGATGAGTTTGCCTGTTCATCATAATTAAGTTAAGTTTAATGTCCAGAAAAGCTTTTTAGTCTAACTTAACCACTTGTTAGCATCCACCTTTTTCAAAACAGTGAAAAAAGAAAAACAAATATAGCTGGTGTAATATTTATGTATTTAATGTTGTAAAGCGAAGGAACATATGAGCTGAGAGATTCGTGCTGATTTTACATTGATGTATTGTCACATTAACAAAAATGTACTTTTTGCATTATAATAATGCTATAGATTACAATAAAAGACGTTTGGGGTGCAATACCGTAACTCTGTAATTGTATTATCTCTTCCAGGTGCCTCTTGACCAGAAATTCACAGTGGAGGCTTCTGGGAAGGGCATGGGAGTTTTAGAGGTGTTACATCCCCACATCTTCACCAAAGTATTGAATTAGAATATACAATCAAGACTTAGTTTAGTTCCAAACCTGTCTTTGTTTTGTTTTATGAATCCCAGGTAGTGACAGTGTACCACCAGCTTCCTGATGTGTATGAGAACAGCACGTGTGACGGCTTTCAGCTGGACGTCTCCATCGCTGAGACTAATGGTGCGTTCTCA
Source organism: Gymnocypris eckloni scoliostomus (assembly GCA_027564155.1). Classification (NCBI taxonomy): domain Eukaryota; kingdom Metazoa; phylum Chordata; class Actinopteri; order Cypriniformes; family Cyprinidae; genus Gymnocypris; species Gymnocypris eckloni. The sequence continues at coordinate 5,997,960 of CM050427.1, forward strand.
ACTCTGTTTTATGATTCCTTACTGTGTAAAAAAAAAAATCATCTTCATTTGAATAAAAAAAACCTGTTAAAATGCTATGGTAAAATCCTTGCTCGATACAGTAAAACAGTAAATATCTGGGACATTTATGGATCTACTGTAATAGATCTACTGGGACATTTACATGTACATTTACAGTACAATACTTTTCAATGCACAGTTCTTGGAAGTAAAAAGTAAAAAATAACAACAAATCATCTTATAATAAAAGATCACTCTTTGATCCATTTTTAGAAAAAGCCCATCAGATGTAGAAAAGTCATACAGACTTAGTATCAACGTGAGGTAAGCAGTTATAGGTAGAAATTTTTTAGATAGCTAAATAAACCAGTGCTGTACCTATAATTGACTGCTTTCCACCCCCCAGGGCTCTGGAGAGACGCCAGGTGAGGATGGTGATTCTGGACATCAGCCTGCCCACCGGTTTTGAGCCTGAAAACTCAGATTTAGAGTTGGTAAGACCAATCTCATGACATATTGATGGCATTACATTAGCAGTAGAAGCTAATTATGTAGCAAACTGTCTTAGTCTACCTGGACAGCATCACAACTGCGCTAAAGTATCTTGAGGAACATGGAGAGTCTAATTTATGCCAAATTCAGTATCATGGAGAACTCCCATAGTGCATTGCAAAAAGTTACATCCATGATGGTTGAAAAAGGTTGATTATAAATATTATAATACATATTTACACATTTAATGCCAGTGGACTTTTTATACCCAACATTTTTGTGTGCTGCGTATTTTATGCCAAGATTGTTGTGCTTTTTGCTTAGCAACATATTAACACCAAGCTCTATTGGAATCGATTATAGCTGGGTCTATTTGTGTGTGACACACATGTTGCTAATTAAAAAGAGCAAGGCAGGTTATAGAAGTGATAATGTCTATTGTGACTTTATAGCTCACAAAATCGGTGGATCGCTACATCAACAACTTCCAAGTGGTGGACAACCTGAGTGACAGAGGATCCCTCATAATTCACCTGTTTAGGGTAACCTAACAACCACCGTTATAGTTTATAAAGGATGTAAATGAAGGCAGCATTGAATGTTTGTCTTTGTGTGTATGTCCCGGACAGGTTTCCAGCACTCAGACAGATGTGATCTCATTCAGACTGCATCAGAAATTTAAAGTGGGACTCCTTCAGCCCTCCACTGTCACAGTGTACCAGTACTACAACAAAGGTTAGTACACATGTTTCATTAGCTATGTTTGCTAAAGTGCACTGCCAATCTAAATCATTAAGCATAATACTTTGGCGTTTCTCTTGCATCAAACTGTTTCTGCTATCAAATTGAAGTATGCTGTTACTTTTTTGAACAACTGAACCCTGCTATTAAAGAGTTAGTTCACCCAAAAATGAAAATTAGCCCATTATATACTCACCCTCAAGGAATTCTTGGTGTATACAGTTACATCTAAAAATTTGATTAGAATATGGTGTAAAAGTAAAAAAAAATGTAACTTATTTCAAAAAGTTAAACGATCATATATATTAGATTAATTACATGTAAAGTAAAACACTTCAAACGTTTTTTATTTTTTATTTTGATGATTAGAGCTTACAGCTAATGAAAGTCAAAAACCAGTCTCTCAAAATATTTGAATATTTACATTTGAGTTTCAATAAATGACCATCCATACAGTATAAATTGTGGGTATCACTTGTTCTTTGAATCTACAATAATGGGGAACACTGCTGACTTGGCAATGGTCCAGAAGACGATCATTGACACCCTCCACAAAGAGGGTAAGTCACAGAGGGTCATTACTGAAAGGGGTGGCTGTTCAAGGAGTGCTGTATCAAAGCATATTAAATGCAAAGTTGACTGGAAGGAAGAAATTGGGTAGGAAAATGTGCACAAGCAACAGGGATGACCGCAAGCTTGAGAATACTGTCAAGCAAAACCGATTCAAACACTTGGGAGAGCTTCACGAGGAGCGAACTGAAACTGGAGTCAGTGCATCAAGAGTCACCACGCTCAGACATTTTCAGGAAAAGGGCTACCAAGCCACTTCTGAAACAGAAACATCGTCAGAAGCATCTTACATGGGCTAAGGAGAAAAAGAACTGGACTGTTGCTCAGTGGTCCAAAGTCCTCTTTTCAGATGAAAGTAAATGTTGCATTTAATTTGGAAATCAAGGTCTCAGAGTCTGGAGGAAGAGTGGAGAGGTACAGAATCCAAGTTGCTTGAAGTCCAGTGTGAAGTTTCCACAGTCAGCGATGATTCAGGCTGCCATGTCATCTGCTTGTGTTGGTCTACTGTGCTTTCTGAAGTCCACAGTCAACGCAGCCATCTACCAGGAAAGTTTAGAGCACTTCATGCTTCCTTCTGCTGAGAAGCTTTATGGAGATGCTGATTTTATTTTTCAGCAGGACTTGGCACCTGCCCACACTGCCAAAGGTACCAAAAGCTGGTTCAATGACCATGGTGTTACTGTGCTTGATTGGCCAGCAATCTTGCTTGAGAATCTATTGGATATTGTCAAGAGGAAGATGAGAGACACCAGACCCAACAATGCAGATTACCTGAAGGCCGCTATCAAAGAAACCTGGGCTTCCATTACACCTGAGCAGTGGCACAGGCTGATTGCCTCCATGCCACGCCGCATTGATGCATTAATTCATGCAAAAGAAGGCCCAACCAAGTATTGAGTGCATAGAAATTAACATACTTTTCAGAAGCCTGACATTTCTGTTTAAAATATCCTTTTTTTGTTGATCTTATGTAATATAAAATTTTCTGAGACACTGAATTTGGATTTTTATTATCTGTAATCCATAATCATCAAAATTCCAAGAAATAAAGGCTTGAAATATTTAACTCTATGTGTAATGAATCTATATAATATATGGGTTTAACTTTCTGAAATGAGTGACAAAAAATATTGACCTTTTTCATGATATTCATTATTTTTTTTAAATGTACCTGTATGACTTTCGTACGGTGGCCGAGAGAGCTCAACGTGCTGCAACTTCAGAAAACACATGCAAATAAAGAAACGCGCTGCAAATCCTCACAACACATACATGTTGTGAGGATTTGCAGCGTGTTTCTTTATTTGCTTGTGTTGCAAGGATTTGCAGCGCATGTGCTGTCAAACCGATGAAGATGTGTTCTTAATTTGCTGGTGCTTTTTTTATTTGCATGTGTTTTCTGAAGTTGCAGCGTGTTGAGCTCTCTCGGCCACCGTACTTTCGAGCACTTCAGCAACATTAGCATTACAAATCTGTTGTTTCAGATAAACGCTGTAGCAGGTTCTACTCTCCTCCTGAAGACAAACAGCAACTTGATCAGATCTGCAAAGACAATGTGTGTCGCTGCTCACAGGGTCAGTTTAGCTGGACTTTGTGTTTTCAATCAACATCTTACCTTTAACCAGTTAGAAAGCAGTTATAACCCTTTCTTTATAGATAACTGTTGTGTAATGAAGGAAGACTCCTCGTCTTTCAGTAAAGAACAGAGGATGGCTGCTGTGTGCAATGGATTACATCATGGTGAGTGTTGTTTCTGTTAAATTAATGTGTTTTTTAGGAAAGCTATCATGTCACATCATTTAATCAATAAATGTGTCTTTTCTTCAGCCTACAGGGTCAAACTAGTCAGCGTCATTCAGAGTCATTATGACCAGTATGAGATGGAGATTGTGCAGGTTATCAAAGAGGGTACGTCTAATAGAGTCTGATTTTCTCATGTAACCAGCCATCTGGCTCATCATGGATCTCCGTTTGTGTAGGGACAGAGGACGGCCTGAATGAGGATGAAAGGAGGATGTTCCTCTCTCATGCAAGCTGTAGGACAGGACTTGGTTTGAGAGAGGGTCAAGACTATCTGATGATTGGGCCCATCACTGATGTTTGGCTTGCAGGGAGCACGTCCAACAAGTGAGTAGCATTAGTCACAGAAAACGTACATATTATGGTTTGTTGTTCATAATTCAGTGTTGTTTTCTCTCTCAGGTATGTGTATACGCTAGGTAAGGACACGTGGGTTGAGCGCTGGCCGTCCGAGTCTGAATGTGGGGCTGGATCCGCATTGGAGGTGAAATGTGGCGAGCTGAAGAGCTTCGCAAAGGACCTGACAGAAAGCGGCTGTCAGACTTGATGTTGTTGTTGTTTTTTAATTTTTTTACATACTGTACTAATGGCAAAACTGTGGAGTTTGAGTGTACGGCAATATAACATGCATAAAAAACAGCTACCAAAAATACGCTAATTGACAGTCATTTAATGCTTCATGTGTAACAGAATGTGTGTAAAAACAAACTAGTACCTTGGTCATATTATACTGTCTTAAAAAAAAGTGCTTAAGATAAGTGTTACAAAACTGTGCTGTTATGTTGTACATTTAAAAAAATAATAATCCTTTAAAATTTGTATTAGTTTATTAATATAGTGTGAAGCATTATGTCATTTAAAATGCGGACATGTGGACAAAAAATATTTCTCATGTTTATGAATTAAGAATTTGTTCCCAAAAGTAAAACTGAGGGAATTAATTAGTAAACGTGAAGTAAACACTTAAATGAATACAACATAGGAAACATTTTATGGAAATAAATCCACTAAATAAATAAATTAAAATAAGGGAACAAATTAGTACAGCATGATCACAATTTAATTCAAAACAATGAAACAAACTGGTACAGTTTGATTACTATTTAAATATAACTGAAATTAATACAATGTTGCAAAGAATTAAAGATGTTATATTAAAATGAGAGAACAAATTAATAAAATGTGTCCCTATTAAAAATAAATAAATAAAACGAGGGAACAAATAAATAAAATGAGAACAAATGCCACCAGAGGGCGCAATTTAACAAGTATAAGCTGACAGTCAAGTGAGATACTACTTTCCAGTATATTGTTACACGAGTCAGACATTTCTATTTTATACAACCTTAAATATAGTTTAAAGTGAAATTAATTTTAAATCATATTTTTGAAGACATGCTCACAGTTTATATACACACACACATATATATATATATATATATATAAATACACACACACACATTTATATGCACAATTGGTGGCTGACTAAATACTTTTTTTGCCCCACTGTATATATATGCATACATACAATCACACATATATATATATATACATATATATATATACACATACATACATGTGTATGTACACACATGTTATATATTTACACATGTAACCCACAAGAGATTGTGTCTGTTAAACAAGTGTGTGAAAGACCCTGACAGCTTAATGTCTAGTCAAAACAATACTCTCCCTGCCAGCTCCTACTGAAGGGCACTGCCACAGAAGCCTCGTGTTTAGATTGTCTGCTCTGTTTTATGATATTTTCAGTAACTGTATGTCCTCATTCACTGGCTCAAAGTGCTGTGGTGCCATTAAAAAGCAGCAGCCATTACAAACCAGGAACAAGGCCAAAGAGACAATTACTTCCAACATTACACACAAATTCTCCTTCCTCCTGTCACTCCATCCCTCCCTTGTCTCATGCGCCCCTTCATCTCCACTCACCTGCCAGCCTTCAAAGTACCAACAGGTGTGCAGTTCAAAGATAACCTGTGCGGTTAAACCAAACCTGGTTTATCTAAGATAGACCAGTTATGCATGATTGTACAGATAAAAAAGCAATGAGTTATAAAAAGAAATAAAAACAAAAATAGTGACGTTGAGGAGAGAGTATTTCCCAGCACATATATGACTGTTTCATTGTCAGATATTGAAAGACAAGCCTGATTTATTGTCTTTCACCGCACCTAAAATGTTCAACGCTGATCATTAGAATAGTTTATTCTTCTTCAGGGTGATAGAGGCAGACTTTTATATTTTCATACTATTGTAACAGGCTGTTACTGTAAGTCATTCCATCTCACACTCACAAGCACAGACTTGCGCTCTCAGCACTCAATCTCAACGTAAATACACCCAACACTGTCATTACTGCACTTAGGCTTTTGTGGATTCTCTGATCTTACAGATCTTAGAGGTTCATGCTTGTTATACAACAAAATATATTTTATAAATTGTTTTCACTAGATACAGTACGCTTATTAAAATATACAGTAAAAGATAAAGAAATATAGTATATCTATACATAATCTGTTATATGTTTAATATATTATATCTGGCAAATTAATTTGATGTCATCAGACAATATTTGAGTAAGTCAACATTCTTTATATTTTACTGCACTTTATCTTTTATATATTGTATATATTCTAAAATAATATTTTTTACAGCCATATGACAATGTATGTAAGCCTACCTTCTTTATATTTTTTATACTCTGCAGTATATTATTAACTAAAATTTTATATGTTATACATTTTTGTATATTTTATAAAAAACATACATTTTGTTGAGCTAATTTTATGATGTTTGTGTTGGTCTACATCTCAGTATTGAATCAAAATGGCATAAAGGATACATTTATAAATGTAAAAAGTTTATTTTTAGTTTTACCACCCTGCTGAAAAACAATAGAAAAAGTAATAGATTTAATGGTTATAATGGGAACTGTATTGGTTTTAATGAAAACTATAATGGTGTTTATTGGTATGTGATGGGTTCTATTGGTGGGATGTTAAATTCTATTGGAAAAATGCCCAAAACACACTATAAAAATAATTTTTGTAATGGTTTTACTGGAAAAAGCTAATGGTTCATAATGGTATTTTAATAGAAACCATTGGAATTTATATGATGGGTTCTATTGGGCTTCTATTGTTTTTTTTTTTGTTTTTGCAGCAAACAATTTTTTATTAAGTAGCTATGCTAAATGTTTAAAGCAAGATATAAACTACATAAAATAAGATTGTATGCTCCAATATAACAATTCATTATAATAAAAAATACATTTTTCTACTATGATTTTAAAGTGCAGAGGGATTTCCACGAACATTTCTAAGCAATGCTGCAAGTATATCATTGAATCTTGAGTTGAATGAGTTTTGAACATTCATTGAAATTGACTGTTTAGAGATGCTATTCATATATGTAATGCTGAATGGCCTTCACACTTGCATACTATACTCACAAGTCATGAAAACAATTTGGAAAAAAGGTGTTTTAAAATATCATCACAAACAAAACATATACAATCTTTTATACATGATCAATACAACGCCCACACGTACTGTGAGAAAGATCATTTTGATGTATATATGTTAATCAGTGCACCTGTCTTTAGAAGTTTGAACCGCCATCACAACTTATTTCTTTTCTTTTTCACACGAATGCACTTTATTTTTAAAACGCTCTGATAAAAGCTTGGGCTTGGCAGTGAGATCTTTTTGATTTATTATTGTGGGCAGATCAGACCAGGCTTCAAATGAAGCAGCTCAAAAAGCCCACCTGCACAGGTGTGTGTGGCCATGTGCGTGTGTTTGTCTGTGTGTTTAAGCTCGCCGTCATTAGCTAACCACGAGTTCCCTTTCTTTGGGTCCCACGTGCTGCATTTTTGTAATGCTACCAATAAGATTAATCACTTCCTAATGAGGAGTTTTCTCACCGCTGATGATGTCACCTAGCTGTAGTGATCCCCCAACACACACACACCATTAACACTAAAGTGAGAACAATACTGACGCTTCCCGCCAATAGAGCTTCATCTTAACGTTGGGGGAAGACTGGAAGCATTGTGTGATCATACAAAAATGACCTCATTATTCTAGTGAGTAACACTGCACTTTCACGCCTTTCTCTTTCATCTCTATAAGACACTGCGGATGAGCCACACAACTCAGACAATACTCTTCACAAAGCCCCTGCGCTCGTGACCGCGTTGCTAATTGCGCTAATCTTGCGTTTAAAACCCCCCAAAACAACCCAGACAAATCGTGAATTGCGTCACGTGGTCTAAAAACATTGTGCTGGAGCATGTAATGTAGAGTTTGTTTTCTGAGAACAATAACATTCATCCTAATGAGAGCAAAAAACAGCTGTGGCTTCAAAACAGATGCTATGGCTTGTCAATTTTATTTGTCAATACATTTAGGAAATTATTTATGCAAGAGTATAGTTCACCCAAAATTATTTTCTGTCATTATTTACAGAAACTCAATTTTTTGGGTGAACTCTTGAAACAAACCTTTAAATATAGATTAGATGAATTAACAAGTGTGTGTTTGGTGCTTGTTTCCTCTGAGTCTTTTGCAGGTGCTTGTCATACGGCTGCCGCTGATCTCACACACCAGCTGCTTACTGACCCATCAATCAACACAGAGTCCTGTTTACCCAAATACCTTCATCACTTTCACTCAGAGGAAGAGGGAAGAGGAAGGAGAGAGGAAGATGTGGGTCACTCAGCAGTGCTCAGCACATCTGCTCAATGATAAACAGAACAATGCCACTACGACCACTAATCTTACACACAAGATCAAGGACATGGGAAAAAATACAATGACAGACAGAGAGCAAGGGGAAGCAATGAAAGAAAGAGCCTTTGTTTTAGCATATAAAGAAGATAAAAGTATAGGAGATAAGGAATCAAAATGGAAAACAGGAAACCACTTGTCTATGTGCTTCAGCTTTATCTATACAACTTCTCATAGATTAGGCCGATGTATAACCTCTGCCTGTCTCCTCTCCAAAATAACCTTGCATGGAGCTTATCAGCATTTTGATATGCCACAGATGTGAGGTGGATGTATTATCTGGGCAAAGGAGAAGTGCTCACTAACACAGATTTAGACAGATTTGTGTGCCGAAACAGAGACGGATACAATAGCAAGTAAAAGATTATTTAAGTCGATCAGATGAGAACACAGGTCAGGGAGACAAACACTCAGATGAAGATGTGACGAGGGATCTTGATAGGCAACCCGGAGATGAGATAGGTGTGCTCACGACCAGGAACAATAAACAATCCAGACGAGAGAAGAACAACAGCGAGAATCCACGAAGACGAATCCACACGGGGAAGAGGAGAGAGGAGAGAGAGAGAGAGAGAGAGAGAGAGAGAGAGAGAGAGAGAGAGAGAGAGAGAGAGAGAGAGAGAGAGAGAGAGAGAGAGAGAGAGAGAGAGAGAGAGAGAGAGAGAGAGAGAGAGAGAGAGAGAGCCACACAGGAACAGGACACAACACCGGGGAATCCACACCGATCTGACAACATGAAATGGAGATTACTGAACATATAAAGGGAACGGGAATTGATCACAGCTGGCGCAGATAATCAACCAGATTGGGTAACCACGCCCACACAGACACACACACACACACATACAAACACATCAGAATGAGACAGCGGATTCATGAACCGTGACAATTTGTGAACAATATTTGAGAGAAATAGGCCTTTTGTGTACATAGAAAAAGTGTTATATCTTTGAGTTCAGCTCATGAAAATCGGGGGCAAAAACAAAAGTGTTGCGTTTATAATTTTGTTCAGTGTATATATATATTTTTAGCATTTTATTATATTCTCTGTAAAATTATACCTAGGGTAAAGTTTATTTCAGTATACTATAATTTTACATGTATGCTAATATATCTGTACAGTGACGTAATACAATTTTTAGCATATAAGTTTAATGTGCTCAACATTAAAATTATTAACTAGTGCTTGCTGTTGCAGTGTGTCAGAAACCTGTAAAGATCTGATACGGGGTGATTCCGTTTATGTTAAATATGAGGGTTATTTCATATATTATGTGTTCAGGGCCAGTATTTCCTACATGCTCACAACAGGATGTCTTGACAGTAGCAAGTCTTGGTACTCGCTCTGCCACAGCGCAGCAAGGTAGCATATTTATTTTGCCAAGACACATTAACATTGCCATAAATATTACCATGCTAAATTCTCAGAGAGTTGACATGACAGAATTGTGCATACTTTGTATGCTCCGCTCACACATGAACCTTGAAGCCTGTGTTCGTGTACGGTATCAAATGGAGTACGCAATGAAAATCTATAAGTATAATTTGGACTTTAGGGGTTTGTTCAAATCACTAACTCTAAATATGCACCATTACCTAGTACCATTAATGACTTAACATACTTGGGTCCATGTGCAACACTGCTGTGCAACATTGCTGTGTAGTAGGTGCAACAATAACTGTGCATGTGCAAACTCTGTAAGATAGAGACTTGGCCTTGCACAATGGAGATAAAGTTGTACCACACTGTTTCTGAAACTAAGAGCATTCCACACTCCCAATGCACACATGTAACATGTTCCTGCTTGAGTGTGTCAGATCATAGATATAAAAACAAAGCTTTATTTTCCTGCTGATTGCAGCAGGTCTCGAAAGCCGTGCAACATCATCTGTCTTTGGCTGCGCTCACACGCAAACTGCATCCTCACCATGCAGATGTTGTTTGACATATGACAGTAGTATCTATGAGTAAACTCTGGGATATTTAAGCATATTCATGCATTATCTAGGATAAGCCTTTGGTTGGCTACCATCCAAATGCTCCTGCAGCAATGCACAATAGGTTTTGGATAGCAGCCAAACAAGGTTTACTCTGAGTTTAGGCTTTGATGTCCTCTCTGACCTCGCTACTAATGCAAAACAGGGTTGGGGACACTCATTCTGAAGCTTGAGCTTGTTTAGCTACAAGCTAGTTCAAGATTATGTTGCACAGGAACTACTAATTAATTGGTAAAATTGTATTATATTTTTCTGTGAAATTTTATATTTATTTTAAGTCAGTTTCTTATATTCTATTATAGCTTGAATTAGCATTTTCAATTGTAATTTTAATTTGATCAATTTCATGTGACTGTCATTTTAACTAGATTTTGTCTTTTGTATTATTTTTTAGATCTATTTTTAAACTAAAGGTACATTTTCACGTTTTTAAGATTGACTTTTTTACAGCTTTTGTCTAATATTTGTTTCATTTTATTTGAGGTTTAATTCAATTAATGGAAATTATTTGTATTATTTTTTTAATAGCAGTTTGAGAGAGAATGTTTTGAGAGATATTTTGATTCAAGTAAATTTGAAGGTCTTTATGTATCCAATTTTCCACTTCCATAATGTGATATATTTCTAACTAAAACAGAATATTCAAGGAGAATAAATGTCAGACTAAATTATATCCATTGAGAACTAATTAAATTAAAAGATCAGATTAACAAGAATAGAAACTGAATGTGAGTTTTTTAAAAGGAGTGGCAGCCTATGTAACCATTTTGCCATTGGTTAGCTTTACTAGCAAGATGCTACATTTTGCTGAAACATTACAAAATTATTTTTGGAATAAAACCATGGAACATCTATTAAGAAAGCAAATTAAGTCCATTTGGATTTCATTTGGATTTCAATACATCTTGCTTAGATGTAAGGCTGTTAGCATAATGTACTGTGACAGAAAGCATAACAGCAATGGAGAGTTTTGTCATGCTACACCGCTACATGTTGGAAAAAAGTAGCTTGTTACAGGAAAATCGAGAATTTTGAGAATAGCTGAGCTAATGTCTCGCTACTGAAAAGTTAACTTAGCAGCACTGCTACATACAGCTAGTTTCTCCCCAACACTGAGGGAGAAGCAAGGATGCTAGTTAATATTTCGTAAATACATTTTTGATATGACTTACATGCTCTGCAAAGTACACACCTTCCAGGTACAGCAAACATGCTCAACCACACCTTTCTTACCTTCATTTTTTTTCTTCCATCTTAGGGTCTCCTTATTAAATGGTTTATAGGGATGAGATGAGACATGCACAAACACACACAGTCTACGTATGATAAAAAAATATGCAAAGCCAGTAATTGGAGGATGGTAAGAGAAGACTAGTCTGTGTCTCTTTGTGTAAACTGTCTGGACTGCTTCTGGGAATTCCCCTTATTTTTTTATGTTTTTTCTAATTGCTCATGCATTGCAACGCACTGTTATTCTTTTGAGGGCTTGTCTCTGGTGGCAGAAGTCTTGGTCTGTTAATTCCTCCAGACACACTGAAGCTCTACAGGAGCCAGAGACACTGGGGATGATGAACAGTGCCGGAATTGAGAGAGACGGTAGAGGAGAGACAGAGCAGAGGGTTTTCCTCCCCATCAATAATACTTTTGTACATACATTTATATATTTTTTTTGTCCACTCATGAGTGCTGCAGAGCAAACCAAAAATAAATTCCACTGCCAAGCTCCATTACTGATAAATATATTTTGGTCCCACTGTTCTGGCACCGATGCTGCATGGCATTTCAAGACACGTTATTTCCAACTTGCTCAAATTTCACTCTTTTTCATAGGAGCCAATACATTTGGATACCAAATTCTTCATTCTTATTCATGCCTCCACATTTTCAAAGTTGGCACGACATGATTGAATGTGAGACAAATGACATGCAGCACAATGTCATGGTAATTAATAAAAAAATTACGTTTTTGTTTGAATTAGTACATTTTCGTACGATCTGCGTCGAACGAGTCTTTGTATTATTCACGGGTGCAGAATAATATTCTCCAAAGTTGTGGGAATAAATTAAATTGTTGCCGCAGTCTAACAAAAATATGGCAATTAATTAATAAGTGAGGCTCTGTAGAAAATCATTTGCCTAAAATTGGCTTGTTTCATATAGCTTCAGAAAATGTGTAGTGCAATAGTTTTTGTTGTTGCTCATTTTTATATAATTTTCTACACATATTTTTTCACATATTTTGAAATAAAAATGTCAAGTGGTGTAACCATCACATTTCTAAATGTTAAAACGTTTTATTCAAAACATAATGATTCTGAATATGGGTGGTATGAAATTCGTATTGTTGAAAACTCTGTTCTTCTAAAGTGTAGAAAACTCAGAAGAGAAGACCAGGAGACTTCGGATTCGATCGTAGGATTCTTTATTGAAAAAAACCCAGTGTGATGGTAGGCTGCAGTCATCGAAATCTCATCTTAAGTCATTTTTACAGGGTATCTTATAGACAGAATTGGAGGAGGGACTTTTTGGAGTTAAAACATCAAAGAAAGCATACATCTGAGGGCAATAAACCTAACGAATCCACATCTGGCCAGGACAAAGTCATTTGCAGATCAAAGGTTGAATCTCTCAGTAGTCTGACCCATTGATCTTAACATTATCATAGAGACAAAAGCACAGCTGTCGAGCTCAAATGGTCAGGAAGCGTTCTCAAACACCTGAATTTCCTGATACACTTTCTTAGTAAGAAAAGTATCTAAATTAAACATTTAAAATAAAATTTGTAATACTTCAATTCCCCCTTTGAGAGTTCTAATAACTCTCACAAAATACAAATTTAGACACTTAAAAGTTAATTCTTGTAACTTGTAATTGTTACAGGCAAATAGTACATGTTCTGTGTTGTTTATATGTAATTGCATGCTGACACAGAAACAAAACATGCAATTAGGGTCCGTGAAGATTTTACGGGTAATAGTCTCTGCGTTGTGTATTTTTATTCTTTTCTTCTTCTTTCTTTTCTCTTTCTTGTGTGATAGTTGGCTCGGTAATGGGTCTAGTTGTTTTCTAGAGGTTGTGGCTTTATCCGCAGGTGAGAAGGGTGGTGCATATGGATCTCAGGACAGCCATCAGGTGGTATCTGCACAGAGGAAGAAAGAAACACAAACAAGAGAGAACAACGGCACAGAGCAGTATTTGCAGAGTCTGCATACATTAGGGTTGTATCCTCTGTTCAAAATATAGTCTGCTATGGTTGTTCCTTCTTTCCCTATTTCTCAATTCCTGTGACACCTAAAGAACAGTGAGGAAAGGATGGACTAATGGAGGGGAAAGGCCTATGAGGAAATCTTCACCTCAGGGTTGGCCCCCGAAGCCTGTTGCTTTCGGTTCTTCCCTGGGCTCCTCACTGGTTCTTGTGTCTGCCCTATCCTATCCCTGCAGGGGGAGGAACAACCTTACAATGTGACACATGAGTCCAAGTTTTCCTTCCCTGACACAATACTGCAGCTGAACCATCAACAAACAACTCCAATTCGTTCTCTATGGGAGTTTCTGCTATTTCACTTGTCGCTGCATATGTAAGCGTGACACAATCATGAGTCATTTCGCCTTCATCCTCTAACACAAATTCAGTCATTGCAGACATCATACATGAGGATGGGTTCGTGACTGGTGCACGCTGTATAACAATATTCGGGGCTGTGAGAGTTGCTAACCAATTTCCCAATGGGAGGAGGTGACAGAAGTGACTTTTGCTTGATTCATTAGTGCGGACACTGTGTGAGGGCATTTTACGTTTACAGTCTGACCTAACACCATTCCTGATGAAGCCTGAAGCGCTAGATGAACTGCCTGTACTGCTCTGAGGCATGGGCCCATACCTTGAGCGACTATGTCAAGTTTACCGGAATAGTAATGAATTGGGCGTAAGCTGCCCCCATGATCTTGCATTAGACATGCAGTCATAAAGCCTAAGTGTTCATGGACATAAAGCACAAAGGGTCTATCAGATTGGGCAATTCCTAATGCTGGTGCTTGACATAGTGCTCTTCAAATCATTAAAAGCTTTAAGATGAAGTTCTTCCATACAAACAGTATCTGAATCTTTACCATGGCCTTTCAACAAATCATAGAGAGGCTGAGCAATCGAGGCATAGTCTTCAATCCAAGGTCTACAATAACCTGTTGTTCCTAAAAATGAGCGGAGTGTTTTAATGGTATTAGGCGGAGGTATGGCTTTGACTGAAGCCGCCGATCCTGTGTAATGGATCTATTTCCTGTACCAATTGTTTGACCCAGAAATGTGACTTGCTTTTTTAGCGATTTGAGCTTTGTGAAAGCTGCATTTGTGTCCTTTTATGCAAATAGTCCAACAATGACGCCAATTCAGTTTGATGTACCTCATGATCTGTTGAGGCAATCAAAATATCATCGACATATTGGATCATAGTGGACTGTTTTACCGGACATTCTGGGTCACACAAATCACGCCTGACAGCCTGATGATATATGGTTGGGGAGTTTTGAAATCCCTGTGGCAATCGTGTCCACTGGTATTGTTCATAGTCAACTGTGAAAGCTAACCATGGCTGGCTGTCAGAGTGCAACGGTACAGAAAAGAATCCGTTAGACATATCAATTACTGAAAAATCTTACAATCTAATGGTAAGCCATTACAAATTGTAGATGGATCTGCCACTAGGGGTGATTTTTTCAATATGTTTATTGGCTACTCTGTAGTCTATTGTAAGTCTCCATGTCCCATTAGATTTCTTGATGGGCCATATGGGTGAATTACATGGACTGTTGGTTTTAGCTAGCACTCCTTGCCAGGAAATTTTCTACAATAAGTTTGATTCCCTGTATAGCTTCTTTATTAATCGGATATTGTTTGGTGACCGGAGGTGGAGTTCCTGTCAATTTAACTGGTTCTACACCTGTCAACAACCCACAATCATCCTTGTCTTTAGCCCAAATTGGATGATTCTGTAAGAAAGCATACTGGAGGGTTGCATTATTGGTAGAAATCTGTGCTGAGGAAATTTTTATGCTAGTAGATTCTGAGGACATGTCTAAAGTTAGATTTATTTGTCTCAGAAGATCCATGCCTAAAATTGCACCTGTATTTAATGGAGCATAGCAATTTTGTAGTCAGAGTTTTTGGGCCAAATTGTACCTCTATGGGCGGAGTTTCATACAAAACAGAATCTTCACCTATTACACCAGTTAAACAAAGTTTGGTTTTCTTGTATGGGATGTTTAAACCTTGTGCCAATTTTGTAGGAATTACTGTAATTTCTGCACCTGTATCAAGCAAAAATCAATCTCTTTCTTTATGCTACCTTTCACAAAATTCTTTGGTCATTGTTTTGGATTACAGGGAAAGGTAGCTACCACAGCCCCAATAATTAGTTTTTTCCTGGTCTTGTTGTGCTCTTAGAAGAGCCTGAACTAACTGTCCTATAATTTCAGTGGTCACTGGCGGAACTACTTCAGGGTTGTGTGCAGGCTGAGAAGGAGCAGAATTATGCATAGCATTTCTTTTACTATCTTGCAACTTCTTCCTACACTCTTTCTCCCAGGGTCCTAATTTTTCACAGTATTTGCATTTGCTTTCTTTTAGACCATCTATTGTCTTGTTTCGTTGTGTTAAACGTAGCTGCTGCTACTCTTACTTTTGCCTTGACATCAGCATCTCTTTCCCATGTAGTTAACCTGTCTAGGTTACTTCTGAGAGTTCTGTTAGACCAAGTTAGATCTAAGAATGGTAAAGCTTTTCTGTATTCGGCTACAAGGCCATCTGACCAGATACGAACCAAGGGTCCCTTGTCATCCAGAACACCTTCAGGGTCATCAACAATTCCACTGTAAATTACAGCTGACTGACAAAATCTTTCAGTATATTCACTCACAGTTTCTTCTTTCCTTTGCACACAGGTAGTAATTCTAGACCAATCTATTTTGGGTCCTAAGATATTCTTTAGGATTTTCAAAATACCTTCTCTTAAATCACCCTTACTGGCATTTCGCAGTTCAGAAGTAACAGCAGATTCAAAACTGTTGAATTCAGATTCAGTTAGTATTTGTGACATCAGCTGCGTGACTTCTGCCAACGACATGTCATAAAGACGCATTTTACTGATCAGTGTTCTTCTAAATTCAGAAAAATGTGTGCGTGCTGACGGTAAACTCTGAGATAGTCTCTATATCTTTAGGACATAAAGCTTTGGCAGCAGTTTGTATTTGCACAACAGAAGAATTGAGAGGAACACTATCAGTTTCCTCAATCCCTGAGATCTTCTCCTAGCCCCACACACATGGACGGAATTTACAGGCACATCAGTTACTGATTGGAGAGCTACATCTGTTTCAAAGAACGCTTGTAAATCAGGGTAAATGTTATCAGGCTGACTTACTTCCAAATCAGTTTTGCTTCAATTTTCTTGAGGTTCAATTTCTTAGTCAAAGTGGATACTCTCGCACGGAGTTCATTGTTCTGTTTCTCTAGCTCTGCGTTACGCTGAGACTGTTGTGTCGCTAGCGTTACACTGAATTCCCTGTGACAACAGATAATGCCTTTCACATTGTTCTTACGAATGCTTGCTCCTAGTACCTTTTACACTCATCTACTGACCAAGTCTTGTCTGGATGAATCTCATATTTCAGCGTTAGTTCTTGTCTAACTTTTCAGTGACTATTAGGTCCATTTGTTCCCCTAACAGTGTTTTGAATTCACTATCTGACCACAGAGGAGTCGCAAGACCACTCTTTTCTGTGGTTGGAATCAGCCTAGCATTCCTTCTGACCATTTTGTAAGTTTCTTCGGTACCACACAAACAAAACAAACACTTCTCTGATCAACAGAGGGTACACTTGTTTTTAACACGTAATGCCAAAATCTTCCCTGCCTGAAAGAACAGAGGATAAACCAAAAATTAGCACGTAATGCTAACCTTCCCTGCCTGAAAGAACAGAGGATAAACCAAAAATTAGTACGTAATGCTAACCTTCCCTGCCTGAAAGAACAGAGGATAAACCAAAAATTAGCACGTAATGCCAACCTTCCCTGCCTGAAAGAACAGAGGATAAACCAAAAATTAGCACGTAATGCCAACCTTCCCTGCCTGAAAACAGAGGATAAACTTCCCTGCCTACAAGAACAGAGGATAAACTCTTCCTGTCTGAAAACAGAGGATAAACTTTAGTTAAACAAACCCTACAGATGTATGTTAACTCTTCTCTGACGGCACAGAGGATACAAAATTTGTACTGGTCTTAGGTTCTTTTGGATTAGAGACAGCACTCACCAGAGAAAAATTCAGTCTGGGAATCCTTGAATCCTTGAAGTTTCGCTGGATTCCAAAAAGATGCAGATCTTTGTTTGAGCTTGAAGTTTTTCAGGTGAGGAAGCTGGAACTCTATCCGGGTCACGGCACCATCTGTTGAAAACTCTGTTCTTCTAAAGTGTAGAAAACTCAGAAGAGAAGACCAGGAGACTTCGGATTCGATCGTAGGATTCTTTATTGAAAAAAAACCCAGTGTGATGGTAGGCTGCAGTCATCGAAATCTCATCTTAAGTCATTTTTACAGGGTATCTTATAGACAGAATTGGAGGAGGGACTTTTTGGAGTTAAAACATCAAAGAAAGCATACATCTGAGGGCAATAAACCTAACGAATCCACATCTGGCCAGGACAAAGTCATTTGCAGATCAAAGGTTGAATCTCTCAGTAGTCTGACCCATTGATCTTAACATTATCATAGAGACAAAAGCACAGCTGTCGAGCTCAAATGGTCAGGAAGCGTTCTCAAACACCTGAATTTCCTGATACACTTTCTTAGTAAGAAAAGTATCTAAATTAAACATTTAAAATAAAATTTGTAATACTTCAGTATCTACTAAATTTGTGAAATTGTTTCTATCACATGACCTACAAGCATCAGTCACGTCAGTTCTCTGCCATTCATAAATCTTCTCCTGTGGTTTCACGGGATAGTCCATCGAATACACCAGAAGTTGTAGGTCATCCAGGTACTTTCTGCCTACTGTTTTTCAAATACTATGATTTCAGACAAATAACTCTTTTAGTGTACTTTTTTCCCACATACTATAATTGGGAGGTACTCACTTCTATTTGGCAGACAAAAGTTTCCCCATATGTTATTATTCTAAATTTACATAAAGTATAATACTTAAACTATAAATTGCTTTGATTAAATTCTCATTTTGTATTCCACAGAAGAAACTAATTCAGGTTTGGAATGACATCTGAGAATAAATGACGACAGAATATTAATTTCCAAACTATTCCTTAAAAGTCCCTCAAGTCAAGAGCTTGACCAGCTAGCAAGCGTGCAGTGTTTGTACACGATATAAGTTCAACTTATTATTCTCATGCTTGGATGGATGGGAAGGAGAGCAAAGGTTTTTGATTTTGGCAGGAATCCCAGCTTGGCATGGACCACCGGTGCTCGAGGTATGTGTGAGTCCAAGTTTGTCTGTCTTACAGAAAAGGTACAAGTATGCGTCTTTGTGCTCCATGGAGGTTTCCCACACACATATTACTGGTAGATGTGGTTGCACTGTGACTCATTCTCTTTGGCAAGGCGGCGTCTCAGGGGACTTCAACTGCCATAGTCCCTTCTTTCTTGGCCTATTTTACCAGAGCCATAAAAAATGTCCCCTCATTTGTTTTTCCTTTTTCCTCCATATCAAACCGTCACTTGATAGCCATCCATATCAAAACGTCTTTTTGTATCAGCCCTTTCAGTCCAGCTCGTCTGACCTCATACCCCTTCCCCCTCTGTCTTCATTGAGATGTCAGTCATGAACTATATAGACGCTGGATTTTCAGATTCTTCACCTGCTTGGTGTGTGTGCGTGTGTCCTCACACATTCCTCTCCATCTTACGGCTAAAGCCAGGGTCAGGAATGCAACTCATGCTTGTCACACACGCACGCACGCACGCACACACACACACACACACACTCATATGAAACGAAACAAGAAAATGGAACATGCACAACCAGAACGCATTGTTATAAAACAAATGTCCAGTCTTTCATAATTGTGGAATGGATGGAAAGCTTTCAGAGAATTCTGTTATTCACCTTTACTTCACCAAATCCAACCAAACCCAATTTGGAAAGTAGTGTGTGTGCTGTGTCTATTTTATCTGCTATTGTTTCAACTCTAAGACAATGTGCTCACCTCCTGCAGTCTGCTCTCTTCACCTTCTCCCTTTTTTCTTGTAGTCTATTCAGTGTTGCTTTCTTTCCAATCATTTCTCCTCAATAGTTGTCAGTCTGTGATGCTTCCTGTCTCAGTGGGGCTAATTAAGGATTCACCCATCTAAAACTGAGGAAACGCTGGCTTCAGCAGACCCTGAAACTCACTCACCCCTATTTCTCCTGTTAGACATTAGTCTGACAGAACATGGCTAATGTAAACACAGTCTGAATCTGAACGAAATGTGTTAACTATTAACTTTATAATAGCTATGAGGAAAACACAATGCTATTCCTTATGAAAATTAACCATGGTTTTATTAACCATGGTTTAAATTTGTTATTTTTTGGCATATTGATTACCATTTGAATAAACAATTTTTACTACAAATTCCATGGTTAAATGGTTAGTTTAGCAAAACCATGGTTCATTTGTGGATGATTTAACTACAGTAACATTGTATTAATATTTTTTTATTGTTATTTTAGTAAACCATGGTAATTTTTCTCCAGAGTAGAGAATAAAGCAAAATGTATTTGCTATTTTAATACACGCAACGCGGTTTATCATCAAGTACACACAATGTATTTTCACGCCCTCGCTTGTCAAATCTTGAGGATATTTGGAGCAAAGGTTCTGTCTTCATATGTTTAGCAAGGCGAAACATATCACAGTTCTAGTGGTAGATCATTTATGAACAAATTTGTAAACAAATAAACAATTTTTTTTGAAAACAATATTTAGCGCTTTAAAATATTTACGGTATAGCTGATGGAAATGCCAATAATCGATTCAATTTCTCATGTGTCAACACAATCTTTTCACGTTTAACTTTAGTGCATAAATTCCTTATCGATATTTCAATTGTCGCAAAAATTTGTTTGGAAACACTTTTTGTGGAGAAAAGGGGCTTTAACAAATAAATGTGCCTATCATCGTCTGTGTTCATTGTGTCGCTCACGTTAAAACACCCTTTCCCTGTACTTCAAAAGTGCATTAAATAATATTAATATTATTAAATAGCATCTAAAATTATTTTATACATGGTCGACGACTTACCTCTCAAACATACCTATCTAGCTAGTAGCCTACATTTGCATTTTTTTAAACCGTTAAATTTAAAGGATTTGTTATGGAGTGAGGGGACATAAAATTGCATATTTTTCAATATGTTTGGCTGACTGTATTTTATTATGATAGTGAACAGGCTTGTCGTTGAGTCAGTAGGTTATGCCAGCACAATCACTTAATTTATATTTCTTTTTTTTCTTTCTTTTAAAAGTGGAAACAACTTACAATAGCCTACTCCTTGATTTGTGGTCAGCACCGGCCCCCCTCAAAATATGCTTGGCCCTCCCCCCCCAACAGAGCAGACTGATCATAGTATAACATCTGCGGTGTGTGCGGGGGCAGACAGGGTGCATTTAAAATCTCCCGCGCTGGCGCTGATGTCATACATTAATTGGCAGCGTAGCGTCGCTTGAAGTAGAACCTATGAGCTAAAAGTATGCTCATTTCTATGCACTTAATACTTGGTTGGGCCTCCTTTTGCATGAATTACTCCATCAATGTGGCGTGGCATGGAGGCAATCAGCCTGTGGCACTGCTCAGGTGTAATGGAAGCCCAGGTTGCTTTGATAGCGGCAGTGTTAATTTTGACAGCAGATTTTAATTTAGTTTTAGTCGTACTCTTTTGACTAAAATGCAATTGTAGTTTTAGTCATATTTTAGTAATCTGCTTTGATTTAGTTTTAGTCTAGTTTTAGTCAACTAAATAGCATAAGATTTTAGTCGACTAAATCTACTGTAGATTTAGTTGACTAAAATATATTGGGTTTAATTTAAGTGTAATTTAGTTAAACTAGTGTAATATGTAAAATATTCTAACTTAAAATTAAATAAAACCAAGTCTCATTAAATATATGGAATATAGCCTTTCCATAAAAGACCAAAAATTAGATATGCATTGTTTATAACTACATTCTTCATTATTTAAAGCAAAAGTGCAACTCCAAAATATTTAAAAGAAAAACAGTATTTGGCAGTAATGCCATTGCAAATACTGTATGACCTGAAAAAATTACCTGAATCAACAGTTCTCTGTTAATAATAAACAGTTTATTTATATCATAGGGAATATGTTAAACAGAAAATGTACTGAAACAGCCCCTTCCTTCTTACACCTCAACAAAACAAAACAAAATATTATTTTGGTGCCAATTCAATATTAAAATAAAAACTGCTAGGCTACAATGCCAACAATGCCAACAATGCATGGAACTAAAAACAAACTCTTCTTATTTTCAGCATTGACAGCAAAGGTCAATATCAAACTAAACTAACAGACCTGTAAACATACAATAAGAATGTGCATATTGTTGCTATAAGTGGCAGTAATTACAACAGTTCTATTTGCATTAAAAAAACTCACATAAATCTGGGATTATGTTATAGTTTTTGGAAATGCTGTTTTGTACTCGTTCATTCATAAGTCTGCTGCGGGTCGGTTCTTTGAATACACTGCTAACTCTGCCAGTGGAGAAAAACTGCATCGGGAAGGCGAAACCTCGTGCTCGCAGGGCGAAACCGGTGACATTATTCTACTGAATGAAATCAAAGGTTTATCCAAAATGTCGCTAGATGCTATGTGATTTGTCTTACAAAAGAGTCTGTAATCACTGCAACACTGGTTCATGCGCCCGTGTGTGTGTGTGCGTGTGTGTGCCGAGCGGAGGTCTCGTACTGCAGGTCAGGGAAGAAAGGCAGATTTCTCCTCATCTGAAGCGAACCAGAGCCACTGAGAAAACGCTCATCGAGCTTAGATGACTGGGACTCGTGAGGCTCGTCCGGCCAATCTAAGCTCAACTTCTCAGTACCAAAACGTCCACAAGTTCAGTATAGGTCGGAGAAGGCTGCGCCTCCTGGCCGGAGAACGTCGAATGACGTGGCTCCGAAAGTCCTCAGAGTCGGACTTTATATATTTATATATAAATATGATTTCACCTATCACCGCTATGAGAATAACACATTCCACAGATGCGGTTGCTGGAGTGGAAAGAATCCCAGACTAAAACGTTGTTGAGAAAATGGGACAGAAAAACAGCAAGAAGCAGACACTTCTGAAGAGAGGAAAATCTGAGGGGTAGGATGGCGCGAGTCTATGTCAAACACGTATAACGTAGGGGCAGTATCTCGCGCCATCAGCCAATGAATTGGCGTGATCCTATAAGGGCTTCAGACAATCATCACACCTGGGGGTGCTCCCATTGCGTAAAGCTACCCAGCGTTGAGTTACCTCTGAAAGAGAAATGTAGGTATTTTTAATGGGTCACAGCCACCTATCAATTTACATTTAATTTAATTGTAATTTAACTAGTGGTGGGCCGTTATCGGCGTTAACGTGCTGCATTAACGTGAGACTCTTATCGGGCGATAAAAAAAATATCGCCGTTAATCTATTCTCAAAGTTGGGTTGGGAGCTGGGTCTATACTACGCAAGCTATGATGACTTTCACCCTGATATTTTAGCGGCGGATGTATACCTAGCCAATTGCACCAGAAGTAGAACGAGTCTTGAACTAGAGGCTCGCAGTCCGTGATGGACAGATTGTTAACGGCTGGTCTATGTGGTAATACAATCGGGCAGGACATCCAAACTCTCACCTATCATTCATCAACCTCAAATATGGCTTTTCATCTGAAAGATGTATGTAGTAGCAACTTTACATGGCCGCTCAATATGATGTTAACCTAGAGAAATGTGCGCTATTGAAGTGTTTGTGTGGAAAGTGGAAGCGCGTTTGCTGCAGGACAGGCTCCGGTGCGCTCACTTGCTCTTAAAATCTCCGTCATTTTGGTCATACAGATAAAAGTAGCCTAATACATCTTTCGAATCTGTAAAGACTCTACGTTTATTTGTGTGCGCTCAGAATAACAACAAACGTTGCGCTTTTAAGCAAACATGATGCGCTTTAGGTCTCATGTGAACTTGAGCGAGAAACTTGAAACTCCGTCTTTGAAAAATATATCTATAGAGAGTGAAATGTCTAAAAATAAAAATAGAAGGCGTGTGTGTTAGCATGGATGATTTACATGAAATTTAATCTGTGCAACACTGTGCATAAGATGGCTTTCAGTTCAATGTAATAACAAAACGACATTTTGGGTTTTATTCAACTAATAAGGTGGGCACGCTGTGATCTGTACTATATTTTTACTGTAATTGACAGTTATCGAGAAAAAAAAACAACAACACGGGAGTGGGAGGGAATGGGAGTCATTCTTCCGAGTGGAACGGGATTTTCCCCAGTTTTTCGTGGGATTGGGACGGAAGAGTTTAAAGTTTGTGATGCATTTTGGAAACAGGAGATGAGCCCCTGGTCTAATGCGCCACCTGGCTTGAGAAACCCGTTCTCAAAGACTTACTTTTAGTCATTATTTGGGTAGCACACATATTCTGAATGCCTTCGGCAGAATTCCAATGAGCCATTTTAATCTAGATTAATCTAGATTAATTCCAAGATTAATCTAGATTAATCTAGATTAAAAAAATTAATCTATGCCCACCACTAAATTTAACATAATCTTGTCGGTTAATGGTTAAACGGCTTAACGACCATCAGAATCAGAAAAATATTAATAATACAACTTCACCTGTTTATTGCTTGATTATAAAGTAGCGTATCTATATATCTAAATAGTCAATAACAAAAAAAATAAAAAAATGCCTATGACACTAATTTTATGTAGGCCTAAACAATTTAATAATAGTCTGATTTGTTTCAAATGTATGAAGAACAGGCTAGCCTATAGCCTATAATTTATGACATAGGATAAATTATATATGGAAACAGCTCAAGGGAACTTATGCGACAATTAGTTTTTTTAGGGATGACATCATCACAGACACCATTTTATCGGTAAAGGGTCAGTTGGATAGAAACTGCAAACAGCAAATTTTGCAAAGTTTTTTTTACGCATATTCTCTTTTTCGATAACAAATCAGAGCAAAAACTGGATGGAAACTTGACTACTGACTGATGTAACTGACTACTTGAATACTGACGTCACCTACTGAGTCTGACACAGGGCCAGTTCTAGATATTACGAGGTCCTAGGCAAAATTCATGTTGAAGGCCCCCCCAACCCAATAAACAGCACTTGAAACAAATATGATTCCTAACCTTTTTATTTATACAACATTTGACATTCATTTTTTAAATTTTTACTTATTCAGTACAAAAAATTGGAAACATACAATTTAAGCTCAGATGAGCTTTATTTGTCACATACACAATTATACAGAGTATAATGAGGAGTGAAATGTGTTCTCTGCATTTAACGCATCCAAGTGCACACACACCTGGAGCAGTGGGCAGCCGACATTGCAGCGCCCAGGGAGCAGTCGGGGGTTTGGTGCCTTGCTCAAGGGTCTCACCTCAGTCGTGGACACTTCCTGCCAGAGCCAGGATTCGAACCCACAACCTTGGGTTTCAAGTTGGACTTGAAACCCTTTCATTAGGCCACGACTGCCCTTACATTGCTATTTTAAATGTTTTTGAAAGAAGTTTCATGCTCATCATGCGTGAAATTTGCCTATTTGATCAAAACTACAGAAAACAAACAATACAATTGTGAAATATTATTACAACTTAAAATAATGTTTTTCTATTTTACTATACTTTAAAATATAGGCCTATTTCTGTGATGCAAAACTGAATTTTCTTCAACCATTACTCCAGTCTTCAGTGTCACATGATCCTACATACATCATTCTAATATGCTGATTTGTTGTCAATGTTAGAAACAGTGCTTAATGTTTATTTTATAAGCTGTGATACTTTTTTCAGGATTTTTTATTGTTAAAAATAACAATATAAGTCTTTACTATCATTTTTTATCAACACATCCTTGCTGAATATGACTTTTTCTCTCTCATTCTCTCTCACTCTCTCTCTCTCTCTCTCTCTCTCTCTCTCTCTCTCTCTCTCTCTCTCTCTCTCTCTCTCTCTCTCTCTCTCTCTCTCTCTCTCTCCGTATTTCTGATCAAATAAAATGATGAGCATAAGACATTTATTTCAAACACATTAGACATAGTAATGGTCCAAACTTTTGACTGGTACTGTATGTACACCAAACCTTATCTTTGTTTGTTCGATGAAGATGTTATTGTTGTTATTATTATTTTGCTGTTTAATTTAATTGCAGTTCCAGTATGCCACTTCAGTAAGTGCTTTTATGATTTTGATTTCCTAGCTGGGCATGGGCAGGATTTCCCCGTCCCATTTAATCAATATTGACTACAGATATTGTCATATTATTAATATCAATAATATGATATTCTGTATTGCATATGACAGAGGCCTATACCTACATATATATATATATATATATATATATATATATATATATAAACACACACACAAATCAAGTGGAACAGAAAGATAAGGTCGCTACTAAGCAGAAAAAAGTTATTTAGTTAGTTGAAACTGAAATGATAAGTGTTAGAGCAGTAATCCTAATCATCAGCTGAATTTAGAAGATGACTTTAATGTTTTTGAACCATTACAGAATGTTATAGTGTGTTTGCTTTTTAACTTTGGATACAAACTTCTCTGCTTTTGTAGCTATTTTGCTAGTCAGCTCCCGACGTGATGCCATTAATTGTACGCGCAAATTCAAAGCGTTGCGTCTGCGCGTGTCAACGGCACTCGCGCTCTTTTAAACTCGTAATAATGCAGTGAATTATCTTTCCAGAAATCACGTTAATCTACGGAACAGGTTTATATTTATAATACATTCAATCTCTCCAAAATAGATGACAACAACTCACACACCTGCATTAGGAGCTACTTCTTTGCGTGCCTGTTTAGTCTTTTGCATAGTTCGCAGCACCTGAAGGATGCGTTCGTCACGCAAACACTTCCATGAGTGAAAATTCAGCTATATCCAATGAAAAAGAGGCTAGTATTTCTGCCCGACTTGACTGGTGGACTGGCGTATAGGGGATGCTATGGTTATGGAGGCCCCTCCTCAAGGCCCTAGGCAATCGCCTGCTAGCGCCCGGCCCTGGTCTGACGCAACCCGCAGAAAGGGTCACTGAATGAAACTTTTTTAAATATTCGAATCACTGAGATGAATCAAATCCCCACCACTGCAGTTTTCACATTCACTGACGCGGTGACTTGAGAGGCTCGCGTTTAGCAGAGATGAGCTCGTCCTGAGGGGGCGCGCGCCTCCTTGAGTTTAAAATGAGGAGATGAGAGAAGCTGCAGTTCATTCACTGTCAGATCCATTCCACGCCGCGAGACCGGCTCAAGTTTGAACCAACCCACTTTCAGGAGGACACAGACGGTGGACTATTTTGGATAAATGTGGACTCTTTATACCACGATTACAAGGAGTATTCACTCCTTTAGATTTTAAAAAATACGCATAATTCTAATGCGGTGAAAGTATGAAGGGTCGCTTCATATTTTCTTTTTTTTTGTGAAATGATCTCGCTCACTGATTTGTGGGTTTGAGTTCATTTGGTGGATTAAAAGCGACAAGAGCGTATTAAAAGTAGTTTGTTTGCTTTCATAGAGACGATTTTAGGGCTCGGTTTGTGCACTTGTGAAGAGTTTATCCTTTGAGAGATTTGTCTGTGGAAAGGCATGTGCCCTGGCTCCACTCCGGTTGGAGCATCTTTGCGGCTCCGGTCTGGAAGGTTTCGCCTGCGCTGGGACACATTTGGACCACAGGGGAGATGAGAGCCGCGCTGATCCACTTTCTCTTCTGCTGCTTCTCTCTGTTTTCAGCAGCCGCTGAGGTAAGATCAACATCTAAATACTTGCACTGGGGGTAGAAGGAGAAGAGCACGATAGTTTTTCCTTAAGGGATAGATTCCTTTATAAATAGAAACAGAGCGAGCATTTTTAGGTGCCTAATGCATGTCACTACGCAGTTCTTCATTATAACCTAGATGGTTATACAATCGTATCTCAATTTATTTTATGTGAGAAACGAGAATGTCAAAGATTATGGACGGTCTAAAATCTATTTGCAACCCATAGAGTTAAAAAAAATGATTTAAACACATACGTTCTTAGAAACGCAATACTCATGTTGGTTAAAAGACAAATTCCTGCACATAAATGTGTCAAGTGGTGCAACCATCAAGTTCGCGGGACTTGCAACACACGTGTGCACTTAATAATTCACAATGTTTTTAATGAATTGTTTGTGCATTAATGCAAATTGAGTTATACATATTAAGAATTGATAGGGGTTGTTCTACAAAGTGTGCTTTTTCACAAAAAGATGAAAGTGTGAGATATTTTTCAACCTAATACTTGACACAGTCATGAGGGTCTAAATAGGACTTTTCTGTTTTCTTGCATGCTGGTTATTTTTATAAATGTATATAGGGGAAGTATTTATTTAAACCGCTTTATCGATTTTTAAAACAAACAGTGATTACATATTATGTCAAGCTACAACAAACCTTGTGAATTTGATGTATTTTTGAATAACTTGTTTATTTTTTTTACAGGAAGCGCCAATTCCACAAGAGCTGATTGAGAGACTCTCCAATAGTGAGATCCGCAGCATCAGCGACCTCCAGAGGATCCTGGAGATTGACTTCTTAGGTAAAGTCTCGCTGTTTTTCTTATTATTTGATAAGTCGAGTGAGTAGGTTGAGTAAGTTTTATATCCTAAACTTAAAAGGCAATGGCAGCTGGTGGTGATTCATATCACTGATTTGAATCTTTTGAGCCTTTTCAAAAGGAAAAATATTTGTTTAGATTAGGGGTTGCACAGACTAGTCAACTAGCCGACTTCAGTGCTCTGCCATGATGCTTTAAGTTTGAAGTCGACTAGTCGCTGCTCCTATAGAGGGCGCAATAGGATAGTAAATTCACATTTATGCTCCGTTTCCAAACAGTTTAAATTACAAACTAATTCATACTCTGAATGCGCTCCAGATGACATGTGTGATTATATAACTAGTTGCTCGAAATTGAACGGCAGAATGCACGTATTAAACAGCTTATTGTACAGGTAAGTTAATCACGTTCTAATCTAATGCGCTGCTGCACTGTAACGCACACACATTGGCCACAGACAGTAGCGCCCAGGAACACATCTAACTCAGCAAAATCAGGACGTGCAGCGCGTACAATACATCACGCGCAGATCGCGCGCACTGAATCATTCAGCGCAAAAAAAATTTGTCAACACTGTTCTGTGATTTCTTTGTAAAATAGCTTAGAAACTGAAAAGTTCAAGCATATATTTCTTAATAACTAAAATCCACAGCTTCACTACTAGTAGAGAGACGCTGCCAGGTAGAATTAACTCACACACGCAACCGCTCTCACTAATTCATGCATTCATATGAATGTAATCTTTACTGTACTACTTATCTGTATCTGATTTAGAACGAGCAGGAATCTGTGAGAAATATGACGACCCAAAGACTAAAGAACTGTAATAGTCATGTGGGCAGTGCATATTTCATAGCTGTGCACAAGGCACTTGTCACAGCTCCAGACTTATTTGTTCATTAATGACGTCATCAGCGACTAGCTGACTTCGACTTGACTTTCATCACATAAAAGTCGACTTTAAAAAATCTGAAGTCGTTCAACCCCTAGTTCAGATTCATTCACTGTTTTGCTTATCGGCTCTTTGTGCAGGTTACATGGAATAAGTGGCAAGACGTTTATGTTAAAAGTGACTCATTGAAACATTCACTCAACTGATTTGTTAAAATTAACTTGCAAAATTATGTCATGTATTGGTGGCACCAAATCAAATATGCCAATGTCAACATCAGTGTAAAGCCCCGTTCACACCAAGAACAATAACTATAAAGATAAATATATTAGTGTCTACACCAGTGGACAATATCGTCAGTTTATTCCAAACACAGTGCCTTTATCATCATAGCTGTGGTGTGGACTCCGCTATTCTCTAATATTGAGAACATTTTTAGAATTATATCTTTATAGTTATCATCCTTGGTGTGAATGGGCCTTTAGACCCTGTAAATGCAAATATCTATTTCTTGTAAACTATATCATTAATTTTTTTAAAAGGGGTTTTCTCGTTTATTAAACAAAGTAGTCCAATCATGAAGTGTCTTTTGAGTCATAACTCATTCAGACTTAGACATTTCAGTGTTTTTGTTGGTAAGTGTTTTTTCTTTTGTTTTTTTTTTTAGTAAAAAAAAAATCGGTTTATAAAACGGTAGTTCCGGTCCTTGATTCTGATTGGTTGAGTCGCATTCGAAGCTGTTGTAAATTACTCTACAAACAAACACCTTTGTTTACATTTGTGTGTTGCTCAGCAACCACTTTGTTGCAACCACAACCGTTTCTGAGGAGCTACATTGTTTGGCGGAAGATTAATGTTTTTTTTTATTACCATTACATTTTATTTGCTTTGTTTTATTTTGTGAAACCTTGCTACAAATATTAAATAACCATTTTATAAAAGCAATAAGCCCAGTGAAGCCGTATTTTACAGTTAATTTATAATGGCTAAGGGGGTTTTAGGCACTCAGCTTTCGCATCGTCCCTAACAACGCCCCTTAGCTGTTATAATCTATATGCTTTATTATAGAATGTTTGTTATTCAAAACCTAACCGACAGTGATAATGTCATTGCAATATTTGCAATCTGCATTGCTAGTGGTCCTATTTCTTACATTTATTTGCATTCTCAATCGTAATTCGTCATCTCCAGCTGCCTTTATACTGGAAAGATGTGCAACTACATATGCAAAACTAAATATTTAAAAACAACAATATATGTTGTTTTGCAAACCCCACAAATCATATTTAAGGTTGGCAGCCTAGTACGGTTTGGCTGGTTTCGGTTTCAGTTCACTTGACCCTGATTGGAAACTTTTGATGGCAAAGAATTAGCATGAATTTACCGACCCAAACGAAAGGGTTAAAATATCCTCGGTGCTTCAAATATAAACTTCCAGTGCATCTAATGAGGAAATGCTGCAGCCATAACGATATGAGTCTCAAATTTGATTCGGCCCATAAGCGCTGTAATTAAAATGCAAACAGCTGCGTCTGTGGGGCTGGTGCCTGAGGGAGGTCAAGAGACTCTCTCCATTATACTGTTGTCATGCCGCCTTTATGAGTTGAGTGCAGCTGAATGCCAGCACTGCTGTAATGTATTATTCATGTTGAATTCCTCAGTTTGTGTGCGTCTCTGCGTGCGAGTGTGTGTTTAGGAGAGAAAAGAGGCTGAAGCTCAAGTAGTGTTTACGTTTGTGAGGTCTGTTGCTCCGCTAACGACTGTGTGAAAAGACGAGCGGGTCGGTCGGCCATGGTGCTCAACCCTGAATTAAAACCACCCTCCTCCTCCTCCTCCATTGGGCTGGTTTCCGGGGGCAACAACAGGGGCATCTCTGCCCCCCGTCATCCTGCTGTATGGCTGAATGGCTCTGTGAAACAGCATGATTAAATACTGCACACTTTGGTCAGACTAACAATCTTGCTGTCCTTAAAGCATTTCCAACAAGGCAATCCTTTCCGAACATCTTATTGTTGAGTCTGGGTTTTCTCTGTGTGTCCTCTGGCGGTGCATATATTTGCTTTGTGATCTGTGTGTAAAGGAGGAAGTTTTTCGAATGAAGTGTGCTGGAGGTAGACACCTGTACTCTTTACTTACAGTAGTAATCAGACCGGGTTTATTGATTTTTTTCCAATTAGGCTTGTGTAGGCGGGATTCACAAAGAGGTTCAAGGGTGCTTTTTCTTGACAATAGTTAGGGAGGGATATTAGCTTGTTCTACAAGCCAAAATATGTTGCACTGTTGACTTTTGTGCTTCAATCTTTCAATGCAGAGAATGAGGTGCTGGAGGACGTTAAACGAGGCCACCATAAGGAGCATCTGTATGACAGCAGACACCTCAAGAACTCTCACTCCAGACGCAAGAGAAGTATTGGTAAAATAAATCACACACACGTATTCACACACTTGCTGCAAAGCTCCCGTGATTGTTCTGTGTGTTTATGGATTTGTTGTGTTTAGAAGAGGCAGTGCCCGCCGTCTGTAAGACTCGCACAGTGATCTACGAGATCCCGCGCAGTCAGGTCGATCCCACAGCCGCCAACTTCCTGATCTGGCCTCCGTGTGTGGAGGTGAGACGATGCTCGGGCTGCTGCAACACCAGCAACATGCATTGCCACCCGTCCAAAAAACACCACTGGACAGTGAAGGTGAGAACACACATCTATACCTGTAAAAAATCAAATGTTTGTAAAATATAAACAATGTTTTATATTTTGTATATATAGTATTTATAAATAATATAAAAAAACGGACATTATTCAATTATAATTATAAATTATTTTGTTTTAATATTTTTTAATAATACAGATAAATCATGACACAATATACAGTATAATTACAATATGATTTAAATATTAATATTCATAATTTATTTTTTAAATGTTTAAGTCATTAATTAATGCTAATTGTTTAAAATGTAAAAAAATATGCGTTAACGCAAACAAATTTTTTTTTCTGTTTAACGTGTTACATTTTTTTTTTTAGCTCAGAGGCGGGTTGGCTTCTGTCTCTTTTTTCTTGACAAGGAGCGCATTTATTCAGTCACAGAATGTCTTTACGAGCACATAAAAAGCCCTGTCCCAAATGGCACCCTAAACCCTCGCGGTCTTCCTCTGAGTCCGCACTTTCGTGACGTAATGCCGCTTTGACTGTCGGGTAGAAGTCTGCTGAGGAGCTCGCCCCAGTGTGGGCTCGGCAGAAGTGCGGATCGAGGACCGCATAACGGCCGCAAAGGAGGCGCTCGCGAGCACCCTTCTGAATGCTAAAATGTGGAATGGGACACTCTACAGTCTCGTGAACTTAATGGACACGCCCACGCGGCGGCCATTGTAAGTCACCGCAAGTGCACATGAAGTGTTCCTTTTGGGACAGGGGCAAACTGGAGACGTTTCAGATGCTCGTCACGCGCTTCCACTTTGTTTCAGCATCAGGCGCGAGACAAACGAGCACGGAAACGGTCCTTTGGAAGAAGTATGAAGTTACTTTTATTATTTAGTACAATTAATTTGCCCTGCAATAATTACCACATAACTGACGCGCTGCAAAGATAAGATTAGGCTATTTACTCCTCAATTAAAATGTTTTTTAAAAGGTATTATTAGGCTATATGCCATATACAATGAATTATAGTCCTATAGTTAAAATATTAACACTGCAGTCATCAATGAAATAAAAAGCTTTTATTTCAAGCACCGACTTTCAAAAACAACCTGTTTAACACAAAATACGTTTCTTCTCTTTTTTTCACTATGTACGGGCCACAGGAGGAATATTAAAATAAATTAAAACAGCTATAGGCTATGCTGTTATCAGCATGTTGATGTAGATTCGTCTCTGAGAGAATTGCGTCATTCTATCTTTACTTTCACTTTCTGTTTAAAGTGAATTGACTGAGATAAGACATTCACCAGCATAAATCTTGCATTTAGTTTGCAAGTTTTGCAAACCCTGGTGCAAACGCGTGCTTGTGTGATATCCACTGGCTCGCTTCCATGGTTTAAAACAGAAATATTTCCAGCATTGCAATGTAACCAATCGCCCCGCCCCCATATCGAAAATTCTTCCCAGGCCAAGTTATCTGTGTCAAGCCATTCTCATTCATTTTAAAGAATTCGCCAGAAAGAGGGATTCAGTCAGCGAGCAAGTGAAGAAAACACTGGCATTTTAGCGATGACTCATCTGAACACCTGATTGGTCATTGCATTCATAAGCTCAACAGAATCGTGTGTGATTGGTTATAATGCAGTGCTGTTCAAACTGGCTCAGCACCAGCCAGCAAAGGAAGATTTTATTTAGCCACTGATGATTGGATGCACTGAACGATCTAATCACGCCTGTGTGATTATATTAAATATAGAAAAAAATAATCAGCTTTTTTTTGTCTTTTGAAAGCTGTATTTAACATCCACTTGGCTCAAAAATCTGAGAGGGCACGTGCCTCCTCACTTTTAATGGGAATGATGCCTATGCGTACGTAAATCCTCATTTGCACTAGGCCATGACCGTTTTTGCCACTTGTCAAGCTCATTTTCAGCATGTGAAGCTTTTCACATTTCTCAAATTCAAATGTAACAAGAGTGAGGCGTAGGATGTGCCAAAGGGAGGACGGTGTCAATGAGAATTTCAGGGCCGCTGAGCACACAGAAAGCGTTTCAGGTCAGACTTCGGGCTAGCTAACGAATAGCCCTAACCTTGAGTTAACTGCTGCAAATATCTGTCTGTAACGCCGTGGCTGCAGGGTGTGTTCTATTGCGTCTATCTCGCCAGCTATGTGTGTGAGTGTTCAGACCTGAATAAAGTATTGTATAAATGGGCCTGCAGGGCAGCTGAGTTGGCAGGGTGGGAAGGAGTCTGTCAGTATGATGTGAGGGGTGTGTGTTTTTAGAAAGAGAGGTTTGAGGCGGCTCATCTGCATTACAGGAAACCGACGAGTCACATTTAGCTCTCGCCTTATCTCACCTCTGGAACAGCAGAGGAAACATACACTGTTGAGAGGGTTATGAATGTGTGTGCGTGCAGCTCAGGATGTTCCCACACTTACTCTTTCTCACTCTCTCAGGTGGCCAAGGTGGAGTACGTACGCAGAAGGCCGAAGCTCCGGGAGGTGCAGGTGCAGCTGGAGGATCATCTCGAGTGCGTCTGCACGTCCAAACATCACTCAGAGTCCCGAATACACGCGGGTACACTTTTAATCATTTGCTTTCCCACACCTTGTTTTATTTTTCCCTCTCCACCCTTTTTTCCTGCCTCGTCATTTTCCTTCGCTCTCCTCCGCTCAAAGGCCAGACCAGTTCGAGGGCTAAAAAAGAAAAGGAAATGGAAAATTAGATCCACTGTCCAAAAGTGGCAGGCAAGATTTACAGACTCTATATTTAGACTAATGGTCAGTAAGATGAAAGCCAAGTGGACCTAACAGGTCAAAGGTCAGGAGAAGGGATATAATGGTACAATAATATCTGATGATTCTTGATACCATAGCAAACATGAATCTACTGTTGATTACATGCTTACATATATATATATATATATATATATTAGTGGTGGGCCGTTATCGGCGTTAACGTGCTGCGTTAACGTGAGACTCTTATCGGCGATAAAAAAAATATCGCCGTTAATCTATTCTCAAAGTTGGGTTGGGAGCTGGGTCTATACTACGCAAGCTATGATGACTTTCACCCTGATATTTTAGCGCGGATGTATACCTAGCCGAATTGCACTGTAGGGGGCGAGAACGAGTCTTCGAACTAGAGGCTCGCAGTCCGTGATGGACAGATTGTTAACGGCTGGTCTATGTGGTAATACAATCGGACAGGACATCCAAACGCTCACCTATCATTCATCAACCTCAAATATGGCTTTTCATCTGAAAGATGTATGTAGTAGCAACTTTACATGGCCGCTCAATATGATGTTAACCTAGAGAAATGTGCGCTATTGAAGTGTTTGTGTGGAAGCGCGTTTGCTGCAAGACAGGCTCCGGTGCGTTCACTTGCTCTTACATCTCCGTCATTTTTGGTCATACAGATAAAAGTAGCCTAATACATCTTTCGAAACTGTAAAGAGTACGTTTATTTGTGTGCACTCAGAATAACAACGAAACGTTGCGCTTTTAAGCAAACAGGATGCGCTTTAGGTCTCATGTGAACTTGAGCGAGAAACTTAGAAACTCCGTCTTTGAAAAATATATCTATAGAGAGTGAAATGTCTAAAAAATAAAAATAGAAGACGTGTGTGTTAGCATGGATGATTTACATGAAATTTAATCTGTGCAACACTGTGCATAATAAGATGGCTTTCAGTTCAATATAATAACAAAAACGACATTTTGGGCTTACTTTTAGTCATTATTTGGGTAGCACACATATTCTGAATGCCTTCGGCAGAATTCAAATGAGCCATTTTAATCTAGATTAATCTAGATTAATTCCAAAATTAATCTAGATTAATCTAGATTAAAAAAATTAATCTATGCCCACCTCTAATATATATATATATATATACAGTGCTCAGCGTAAATGAGTACACCCCCTTTGAAAAGTAAAATTTTAAACAATATCTCAATGAACACTAAAACCATTTCCAAAATGTTGACAAGACTAAGTTTAATATAACATCTGTTTAACTTATAACATGAAAGTAAGGTTAATAATATAACTTAGATTTTTTCAGTTTTACTCAAATTAGGGTGATGCAAAAATGAGTACACCCCACAACAAAAACTACTAAATCTAGTACTTTGTATGGCCTCCATGATTTTTAATGACAGCACCAAGTCTTCTAGGCATGGAATGAACAAGTTGGCGACATTTTGCCAGATCTATCTTTTCCATTCTTCAAGAATGACCTCTTTTAGAGATTGGATGCTGGATGGAGAGTGATGCTCAACTTGTCTCTTCAGAATTCCCCATAGGTGTTCGATTGGGTTCAGATCAGGAGACATACTTGGCCACTGAATCACTTTCACCATGTTCTTCTTCAGAAATCCAACAGTGGCCTTAGATGTGTGTTTAGGATCATTGTCATGTTGGAAAAGTGCACGACGACCAAGGGCACGGAGTGATGGTAGCATCTTCTCTTTCAGTATAGAGCAGTACATTTGTGAATTCATGATGCCATCAATGAAATGCAGCTCCCCGACACCAGCAGCACTCATGCAGCCCCACATAAGGACACTGCCACCACCATGTTTCACTGTAGGCACCATGCATTTTTCTTTGTATTCCTCACCTTTGCGACACCATACAGTTTTGAAGCCATCAGTTCCAAAAACATTTATCTTGATCTCATCACTCCAGAGTATAGAGTCCCAGTAGTCTTCATCTTTGTCAGCATGGGCCCTGGCAAACTCTAGGCGGGCTTTTTTGTGCCTGGGCTTTAGGAGATGCTTCTTTCGTGGATGGCACCCATGCATGCCATTTCTCTGCAGTGTACGGCGTACTGTGTCATGGGAAATAGTCACCCCAGTTTGGCTTTCTACTTCTTTAGATAACTGCAGTGAACTTGCATGTCGATTTTCTTCAACCCTTCTCATCAGAAGACGCTCCTGACGAGGTGTTAACTTCCGTGGACGACCTGGACGTCTCTGTGAGATGGTTGCAGTTCCATCTTTTTTAAATGTTTGTACCACTTTTGCTACAGTATTCTGACTGATAAGTAAAGCTTTGCTGATCTTCTTGTAGTCTTCACCTTTCTTGTGTAAAGAAATTATTTTCTTTCTCAGGTCTTGTGACATTTCTCTTCCATGTGGTGCCATTGCTGACAGCATGAAATGGGAAGGGGTTTTCTTTAAGTAACACCCTTTTATAGTCAACTGTCACCTGTGTAATGAATAATTAGACTCACCTGTGGTTGAATTCTTGTTAAATTAGATATTTGTAATCTAAAATTTAGCTTTGCTCCAGAGAATTTCAGTGGGGTGTACTCATTTTTGCATCACCCTAATTTGAGTAAAACTGAAAATTCTGTTCTCTAAGTTATATTATTAACCTTACTTTTATGTTATAAGTTAAACAGATGTTATATAAAACTTAGTATTGTCAACATTTTGGAAAATGTTTTTGTGTTCATTGAGATATTGTTTAAAATTTTACTTTTCAAAGGGGGTGTACTCATTTACGCTGAGCACTGTACATACAGTGTGTGATTTATGAAAAAAACAGGGGGATGCTCTTGAAAACTTTTTATAGGCGTAGGTCAGTGGTGGACGAAGTACACAGATCAAGTACTTGAGTAAAAGTACAGATACGTATCATAAAATATTACTCCAGTAAAAGTAAAAGTACTGCTTTTTCAATTGTACTCGAGTGAAAGTACAAAAGTACTCGATTTATGTACTTAAATAAAAAGTACTGATAGATAATTTATTTTGCAACTTAATATCGACTACTTAATTTAATTTTATATTAGCACATATTTTTAATAATCCTACTGCTCAAAATACCTAGGATTTTCCCAAAATAACCACTATATGGAGTCAAGATATATATTTTGTGGTTAATATGGACTACGTTGAATAGAGTGATGTAGTAATGTTACATCATGTTTGTTTTATAAAATGTCAGTTATATATGATGACATGAGAATAAGGCCTGAAGTTAGGAAGAACATTTTAAGGAAAATATAATTATATTTGTATAATGATTATTTTCTTATCAAATCTTGTCTCTGGTGTAAAAACACCCCTGAACAAATGTCCCCAGAGGGCATCACTTCCCACTCTGATAATTACTCTAGTTATGTTCTGAACATCACATCCTGTCTTTTCCCCTCATATCTAATCTATCTAGGTGGTTGAATACAAATATTTGGACTATATCTAAAAATGTCCTCAACTTAGCACCAGCAAGCTTGTTAACTAGACACAGGAGCGGACTCAACCAATAGGGCCCCGGGGAATCAGGGGGCCCCCATCTGATATTCACAAAACATATTTGGCAAATGCACCAGTATGTATTTGTGTTATTGAGAGCGTCAAATGTTCACTCACCACTCAAAACGGCGAGTTTTTCAGGTGCGGAGTTCTGTAAGCTTGTGAATCCTCTCATTATAACAACATGTAGATAAGATGTAAATAAGAGATTCATTGTGCAGAGAGCTTATTTACAGAACGTCGTGAGATCGCGATGTACTGAAGTGAGTAACAGTTTTTAGTGATTATAGACAGAGCCCTCTTTGCACGCATTCTAAGCTGTTTTGACTGTCTCAGAACATATATATTTACCTCCGTAAAGAAATTATTGTGTTTCAAGTCATAATTTTATTTGTCTTGATGTTTCAAAATGAGTCTCTTGTGTGCTTTTCCTAGGCACACCAGCGTGAACTAAATGCAAATGAACGATAAACTAAAAATGCATATAAATGCACGAATGCAATGACTGGAGATTTTCGCTTAATGGATTACATTTTCGATTTGTTTCTCGGCAAACACTATCGTATGCCTTAAGAACACTTGGAAAAGGGAATG
Organism: Gymnocypris eckloni scoliostomus; assembly: GCA_027564155.1. Taxonomy (NCBI): domain Eukaryota; kingdom Metazoa; phylum Chordata; class Actinopteri; order Cypriniformes; family Cyprinidae; genus Gymnocypris; species Gymnocypris eckloni. Next base: position 6,036,641 of record CM050427.1, read on the forward strand.
AGCTGCATTGGATAATTTTTATGACATGTTAAAAAATACTTGTTTTACTTTAATTACACTTTTTTGTAAAAAAGATTGAAGAAGTTTACAATTCATTAAATGGACAAGTGCAAGCATTTTGCACAAGCATGTCTTCTTTTGTGATCCGAAAAAATAAGGTAGCTTAATATGTCTTTAGAATAGCATCAGGTTGCCTAATTATTTAGTTTACTTAAGTTGTGAAGGGTTAATAGTTATAATAAATAATAATTTATTTATTACAATTTATTAAAAGCTATAATGAGAGAGAGAGCGAGTGAGTAAAATAAGGATTAGGTGTAAAAGAGTATATAGTTATTGTGTTGGGGCCCTGTACCTGAAATTGACTTAGGGCCCCCAAATCACTAAGTCCGCCACTGGCTAGACAGCTAGCATCAGCTAACAATATTTACTTATTTTCATTATGGTTATGAATAAACCTTGTCTACTCGGCTAGTTGATCTAAACAATATAAAAATGTATACTGCTGATAAACAATATAAAAAACAGACGTCACATAGGGCTAAATGCATAGCATTTTAATAAAACTGCTAACGTTACAGCAGCGGGGAATATGAACGTGCATGAGTTATTTTATTTAAGCTGTTATTTTAATGTTTCGTTTTTTTGACCTAAAACAGAGACACTGATGTTGATTTGTCTGCATTAAATCATTTCAGTGAGCTTAAATCACCCTTTACAGCTGATTTAGTTCACAAACTGACAGTTTTGAGCTAAATATGATTTTCAGTTATAATAATTCATCCTAAAATTCAGTATTAGTAACTTACTTTCGCAGCATCAGATGCGCGCATGCTCACAAGATCTCCCGGTTCTTCCTTGTGAGTTCAGTTCACTGGAGACTCGCTCTAAACGGATCATTTTAATCAGTGAATCCCCCCCTACAAATCGTACCCTGTATTTATCTATCTATTTATATATATATATATATACATTTAAATTTACATGTATTTATTTAGCAGACACTTTTATCCAAAGCGACTTACAATTGAGGAATACAATAAGCAATACATTATAAAGAGGCAAACAGACATAAGAAGTGCTTGTAATACAAATTTCTAGGCATTGTTCAGAGCAAATTCTAGCCAGACGGTGAGAGTTTAGGGAAAAGAGAGCAGAGTTAAGGAAAGGGAGCTAAGGTTTTATATATATATAAATATGTATATTATGCATTTGAACCTTCTGTAATAGTTGCATATGAGACCCTCAGTTTTCCAAGGGACAAGAGAAAACAAGGGACTCATGAACAACTAACAACTAAAGTTTTGAACGGGGTCATTTTTATAAATTCAACTATTATTTTCTCTTGTGGACTATATGTAAACATATTTTATGTGAAATATCTTATTCAGGTCAGTACTCAATTTTACTACATTTTTAATATTTTTTTATGATTCCTCTTATTTTGGTAAATAATTAACATTTTGCAGATTCTGATAGGGGATGCAAACTTTTGACCTATACTGTATGTATGTGTGTATATATATATATATATATAGTTTTATATAATGTTTAATAATATTTTACAGTTTTTAATATATAAATGTAACAATTTTAATTATATTTGAATGAATGACTATACTTAAATTGAGAACAAAGAAACAAATAACAAACTTAAAAATAATAATATTTAGGCAATTTTCCATTAGTTGTACAGTTGCCCTATACTGTAGACCGGGAAGAACAAATTCAAAGAAACAAATTACAAGCAATAAAATAGTATCCATTTTTTTTGTCCATTTCCATCCGTTGCCAAGCTGACACTTTCATTGTATGTAGCTTTTTTTGTCAGTTCAGCAGGTGTGCTGTCAAAGCCTAACAAGGTCTTTTCTTCACAGCAGATATAAGGTGAGCGTGGCACTGGATAAAAGAAAGCAGAGGAGAGCCATCGAATCCAATCAGATAACTCAGACTGCACGACATCCATTGAGTGATATCATCTGAAAAGACGAGGCGGATGTGAACTTTTTAACCCTGAGCGAATCAGGACAGCCTTTTTGGATCGCTTTGGACTTTTGATGCACCTTTATAAGGCACCCAGAGAGAGACTTTGGTTTTGGATTAAAACCCAGGGGAACTAAGCACAACATACTAGAGACTGCAATGACAGAGACTCGCAGAAAACGAACTTTGAGTTGCAGACGTTGGAATTCTGATACTTTGACCTTTTAAAGGAGCATCTATCACAAATTTCTTTCTGTATCAAAATGTATTTTCTCCAGCAAATATCTGTATCATCTTATTTTTGTAACTGCCAGTTTTCTATCAACACTGATCTTCTTTTGTATATGCTGTAGAATGAACGACTACAACAAAACACAATCTGCAGTAACTGATACTAATAACGTGTATACATTTTGTTTTGTTTGTTTGACAGACAACTGTCTCAAAGATCAGTATGATTGTGTGCATTCATTACGTCATGTTCTAATCAGGAGCATTGTGATAAACCTTATCTCCTCTATGTCTCTTCCTATCTGAATTTTCTCTCAACCAACTGCAAACACGGCAAGCGATAAGAGACAATACATTTTTTTATAGTCTACTTCAAATATGTGTTTCAGGTGAACTTATTAAAGAGATGAATGCAACCACAATGTCCCGTTTGATATTGTGGGGGCAAACTGTGGATTTTGATGATAACTAAGCTAATCGATGTTGATCACACTTGGTTGTAATTATAAATGTTAAATGTAGCTTCTATCTGTCTAATATTGATGTCACACAGTGATATATTTAATCACTTTAAGGCCCGTTCACACCAAGAACGATAAATATAAAGATAAATGATATTAGCATCCACACTAGTGGACGGTATTGTCTGTTTATTCTCAGCACACACTCGTCTACCTCTTTAAATTCTCGAGCTCGTGACAGCAGGATTCGTTATGATTGGCTGTCAATGTTTTTCATTGTTCATCAGCTGGAAAAAAAATATTTCTGAAAGGGATTCCAACAATATCGTTTCTCTGTGTTGTGGTGTGGACTCTGCTATTCTTTAATAGTGAGAACGATTTTTACATGATCTTTATAGTTATCCTTCTTGGTGTGAACGGGCCTTTAGCGATATATTCACACCTTTAAACATGTTGATTTTTGAGGCGACAACCCTTATGAAAATTAGCAATGGATAATTTCCATTATAGTAAATGTGTAGTAACCATGATATTTTTTTGGTGGCTTGATTACCATTTTGTATAACCATTTTTTTTTTTTAGTTGTAGTAAAACCTAGTTCATGGGAATAAATACAATTATAAACTGCATCAATTACACAGTAATAAAAACCAAAACATTTCATTCTGACCAAATTACTATAAAAAAACTTTACAAAATTTACAAAACTATCTTGATGAGAAAGGGCGTTGTGGCACGTAACCCCGCCCCCTCGAAATCTAATTGGACAGAAATAGCCTATGTTACACATCAAACATGAATGATGAGATACTTCATTATAGAAGTTCAAGAGGGCACATTTCCCTCAAGTTCCACGAGAAAAAAACTAAAAACATGCTGTGACTTGAAGCATTACGGCGTTATGAAAATATGAGGTACGTATAAATTCAATGTAAAGTTTAACACTCTTTAGTTATTCATCGCTCGCGAAAAGAGAGAAAGAGAGAACTGTTCTGATTGGCTGTTGTAACACCGTGTCTACACAAAATACAATAGAACCTATTATGGATGCGGCGCGACACGACAATTCCCCGGTAGAAAACTGCTGCTGCGTATATTTATGATGTATTGACACAAATTTCAAATGATTTTCAATGGTCACTTTGTCGCCTCCATTGTAGTCAAGACTTTAGCAGTTGCGGTGCAGTGTAGACACTACTACGCGAGTCAAGCCCCATTTTGGCGTTTGCTTTGTCAGACAGTTAGCATGCTCATCGCCTCTGTCCTGTTTAGGACACAGTAAGTATGAAATTCTCTGGAAGATTTTAAGGCATCAAATAATTATCTTATTGCTTATTTGTGCAGCACTCTCTCTAATATGATGATAATAACTGAAATTATGGCTGCATTATACAAATTTGTGTCCTCATAAACACATAAACATGCCCACACACACACACACACACACACACACACACACACACACACGTTGTTTTATGGTTTACGGGACCTTACATAGGCGTAATGGTTTTTATACTGTACAAACTGTATGTGCTATTGCCCTACACCTACCCTACACCTAAACTTAGCCCTCACAGGAGACGGTGCATTTCTATTTTCCCTCAAAAAAACTTACTCTGTATGATTTATAAGCATTTTGAATTATGGGGACACTGAAAATGTCCTCATAAATCACCTTCTCCTTGTAATACCTATGTCATACCCATGTCATTATACAAATTTGTGTCCTCATAAACCACATAAACATGCACACACATGCACACACACACACACACACACATTATATCCAAACCATATGTGATCTCAATCTAGACCAAACCGTGCCCTAAATGGTCCACGTCTGGCTGCTTCAGAAACTTTGATGGGGTTCCTTAAATTGGCTTGCCCAGGTTTCAAAGTGAGAGCTAATTGTAATTGCCAGTTACTAGCATTCACACAAAAAAAACTTGTAGACAGTGGTTAGCTGAGGGACAAGATCAGATGAACATCATGATGTTTACTTTGAAGTCTTATTACATAAGACATCTCTCCCTTAAATTAAGTTAGATGTTGGTTTTAGGATATTTTCTTCACTTTATACCACCAGTTTGGGTGTGTTTGAAGCCACACTAGGGCCAATGTGAGTCATACGTGTGACTTTGTTGTGATAGTAACATCTAAGTAAGTGTTGGGGAGAACTGTGGGTGTATTTTGTAGAACTTACCAACACGTCCATAGTGTTTCAAAGCTGCCTAGCAGGTGCACTGTGAAGTCTGTTCCAAAAAGGCAGTAAGGCCAGAAGTGTACTTTATTATAATGTTGATCTGTTGATGAAAATACATATTTTCATTAACAAGAAATACTGAAGATTGAAAAATCTATTTTTTAGTTGGTTTTAACCAATTTGCATGTGGTGTGCAGTTGCATTATTGCTTATTAGTATATTATATATAGAGTACTATTTGTGGGGTTGTGTATTTTTATGCTGATTATTGCATCATTAGCAACATCCTAACATTATCCTCTATTGGACTTTATTTTGAGTTTTGTCTTTCATGCTTTTCTTGTAAGGAGCACAAGTCATTCTGCATATGCAGATTTTTAAAAGTGAGGCAATTCACTAAAGTTTTTTAAATATAGCTGTAGTCTGAGCTCATTTAGCTTCCAAAAGAAAGAAAGTGAGATGGAAAAGGAAAAGAGAGATCTCTTTCACACAATTTGTGGTGAAGTACAGAGGCTTAATTCAGCAGTTAAAACTCTGTCATGTGTGGAAATCAGGTGTATTGCAGTTAATAGTGTAAATTACAGAATGGCCTTTTCCAGACTTCTCTGAAGGATTCAGGTTTCTGACCTCAGATGGAAGCAAACAAAGGAAAGGATACAGGGAATTTGTTTCTCAGACTCATATTTCAACCTATTTTTCTTTCATTCAGTCTCATTTTCCTTCTCTCTTCTGAAAACCTTCTTGTGAGTACAATAAACAACCACTTCATTTGTTTTATCCTTACCTCAGCAACTGACATCTTTTGATATCGAGAAAGTTTCTCCTCCAGGGTAGAATTGAATATAGTCTCTATAACACAACGTGATTGTTCTTAAAGAAAATGGCGTTTGTTTCACAAAGTGTTGATCTGATATGAAAGATACAATGCTGTGAATCCGGGCCTCCAGGCAGGTATGTCCATTTCCTGCTTTGAGCTATCCCACCTGGCGGCTTCCTGACTGAAGGGGTACAAGTAATCTCACATCTTTTGTCACAACATACCTGAAATTGGTTCAACTGTGTATTCTAGGGTTACTGCAGTCATATTAAAGCAAGAAGCAACTTTAAGCCATGCTTTACAATGATTTCATTATGTTTAATGTGGTAATAGATAGCTAAAACCCCTTTAACTGTGATAAAATCACTAAAAAACTTTCTGCCATGATGTAAGGTGTTTGTTTGGGTGTTCTAAATAGTCAAAGGTGCTCAACAGTCACTGATATAATATGTTATTTACATTTTATGCTTTCTTTTTTAAACACCCATTCTATCATCCGCTGTGCAATAATTGTAAGATCACTTAGAAACATAACAGCACACCTCTCTTTTACGTGCCGAAGTTTCATAATTTTAAGGTTGGAAGATGCAATCAATAAATGATGTATATGAAATCATATGAAATTGACCAATTGTAAAGTCCTTATGAATCTGAGATCAGGTTGGAAGTTGCAGTCAATAGTGGATGTGTACAAGTTTTTTTTGAAAATGACAAATCATAAAGTCCTTACTAATTTGAGATTAGTTTGGAAGATGCAGTCAACAAAGGATTTGAAAAAAATTACACGAAATCGACAAATCAGAAATTTGTTACAAATTAGAGATCAGGTTGGTAAATGCAGTCAATAGAAGATGTGTACTACTTTATACAAAATCGCCATCGAAAAGTCCTCACTATTTTGAGAGTTTAGGTTGGAAGATGCGGTCAATAGTGGATTTGTAAAAAAATATAGAGGACGCTGACAAATTGTGAAGTCCTTAAGAATTTGAGATCAGTTTGGAAGATGTCGTCAATAGAGGATGTAAACTGACAGCACTGCTACATCTAGTTTTCAATGTCTCAGGTCTGCATGTGAAGGATTAGTCCAGCTGTGACATTCCACTTTGAAGAACAGGGTATGTTAATACACTTGAGGGGGAGGGATGAGGATTTGATCCAAGATGAGAGAGAATGTGTGTGAGTGGATGTGCGTGTGGTGATAGGGGAGCTAGTGAGGCTCAATCACAGCAACAATGAGGAGAAGTGGAGACATGCCTGTCTGGAACAAAAGGATGGATGGAGTGCAGAGTTAGAGGGAAAGGAGGGTGGTCGGTGAGTTGGGTGAGGGATCTGAGGTATACTGGCTGATCACTATCAGCTAAAGGGTCTCTCTTCAACAGCATTCATCCATCCGTCAATCCGTCCTTCACACACACACACACACACACACACACACACACACACACACACACACACACACACACACACACACACACACACACACACACACACACACACACACACACACACACACACACACACACACACACACACACACGTGGGTTTTTATGGTTCTGAGGGACTTTCCATAGGCGTAATGTTTTTATACTGTACAAGCTGTATGTGCTATTGCCTACACCTACCCTACACCTAAACTTAGCCCTCACAGGAGACGGTGCATTTCTATTTTCCCTCAAAAAACTCACTCTGTATGATTTATAAGCATTTTAAATTATGGGGACACTGAAAATGTCCTCATAAATCACCTTCTCCTTGTAATACCTATGTCATACCATGTCATTATACAAATTTGTGTCCTCATAAACCACACACACACACACACACACACACACACACACACACACACACACACACACACACACACACACACACACACACACACAAACACATGTGGGTTTTATGGTTTACGGGACTTTCCATAGGCGTAATGTTTTTATACTGTACAAGCTGTATGTGCTATTGCCCTACACCTACCCTACACACCTAAACTTATCCCTCACAGGAGACGGTGCATTTCTATTTTCCTCAAAAACTCACTCTGTATGATTTATAAGCGTTTTAAATTATGGGGACACTGAAAATGTCCTCATAAATCACCTTCTCCTTGTAATACCTATGTCATACCCATGTCATTATACAAATTTGTGTCCTCATAAACCACATAAACATGCCACACACACACACACACACACACACACACACACACACACACACACACACACACACACTTTCTCATCGCCGAGCCCCCCACCCCATGGAACTCCCACTTTGTCTCTGTTAGACTCTGAGACAAAAGTAGAGAAGAAGAGAGCGATAAAAGGAACTGATAAGAGGATGTGTTCAGGACACTAAGTGCTTTTTGATGAACTCTCTACTTGTGCTCGTCAGTCACTCAAACAGCAGGGAGTCTGTGTTTGTGAGAATCAGTGTGAAAGAGACAGAAATGTAAGAACCAAATTCTTTTGAACTGTTCTTAAAAAATGTGTCTGTCTGTCTGTCTGTCTGTCTGTCTGTCTGTCTGTCTGTCTGTCTGCCTGACTGCCTGTCTGCCTGCCTGCCTGTCTGTCTGTCTGTCTGTCTGTCTATCTATCTATCTCTGTCTCTCTGGGAAAGTTACTTTTAATAGTAATGCAGTACAGTATTGTGTTACTCCCCTAAAAAGCTAATTACATTACTCAATGCATTGTTACTTTTGTGTTGCTTTTTCTCATTTGGGCTGGGCTTTCTTGTTTACTTTAAATATAAAAAGTTATACAATACGTTATACAAATGTAAAAGACCTTTTCTACCAAAAGTGAAATGAAAACACCTCAGGCTGTAGGACATAGGACTCAAACTCAATTCCTGGAAGGCCGCACCTCTGCAGAGTTTAGCTCCAGCAAACTCCAAATCACACCTGGTTGGAAGTTTCTAGTAATCCTGAAGAGCTTGATTAGCTGTATAAGGTGTGTTTGATTAGGGTTAGAGGTAAACTGCGAAGAGCTGTGGCCCTTCCAGGAATTGAGTTTGAGATCAATGCTGTAGGAAATGTAAATTCATATCTGTAAAGTAGAGCCTGTAGCTCAAACAAACCTTTCAGCTGTACTGCTATTCTGGATTGCATAAAGAAGACACAGGAGAAGAAAGTTTAGCAATAGCAAAAAATAAAATAAACAAATGTAATGTTTATCAAAAGTCCGTTTTTTTAATTAGTTTGGTTGAATTGAATCATTGAAGGTCAACAGCAAAGACACTGGTTGATAAAATGGCATTATTATGTAATGTATCTAATCACTGCATGTTTCTTTAGTCTTTAGTCTATAGTTTTCAGAAATGTACTTGCCAAATTGCCTTTATCAGGAAACAAAATTCAAATGATAAAAAAACACTTTAGCATCAACAATTAATCTTCAGTTTTCAAAAGCGTGAGGAAATGGTTAATAGTGTATAGAGAGTAAAACAGATTCTGAGGTGGAGGAGGGATTCTGAAAAGACTGTTAGAAGGAGTGAAGTGAACAACTATTTATATGCCCTTATCGTTGTTATGGGCGGAATTATATGGGCATCTGCCCCACAAAAATGTATTAGGAAACTCTGTCTGTGAACACTTTCCAGAAGATACCACTGCCAGAATCTCTGTACATGCAGTGATTCAGTCTCTTTTGTCACAGATTGTCCTCTAACCCATTTATTCTCTTGTCTTCTCTCACACACCAGCCATTTGCAGGATTACAGTCTAGTTCCGTTCATCCCGTGGCAGAGATGACGATTCTGTTTCTGCTCACGTTCTGATTTAATCCATCGGCAGTTTTTCATTTTGCACAAATCCATTAAAAGCCTGTTGAGGGTGACAGGACGAGGCTTCTTGAGCAAGTCACATTTAATACACCGGGCATCACATTCAAGGGATTGGATATCCCAGAATTACAGAATGTAGTGCAACAATGTCTTGTATACATTATCCTTTGTATACAAAAGGATTACCATGGAAAAATACACAGAGGGATTTGATTTTTTAAATTGTTTAAGCACACATGAGTGAGAGAGATGTGAAGTGCAATAGTGGACAGAGATAGAGATATCCTGGGATATCTAATCCAGATTAACAGATATGGCTATTTATAGCCCAGTTACATAAGTAAAGCCTTAAATAAACAAATCAATAAATCAACACATTATCATTCCCAACTCGTCACATACTGACTCTTGTTCAGGACCTTTGCCGTTTTTTGACACACAGGGTACCCCTTTAGTCATTTTTCGGTGTGCAGGATTATCCATTGCTTTAAATAAGACCCTTGGCGTCAATATGCTGACGCGAAGTACTGGGAATTTTATCGTCATGATTAAATTATATTTTGGATAATAATATTGCATATATGTTGTTGGGGTGTGATTTTTCAATGTAAACAGTCACAACAGTTTTATTTATATTACACTATTTACACATTTATGAGCACGTAACTCAAGCCCTGTCCCTAAACATACCATCTGTCAATAAAACACAAGATATAGCAGGCATATACAACTATCATCATTATTTATTCAAAAAGTATTAATAATCCAAATCTTCTGAGGCAAAACGATTGATTTGTGAGAGGAATAGACGCGATCACTGTCTCCATCCGCCGTAAAGCTCTTCCTGTGAGCTGCAGTTTGTCACAGTTGCCAACTCTCGAGAGACAAATAAGCAACCACAGCTTCAAAAACAAGTCCAAAACAAGCCCAACATTTTTTGATGATTTATTATCATCAATATTATTTATTATCAATTATTTAACAGGAAACGGAGGCTACAATTCGCACAGGCTCACCAAAATTGGACAATAGAAGATTGGAAAACGTTGCCTGGTCTGATGAGTCTCGATTTCTGCTGCGACATTCAGATGGTAGGGTCAGAATTTGGCGTAAAGAACATGAAAGCATGGATCCATCCTGCCTTGTCTCAACGGTTCAGGCTGGTGGTGGTGGTGTAATGGGGTGGGGGATATTTTCTTGGCACACTTTGGGCCCCTTAGTTCCAATTGAGCATTGTTTAAATGCCACAGTCTACCTGAGTATTGTTGTTGACATGTCCATCCCTTTATGACTACAGTGTACCATCTTCTGATGACTACTTCCAGCAGGATAATGCATCATGTCACAAAGCTCAAATCATCTCAGACTGGTTTCTTGAACATGACAATGAGTTCAATTTACTCTAATGTCCTCCACAGTCACTAGATCTCAATCCAATAGAGCACCTTTGGGATGTGGTGGAACGGGAGATTTGCATCATGGATGTGCAACCGACAAATCTGCAGCAACTGCGTGATGCTATCATCATGGACCAAAATCTCTGAAGGAATGTTTCCAACACCTTGTTGAATCGATCCCAAGAAGAATTAAGGAAGTTCTGAAGGCAAAAGGGGGTCCAACCCGGTACTAGCAAGGTGTACCTAATAAAGTGGCTAGTGTGTGTTTATATAGGGGTCATTCTATGGAAATGTCAATTTTTATGTCCCTAGCCTTTACAGAAATATTACAATTGAAAAACACTTGGTTAAATTTTTTTATATATTTTAAAATGAAACAATGTTTTATTTGAATAATTTCACCTTCTTGAGCCATCAATGTGGCAGTATTTGTTTTTAATTAATTATAAAGAATTCCAAGTGCCACAAAACTGCTCGTCCCCTCAGCCAGAAAGTGCTTTATTTTGAGGTCAAAAACAAGTTTTTCTACCATTTAAAAAAATGTATACATTACTATCAAATAAATTACACAAAAAAACAAAATGCCAAATAAATATTATATAAAAATATATACAAAAAATAATATTAAATTATAATATATGTCATATTAAAAAAGAAAATATTATGAGTATTATAATTTGTGTATTTATGAAGTCAAAAAGTAATCTAATAATGTGGTCTAAGTTTAAATGTAAAAAAAAAAAAAAAAATTTAAGATATCTTGCCATGCCAGGCTATTCGAGCCTAATGTATTTACTCAGTATTAGGATATGACTACTTGTTTTTTGATAAAGCCTGTAATCATTAATACATTACAAAAACATTGTAAAAATTTGGTTAAAAGAAAGTCATCCCACTCCTCTACGTCTACTTCTGTCATCACTTGGATTACAGCATCATGTGCCTTCTTTCTGAATGTGAATTTTCTCCAATGAGGCTGCGAACATTTAGCAAATTATGCTACAGCACTTATATTATTGCACTGGTTGGCTATTGACTGCAAGAAGACAATGGGAAAGTGGTGGATTGGGTGGAAAGTGGAGGGAGTTTAGAGGAGAAAGGGCAGCAGGGGTAATCAGGGCCACTGGAGCAAAAGTAAGTCTTTTATTGGAGCAGTGAATTATCGGGATGGTACAGGTTTATCCTCACCAAAAGGACAAAGGGAAGCTTATGAGCTGACAAGTTGAATCACCAAATCACCAATATGGTCTTTCTCACACACGCACACCCTTTAAAATGGTTTTGGTAACACTTCTGCAAACATACATTTAGCGATTTGGTCTGTTTTCAAACTCAAAAGCTTCAGCATCTCTTTAAGATTAGCATCTGGGCAGCCGTTTACGTTTGTGGAGGAAATATAGAGCTGTTTGTAGACACACACATTTTATTCAGTCATTTTTTATCCTCTTCTCGCTCATTGCTGTGACCTGCACTCCGGCTAAATCTCCTGCTTTCTCTTCACGCTCGACACTCTGGCTGGTTTAAGTGCTGGCTCAAGATGAAGGGGAGGGGAGGTGAAGCAAAGAGAAATAAAGGCAAGAGTGAAGAATGAAAAGAAGCAGTTGCTGCATGCCATTCAGAGGATGTCTGGCTCTTCAGAATAACAACACCTCAAAGTGAAAAGAGAGAGAGGAAAGACAGAGGAGGAACGAAAGAACAAGGGAGACACTTCACAGAACAAGGAGGAGATGTTTAGAAAACAAGGAGGAGGAATTTAGCAGAAAGGGAGAGAATGAAGAACAGGGGAGGTGTAAAAACAACACTACAGAGAAGGGGAAACCCGAGGCGTTTAGTGATTTAAAGACCAATGGACCATAACAAGACGAAGAGAAAGAGAGAGCTGAGATAAAGGGGAAGCCCAGTCATTTTGTATGTGTAAAAATAAAAGTAACTTTCAAAACAAATGTTTTATTTTAACATCAAATTATATATATTCATCTGACATATAGATGTCAAATTGTTGCAAAGTAGACCATTACAGAACAGTCACTGATAGCTAATACATTAACATTGTTTTGTTCTATATCAGTTTGACCCCAGCAAACCAAAGATGCTGTTCCAAAATCCATTTTACCCAAATTTGAAGGCAACATTGCATGCATTATTTTGTGGAAAAGGCACTCCCACAATGCATTGGGCTAAAATAGTGGACGAAGTGAGAGAAATGTACAAAATACAAAATGCTTTTCTTTTAATACTAAAAGGTGCAAATGGTTTGTTTTACCCAATATTTGTGTGCTCTGTGTATTTTACTGTAATTAGTGCTGTCAAATGATTAGTTGTGATTAATCTCATCCAAAATTAATGTTTTTGTTTACATAGTATATGTGTGTGCTGTGTATATTCATTATGATTATGTATATATAAACACACACACACACACACACACACACACACACACACACACACACACATGTTGGTTTTTATGGTTTATGGGGACTCTCCATAGGCGTAATGGTTTTTATACTGTACAAACTGTATGTGCTATTGCCCTACACCTACCCTACACCTAAACTTAGCTCTCACAGGAGACGGTGCATTTCTACTTTCCCTCAAAAAAACTCACTCTGTATGATTTATAAGCATTTGAAATTATGGGGACACTGAAAATGTCCTCATAAATCACCTTCTCCTTGTAATACCTATGTCATACCCATGTCATTATACAAATTTGTGTCCTCATAAACCACATAAACATGCCCCCACACACACACACACACACACACACACACACACACACACACACACACACACACACACACACACACACACACACACACACACACACACACACACACACACACACACACACACACACACACACACACACATGCATGTATGCATTTAAGAAAATATGTTACATTTATATATTAAATATATTTCTTTATAATATAAATTATATGAATGTAAATATACAGTATATATAAATGCATTTAAATATTTTCTAAATATATACTTTATGAGTATGTCTTTATATAGACATAATAAATATACACAGTACACACACATATATTATGTAGACAGAAACTTTTATTTAGCGATTAATTGCAATTAATAATTTGACAGCACCAATTTTAATGCTTTTTAAGAGTACAATGCCATTAGCTTAGCAAAATGTTAAAATTAAAAGCTATTCAATTCATATTTTCTTTGTAAACTGTTATTTGTGTGATGCATAGTCTTGTTCCTTAAGTAAAGGCTTCCAAATCAATCAGTTAGGAGCTTCCACGATGTTTAGGATGCTGCTTAGGAGGTACTTCAGTTGTGATGTGAATGCTTTGCGTATGCATACAGCTGACAAGTGCTTGTTACTGTGTTCATTTTTGACTGTGAAACAACAGCCTGGGACAGTGTTGTACAGAATATGCGCAGTTAGAAAAATCAGGCCATGGTCGTAGTACACACATACTTTGCTGTTGACAGAATTCATGTTATGCACACTGTATACATACCCTAGTGTACACGTAAAAAACTAAGTTTACTTTGGGCTGAAGCAGGCAGTGAGTTTTGGAACAGAGCCATAGAACACAATAAAATAAATAAAAGAAAATAACTGCCAGAATTGTACAGCAAACATATCATACATTTACATAAACATTATATATAATTTATATTCAAATAATTAACATTTCACTGCTGGTTGTATTCTGCATAATTGTCTATGTGATGAATAAAAAACCTTGAACAGAGATTCGTAAAATGTAACATTTTTCATGGAGGACGTTTGAAATTTCAACTTAGAACTTCAATCTTACAGTGTCTCACAAAAGTGAGTACACCCCTCACATTTCAGCAAATATATTAGTATATCTTCTCAAGGGACAATACCACACAAACAAAACTTGAATGTATTTTAGAGTAGTCAATGTGCAGCTTGTATAGAAGTACAAATTGAATGTCCTCTAAATATAACTCAACATATAGCCATTAATGTCCAAATAACTGGCAACAGAATTAGTACACCCTAAGTGAAACTGTGTCCAAGGGGTCAATATTTTGTAGGGGCACCATGTCACGGTACAGAAAGCTTGAGATCCAATTGCGAGTGAAAAACAGATAGTCTTTATTTGACAACTCCAAAACACAGTGGAGGTGAGATAAGCTGGCAGTGCAGGTGCAGACTCCAAAACACAGTGGAGGTGCAGATATCATCGGCAGTGCAGGTGCAGTAAACCCGGCAGTGCAGAGGGAACGATCTGGCAACGCACCACAGAAACGCCAGCCAGATATAGGCAGTGCAGACGAGCTACACCTGTAACCGTTCTGATTACCTCGTCAGGTGCACGGTTACTAGGCAACGCTGACAAGCACAACGAGCGGGTCCACCCACATAGACGAACACAGAATGAGCACACAGATCCATGAACCGTGACAGTACCCCTTCCCCTACGAACGCCTCCTGGCGTTCCCAGATGAACTTACCTGACGATTGTAATCATCGATAAGAGAGTGATCCAATATGTCTCTAGCAGGCACCCAACCTCTCCTCAGGACCGTAACCCTCCCAGTCCACCAAGTACTGGAATCCGCCCCTCCGCCTAGAGTCCAGAATACGCTTGACCGAATAAACAGGTTCCCCATCTACAGTCGGCGGTGGAGGAACCGGGGTTTATGGATTAATGGAAGCGTGAAAACAGGTTTTAATTTGGAAACATGAAAACTGGAATGAATCCTCTTGTACGCTGGAGGAAGTTTGAGGCGGACCGCCACCGGACTAATGATCTTGGTGACAGTAAACGGGCCAATGAATTTAGGAGCAAGTTTGTTACAAACGGTACAGAGAGGAATGTTCTTAGATGAAAGCCACACTTCTTGACCGACGACATAGACGGGAGGCCTTGACCGGTGGCGATCAGCCTTGGCCTTGGTGCGTGCCCCCACCCGGAGGAGGGTCTGTCTGGCCCTGCTCCAGGTGCGTCGACACCTCTGGACAAATGCGTGGGCAGAGGGGACCGCGACTTCGGATTCCAGACTGGAAAAAATTGGTGGCTGGTACCCTAAACTACCCTCAAATGGAGACAGGCCCGTACCAGATACTGGTAATGAGTTATGTGCGTACTCAACCCATGAGAGCTGCTGGCTCCAAGAGGACGGATTCTGAGAGACCACACATCGCAACATACGTTCTAAGTCCCGGTTGGCTCTCTCTGTCTGACCATTACTCTGGGGATGGTACCCAGAAGAAAGACTAACAGTCGACCCTAGCAAACGGCAAAACTCACTCCAAAATTTAGAGACAAACTGAGGCCCCCTGTCAGAGACTACGTCTGTCGGGAGACCATGAACGCGAAAAACGTGGTCAATGACAGCAACCGCTGTCTCTCTGGCAGACGGTAATTTAGGCAGAGGGATGAAATGGGCAGCCTTCGAGAACCGGTCCACCACGGTCAAAACCACCGTGTTCCCACTTGAGGCTGGGAGACCTGTGACGAAATCTAGCGAAATGTGGGACCAGGGTCTCGACGGAACCGACAGCGGCTGAAGGAGTCCAGCAGAGGGTCGATTAGAAGTCTTAGAGACGGCACAAACAGAGCAAGCCAAAACAAAACATCGTATGTCGCGAGCCATAGACGGCCACCAGAACCGTTGTTTAATAAGAAACGAGTACGACTCACCCCAGGATGACAAGCCACCTTGGAACAATGACTCCATCGAATGACGCCGGACCGTAAAGTCTCTGGCACAAACAAACGACCCGGTGGGCATCCGGATGGGCGTTACCCCTTGCGAGGCCGTGCGGACCTTCGACTCAATCTCCCAAGTGACCGCAGAAACAAAAATTTTCTGTGGCACAATGGGCTCGGAAAAGACGGGCGATCAGAATGGTCGAAAATACGGGACGGTGCATCGGGCTTGATGTTCTTGGAACCTGGCCGATAAGAAATAGAAAAATCGAAACGACCGAAAAATAAAGCCCACCGGGCCTGCCTAGAGTTCAAACGTTTGGCGGACTTGATGTACTCAAGATTCTTATGATCAGTCCAGACGATAAAAGGAACACCCGCACCTTCTAACCAATGATGCCATTCCTCCAAGGCAAGCTTGACTGCCAGCAGTTCTCTATTACCAATATCATAGTTGCGTTCAGCGGGAGACAGACGGTGAGAAAAATACGCGCACGGGTGCACCTTGTCGTCCGAGGAAGAACGCTGGGATAGGACGGCACCAACCCCCACCTCCGACGCGTCAACCTCCACCACAAACTGTCGGGAGGGATCAGGGGCAATGAGTATAGGAGCTGAAACAAAGCAGCCTTTCAGTTTGGTAAACGCAGCCTCCGCTGTGCTGGACCACCTGAACGGAGTCTTGATGGAGGTTAAGGCGGTCAAAGGGGCGGCTAGCTGGCTGAAACTGCGAATAAAACACCGGTAAAAAATGGCAATGCCCAGAAACCTCTGCAGGGCCTTGCGGGAATCTGGAGTTGGCCAATCAACCACAGCCTGAACCCTGTCCGGATCCATGCGCATCCCCTCGACTGACACAATGTAACCCAAAAAGGGGACAGACTGTGCATGGAAAATGCATTTCTCCGCCTTGACATAAAGCCCATTCTCTAACAGCCTCTGAAGCACTCGCCTGACGTGCTGAACATGTTCCTGGAGAGAGTGAGAAAATATCAGTATGTCATCCAGGTAGACATAAATGAACTGATTTAGCATATCTCTCAACACGTCATTCACGAGTGCCTGGAAGACTGCGGAGCGTTGGAAAGCCCAAAAGGAAGAACGCGATATTCAAAGTGCCCCTGGGGTATTAAAAGCAGTCTTCCATTCATCCCTCCCTTATGCGAACCAAATGATATGCGCGAAGGTCTAATTTCGTGAAAGCCCCTGCAGACGCTCAGGCAGAAGACATCAACGGTAAAGGATATGTATTCTTCACCGTGATGTTATTCAGCCCTCGATAGTCGATGCAGGGACGAAGAGACCCATCCTTCTTTTTCACGAAAAAAAACCCCCGCTCCCGCCGGCGAAGAAGAAGGGCGGATGATCTTGGCTGCTAGAGAATCAGAAATATATTTCTCCATGGCCTCCCTCTCCGGGGCGGAAAGCGAATAAAGTTTGCCCTTGGGCGGAGACGTACCTGGTAATAAATCTATAGCACAGTCATAGGGACGATGCGGAGGTAGAGAAGCAGCCCGAGACTTACTGAACACTCCCTTCAGGTCGCGGTACTCGCTGGGCACGTTTGACAGATCCATATGCTCATCCTGAAACACAGAACAAGACACAGAAGGACAAGCAGACAACAGACAAGTAGCATGACAACCCTCACTCCAAGAGAGAATGTAACTCTGACTCCAATTAAAGTGAGGGTTATGAAGCACAAGCCAGGGATGCCCAAGGACTACTGGAGTAACGGGAGTGTCAGTTAAAAGAAACTGAATAGTCTCAGTGTGATTCCCCGAAGTGACAAGTCTAAGTGGACCCGTAGAGTGAGTGATGGAAGGAAGAGACAGACCATTGAGAGCATGAACAGCAATGGGCTGTGAAAGGGCAATCACCGGAAGTCTAAGTCTGTCAGCGAGATCAGAGTCAAAAAAATTGCCCTCGGCACCAGAGTCAATTAAAGCCTGACAGTCATAGGTGACTGAGGACCACTGCAATTTGACAGTGAGCAGTGTAGCTGCAAGAGAGGATTTAGCCAATGTGATCCCACCCGTCAGTAACCCCTTAACCGCTGTCTCTCTGGCTTTTACGGGACACTGTGCTGCGATGTGCCCAGCAGCTCCGCAATACAGGCAAAGACCCTCGTTACACCGCCTCCGCTTCTCCTCCAGGGAAAGACGGGGTCTGCCCATCTGCATGGGTTCTGGTTTGGCGAAACTGATGTCTGCGTCGTGGTAGGGGATAGGCAGGTGGTCCAGCCTATTGTCCGCCGAAGCTCGGCGAGCTCGCTGACCTCTCTGCTGTAATCTGGCATCCACCCGAATAACCATCCAGCGACGACGGCAGGGAAGTTTCTGCTCCCAAACGGTAGTTCCCCAGCGAGCTGCCCGTCCAGAGAGTAGTGTGATAACGAATGCTATCTTCGATTCCTCGGTAGGAAACGACGATGGTTGGAGGGAGATATAGAGTGAACATTTGACAAGGAAGGAGCGGCATAGCTGGGGCTCACCAGAATAAAAGGCTGGAGGTGGGAGGCGGGGCTCGATGAAACGGTCCGCCTGATCTGGGATAGTGGGCGCAGGTGAATTAGCCGCAGTGGTTCGCTGTTCAGGCTCGGTCTGGAGACTCTGTAACTGGGTGGTCAGCTTCGAAACCTGAGAGACCAGGGCTTGGATAGCGCGATTAGAGACAGCCCCCTGTTCATCCTGGTGATCCATGCGTGAGTTACTGCGAGATAAAAAGTCTCTTAATTCTGACGCACTCGCTGGATCCATCTTGGTCAGATCGTTCTGTCACGGTACAGAAAGCTCGAGATCCAATTGCGAGTGAAAAACAGATAGTCTTTATTTGACAACTCCAAAACACAGTGGAGGTGAGATAAGCTGGCAGTGCAGGTGCAGACTCCAAAACACAGTGGAGGTGCAGATATCATCGGCAGTGCAGGTGCAGTAAACCCGGCAGTGCAGAGTCTCCAGCCTTCAGGAAATACAGAGACGCGACCAGGCGAGAACAGCCTCCGAACCTGGAAGACTGACACAGAGAGTAAGAAACCACAAGAGTAAAAACGATCTGACAACGCACCACAGAAACGCCAGCCAGATATAGGCAGTGCAGACGAGCTACACCTGTAACCGTTCTGATTACCTCGTCAGGTGCACGGTTACTAGGCAACGCTGACAAGCACAACGAGCGGGTCCACCCACATAGACGAACACAGAATGAGCACACAGATCCATGAACCGTGACACACCATTGTTATCTAGCACTGCCTTAATGCTCCTGGGCATGGAATTCACCAGAGCTGCACAGTTTGTTGCTGGCATCCTCTTCCACTCCTCCACAATAGCTGTGTTTTCATCCACATATTTTTATCCACATTTTAGAATATCGCATAAAAAAATGCTGGAGGGAAACAGCAAGATGCGCATAAATAAAAAAAATGTGCATAAAATACATATGCGCATATTTGAGTAGGATAAACGTTTTATCCGGTAAGAAAACATTTGCATAAACTACGATACACATTTGCAGAATAAATTCCTCCATGCGCATCAAAAAAGTAATGTGACTTTGCACTATGAGATGGGATAACTTGACTAGCAGCGGACCGATCTCGTTCAGAGCATCTATAAGTTGTTATGGTCATTCTGAAAAGCCTGAGTAAAGTCTGTCATCAAAGTATTTCTGTATAATTTTCTTACATGACTGCGTTCCCAAACAGCTGGCATCCACCTCAGAATGCAGTGACAGCATTTATTGTGTT
Organism: Gymnocypris eckloni scoliostomus; assembly: GCA_027564155.1. Lineage (NCBI taxonomy): Eukaryota > Metazoa > Chordata > Actinopteri > Cypriniformes > Cyprinidae > Gymnocypris > Gymnocypris eckloni. The sequence continues at coordinate 6,056,921 of CM050427.1, forward strand.
ACGTCTGCTCTCTCTGAGGTGCAAATCATTTATATCATATATGAAAATTATTATATTCAGTGGCTTCTCCTATATTCTTAGTGATATTTAGTGCCATAGTTTATCAGGAAGTGCCGATTTTGTTCTCTATGACTCGTTGGATGGAAACAGTGCTTTATTCGCATATATTTTATGCGATATTCCAGTTTTGCGCATAAGTTAAATTTGAATATTTGGATGGAAACATAGCTATTGACATCACGGAGCTGCTGGATGTTAGACACATAGTGCTTCTCCACCTTCCGCTTGAGGATGCCCCACATGTGCTCAATAGGGTTCAGATCTGGAGACATACTTAGCAACTCCATCACCTTCAGCTTCATCAGCAAGGCAGTGTCATCTTGGTGGTGTATTTGGGGTGGTTATTATGTTGGAAAACTGCCGTTCGACAGTTCCTGAAGGGAGGGCATCATCTTCTGCTTCAGAATGTCACAGTACATGTTGGTGTACTTTTGTGATATACTGTAAGTATGTTGTATAATCCTTTCAAAATACCCCACAGACTACAGAACATGACGGTTTAAAACAGGTTTTAAACTTTAAAACAAACACTACAACTTCATATTTCTAGACCTTTCGAGCATCTGCACTACCAGTTTATTGTCAATCTATCTGCACCTTCGGTATCACCTAATAAACAATGGACTTTGAGTGGGGATTGAGCCTTTAAACTGTTTCCCTCCAGCAGACGATTGAGGAGCCCTTGTGTTTACATTCACCCTTGTCTTACATACATCACATGGAGAGAATAGAGCTCAAGACGCCCGGCCCAGACAGATAAAGAGAGAGCCAAGGAGCAAAGGGAAGACAACGAAGCAGAGGATGTGTTAAAGGAACATAAAGAAATATTTAGCTGCCATTTATTAAGCACCCTCCACATAGGGGCTCTCTCTCCATGACATCTGACCTTTGACCTCTGACCAGGGCTTTGTTAAGCAGTCAGGTGCCAACTTGCCCCGAGGCTAAATAGGATTCCATCACCCCCCCTCCTTCAGTCTCCCTCCTTTTCACTTACACACACATACGCTCTGTGCTCTTGGAAGGAAAACAAATAAGATTTTGCATTAATTCACAGTTGATGAAAGAGCAGATCCTCTCTAGAGCTCATCTAGTGTGTGACTCAGCAGCTCAGACAGCTAATTCATCCTTAAAATGCCTTTAGGGATTCCCACAGGAAAACCAACTCACTTTTGTGCTACAAGTGCAGCTTTGAAGAGCTTTGAGCACATGTCTGTACTCTGTATTGAATTAGGAGATTTTTTTTTGCCATTTTAAGAATATTGCGTATTAACTTAATGCTACAATGTTGGTTGTGTACTTTGAACTTTAAATTCTAAAAAAAAATATTGTACTGCCAATCTGTCTGCATATTCTCTATCTATCTATCTATCTATCTATCTATCTATCTATCTATCTATCTATCTATCTATCTATCTATCTATCTATCTATCTATTTGAGTCAAATTCAGTAACTGATATTTAAAAAGCTTAATATTTGTGTCACAATAACAATAACATCACAATTCAATTTGTTTTGTGAATTTAGACATTTTATTGGAGATGCCATCTGGTACGGACATGGATATTTGGAGACCAGCAATAATTCTAACTTTAATGGATAGAACAATAGAACAACAGTTTAGTAATACTTGTCCCACCCCTCCTTTACTGTAATTGGGTGGCTGGTTAAAAGTGACAGTGATGAGTGCTGAATTTTACCCCAGGTTTAAAAAATTTTAATATTTGGAAACCGGAAAAACATCTGCAAGCATGCATCATGTTGTTATCCATTGAAGGCAATTGAAAATAGACTTAGAAATAAACACTCCGGTGGACGCGTTGTGTAGTCACGCAGGTATACGGCGTATACCCACTAGCAAAGGTAAAGGATTTCCCTATACCCACTTAAAAAGCATGAGGATACGTAACATCTTTGTGACAGAACTTTCATACATTTTCAGATATTCATAAATTCATCCCGTCGAAGCACTGACTTTGTGAAAATCACGCTGTGTTTCTGTTGATGACCAGTGCTATTGCGCAACTCTTTCATTTCAACTGAATGACTGAGGCCATCCTTAAAATGTGCCACTGCTGCATGTCACCACATAAATGTATAATTTGCATGCGTTTTTATGCCTTGCCTATTTAAACATTCAAAAGAGTTTATAAGCACTCAAACACAGGACACGGAAAAACTCAAATGAGTACTCATGCGCCGTGTTTTTCGGTGCGATAGAGAACAAACGTAAACTTAAGTGAACTTAATGTAAATATAAGAAATTAAATCTGAGAAAATCACTGACAGCTCTTTACTGAACTACTTTGTAATTTAACAATCTATATTTAATACAGTGAGGACTATGCAATGCTATTTTATATTTGATTATTTGTTTTTTGTACCTTAAGAAAGCTTAAACATTGTGTAAATAGCACAAATAAATATACAGAACAAACATATATTAAACTATTTCTAACAGGGCCCACAGGTAGCCTACAACCTGCACCGGGCCCCGCAAACCCCAGCTACGGCCAGAGCAGAGCAGTGACAGATCAGTCAACTGTCCCAAGTATCTTTCACACTGTCAACAGTATGCTGACTTTCTCAAGCCAACATAACTAGCTAATAACATCTCAAGTTACTTATGTAACCATGGTTCCCTGAGTAGGGAACGAGACACTGCGTCATCGAGGGGTCACTTTGGGGAACGCCGTCAGCGTGACATAAAAAACATAAAAACACATACAAAAACACAGCATGTTGGCCGGCGAAAGCCTATAACGTCACTACATTTACATTACATTTATGCATTTAGCAGATGCTTTTATCCAAAGCGACTTAAAAGTGCATTCAGGCTATACATTTTTTTTTTGCCAGTATGTACTTTATACTGTGGTTGCACTACCGGTGCGACCACAGTATAAAGGGGTGCCGGGAAAATACGTCATTCACTTTTTCATCTGAAGCTTGCATCTGAAGAATGGCACAAAGCCTAGAGGACGCAGTGTTTTGTTCCCAACTCAGGGAACCATGTATGTAACATTCATGGTAACATACATACATTCTGGTAACATTCATGGTAACATACATACATCCTCTAGGGGTCGCTTTGGGGAATGGAATACCCACGCCACCATGTTGAGGGGAGTGCAAGCCAAGTACAAAGGCAAGCACTAAGTACCAACTCTACAAAGCTAAGGGAGTTGCCCCAGGGACGGTTTGATGGCTGTCAGTGACATTATCCCCTTTGGCCAAAGACCCAAGTTGCATACCCTTAAAAACTTACCTGTTAGGGGCCGGGACTTCCGGACCCAGGGTAGAGCTCGAAGGCTTAGAATCAGAAGAAAAGATTCCTTTAAGGAGATACGGCCAAGTGTCTAGAATAGTAACTAGGTCCTGGGCTGTCACCCAGGGGCTACCGCTTGCTCTGCATGAGCTCGCTGAGGGAACTGTCTCAATAGACCCTTGGTAGCAAACCACTGTTCAAGCCCAGAAGCATTGGGAGAAATAGGTAGAGTGGGGCCCAAGGCGAAACCGGGGCCTGACCAACCCAAAGAAAGGGCACGAAGCCGCAACACTTGATGTGCGATCTTACCACATCGTGGATTTCAGAAAGTGCACAGATACAAGCATGCGCACTTACCATAACATGGATTTGTAACTTGTTCTTAGGGGGACATAGAGGCTGTTACTAGACAAGCTTAGAGACCCTGTGTGACCGTAGCACTCGAAAGTTTCTCATACATAGAGCACACATAGAGGCAAACTGCACTTCTCATATAACAAACTGTCATATGAGGGGTCTGCAACTCATCATCATGGTCACAAGCCTATTTGCTAACAATAACTTAGTCAGCTGAGAGGGGGAGACAGATTCTCAACTTACAGTGTGCTGAAGGGTAAGCGTAGTAAAAAACAAAAATGCAGCGTGACAGGGAGGAGGAAGGGCCTAGAAACTCTGATGTCTCTGGTTCAAGGAGCTCTGGGAAGTGAAGAACACAGCTCTCAAATTGAGAGGAGAACTCGGATCCTTCCGAGGGGAATAGCGTGCTAATAGGTGACCCTACCAGGAATGAGGTGCGCACTACTAAAGTCCACTACGAGAACAAACCACTTTTAGATGAGTTGTTCAACGAAGGGCCCGACCCCTCCGGGATCCTCGGTGTATTAGACCATGGAGCGGGGAATTCAATTCCACCCGAGGGGAGGAAAATTGGATGCTCGGAAGGGAGCAGCATGCTCATAGATGACCCTCTACAGTGAGGGGAGCGATGCTAGCTTACCAAAGACAGCTCACCAGGAAGACATGATAAGGCCTAGCAATCCGGTACGGCCGTTGACCAGAGCTCCAGAGAGCAGAGGCCCTACTCTCTAATCAGAGAGGAACTCAAACGCTCAGCTTAGGCATGAAGTGCTCAAAAGTGACCCTCTGGTTGAGGGGAGCAATACTAAGCCTATACAGAGATAGAGCAAAAGTGAGGCAAAAAAGGCCTAATATGCTGAGGTTGCCTCTGGATAGAGTTCCAAGGCATGAAGGACCCAGTGGTGGGGGGACACCTCAGGCGCCTGGCTGAAGGCAATGCTCAAGTCATCCCTTAGGGTCAGGAGAGTATTGGCAGGCTCAGCCCACTCAGATGACTCATCAGGGAGACGGCAAGCAGCCGGCAGTCAAATGATGCTGTCATGGAACTCAATGGTCTAGTCTAGTCAAGTCACCTTTATTTATATAGCGCTTTAAACAATTCAGATAGTGTCAAAGCACTTAAAAGTATCAAATTGGAGGATAGAGTGTCAGTAATGTATAATAATATGATTAAACACTAAATTTTCAGTTAAAGGCATCTAATTATTGAATTCAGAGATGCCATTGTATAGCTTATTTTAGTTTAAATAGTATCTGTGAAATCAAATTGACGAAAATTGCTAGAAATTAAGTCTCCCCAATACACTATTTACAGTTAATTGAATGGTCAATGCCCAGGGGCAGCTTCCTAACTCCCGTTCCTTAGTGGAGAGGATGAAGACCTGATCTGCTCAGGCGTGGCAAGCTCATAACAGACCCTCCCGCAAAGAGGGGAGCACTGCCACACCCTGAGCATGGACTGACTAAAAGGGGGGCCTGGGAAATGAGATCCAGCTCATTCCGGAGAGATAAGTCTAACAACTCAGTATGGCTGAATAGCAAGCAGCGGCGCCCCCGACCCTCAGGCGAAAGGTCTACAAGCAAACCCTCACAGAGACGATAGCAATACCTAGCTACACCAGAGGGAGATGCTAGATTTAAAAAAAGTGCCACCCTATGGGGGACCATCAGCTATAACCAACCCAATCCAGCACTGTGCTCTCCATTCCGATAGAGAATTCCCTGGTACTGCAGCAATGACTTGGGAACCTGATGACCAAGGAGGCTTTCACAGAAACCTATGACTTGGTCAAATTGATCCACTGCTATCATGGGCTATCAGGGCTATCATCCTAGCCTGGATCCAGTAACAAAGAGTGAGGTCATTACTGCACTGAGTCGATAGCAAGAGGTGCCATCCGAGGATCTACCCTAACAAGGTAAAAACATAAAAAGGCAGGTCCAAGAAATGCTGTTTAATACTAAATAAATTTAAAGATGGCAAGCAGTGGAAACACAACCATCAGCAAACAGATACTTTTTGAAATGGATCGGACTCACCTGCCATGGTTCCCTCACATTAACTCAGTTCCGGAGGTGAAGTCTGAAGAGGCCTCAGGTTTGGACCATCAGTAAAGTAATTACATTTATACAGCACTTTTCTGCTTTTTCTAAGCACTCAAAGTGCTCCACATTGCCAGGGATATCTCCTCATCCACCACCAGTGTACAGCATCCACCTGGATGAGGTAGTTTCTACGAAACATATAACCTGACCAAAACGTCATAGGTCCAGCATGAGACACTGCATTGTGAGCGCAGGAGGTTCCCACCTTACCTCGGGCAGGTAGAGTTGACAGTGTTTGCAGGGAAATTAGAAAGGGGAAGATGAGGACAGATGTACAGAGCACTTGTTAAATTACAAATGATTTGCTTCTTGCATCAGACCAAGGCTGCATCTCATTGCTAGTTTTACTTGATCTTAGTGCTGCATTTGACACTGTAGATCATGACATACTCATAGATCGATTACAAAACTATACAGGTATTCAAGGGCAAGCTCTAAGATGGTTTAGATCCTACCTGTCGATCGCTACCACTTTGTTTTTTTAAACGGGGAGGCATCTCAATTATCAACATTAAAGTATGGAGTACCACAAGGATCTGTCCTAGATCCTCTGCTATTTTCATTATACATGTTGCCCCTTAGTAATATTATTAGAAAATACGGGATTAGTTTCCATTGTTATGCTGATGACACTCAACTATATATCTCAACAAGACCAGACCGGAGTTTGTTAAAAATGTAAAAGATTGAATGACTAATAATTTTCTCCTATTAAATTCAGATAAGACAGAGATATTACTTATTGGACCTAAAAACAGTACACAGAATCTATTGGATCACAACTTGCAACCAGATGGATGTACTGTTACTTCCTCTACAGTCAAAAATATGGGTGTTATATTAGACAGCAACCTATCTTTTGAAAATCATATTTCCCATGTTACAAAAACAGCATTCTTCCATCTTAGAAACATTACCAAGCTATGGAACATATAAACTGTTTCTGATACAGAAAAGCTAGTTCATGCATTAATGACCTCTAGACTGGACTACTGTAATGCACTGTTAGGTGGTTGTCCCGCATCTTCAATAAACAAGCTACAGATAGTACAAAATGCTGCGGCAAGAGTCCTTACCAGGTCAAGAAAATATGATCATATTACTCCAATTTTACAGTCACTGCACTGGTTACCTATTAAGTTCTATCAGTTACAAAATATTATTACATGCCTATAAGGCCCTAGATGATTTAGCACCTGCGTACCTAACTAATCTACTACAACGCTACAATCCCTAAATCCCTACGCTCCCTAAAGTCACAAAACTCTGGATTCTTGGTAGTACCTAGGATAGCAAAGTCCACTAAAGGAGGTAGACATTTTTCATATTTGGCTCCCAAACTCTGGAATAGACTTCCTAATAACGTTCGAGGTTCAGACACACTCTCTTTATTTTAATCTAGATTAAAGACACATCTCTTTAGCCAAGCATTTATATAATGCATCTCACAATCTTGTACTGCAGGTATATCTGATCAAACGCACATTATTATGCTTTAGCTTGGGTTGAACAGATAATTTCATCCAGGGTTGTTCCTGGATGGAACAACATCTCTGCTAATTGTCTTTATTTGTTTCTCTGTTTCTGCGACGGGATTAACATCCCGTGGTAACTAGGAATTACACAAGCTTCAGTCTGGATCCAAACCTTAAATTATCTGAGATAACCGAACATCTGAGAAGAGATGATGCAAACCCCCTCAGAGGACCTCAGAGGAAGCCAACCATCAGCGATTATACTGAATTAACCAAATTTTGCCATAAGTTAATTATATTGAGTTTCTACAATATAAATCTATTTTAAAAACTTAATTTCCTGTGTAGTTGCTTTGCAACGATTGCATCATAAAAAGAGCTATAATCTTGAATTGAATGTACAGGCCCCCCGAGGGAGGGGAGCAGATGTTCAAGTCTTACTCTGGTCTGGACGAGAGCATTGAGAGCGCTTCGTCTGGATCACCTCCCTCAGGTTTTGCCTACCTCTCTTTGACCCGCGCCTCCCTCTAGCCCCACCCGCAGGCAGGGGAGGGGCACAAGTCACAACACAAACCTTCTGTGCCCAGCTCTGATCCTCAGACCAAGACAGGCCAGGACCCCAGTTTTGTTCAGGCTCAGACCTGGACCTTCTTGGAATGAAGGTTTTGAAGGCTGCATAGCGCACCTTTGCCTCCCTAAACTTCTCGACCACCGTCTCGACGGAGGTACCGAAAAGCTCGGAAGGCGAAACCGGAGCATAGAGAAGAAAGCCCTTCTCTTTCTTCCCAATATCTGCCAGGTTCACCCACAGATATTGCTCCATTACCACCATGGACGCCATATATCTGCCCATAGCAGTGGCGGCCTGCTTAGCGGCACGGAGAGCCAAATCTGTGGTGCGGTGGAGCTTAGCTACCTCATCAGGTGACAAGCCCTAACCTTTATCCAGGTCTTTCACCAGATCAGCCTGGTATGCCTGAAGCACTGTCATAGTGTGCAACAAAGCAACAACCCGACCGGCTGCTGCGTATGCCCTGCCATTTAAGCGAGATGTATCCTGAAGGGGCTTAGATGGCAAGGAGGGAGCTTTGCGTGAGGATGTCTCGCCTCTATCGGGGGCATATTCTCATAGCCACTTTCACGCATCCCCTCAATGTTAGCATAACTAGTATGTTTGAATCTATGAATGCGAGAGGAAAACTGCTTTTTCCATTCCCGCTTAACCTACGTACGGAGATCAGGAAGACATGGAAGGCTCACTTGAGCTGGGGGGCTATGGCCTGAGAGATAATGCACATCGAGACGACCCCGCGGTGCCACCATCTTGGCCCGCATCCAAGGCAAGTTAAGCCTCGCCGTGGCGCATTCCATCACCTCCAATAACTCATCATACGCAGGGCAGGAGGATTGAGAGGGCTCAGTCTCAACTTCTTCACCCTCAGACATCTCCTGCTCTTACTAGGCAGAACCCAGCAGAGCACTAGCCGCTGGATTAGATGATGTCAGAAAGATCGCATCATCATCATCCAGTAGCTCGCCCTCATTCATGGCTAATGAGCGTTAGAAGGAAAGCCCCCTCACTAACTCATCGGCCAGATCCTCCTGCGAGCCCCACAAGCTCATTCTCCTCTGTGTCTTGGCAGAGGCGGGTCCTGAACCGTGGGAAGCAGACAGCTGTCCCTCTTTCCTCGAAAACAGAGACAGATGAGAGCGGATCTTTTTCATTGAATAACGCTTGTAGATTGAATGCAGATTGCCCCCTCGAGGACATCGCGTACGTGCACCTTGCCCAAACAAAAGACACAAAGATCACCAGGTGTCAAATAACGAGGACACAGATCCACAAACCTCTTAAATGCCTAGCTAGTGCTCGCCATGATAAGAGTAACACATTTTTTTTACCAGTAGAATGCAGGCTTAAAACAAAATAGTCACTGAAGACGAAGAAGAGGATGACATACAGTATTTTGCCGGCACCCCTTTATACTGTGGTCACGCCGGTAGGGACGTCATAGGTTGTCGTCAGCCAACATGTTGGAACACAGATATGTGTGTGGCTGTGTACAGCAGTTAAACTGAATACAATGTTTATATCTCTTTGTTTCAGATGATGAGAGTGATGAGAAATCCTGGCCAGCCTTGTGGACTGAAGTTAAGGCAAAGGAATTAAAAAGCAGGCACTCTTAAATGTGCATTGAAAATTGCCAGCTCATAAAACATGTGCTCCAGGGACCATATTCAGGAAAAAATGTTGAGTTAGATGATTAACACAGTAGAAAATCAGTCCAGCCTCCCCAGCTGTAAATGTCATTGGCTGTGTAGTGTTGCTTATAATAAAATGATGTTGATATCACATAAGCAGTCTTCCATAATGCTGTCAGTTACATGTAGATCCATACTGTACACATTAGTGAGTAGTGTTTATGGTTTGTCACTTTGGGACAGGTGAGGGAGGGGAAAATCACAGTATGCTCACTACAAAAAAACTAGACTACATCACTGGGTGGATACATGGTCATAGAGTGTTTTCTTAAACATCCTACATCTCTCACCCCTTATTTCCTCCAACACAGCCTTATATTTATGTAAAACCTAGGGTCGAGCCATTACATTTTCCACAAACCCAATCATCAAAATTAGACCAAGATGGTGCCGAGCATGGCAGCCGTGTTGCGAGCTCCGATAAAACTCTGCGCTCTGCGAAGGGTCGTGTGCTCTGCAAAGGGTCGTGCGAACTGCCCGCCACATTGTTGGAGGTGAGCTTCCCTCCCTCTAGGACATCTATACCAGGTGGTGTATAAGGAAAGCCCGGAGGATCATCAAGGACTCCAGCCACACGTCCCACAGATTGTTCTCTCTGCTGCCCTCAGGAAGGCGTCTCTGCAGCATCCGATCCCACACTAGCTGACTGAGGAATAGCTTTTTCCCTCAGGCTATCAGAACAATGAACAGTCAGAACTACTACACCCTACAGCATACTCCGATTTTATGGTATGCCATGCACTGCACTTTAACTTTTACACAGTTCAACTGGACTACAAGCACACAAACTGCACTGCACTTTAACTTTTACACAGTTCAACTGGACATGCACACACTGCACTAATATAACAACCTATCTGCTACCACTGGATACCATCCGATGTACATCCATGACATTGTGTATCCAGCTTATGTATAGTGTGCTGCAACTTTGCATATTATTGTGTGTATATATATGCATACATAATGTAGAATGTGTACATACGGTGTATAATGTGCATTGTTAACTGTTAGTATGTCTAATAGTACACTGTGTGTACTGAGTATATGTATGTGTATTTTGCACATTGTCATTTGCATAAGTCTGTAAGTATGTACTGTCTATATGTAAATAGTTTCTGCACTGTCTGGAGCACGCTCTCAAGAATTTCACTCACCAAGGCACATGTGCTGTTTTGATTTGATTTGATCAATGTTCAGTATCATGTGACTTATCCTGTCATCTGTTAAAAAAATCGAGCATTGAGCATTATTTGTGAATGCCAGGTTTAGAAAGTTGTATATGTTTTCATGTGAGCAAAGTTACAATATTCTGGCCTTTGTTCTATGCAACCCCTCACCTCTGGGTTTCTCGGCTCAAAGAAGGCTCCTCAAGCTTAGCGTGCAATATCAAACGGTGCAGAAACAGAGAAAAGTGTCTTTCAACTTGAAGAACAGCCAAGATTAGGGCAAGAACATCAGAGGAGCAGAGCAACAAAGAGAGGGAAAGCCTGTGGGTCAGAGAAAGAGACAGCAGAAGAGAGAGACTCAACCAAGTAGGGTAGTTCGTCGACAGAATAGTAGGCAGTACAAACGTATCTCACCCTTATCCCCAGATAAAACGGACATTATACACTATATTATATATGTATAAAAACATAACATGATTTATAGCTGCACTGTCTCTAGTTCAAAGCTACTTGGAGAAAGCCCTACTTGTGCGTGCGTGCTGGGCAAGATCCGAACAGGGATTTTGAATTTGACAAGCCCACCTCTGTCACGTTTTTCTTCTATTTTTTCCCCCTTTCATCAAAGAGCAAATGCCTCACTGGCAAGCAGGTAAATGTTTTAATGCGATCATGATGTCCTCAGATTTGAGATGCATTTAGAATCAAAGAGGGTGAGGGAAGAGGTTAGGAAAATGATATGGAGGAAGAAAAAGAGAGGATAAGGAGAGGAGATGGGAAAGGAAGAGACAGGTGAATGTATTACATTCTTTGGGTTTTGCAAGGTTGTATCAATCTCGTGAGCTCCCATTGGTAGTTGATGCTCATATGCATACAGTTGAAATCGGCATCACAAAACATTTCTGTTGCTTATGTCACCTAAAATCGCCAATGAAATCGGCAATGGAAACTAATGACTTCTAGGCACAGTGACGGTGTTAGTAAAACAGTAGCGCTCAAGTATGATGCCGTGCCAGCTGTAATCTCTTGCCAGATGTGCGTCTGCGAGCCAAAGCTACCCTGTCAACATCCCACCTCTCCGTCATCTCATCTTCCTCTCACTGCAGCTGTCTTCTTCTTCTTCTCCTTCTATCTCCATCTGCACCCTCTTCACCCGCCACCTTGCCAGCCTTCAATGACATTCTGTCTCTTTTTCCTTTGATATAATGCATCTGTTCTTGTACAAGACAAAAGTATTGGCTGATAATGGGACTTTTTAGCACTGAATTGTTTTGCATTTCCTGAAGAGAATACCAGTGCTCAGAGGGCAGTTCATGTTTTCACCAATTAATCTGTAGCTTCTGTGCCACCTTTGAAAATATTATGATGATGTTGTCATTGAAGATAATCCACAAATGTATCCATTAGTTTGGAAGTATACATTACAAAAATCAAAAATAGCAAGTCAAGGTCATTGCACACCGAGTCTGAAATTTTTGTAAGAAAAATTTGCATGCCCCACAATCCCCCAGCACTGTGGAGAATTACACACAATTGTCAATTTGTATATTGTTATTCCTTATTTACTTGTTATTTTATTTCTTATTTCTATTATCATATTTATTAATTTTTGTCTCTGTCATTCTGTTGCACTGCAGTAGCTTTTGTCACAAAACAAATTCTTTTATATGTAAACAGATCACTGGCAATAAAGCTGATTCTGAAAACAATGACCAAAGACCAAGTCCCAAAGAAATCCAAAATTACAGGACTAAGCACTGTAAATGGAAGGAGCTGCACTGTGGCTCAATACGCCTGTGGTCATGAAGTTGTTTGAAAAACTGGTGCTGGCGACATCACTGGACCATCACTGGATCCTCTAATTCATTGCCTTACTATGGGCAAAGAGGAGCTTCACGTGGACAATGCAGTCAACATGGGACCTGCATAGGTGTCTGCAAATCCAGACAGACCAGAGACTTATGTGAGGATCATTGGTACAACCTTCCCCACTCTCCGATAACTGTACTTATCCAGAGTGAGCAAAAGGGCTGGCAAAATTACTCTGGACCCCTCACATCCAGCACACTCACTCTTTGAACTGTTACCGTTTGTTCGATGCTACATAGCTCTGAACACCAGAACGGCAAGACACAGAAACCGTTTCTTCCCTCAGGCAATTCATCTCATGAACACTTGACAATAATTATGGTACACACATTATTTATACACTTATTTATCTAACACACACATACTTAGTCTACACTTCAATTGCACACAATATACCTGTACATACAAAACTGTCCATTGTTATATACCTGCACACAGGGGCGGATATAGAATTTTTTTTTTAGGGTGGCAAAGGTGTGGCATGGGGTCTATGAGGGGTGGCAACACCAAAGCAAACCCCCATGCATAGAAGCAGTATCTGATTCACGAACAAATGTAAAAACAAGTCGTAAGTGAAAGGGCTGCGATTTGTGTTTTTGAGTCAAAAAGAACAGGTTCAAAAGAGTCATAGTGAAATCTTTTTTTTTGCCATTATTTTCCATTGCACTGTTTTCACTAATGCAGTGACATGAAACATTGCTTATATTTAAAAATGGCTTATATTTATATCTTATTCTGTGATAATTTGGTGATAATTTTGGGGTGAAAAATAATTTGATTAATTGTTTTAGGGTGGCAGTTTTAACTGTACCCGGTAGATCCTGAAAGTACACAATGTCAATTTGTATCTTATTATACTTTTGTTATTTTAGTTCTTATTTATTATTAATAATAGTATTAGTATTTTTGTCTCATGACCATTCTGTTGCACTGCAGTAGCTTTTGTCACAAAAACTAATTCCTTTTATGTGTAAACATACCTGGCAATAAAGCTGATTCTGAAAACAATGACAAAGACCAAGAAAAAGAAGAAAAAAATTAAGTGCAAACACTGTAAATGGAAGGAGCTGAGTGTACAGCTTTGTATAACAGTGTTTGATTGATTCATCCTTCTGGAGCCTTTTAGATATTTTGAAACAAATTTCTAATTCATTGCCTTTGGGCAAAGAGGAGCTTCACGAGGATGAACAAGCTTAAGATATGCCTTAGGTGTCTAAATCCTTTTTTTTGGCAGGGCACGTAGCCAAAATGTCTTAAGGCTGCACGTATTGCGCAACAGTGGAATGTTTTGAGATGGTGACGGTGGAATTGGACTTGGCCTTTGAGCTCATGCAGGGACTGATTTCTTTCCTGGGGCTACAAAGGAAAGAAAAGGACCTGGTGGTCCTGAATGAAGATTAGCAAGTTAAAACATATCTGTATCACCACAGTAAGACATGCTGACCTATAGCTGGAGGCTTCACTGACCTCAACATCAGAGGCACTAAAAACATTGGGGAGTACTTAGAAGAGGTGCTGGAGGCTCGATCTCAAAGGCTCATGGCTTAACCCGGGACTATCCAGAGGTTTTGCGGTAGAAATATAGTTGATAGTGTGAAGATGCCTCCAAGGATGAGGAGGCTTAACCTCAGCCTGTCAGTGAGACCATACGCCGCACACTACATGTTGGTCCTGGTGTTGAAAATAGCTTTTCCTAAACTAATGTATCATTAGATAACAACACTTAGCCTGACCGGCTTGCTTTCAGTGGCTCAGACTGACCTAAGAGCTCAAAGACCAGATGGAGGGGAATGTTACCACACACACTAATGCAGTGTTTCCTACTGCATTCATTTTTCAAAGCGGGATCATAATTGGTCTTAACTACATATTAAGAAAAAAAATTATCCTTGAAAAATTATTTGATTAATTGTTTTAGCTGTAATGTTTTAACTGTAAATTAAAATGTTGAAAGTAATAACAATAATGCATTATATTATTATACGTTTTTATTGTTAATTTATTATTATTAATAATAGTAGTAGTATTGATTTTTCCCATGACCATTTGAATATTATCCATGCACAGAAGTGAGTACAAGTCACATTTTGTAAATATTTTATTAAATAGTTTATGTGACAACACTGAAGAAATTACACACAGTCAATGTAAAGTAGTGAGTGTACAGCTTGTATAACAGTGTACATTTGCTGGCCCCTCAAAATAAAACACACAGCCATTAATGTAAACGCTGGCCATAAAAGAGTACCCCTAAGTGAAAATGTCCAAATTGGGCAATTAGCTATTTTCTCCCTGGTGTCATGTGAAAAAGTTAGTGTTACAAGGTAAGTGTGCATGGGGAGCAGGTGTGTTAAAATAATGCAGTCACTCTCTCATACTGGTCACTGGAACTTCAACACGGCACCTCATGGCAAATAGATCTGAGGATCTGAAAAAATTATTGTTGGCTCTACATAAGATGGCGAGGTCTATAACAAGATTGCCAAGCTGAAACTGAGCTGCAGCACGGTGGCCAAGACCATACAGTGGTTTAACAGGACAGGTTTTACTCAGAAAAGGCTCGATCCTAATGATCTGAGTGGTCTGTTAAAAGAAGTTCAGTGCACGTGCTCAGCGTCATATCCAGAGGTTTTGTTTGGGAAAGAGACTTTAAAATCAATCCTAAATTGTAACTGGAAGCACAGGTTGAAGGACCTGAGGACTGTCAGTGCTCATATTTTCTACACTACATCAAATTAGTCTGCATAGCTGTCGAGAAGGTGGTGGGCTGTGTCATGGTCTTGGAAGAGTGGTCGACACTGGGAGTACAGTTCATCGAATCAATGAATGCCAACATGTACTGTGACATATTGAAGCAGAGCATGATCCCTCCCTCCAGACTGTGACTGGAAACAAAATTCTAACATGATAATGCCCAAACATACCTCCAAGATTTACCACTGCCTTGCTAAATAAGTTGAGGGTAAAGGTAATCTGTGGGCATCCTCAGAATCACCCCAAGGTGGAGGACTCAAGATTTTTAGTTGTTTGACTAGCTCTGTGATCTCACCATGGAGAACTTCACTTTGTGGCAACCTGTGAAGCTATGGTGAACTCCATGCCCAAGAAAGTCAAGTCAAGTCAAGTCACCTTTATTTATATAGCGCTTTTAACAATACAAATTGTAACAAATCACTGCAAAATATCAAAATAGGCAAATTGTGTCAATAATGTAAAATGACAGGATTTAACACTCAATTATCAGCTGAATGCATTTCATTATTGAATTTAGTAATGGCATTGTCCAGCTTAGTTCAGTTTAAATAATATCTGTGCAATCAAGTCGATGATTGTGCTGGAAAATGAAGTGTCCTCAACTAAGCAAGCCAGAGGCGACAGCAGCAAGAACATGAATGGAGAAAACAGAATGGAGCGGTGACAGAATGGAGAAAAAACCTTGGGATAAACCAGGCTCAGTCAGGGGGCCAGTTCCCCTCCGGCCAGACGAATCAGTAGTTTGTTCCAACTGCAGCAAAGTCAGAGTGTAAGTGGTCCACTGGTTCCAGGGGTCTTTTCCTGATGGATGTCTAGGTGACGAGGTCCTCACTGGAGATCTGTCTCTGGGGCTCATCTAGGTGTCCAAGACTCCGCTGACGGTCAGGGCTGTAGAGGTTGTCTCCAGGTGCTGATCCTCCATTTATGGCAGACTTTGGTTAAGTCAGTATAATCGCTGATGGTTGGCTTCCTCTGAGGTCCTCCGAGGGGTTGTCATCGTCTCTTCTCAGGTGTTCGGTCATCTCAGATCGTTTAAGGGTTGGATCCAGACTGTTCCAGACTCTATTCCAGAGTTTAGGAGCCAGATATGAAAAAGTTCTACCTCCTTTAGTGGACTTTGCTATCCTACCAAGAGTCCAGAGTTTTGCGACCTTAGGGAGCGGGTTGGATTGTAGCGTGATAGAAGATTAGTTAGGTATGCAGGAGCTAAATCATTTAGGGCCTTATAGGCAAGTAATAATATTTTGTAACTGATACGAAACTTAATAGGTAGCCAGTGCAGAGACTGTAAAATTGGAGTAATATGATCATATTTTCTTGACCTGGTAAGGACTCTAAGCCGCAGTATTTTGTACTATCTGTAGCTTGTTTATTGAAGATGCAGGACAACCACCTAACAGTGCATTACAATAGTCCAGTCTAGAGGTCATGAATGCATGAACTAACTTTTCTGCATCAGAAACACTTAACATGTTCCGTAGCTTGGAAATGTTTCTAAAATGGAAGAATGCTGTTTTTGTAACATCGGAAATATGATTTTCAAAAGATAGGTTGCTGTCTAATATAACACCCAGATTTTTAACTGTAGAGGAAGTAACATTACATCCATCTAGTTGTAAATTGTAATCCAATTGAATAGAGAAAATTATTGGTCATCCAATATTTTACATTTTTAACACACTCCGTTAGCTTAGATAGTCTAGAATTTTAATCTGGTCTTGTTGAGATATATAGTTGAGTGTCATCAGCATAACAATGGAAACGTATTAAGAGGGCTAAGGCAGTGCTGGAAAATAATGTTGGCCACACTAAATATTGACACTTTGGGCCCAATTTGGACATTTTCACTTAGGGGTGTCTCTGGGGCTCATCTAGGTCACTTTTGTGGCCAGCGGTTTAGACATTAATGTCTGTGTGTTGAGTTAATTTGAGGGGACAGCAAATGTACACTGTTATACAAGCTGTATACTCTCTACTTTATATTGTAGCAAAGTGTCATTTCTTCAGTGTGTTGTCAAATGAAAATATATAATAAAATATTTACAAAATTTGTGAGGGATGTACTCACTTCTGTGAGATACTGTAGCTATAAAATAGGGGCATTACTGTCAAGGGTGTTTTACATATAAAATAATACAATTTTTTAAAATATTTTGAATGATAAAATTTTCATTTAATTAAAAATATTACAAATGTTTCAATTATTTTTATTGTATAATAATAATAATATCTATCTATCTATCTATCTATCTATCTATCTATCTATCTATCTATCTATCTATCTATCTATCTATCTATCTATCTATCTTTTAGTTTTTGACATTTTGGGATAACTAGATATAAAAGGGGCTGATGTAAAAAAACTGAGAAAATAGTTTTATATATAAAACAATTCTCTTTTTTGTAAAATATATTTAATTACATTTTTTATGAAAAACTCGATTTTAATTTAGTTATTTTTTTAAATAAAAATAATTACAAAAATAATTCATTTGATAAAATGAATTACCCCAGATCCAGTGATTCATATTAGTGCTAAGGTTATTTTTATTTATTTTGAATTTATTTGTATTTATTTATTTATTTATTTAAACTGCATTGAAGGGACTTTGTTAAAACTGTTAAACTCTTAGTTTATGAATTATTTTTGTGAATCATTCTACACTGGCCCCCCTGTTTGTTTTCTTCTAGCATGCAGCCAGCAAAGTAATACAAATATGTTGTTTTAACTCCTCATATTCAGTTCATTTTTTTCTGGCGCTTTAGATTTAAAGCTGCACCAACATATGAACCCCTAGTACAGACCCACGCTGCTACTCTCATTCAAACGGCTCCTCTCACACACATACTCTCTCATTCACATAAAATCCCATGCTGCTTTCATAAACACACCCAGCCGCACTCCTTGATCTCCATCTTTTGATATGTTTCAGTCATCAGTGCATAATTGTACCCAGGAGATCTTAACCATCTATTTTCTGTATCCTA
This sequence comes from Gymnocypris eckloni scoliostomus, assembly GCA_027564155.1. Lineage (NCBI taxonomy): Eukaryota > Metazoa > Chordata > Actinopteri > Cypriniformes > Cyprinidae > Gymnocypris > Gymnocypris eckloni. Next base: position 6,075,224 of record CM050427.1, read on the forward strand.
CAGTTGAAGAATGATGTAATGGTACAGGTATTCTTTGAGAACAGAAGGGCGGCTGTGGAAACGGAGCCAGCTCAGGTTTTCCGTGCGAGGGCTCTGTCAAGCGGGAGTCCCCCTGCTTTCTCTTTCCACGTGGGTGGTCTGGTCTGGGTCTCCTCAGGATATCGTCTCTCCCACTCCTCCGACATTAAGTGGTGAGGAGGGAACATGATTAAGTCCAGTTTGGGTTTTATCGTGTAACGCTAAAACAGTCCTCGCTGGAAAAACGTTTGGCGAAACCGCAGAAAGCTGTCTTAAAAAAAACATACACATTCTATTTTCCCATTTTAAAGCTTTGAACAATCAGCAGCGGGAGAGAAGGCTACTTCTCAGCAGGGAATGGCAAGAATTCTCATGACTCAGAAAGAGAAAGGAAGTTAAAAAAAGAGCAAAAACAAGAGGAACTGAACAAAAGGCCACGATGGGATGCCGCGCAGAATGAGAGATGGCAAAAAGGTTGAGGTGAAGCGTTTCACATGGCCAAGATCACATGCAATCATCTGTCATATTTCAAAGAGAACCGTTGTCCATCCCGTCCAGCTGCTCTGGGGTCAGTTACAGTTGGAGCTTAAACCGTCCACATCCATTACTCCAAATGCAGACTAGTCAGGCTGTACAGGTGCATGCAGACACATGCTTGGACGTCCAGAGGGTGCGACGGATTCAAGTGATGTTGGGTGTGTTGGTTCGCGCACTTTCTTTAGCAGATGAGTTGATAGAAGGTCTGTTTTATATCACTCTTCTGCTAGGATGACTCAAGGGCAGGGCTGGTACTGGTGTCTCTTCCATCTCCCACTCTATGTTTAGGCTGATGTTTATGGCAGCCCACTGACCCAGCGGCTCCATGCACAGACCCTTGCATACTTACCTAGTCTCCACCCGGTAATCCAGCACACCTGTGCTATACAGGCCGTAAGACTCTCCAAAGGCCTGCAGGCCGCTAAAGCACTCACCAAACGGTCCTTATTAAATTTATGTAGTGTACTAAACAAATATATTAAGAATAAATACTAAAAAGTAAAGTCACTAATTGTATATGATACAAGTACAACATTATAAAGTAATAAATGAAAATGTATATACATTTTGACATTTGCTGATTTGTAACATTGTTTCAAAGTTATTAGAGTTTTTAAAGATCCACTTAAATTGAGTGTTTGATGACAGAAACGGTAATCTGAATGTAAAAATAGGGGAAATGAACATGAACAAGCAAATGTTTCAATATTTATTAGCCAATATTTAATCCAAATTTTATTGGGGGGGGTTCTTTCTTTTTTTAAGGAAATCATGGTCACGTTGTACTAATTTGATCCCTATTTTTTTGTTAAATCATTGACAAGATTGAGCTAAATTTGAAAAAGAGAATAAATTAGTAGCCAGAATTCAACTGAAATCAGGTAACAAATTAATAAAATGTTGGGAAAATTTTTAATTTGTGGCCACAATATCTAGTGTACTACTGCCTACACTGAAAAAAAGGTGTAGAAAAAATTATCATTCAGAAATTGCTAGTCAATTTGAATAAATTTGTTTAAGTAATTACAAAGAAATGGTAAGTAACATTAAATAAAATATGTATTTTGACTCTAGTAATCTTTATTTACATAAGTGTAGGTATGATATTTAACAAGCAGGAATTGTGTGCGCTCAAAATGAAGTTCTCAGGTGCGTAGAACAAAAAGAAGAAGGTTTTTAGTCCAATAGGTAGATTAATTTATCTGCACACTGAAAGATTCAATCAGACCAAAAAAAGTCTACCAAAAATATAGTTTTTTTTTTCTTTCTATTTGTGCTACTGTCCTTGTCCCGTATACGGGACGCCTAACTTTACTTCAATATATTACCATTAAATCTTAATCTAATCATGACAAACTATATATCGTTGGAAAGGTCCAAGACTCCTAAATATATATTTTACCACTGTTTGTTGTAAAAAATTATGTAGAAGCAGTAATAGATTAATTTATGACAAGAGCGCACCTCAAAACATATACACCATAACAGGAGCTCTGATCTTTGACACAAAAATTCTATTCGTTTCCTTTTTTTCCTATCACATGTTTTATATATAATTTGAAAGCTTATAATCTCAAAATTCATCCTGTGAAAACCGTTTTGAAATCGGACATTGCGTTACCATAGAAATGGTACTTTAAAATATTTTAGCGGGCTCCTCCCCTTTAGTGGGAGGTGTCATATTCCAAATGTATTACGGTCTTATAGAATCACAACTTTTTATAATCTTGACAAAATACATATCATTGGAAAGGTCTGAGTCTCAAGATTGCATATTTGGTGGTCATTTTGTGATAAGAGTAATAGTGGGAGAGAAATTGATACATTTGTGACAGAAAAGTGCATAAAAAAATTAAATGGGGTTTGAATGGCACCCGGTGGCTGTTTGTGGTATAACGCCTAAACAAAATTGCATAGTAACCTCAATTTTTATATATCAACTTCAAATTTGAAACACAACTTATTTAGACATATGGCTTTAATTTTATGCCAAATTTGGATTAAAACATATTTTGTAAAATATTTATTTTATATAATATAAAATAATAATTGTACATTACATTTTATTTACAGTAAATTTAAACTTGTATAACTTTTTTTAACTTTCATTGTTTGAAATGATTTCACTTCTGCAATAATCTGCTGATTGTCTTCTTTAAAAAGAGACCAACCTTAGGTCTGTATTCAAAAGCATTCATGAATTATAACAATTTAACTTTAAATAGTTTTTTTTTTTCAAAAAGGGGGGGTGACAGTTAAGGGGTTAATCTGCTTTTACAAGCCTTGTGTATACTTCTCTCTGAGTATGATGGATTGGGGGCAGAACAAACCAAATTTTGTCTTGATTCTGGAATTTTTCCCCCTAGTCAGTCGGTGGGAATGGTGGCAATCCAGTAATTTGTTGCCTTGATCAGAGCTTTGCAGCTCCTGTGGAAAGCCTGCCATTAAGCAGGGGAGAGATATATCAGTCTAGAGAAGTGTGTGTATTGAGAGCAGAGCTACACAGTGCTCTGGGCCAGGAGGAACCACTCTATTGCCCTCCACCCAATTCACGTTACACACACACTTAAAGTAATCAGAGCTCACTACTGTACTTTATGTTCCTCAGTCAGCCACACAAAGGAGCCCTTCTCCCCTTTGCTGCCCCACCAGAAGAGAGCCGCCAACCACAGTCTGAATGTCTACTTCAATACCTTCCATCTCAATGGAAGAAAACTATCAAATACCTAAACTGCATTGTAGTTAAAAGGTTTGACCGTTATGTGGGAACACTTTACTGGAAGCCTGTATTAAGCATCTGATAAACAGAATTTTGACTGCTATTTTGACTGTTCTTGAAAATGTTCAACATCCGCAATGTTGAGCTCCCATGTGACCTACAACATCAGCTTTGTTGCTGTTTTCTGGGTCAGTGCTCAATTTTTGTCGTATATATATATATATATATTTTAAACACATTAAAAAAGCAATTCATGACTTGAATACATTTCTTGATGAGCATGTTTTAATTCATAAATTAAGAACAAAAAAATGCATTGCAACTTTTTATCTAAAAATTCGGACTTGTTTTCCTACATCGGAATGTAATCACAAGATAAATACTCTGGCAATACAGAATTACAAGATATAATAAACACGCAATTCTAAGAAAATAAAGTGAGAATTGTGAGATAAAAAATTTGAAATTACCTTTTTTATTTTTGGAAACAAAAACACAATTTACATTTTTCATATTTCATAATATATGAATATGATTTTAATATATGATTTTTTTAAACATAATTTTACCTGATTTCTATTAAATAGAAAACATCTAAATGTATTAAATATATATTTTACTTTTTTTGTTTGTTTTAACTAATGGTGTACATTTAAATGTATTATAGATGTTGTTGTATACAAATATATATTTTAATAATTTATTGACATTTTTATAATCAACTGATCATAAGCTAATTTAGAGATCATGAATGTAATATGTTTTATACAGCATGTGCATTCTAACAGGTTTATAACAAGTACTGTGTTACCAATTATATTGCATATCTTTGCTCATAGTTCTCTGTAGGCTATATGGACTTGTAGTTCACCCTTTTTTGACCTATCCATGTAATCTTACAGCTCTTGCCAGAGGCGCATATACAAGCAGCAGTAGTGTGTAAGTGTCTTCAGAACATTTTAACTGCACTAGAATGTCTGTGTGTAGAATGACCTACAGGTCTATACATTACCCATTCTTTCAGTATGGCTGCCTATTGACTTAAGATTTTAAAGGTTTTGCTTTAAGGCAGGTCAGTTTGTGTGTGCGCCATACATTATTTACTTTTGTAGTTCACTTCTCTTTGACTTAGTAAAGACCCTGTGACGAGTGATAGACTTTGAGAATCCAAAGAGCAGCGAAGAACAAACACAGCCCCGGATTGACATTCTTCCATACGCAGTCTCTTTCTGGGCTTCCTCTGGGCAACGCTACTGTGTATTGGAGTGTCAGTTGAGTATGTGGAGCCAGTGTCTGTTCATAGGAGTCTCTGTACATTGATGTTGCTGTGATGGTGCTCCTGTTTTGGATACCAGATTGACATGCATTTATACAATTCCAAATTCCACTTACTCCTCATCCTCAAAGTCCAGAGACTGTCTCCCAGTCAAAATAACAAATCATTGGTTTGATGCTGCTCTGGTTCAAAGCCACTTTGAAGGCAACTTTGTATTGCTTAATAGTTTTGTTTGTCCTGACTGTGAACACTGGATTGTTTATAAACATTTATACTATGGGCCGTTGAATGCTTGAATCTAATTGGCTGACGAACGTTCTGAGGTGTGCTATTATTTTCAGGGAAACGCACAGCAAACGTAGTTCCAGGCAGCTTTCTTGACCGCATTACAGTTCCGTATCACTTCGCCAAATTATTTCAGTAATTTAAAATGTCTTACAACAGAAATATAATCAAAACCGACAACGACACTGGCCAAACAAATAAATATAGTAAATGAAAGGATCAAATTGACTGCTCTTGTCCATGTTTTGCCACAAAATTACCTTTTATTATGTACGGAAAGCACATAGCCTAACGTTAGGCTACTCTCTCTCCCGCTCTCGGTCTCTCCCTCACAGATAACGTACACCTATAGTTTGCACACACCTTAACAACATAAGCGCTAATGTAATTAGCAGTACTCTGACGATTTTATCAGTAACATAGTTTAAGAACTTAAAAACTACATGACTTCTCATAAACGAGGTAGCCTAACAACAATGGCGCTGTTCATTAAGAAAATTAACTTAAAGTCTCATTGCTGCCGATCACTGACACATAACTCTCTCTGTCTCATAACTTAGTTATTAACTGTATTAACTGCATTAGTCTGCTATCAACGGCTGAAGTGTCTGTTACGGTTTAAAATTACGTTTTGTAATTAGCAAGGGAGGCGTTAGATGAGATGCGGAAGAAATAATCCTACTCACAATAGCGACTGAAGTTTAAAAACCAGACGAATGCCTTGAAATATATAATCTTATCTATGTCTTGAGGTGTGGCAACCATAGTATAAGCGGAATAATTGACTAATTGATTTTTTTTTTTAAATAATGCACACCTTGTGTGTGCAATATTTTCTAATAAATAAATGGCCGTCATCAATTATTCCTTACATATTTAGTAATGTGCAAACTTAAGTCACCATGTGTTCAAGTAAAACATGGTGGACATCAACATCCATGACAGCACAGGAGGTTAATTGTGGGTCTTAATTGGGACAGGCTGAGATATTAACCCAAGACAGCCCTGCTAAGAAAAAAAATAGAAGCCAAATAGAAACATCACAGAAATTCCAATGTTTTCCATTAAAATACCATTATAAACCATTAGCTTTTTCCAGTAAAACATTACAAAATTCATTTTTGATGAGTGTGTTTTGGGCATTTTTCCAATATGATTTAACATCCCACCAATAGAATCCATCACATACCAGTAGACACCATTATAGTTTCCATTAAAACCATTACATTTTCTATTGTATTTTGGGCAGGATTCTATAGTTTTTTTTCAGCAGGGAGAACTAAGTGTCAGTGTAAGTCTAATGTCAGATAATATTACGTGTCAAGTGCTTAAATAATGTTAATATTTACCCAGACTGTCCCGTTCTCTCTCTTCACAGAAGTTCAGTCTTTAATTATCCAAGAAAGGCCTCCACCTAGTGGAGTGAAAGGACGGTGACAATGAGAGTGCTTTTTCGTCGTTGAAACTAGGAAGTATATTTTAAATGTATGTATTCTAGAGCCTTTTTAAACAAAAACGAGGTATTGTTATTTATAAAGCTAATAGTGCAACATATAATATATGTACTTACGTTTTTGCAAAGTGTTGTCCTATATTGATCCTGTCAGAAAGCGTTTGGGCAACGCATGTTTGCGGGCGTCTTTTTGACGCCAATTAATTGTCATTCTGTTTATTTATTTTGCGTAGATTTATTTTTAAACTAAATTAATTTCAGGATAAAAAATATATCAGACAGCTGTTATATTTGGTTTAAAACATACTGAAACAGAGAACGACTTATTTGTGAGGCAAATGCATTTCCACAGTTTTATTGGTCATAGTCACAGCTAAAGCAATGCTCTTTAACCTCGATTCACGATTTCACACTTACATCTACTAGCACGATAACGTAATGCGTATTTGGCGTGTATGGTAATACGTTGTAGGCGTGCTGTCCTGGGGGAGGGCTCCTAGCCGGGAATGGCCCGAACCCAGTGAACCCGTGTGGTTAGAAATCTAGTGATATTGGTGGAGAAGGGTGGTGGAGGGATGCTGTAACCGTCAACTAGATGGAGGTAAGACAGCTGTATTTATGTCCAAGGGCTGATTACCTAGATTGTGTACCACCTGTGCTAATTAGCCTGAGTATCTGACGTGCTCCTCCCGAGCTTAGTTTATAAACTACGTTTCTAAACTTCATCTATTCTAACGATAAATCACGGCCTTTCACAACTTATTAGTGTTATCTGTTTTTATTTTATGTACTAGATTTCATTTTTCAGTAAAATCCATTTCAAGAAAAAATATTCTGCTTCAATAAATCATAACTTTTGCAGAAAGATGACATACAGTTAAAAAGACCGTAAAACAAATGTATTCAAGGACTACACATTTTATTTATCATGTAACGCTAGTCACAGCTGAAGGGTTGCTAGCAATGCATATTATTTAACTTACTGTTAACAATAAAACATAGCCTTTGTTAATACTAACACACAGAAATGTAATAAAATTACAAACATTATAGAGTATAACCAAACATATTTCCTTTTACCATTTATTCAGAAATTCCCCATTACATTTTTATACCAAAAAGCACATGTTAGATATGTCATAGGCTGAGAATTGGTGTAGCTTCTGAAAGCTTTGCTTTTAATCCATGGTTTCAAAGGATCAAAATTAGTTTAATGCCTTAGCAATTAATATGTAGGAGCAGAATGGAGATGGTATGGAGTGATTGGAGATGTCCTCTGCTGGGTGAGTGCGCTTCTTTCTTGTACACCTTTCATTCTTCTTGTTTTTGGCCTTCAAATATAATAGAAATACAAGATTGTTTAACTGGATAAAAACAACTCATTAATACTGTACATTTTCAAGCCTGAATATTCTTAATTTGACTCATGCATCAAAAGCAGCTTGTGATTGTCTAAAAAGACACTGAAGTAAAATTACAATCTTCACCTATTCTCAAAACTTGCAGTAAGACAATTTATATGTGTAGTGTAAGTTGTAGTCCTGGACTTTAAATATTGAATATACAAAACTAGAGTTTGAAATTACAGTTCATACACACCAAGACCAAGTCTACACTAAAACATCACAAGATTACTGACTTCCATGACCTTCAGGTTAACATCTTCTTCAGTTTGGAGAAAAATCCCCCTTCCTCTTTCTCTGGCTCTTCCTCTCTGCTCTGCCCTGACTCGGAGGTCTGTCCGGCCTGAGAACTACCTGAATAAAAACACATTTAGCAAAACAGCTGAAGGAAATGAAGTCTGAGGTAAGAGATTGCTTCCCTTTTATGTTGTCTTTGTGTGTATGACAGTGTGTGTTGAATTACCTTTGGCTGGTCTGGTTACTCCAGTAACAGTTCCTTCCACATCCATCTCATCCTCTGCATAACTTAAGAGAAGCATTTTCTGCCTGTTCGTCAGTTTCCTGTGGATGATCCAAGAGATTCATTAGACAAACACAAACTGGATGTCCATATATATATATATATATATATATATATATATATATGTGTGTGTGTGCCTCTTACTTAGGAGTTTTGATTTTGATATATACATAATGATCTCCATAACCGGAGCTATTCACTCGTGGGATGCCTTTTCCTGTCAGTCTGATCTTGTGGTCTGTCTGAATGCCTGGAGGAATCTGCAAGAAACACATTTCTTTTTAGTCATATTACACTGTGCCAAGGCACAATTAAATGAGCAATAAAAGCCCTTTTATTTTCTAACCGCAATGTCGATGGTGCTGTACAGGCCCTGTGCTCTGGCTGTTCCTCCTAGTATCGCCTGTGCGACTGAAATCATCACATCTGAGTGGATATCAGAGCCATCACGACGAAACACTGGACTCCTCTGGACCTGCAACGTGGGAAGTGATACACATGTAAGCTGGAATAACACAATATTGACAACTAGCTATTTAATAGGAATTGTTTAAGAGGAAAACACTAAATAAATGTAGAGAAAATAAACTCTTAGTATTCAATTTAGTAGTGTGTCAATTACAATCAAAATATAAAATCTAAATCAAATAATACTAATGATAAAACATAATAGCTATTAATAAAAGGCAGTGTGAAATTAGAAACTAACAATTTATTAAATAGGGATGAATTACAAGAATAACATTAAGCAAGTTATTAAAAGCAAGTTATTAAAAGGTACAGTACAAGTAAAACAACTAAAGAGAAAAACAAAAAGTAATATAAAATAAAATGTGTAAAAAACTGTGTTCATCAAAACCAGGTTATAAAAAATAAAAGAATAATAAAAGGCTGTGAAAAATGAGGAAATAATTAGCAACTAAAAATATAGTTTAATATTTTCTTTGTAAACTGTTTTTAAAGTAATAGTAAAATAACAGTAGAGTAAACAAGTATTATAAAATAAAAAAAATCACTGTACATTAAAATAGTGTAAAATCAAAGATAAAAAGCAGTGTACAATTAGAAAATAATGATGATCAAATTTAATAAACAGGAATAGATTATGAGAAATAAATATAAAAACACCACTGTAAACTAAAAATAAGAGTAAAATTAGAAAATAATATAATAAATTATGATGATAGCATTGGGTGCATTTACATGGAACACTGTAATCGGTTTAAAAGTCCAATCTGAATGAAAATGCAGAATATAAAACACCTCAATCAGAATAAAAATACCCAAACTAAATGAAATTGTAATCGGTTTGAGAGGGGTGGGATAAACCGAACTAAATAAAAATAAAAAATAAATTTCTACCATGTAAACACCGACTTTACAATAGAGACTGGGAAATATTCGAGGTAAGAAGTAAAAAATGTAAAGAGCTAGTTCACCCCAAAATGAACATTATTTCATTATTCACTCACGCTCATGTCGTTCTAAAGCCGTAAGACCTTCGTTCATCTTCGGAACACAAATTAAGATATTTTTGATGAAATCGGAGAGCTATCTGACCCTTCATAGACAGCAACGCAACTGTAACGTTCTCAGGTCCAGAAATGTAGTAAATACATCGATAAAAAAGTCCATGTAAATCAATGGCTCAACTTCAACTTTGCGACGCTATGAGAATCCTTTTTTTGCGCAAAGAAAACAAAAATAACAATTTACTCAACCATTCTTCTCTTTCGAGTTACATCTTCCGCCATTTTGGAGAGTACCCAAGAACGTATTTGACGTAATCAGCATTGTTTACGTTCAGGGGGAAAGCACGCGCATGAACAAAGGCTGCGTATTGAGCGTTGTTAACCCTTTAAATTATACAGTTATAAACACATTCGAATGGAGAACGCTTGCTGTGCAATGGTGACAGTATAGCTAAAAAAAAAACCCACTACAAAAAACCACTTGCGCTAAATTTGCATTTGTCCTTTGTTTTTATTTATTACAGATACAGATTTTCTAATAGGCTTGAGTTTGTAAGTGCTCACGCCATGAATAAAGTATGAAAACACGCTTGGACATGTTATTTGTGATATACCATAGCTAGCACAGCTCATTGCGATTACCGTGTTCATAATGCAATACTCCTTTTAGTTCAGCAACTCTTGGTAAGAAATCTTTTATTTGTTCTATTTAAGTACAGTAAATATTTTTAGTATCAGAATACAATTCATTTCAGAGCTGCACTACAGAGGGTTGAAGGCTACTGTTATTTTATCCCTCGATGCTTTAACATTAAGAAATGATGGCGACATGATAATATGTCTATATTGTGCGTATTATTTTATCTGATAGATATATCTGTGCAGCTTAGTAATTAGAACCTGCAAACGAGAAATCAATTTGGTTCTGTGTGTGGTACGATAGAAGACTGCCGTATCATTTCTATGAATGTGTATGTGTTCTAGTCACATGATGAGCGCTCGAAAGAACGTGAGGGATTCAAATATTAGTCAGTTTATTCTAAGCAAGCGCAAGCAGCTATTAAAAATATTAACGCAAAAAAAACACTGTGTTTTTTCCTCTGGTGATTTGTATTTGTTTTCATTCGGATTAGATAACGTCTCATGTAAACTGTCCACCGAATCTTTCAATCGGAATGACAAAGAAAAGTGTACATGTAAACGTGGCTATTGATTAAAACAACAGTTACTAAAATAAATAGTAAATATGAAAAAAAATCTATAAGACTAAATATAGCAATATTTGTGAAAAATGATCATACTATGGCCCCAAAAAGTATGTGTTCTTAAAAAAGAATGCAGGGGTTCTATCTGAAAAGCAACACTCACCCTGAATGTGATGTAAATGTATTTCTTCCCGACTGGCACCTTAACTGTCTGTCCGTCTTCTATACCTGTAACACAATGACACTGTAAAGCAGACAGTCAGTACCCCATACATTCGCCTCAGTTCACTATGAATACAGTCACACACCTGCAGGCACAGGTACCATGACGGTCTGTTTCTGTTTGGTTTGTCCAGTTCCTCGACACATGATGCAAGGAGTGATGATGATAGAGCCCCGCCCACTGCATCGCCTACATGCTGTGCGCATCGTAAATGGACCAGTGTTTATAGACTCCTGCATTAAAGAGTAAATTATGCAAAAAATGTAAAGACAATTAAATGTAGTTGCTAATACCATAGCTATAGTGTCCTCACCATGCCAGTTCCATTGCAGTAGTGACAATGTGACACTTTAGTTCCTGGCTCGTGACATTTTCCATCACAGCGTGGGCAGGCATCATCTATGTTGACCGTTATCTCCTTATTCACGCCTTTAGCAGCCTGCATGAACGTCAGCTCCATCACAAACTATGGAGAGAGAGAGAGAGGGTTCGGATTGTGGGAGTTTATTGAAGAACAAACACCAGTGTGGGATAGTTGTCGCTGTTTGTCTCACTTCAGGTGCCTGTTCAAATATGGAGTTGAGGTCACCGAAGCCACGCCCCCCAGCAAACTCTCCAAAGATCTTCCTGAATAGCTCTTCTGGGTCCACGGTGGCGCCGCCTCTCCAGTACTGCTGCCCTGCCCCACTCGCACCCGGACCGGCAGAACCGTACGTGTCATACTGCTTCCTTTTCAGCTCATCACTGAGGGTCTTTTCATACATAACGACATAAACACATCTTATTAAAACCCTTGTGAATTTAAATACAAAAATATTCAGCTCATATTTCACGAAAAAAAATTCCCTTGTGTGACCTTTTGGGTTGTTAATGTTGTTAATGCTAACAGCATACATTTTGGCACAGGTGTGTATTTTTATTGGAATTTTACCATTTCACTTCCATTTCCTTTAATAAATCTGTTTTGCACTTGGTACAAATTGTTCATTTCAGGACCTTAAAGGGGACATATAATGCTACATGCACTTTTACAAGTTGTTTGAACTGAAATACGTGTTGTCAGTGTGTGTACACAACCACCCTATAATGATAAAAATCCACCCAGTGTTTTTTTTTATCTACTCAAATCTTTACCCCTTTCTCAAATCGAGCCGTATGTCCATGTGACGTCACAAGGCCGGAGGCCCCTCCCACGATTGTTGATTGACAGTAGCGTTTCAGCACAGACTGCACTGGTGTCTTACCTCAGACCCGCCCTGAGCGAGCTGTCATCAAATTCTTAAACTTGTATAACTTTTTTTGGTTTCACTTTTTAAACTTTTTTACTTCAACAATAATCTGCCATGGGTCTTCTTTAAAATGAATGAATGATGCATTTATATAGCGCTCTATTGTGTATTGCCGTAAACCCAAAGCGCTTTACAATCATGTGGGGGGGGGGGTCTCTCCTCAACCACCACCAGTGTGCAGCATCCATTTGGATGATGCGATGGCTGCCACAGGACAACGGCGCCAGTGCACTCACCACACACCAGCTACAGGTGGAGAGAGAGTCATAGAGCCAATCGAGTGGATGGGGATTATTAGGAGGCCATGATTGACAAGGGCCAGTGGTGGAGATTTGGCCAGGACACCGGGGTTACACCGCCACTCTTTACGAGACGTGCCATGGGATTTTTAATGACCAGAGAGTCAGGACCTCAGTTTAACGTCTCACCCAAAAGACAGTGCTTTTTGACAGTATAGTGTCCCCGTCACTAAATTGGGGCATTTGGACCCACACAGACCACAGGGTAAGCACCCCCTGCCGGTCTCACTAACACCTCTTCAATCAGCAACCTAGTTATTCCCAGGAGGTCTTCCATCCAGGTACTGACCAGCCTCAACCCTGCTTAGCTTCAGAGGGCAACCAGTGCAGAGCTGCAGGGTGATATGGCTGTGGCCAAACTTAAGTCTGTGCTCCCAAGCTTCACATTTTTATGACATGGACATTTTTGTCCACTATGGACCTAAGTGTAACTTCTTTTAATTGACGCACAAGGGTTAAAATAAATAAATACAATTGATAATAATAATACAAGTATTTTATAAAAGCAAAAACATATTATTTATACACTACCAATAAAATGTTCATTAGAATTTTTTTATTGAGCAAAGATGCATTAAATTGATTAAAAGGATATTTAAAGACATAAAAAGCTTTCTGTTTTAAATAAATGCTGTCCTTTTGAACATTTTATTCATAAAATAAAAATAACGGTACATGGTTTCCACAAAAATATGTTTTTAATAATACTAACAACAATAAATGTTTAATCTTTTCATCACAGAAATACTGTACATTTTTTAATATTTTAAATAGAAAACAGTTTTTCATATTTTTTGGGAATTATATTTTGATCAAATAAATGCTATGATAAAAATATATATATTTCTTAAAAACATACAAACCCAAAACTTCTCAATGGTAGTACAATAAATATATTAAACATATAGATACTTATATGTATTGTATTACATTTAGCATAAAGCCAATTTCTTTTTCAAAGATTATTATTACTACAGTAAAATAATGTTAGCAATAAATATGAAACCAAAATTAAGAGCATGTCAAAATATTTTATAATTTAATATTTACATTTTGTTTTCAATGCTTTCACATTATAATAATGCTATTCCAAAGGAATGTGCTTAATAATGGTCATGCAAATTCTGTCATATAGAAACAAAATAATGGTACTAAAATAAGCTTTATTCGTCTTTATGCAAAAAGAAAAAAGGGTTAAAATAAAACCAAATTACACAGTAGAAATGTAATTCTAGACATTTAAAGGAAAATGGATGTTAATGTCCCTTACCTCATAGGCTTCTGCTAGCTTGGCAAACTTCTCTTTTGAGTCAGGGTCATCTGGGTTTGTGTCTGGATGGTATTTCTTGGCCAACTGAGTGAAAGTACTCCCAGTGTTAAACTCCCAGTAAACCATCTTTAAAAAAAAATATGAAGCTTATGTCACAAGGGTTGTCAGACCTGGTAGTAGGATTTCTTAATGTCTTTCTGAGAGGCTGTCCGAGGAACCCCCAAAACATCATAGAAGTCCTGCTGATGGCACCCAGAAGTAGTGTGGAAGAAATGAGAGCTGAAAACACTGTGGCTTCTCAACACTGAGAAATACAAACAAACAATCAAGATTAATGTAGGACAAATACTTCTTAAAATAATTGTATATGTAAAAATGTCAGTCAGTGGAGATTTCCAGCGATTCATTCTGCAGTTTACATCATTGCACCAAATAAAAACCCGGATGTTTTGAGCGTTGAGAGAATGAATGTTCATAAATAATTACGTTTTCATAACCTAAACAAAACATCAGCAAAACACTAAGAACACATTTTGTGTTAACTGGAACGCTAGTATGTGGCAGTGGTGGTCAGTAACGAAGTACAACTACTTCGTTACTGTACTTAAAATACATTTTCAAGTATCTGTACTTTACTGGAGTAGTTTTATTTTGAGTAACTTTTACTTTTACTTCACTACATTCCAAAGCATAAGATCGTACTTTTTACTTCACTACATTTCATAAAACATATCGATACTCCTTATAATACATCACGTGCTCCGAGACGCAGAAGCGGTGTCTGATTCATGAACAAACTGATTATTTTCAATGAACCTGTTCAATCGGTTCGCAAATCGCAACAAACGATTCATTCACTGATGCAATGATCCGATTGCAGCTGTTCTCGAGTCGAAAACTCACTGATTCAAATGATCCGTTTAGAGCGAGTCTTCTCCAGTGAACTGAACTCACAAGTAAAGGACCGGGAGATCTCGTGAGCGCGCGCTACTGATGCTGTGAAAAGTACGTTACTAATGTCGAATTCTAGGATTAATTATTGTAACTGAAAATAATATTTAGATCAAAACTGTCAGTTGTTTGTGAACTAAATCTGCTGTAAAGGGTGATCTATTTAAGCCCACTGAAATGCTTGAATGCAGACAGATCAACATCAGTGTCTCTAACGTTATGTTTTAGGTCAAAAAACAAAACATTAAAATAACACCGATTAAATAAAATAACTCATGCACGTTCATATTCCCGCTGCTGTAACGTTAGCAGTTTTATTAAATGCTATGCATTTAGACCTATGTGACGTCTGTTTTATATTGTTTATCAACAGTATACATTTTTATATTGTTTAGATCAACTAGCCGAGTAGACAGATATGAATGTTTATTCATAACCATACTGAAAATAAGTAAATATTGTTAGCTGATGCTATCTGTCTAGCTAACAAGCTTGCTGGTGCTAAGTTGAGAAAATGTTTAGATATTAAGTCCAAATATCTTTATTCATGCACCTAGATAGATTCCATCTGAGGGAAAAAGAAAGGATGTGATGTTCAGAACATAGTAACTACAGTAATTATCAGAGTGGGAATGGATACCCTCTGGGGGCATTTGGCCAGGGGTGTTTTTACACCACAGACAAGGTTTGAGAAGAAAAAAAAATCCTTATGAAAATATCATTAGATTTTCCTTAAAATGTTCTTCCTAATTTCAGGCCTAATTCTCATGTCATATATAACTGACGTTCTGCAAAACAACAAGTTCTAAAACACTTTTTTCTTACTGATGAAGATTAGATGGTGAAATCTGTTTTCTCTCAGGTACACGGCAGTGTAAGCTTCACAATGAACATTACTACATCACTCTCATCAACGTAGTCCATATCAACAAAATAAATATCTTGACTCTATATAGTGGTTATTTTGGGAAAAACCCAGGTATTTTGGGCAGTATGATTATAAAAATATGTGCTAATATAAAATGAAATAAAGTAGTCTATATAAAATTGCAAAATAAATCTGTCTATCAGTACTTTTTTACTTAAGTACATAAAAAATGGAGTACTTTTGTACTTTCACTCGAGTAAAATTGAAAAAGCAGTACTTTTACTTTTAATGGAGTAATATTTTATTATACGTATCTGTACTTTTACTCAAGTACTTGATCTGTGTACTTTGCCCACCACTGGTATGTGGTTCAGAATTCATTCAGGACTGGAGCCAGTCTTTATGATTGAATCATCCAGTCATTCACGTAATAATAAGTCGTTATTATGATGTCGCGTCACGTTATGTTCAAGTCACTTTGGTCGGAACAAGATGGCGATTTAACTTTTCTACATGAAATGCAATGATTTTTTTAAAACTCTAAATCTATAAAATGATGAATGAAGATGGTGCATCATTGCGCATTTTTCAGTTTTTATTTAATTTATGAAGATGATGTAAGCTGAATAATTATATATTCTATTATAATTATACAATAATATAATATTTTGTATGTGTAACTTACATCATTTTACTGTAGGCCTACATTACAAAAAAATAAAAATAACTTTATTAATTTCAGCAACTTTACTGACGCTGATATCTTTAGTCTTTGGCTGCGTCCATTGCACCCGAAACTTTTTTCATTGACACGCCCCCAACTCGGAAACTCGAGGCTTACAGAAAATGTTGAGTTTCCCACTCGTAATAATGACTTTGTGGTGGCGTTTATGTGCATTCAGCTCGTAAATACGATGTATCCGACATGACTTGAAGGCACCATTAGTCATTTTGTTCAAACCCACTGATTAATTTAGTCACAGTTGTACTTCTCGGAGGCGCGCAAACTTGCAGGGAGTTGTTTTGGAAATATTTTCTTTGGCGGTGCAAAAAAAATATATTGTACCTAAGTTAAAATGTAAGTAACTCAACATGAACCTATTATTTAGCTAATATCACACGTTTAGCTTCCGTGTAAATTCATGTGGGCCTACTCACCAAGTTTTTTCCCACATTTACGGTAACGTTAATGACAATAACTATATTATTACCATGGTACACTTTTATAAGGACACTTTACTATTGGCAATAATGTAAATCAGTTGCATCATCTCTTTCAAACTTTCTAATACCACTGACATATGAGGGCAAATACGTCCACAACAGAGTGATATGTTAGACCTGATGTACTAATGCAAAACAATAAGCTTGTTCTAATAACAGAGTTCATAGTAACTATTTGAATCACATAACCATCTCACCTGGTACCCTGTTCAATGTCACACCTCCTCTGTGCCTCCAGCAGCTTAAATGACCCTCCTTCACATAACTGCGAATCCAGCATATCCTTAGAGCTGCGGTATCTCCGTGTCTAGAGGTCTTTATAAGCGCACAGGTGCTGCGACGCGCAGGTAAACCGCTTGACAGCCAGCGTGCAGTACAGCGAGCACCGGGGGCTGCCATGTTTACATCGCTCTATGGCTTGCATTGCCCATGCGCGAGGAGTGTGTTTTTATTTACATCTGCTTTACGGCCTTTCACCACTAGATAGCGCAACTTGAACACAGTTTGGGAAATCATCGCAGACGACAAAAGTTTAACATGTTGTATGTATACAAAGTACACTATATTAACTCTATAAATCCTACTTTGTCATATTTTAATAGGCTACACGCAATTCTAAAGTGTCTAAAATATTAACATGATTGATAGTTGAACATTTCTTAAACAAGTTAAAGGCCGTGTAGTAGCTATAATTGTAAAAACTTAACTAGAGATACTTTTTGCTATGAAATCTTTATTAAAGTAAACGTAGGAAAAAACTTTTATATTTTACGTAATATTTCCAGATGAACACTGACTGAACTGTAAGCAACTTGATTATCCATCCATCCTTTTATTTTTAAATCACACAAACTAAGCATTGAAATATCAGTATACTAATACTAAGACTTATTATTGAAAGATATAGAGTGACAATTTACATTTATGTGCATTTTATATAATTAGTCTATACTATTATCTCACTGATTTAGATTACAAGCTATCAGAATTTAAAATTAATTTTGGCAATTTAAATCAGACTTTTCACAAACAAATTATAATAAAAAATCACATATCTTTGCTTAGTTTGGGCCTCTGAGTAAAAGCAAGGTGTTTTTTACTCCTGGAGTATGTGCTCCGTATTCTCCTATGTCATGCTATAGTCATAAAAGCTTGATGTATAAAATATGATACTCAAAAAAGCAAACTGTTTTAGGCTATGTGTAAAGGTTCAATAAAACATTGCATTAAAATATGACTATTTTTTCATATATTAGGCTTTACAGGGTCAAAATAAATAAATGTGAATACTACAGCACATGCAAAACCATTTTTATAGCCACATGGAGGATCTATGTAAACATTCACAATATGTCATGTACAATTTAAACTCAGAATATACTATAACCTGGGAATCTAAACTACTAATTTTCCCTTAGCAGAGATAGAGTCAAGACCAGAACCAAGACTAGACCCCTTGAGGCCCAGACCAAGACCTCAAGACCATCAATAACTGTCAAGATAGATCTTAACAGTAATGACTATATTTGTCTTTAAGTAATTCCACATTTCATTCCCACTGGACAGATTGAAAAACTGCTGCCATAAGGGGCACAGTCAGGAGTTAAACTAGTATTTTAACAGTCCTGAGGTTTCTTGAAGAGAGAAAATTATATTTTGACCAACATATACTGTTCTCATAAAATTCCACAATTTCCACAAGTCGTATAAGTGTGGTCTGACCCTGGCTCTCTTTAATACGGAGTGATGCCGGCCTGAGGCGACTGGGGTTTGGTTGGCGGCACTGAGACCCCCTGGTGATGATGTCAAAATGACTGTGGCTGATGTCATGATGAGACTGGTTGCTGGTTGGACGCAGATGCTTGTGTGTGTGGTGAGTTTAACCAGTGTCTCTCGTGCCAACTCCACCGGCATGAATAGGCCTGTTTCTGTGTGAGAAACGGATGTTTTATTTGAAATAGAGAAGACATAGAGAAGAAAAGCATCTCTGTTTGCACCTTTGGGAAACCCGAAAGAGATTTTTTTTGAAGTATGGAAACTCCACTGAGATAACTGTGTATGTTAAATGCATGTACACAATTTCTTTGAGTGGGCAGAGATTCAGATCCAGCCATAGTCTGTCTCATCCTTCTCTTTTGATATATAGTAAAAGTTAACAATCCCCACTCACCCACAGTATTACAAACATGGCTACCATCTGTGTTGAATTAAGAAAATCCCAGCGCTGTACGCCTTTCAACTGCTTTCAGTTGTTCCCCTTTGCTCTTTCACACATGTAGACACTCGTTCCTTCACTTACTGTTGTACACATGCGTGAAATACACATGGAAATGAATTGCTAATGTTGCTTAAGTAATAGCACACTCTTGTGAAAAGCAAGTGTGCTTAATTATATTCAATGTGCATTTGTGTTGTACTTCAAACCTTAAATGTAGTTTTTTAAAAGCTTTACTTGCAGTCAATGTCATATTAATTAAATAAAAGGCTTAAATAGAGCTCACTTCCATGACTCTTTAACACACTTAAGTACACTTTCATAAAGTTCACTGTAGTGATGTAAAATTTTATGAAGTACACTTGTTTTGACGTGTTGCTTATCACATAAAGTACTTCATTATAATTGTAACTGTATGGTGTTACTCAATATGACATTTAAAATGAATATACTTAAATTTACTAAATTACATCTTCATTATTAGAAATATGAAAATACAAATAAATGTAAATATATTGCATAAAAGCTTTCAAATAAAAACTATATTTAAATATATAATAGTTTAATGCTAGTCAGTACATTCAACAATACACATTGACCATATTTCCAAGACAACAGTAATTATGAAATTACATATAAATTTATACTCATGTCCTATGGGTCAAAAAGCAATCTAAAGTATAGCAAATAGGATTTAATATACATTCGATCTATACTACATTTTAATTTAATTGCTGTCAATATGCAGTTAAGTGTCCAGTTTACGCTTATGTTGTTTCCTTAGTAATGCTAAAGTAATCTTTTCCTTCCCTACAAGTAGTTTACACATTACTTATGCAAATGATAGTTGTGGTTTGAATGGGTTCTAGAGAGGATATAGATCGATGGCTATTTGGACTAGGCCCCTCCTGCAATGCAAATAGATGTTTTCTCCTGTTTCTTTGTCCAATTTACCTGAGCATTTAGAAAAGCAACAGCACAGTAAACTCCTCAACAAGCTGCACAATTTACAATATAATTCATGTTCGTAACACAAATAGTGTGAGATATGTTAAATACTTTGTGTTCTCATACTAGGGAATGACTATGTTAGCAACCGTGAAAAACAGTGAATGTCGTGAGGACAAATCTACAATGTGCCCAACCTCATTTAACAATGCCCTTCAGCTAAAATATGTGATTTATTTGTAGCAGAACATATTGACAGTTGGCTATGATCAGAAGCTGGTGTGGTAAAACTGTCACGAAGGAACTTTATTGCAGTAATTGCGTTTCTCTAACTAGCCTGCCAGGCAAGATGTGTGAACTGAGAGGAGCTCATTACCTTTAATTAAAATGAGCCCCAAAACTCATTAAAGACCAAGGCATGTTGTTCTTTCACAAGATTATGTGCTTGTTCCTTAAACATTGGGCTTTATTATATGTGCTTAAAGGTGAATCACTGTTTGCTGTGTGTATGTGTGTGAATTAATTAATTTCTAATATTCACTTGTATCCACTGTGTATATATTATGTGGGGGAGGTGGTTTACGCTTGACCCGTGGTAGATAGGTAGCATCTGGTGTTGCCTCAGAGTCTCATTATTCTGGCGAAGAACTGCCCACTTTGACAGGAAGCGACCTTTGAACTGACATTCAAGCGATCAACCACAATTTGTTTGGTTCTTATGCGCCATATACTACAGAATTTTGGACTAAAAAAGTGCACTAAAACTAAGCAGTCATATCAAAACTCCTGATTTTAGACGGCTCTTGACGTTTTTGTCTGTAATAAGCATTAAACTGTGAGAGAACAGTGCCTTGAGTGTCCTGAGAAGGAAATAGTCAGAAAACGGAAAAGAGAGAGGCGGTGTGGTCATGGAGAAATGTGGGAGATGCGATCCCAGAGAAGTCACAAATGATAGACAACACAGCAGGCAAACCTTAATCATAGAGTACAACACCAACCTCTCAACATCCATAAAATGGGATTTTCACAGGCCAAATAGCAACAGTCTTGCGGCATGTTTGTGTGTGTGTGAATCTGTTTCCCATTACTCCCATTTCCCCTCATTCCCAGTTCAAATACCCTTATTGGCTCTGATCACTGCCACATGCAGGTCGAGGGGCATTAAGATTACGGATCAAAGTTCAGAGGTCAGAGGGATGTTGCCTGTTTTTGAGAATTAACCGTAATTCAGCATTAGATTACAGAGCTATTACGTAGATTATGTCCTTTCCAACAGGCCCACACATCGCCTCTGCTTTAAAAACAGGGATTGAGTTACTGAGCATGTGTTTATGTCCTACAGGAACACATAAAGCTGTGCACCAACCTTAGTTAAGGTCACTTTATAATAACTTATTTGTGTTGGTGATGAACCCGAAGCCTGTGGGTTCAGTATGGTAGGGTTAGTCTTTAGAATGAGTAAAATAACCTGAAAAAAGTATTATGAGACTGAGCAAAGAGAGTTTCCTAATCTCTCAAGCGTCTCTTATTTGGCACATCGAATTTCATTCATGAGTTGAGTCAGGTGTGTTGTTAGGTAAGGCAGGCATCCAAAATGTGCAGAGTTAGGGTTTCTTCTGGACTGATTGGAGAACATATCTCTAAACAAAAAGATGAAGGGTCACATTATGGCTCAGGCATCAATAGTTGAGCTTCTTTGCATTCCTTGTCTCAGCTATCTACCTTACCATCTCGACATTGACAATAATGACATATTCCTGGATCAACATCCTTGGAATATTCCTAAAACCAAGGGTGTTTATTCCTGCTCTTGGAGATCTACCTTGATACAGAGTTTATGTTTTGAAATGAACCCCCTAGCCTTGATCATCTGAAAAGAGCAAGACCCAGCTATGAAACAATCACATTTTAGGGATATTAAAAGAGCTAGGGTTATGGTCATGGGCAATAAAGCCTTGTTGTCAATAGTGTATATACATATGAAGCACAGCTCACACTAAATTCACTTTTAAACCAAGCAGCGTTCTTTTGGTAAACTTAATGAATCCAACTTGAACCTTTTGCGAAATCTGCCTGGGGAAATGTTGGCCATGAAAGTTTGCCAACAATGGTAAATGTAACTGCGCAATTTATTTATTCGGATTCCAGGGGAACTTTAAGTCTATGACTGGGTTAGGGATTGTGTTACAGGAATGTTGTGTCTGGACTAATAGATGTTGATCAAGGAAGTAGGCAAGATTGTCCTGGCCTACCCTTTCCGTGGCACGTAAACTTACAAAAATTGTAAAATTGTTCTACACTTCCTTCTGAGAAATTCTATCTATAATAATGCTGATCTGATGCTGGTTTACTGTAGCTTGTAGCATCCATTCCATGCACAAGTTAATGAAGTTTATTAATTTAGTTAATTAATGGACCCTTCGCAAAGACCCGCCCCACCCCTTAGATACTGTTGCTATGTTCAACAATCCATAGCACTCTCAGGCAACACATCACGTTCTCCGCAGTGAAAAAATATATCGCGGAGCAAAGAGGAAACTGACAACATGCCGACATACAAGACAGAGAAGGTTACTTTTGGTATTAACCAAAGTCTCATCTTTCAAATGTTGTTATGTTTTTTAAGAAATCCATATAATAAATACCGTTTTGTGGCTTTTTCATGTGTTGTGACAGATCCCTGTAGTGCCTCGGTTCAAGCGGCACGTGAACTGATCATCTTTTCATATTGAGCACAAAATAAACATTAATGAACATCTGAAGGTATTTTGTTTAATGGTGGAAAGACATCAATACACACCATTTTTGTACACACCAATGTATGTACGCGGATACGTTGTTTACATTCATATCAAAGCGTAAACGGCGTATCCGCATACATACATTGCATATGTTGTTTACATATGTGATGCTTTCCAAAATGGTACTATAGGGTGACGCGAAGGAGAAGAATTGTTGAATAAAGTCGTCAATCAAACTGTCTGTGAAGTAGGGGTGGGAATCTTTAGTCACCTCACGATCCGATTCCGATTGTGGGAGTCACGATCCAATTCCAGAACAATTCTTGATCTACTTTTCCCCCCTTATTAATTCATTAGTTTACTGACTTGAGAATCTTAAAATCCTTACATTTACATATCCTTACATAAGTAATTAAGTACTTTTCAAAATAATTACAAATTAAAATACATTATTAAAACAGCTGTATGTTAAGAATTTTAAACTAATACAACTTCAAAACATACAAGCAAGTAGGAAATAATAAAGAGGAGCATATACATATATAGTGCTCAGCGTAAATGAGTACACCCCCTTTGAAAAGTAACATTTTAAACAATATCTCAATGAACACAAAAACATTTTCCAAAATGTTGACAAGACTAAGTTTTATACAACATCTGTTTAACTTATAACATGAAAGTAAGGTTAATAATATAACTTAGAGAACAAAATGTTCAGTTTTACTCAAATTAGGGTGATGCAAAAATGAGTACACCCCACTGAAAGTCTCTGGAGTAAAGCTAAATTTTAGTCTACAAATGTCTAATTTAACAAGAATTCAACTACAGGTGAGTCTAATTATTCATTACACAGGTTTTCATCAGACAGTTGACTATAAAAAGGTGTTACTTAAAGAAAACCCCTTCCCATTTCATGCTGTCAGCAATGGCACCACATGGAAGAGAAATGTCACAAGACCTGAGAAAGAAAATAATTTCTTTACACAAGAAAGGTGAAGAAGATCAGCAAAGCTTTACTTATCAGTCAGAATACTGTAGCAAAAGTGGTACAAACATTTAAAAAAGATGGAACTGCAACCATCTCACAGAGATGTCCAGGTCGTCCACGGAAGTTAACACCTCGTCAGGAGCGTCTTCTGATGAGAAGGGTTGAAGAAAATCGACATGCAAGTTCACTGCAGTTATCTAAAGAAGTAGAAAGCCAAACTGGGGTGACTATTTCCCATGACACAATACGGGCGTACACTGCAGAGGAATGGCATGCATGGGTGCCGTCCACGAAGAAGCCTCTCCTAAAGCCCAGGCACAAAAGCCCGCTTAGAGTTTGCCAGGGCCCATGCTGACAAAGATGAAGACTACTGGGACTCTATACTCTGGAGTGATGAGACCAAGATAAATGTTTTTGGAACTGATGGCTTCAAAACTGTATGGGCGTCATAAAGGTGAGGAATACAAAGAAAAATGCATGGTGCCTACAGTGAAACATGGTGGTGGCAGTGTCCTTATGTGGGGCTGCATGAGTGCTGCTGGTTTCGGGGAGCTGCATTTCATTGATGGCATCATGAATTCACAAATGTACTGCTCTATACTGAAAGAGAAGATGCTTCTGTAACGACTGACTGGTCAGAGGCGAGAGTAGATCCACTTGCAGCTTTATTGAAACAAAGAGGTGGTCAGACAGGCAAATATCAAACAGTGGTATCGAGGGCAACGTAGATAAGACAGATCCGTAAAAAGAGGCAGAGCAATGGGTCAGGGCAGGCAGCAGACAGAGAGGATAACCAGTAGGCAGGCGGGGTCAGTAAGGCAGGCAGCAAACGATCAGGAGAGAGAGTAAACGGCCAAGGTAGTACACAGGTAGACACACAAGGGAAACCGCTCGGAAATGTTAGCCAGGGGAAAACAAGACTTCGCAATGGGTGAGTGTATGTGTGCTGCTTATATGTGAGTGTGAGAATGAGGTGCAGGTGTGGGGAGGCAATCAAGACTAATGAGTGAATGGTGACAGCTGTGTAATTGGTGTAATGGTGGACGGGAATGTGTGTGTGCAGTGCATGATGGGAGATGTAGTCCACGGGTGATGTGCAGTAGTGGTGAGTGGCAACCAGATTCATGACAGCTACCATCACTCCGTGCCCTTGGTCGTTGTGCACTTTTCCAACATGACAATGATCCTAAACACACATCTAAAGCCACTGTTGGATTTCTGAAGAAGAACAGGGTGAAAGTGATTCAGTGGCTAAGTATGTATCCTGATCTGAACCCAATCGAACACCTATGGGGAATTCTGAAGAGACAAGTTGAGCATCACTCTTCATCCAGCATCCAATCTCTAAAAGAGGTCATTCTTGAAGAATGGAAAAAGATAGATCTGGCAAAATGTTGCCAACTTGTTCATTCCATGCCTAGAAGACTTGGTGCTGTCATTAAAAATCATGGAGGCCATACAAAGTACTAGATTTAGTAGTTTTTGTTGTGGGGTGTACTCATTTTTGCATCACCCTAATTTGAGTAAAACTGAAAAATGTGTAATCTAAGTTATATTATTAACCTTACTTTCATGTTATAAGTTAAACAGATGTTATATTAAACTTAGTCTTGTCAACATTTTGGAAATGTTTTTTGTGTTCATTGAGATATTGTTTAAAATTTTACTTTTCAAAGCGGGTGTACTCATTTACGCTGAGCACTGTATTACAAACAACAAACAAAGAGTGCTTTCAGAATTTGAAATTGAAAGCAGCCTTCTGTTAGTGAGGTTCATATTTTAAATATACAAGTCCACTGCATTCCAAACCACATAAATGATGACTTCATAGAGCATTTGTAAGGAAAATACAGACAGGCCGCACACTTCAAGTGTAACATCAAACAAAGCGCGTCTCTCACAGTGCATTCTGTGCAATGAAGCCCGTGAATGTCCTTGTAATTCACTTCAACCTTTCCGAACTTTATGAAATATTATTTTATGGAATGTTCGAGTGGTGTATGTGTGTGAGGAATTGGAAGCAAGCAGAACACGGGTGTTTCTAAAGCAAACTCAGCGTCATCGCACATCTGGTTAAAAACTAAGCTTAGAATCGATTCTGAAATTCTCAGAATCTAACCAGAATCGTTGGAGAGAGAATCGCGATGCATCGATTTTCTACTGTCAAGGGTCTATTGATGGCACCACCATCAGTTCACACTGCACGATTTTAGCCCTGATATTCACTCGTCAACAGTTTTGTGGAAATTGCCGTCAATTGCCTGAAATCAGAGGACAATCTCGTAGTTTGTGTTATCAAAGACGTGATCTCCATCTGAGTTATCTTGTTCAACAACACCTGTCTCTCGTGTGATCTAACGTTATTTCCTGTGTCAATTTTCACATGTTTGGTTGTGAGACATTGTTTGTAGACAAGGCAGAGTTGTCTGTGATTTTTCCTATTGAGAAGTTATGTAATGTGTGACCCCCTGTCACCGATCCATCATGTATTGTGCAGAATCTCAACTAGACGCTACCCCAGACAGTCATGGAGTGTGATAAGAGCAGCGATCCAATGACTTTGAAAATCGTGCAGTATGAACCCAGCATAAACCAGTATCCAAAAGGCAAAGTATGCTGGAGACCAGCCATACTAATGTTTAGGGAAAACAGTTTGACTGTATTTATTATTTAGGCTGTGAGTCCTGATGTACAGCCATCATTTAATAGGTCTCAAGGTGAACCTTGGGTTTTGTTTTGATGTACTGTAACTTAGTGAATTGTAATTCCTGTGAGAGGGAACAAGAAGGAACAAGAAGGAAAGATAGATCCTACGGGGTGGAGTGTTTTGGACCTAGTTCATTACCAATATTCAGCCCAGATTTTTTCCCCATAAGTTTGGAAGCAAACCTACAGCAGATGGATAGACTGTTCAAATAGTCTGTATTGGGGACAGATTTATTAGACCTGTATCAAGTGAGGGTTTTGGTGCAGGCCCAATGGTTTCTCGATAATAGCAGTTTTAATCAAAGGGACATTTTTTAAGCTATGTGCACAGCAATTACAGGGATTGAATGAAAGCGAGAAAGACTCGATTTGTTATGCAGAGGAAAAATAAGACAACAGTAGGAGGCAAACATGGAAAATTCTACCAGCAACCAATGATCAGACTCAAAGAGCAGCTTTCGGAAATGTTCTCATTACACATTTTGACTCATTGCTCAATTTGCGTCTTGCTTGTCTAAAGTAAATTTCATCTAACGATTATAAACTTGTTCTAGAGGACTACAAACAAAACACAATTAAACTGGTCATCGTTTTTCCAGTTCTTTCCTTTGTGACTCCATTTAGGTTAAATTTATCTCTGTGTGTTCTTATTATAGGTCAGGCAAGGGATTTTTATACTACAATGGGCATTTGGAAAACAGTTCCTTCGTTCTCTTTAAACATATAATTTGAAGAAAAATTAGAAGAAAATGCCACAAGACAGAATCAAAGCCAGGGCCATAATTAGTCCAAGCGTAAAACTAGTTTTGCCTCGACTTGACTGGTTAGTTTCTTGTTCGAAGTGACAGATCCCTAAATCACGGAAAGCTCATGTGAACCTTGTCTCTTTCTCATCTTTCATGGCTGCCCTCTCGTCTAGAGCCTCCAAAACATAAACAGTATATTTGGTGACGGTGTGTGGGGTTTGTCAGATTTATGGGCATTACACTTTGAGGAGAGGAGGAAAAATTTGCAGCGGGTGAGATTGGTACACCCTGGAACATCTTAAGAAAATGTAGGAGGGACTTCAGTTGGTACTTCAATTAGACAACTGAGAAGTTCAACAATGATATTTTGAGCAATAAAGTTATCCTCTGGTTTTATTTATCACTGAGTGAGGAGATCGCCAATAATGGCACATTCAAAGCAAGATTTTGTAGTAATTCTTTGTTTTTGATGAAGCAACAGAAGGTAAGAAAATACGTTTCAGAAATGTTCTTCTCAGCCAAGGCTGGCCTTGACCTTCGATCCCACAATGTAGGGGAAACCATGCAGTGTGGCGTTCCCAATGCAGCTTCTTGGTGGCTGGGTGATCGCAGAGGTCATGCTCCCTGTGGGAACAAGGCCGCCTAGTTCCTCTTTACACCAGAGATGACTTGTAAAACATGGCCACTGGAGAGAGATAGGGCACTTTGACCTGACATGAAATTGTAGATACTTAGACCAAGGCAAATTTATAGTTTAGTACTTCCAAAGTACTCTCTACTTTAAACCCATCCAGTTTTACGCCTGATTTCAGGAGCATTGTGTAGTTAATTTATCTGTA
Source organism: Gymnocypris eckloni scoliostomus (assembly GCA_027564155.1). Lineage (NCBI taxonomy): Eukaryota > Metazoa > Chordata > Actinopteri > Cypriniformes > Cyprinidae > Gymnocypris > Gymnocypris eckloni. Next base: position 6,103,419 of record CM050427.1, read on the forward strand.
CATAGATCTGAGATCCATGATTTTTGTCAAGGCATCATTCTAATTAAAACAAACCAGGTAAGTGAACATGTGAAAGATTTTGAACACTTTATATAGCCAACTGAGCTTGGCTTGATTTCTAATGAGTGTAATGTTAGCATGTTGCTAAGCTAACAATGTGAAACTTCATTAAGTATAAAAAGACACCACAATTTTAGGGAATTTTCGATTCTGATCTTTTATTTATGCATTCTACTGTCTACTAGCCTATTTATTAAAAAGACTTCTCTTGACTCCACCATCTTGATTGTTTTGTTTTGATTAATTAGGCATGTTGCAGTCAGTGTTGGGAAGGTTACTTTGGAAATGTAATCGGTTACAGATTACAAGTTACCCTATTTAAAATGTAACAAGTAGTGCAACTATTTCAGTTATTTTATTAATGTAACAGTTTACATTTGATTACTTTTTGATCAGTTTTCTAATTTTCTAAGTAATGTTTGTCCGTTAATCTTTTAATTAAACTGTAAACATTTTCAAACATTTAAACACGGCAGAGTTAATCTTACAGTAGGACTTAACACTCATTAATGTCAGACTTTCAAAATCAGACCTTCATCACTTCAATTAAGATTGTATTTAATTTGTTTGTGTGTGTGAAAATATTTAGATGTAACCCCTTTAACTGTTGACATTTTCATAAGTAACACATTTTTACTACACATTTTTTTCTCCGTTACTGTAATGGGTTACAATTACATTTATTTTGTAATAGAATTAAGTAATGGCGTTACATCTAAGTTACTCCCCAATACTGGTTGCAGTGCATTTTGGGATTGCATTTTCTGCAAAAGTATACATGTGACAATGCTTTAGATATTGGCTAAAATAATGTATTTTAATTTATGCTTCTTAACTTCTGGAACAGACTTCTTGTCGGGAGAATGAATAATAGAACACTGTCAATGCAAGCAGCCTGCTGAGTTTTGGAGGTTATTATATGTTCTTAAAAAACAAAGTTTTTGCTATTTCAGTCTTATTAATGCATATTTGTGCATGAATGTGTGTGTGTTCTGCATCTAAGCCCTGTACACGATCAGCTGAGAGGCCTAACAGACCTTTAATGCAGCTGTTAAAATTCACAACTCCCACAATGCAAACATCATGGTCCAAACCTCTCACTCTTGCTGACCATTATTCCCTGAGCGGTTCTTTTGAAATTCATCACAGAAAAAAAGCGGAAATCCAAGAGTCTGCTGGTAATTGCTACGATTGATGATGGTTCATTTTTACGACAACATAATTTAAACAGCATTCCTTTTCAGAGTTACTGTTAATTATTGGTGCTCTACAGCTAAGCCACATAAACCTGTCCTGCTCAGTTCAGTCAAATAACTCTCATAAATCTTTTTTTTTCAAAGCATTGGAAGGTAAATTTGGACCTTTGTCCCAATAAAACATCTTGAATCTGCATTTCTACTTATGGCCCATTACTCCACCTTGGCTCTGATCAGATATACTGGGGTAAATGACCTCGTCCACACAGATGGAAATAGTGAGCTCAGAGCACCGCAATTTAGCTATGAGAAAAATGAGGCTAGACTGTGTGTGTGTGCGTTTGTCTATTTATGTGTGTCCTTATGAATAATGAGCGATCAAGTTGCTTTGCAGTGTGTGTGTACGAGAATGATCCTATGCAGATCTTGGTGAACCTTTCAAAAGTTTAGTTTCACATTGGCATGTGAGGCAGACTGGGACTCTAAACGTGTTTTTCAGTGCAAAAACCTGCATCATGTTCGCTAAGCACTGGCAGTGCAGTTTAATCATGTCACTAAATGGTGGTAAAATGACATTTCTATTTATATTAAGAGATGGGAATATCTGCATTTCATTTGTTATTAGCACTAAATTAATGGTAGCTATTTTTAGCATTAACCAATTTTCATAACTTGTTTAGTCTTGGGATTCAGAAACATTTTGTCAACCGTACCCCTTTGAACCAAGATAGTTACACCCTGACATATTTCACTAATACGTTCAATGAAAATTTAACAACACACTTGCATGTTCATAGTTATCTGATGTCAGCTAATGGTACTGTACAGGTATAATGTACAGGTAAACAAACAAAACAAACAAATGCTCATATTACTTAAAGGGATAGTTCACTAAAAAATGAAAATTCTGTCATTAATTACTCACCCTCATGTTGTCACAAACCCACAAGACCTTTGTTCATCTTCAGAACACAAATTAAGATATATTTGATGAATTCCGTGAGCTTTCTCACCCTCCCATAAACAGCAAGGATCCTAACACGATCAAGGCTCAGAAACGTAGCAAGGAGATCATTAAAATAATCCATGTGACATCAGGATTTCAACTGTAATTTTACGAAGCTACGAGAATGCTTTTTGTGCACAAAGAAAACAAAAAGAACGACTTTATTTATCAATTCATCACCCTATAGTGCCATTTTGGAGAGTATCACAAAAACAACGTATGGATGTGCCATTTACGTTGTTTACGCTTTGATCTGAACATAAACAACATATCCCTGTACATACGATGCTTACGTAGGTGATACTCCCGCTACAGGGTGATGCAGAGGAGACAAATTGTTGAATAAAATATATATATATTTTTTTTTATTAAATAAAAAATATATAATTTACAATTCAAATAAATATTTTATATAAATGTTAAAAGGAAGGTTGATTTTGGTAACACTTCGTTAGTCCACTTTAGACATTCTACTAACAGTAGTAACTTAAAGTAACATTTCAACTACATGTCAACTAGCAGTCATTGGAGTATTAGTAGACTGTCTGCTTAATATCTACTAACACTTTATTTTGATGGGTCCACACCATACAACATACTGACTATGAGAAACTTTATGAGACTATGAGAAAGTAAATGTCAATGTATTCTACTAACCCTAAATCTACCCTAGCAGTCTACTCTGAGATTTAGTAGACATGTAGTTGCAAACTAATTATATTAGTTGACATGTTGACAAGTTACTTATAGTTAGTAGAATTTCTAAAGTGGACTATCACAATAAAGTGTAACCTTTCTTTTAATGATTTATTTTTTTAATTAACTTTATGCAGGTTATAGTTTGGGAACACTGATTTAGTGAATAGAGCATATATGCCTTTTAAATAAAATTCTCTTTACCACCTACTTTTTGTTAATTAGCGTTAATTGAGCCAGACAAATTGTGCTGAATTTGTGAATTAAACACAAGCTATTATGTACATAATTTCTATAGAAAGGAGGTATTTCACTTAAATTATTTTAGTGACAACTGCAGGTGCTTAGGGAATAAGATGCATACTTGTGCAGAATGTGCACAACTTCATGAATTCATAGTTTCTTTCTGTTATTTCACTTTGTGTTTCACATCTTTGCCTTACATTGTTAATGAGCTGGACCTCTACATTGCATTTACAGCTAGCCATTTTCACGACAGCTAAAGATGTGAGATCATAGAAGAAAGTGTTGAAGGAAATGAGGACAAAGAGTCACAGGGGTTCATTGTTCAGTTCTGTTGAAACAGCTGTGCTGTTAGTTTCGAAGAGTCCAGTTTTACAGCGACCTACGATTTTCAGTCATCTTATTGGAAAGGTTTATACAAACAGACTGCATACGCATGTTTACATAATCGCATACACGTTTATATGCACACTCAATGCCAGATCTTGCAATACGCAGTTCAACTGGAACGGCGAGGTGAATGTTTTCTGTTGTTTTGGGAGGCAATCCAGGTACTGGCTTATTTTGGACCTTGAAATGAAGTGTGCAAGGATGTGCAAGGATTCATTTCGAAAAAGCAGGAGAGAAACAAGCACATAGAAAGACATGCTTTTGAGGAGAGGTGAAGGAATGCAACCTCTTTAAGCTGATGAATGTTTTAATACGAGATATAAATGGTGCCACAGAGTATCTGGCATTCGGATTCAGCTCAGATTAATCTACATTAAATCAAATCTCTCACTATAATTCAGAAACATAGTATATAGTGGTGCAAGGCACCTTGCATGAAATAAAACATGTTTCAATGTTACGACAAATGCAGATAAATTAGGTTTATGAAAGATCACTTCACAAGTGTTTAGATGTAACTGTAAGGAAGGCTGAGGTTGCCTTTTATTCCAGTCAATAATTTTCAGGATAGGTTTGGTTTTAAAAGTCAGTTTCTGTGTAATAATTTGTTACATTTATGTAGAGCTTTTCTAGGCACTCAAAGTGCTTTACATAGTAAGGGGGGAATCTCCTCAACCACCACCAGTGTGCAGCTTTCACTTGGATGATGCGACAGCAGCCATATTGCATCAGAACGCCCCCCACACACCAGCTTACTGATGGAGAGGTGACAGAGAGATGAAGCCAATATGTTCAGAGGCCAGTGAGCGAATTTGGCCAGGATGCCGGGGTTACACCCCTACTATTTTTCAAAGGACATCATGGGATTTTTAATGACAACAGAGAGTCATGATCTCGGTTTAACGTCTCATCACAGGGTGAGCACCCCCTGCTGGTCCCACTAACACCTCTTCCAGCAGCAACCTAGTTATTCCCAGGAGGTCAAACTCGTGGCTGCAAATAAGCTGTTACAAACTATAGTTGCATGATTTTACTAGTTTTTTTTCTTTTGTCAAAAGCTTTCGTCACCTTCCACTCTAAAGATACTACAGCTGACATATACAAAATATGTGAGCGTTTTCCCATTAAATATGTAGTAGACACCCTTTAGACATTATTGTTAAAGGATTATCTTACACATAATTGTGTATTTTGTTGAGTTAGGTGTGCAATTTTGCCAATAACCATATTTTTATACAAGTAATTAGACCCTTGAAGAAAGATATATATCACTCGGCCTGTGACATTAAATATGGGGCGTGACACTTGCCTGAAAAACATCAGTTTCCACCTCTTTATGTTTAAGCTTCTGTCTTTTAAAGCCATAATGTGCATAATTCTGTCATTGTTGTCAGATGTTTTGAACCTGGGCAAACCCAGGTTAGCTTTTCCCAGAGCGAAATGAGGACTCGAGTTAAATGCAGCATTATAGACATGTCAGCAAATTTACAGAAGACTTTGTTTGTGAACACACAGTTGTTCTTCCTCTTCTCAAAGCTGTAAAAAGACAGTATGGGACCGGTCCTAGATATTGACATATGTCATCATTGCTTTTATGGTGCTTTTTTTCAAACATTTCTTTATTTGCTGTCACTTTATGCCTTTGTGCATTCAGAGTTTTATTGGCTGAGTTTTTGCCAGTGTAATTTAGAATGTGTTTGCTGACTGTAATGTGTTGGGAGTCAAACATCTTTATCTCGTTGGTGTGCTTGTTTGTGTGTGTGTGTGTGTGTGTGTGTGTGTGTGTGTGTGTTAACAGATTTACTATATGTTTGTTTTAAAGAAGAAAAAAAAACAGTGTAGGCAAAGAACAGCAGTTCCTTTAAAAAATGTGCTGTGCAACATCAATATAAGAGTTGGCAAATCATAAAGTTTTGTACTATTTGATAGTGCGATATTTGATATCTATCAGTACTATATTTCACTATTTCGTAGTGCTTCATCTATAGCCAGTTTTTAAAATTCAGTCAAATACTTTTGGATCTGTTACTGTAAATAAATAAAATTATAGTTTAGATTTAGTTATCAGTCTTCACAACTGAATACCCTTAAACAACCTTAAATCTGATGTTATTTTGTCTCTTTTGTTCCTGTATGAGTATTTTGTGTAGTCTATAGTAAGTATATTACCTGTTCTTGTTTTCACTTTCCAGTCAAACAGTTTTGGAGCTTTTACTGCAAATAAATTATATTATAGTTCAAATTAAGTTATTACATAATTTGCTTGCATTTTTTCTTTTACTTTTAATACGTTTACTTTTAATTTTCCTTTTAGGTTGCACTGTGAAACATCAGTAAAACACTAAAATAATGTAAAATACTGTCACATACTCTATTCTTTTACTATAGACTATTTGGTAGCTGTCACGAATCCGGTCTATGAGCTTCCGTCCACTCACCACCAGAGGTCACCTGCTCACCACATGGACTCTTGCACCACACAGACTGTTAAATGTCACTCCGGACTACAGTTCCCATCATCCATTGCACTGATTGCACATACACAGCTGAATAGCTATTACACACACTACATAAGATGCACTCAGATCCTGGTCAGTACAGAGTATTGTAAGAACATATCACTATCCTGGGTGATAGCTACCTAACGGAGCCTGTCTTCGTAGTCGCAGTCGCAGTCACATTCGTAGTCGCAGTCGTAGTCCAGGGATCGCAAAATTTCAAAATCACTGGTAGTCCTTCGGGCAGGTACTCTTCAGGTTTTGGTAGCCCCCCAAAAAATGTAACTAGCCCCCCAAAAAACAAAGACCATAAATGTCAATCAAAAGCATTTTCAATACACAAATATCAACGAATATATAGGAAAGAGTTTTATTTTACTATTTACAGGTTATCTGCATTATAAAATAAAACTATTTAAGGCCATTTGAAAAAATTATAATGAATAATTATTAAGTACAGTTTGCTGACAGTCACCTTGTCAACACCGCAATATAGTGACATAACAAGACCAAACAAGATTGCTGCTATTATATTCAATCTACACCACAAACGTATGATCTAGTTTTGTTACAGTGTATTTCGCCACTTGCTCGCAATGTTATGTGACCAGAAGAAAAATAGCTTGCAGCTATTCTAGGAGAGAGCGTGACCCAATAATATCAGTTAGTGTACCATATCAGTCGTCACTACCTTAAGCTTTCTAAAAAAACGGCAGTGTTCCCAATATGATCCGCTTTGTTTCTTCTCATCCTTATCATATCTTTCATCAGCTGTGTGTTTATGTGATTACCCCAGTGATAGGGACAGGAAAGAAAAGGTTTATGGTGTATGCAAGAGTGGAGTGCCAGCTGCTGAAAATCTACAATGGTGAGAACACAGTTCTGATGGATCTCTGGGCAGCGGGAACACCCCCCTGTCTCCTCTTCTTGCCAGTTACATCTGTATTGCAAGACTCAACAGTAACAAACTTTGACCTGCTTCTCAACTTGTGTTCCTGTGTGGCTCAGTGGTAGAGCATTGCGTCAGAAGCGCAAAAGGTTGTGGGTTCGATTCCCAGGGAACACACATACTAATGAAAATGTATAACCTGAATGCAATTGTAAGTCGCTTTGGATAAAAGCGTCTGCTAAATGCATAAATGTAAATGTAAACTTCTTTTGGTGTAGCATCAGTCTACTTTCATTGGGACAGCGTGATTTTCCAGTCTTTGTTTATTGAGGTTTGGAAGTGGGACCCTTAAGCAATAGCAAGAGTCCAGAAGTTCATTCCAATCCAGAAATCTCATGGACATTCTCCTTAGGTTGCTATAAAAGGCTGGAAAACACTGCACGGCTATTAAAATCAGATTTTAAAACAATAGGTATCATACAGTTGTTAACCTGAATGGTTACAGGGGAAAAAAATGGGAATTGCCCACTTAATAACTGAGGATCACACACTACCAGGTTTTCAAGTCATTCTGAATACAACAAACGTGCATCATCCTCATGTTGATTAAACGCTCTGAAGCTCAAAAATGTGTGCCCATCATACACTATACGACATTCTATAAATATCAACTCCGGCTGCCCAAAATCTGCAGACTGGCTCTGACATTCAGCAGCTAGTGCTGACCCATCCCGATGGAAAATCTTGGCCAAAGTTGTGTAGTTTATTCCAGCATTAAAGTGATAGTTTACCAAAAAATGAAAATGACGCCGTTATTTACTCACCCTCAAACCATCCTAGGTGTATATGACTTTCTTCTTTCAGACGAATACATTCAGGGTTATATAAAAAAATGACCTGACTCTTCCAAGCTTTACACTGGCAGTGAATGTATTTTTTTGGTAAGATTTTGAAGCCCAAAAAAGTGTATCCATTCATCATAAAAAGTGCTCCACACAGCTCTGGGAGGTTAATAAGGCTTCCTGAAGGCAAATTGATGCATTTTTGTAAGAAAAATATCCACATTTAAATCATTATATACTGTAGCCTAATCTGTAGTTTCCGTTATCTGTATGCATGTTCATGAGAGAGTGGCGCTCCAGTGGATGAAGAAAATCAGGAAGTGCAGAGGAGAAAGCAAAAAAAACACTGGTCACAATTTAGAAGAACAAAACACAGATTTGTGAATAAAAATGTTGGAGGATTTCGGTATAATCCAAAAGGAGACTGGTTTTCTTCGATAAACAAAGGAAACTTTGCTTCCTGTGCACCTGTAAACAAAATATGGTTCTCACAAAACTAGTATATTCTCACCAGAACTTTCACTACGTCCTACATCATACGCTAGAACACCACTCTCTAGTGTGTATGACAGTTAGTGGAAGCTAGAGATCACGGCTTATAAAGTTTTGAATATGGATATGTTTTTACACAAATGCATCAGTTCACTTCAGAAGACCTTTAGTAATCCACCGGAGCTGTGAGGAACACTTTTTATGATGGATTTATGCACTTTATTGGACTTCTATTCGACAATTGAATATCAACACCCATTCACTGCTGTTGTAAACCTTGGAAAAATGTTTTATATAACTCTGATTATATTCGTCTGAAAGAGGAAAGTCATATACACCTAGGATGGCTTGACGATGAGTAAATCATGGGGTAATTTAAATTTTTTGGTGAGCAGTCCCTTTAAATCAAGTGTGTTTTGTCATATTTCAGATAGGATAGGTAATGAGTTCTGTAATTTAGATGTCCATTTTATGTAGTAGGTCCATTTTGTGGCCATCATCAACATCCCATTTCTACCCTGCTTACAAGACGGCCATAGCGTTGTTTTGGGATACTGGTGTTCCCACCGTTTTTTTTCTAACTTTTTTAACCATAACGACTTCCTTGGTCAACTAGTATCCAGAAAGTACAAGCTGGTTGACATAAATGTATAGGCTTGTTAGTACTGGTTTTGTTTTGGTCTGCCTGGTGGAACCCACAAATCCTGGTGAACCAGGCATGGTGAAGCTTGCAGAATAAATTATTGTTGGAGAAGTAAGTTAGGGTCACCAGCGCTTCCATATCAAATATGCAAATCCACTACATGTGCACTACATATACTGGTCTTTTCAACAAGGATGTTGTACAAATGAACTCTCAAACACCAGCTCTGTAGTCTGGACTGTGTTAATCAACAAGAACAAAACTGTTGGAAAGGTAGGACCGTTTGGGACTTCTCCAATTATATATAATTTCCTTCCATCCTAATTCTCATCTTCCTTTGACAGAGTTACTCGTTCCACTCTATTGGGCCGTGGGAAGATCCCCTAACCACCATCCCACCCCCACCCTAAAAAAAGAACAAACTCAAAACAAATAGAGTAAGTCTTTGGATGAAAGTTTATCGATGGAGATATATTTAACCGCACATGGTCAAAGGAAACATCACCCCAACTTCCTCTTGCTCTTTCCCTCCCTGCATCTCTCACTCTCCCTTTTCCCATACTAGAGAATCTAGCACACTATTACTACATTTAAACTATGACAAATTAGAACTTAAGTTATAGCAAACCCAAAAATTAAATTCTGTCATCTACTCAAGTGACAGCACCACCTAGTGCTCATGAAATCGGAAAAATTTCGGAGTAGTTTGGAGTTGAGGTCTTATCGGATCCTAAAATCCGTATCCGACCCGAATCAACCCGAATGACTTCTTACCTGAATCCGATGTGCATAAATATATATATTTTTAAATGATAAACCCGACCCGAGACAGACCCGTTGAAATTATACCCGAGTCCGACCTGACTGCATACATTTTTTAACCCGACTGGACCCGAACGTAAACGGAATTGATGTGTACATAGCTTGCAACATCGGTCCGTAAAAATCCTGGGGTCCTGCTGACTGATTTGGCCACTGCTCCATTACTTTCATTCAGTTTATTTACTTATTAGCCTATTACTTTATATTTATGCCTGCCTGATGGATACATGCTATTTCTGAGTTTGGCTTTCAATTGTAACCAGTGAATTTGAAATATAACGTGATAGTTTTATAAAAAATGTAATCGATAGGTTAATAAATCATGGATTTGCTAGTTTTGTCTGCAATGTTATTTACCTCATCTCTGGTGAATGGCTTCTGCATAAAAAAAAGAAAAGCATTGCTTTGACATGCAGCGTAATGAAGTGAGTGGATTTCCTGATGGATCTCATCTCATATCTTGAGGATTTTTGAGGTTACAAAAACACCTTTTTACATGTGTTTCTCAAAAATGAACTTAACATGAATGCACCAGTAGGCTACGCATCCAGGAAAGTTAAAATAATTTGGGTATAATCAGGTCCATTTGGAAGAAGCACATTCATTTTAATTACCTGAGACCTGCTCGGGTCTCGGGTTTTCAGATCCAAGTGGACCCGTGAAGACCTCTAGTTTGGAGTAAAAATAATGAGAAAATATGGGGGGATAACAAGCTGAATAATAACACAGTCTAGATTGGCCATGTTGCGCATGTAGCATTTTGAATTTCAACAAAAAAAATCTGTTTTGTGGTCAAGTGGCATTCTTGCTTGCGTCATTAATGGACCAGTAGAGTTTGGCCAGATAAAACAATTTTTTTGTTTGAAAAACATAAGTTAAGGATAATGTATAGTCATAAATAATTACCAGCAAACAATTCAACTCTTAATTAACTTTAGAAAAGCTGTAGGAATTCAGATGTTTGGCACAATTTTACAGTTTAGATGTTATACAAAAATATCTGACCACACAATTGACCAATCAGAATAATATATTACAAATAATAATACTAATTACGAGGGGAATTTAATATCAGTGTGCTGAGGACAAGAATAAATGATTGAGTTACGGAAAGGATGCAAACAGTGGCCGGGAACAAGCTGGTAAAGTGAGATCTGTTTCCAATTAAGAAGTAGATTCATAAGAATTAGAAGTAGAGAGAGACAGGAAATAAAATTATTAAAAGGTTGAATTAACTACAAATTTTTCTGTACGTTTTTCATATTTTCAATTTTATCCCTTTGTGGTCTTTTTGGAAGAATTTGGGGGGATGCAAAGGAGGAAAGGACGATGTGCCATAGAGAAAAAGGGGGGGGGAGACAAAGTGGGTGGGTGGAATGTAGGTAGGCAGATATTCAAAAGTTCCTCATGCTTAATGGAAGAGGAATTAATCCCTTATGGAGGAAAGGAGGGGGAATAAGACGGATAGAGGGAGAAGAGAAGGAGCGGGTGGAGTGGACAAAGGAAAGTACCTGGCAGGACCGTATGGAGGTTGTCAACTCAGATCCATGTGGATTTAAATCATACTGTTGAGGTTTATGTTTTGCAGTGTGTCGATCTGGTAGGCTGCCAGTAGAAAGCGGGAGTGAGTGGGCGAGTAAGGGCCCAGATTGAGGGAAAATATGTGTGTGTGGTTGCGATGGAAGAAAGGGAAATTCAGAAGTGCTTACAGTGCCCAGCATATATTACTACTCCACAGAAAACCATACGCCTCTCTGCAACCTTCTATACAACCCACTCATTATCAACACAAACATTTGCAGAGTCTACAAACATCCCAAATCACTTTAGGTATAGCTCAGCTAAAAATGAAAGTTCATGTCATCATTGTGTCACATGTATGCTGTATAAAATGGCCAATTTCTTTATCAGCCATGATTATTCAGCCTCTTTGGTAGGCCATAAGCATCCATCGCTCATCTGTTATAATATTGACTCTGAGTTTTGGCTTTCTGAGCCCAGCTGGTTATCTGTTTTCTGGGATGTGGATTTTTTCTACACACTTGCATACACAACCGCAGTGACTCATACATATATGCATTCAGACCACAAAAAATGACAATGTCACCCAAAAATCCATCAACATTAAAACATGAGGGATTTCTCCTCATGTACGGATAGAAATTGAAGGGTGGAATTTGCTATACTTACAGTAACTCAAGTCTCTCAACAGGAGCCTTTTTCAAGTCAAAAACTTAAATGGTACCATGTCAAAAGTATATGGTTTGTCATATTTTTTTCTGGGTATTTTTTTATGACCTCTCTTTTATGCTCACGAAGCCTGCATTTATTTCATCAAATACACATAAACATTTTTTGAAAAATTATTACAATTCAAAATAACGGTTTTCTATTTTAATATATTTTGAAATGTAATTTATTCTTGTGATGCAAAGCTGAATTTTCAGCATTGTTGCTCTAGTCCTTATTGTCATGTGATCCTTCAGAAATCATTCTAATATACTGATTTGCTGTTCGAGAAATATGTATTACCTAGTGAAACATTTAGTTTAACTTTAGCTTCTTTACTATGAAGTTGGAGTCATCCTGTAATAACAGCTGAATCCAGTTGTAAAGAAAATGAAAAAAAGGCTTCAGCAGGAGTGTGTAACGTTCTCATGGTTCTTCTATCACTTCTTCACTCAGCAGCCCAGACTTTTCCAGATCTGTTTGTGTACATGGGGAGCTGTAAAGTCAGAATAATTCATATACTGTGAGAAAAGACCACAGCTTTTCTCATTTTGAGGTGTGCACATATGACGAAAGAGGCACTTTTTTCATCTCCCTTTTGCAATCTGGCACAGGTTTTTTACTGGTGAGTTAACGTTTGCAGTTTTGAAACCCCATCCAATCCACATAGATATTCAAATGAGCAGCGGTACCGCAGGGCTTGAATCAATCTCTCTTGGCTGGGTGGAAAAAAACAGCTAATGAATTAAAAAAAGAGAGTCAGTTTTCGTTCCCTCTCTGTTTAACATTTTTGCCTGATTTTCTCATTTGTGGTGGAGTTATTTCTCAGGCTTAATGAGGCACAGTGGATTGCAGCTTTGAATACAGAAATGTGTGCGTGGGGCCAGATCTTCAACACAAAGCAGCTTACGCACTTCGTATACAGCCATCTGAGTTTCACAATCATGTCAGGGATTTGGCCTGCCTAATACTGCCCTTAGCATAAGCACCTTGGCAAATGGGATCTGAACAAAACACCAGTATTAGTTATTGTGAAACATCTAGTAAGTCCTTGTGGTCTCAGCAAGGATGCAGAACTCTGACAGCAGAGATGTTGGGTTTCAAGGGAAAAGTTCATCCAAAAATTTAAGTTCTGTCATTGTTTATTCACCCTCTGTCACATACTGGTCAAGGAGACAGACAGGTAGTTGCGAATCAAAAGGTAATTTATTCAAAGTAACTCAGGCAGGGCTTCCAACATAAGAGAGATAATGAAGAGTGCACTGGAAGCAGGATGTACAGTATCACTGTAAGTAAACTTGCGTTGCCACAGGTAGGGACGAGTTCCAGGATGGACGGGCAGACAGGCGGACATCGACCAGTGTAGTGAGCCATGCAACCTTGAGACCAGCTGGTGAGTGACTGAGGTGAGTGAGCTTATGAATGGTGGTGGTAAGTGATTGCAGGTGTTCGTGATTAGTACTCTGGTGATTGTGAGCGGGTGTAGGTGGTTGATTCAACTGATGATGCAGGTTGTTCCGTGACATTACCCCCTCCCCCACGGGCGTCTCCTGATGCCCGGGATCAACGGCACGGACGGCCGCGTCCCCTGGGAATGGGGCGATTAGGGTGGGCTTGGTGGAAGTCATTGATGAGGGATGGGTCCAGGATGTCATCCTTGTTCGCCCACGACCTTTCCTCAGGGCCGTACCCCTCCCAATCTATAAGGTATTGAAGCCGACCGCCCCGCCATCTGGAGTCGAGGATTTCTTTGACGGTGTAGATGGTTTCGGTGGGAGCGACCTCGGGTGGAGGGGGGGGGGGTAACTCGTGCTCTGTGGATGGAGGGAGAAGAGGATTAGTGAAGGGTTTGAGTTGGGAGACGTGGAAGGTGGGTGAGATCCGGTACTGATCAGGTAAGTGGAGCCGGTAAGTGACCTCATTGATGCGTTGCATCACCCGGAAAGGACCTATGTACCGGGGACTCAGCTTCTTGCAGGGCAGTCGGAGACGAATGTCCCGGGTGGATAACCAGACACGGTCCCCGGGTTGATAAATGGGATTTGTGGACCGACGAGTGTCTGAATTGGCCTTGTGTCTCCGAACTGCCCGCTGAAGATGGACATGAGCCGAGTCCCATACTCTCTCGCTCTCACGGAACCAGTGATCTACCGCTGGGACCTCCGATCGTTCCTCGGTCCAGGGAAACAATGGCGGCTGGTATCCCAGGACACATTGGAATGGGGTGAGTCCGGTGGTTTCCTGGCGTAGTGAATTCTGGGCGTATTCTGCCCAGGGCAAATACTGGCTCCAGCTGTCCTGATGTTCGTGACAGTATGCCCGGAGATACCGGCCGATCTCTTGGATCTTCCGTTCGTCTGGCCATTGGTTTGTGGATGGTACCCGGAGGATAAACTTACTGATACTCCCAGGAGGCGGAGGAAGCCTCGCCAGACCCTAGAGGTGAACTGGGGCCCCCTGTCGGAGACTATGTCTTCTGGGAGACCGAAGTTCCTGAATATGTGTTGAAAGAGGGATTCAGCTGTTTCTAGGGCTGACGGAAATCCGCGTAGTGGAATTAATTTGCAGGATTTGGAGAATCGGTCAACGACAACCAGGATGGTGGTGAAACCGTTAGAAGGAGGGAGATTGGTGGCAAAGTCTACTCCCAGGTGGGACCAGGGTCGGTGAGGAATGGGCAAAGGGACCAGTTTACCCTCGGGTAGAAGGCGTGATGTGGATGATATGGCACAGATCGAACACCCCTTGACATAGCGGGCGACATCTCGTGTCATGTTGGGCCACCAGTAACGGTTCCGGAGAAGTGAGAGGGTTCGGTGACTGCCTGGGTGTCCCGATCCCGGAGAGGTGTGGACCGAGTCCAGAAGAGTTAGGCGTAAGTTGGAGGGTACGTATCTTTGCCCTTCTGGACCTCCTGGCGGAGCAGGTTCGATAAGAGTGGCGGCTTGGATTTGGTTGTCGAGTTTCCACAGAACAGGTGACGTGAAAATGGAATGAGGCAGGATGGGTTCTGGTTCTTCTGGAGTTGGATCAGGTTGGTGCAGGCGGGAGAGAGCGTCAGCTTTAATGTTCTTACTTCCCGGACGGTAAGAGATCTTGAAATGGAACCGGGTGAAGAACAGGGCCCATCTGGCCTGCCTGGGATTGAGACGCTTGGCTTCTTGGAGATACTGTAAGTTCTTGTGATCGGTGATCACTACAAAGGGGTGCTGAGCGCCCTCCAACCAATGCCGCCACTCCTCCAGAGCGAGCTTGATGGCCAGCAACTCCCGGTTACCCACGTCGTAGTTTTGCTCTGCCGGGGACAGTTTCTTTGAGAAGTACGCACACGGATGGAGCACGGGTGGTTCACCCTTCCATTGGGATAGAATCGCACCCACTCCCAAAGTCGCTGCATCCACCTCGACCACAAAACGGATGTTGGGGTCTGGGTGTGACAGAGCCGGGGCGGTGCAGAAAGCAGATTTGAGCTGAGTGAAGGCCCGATGAGCCTCTGCGTTTCAGGTGAGAGACTTGGCCTTTTGCCGGAGGAGAGAGCTAAGAGGCGCTGCTTGCTGGCTGTAATGGGCGATAAATCGGCGATAGAAATTGGCGAATCCCAAGAATCTCTGCATCTCCTTTATCGTCGTGGGTTGTGGCCAATTCCTTACCACCTCCACCTTCCTCTGGTCCATTTGCACACCGGCAGGGGTAACGATGTAGCCCAGGAAGTGGATTGTGGACTTATGAAACTCACATTTCTCGGTCTTTAGGTAGAGTTGGTGTTGACGGAGGCGTTGGAGTACTTGGGTGACGTGGCGACGGTGCTCTTCTATGGTGGGTGAGTATATGAGTATGTCATCTATATAGATGAAGACGAACCGGTTGATCATGTCTCTGAAGATTTCATGCATTAAATTCTGGAAGGTGGAAGGTGAGTTGGACAGCCCATACGGCATAACCCGGTACTCGTAGTGCCCGGTGGGTGTCACGAAGGCCGTCTTCCATTTGTCCCCTCTGCGGATGCGGATGAGATTATAGGCACTCCTTAAATCTAGCTTGCTGAAGATACAGCACCCGCGGAGCTCCTCCAGGGCAGCGGGAACCAGAGGAAGGGGATAGGCGAACTTTACCGTCTGGTCGTTTAGAACACGGTAATCTATGCAGGGCCTCAGATCTCCATCCTTCTTGGCCACGAAGAAGAAGCTTGACGCTGCGGGTGAGGTGGACGGACGGATGAACCCCTGATTTAAGGCCTCCTTTATGTACTCCTCCATGGCGGTTCTCTCCGGGATCGACAATGGGTAGATATGTCCTCTGGGTAGCTTGGCCCCGTGCAGCAGGTCAATGCAGCAGTCCCATGGTCGGTGTGGAGGTAAGTGTGTGGCAGCTTCCTTGTTGAACACGTCCTTAAATGACTGATACTCGGAAGGAATGTGCGAAACCTGGCATGTCTCTGGACTTTCTATGGTGGTGGAACAGATAGAGAGACTGGCGTTGTTAGAGACCGGGACCGGTAGGTTCCTTAGGCATCTCTGCTTGCACCCACCATCCCACTTGAGTATCTCCCCTGATCTCCAATCTATGGTAGGTTGATGTTTGGCGAGCCAGGGGCATCTCAGGACGACATCCACGACTGCCTCCTCCAGTACTAGTAGAGAGATCCTTTCTTCATGGAAGCATCCGATATGGAGACTGACCTCAGGTGTGTGGGAACATACCAGCCCTCTGCCCAGTGGTTTTCCTTGGACCGTGGTGGTTTGGTAGGTGGTGTCGTTCTTGCAGTGAGGAATTTTGAATCCAGCGAGGGTGCGGGAGGAGATGAAGTTCCCCGCAGCTCCTGAGTCCATAAGGATTCTGACTGAGTACGACTGGTCTTGATACCTGAGGAGAGCATCCACCAGAGGCATAGTAGAAACGTCAGGAGTAATTTGGATGGTACTCACCGCCGGGCGTGGTGGACGAATAGTACAGGTGCGGAGCTGGTGCCCAGCGGATCCACAGTAGAGGCAGAGCCCTTGGGTGAGTCGACGGGATCGCTCCGGGACGGACAGATGGTAACTATCTGTGATCATGGGCTCTGGTACGGGAAGTGAGCGGCTGGGTGAGGCGGTAGCAATGGGTATGGAATCCATATGGCAAGCGGTTAGGCATTGAGAGACACACGCCGCTTTTTGGAGGAAGCTCTCAAACCCTACGGAGTCGTCGTTGATGGACATCTGTTGACGCAAAGCGGGGTTCAAGCCTCGGCGATAGGTGGAAAGCAGGGCAACCTTGTTCCAGCCGCTGCTAGCGGCGAGGGTGCGGAAACGAAGTGTGTATTCGTGAATTGATGAATTGGCTTGCTGTAACTGGAACAGTTCATCATGTACTGAGACATCAGTAGTCGGCTGGCTGAATACTTCCCTGAAATGTTCAACGAAGTCCTCCAGCGAGTTAATCCTCGGGCTCTGTGAACTCCACAATGCCTCCGCCCACTGCAAGGCTCTGCCAGTCAGCAAGGAAATGATGAATGCGACTTTTGCCCGTTCTGTCGTAAATTGATGGGACTGTAATTCGAAGTAAAGGGAACATTGTAACAAGAACCCATTGCAGGTGACTGCCTCACCGGAAAAGCTTGTGGGGCGAGCCATGGGACTGGCTGGAGGCATAGCGGTGATGGGAGGTGGAAGGAGCGATTCCCGGAGTGTATGGACGAGATCGGTGAAGGCTTCGGGTGAAGATGCATCCCGAGAGTCCATCGAATCTTCTAATTTTGGAGCTGGTCTTCTGTCACATACTGGTCAAGGAGACAGACAGGAAGTTGCGAATCAAAAGGTAATTTATTCAAAGTAACTCAGGCAGGGCTTCCAACATAAGAGAGATAATGAAGAGTGCACTGGAAGCAGGATGTACAGTATCACTGTAAGTAAACTTGCGTTGCCACAGGTAGGGACGAGTTCCAGGATGGACGGGCAGACAGGCGGACATCGACCAGTGTAGTGAGCCATGCAAACTTGAGACCAGCTGGTGAGTGACTGAGGTGAGTGAGCTTATGAATGGTGGTGGTAAGTGATTGCAGGTGTTCGTGATTAGTACTCTGGTGATTGTGAGCGGGTGTAGGTGGTTGATCCAACTGATGATGCAGGTTGTTCCGTGACACCCACATGTTGTCCCAAAACTGTATGACTGTATTTCTGATGTAGAGATGTTTTGTAGAATGTCCAAGCTGCTCTTTTCTAAGACCACAACAGCAAGTATGTATTTTAGAGATGATTTATTTGATTATGGAGCTCACAAGGGAAGAAAGTTAGTTTGCAGTGCCATGATTTAGCTGAAATATGGACTCCAATTTCTTGCTGTTCTTTGAAACTCTGGACGTTTTTGTTTACCCACCCCATTTTTTGTAATCTTGCCGCACATGCCTAAAACGATTCTCCTCAAATGCTGGTGCTGCAGTTTCTCCGAGATTGTGGCTTTGGAGATGTAAAAGTGAATCAGATGTTTGTCAGATATTCCGCTGATGAGCTTGTTTGCCATTGTGGTCGTGTGGTGGGTCATTGGCATATCCTCAAAACCAAGCTTGACCTGAGTTAAACTATATTTAGAAAGAGAAGACTTGGGGATTGTCCACTTGAAAATGAACATGCAAGCTTTCTTCCTAATGTTGATTTAAATCTGTGGGACATTATCTTTGTTCAAGGGAATGCAAAATAACATATTTTGAAGAATGCAGGTGCAGTTACATTTAAGCTAAATTTTGTGGGCAAAATGTAACATTGTCAGTAGTCACTTTCAAACCAAGCAGATTTCTGTTGGTCAATGGTACGAATTTGAGTGACCAACTTCAATCTGTTGCGAAATCTGTGTGTGGAAATATTTCCCCCTTAATCAAAATTCCCCATTACGTAGATTGCTATTGAAATTAGTGGATTTTGCCAGCATAATATTCAACTACCAACAGTAAATGTGACCACATTTTAAGGCTTTCATACTTTAAAAAAAGAAGACCATTCATATATAACGTCTCAGGTTACGTATGTAACCATGGTTCCCCGAGTGGGGAACGAGACACTGCGTCCCCTAGGGGTCGCTACGGGGAACGCCTCCAGCGTGACTCGTGTCTGAAGATACATATGTAAAAACACCATCCGTTGGCCGGCGACAGCCCATGACGTCACTACCGGTGCGACCATAATAAAAGGGTCGCCGGGAGAATACATCATCAGCTTCTTCGTCTGAAGCTTGCGTCCAAGCATGGCCCAAAGCCTAGGGGACGCAGTGTCTCGTTCCCCACTGGGGAACCATGGTTATCGTAACCTGAGGCGTTCCCTTCATGGGAACTCGAACTGCGTCCCCTAGGGGTCGCTACGGGGAACGCTATACCCACGCCACCATGCTGAGAGGAGTGCAAGCCAATTTCGCGAAAAAGGCGAGCACTAAGCCAACTCTACCAGGCTAAGGGAGTTGCCCCCAGGACGATCTATGGCTGTCAGTGACATTATCCCCTACGGCCAGAAAGCCTGAGCTGCATACCCTAAATCCTTACCTGCTGGGTGCCGGGACTAACAGACCCAGGGTAGAGCTCAAAGGTCTGGAATCAGAATGATTCCTTTAAGGGGATATGGCCAAGTACCTAGTGGTAATAGCTAGGTCCTGGCCGGTCACTCAGAAGCTACCGCTTGCTCTGCACAAGCTTTCTGAGGGACTGTCTCAACAGACCCTTTGGTAGCGACACCCTTTTTTTTTTTTTTTTTTGGAACCCAAAATATATGGGACAAAAAGGAGCGGGGCCCAAGGCACAAACCGGGCTTTAACCAACTCAAAGAGG
The DNA here is from genome assembly GCA_027564155.1 of Gymnocypris eckloni scoliostomus. Classification (NCBI taxonomy): domain Eukaryota; kingdom Metazoa; phylum Chordata; class Actinopteri; order Cypriniformes; family Cyprinidae; genus Gymnocypris; species Gymnocypris eckloni. Next base: position 6,123,214 of record CM050427.1, read on the forward strand.
GCACGGCTGCTGCGCGTAACCCTACCGTACAGGATTTTTTGAAAGAACGCAGAACCTTGATGTGCGAACTTACCACTTGAGTGGATTTTAAAAAAGTGCCCAAAGTCTAGCGAGCACACTTACTATAACATGGATTTTTAGAAAAGAACGCAGAACACTTGATGTGCGATCTTACCACTGAGTGGATTTTTTCAGAAGTGCCCAAAGATCTTAGCGTGTGCACTTATCTAGATGTGTAACATTCTATGGCTCCGGGGCGGAGAATTATTCACCCTTCAGATTGAGGGGGAACTCAGACGCTCAGAAGGGAGTGGCATGCTCATAAATGACCCTCTATGGTGAGGGGAGCAATGCTAGCTCGACTAACAAAGAGAGAGACCTATCACAGAGCTCTGGGGAGCGGAGAAACTCATTCTACAGAATGAGAGAGGACTCAGACGCTCAGAAGGGAGCTGCATGCTCATAAGCGACCCTCTAGGTGAGGGGAGCAATGCTAGCTCTACCGACAGTGAGCTCTGGAGAGCGGAAAAATCAACCCTCAGAATGAGAGGGAACTCAGACGCTCAGAAAGGAGCGGCACGCTCATAGGTGACCCTCGTTGGTGAGGGGAGCCGTGCTAGCTCTTACCAATGAGGCTCTAAGAGCGGAGAACTCATCCCTCAGAGTGAGGGGACTCAGACGCCCAGAAGGGAGCGGCATGCTCATAAGTGACCCTCTATGGTGAGGGGAGCTATGCTAGCTCGACCAACACGGAGAGCGACCTATCACAGAGCTCTGGAGAGCGGAGAACTCATTCGTCAGAATGAGAGGGGAACTCAGACGCTCAGAAGGGAGCGGCCTGCTCATAGATGACCCTCTAGATGAGGGGAGCAAAGCTAGCTCTACCAGCACGAGCTCTGGAGGGCGGAGAACTCATTCCTCAGAATGAGAGGAAACTCAGACGCTCAGACGGGAGCGGTATGCTCATATATGACCCTCTAGGTGAGGGGAGCAAAGCTAGCTCTACCGACAGCAAGCTCTGGAGGACGGAACACTCATTCCCCAGAATGAGAGGGAACTCAGACGCCCATAAAGGAGCGGCGTGCTCATAGATGTCCCTCTGTGGTGAGGGGAGCCGTGCTAACTCTACCCATGAGGAGCTCTGGAGAGCGGAGAAACCATTCCTCAGAGTGAGGGAACTCAAACGCCCAGAAGGGAGCGGCATGCTCATAAATGACCCTCTAGGTGAGGGGAGCAATGCTAGCTCGACCAACAAGGGGAGCGACCGATCACAGCGCTCTGGGGAGCGGACAAACTCAGACACTCAGAATGAGAGGGAACTCAGACGCTCAGAAGGGAGCAGCATGCTCATAAATGACCCTCTAGGAGAGGGGAGCAACGCTAGCTCTTACCGACAGCGAGCTCTGGAGAGCGGAGGACTCCTTCCTCAGATGAGAGGAAACTTAGATGCTCTGAAGGGAGCGGCATGCTCATAATAACCCTCTAGGTGAGGGGAGCAAGGCTAGCTCAACCAATCAAGGAGAGCCATCTATCACAGAGCTCTGGGGAGCGGAGAACTCATTCCTTAGAAATGAGAGGGAAATCAGACGCTCCGAAGGGAGTGGCATGCTCATAATAACCCTCTAGGTGAGGGGAGCAATGCTAGCTCTACCAACAACGAGCTCTGGAGGGTGGAGAACTCACTCCTCAGAATGAGAAGGAATTAGACGCTCAGAAGGGAGCGGCATGCTCATAGGTGACCCTCTAAGGTGAGGGGAGCAAGGCTAGCTCGACCAACAGGAGAGCGACCAATCGCAGAGCTCTGGGGAGCGGAGAACACATTCTTCAGAATAAGAGGAGAACTCAAACACTCAGAAGGGAGCGGCACGCTCATAGGTGACCCTCTAGTTGAGGGGAGCAATGCTAGCTCGACCAACAACGAGCTCTGGCGAGTGGAGACTTAGGTGCTCAGAAGGGAGCGGCATGCTCATAGGTGACCCTCTATGGTGAGGGGAGCGATGCTAGCTCAACCCACAGGGAGCGCTACTAGCCTGGATCTAGTATCGACGAGGGATGTAATCACTGCGATAGCCGATAGCCTTTAGAAATGGATCGTACTCATCCATTGGTTGCAGGGGAATTAGAGAGGATCAAGAGGGCCGATGCCCCCCTAAGGGAAAGGAGTAGATGTCTTACTCTGGTCCGGACGAAAGTGTCATATAGGACGCTTCATCCGGAACACCTCCCTCAGGTTTTGCCTCTCTCTGACCCATGCCTCTCTTTAGCCCTACCCGCAGGCGGGGGAGGGGCATGAGTCGCGAGACTAGCCTTCTGAGCCCATCTATGATCCCCAGACCGAGATGGGCTAGGACCCCTGGTTGTTCGGGCTCATACCTGGACTTTATAAAAAGCCTTATCCAGGTCTTTCAGCAGATCAGTCTGGTACGCCTGAAGCACCGCCATAGTGTGCAACGAAGCGACGATCTGACCTGCTGCTGCATATGCCCTGCCATTTAAGCAAGATTCAGGGGCATAGATGTATCGCCTCCGTGCCTCCGCAGCGGTGGGTACCGAATCGCGGGAAGCAGACGGCTGCTTTGACGAGAACGGAGCTTTCTCATAGAGAACAGCTCACAGTGCACGCAGATTGCCCCCTCAAAGACATCGCGTGCGTGCTCTTCGCCCAAACAAAAGACGCAACGATCGTGTGTGTCATCGGGTGTCAAATAACGAGGACACGGATCCACACACTTCTTGAACGCCTTGCTAGTGCTCGCCATGATAAATAAAGGAAAAATGTATTCCTACCAGAATGCACGTTTCTTCAAACAGACCAGTCAGTGAAGACGAAAAAGCTGATGATGTATTCTCCCGGCGATCCTTTTATTATGGTCGCACCGGTAGTGACGTCATGGGCTGTCGCCGGCCAACGGATGGTGTTTTTACATATGTATCTTCAGACACGAGTCACGCTGGAGGCGTTCCCCATAGCGACCCCTAGGGGACGCAGTTCGAGTTCCCATGAAGGGGAACCCAAGATTCTTCTAAGTACACTCACGTAAAAAAACTTTTTCTCAGCTCATGAGTGTCGGCCTGGGTTGGCGCACATGTGGCGGCTCTCTGATGCCAGTTGTTCTGTGGCGCCTCTCGCAATTGATCACAACCATTACAGATGCTTGCAGATGGATCATCACATTGACTGAGAAGATTCTCTTGCTTGATTTATGTGCTTTTGGAGTGTGGACAATTCACAGATGGCAGTGTGTTTTCTGTTTCTGCATGGCAAAGCATGTCTGAAAGCCTCTTCTTTTGTCCTCTTCTTTTGTTTGTGGACTGTATGACTTCAGAACATTCCATGTGCAGTATTTCAGGTATACACACACTGCCATAGTGGGGACTTTCCACTGACGATACTGAACAAATTGTTTGATTTGATTTAGACTTTGTACGTTTATTGGGCCATTTACCTTGTGGTGACTTTTCCATTGATTCTTTGTTCTTGTGCCATTGTTAGCTAAATTGTTAATTTAAGACTAAAAAAATATATATATTAATATAAATAAAACTGAAATATTGCCTTGTGAACTTATTCAAAGAAAATTTAGGTAGAAATAAAAGTACTAAGGCCTGATTTCACAGACAGGGCTTAGACAAAGTCAGAATTAGGCCATGGTTCAAACAGGACATTTAAGTATTTTTTATAAACATGAAAAAAAAACATTACTGGTGTTTATCTTGAGAAAAAACAACACATATTTTAAGATCAATCAGTGCAAGTTTCTTTCAGTTGAAACAGCTCAGACTTACATTTTAGTCTGGGACTAGGCTTCAGGCTGGTCTGTGAAATTAGGGGTAAATTACAAAAACTATGTGAAATAAAAATAAATTAAAGCTGAATTGAAATTTAAAAAGAAAAGCTAATTAAAATGGCAAAAGCACAGCAAAATTAATTGAAACTGAAACTGAAATATAATAATAAAATATAATTCCAAATTTGAATAACATATTAGCCTACTCAAAAAAATATCTTAACAAATTATCTGCCTTTATCCCACACATTTCCACCTTTTTTATTTTATATTGAAGATTTTTAAAGGTAGCTTTATGTAGAATGAAGCTAAAAAAGCACAATAATCTTGATTGTTTATTATGGGAGTTATGCCTATGTAAAATTGTACTGTACCTCTGTACTGTATTCATGTGAAATTGTTAGTGAGGAGTAAACCAGAAGTGCATTGAATCTAAATGAAAAGATAATGTTAGATGTAAGTTTATACCATTTACAGTTTAATCATTAAAATTATGCCTTTTGGATATATTCATAAAATAATGAATTAATTTAAATATTTTTCCTTTTAAAGTTTTAGATAGTTTTGATTTTAGATTTTTGAAAGGTTGATTTATGTAAAATAATTTTCATATGAAATATTAGCACCTTAAAAAATAAATATGACCTCACGCTGTGTCAATCGCGTTTACACACTGCCTCTGAAACTTTCGTCCGTCATAACATTTTTGGGATCAGGTCAAATTTTCTGCGTTTTCGCATCCGTAGCATGCATTTTGTTTGGAAAGAATGAGGAATACGAAAAAAATAAAAGAATGCACGCAAAAATGTCAGTGTACAGTGTGCAATGGCCTTAAGCCTGAGATACACTGCATGATTTTTCGCTGTCGCAGATGAAAGACTGGCATCGTGAAGCAATCGCGGTGATTTCTGATTGGCCATGATTGTTTCACGATGCCAATCTTTCATCTGGGACAGCCGGAAATCGTGCAGTGTGTTTAGGGCTTTAAAGCTAAAAAGACAAAAATATATGTATGAGATACTTTATTACTCATTACAATTTGAAATTGAAACTTAACAGTTTTTTTCATATTGTCTGAGCATTTAATTGTTGTTTTAGATATTAAATATTACTTCACTCTTGTACCAGTTGGGTAATCAGACTAAAATGTATATATTTTGATCCCTTAATTAGTCGAATTAATTTTAATTAGTCATTATTCATGCCTGTCTGATTAAGGTATTCAGACATTGTCTGATTAGGCACATTCCTAGTTGTCACCAAATCAAATGTTAAAACAACAACTAAGAAGTGATGCAACAAAACTAGATAGCTCTCATTATAATCAACCAAGTCCCTGTTGACCATGAGAGTGGCGCCACAATAAGAGTTTTAATTTTTTTGTGGAAACATTTTAAGACGTGGAGATTATTCAGCTGGTGTTTTTAGACTTAGTTACTGTCTACAAGGAAGCTAAACAAACCCATGTGAGATGTTCAGCTCAGTCCCATCAGTCTGTTTGAATGGTTAACTGGTGCTTCATGTCATCTTGAGGATGAATGAGTTTTCATTCTTTCTCTGTCTGTCCTGCTCTCGCTTTCTCTACCAATGAAGTGTTAATCTTACAAGCCAGTCTTTAAAGATCTGAGGGTGTTGCATTACATACTCATAAATCCTGGTATTCTTTCACTTCATCCCTCGCTTCAATCCTGCGGTGGAGCGAGTGTAAAGGGGCTGAGGGACGAGCTGTCCTTTTCCCTCAAGGCTGTGAAGATTGTCTTTACTCTAAAGCCAAGCTCATTCAGCAGATGCATTTTGCAACTACCAAAGATGCTGATGTCAAAGACCGCAATCAGCATCTGCTTGTTTGGCTAAAACAACAACACATTTAATAGTTCTTCCGGAGTAAAAGACAAATGACTTTTTAAGAACCCTAATCCAGTCTTAAATTGACCTAGATATGTGTTTACATTAGCAACGCTTTTAGAATAAGGTCTATGTTTTAGTTAAAGGCTGGAATGCACTATAAACTTTTTCCCAGATTTCTGCCCGATTTACAGTTTTGAAAAGCCAACGCTAGTTGCCGAAAGTCAAAGCCAGTCTCCAGTTGAATGGACAGATTTAATAGAAAAGCATGTAGTGTATGAAGGTCACAGACTCCATTTTTTTAGCTCCAGACTTTGATTTCATCTAGTCATCCAGAGGATATCAAACATGTTTGATATGTTTAGCTGATTTTAGAACATGTTTTTATTTGTAATGCATCTCCTATCAACAAAGCACAAATTTCTGTATGAGTTTGCAATCAGAACGACTTTAAAGTCTGGTAGTGTATGATCCTCAGTCGTTTAGTGTACGATAGACAGTTTTCATCTGTGACTATTTACAAAATGTGTAAGTGTATGATGCCTAGCGTGTTAAAATCTGTTCAGATTTTAAGTGTCATGTAGTGTATTATGCCATAAGCCTTGATACAGCTATTGGAACATTTCTGTAAAAAGCATATGCACAACCTACTTATTTAAAGAATGACAAAAGATTACAAAAACAATGATTTATACTTAAGTCAATTTTATAAAGTTAGAGTTTTAAAAACATAGTGAAAGCGTGTACTCTAGTTTACACAAAGATGAAAATTCTGTTAATTTACAGATATTCTATAAAAAAGATGTTTACATGACCTACACTCAGGGGCGTAGTTTGTGGGGACTACGAACCCCCCCGATTACCAAAACTAGCAAGTACAACCCCCAATATTTATACCACGGACGGTTGATGGAAACCTAGAATCAGGCTATTTATTAATTATTTGAATTGTGTCTTCGGCGCTTTTATGAGCGCTAACCTCACATTCGAGCTGAACGGAGCGCTTATCAGCACAACATGACTGAAGCACAGTTCTTTTAATTGTGCTCGAGCGGCGCGCGAATCACCCGATACTCTACGCGTTCACCAGCGATATGTTTGAATTCTATTGAGAAACTGCCATTTTAAAATGCTATGGAGAAAGTTGAAGATTATCTAAAAAAAGGCACAAAAACTAAAAAGACTGATGAAAAGAAGAGAAAACAATCTTGCACCAGCATTAACATAATATTAAAATATTTTTAAACCACTCATGATAACTTTTACTATAATATATCACGTTTTACTGTAGGCTTGTTTATTGTGGTAAATTTTGTACAGATTAGATATTTGTATACATAGATTTTTCCCTAAAGATTTAAATTAAAACTCTGTCATGTTGTAGCTATTGTTTCTAAAGGCTGTTGTTTCTCATAACAAATGCAATACAGATTAATAAAAAAGATAATTATTGGCCAGGTAGGGATTATTATTTCTATAAATATTGTCTTCATCACCAGGGGCCCGTTGCGATGTGGGCAGGCCCATGAGCCCCAGTGCGGCTGTAATGTCTGTAGTTACACCACTGAGAGGGAGCATGATCCGGGGTCCATTTCAACCCCCCCCCCAATGTTCAAACCAAAACTACGCCCTTGTTGTATTCAGATATCAAAAAATTCAAATATTGTCTTAATCTGGTTATGACTTTATCAGAATATGACCAAATTCTGATTGATATCAGAATATTTTTGTATATGTAAACTGTTATGTGAGGTGCCAAGGAATGCACACGACGGAGGAGGAATATCATAAATCAGTCTTTTAATAATAATTCAAGGAGAGGATACCTAGGGATAGAGAGGATTGTCACAAATCCAGCCTCTGTGGCTCCCTACGATCGCCACCAGAGGGAGCCATCACCCGCAGAGTACTAACCGGTTCCTTCGGACTACATTTCCCATGACCCCGTGCCTGAGACTGATCACCTGCACACAGGTGCCAACCATTATCCGGGCTATTTAGCCAGAGCTTTCCATTCCCTCTTCGCGAAGTCTTGTTTTGCTATTGCTAACATTTCCGAGCGTTTTTCCCTTGCGTGATTACCTGTGTACTACCTGGACTGTTTATTCTTTTCTGACCGTTTGCTGCCTGCCTTATTGACCTCGCCTGCCTATTGATTTTTCTCTCGGTCTGCCGCCTGCCCCGACCCATTGCTCTGTCTCTGTTTACGAATCTGCCTTGTCTACATTGCCCTTGATACTGCTGTATGATCTTTGCCTGTCTGACCTCTTCTTTGTGTTAATAAAGCTGCAAATGGATCACAACGTCACTGACCCCTCATTACAGAAGACTTCGCCCGAAATCGATCCAGCAGTGTTCTACCATTTCACCACGGAGGTATCTGCGCAAGCATCGGCACTGGCTTCACACCAACTACAGCTTAGTCGACTTACCTCGCTCACGGAGGAGTTGGTGAAGACCCTGCAAGCTCTCCAGCTTTCACAATGCTCTAAGTTTGTCAACCAGCAACCCACTCTGTATTCCACAGACGAGAGTCGTATTGCCTTTATTTGCTCTCTACTTACCGGGCGAGCGCTGGAATGGGCTACTGCTGTGTGGAGTGACGAACGCGCGGTTTTTCCATCATTTACCAGTTTTCTGCAGCGTTTCAGGGAGGTTTTCGAACACCCCGCTGGGGGCAAGGAGGTGGGCGAGCAGTTATTAGCCCTCCGTCAAGGGAGAAGTACAGCAGCAGACTATGCTCTATCCTTCCGCACACTCTCTGCGCAGACCGGGTGGTCGGATGATCCTCTTAAACTCCTCTTCCGTAAAGGTCTCAGTACGGAACTGCAGTCAGAACTGGCCTGCCACAACGAGGGTTAATCTCTAGATCAGTTCATCGACCTGGCAATTCACATAGATAACCTCGTTCGCTCACGACGACAGCCTCGTTTCCTCTTGGCTTATGCCGGTATGACATCTCCGCCTGAACCTGAACCCATGCAATTAGGCTTTACTCATCTCAGCACGGAGGAGAGAGAGAGAAGGATGCGCCAAAATATATGTTTGTACTGTGGCCTCCCTGGACACCTGAGAGCTTCTTGTCCCACTCGGCCGCCTCGCAACCCTCCATCGGTGAGTAAGACTTCCACCATATCCTCCGTCCTAGAAATACCGGTCACCTTAAGGGTTAATGGGGAGGTTATTGAAACTACGGCTTTGATCAACTCTGGGGCAGTGGGAAATTTCATTGACTCTGCTTTCTCTAAGACTCACAGAATTCCCCTTGTTGCTTGTGAATCTCGCTTGGCAGTGGCAGCGCTAGATGGACGTCCGCTAGGCTCCGGCCAGATTCAATTCACCACCGAGGATCTATCACTGTGCACCGGAGCCTTTCACACGGAGACAATCCGACTGTTCGTCTTTCAATCACCTCAAACTCCTATCATCCTGGGACTCCCCTGGCTGGAGAAACACAACCCGACTATCTCCTGGTCCGATAAACAGATAATTCAGTGGTCCGAAGGCTGCCGCCAGCGCTGTCTGGATCTAACTCTTCAAAGGGGAGATGAAGTAACGGCGCCTCTCCTTACACATTGACTTCCGGTTGAGTACCACGATCTGATCGAGGCGTTCAGCAAGACCAAAGCCTCACAAATACCTCCTTATCGTTCAAGTGACTGTGCCATCAAACTGCAACCCAATTCACACCCACCCAAGGGCCGAGTTTTCCCCCTATCACAACCAGAGTCCGAAGCCATGAAATCATACATCGAGGAGGAGCTAGCTAAGGGCTTCATTCGTCCATCCACATCACCTGCCTCCGTCCATGCATTGACTACCGATCTCTCAATGATCTTACTGTCAAGTTCCGTTACCCTCTGCCACTAGTCCCAGCGGCCTTGGAACAACTTCGAATGGCCAAGTACTTTACTAAACTCGATCTTCGCAGTGCTTACAATCTAATTCGCATCCGAGAGGGCGATGAGTGGAAGACGGTATTTTCCACTACCTCGGGGCACTATGAATATCTTGTAACGCTGTTCGGGCTGGTCAATAGTCCTTCTGTGTTCTGGGCATTCATTAATGATGTGTTTAGAGATGCTAAATCGCTGGGTCATCGTGTATATCGACGACATCTTGATCTACTCTGATTCCTATGAGGACCATGTCAAGCAGGTTCGTTCAGTCCTCCAATGCCTCCTCACCCATCAATTATATGCCAAGATCGAGAAGTGTGAGTTCCACCAGACATCTGTATCATTTCTCGGATACGTGATCAGTTCGGGAGGGGTAGCCATGGATGACAAGAAGGTTCAGGCGGTAATAGATTGGCCACAGCCGGTCCCCTTAAAGGAGTTACAACGCTTCCTGGGCTTTGCCAATTTCTATCGTCGATTCATCCGCAACTTCAGCACAGTCGCAGCACCCATGACTTCTATGCTCAAGAGGGGGAGACAACGCCTCATGTGGACACCGGCAGCCATTGCCGCTTTCCAGAAACTCAAGGAAAGATTCACCACGGCTCCCATCCTCCATCACCCAGATCCTGAACGAGAATTTGCCGTGGAGGTGGATGCTTCCAGTACTGGGATTGGTGCGTTTCTCTCCCAACGACATGGTAATCCTCCCAAATTATACCCTTGTGCTTTTCACTCATGCAAACTCACCCCCACGGAACAGAATTATGATGTGGGCAATCGAGAACTGCTAGCTATGAAAGCAGCGTTTGAGGAGTGGCGTCATTGGCTCGAAGGAGCCAAACACCCATTCACAGTGTTGACCGATCATCGCAACCTGGAGTATCTGAGGTCCGCCAAGATGCTTAACCACAGGCAGGTAAAATGGGCATTATTCTTCACCCGTTTTGATTTTTCAGTGACATACCACCCAGGCACACAGAACACGTAGGCTGACGCCCTGTCCAGACTACACGAATCATCCATAATACCACCCAACCATGAGTCCATTATCTCGCCTACCGTCATTCTAGCTCCCATCCAATGGGACATCATGACAGAGATCGCCGAAGCTCAGGCCACCGACCCTCCTCCGGCCGAGACACCACCCAATCGCACTTACGTACCACTTGCTCTACGACAGAGAGTGATTCAATGGGTACACTCGACCCTCAGTTCAGGTCATCCAGGTATCGCCGCCACCATCCAGTTACTCACCAACCACTTCTGGTCGTCCACATTGCAGGCCGATACAATCAACCACATTCGGCAATGTCCCACCTGTAATGTTTCCAAACCCTCTCACCAGCTACCTGCATCTCTTACAACATCTACCCATTCCACAACGCCCCTGGTCTCACATAGCGATTGACTTCATCACGGATTTACCGCTATCAGGGGGTCATACCACCATCCTCACAGTGATCGATCGCTTCTCCAAAGCATGTCGCTTCATACCTCTGCCTAAGCTACCCACTGCCCTTGAGACAGCCGAGATCCTGTGCAACTACGAGGAGGATATAGTCCCCGAGGATATAGTCTCCGATCGAGGACCTCAATTCACCTCCCGAGTCTGGTCCACCTTCTGTCACAAGCTCAACATCAATGTCAGCCTCACCTCCGGTTACCATCCTCAGTCCAATGGTCAAGTGGAGCGCTTAAATCAAGAACTCACCCGTTTCCTCCGTTCATACTGTCATCGCAATCAAGCCGATCAAGACTGGAGCCGCTTCCTCTTATGGGCCGAGTATGCCCAGAACTCCCTCTGCAAACCTGCCACAGGCCTCATCCCTTTCAAATGCGTGCTGGGTTTCCAACCTCCCATGGTCCGGGGAACCCTCAGAGTTACCAGCTGTAGATTGGTGGCTCCAGCGGAGCAAGGAGACCTGGAATGAGGCTCATGTCCACCTTCAACGGGCCATTCGACGCACCAGGGAGGACGCTGATCGTGGCGACGGGCTAATCCCAACTACCGTCCCGGTCAATGGGTCTGGCTATCTACCCGTGATCTTCGTCTTCGGCTTCCTTGCAAGAAGCTCAGTCCCAGGTACGTGGGTCCCTTCAAGATCCTTAGAGAGATAACTCCTGTTTCATTTTGTTTAGCTTTGCCTTCAAATTATCGTATCTCACCCACCTTTCATGTGTCTTTGCTTAAGCCCGCTGGTGGTTCGAGAGGTGCGGAGGACCAGGAGGAGGCTGGTGACCACGGAGCCCCATCATCATAGACGGCGAGGAGGTGTACTGAGTGCAGGAAATTCTAAACTCCCGTCGCCGGGGCAGGGTAATTCAGTACCTGGTGGATTGGGAGGGGTACGGCCCGGAAGAGCGGTCCTGGGTCAGCGCCGAGGACATTCTGGATCCCTCTCTCACCACTGACTTCCATAGGACCCATCCGGAAAAGCCAGCCCCGAGACCACGTGGAAGGCCCCGGCATCTTTTGCCTCCTCGCGTCAGGAGCCGCTCGCAGGAGGGGGGCTCTGTCACAAATTCAGCCTCTGTGGCTCCTTCCGATCGCCATCAGAGGGAGCCATCACCGGAGTACTAACCGGTTCCTTCGGACTCCATTTCCCATGACCCCGTGCCTGAGACTGATCACCTGCACAGGTGCCAACCATTATCCGGGCTATTCAGCCAGAGCTTTCCATTCCCTCTTCGCAAAGTCTTGTTTTGCTATTGCTAACATTTCCGAGCGTTTTTCCCTTGCGTGATTACCTGTGTACTACCTGGACTGTTTATTCTTTTCTGAGTCATGTTGCGCAAACACGTAGATATTAATTTATTTATTTTATTTACATTTTAGAACAAAGAACATGCAAGGGCAATAGCATACATTGAATCAAATACAATAACAAAGTGTTCCTGTGGCTCAGTGGTAGAGCGCAAAGGTTGTGGGTTCAATTCCCAGGGAACACACATACTAATAAAAAAAATGTATAACCGGAATGTACTGTAAGTCGCTTTGGATAAAAAAATCTATGCAAAATGCATAAATAAAAATGCATAAATGGAACAAATAAAAAACAATAATAAATAAAGTAAAACAATAAGAAAGTTAAATTATAAAAGTATAAATAATTACAAATTATTCAAATAATAGATTTAAGGCTTTAAAGTAATGGCGAAGTCCCAGTCTTTGGTAATGACAGTAAGAAATTGCAATGATAGTGTCCAAATCCTTTTGTGCTGCGCCATGACATGTTTGTGTTACGGTTTGTTATGCTTCTGTCAGCTCGCTTTCTGATTGGATATTGTTTCGTTTCACGTAATAATCTGCAGATCAAACGCACTTTGTCCTCTGGGTTCAGCAGGATTTCTGATGGTGTGTACCCAGCACAACCTACAAACTAGAACTCAAAGGACAGGAACTAAGAGGCTGTTTACACCAGGTCACTTCATGCATTTTTTCTGATCGGATAGTTATCGGATAGAGGTGGTCTGGGCCGCATTCCAGACAAAACTGGATAAGTGTAAATGCATCTGGTTGTTGAAACCACATATGATAATTTTACTCCTCCCAAAATATTAAAGTAATAAACGTCTGAGGGCGTTTTATAGGTAATAAGGCATGTTATAGTCAGATAACTATAACGACAGCGCTAATGTAACAAGCCTCGCCGCGGATGAGTAGCTGAGTATCTCTTCAGCAAGCAGACACAAACTGCCACAAATGAAACTGAAAGTAAGTCACAGACGCTCAACACACAATCATCTTCATTAAAAGTAGTGAGACTAACCTATCTTTCCAGTGCTGATGCCACACTCTCTCCTGTTGCGGTCTCTGATATTGAAATTAGCTGACAATGAATAAAATGCAGCGCATGTCTATTGTTTTCATTGACGTGAACTCTGTTAAATTTGCATATAGCGCGGGAATTGAAGAACCGATATATATATCCATTTTGCGAAGACACATTTATGTGGTCAAGTGTAAATGGAAATGTTTTAACAAATCGGATAGATATCCGATCAGAGAAAACGCATGAAGTGACCAGGTGTAAATAGGCCTTATTATAGGGCATATAATGAGGGGTCGACAGGTGAAAACAATGACTAATTAAACAGAACGGGGGAAACTAGGTCACAAGGGAAACATAGAAAAACACAGACATGTAACATAAACACAGTCTTTGTGGAATAATTGGGAAACTTTTTTTGGCATTGTTTTATATCTTGATTTAGCTTTTTGTATCATAACCGTTTATCATTAATGGCCGGAACTTTCTTATCTCAACAAGCTAAATCTTTCCAACTTTCTGCAAATTAACGCAAGTTTGTTTTTGTGATAAAATTAAACCCTCATTGTTAACTTGATCATATTAGCATTCCGGTTTGGCTAAATATTTAGCCTGCTGTGCTTTGCTTTCCATTGTGTTTTTTTCTTAACACTGCTCAACAGGTGCAAGTGTTTAAGCAATTTCTTTTATAACGTCTTGACTTGAGTTCACTTACTTTTAACATAGTTTCCCAATGGAGACATCAAGGTGTTTATGTGAAGAGTTATAAGATGTTAAACATGAAGAAGAACATACTGTATTTCTCAGCAGAGGTATTTTATGATGATCTGTTATTACAAAAATGGGTAGCCTATAAACAGCCAAGAACAGCCCTTGTCAGAGAAAAATTGATATTTCCTGATTAATCTGTCCTATTAGAAAGATCAATTCATACATAGTTTAAACAAATAACGTTCCTCTCCAAGTGCTGATCACATCGCATGATGGAGCGTGACATTTTCCATGAGCCACGGCTCCTAAATTCAGAACAGATTGCAGAAATATAATTTAATCAGAAAAGGGAAGGAAAATGTGATGATTTGTTTCAGCATGTGGAAAGGTGATATCATCGTGCAGATCAGCATGCTAACAAATGTCTTTTTTTTGACAGATGGTTTGAAAGATGAATTGTGCTATCTGCTCATTTGTTAACTAAAGTTCTCATTTGTATAAAAACATCTGCAGATGAAAAAATAGTAAAAGAAGATCATGAAAATGTATAAAAAAATGACAATTTTATCATAATTTATTGACCCTCATGCTGTTCCAAACTTCTTTCTTTCTTTCTTTCTTTCTTTTCTTTCTTTCTTTCTTTCTTTCTTTCTTTCTTTCTTTGTGGAAAACAAAATAAGATTTTTTGAAGATCTATCTATCTATCTATCTATCTATCTATCTATCTATCTATCTATCTATCTATCTATCTATCTATCTATCTATCTATCTATCTATCTATCTATCTATCTCTGTCCTTAAAAAAACCTTTTGCAACCTTTTTGCAACCTTTTAGTGTACCACTTTAACACAGGCATAAGAATGTGTTTTGCAGCAATGCTGTTACACACATAGCCATAACATTCTCCACCGTAGATGAAGCATGTCTCCAGTCCCAGCAGCCGTTTTGAGTTTCATTATCTTAATTATTCACCCTCTGTCATTGCGAGCAATCACTGCGATGTGTAACATGGCTCCAACGTGTGAAGTGTAGGTGGGCTGCAGGTATCAACACCTGTCATTCACAATGCTTGTTTAGTTTAGGGTCAAAGGTTATGAGGCATCTGTTCACTGACCTCCAAGTGTATGTGTATAAATGTCTCATTCAGGTGTAATCAAACCTTATTTCATGCAGACCGCAATCAAACGCTGACGTCTGGAGTTCCTCACTAACAATCTCTGGCACTGTGTATGACACATAAATACTGCCAACCCTCCCATTTTCTTTCCTTTTCTCTCCTTCGCTCTTGTTTATCGCCCGTCCGTCTCTCGCATTGAGGGCCGCAGTGAGATTTTGCTACAAAAGACATATGGGAAGCTCTGCAGGAGAAAAACTTTATGTTTGGCATGTGGGGGAGAATCAAAGTGCAGTTTAAGGTCAAAGTCAACTGTGTGAAGCTTGGAGATACACAATCTGAACTTTTGACAATGGCCGAAACTTGTTGAAAACAGTCGTGTTTCACTATTAAAACATCAAAGGAATTACATTTTGCTTGAAGAAAATGAAATAATTTATTGGAGTGACAATTAAATGCATTTCAAGGGTTTCTGGAGGCCTTGAAGTCTTAATTCTCCTTTCATTTGATCAGTTTATCATGAAACAAGGCTTCTTATTCTTTTATAATTTTGATTTTTAAGTAGACAAAACACTGATAAAGCACGGCACTTATTGCAGTGTGATCGAAATGTACAGTGTGGTTCGGTACAGTACAGTTCCGTACAGTACGGAAGAGGATTTTTACCATTATAAAAAATAAAACCATCTTGAGATTAATTTTGTTAAATTTAGAAAAAAAATATGTTGAGAATAAGCTTGTTAAATTAGGAGAAAAACTCATTACATTTTGAGAAAAAACTTGTTATATTTTGAGAAAGCCAAAATAAAATGTTGAATAAACTCATTAAATTACGAGAGAAAAAAACGTATTCAATTTCAAAAAGTTTCAAATTTTTTAAATTTATTTTAAATTTAACAACTTTATTCTTGAGATGGCTTTATTTTTTTTTATTATTGCTTGGCCCTAATCCTCTTCCGTAGAACAGTACTGTCATGAATCTGGTTGCCACTCACTACAACTGCACATCACCCATGGACTACATCTCCCATCATGCACTGCACACACACTTTCCCGTCCACCATTACACCAATCACACAGCTGTCACCATTCACTCATCAACTCTGATTGCCTCACCACACCACCTCATTCACTCACTCACATAAAAGCAGCACACAAACACTCACCCAGTAAGTCTTGTTTTCCCTGGCTAACATTTCCGGCGTTCTTTCTAGTTTGTCTTTCCGTGTATTACCTGGACTGTTGACTTCTCTCCTGATCGTTTGCTGCCTGCCTCTGACCTCGCCTGTTTACTGGTAATCCTCTCTGTCTGCCGCCTGCCCTGACCCATTGCTCTGCTTCTGATTTCGACTCTGCCTTGTCTACGTTGCCCTCGATACCCCTGCTTGATATTTGCCTGTTTGACCTTGTACTAATAAAGCTGCTAGTGGATCTACTCTCGCCTGACCTGTCATTCGTTACAGAAGACTTCGCCAAGGATGAATCCAGCAGTAAAATTGATGTTACTCCGCCAGGGTACAAGGTCCATTGAGGACTATGTCATGGACTTCCTCGAACTGGCACACCTGACTCATAAGGACAAACTCTGCTTAATGATATTTTTCCATGGGGGCTTATCTGAACCTCTTCGTTCAATCATGCCGCTGCATGATCCCAACTGGACGTTGGAGAGGTATATGGATACCGCACTAAAGCTGAGTGGCTCTCCTTGTACGGTGGGTGCCACGCAGGAGCTTGCAGAGTCCGCTCCAGAGCCCGCTCCGTCCCAGGAGCTCGCAGAGTCCGCTCCAGAGCCCGCTCCGTCCCAGGCAGACGCGATTTCTTTAAGACTGCAAGGGAAGTTCAGCTTCCCCTATAATTGTCAAAAAATGAATGGTCAAATATATGTACTATTATGTTAACATTTTATTGACTAAAAATGCGTTAAACACGTTCATCTCGAACGAAAACAATTTCGTTCAGAATCAGCTACTTAGGTCGGCTGACTCGATTTCCTTCTCATTCATTCCCGTAGCGTACAGTGCATTACTCTGTTGAAGCCCAGCGTCCATTGACTTCAATGGGGCTGCTTTAAACAGTTTTTTTCAGTGCTTAGAAACAAGACGGTCATTGGATAATGCTGCGATTATGTCCCGCCCACGGACGCTCAGCGTCTCTGGGATGAATGGAGGAGTGGGCTGGCCCGGACTCCGGCGTCTGCGTGATGATTGGAGGGTCTGCCATCTCTTTTAATCCACTTTTATGTCCTAAAACGCTCGTTTTTTGGGGTCGACAGCTTATAAAAACGTATTTATTGTTTTTTTTTAGCTTGTTTGCTATACACATTGTCACATATCAGCTTTTAGACATTTTTTTTTTTTTTTATAAATAAATGACAAGGAGGCGGCAGCTTCGCAATGCAAAGAGACGGTTGGTGTGGGCGTGGGCGTGGTCTTCAGATTATGACGCGTATCACTCTGTGTCTCCATTTCCAACTCAGTCCCATCGGATTTTGCATGTGTAGTCGAAAGACAAACTGCTGCGACCTTCATCGTATATTTCACACAATTTCACACCACATTCATTGTTTCAGTTTAACATAATTCCCACATTTCCTCCGTTGAGTTAAATATATATATATATATATATTAGATCGTTTGTTCATTAATTCATATAGTCTGAACTAGCCAGCTAGCAAACTGCACACGATGGCAGACAGTGCTAATATTGTCGACCTGATTTTGGCAAAGCCATTAGAAAGTCTTCCTTACGAGGAGAAACTTAGAATTAAACAGCAGGGCAGATCAACACCTAAGATTGATTTAGTGCAAAAGATAGGGAAAAGTAACAGGTCTTTTCAGCTCTCCTGGTATGACAAAGTTAGCTGGCTGACTGGAAGTGCTGTGAAAAAGAAAATGTACTGCTGGCCATGTCTCTTGATGAAACCATCTCATGGATGTGTTGTTTGGTCAAAATTGGGGTTTGGAGATCTGTCAAACTTTGACAGGGCATATAAAAGGCATGAAAATAGCAATGAACATGTGAGTGCATGTGCAAGATTAAGTTGCATGGGCAGGATCAGGGTTGAGCATGCAATCAATGAAGGTGCTCGCATTCAAGTGGCTAAACATAATGAAACTGTTAAACAAAACAGGGCCTTCCTAAACCGCCTTATTGATGTGACATCCTTGCTTGGCCGGCAGGAGCTGTCATTTAGGGACATGATGAGAGTAGTGAATCATCCAACAAGGGAATTACAGAGAGTTCACAGAAACATTAGCTAAATATGACTCTGTCCTGTCCACAATTCGAGTCCTCAACTGTGTTTTCTGGTATGTCACACACTATTCAAAATGACTTGATCTCTGCTCTTGCAGCCACCATTTCTGATCAGATCAGAGATGAAATTCAGGATGCTCCCTTTTTGGATGGCAGGTGGATGAAACCACTGATATATCCTGCCGTGCCCAACTCTCTGTCATTGTTCGCTATGTGGATAGTGCAGGTAAAATTCAGGAGCGCTTCATTGGATTTTTTGATGTTTCTGGGGGGCGAGATGCTCAGTCCTTTTGATGTTTTAAATGAGAACATGCAGGGCTACAATTTTAAGGATAAGCTTGTGGCACAGACCTATGATGGGGCTGCTGTCATGGCTTCAGCTCTCAATGGTCTGCAGGCCAAAGTGAAAGCAATAGCCCCCAGTGCAATGTTTGTGCATTGCTATGCACACAGACTGAATCTGGTGCTGTCACAGGGGGCCAAATGCTTGCCTGAGTGCAGAATTTTTTTTGCATCACTCTCTGGGTTTGCCACATTTTTCTCAAAATCCACAAAGAGGACGTCTTTTCTGGAGTCTGCAGGCTGCTCAAGGTTGCCCAGAAACGCTCCTACCCGATGGAATTTCACATCACGGAGAGTGAGCACTATGGCAAACAATTATGATGGCCTCCTGCAGACATTTGATAACATCATTGCAGATACGACAATGGATGATGATACACTGGATTGTGCCAAAGGCTTCGTGAGGAAACTGGAGGATTTTGAGTTTGTGTTCATGTTGTACACATATGAACAAATCTTCTCTGAGACTGATGTGGTCTTTGATATTGTCCAGCAGAGAGCGATGGATGTTCTTTACTGCAAGAAAAGAATTGAGTCTCTTCTTGCATTTGTCAAAGAGAAGAGGTCAGAGGGGGCTTTCCAAGCTGTTTATGCCAAAGCAGCAGATCTCACATCAGACCCAAGAGATGAGCCCATGAGAAAGCGCCGTCTGACCCAATTGCAGGATCCCCAAGAGCTACAGAAATCTGTACATGGCCATCCTTGATAACATCTTGGAGCAGATTCCTCGACGTTTTCAAATTTGGAAAGTATGCTTTTCTTAGAATTAGTCAATCCAGGGAAATTTGATGACATGAGACAAGCATTTCCAGAGGAGGCCTTCCAAAGTGTCCTGAAAAGTTATGGCCATCACTTTGATTCAGGGAGACTGAGGTCTGAACTTCAAGTCCTGTATTCAGATAAGGACTTGCAGAGTAACAGGGGAAAGCTGTGTGATTACTTGGTGTTCCTTAAAGACATGGAGTTGGACAGTGCAATGCCTCAGCTTTACAAACTGTTCTCATTAGTGGCAACAATTGGAGCTACATCTGCAGGTGTAGAAAGGAGCTTCTCCTGTTTAAAGCGGCTCAAGCCCTACACCCGTAACTCAATGGGCCAAGGCCGTTTAAGCAGCCTAGCTCTGCTGGCCATTGAGAGGACACTGGTCAAGTCACTGGAAAAGACGCCTAGTTGGTACGACAGGGTTACAGAGCATTTTCTTGAAAATGAACGTAGGGCAGAATTTACATATAAATAAATGGACAATTTTTATGATTTAGGCCAAAAATGAGCTTCCCCTCTTTAAAAGATCAGCAGCCGCCACTGGTCCCAGGAGCTCGCAGAGTCCGCTCCAGAGCCCGCTCCGTCCCAGGAGCTCGCAGAGTCCGCTCCAGAGCCCGCTCCGTCCCAGGAGCTCGCAGAGTCCGCTCCAGAGCCCGCTCCGTCCCAGGAGCTCGCAGTCCGCTCAGAGCCCGCTCCGTCCCAGGAGCTCGCAGAGTCCGCTCCAGAGCCCGCTCCGTCCCAGGAGCTTGCAGAGCCCGCTCCGTCCCAGGAGCTCGCAGAGTCCGCTCCAGATCCCGCTCCGTCCCAGGAGCTCGCAGAGTTCGCTCCAGAGGCCGCTCCGATCCAGGAGCTCACAGAGTTCGTGTGGTGGAAATTTTCCTTGTCATGCATTAATCTTTAGTGGAACATATATTCAAGATGTATGCAGTATATGGTTCTTTTACTCATAGTTAGAAAAGCATTCTTTGTGTGATTTACTAAGAAGGAGGTAAGGAAAGGCAGATGGTTAAAGGGTCATCATGAGGGCATTTACGGACTTATAGCCTGGGGGTCAGGGGGGCATTTGCATGCCTTTTCCCTGTTTAACACATTTAGAGGTGAATGAACTGACATCTCTCCCTGTAGGGAGGGAGAGAAGGAAAGCCTTGAACGAGAGGGGACTATAAAGCCGACTGACAGCTGCTTTCTCTTATCTCTCTCTGTCTTCCCTCACTGACTTAGCTCATGTGTATTGATTGTGACGAGGAGATCTTCTCTTGCAAGGGAATAAATTACTTTTATTATTATAATTTGGACTCAAGAGTTGTCTCTTACTCAGTGATGATGTTTGTATGAAAGAAATTGCCACAACAGTTTGGTGTCAGATAGTGGGATTCCTTGGACGTGACTTCTGGACCTGACAGCGGACGGAGGCAGGCCACCTTGGAGCTGAAAAGTTCCAACCCTACCTCGCAAAAAAGATTCAGAGACGAGGGACCGTTCCGCTGTTGGGGCCGGAGGGATCGACCACTGGAATCAAAAAGAACCCAGGTGGCAAAACGACATCTCTGGTAAGAGTCAATTAAATTCAATTTAATTAGGGTGAAATTCAGTTTTTAAAGAGTGAAATTGAACCATATTGGCTGGAAATTGTTTCTGTGGTACAGTAATCTGGGCACCAACGTCCAGATAGGTAACCTGAGATTAATTTGAGATCTGTAAGGATCAAGAGGGTTTCAAACAGGTACCGAGGTTAATTGGGGTTAGGAAAAATCGAAAGATTTTGATAAATCACAATTAAGAGGGCACTACTAGTGCAACCCGATCCGATTGCGGGATAAGAGAAAATCGGATCTGCTGGAGACGTCTAGCAGATTAAAAGAGACGTGGTGAGTAAACCCACAGGAGCAGAAAACAGCAGCCAGTATGGGGATATCTCAGAGCAAGTTTGTGAAATATGATACACGGTGTACTACCAAATGAAAAACATTATGGTCAGAAATGTATGCAAGATATTGAAAAATTAATCAAGCATCATGATTTTCCCAAAGAGGGAACATTGAGCCTCACAAAACTGAAAGTGGTGAGGGACTCGGTTGAACAAAGTAGCGAAAAACAACCAGGGTGTTGTTGCAAATGTGTTAAACATGTATGTAAAAAATGTGAACAAACAGTAGATTGTTGGCTTAAGGAAGCAGATAAGAGAGAAAGAAAACAAATGCAGAAAGAGCTAGCAGGAAGGAAAAATGAAAAGTGTGAAAGTCTATCTGTATGCGTGTCTGCACCACCAGAACCGACTAACCCACAGTATGCTTCTGATTCCCCACATGAAAATGCGGTGAGGCCGGCACCGCCAGAATACAGAAAACACATCTACCCAATAGCCCAGCTGAGTGCGTTGAAATTCGACCCCGACCTCGACTGTTTCTCCGTCCAAGACAACCGCAGCGCGAGACGCTGAATGAACAAGCACGAGCAGCGCGAGTGACAGAGGGGGAGACAGATGCAGCTGGCTGTTGTACAGATTAAAGCAGCACGAGCAGCGCACAAATGTGGACTGTGTGCGAGGGGTGAACATGACTTTTCTGGCTGCACGGAGTGCAGGTTGTCCAAGAACCATGGACACTGGGCACAGGACTGTCCAGAGGCGCGCAAGGCGGATTGAAACGAGAGGAACGGAGAACAGGAGAGGAGAGGGCGGATGACAGGCACTCAGCAAGCTACGAAAAAAAAGGGAAGTAAAAATTTATTAGCACACACACACAACACGCTCACATACACTGATTCAAATACCGCTCTCTGCAATGAAGTAAAAGCTTGCAAACCCTTTTATGTGTGAGTGTGTGGAAGTTTTGAATAATGCTACCTGCAATGAAGACATGCTTGCAAATCCTTTATGTGTGAGTGTTGAAGTTTTGAATAAGGCTATCTGCAATGAAGACATGCTTGCAAACCGTTAAATGTGTGACTGTTGAAGTTTTGAATAATGTTAGTTGACTGATGAATGTCTGAGAATGTACAAAAGTTTAGGGTTTTAAGGCTACAGAGATATCCCATGTTAGTTGACGGGACAATGATAGACTTTATGGTTGATTGTGAACCAAGAATGACGGATTTAGTGTTTGAAAGCACTTGAAGTCAGGGCATTAATTTCAGAAAACTATACTGTGCCGTTAAAATGTGAGACGGAGGGGGGGCAGGGCATTGAAACATGCGTTGTTGTACTCTGAAACCTGTCCGGTTCCGCTAATGGCCAGGGATCTAATGTGTAAATTAAATCTGAAACTCACTGCTGGGCCGTTTGGCATACAGATTGAAGAGGAACAGCAGATGATTTGTGCAAAATTTGAGCCACAATGGGCTTACGAGTGGCAGACAAAAGATTCTGATTGGGCACGAATGATTTTGACACTGGCAAAAGATCGTACAGTGTCCACAAACATAGAAAGTATGAGGCCTGACAGATTACACTGTACATCATATGTTGTGGGTGAGCGTGAACCAGAATATGAGGAAGAATGGTTTAATGGGGCAGAAAAATGAGACAATAAGGTTTAATAAGATTTTCTGGACTGAAAATGTGTGCGCTTTTCGGCATGCCTGTCAGAAAAACAAATTCAGCTGTATTTGATAACAGGCCAGTCTGCCTCACTTATCAGTAATCAAGGCCACCGAACAGAAATGGGAAGAAATAGGCCTGTTTGTGAAAATGTCTTTCTGCCACAGATTGGATTGAAAACCAAACGGGCAGAAACACAGTAGAAATGCAGGTGTTTTTATGGAGGAATGTGAGTTTGATGTTGCCGTACAGAGAACTGTGACTGCTATTGTCAAGAATGCAATGGAGAAACATGAGCACGGATCTATTTCTGCCACAGACATTCATCCTGTCCTGGCAGAAATACCTCCAAAATTGTGGGCAAAACACAAATATGATGTTGGGTTGATTAAAGGTTGTGAACCAGTTGTAATCACTCCAAAGTCTGATTACAGGCCATGTCAATCGCAATATCCCCTGAAGAAGGAGGCATTGAGAGGATACAGCGGTTTTTGAGTCTCTCCTGAAGGAGAGAGTAATAATTCCCTGTCATGATTCTCCAGTGCGAACTCCTATTTTCCCGTAAAGAAAATAACATCTAACACAAGTGAACCAGTCACGTGGCGATTTGTGCAGGATCTGCAGGCTGTAAACTCAGCCGTTATTGCAAGAGCTGCCAGCGTACCTAATCCATACACAATTTTGTCACAAATTCCGCAAAATGCAATGTATTTCACTGTGGTTGATTTGGCCAACGCTTTCTTTAGCGTCCCAGTGGAAGAAAAAAGTCAGTTTTGGTTCGCGTTTGATTTTGACAACAAAGGGTACACGTTTACCAGGTTGTGTCAGGGCTATTGTGAGTCTCCGACGATTTACAATGAAGCGCTCAGACGGAGCCTTGAACCATTAACTCTATCGAGCGGAACAGCGCTATTGCAATATGTCGATGACTTATTGATTTGTGCACGAGATGAGGTTACGTGCGTGGCTGACACTGTAACTCTCCTGCACCACCTGGCGGGAGGGTCACAAGGTCAGCCTGACAAAGCTTCAGTTCGTGAGACAGGAGATAACATTTTGGGTCACACAATAACACCAAACAGTAAAGCAATCTCTGAAAAGCGGATAAAAGCTATCAAAGAGGTACGAAACCCATAACAAAACGACAATTATTATCATTCTTGGGAATGTGTGCATATTGTCGAACGTTTATTCCAAATTATGCACATCTTGAAAAGCCCTTGAGAGCCCTGACAACAGGGAAAGGGCTGAGGTCATGTGACAAGATTAATTGGTCCACAGAAGCACAGGATGCGTTTGCAGATATGAAACTGCAGCTGGCTCAGGCCCCAACGTTGGGCCTGCCTGTGCTTGAAAAGCCTTTCACCCAAATGGTAGATGAAAAACATGGATTTATGAGTTCAGTGCTTTTGCAAACCCATGGGGACAGATTACGACCAGTCGCATATTTTTCAACGAAGCTTGATGCAGTTGCAGCAGGCTTGCCACACTGCCTGAGAGCTGTGGCAGCTGCAGAGCTGGCTGTGCTGGCTTCAAGGGAATTTGTGGGGTATTCTGATTTGACTTTGATGGTCCCACGCGGTCTCCATGATTTTGCAAGAGCAAAGAACATCACATTTATCAACAGCCCGATGGCTGAGGTATCACACGATTTTACTTGACATGCCAAATGTAACAGTGAAAAGATGCACAACTTTGAATCCTGCCACACTCCTCCCGACGGAGGAGGATGGACAGGAACACCATTGTTGTCTATCAGTGCTGGAACAGGTGTGTACACCACGTCCAGACCTGTTGGACACACCTTTAGAGAACTGTGACAATGTCCTCTTTGTGGATGGGTCGGGCGTCCAAAGATCCACAAACAGGCTTGAATAAGGTTGGTTTCAGCGGTGACCACTGAATTTGAAGTCGTAAAGTCTGGCAAATTGCCATCAAATTATTCGGCTCAGGCAGCCGAATTGGTTGCTCTGACAGAGGCGTGTAATCTTATGGCAGACAAGTGTGTGACAATTTACACAGACTCGCGTTATGCTTTTGGGGTCACTCACGACTTTGGGGCGCTTTGGAAGCACCGAAATTTTTGAAGTCGGATGGACATCCGATATTAAACGCAGCTCTGGTGGCTAAGCTTTTGGAGGCCATTCTTTTACCAGACAAGGTCGCGATCTGTAAATGCGCATGGCGCACACTAACGATAAAAGTTTTATCTCCACAGGAAGCGAGCGAGGCAGGCAGCGAGGCAGCAGCACAGGAGACAAAAGAAACAACTTGTGCTTTGGTATCTGTGACTAACCCTGATATTTCCCCTTGTTTACAGAGTATGCAGTCTTTTTCCACAGGAGCGGAAAAACAACGATGGAGGTCGTCTGGCTGCAGTCTCCGGGGGGGTGTATGGATGAGTGTTGATGACATTCCTTGTTTGCCCAAACACTTCTTTCAGCATTATGCTAAGTTGACACATGGGTTGGATCATGTGTCAAAAGCGGTATGATAATGCAGATGAGGGAATTATGGTTTACAAAAGGGTTTACAGTGGTTGCTGAAAATTTTTGCAAAAGATGTGTTACTTGTAACACACACAATGTGGCTAGAGGGATAAAAACACCCTTGGCATCTCAACCAGCACCAGCAGGTCCATTTGAATATCTAATGATGGATTTCATCGAATTGACCCCTTGTGGGAAACAGAAACACTGTCTGGTGATGGTTGACATGTGGTCAAAATGGGTTGAGGCCTTCCCAACCTCGAAACAAGATTCGCGGCAGTGGCAAAGGCTCTGTTAACCGAGATCGTTCCGAGATGGGGAATTCCCAGAAAAATCAGTTCTGATAATGGCAGACACTTTGTCAATGATGCGATAAAGCAGGTGGGTCAGTTCTTGGGAATTGACATGAGAACTCACTGCAGCTACGCGCCCTCGTCAGGTGGGGCAGTAGAGAGGCAGAACCAGACAATTAAGAACAAATTGGCGAAATGCTGCGAAGAGCGGGTCTGACTTGGCTTAAAGCTCTTCCAATTGTACTGATGTACATGAGAATGAGAAAAAGAGTAAAACCAAACCTGAGCCCATTTGAAATTTTGTTTGGCAGGCCACCATTCATGGGCATAGGGGGTAAACAAAGGCTGCCATCAACGGATGTGTGTGAAAATGACATGTTGAATTACTGCAAAGAAATGTCTTGTCTGTTGTCAAATATTTCTGTGCAGGTAAAAGCTGCCCAGGGGAAGGTTGCTGAGACATTCCTGCACGAGGTCAGACCTGGCGATTTCGTGGTGATTCGTGATCACAGGAGAAAGAGCTGGAGATCAAAAAGGTGGCTAGGGCCTTACCAGGTGCTTCTGGTGACGCAGAGAGAGGGCTACGTGGGTTCACATAAACCATTGCAGGAGGGTGCCGCCCATTGCGGAGGCGGAGCAATTGCTGGAGGAGGTTCAACGGGAGTGTCAGTAAACGCTAAGACCCAGTTTGAAAAAATATCAGCAGCAAGGAGGAGACGACTTTGATTGCGCAACCGGCATCTGGGTGGACACTGTAATCAACAGAACAGATAAGACTTTTAGTGCTTGAAAACAGCACTTTCTCACATTCTTTGGTCATAGCAGCATCTTTCGATACAGAGTAACTGAGAGAATGGGCGTCAAGGCCGTGGCACCCATTCAGAGTGCCAGGAATGTGTGGCTTGTTTAAAACCACATGTATAATGACTGTGTTGTCAGTAACAATTTGCTTGATAATACTACACTTTTCCTAGGGGTGGGAACAACAGTAACGATAAATAAAGTGAATGGGTTAGCATGGACTGTATTGGCAATAGCAAATGCCACTGAAAATGCTTTATCGATGATAAATGATGAAATGAGACATTTAAGAGAGGCAGTTATTCAGAATCGTTTAGTCTTGGATTTACTTACCGCAGAAAAGGGAGGGGTTTGTAAAATGCTAGGAGTATCTTGTTGTTTCAATATTCCAGATCACAGTGACAACATAACTGATGTGATTGAGCACATGAGAAAGGCGGTGCAGGAGCCTGAACCAGCGAACGACCAATGGCTTACCTGGATAATGAATCTCGAAGGGGGCTGGGGAATGTGGTTGGCTCAAACTGTGTTGCCAATTATAGTTATAGTAGTACTAATTTTGCTATGCATACCATGCATAATGCAATGTGTGTCTAGCTTAGTACAAAGACTGGTTAAGGTCGGAATGTCTGTTCAATTGGTGAAAATGACAGTCTATCCGGATGATGATGATGATGTTGATGACCGACAGGGTGATGATGCAAGTAGCGAAGTTACAGTGAAAGGAGTAATTGAGTTATGATGTTTTTTTTTTTATTTTTCTTCCTGAGAATGATTGATATGTAAAGAAGGTTAAAGGCAGTAGTTATCCGTATACGAGATGACGTACAAGGAGAGGGGTTGAAACTGAGGGATTTTCTACATACTCTTATATTACTTTTAATATTTACATTTTATATTACTTTTAATATTTCAACAGTGATAAATTGATATGTTTATTTCCTACTATGAACTATACTTTTTCTTGTTTACGATATGGTGACTGAGGGTTCGATTTAAATTGAAAATGCGATAGCAATGCCTGTCCGTTTAGCCCGGCCATTGGATAAAGTTTTCTACGCTTGCAAATATTAGGGTCTGACCCAACAAAAACAGCCTAAGCATTTTTCCAATTTTAAAAAAAACTTACTTCACAGGTTCAAGAAGAGTGATCATTTATGTGAAAATCAGAGATGAAGAGTATAAGTGTGATGTAATGGCTTGAACTTGTATGTATTATTATTATTTTTACTATTATTATTACAATGTTTGATTAATCAGTTATCAGAGAATGATAAATAGGGAGGAATGTGGTGGAAATTTTCCTTGTCATGCATTAATCTTTAGTGGAACATATATTCAAGATGTATGCAGTATATGGTTCTTTTACTCATAGTTAGAAAAGCATTCTTTGTGTGATTTACTAAGAAGGAGGTAAGGAAAGGCAGATGGTTAAAGGGTCATCATGAGGGCATTTACGGACTTATAGCCTGGGGTCAGGGGCATTTGCATGCCTTTTCCTGTTTAACACATTTAGAGGTGAATGAACTGACATCTCTCCTGTAGGGAGGAGAAAGGAAAGCCTTGAACGAGAGGGGACTATAAAGCCGACTGACAGCTGCTTTCTCTTATCTCTCTGTCTTCCCTCACTGACTTAGCTCATGTGTATTGATTGTGACGAGGAGATCTTCTCTTGCAAGGGAATAAATTACTTTTATTATTATAATTTGGACTCAAGAGTTGTCTCTTACTCAGTGATGATGTTTGTATGAAAGAAATTGCCACAACATTCGCTCCAGAGGCCGCTCCGATCCAGGAGCTCACAGAGTTCGCTCCAGAGGCCGCTCCGATCCAGGAGCTCACAGAGTTCGCTCTAGAGGCCGCTCCGATCCAGGAGCTCACAGAGTTCGCTCTAGAGGCCGCTCCGATCCAGGAGCTCACTGAGTCCGGCTCTCCTTCGTCTCCGCTGGTCCCGCCCAGCTCTCCTTCGTCTCCGCTGGTCCCGCCCAGCTCTCCTTCGTCTCCGCTGGTCCCGCCCAGCTCTCCTTCATCTCCGCTGGTCCCGCCCAGCTCTCCTTCGTCTCCGCTGGGCCCGTTCAGGTCACCGATGCCTCCGCTGATCCCGTTCAGCTCACCGATGCCTCCGCTGATCCCGTTCAGCTCACCGATGCCTCCGCTGATCCCGTTCAGCTCACCGATGCCTCCGCTGATCCCGTCCAGCTCACCGATGCCTCCGCTGGTTCCGTCCAGTTCTACCGAGCGCCCAAGAGAGTCAGAGCCGCCCGAGCGCCACCGAGATTCAGCGCTTCCAGAGTGCCCCCTCGAGGTGGTGGAGTTCACCAAGAACTTTCATGGAGGGAGCTCCCCTCCATTGCTCACGGAGACCCCGGACCCGCCATGGCCCATGAGGTCCCCTGATCCATCATGGCTGCCCGAGGCCCCGGATCTACCATGGCCGCTAAAACTCCCTGCCTCGGTTCCTGAAACCAAATGTGCTCTCTCTGCCTCTTGTGTCTCCGTTTCCTCTAGGTCCCAGTCTCGGCCAGGGATCTCTGCTCCGCCCTGGAAGGCATCTGCTCTGTTGTGGAGACCTCCTGTCTCGTCTGCTCCGCCCTGGAGGGCGCCTGTCTCGTCTGCTCCGCCCTGGAGGGCGCCTGTCTCATCTGTTCCGCCATGGAGGGCGCCTGTCTCGTCTGTTCCGCCCTGGAGGGCGCCTGTCTCGTCTGCTCCGCCCTGGTGGGCGTCTGTTTCATCTGCTCTGCCCTGGTGGGCGTCTGTCTCGTCTGCTCCGCCCTGGTGGGCGCCTGTCACGCCTGCTCCGCCCTGGTGGGCGCCTGTCTCGCCTGCTCCGCCCTGGTGGGCGCCTGTCACGCCTGCTCCGCCCCTGGTGGGCGTATGTCTCGCCTGCTCCGCCCTGGTGGGCGCCTGTCTCGCCTGCTCCTCCCTGGTGGGCGCCTGATCTGCCAGAGTCACTCCACGCCCTGTCGACCTGCCAGAGTCACTCCACATCTCCGCCGACCTGCTAGAGTCACTCCACGCCTCCGCCGACCTGCCAGAGTCACCCCACGCCCGCCGACCTGCCAGAGTCACCTCACGCCCCGCCGACCTGCCAGAGTCACCTCACGCCTCCGCCGACCTGCCAGAGTCACCTCACGCCCGACCTGCCAGAGTCACCTCACGTCCCCTGCTGTCTCTTCCGCCCGCCCTGGTGGGCTCCTGTCTCATTGGCCCCACATGGACCTGGCCCTCCGGTTCCACCTCCGCCTCCACCGCCTCCTGGATTGTGCCGGTGTGTGAAGCGCCTGGAAGCCGCCTTGGGGGCTCTGTCATGAATCTGGTTGCCACTACTACAACTGCACATCACCCATGGACTACATCTCCCATCATGCACTGCACACACACTTTCCCGTCCACCATTACACCAATCACACAGCTGTCACCATTCACTCATCAACTCTGATTGCCTCACCACACCTGCACCTCATTCACTCTC
The DNA here is from genome assembly GCA_027564155.1 of Gymnocypris eckloni scoliostomus. Lineage (NCBI taxonomy): Eukaryota > Metazoa > Chordata > Actinopteri > Cypriniformes > Cyprinidae > Gymnocypris > Gymnocypris eckloni. The sequence continues at coordinate 6,153,300 of CM050427.1, forward strand.
ACATAAAAGCAGCACACAAACACTCACCCAGTGCGAAGTCTTGTTTTCCCTGGCTAACATTTCCGGCGTTCTTTCTAGTTTGTCTTTCCGTGTATTACCTGGACTGTTGACTTCCTCTCCTGATCGTTTGCTGCCTGCCTCTCTGACCTCGCCTGTTTACTGGTAATCCTCTCTGTCTGCCGCCTGCCCTGACCCATTGCTCTGCTTCTGATTTCGACTCTGCCTTGTCTACGTTGCCCTCGATACCCCTGCTTGATATTTGCCTGTTTGACCTTGTACTAATAAAGCTGCTAGTGGATCTACTCTCGCCTCTGACCTGTCATTCGTTACAAGTACTATGTTTTTACTTATGTAATTTAAATATTGTTTTATTTTCAAATTTTAAAGCATTGCTCTAAAAGGCATTTACTTTTAGAGAACATATTTATTGGCTTATTTTGTTAAATTTGTCCTAAATATTTATCACTCGGTCTTAAAAAATATAATTTGCCTTTATAAAGTTACTAGTAAGTACAGTAACTCAAATTCATGGTTTTTGCATTACTTTAACTCATCAAAATTATTTAAATTGATTTCAACTTGATTTGTAAGTTATGCAAGATTGAACTTAATTCAGATTAATTTAACTTAAGTTTAACTACTTGTACAACCAATTTGATTATGTTTAAAAAATAAGGCAGAACTAAAATTAATGAAATATATAGATCTATAATTTTAGTTTTTTATAAAACATAAAATAATTCATAAAAACTATAATAGTATATTAATGACACTAATGACACACTGCCAGACACGTCTTTTTCTTTCAAGCCCCATGACTGATTTCATCCTTGGATTTAGTTAGCCTCTAAAAAAACACATCTGCGGCGCAATCGTAACAGGATTTATAGATCTCACAGGACGAGTGCGTGAGCGAGAGAAAGAAGGTAACAGGATGGCTGAGTCGGGTCACATCTAGGCAAAACACCCTGTTGCTCACAACCGCCTACTCTTGGAAAAAAGACTGTGGCTGCTACCCTCATCCTCTTCATTCCATCCTTCACTGTCTGAGAGTTCGATGAAACATCATGCTATCAACATCAAATGACTTGAGTTGTGATGTTGTAATTGTGTTGTAATTCATGTGGACAACCACTTTTTTGACTGAAAATCTATTGCTTTAATCCTAACCAAGAACTGCCCACTTATACAGGACAAAAATGGTTTCACCAGCTGTTTTACATAATTAAAAAAAAATTATAATTTAAGTTGATTTTACATAAGATCAGCTGCATGATTTTTGTAGATATCTAATCTTAAATTGTACGCTGTGACTACATGGTGCCTGGAAACTTAATATGTGAATTTGTTACATATAAAATGCCTCAGGTTACTTTATTCAGTTCACTGAGAGAGGCTGTGGAAACATGAACATGGACACCAATCCAGGATCTCGATCACATTTGTGTTTACTCAAGTTATTTGATCCTGAAGCTTGGCTAATCTTAGTCTACTTGCTTAAACCTTTTTCACAATCATCACCCATCCAACGGAAGTACTTTACCAATCTGTGAGGTTCAGCAAACATCTGTTTTAGGCTCAGTGATTGATTCTCATATGTCTTTTTGGTGGATGTTGTGATAAAGAGTGATACGAGGATGTGTGACACTGATTATATCTGGAGTCTGAGTTCACGGTGCAGAAACTCATTGAACTTTGATAGATAAAGAGCTTTTGTGTAATATCATTCTGGTCTTGAGTTCTGCAGCGGCTGCTAAAGTCATATGGATGGTTTTCATTATGAGCCGTGTAGTGTGAGGCGCTCATGACGAGTTTGCAAAGTTGGCAGCTTCCTCCTAATGTACTTGAGCTTTTCCCCAGAGAAACAACTAAATTATCAGGAAAGGTTGAGGACTGCTCGATATGCCAAGCATCTTTCCTTTGTGCTTGTTTCTTACAGAGATATCAATGATTATTCGACCAGAACTTTCAAATTTCACAATTTGAGAACTCTGAAACGTGCTCAGGGTTATCGCTCTAAATGCTCCCAAAAGAGTAGTTAATTAATTGTCGTTGTGATACAATTAGCCAACCTAGGCTTACTGGAAATATGTGCCCCTACCTTCCTTCAGCAATCTGTCCTATTTTTTAGAGATCTTTAGGTATGCATAGTATTCCTTCGTTGTGGAAAAAATCCATAATCATGCCAGTTCCCAATAAAAATTGCCCAGTTGATAACTGTGATTTTAGACCTAAAGCTTTGACTTCAAACATCATGAAAGGTTTTGAAAGACTAGTGGTAAATGTTTTAAAAAGAGGAGGTTAAATAATCTCTTGACCCATTTCAGTTTGCTTATAAGGCCGGACGAGGGACTGAGGATGCCATTAATTGCATTTCTCATTTGGTAAATAGACACTTAGAGGATACCCAAGCATATGCCCGTTTACTTTTTATAGATTTTAGTTCGGCGTTTAATACACTCCAACCTAGGATTTTAATTAGTAAGCTGATAGAATTGAAAGTGAACCCCTTTTGTATGAAATGGTTTTATTTATTTTTAACCAATCGTACACAACAAGTAAGGGTTAATAATTGCTACTCTGAGATGAAAATCACCAATAAGGGGGCACCGCAGGGGTGTGTTAGCTCACACATTCTGTTTACGTTATATACAAATGAAAGTGTGTCTCAGGTCAGGATAATATTTTTTTTTATAAAATTTTCGGATGATACGGCCATACTGAGTTTATTGCATAGGGACACTTCTTGTTTGCAATACTTTTCAGAAGATGATAGATTTGTAAGTTGGTGTGATGAAAATTATTTGATTCTAAATTAAACAGACCCTGTTCTTTGACCCTAGATCTGTGGGGGATCACAGTCCTGTGATAATAAATGGGAAGTCTATTGAACAGGTTACATCACACAAATACTTGTGTGTCTATATGGACAACTTGTTATGTTGGTCTTCTCATGTCAACAGTCTTTGTTCTAGATTTCAGCAGAGATTATATTTTTTGCGAAGGTTAAATGTATTTGGGGTAAATCAGAGGATCTTATTTTTGTTCTATCAGTCTGTTTTTGAGAGTTTGATAAGATATGGTATTACAGCATGATATGGAAATCTGACTGTCTGGTCTAAATCAAAACTTGCACGACTTGTACAGACTTCTCTAAAAATTGTAGGTTGGGAAGAGAAATGACCTATTCAGAAGATATATGAGGTATCTGTTTTAAGACTAGCTAAGAAAATTGTTGCTGATGATACACACATTTTACATGCAAATTTTAATATGTTACCGTCAGGCAGACGATTGAGGATTCTGATGTGTAAATCAAATCGCTACAAAAATTATTTTGTGCCAACTGCTGTCAAATTATTTAACAGAGAAGAGCGGAAATGAGGAGCCTGTTTGGCATATTGTTGATTTTAATATATGTGTGAGATGTGTAATTTATTGTGATTTGTTATGTTTAGTGTGAGTCAATGCTACATACTGGCCATGTCATGATTGTCCAAGATGCATTTCCCAGGAATGGGACAATAAATTATATTCAATTCAATGCCTACAATTGTTTCAACCCCAACAATGAACCTAAAATACAGATAATTACAGTTTCCAGCTGAAATGAACGCTAGAGGCAGTAAAAGACCAACAAATTGTATTCCTTTTCACACAAATTAGGATTACAGGGGCAGATTGTCAATTATTAAAGCATTTTTTTTTCATGATTTCTTGCAAAATACTGTTATGACCTCAAAATGCTTTAACCATAGTGCATCAATTATAAACTAATTCGTATAGTTTGACATTTGTGTCCCATAATTATCTCCATATATACGGCTTTTCTGACAAGTAAACTTGCTTGATAGCTCACCTGATATAGCATCACCAATACCAAGTTTCTCAGAAACAAATCACATGCTAGTGACCCATTGACTCTATTGCACACTGGTCATGTCATTTTCTACTTGTATTTTCAGATTAAATGCAACGATCTAATTTAGTGAATCTAATCATCATTTAGGAAAAAGTTAACTTCAAGAGTGACCACACTGCTGACATGAACTTATCGCTAGCACACTCTGAGAACATGTGAGTTATTCATCTTACCGGCAAGGCGTATTGGCTTATTTTTTCATTTCAGGCTGATGCCGATGTTTACATTTTTAGCCATTATTGGCTGATTCTGGTAACGTTCCGATAATAACGCGCATCCCTAGCTTTATTTAGCATTTGCCTTTGTTACTATCTACTAGGCTATATAATTTAGAGATGGTGGTTCATTATTTTCAAATACGATGGAGTATTAAACTTTTAGCACTGCTAAACAGATATTTAGGGTATGTTTATGACAACAATGTACTAAAAACAGAAACATTTCTGAAAAGTTGTGTACAGATGACAACTTTGTCAAAACATTGACAAAATGTGCATGACATCACAGTTTTCACAATTTTAAGCTTTTGTAGTTTACCTAGAGATGATAACTGTCATTTTCTAAAAACTTGCACTTTGAAGCCCGTTTTCAAAGTTTGAGTTTTCAGGGCCCCAAAACATTGTTGAGTGTAAATGAAAGGCCAAAATACATAAAATCTTTTCTGTTTTTAGTAGTAAACTGTGTTATGTAAATGCCCCCTTAATTTTCAAACTGCTATGACTGTTTCAAACAGAGGCCCCGTCCCAAATCGCACCCTAAACCCTCGCGGTTTATCTCTGAGTCCGCACTTTCGTGATGTAATGCCGCTTTGAATGTCGGGTAGAATTCTGCTGAGGAGGTCGCCCCAGTACGGGCTCGGCAGAAATGCAGATCGAGGGCGCATAGCGGCCGCAAAGGGGGCTCTAGCGAGCACCCTTCTGAATGCTAAGTGATGCTTTATTGACAAATTTTGGGAGAAGCACGCACAGATAATTAACACTGCCAATTCATCATCAGTAATTACACCATCTATCCAATCAGCACGAGAGAACCCCTATAAGTAATCAAAGCAGTCTTACCTTAATAATTTCTAGTCTTTCAGCATTCGGTTCGCTCCTTTTGCCATTTTATCACAGACCCAATTTTCTTCGTCCAAACAACGAGACCTATAGTCAGGATTTTTGGATCCTCCGCAGCAATCCGCTGGCCCCAGTATCACTCCTTCTCCCCAGACACAGCCGCCGAGCTCTAGGCTCTATCACAGCCACAGCTTCGTTTGACCAGCTAACGCAAAGCTGCCTCCACTAGCGGGCGCAAGGCACCAGTGTTGCCAAATAATCTTCATTTAAAATTCACTGAAGGCAGATCATTTGTTGCTAAAGTTGTTAAATGACATTGTGACATCATTGGATGTTAATGTCATTATGTAACCATGACGCAGGTGCTTAGAATACACACCGAAATCACTCAAACTTTCCATATTTTTCACCAGCATTTTACCTGTATTTAATTTATTTAATTTTGATGAATGGATAGATAAGTTGGATAAGATAAATGTTTATTTTGTGGTTAAGATCAACAGTGGAAGAGAAGTTTCACTGTTGGTCACAGTGGACCAACAGTAATTATTAACAATCATAAGTACAAACTAAAATTAAGGAGTATCATAAACAATTATTGAACAAGTGCAACCTACAACTTAATGCATATATATAGTTCGTACAGCTTGGCACCTCTCTCAAGTGTTTAACATTACCAGCCAATGTGCTGCTTAGCCGGCTAGCTGTTTCAATACTTTCTCCTTTCGTATGGTTAAGAGAAAAGCACATACCTTTTATAATTGTATCCCTTTTTAAAGGTTGCCAAAAAAAAACATTTCAGCATATCCCGCCAAAGTCACAAACCACTCCCCTTTTTTCCACAGCCTACAGCTACAGCAGCAGAAGCAAGCATGTGGCTGCCTCCGCTTGTAACGCAGGCCCTCACATCCTTTTACTTCCCCTAACCCCTTTCCTTTTCAGCGGCCTCCAGCTCCCGTAGCGGACACTACTAGCAGTGTAGGCTGCACAGGCCCTACAGCTTTTTTCCCTGAATGTCACAAACCCCCGTGGCCTGTAGCAACAGCAGCTAAAGCAAGCACAAAGCTGCCACCCCTTGCAACACTGACCCTCACATGTCTTTTCCCCTTTTACTTCTAATCCATTTTCCTTCCAGTCTCCAGCTTCCATAGCAGACAATAGCATGAGGCTGCCTCCGCTAGTGGTGCAGACCCATCTACAGCCTTCATTACCCCACTCCCATCCCCCTCCCCTACCCATGGCCCGCAGCCCCACTGTCCAACTCTAGCGTGAGGATGCCTCCGCTTGAAGCACAGACCCACACATCTCAGTCTTCTCCTACTGCTACTAATAACCCCTTTTCCTTTTCAGTGACTTTCAGCTTCCATAGCAGATGTTAGCTTGAGCACATTTCCGCTAGCAGTACAGACCTATCCACAGCCCTTGCCTCACCCCGCTACCAAGCCCCTACCAATGGCCAGCCGCCCCACCGTCCAACTCCAGCTTGAGTATGCCTCCGCTAGCAGCGCAAACCCATCCACAGCCCTTGCCTCACCCTGCGCAAAAAAGTCAGAGGCCTTCAAGACCTACATTTGGTCAGACCGCTTTCATATCAAAGAAGCTCACCAAACCCTCATCAGCTGACTCCTTTAACGCCCGTCCATCCCTGTTCACTCGATCTTCAGACCCACCATAGCCACCCCTTTTTGACATCACCAAACCCACCCATAGCAGCTCCCCACTGCCACAGCAGTGACCGCTCCCATAGGAGCCTTATATGCTTTTCCCCACTGCCACAGCAGTGCCTGCTCCCGCAGGAGCTTTTCTGTATTTCTACACTGCCACAGCAGTGTCCCGCAGGAGCCTTATCTATTTTTTGCATTATTTTTAAGTGTGAACTCGTGAAGTGATGTTTTATTAACACATTTTGGGAGAAGCACGCACAGATAACTAACACTGCCAATTCATCATCAGTAATCACACCATCTATTCAATCAGCATGAGAGAACCCCTATAAATGATCAAAGCAGTCTTACCTTCACAATTTCTAGTCTTTCAGCATCCCTCCACCACCCCGACTCCTCACCTTCAGCCCGTAACTACCCCAGCACGGGGAGGAGCACTTGGGGCGTGCGCTCTTGGTCCGGGCTAAATGCAGAGCTCGGACCCCTCTCCCCTGACAGGGGGACTACCCCGGGCTTGGGAGTAATTACTGAGCTCTGAGCCCTCTCCCTGGAAAGCATGCCAAACACGCATAACCTTTACTCATTTTATTATATGTAAGTGTGAACTCGTGAAAGTGATGATTGGGACACCCTAACGGACACGCTCACGTGACGGCCATTGTAAGTCCGTTTTTGCAAACTGATATTGTAATGTAGCATAAAACTATTTGTTGTGAAACAATACTGTTTGGATATTGTCTTTACATAAGGAATGTGCATATAATACCTCAATTAATGCCTATATTCTAAAAAACAGAATATATATACATTTTTATATGTAAACATCATTATTTCCCCTACATTATGTCTTGCTTCACCATTCCTTTCCTCAGTGCACATTCAGTCTAGTACCAGAGGAAGCTAGCATACACTCAAGCACATTATCCTCTGTCTCTGAGGGAAAGCGTATTTGTGTTCAGCAGAGAGCGCTGTGGACAGATGGGCAATTGTGAGGATATCTGGCCTGTCCTGTGATACAAAGAGATATGGGCACTTCCAAAGATGAGTGTTTGTATTGTTTTTGTGTTATGCATCTTGAAGCTGGGCTTCCCAGCACAGGACAAGGGGACGGGGTATGTGGGAATTTGACTGACCTTGAGTTCGAATTTGGCTCTTAACACAGGACTCAGATAGTTCAGATTTTAACTTTCTGTGCTAACATTTTTACTGCCCTCACACTAATGAATTATCTTTTTTTTCTGCAATGCATTCGCGTGTTTTATATTAATAAATGAATTAATTAATTAATTGTATGTATTTATATGTTACATATGTATAATTATTATATATTTGAGATATATGCAGTAGTCAACTTTTGAAAAAGTTCATCAAAGTCAAGAACACTTTTTGGTTTTAGGACAACTTTGAAGAAAGGTTTTTATCCACTTCAAATGTTGACTACTGTATTATGTATTTAGATTATGTTTATTATTAATGTCTTATTTATTAAAATGTATGTATTTATTTTTTGGCATGATATATGCATTTGTGCCATATTTTACATGGCATAAATAAAACAATAAAAGGATACATTACAAAAATAAATACATCAGTTAAAGCTAAATACAAATATAAAAACAAAAAGAAATGCAAAAGCACGGAACAAAAACTGAAATTACAATGAAAACGGGCTTTTATAAATAATAGTATAGAAATACTACTAAAATAGCACTGCCCAAATAATGCCTATATTGTGTATTTCTATTTTTAATATATATATTTTTTTCATAGACTGGAACGCCACTCTCTGATGAATGCTTGTACGACAGTCAGAGCCAATCCTCCCTATACGCAGAATATGCAAGCTGCATAGGGCCCCCGAAACACCAGGGGGCCCCCTTGCTCTCAAAGATGTTTCGTTTTTAAATTTGGCCAGCGGTTATGAAAGCAAGACTGATCATTTATTTTAATGCGGTGCGCTGTCACTCTCTCTACGTAAAAATCAGCCAAATCATGTAACGTGAATGTCGTAAAAGAGTTGAAAGTGTACCGAGGAAGCATACTGTTTCTCGAGCGCTTCCTGTAAGCGCGATTCGAGACATAGTGAAACATGAACAAATGTGTTTCATCCATCGCGTTTCGTAACCCCCCCACCAGCCAGCGGCAGAGTTTGCTTAGGGCCCCCAGAAATCTAAGATCGGCACTGACGTCAGTTAGCGGAAGCTACACTAGAGATATTGTATAAAAGTATATAATATGGATATTTTTTTTACAAAAATGCATCCATTTGCTTCAGGAGGCCTTTATTAGTCCCTCTGGAGCTGTGTGGAGCACTTTTTATGATGGATGGACTTCTATTATTAGAATTATATTGGACTATTAAATATCAACAGCCATTCACTGCCATTATAAAACTTGGATGAGGCAGGATAATTTTTTATGTAACTCTAATTGTATTCATATGAAAGAAGAAAGTCATATACACTTAGGATGGCTCGAGGGTGAGTAAATCATGAGGTGATTTTGTTTTTTGTGTTAACTATCCCTTTAAGTATTTTTGTACTAATATTTTTTTCTTTGATTTTTTTTTTCTTGGAAAAAAGAAAATTCACAAAACACTGATGCAAAACATTACAGAATGGTTTGCCATTCTTAGAGCTCCCAAAACTATAATTATGGCAAATCTGAGAAAATATACAGTCTGTTTTGTGTTTAGTAGTTGTTTACATCATGTGGTACGCATCTGCTTGTTAGAGAGAGTTTGTCATTTGCAAACCGACTGCGGGAGTAACGACACTACACGCCCCCCTCGCACATGGCCCCAAGCATGTCTTAACCTGCGTTATATTGCTCTTGACTAGCACCCCCATAAAAGGGGGTTTATTTTGTGGGTGGCCTTTTAGTAGCTAAATTGAACCTCGTATAAAGAAACCCAGAGGCCTGGAGCAGCTACTTTAGAGATAGAACATCTTGCGGTTGCAGCAACAAGTAGTCTTGTGCCTAAAAACCACGGCATTCCCCGGCATGTGTGCATGAGAATGTCCCGGACGCGCCTCAGCAGTGCACCTTATTTCAGGAGGTTAAAGGTCAGATGTGGGCAGCAAAGGCGGGTGTACGTGCCCTAAGGCGGTAATGTGTGTTACAGAGTCTTTGTCCATCATGGTCGGGGAGAAATGAGGAAGTGCACAGTGTGTATATATTTAGGCTTGGCGTTCAAAATTGATGTCCTTTATGAATACCACTACACTGCAAAATAGGATTTGCTTACACAGTGTTTTTTGTCTTATTTTCCAGTACAAATATCTAAGCATTCTTAAATCAAGAACATTTACTTGAAATGTAAAATTCTGAAAGATATTAGAGGGATTGTTCCCCCAAAATTTTTATTTATTTCATTATTTACTTTCCCTTAAGTTGTTCCAATCTTCTATGAGTAGATATTTAAACAAAAAATGTTGGTAATCAAACAGTCGACGGTAGCCATTGACTTCCATAGTATGGAAGAAAATACTATGAAAGTCAATGGCTACCATCAACTTTTTGGCTCCCAACATTCTTCAATTCTTCATAATTTATTTGTGTTCAATGGAAGAAAGAAACTAATTCAGGTTTGGAACAACTTTGGGGCATGGCCGCGGGGACAAGGGGTGCTGCTTGGTATTAAGCCCCCCCCCCATCCCCCCCCCAGAGGGGCTATGCATTGGGTTGAGTAAATGATGAGAGATTTGTCATTTTTTAGGTGAATCATACTTTGAACCAGACCAAGTCTTGTTTTTTAAAACACATACAGCGGGGTAAAATAAGTATTGAACATGTCACCATTATACCAAGTAAATATATTTCTAAAGGTGCTGTTGACAATACATTTTCACCATATGTCGGTAACAACCCAAGTAATCCAAACATACAAAGAAAACAAAACAAATACATTCAGAGATTAAGTTATGTGTAATAAAATGGAATGACCCAGGGATAAGTATTGAACTACTGAAATGTAATACTTTGTACAAAAGCCTTATTTATTTTTATTTGTATTTTAGTAAATTTAACTTCTGCTTTAAAAGCATTGTTTTTGTTTTTAGATTACAATGTTAGAATGTTATGTGATTTCAACCCTTGTTTTGCACATTATATATGCCTATGGTAACATTCACTTTATTTGTTTAATCCAAATACAAAATACCGAGATATATACCGCAACCGCAAATCAGCCAAAAAATACAGAGATATACATTTTTGCTCATATCGCCCAGCCCTACCCGCTGTATATGTTTTATAAAACAAGACTTGGTATAGTTCATATATATAGCCTATAGTCTCTGAGAATCGCCGGTACTCTCACGCAAGGTCTTGCTTTCCCAGCACGTGCACACACCTCTCTCTCTCTCTCTCTCTCTCTCTCTCTCTCTCTCTTTCTCCGCGTCTGCTCAGTTTCTGTTCAGTGCGCGGCAGAGAAGAGCAGAGCTTAATTCAGTTAAACACAGATAATAGGTTGCTTGCTTCTCTAATTTTACATGCAAGTATAGCCAAAATCACAGCACAGCTATTGTCATTATCTTATGGGTATTTTATTTAATCAGACAATGGCTCGATTATCAGGATTTTTGTGCAGATTAACATCTTGTAAAGGAGAGCTAGTTATGTCTTAATGGGTCTCGTTTCAATCACTATTTCATATTCATTCCGTTGTCTGACAACAGAAACAGTCAAATATATCAATGAAAACTGTTTTATTGAGAATTTAGCTGCATCAAAATAGAGTATGTGGGCACAGAGAGGCAAACAAATGTAATAATATACAATATAGGCTATGTACATGTTGCATATTCAGAAGATGAGCTACCCTGTCCTGCAAAAATGTAAACAGGTTTGTGTAAGTAAATTGCTCAGTGCAAAGAACTGGGAACCTAGTATTTATTTTTCTGTGTGTCTAATAGACATGAACAAATTATTTGAAAAATATCTATTACCTTTGAAACATGTCTAGTCTTCATGCTCTATGTTGAGTATGGTTTCAATAATAATAAACATACATTTGCAAAATGCATCCATATTTGTCCATGACCATGTTGATTAGAGTATTAAAAAACTTGAAAAGTATTAATTGAAGGTACATTTAGAACAAATACAAATGTGCGATTAATTGCGAATAAGCACAAGTTAACTCATGACAATCATGCAATTAATCACGATTAAATATTTTAATCGATTGACAGCCCTAATATATACTTTATGTATATATATATATATATATATATATATATATATATATATATATATATATATATATATATATATATATATATATATATATATATATATATAAAGAGTTTATTTTCAAAAACAGATAACTCTTTTATTTTCAAAAATCTTGTTTTTCACTATGTTATCATGTTTTATTGCATTTTATTGTGTTAGTTAGATGTCTTTTTATTAATTTTTTAACCTAATAAAAATAACCCAACTCAAACCAAAGGCTTTCCTTTGAGTGTACAATAGATATGTATAGATTATTTTCTAACTCGCCCCAAATTTGCTTGATGGGATTGAGGTCCAGACTTTGAGGGATTTTCCATAATTTTCAATGTTCCAGCAGATTCCTTCCGCCGCATGTAGTTCCAGCAATATTCCGGCAATAGTTAGTTTTACTGTAACTAAAATAGCATTTTATTGTAATGGCCAATTCAACAAAAAACAACTGAAACCTCTTCCTGTAAATTCAGAAGTTAAAATATACTGTTTATATAATATTCAGAAATTGAATTTGATTTTGTTTGATTGTTGTTTTGTTGTCGTTTCTTTTTGTTTAGATTTTTGTTGTTTTGCAAACTCGTTTTATTTTTAGTTAAAAATGCATTTTTTGCACTGTGTAGTTCTATCTTTACTGTAATCATCTTTGTGTGTTGTAATCTTGGCCTGTTCAGAGCTGTCATCAGTTATAGGAGTGCTGCTGGACTAAGAGCTCTTAGCCATTCTTATCTTAATCCATAATCATAACAGGTGCACATAACACTGCTAGTTAAAACTAAATCAACCTTTAGAGGTTTGACTGCTTTTTTAGGTGGAGGAATCAAACTTCTGGATGGAGACTGGGGAGGAGCTTCTTCCCTCAGGCCATCAGGCTCCTTAACACAAACTCAGTTTCATAAACATTTACAAGACTCATTTATAAACTGTAAAACATTCACTATTCTCATCATCCGTATTGCTGTTACATGTATATACCCGGTACAACCCGTTTGCACGTCCCTCTTGCACATCCCTGTTCATATTACTATTTATTAAGTCCCAGTATACTGTTTTGCACATCTTATTTGTTTTGCACTTTTTATTCTATTGCACATTTGACTCTTTATTTATCTTCTTTTTTTTACTTATATTTATATATATGCTCTTGTGTTGTGTTACTTTTATTAAATTTTTATTTATTTGCACTGTCCACTGAGTGGACCTGACTTGATTTACATTTCACTTCTGATTATAACCTGTTTAATTTAGTATGTCACGAATAAACAAACCTTGAACCTTGAGTTTTCAGAGGTCATTTCCATGTAAACACATGATTGTGTCCTGTCCCTTCCTGGTACCGTTCCACACATGTAGCCAGGTTTACTTTATCATACAGACATGGTTGGTAAGCGATACCTTGAAAACTGACAATTTCTGACCATTTATACCATAAAACTGTTGCCTTCTGCCAACCAACCTGGGCTCATTTGAAAAAATGCGCCTGCGGCGTCGTTTCTGCGAAAATTCTGAACCACAAAAACAACACAGATGAAGTATATCTATAGAATCACTTTCAGTACAAATTGTCCTGCTGACGAACTCTAAAATGATAGAGAGTATACAGCATACACTTATGATAAACATAATGTTAACACGCTTTGGTGTGGATAAAGTTATCAGTATAGTTATTATTATTGGTGTATTCAGCAATTCTGCTATATACTGTATGTATATACTGTTGTGCTCATAAATTTACATGCCCCTTGCAGAATATGCAAAATATTAATAATTTTAACAAAATAAGAGGGATCCTTCAAATTGCATGATATTGTTTATTTAATACTGTCATGAATAAGCTATTTTACAAAAGAGATGGTCATATATTCTCCACAAGACACAAAAAAATTTCTTTCCCGCTTCAAAATTTCACATACACTTGAATCTTAAAGGGATAGTTTATTCCCAAAAATGAAATTAGCCGAAGATTTAATCACCCACAAGGCATCCTAGGCATGTCTGATATTCTTCTTTCAAACAAACACATTCAGAGTTATGTTCCACATTTTCCTGTCTGTTCCCATTTGTAGAATTGCAGTGAATGGTTCCCCTGTTTTCTGAATCCAAAAAAAAGTATCCGTCCATCGCAAACCTACTCCCGTTATAAACCGTTTAGTCCAGCTTCCGGTCTCTCAAGCAGGCGCGTTCCAGACAAGGAGGTCGACAAGATATTGTTGAAAACTCTGTTCTTCTAAAGTGTAGAAAACTCAGAAGAGAAGACCAGGAGACTTGGATTCGATCGTCAGCAGAATTTCTTTATTCTATGACATGTGTTGTTATCTGTAGTCATCGAAGATCTCATCTTAAGTCATTTTACAGGGTATCTTTATAGTCAGGATTGGAGGAGGGACTTTTTAGGTTGAGACAAAACATCAAAGCTGAGGGCAATAAACCTAACGAATCCACATCTGGCCAGGACAAAGTCATTTGCAGAATAAAGGTTCAATCTCTCAGTAGTCATTGATCTCATTGACAAAAGGCACAGCTGTCCCAAGCCCAAATGGTCAGGAAACAATCTCAAGCACCTTTGCCTTGCCCGACACCTCTTAGTCAGGACGTGAATTCAAATCAAACATAGAATAACATTTGTGATCCTTCAATCCCTCTTTGAGAGTTCTAATAACTCTCACAAAAATACAAATTTAGACACTTAAAAGTTAATTCTTGTAACTTGTAATCGTTACAGGCACATTGTACATGTTCTGTGTTGCTTATATGTAATTGCATGCTGACACAGAAACAAAACATGCAATTAGGGTCCGTGAAGATTTTACGGGTAATAATCTTTTCTGGTTGGAACTGTCATTTCCTTGTGAGAGGCGGGCCATTTGCTGACAGAAACACTTGATACTGTGGATGCATAGATAGTACGTAAGTAGGAGAAACAACAGCAGAATTGCTATTTCCTTGATCCACAGCCAGGGTTTACCTAACAAGTTTCCGAACCATGAAGAATTATCTTCAGTCATCTGGCGTAATTTTTCTGAAAAACCAAGAATGTCTTGTTGGATTTTGTTCAAGTTCTCTGTTGGATCCATTAACCCGTGCAGCATTCAGGACCGATAATGGTACAGGCTCCCCTTGTGTTGCAAGAATGTAATCCAAGGCCACTCTGTTCTGTAAGATCATCATCTTGTGCGAGGCAAGAGTGTCCTTGATGTTGCCCAGGGCCAAAACCGTATCATTGGCCAATTTCTGTACAGAATCCGACAGGCTTCTGACTTGATCGAGCCTGCATGACACCATACGATGGGATTAATGCTCCAAGAGTTCTTGACCACCACGTTGTACACAAGTGAGTCCTGGAATGCAGCCATCTTTGTTGGTAGAAGCTGAATTTTGTAGATGTGGAGAACTTGAGGTGGAGTGTGTATTTTCTCTGATGGCTGGTAGGACATAAACCAGGGTGCACCTGCCATTGAATTGGCTGGGTAGGATGCTGTAGACAGAAGTCCCACATAACCACAAAGTGCCAGTCGGTGGAGGAATCATACACCACTGATTTATGGCAAAAAGTTTCGGTAGGATGGGTTCCCGTAGAGACACTCTTTTAATTCATTCTCCTTCGTATCTGATGTAGTAACGCATACATCGAATTCGGTTCTTCTTTCAATCACAAAGCTGCAACGTTCACGAGGAATTTCACCCAGTGTAGTCGATGCTGGAGCATGATTTTCCATGCACCAATAGAACATCCTTGGCATGAGTAGATCTGTCATGATGGGAGTAGCTGAAGTTAGGTTGCAGGATGGTAGTCCAGGAATGCAACACGAAGCTGGAGGAATTGTTACGTTGACATGTATCCTTGTTGTGTAATCCACTGGTATGATGATCGAATAAGGTACACGTGTCACATTTGGAGATAGGGTGTGCCACCCATGGGATTCCTGCTCCTACTGAAGGTGCGCGGCATGCAAACATTCTTTCCAGCAAACAAGGCATTTCTTGACATATTCATCAGCTCTACGAATATGTTGTTTCTGGGGTCTACACTTTGCGTGATGTCCATGATGGTTAATAGTACGAAAATCTTGATCATGTTGATGGATGACTGAAGTTCCCGTATGTGAGTCTCTGCGTTGTGTATTTTTTTTTTTTCTTGTGTGATAGTTGGCTCGTGATGGGTCTAGTTGTTTTCTAGAGGTTGTGGCTTTATCCGCAGGTGAGAAGGGTGGTGCATATGGATCTCAGGACAGCCATCAAATGGTATCTGCACAGAGGAAGAAAGAAAACACAAACAAGAGAGAACAACGGTACAGAGCAGTATTTGTAGAGTCTGATCCTCTGTTCAAAATATAGTCTGCTATGGTTGTTCCTTCTTTCCCTATTTCTTAATTCCTGCGACACCTAAAGAACAGTGAGGAAAGGATGGACTAATGGAGGGGAAAGGCCTATGAGGAAATCTTCACCTCAGGGTTGGCCCCCGAAGCCTGTTGCTTTCGGTTCTTCCCTGGGCTCCTCACTGGTTCTTGTGTCTGCCCTATCCTATCCCTGCAGGGGGAGGAACAATTCTAGACACTTCCTTGACTACCTGTCCTGTGAAGTGGGTACCTTGATCTGAGTCAATGCAATCTGTGTAGATATTTGCAACCGATCCTGAAGCTAGCGTGCATGCTCTAGTTAAGGCTACTAGTTCTGCAGCTTGAGCTGAAAATGATCTGGAAGACGACCTGAAGCAACTACTTCAGTGGTGGAAGTTACTGCATATCCTGCTCTGTTACCTTCAATAACTTGAGCTGAACCATCAACAAACAACTCCAATTCTGCGTTCTCTATGGGAGTTTCTGCTTTTTCACTTGTCGCTGCATATGTAAGCGTGACACAATCATGAGTCATTTCGCCTTCATCCTCTAACACAAATTCAGTCATTGCAGACATCATACATGAGGATGGGTTCGTGACTGGTGCACGCTGTATAACAATATTCGGGCTGTGAGAGTTGCTAACTTCTCTTTTATGCTACCTTTCACAAAAATTATTTGGTCATTGTGTTGGATTACAGGGAAAGGTAGCTACTCACAGCCCCAATAATTAGTTTTCCTGGTCTTGTTGTGCTCTTAGAAGAGCCTGAACTATCTGTACCACAGTTTCAGTGGTCACTGGCGGAACTACTTCAGGGTTGTGTGCAGGCTGAGAAGGAGCAGAATTATGCATAGCATTTCTTTTACTATCTTGCAACTTCTTCCTACACTCTTTCTCCCAATGTCCTAATTTTGCACAGTATTTGCATTTGCTTTCTCTTTTAGACCATCTATTGTCTTGTTTCGTTGTGTTAAACGTAGCTGCTGCTACTCTTACTTTTGCCTTGATATCAGCATCTCTTTCCCATGTAGCTAACCTGTCTAGGTTACTTCTGAGAGTTCTGTTAGACCAAGTTAGATCTAAGAATGGTAAAGCTTTTCTGTATTCGGCTACAAGGCCATCTGACCAGATACGAACCAAGGGTCCCTTGTCATCCAGAACACCTTCAGGGTCATCAACAATTCCACTGTAGATTACAGCTGACTGACAAAATCTTTCAGTATATTCACTCACAGTTTCTTCTTTCCTTTGCACACAGGCAGTAATTCTAGACCAATCTATTTTGGGTCCTAAGATATTCTTTAGGATTTTCAAAATACCTTCTCTTAAATCACCCTTACTGGCATTTCGCAGTTCAGAAGTAACAGCAGATTCAAAACTGTTGAATTCAGATTCAGTTAAAATTTGTGACATCAACTGCGTGACTTCTGTCAACGACATGTCATAAAGACGCATTTTACTGATCAATGTTCTTCTAAATTCAGAAAAATGTGCGTGCTGACGGTAAACTTTGAGATAGTCTCTCTATATCTTTAGGACCTAAAGCTTTGGCAACAGTTTGTATTTGCACCACAGAAGAATTGGGAGGAACACTATCAGTTTCCTCAATCCCTGAGATCTTCTCCTCGCACACACATTGACTGAATTTACAGGCACATCAGTTACTGATTGGAGAGCTACATCTGTTTCAAAGAACGCTTGTAAATCAGGGTAAATGTTATCAGGCTGACTTACTTCTGCATCAGTGTTTGCTGCAACTTTCTTGAGGTTCAATTTCTTAGTCAAAGTGGATACTCTGCACGGAGTTCATTGTTCTGTTTCTCTAGCTCTGAATTACGCTGAGACTGTTGTGTCGCTAGCGTTACACTGAATTCTCTGTGACAACAGATAATGCCTTTCACATTGTTCTTCTGAATGCTTGCTCCTAGTACCTTTTACACTCATCTACTGACCAAGTCTTGTCTGGATGAATCTCATATTTCTCGTTAGTTCTTGTCTAACTTTTCAGTGACTATTAGGTCCATTTTTTCCTAACAGTGTTTTGAATTCACTATCTGACCACAGAGGAGTCGCAAGACCACTCTTTTCTGTGGTTGGAATCAGCCTAGCATTCATTCTAACCATTTTGTAAGTTTCTTGACCACACAAACAAAACAAACACTTCTCTGATTAACAGAGGGTACACTTGTTTTTTTAGCACGTAAATGCCAAAAACTTCCCTGCCTGAAACAACAGAGGATAAACCAAAAATTAGCACGTAAATGCCAAAATCTTCCTGCCTGAAAGAACAGAGGATAAAATTTCATCTCTAAAAGCAGAACTTTAGAGGATAAACTCTTCCCTGTCTGAAAACAGAGGATAAACGTCCCTGCCTACAAGAACAGAGGATACTTTTATCTCTAAAATCAAAAAAACTTTAGAGGATAAACTCATCTCTAAAATAAAAAACTTTAGAGGATAAACTCTTCCCTGCCTGAAACAGAGGATACACGTCCCTGCCTACAAGAACAGAGGATAAAACAAAATTATTAGCATGAAATGCTAACCTTCCTGCCTGAACAGAGGATAACTTTTAGTTAAACAAAACCCTACAGATGTATGTTAACTCTTCTCTGACACAGAGGATACAAAAATTTGTACTGGTCTTAGGTTCTTTCGGATTAGAGACAGCACTCACCAGAGAGAAAATTTCAGTCTGGGAATCCTTGTTCAGTTTGAAGTTTCGCTGGATTCCAAAAGATGCAGATCTTTGTTTGAGCTTGAAGTCTTTCAGGTGAGAAAGCTGGAACTCTATCCGGGTTCACGGCAGCATCTGTTGTAAACTTTGTTCTTCTAAAGTGTAGAAAACTCAGAAGAGAAGACCAGGAGACTTCGGATTGGATCGTCAGCAGAATTTCTTTATTCTATGACATGTGTTGTTATCTGTAGTCATCGAAGATCTCATCTTAAGTCATTTTTACAGGGTATCTTTATAGTCAGGATTGGAGGAGGGACTTTTTTTAGGTTGAGACAAAACATCAAAGCTGAGGGCAATAAACCTAACGAATCCACATCTGGCCAGGACAAAGTCATTTGCAGAATAAAGGTTCAATCTCTCAGTAGTCATTGATCTCATTGACAAAAGGCACAGCTGTCCCAAGCCCAAATGGTCAGGAAACAATCTCAAGCACCTTTGCCTTGCCCGACACCTCTTAGTCAGGACGTGAATTCAAATCAAACATAGAATAACATTTGTGATCCTTCAATATCAAACATGTTTATTTTCTGTTCCAATAATTCAATAATTTCAGCTTACATAACAAACAAAAACCAGCACTAGGCTACATAAGAACTGAGCTGCTCAGCTACACGTTCAAAAAAGTTCAATTAAAATACACAACACTTGTTGGTTGCAACTAAATCAAGTGCATAAGACTTGTTCTTAAGAGTGCAAGGGCTTGTATGAATTTGCTACAGTTATCACCAGTGCTTAAAAAAAAAATTTCAGACAAATTTACATATCAGCCTTTTCTGGGAGTATACGAGATCTTTCGGGACAAATAGTGTCTCTAGCAGTGGAAAAAACCTTTCACTTGGGGTTGAAGAGGCCTGCACACATAAATATGAAGAGGCAAGATCTGACAGGAAAGGCTATGTGTTTTTTTTGTTTCCACCAATAGACAGCAGGGTCATCAGATATCATTGTAGGTGGAATGTCTAGGTACATCTTTATCTCTGCATCCACTCTTTAGTCAATGGACAATGTTGTGCTCTCCGTCAATTTCATTTTCAATTCATCATCTGCTGCAAAAAGCTCCTCCAATGGGGATATTATGGCTCTTTTGCAGGGAGGTGGCTACAGAGAGTAGGCTTATTACTTATAACAATACGAGGATACTAAAGAAAGAAATCATAAATACACAGTAAAATTATTGCTAAGATTTTAGTTGATAAATATAATTTGAGCAATTGTTTACTATATACTTATATTATCATCCTCTTCCTCACTCCCCTCTGTCTGTGATGTCATTCTCTCTTTGTTTTCTTCTATCCTCATTTGACTGCATTGTTATCATTTCTTCACAATCCATTCTTGGCTAGAGACAGTGCAATTAATATTTAGACAGGTAAGTATTTTGTCATTATTAACCCCTTCAGACCTGAATTATGTTCCAAGTTTCAGAAAAATGTAAAAGTACATTTTCCGTGATCTTAAGGCTTCCATAAATGAGACCAAATAATAATAATGAAAATTTCAACACTCTTTAATTTAATTTAGTTTTGTCCATTTCAATGGACATCAGGTCAAAACAGTTGTACTTCACAAACAACATACCAACATGAAATTAAAAATAAAATAACACAAATTGTTGGTCTTTCCTTGAAGTTTCTTCTGAAGGTCACAAACTTGAACAGTATAACATTTCAACTTTAATTTTGAGGTTTTTGTTTTATAGACTGCACATTGTTTATAGCAAACTAAACATCTTGGAAATCAAACAAGAGGTGTGATGCCAATGAATATCTCTATTTTTTGTGACATTTGCTAGAGGATCATGTATTGGATCTACATCTGCCTCATGCTCATAATCATCTCTGACTTCTTGATCCTGACTTTCCTCTGCCTCAATCTCAATTTCTTCCCCTACCATTGGTAACAGTGGCTCATCTCTGTCCTCCCCTGAAATTAATAGCAAAAACTGTCCCTTACAAAACAACTTCATAAAAGTTTTATATTCTAAGTTATTTTTAAAGAACATATTATGAGACCATTCACCAACTGTTGTAGATCTAGCATCATCTGCATCTCCATCTTCCTCATCACTCCGCATAATGTCAACATCTGAGATATTTCCATCAGCTATATGTTCAAGAACTTCAATAACTGTATAATCTGTGTATGAAATAGTTTCAACAATTTATTAGCACGTTAATATAGATTTTTTATATAAGAAAGTAAAATTTTATAATTTCAGTAAAAATTGAATATTTACATATTATAATACATCTGATTTAAATGTACACAATCGTTTTTAACTTTAATTAGTAAGTGCAATCCTTCTTTGTTATATACAATCTATGTCTGACATATCTGGCAAACCATAAATGTGAATAAAACCATTGAAAGTGTTGCCAGTCTGTATCTGGATAACTGAGTTTGCTTTTTGGATGAGCTAGGATTTTTTTCATGAAACCCTCCCAGACAACATGTGATGCATGTAGGTGATGTCCATTTTGACTATTTCTTTAAAAAGTTGCTAACATACATTTCAGGACTAAATTATTTTCTGCAATTCTCCAGCTGTGGTCCTTCAACTTTGTGTTTAGCGTGGGTCCAAACGCCCTCCTCTCTGATGTCATCCCTCTGTAAGACAATTTATATATTTCAAAAATATTTATTTAAAACAACAAAAGATATCAAGCAAGCATATATATATTTTTTTATTTCCTTCTTTAAAAATTTTATTTACCTGGTATCGCTTGGACAGGTTTTCCCAGACAGCCTGCTTAATGCTGGACACAAACACTGCGTTTTCCTCTACAACTGTGAAGTGTTTCTCAAGCTTTTGAAGAATTGGTAGGATCTGACAACATGTAGGGCTCTTTTCAGAAGAAACACAGAGTGTAGATGTGTATACAATTCTCATCAGATGTACAAGTCTTCTCCTTTTCTGAAATCTTCTTCAGTCAGACGAGCAAGTCTGTTTTAATAAAGACTAAATTTTTTATGTTACATAACATAGAAGGCAAAGAAGCTTAGGGAAGTTTTTCACCTTTATAGTCATATCACTCATAGCAAATAACTATGCAAACTCTTTTTGCTTACCGGTCTCTGTCTATTGGCTTTCTCAAGCACTGATCCAAGCTGGCTACCTGATTAGCAGGGTACTGCTCCAGGAAAAGTTCTATCACCAAGCAGAGAGAATTCCAGCGGGTTTTTACTTCAAGAATAAGTGAGTTGAGGCAAATCTTGGACAGAAGCATGGGTGAGATGAAATATAGGTTCAAATTTTTTTAACAAATGTTAAACTTTATACACTTTAAAATTATATTTACATATTATATACATTTTTATAATGTACACAACACAGTGCTGGTAAAGAGAGGAATTCTTACTTAGGACTTGTCTGACCATATCTGACCATAGAAGCCAGTCCCACTTGAAGTTCCAGTCGTATCTGATAACTGAGTTTGTTTTTGGATGAGCTAGGATATTTTTTCTTGAAACCCTCCCAGACAACATGTGATGATGTAGGTGCGGTTTGACTATTTCTTTAAAAAGTTTTCTAACTCCGAGACTAAATTATTTTCTGCAATTCTCCAGCTGTGGTCCTTGGAGAGTCTTTAGCGACTCAAACGCTCCTCCTCACTGTGCATTAGGACGATACAGACACATGTCCTCTTCCAGACAGATTCATAATATTTTATGTTGATTGGAAATTCTTAATGATTGCCCTGATGGTGGAAATGGGAATTTTCACTGCTCCAGCTCTTTTCTTAAAGCCACCTCACTAATTTGTGAAGCTCAATTTTCTTTTGCAGCACATCAGAAATATGTTCTTTGTTTTTTCTCATTGTGGTGGATTATTAAGTGAATATGGTCTTTGTTTTCCATCTTATTTATATTTCTGTGAAACAGGAAGCCATGGTTGGATCATTTTTATGTTCATAATTATCCTGGAGTCCTCAAAATTGTGAATATGAATGGGAATATACTTCAGAAATATTTTACCCATAAGAATGTCTAGGGGTGCCAATAATTGTGTCCAACGTGTATCTGATAATTGTTTTTATTTCATAATGATATTTCCCTGCATTTTAAATTATTATTATCCAATGAAAGGTTAGATTTGTGTGATTTAAAAAAAATAAAGATCAAAAGGATTAACAAAGCAGATTCATCATAGCCTTCTTTGATCATATTTACCAATGGTGCCAATATTTTTTGGCAGTGACTGTATATATATACACACAGTTATGTCTTTCAGTTTATGGTTTTAGTTTTAGTTAACAATAAGTTGGGACTCAATTTCAGGCCACCTGAAGCTCATAAGGGTATATCTCCATCAGTCTTTAGCTCCGTCAAGCTTTGCTAAACCTGTTCTTCATATACTGTTGTTGTGTATTTAATAGTCAACAGCTATTTAGCATTTAAGTCCATTTTATCTTATCTGTCTTTACAGTTAATGTTCCATGCAACCTGATTCATTGTCTTTTTATTCAACGTTTTCCTCTCCCTAGCTCTCTTTCTCCCTCCACGCTTAAATTTATTCTGAGAAGTGAAGAGTTTGATGCTGTATATCTGCCAGCACTGACCTGTATATGAGTGTAGGGGGCTGCTGAACGAGGGGCCCGTTTGAGCTATTATCAGACCCAACCATCAGTTTCAACTCAAATTTCATCCTTACGCCACCTCCCCATACCTCCTTATACTCCAAGCACCTCCTCTTTTCTACCTTCCTCCACATTGTGACTCCCTGCAACCCTGACCCTGTATTATCAGCACCAGCTTTTTCAAATAAAAAAAATTCCTCTGTCTTTTCCCGTTTTCCCTACTGAGCTCTGTATAATGGGAACCACGTTTTTTAAGTAATTTAAGGCTCATTTTGAATTGCATCAGTTCTACAGTTTCGCAGTGTGCTGTGACATACATCCACAAGTGTGCTACAAATTAACTGCATGTTTTGCTCCAGAAATATTATTGTCTTTGTATTTATTTAATCTCAGTCTCTTGGTCTTGGATTCAACTTGTTCTCTGAAGATTAAACTCCTGCTAAAGCCCTCAAGTCTTATTGAACATTGTCATTCTGCCACAACATACAATACTGCATTTCTGGAAGGGGAATTGCAATGCCTGCCTGTTCAATTTCTTAATTCCTTTATTTTTAGGCATGAGCAAAACAAGACGTGGAGGCCATTAGCATTTTTTCCTATCGTTGCTTTTCTTTGCCGGTCTTTATGACAAAACAAGACTTGACAGAATGATTAGGAGCTCAATGTGAAGGAGTGTAGTGAAGTGAATGGATTTGTTTTGCCATTAAAAAACTCTTGGCTGTATATAATTACACTTTTTACATCCATATACCAAATAAACAAAAAGAAAATTGTAGCGCTGTCAAGCAATTAATCGCATCCAAGATAAAAAAAATTAGTTTACTTAATATATGTATGTGTAAATTTATTATGTATATAGATTATAGAAAAATGTATTTGAACAAGTTGGTGACATTTTGCCAGATCTATCTTTTTCCATTCTTCAAGAATGACCTCTTTTAGAGATTGATGCTGGATGGAGAGTGATGCTCAACTTGTCTCTCCAGAATTCTCCATAGGTGTTCGATTGGGTTCAGATCAGGAGACATACTTGGCCACTGAATCACTTTCACCCTGTTCTTCTTCAGAAATCCAACAGTGGCCTTAGATGTGTGTTTAGGATCATTGTCATGTTGGAAAAGTGCACAACGACCAAGGGCACGGAGTGATGGTCGCATCTTGTCTTTCAGTATAGAGCAGTACATTTGTGAATTCATGATGCCATCAATGAAATGCAGCTCCCGACACCAGCAGCACTCATGCAGCCCACATAAGGACACTGCCACCATGTTTCACTGTAGGCACCATGCATTTTCTTTGTATTCCTCACCTTTGCGACGCCATACAGTTTTGAAGCCATCAGTTCCAAAAACATTTATCTTGGTCTCATCACTCCAGAGTATAGAGTCCCAGTAGTCTTCATCTTTGTCAGCATGGGCCCTGGCAAACTCTAGGCGGGCTTTTTTGTGCCTGGGCTTTAGGAGAGGCTTCTTTCGTGGACGGCACCCATGCATGCCATTCCTCTGCAGTGTACGCCGTATTGTGTCACGGGAAATAATCACCCCAGTTTGGCTTTCTACTTCTTTAGATAACTGCAGTGAACTTGCATGTCGATTTTCTTCAACCCTTCTCATCAGAAGATGCTCCTGATGAGGTGTTAACTTCCGTGAACAACCTGGACGTCTCTATGAGATGGTTGCAGTTCCATCTTTTTTAAATGTTTGTACCACTTTTGCAACAGTATTCTGACTGATAAGTAAAGCTTTGCTGATCTTCTTGGAGCCTTTACCTTTCTTGTGTAAAGAAATTATTTTCTTTCTCAGGTCTTGTGACATTTCTCTTCCATGTGGTGCCATTGCTGACAGCATGAAATGGGAAGGGGTTTTCTTTAAGTAACACCCTTTTATAGTCAACTGTCTGCTGTGTAATGAATAATTAGACTCACGTGTGGTTGAATTCTTGTTAAATTAGACATTTGTAGTATAAAATTTAGCTTTGCTCCAGAGACTTTCAGTGGGGTGTACTCATTTTTGCATCACCCTAATTTGAGTAAAACTGAAAATGTTGTTCTCTAAGTTATATTATTAACCTTACTTTCATGTTATAAGTTAAACAGATGTTATATAAAACTTAGTCTTGTCAACATTTTGGAAAATGTTTTTGTGTTCATTGTTTAAAATGTTACTTTTAAAAGGGGGTATACGCTGAGCACTGTACATAATAAATATACACAGTACACACTACACACTCATATATTATGTAAACAAACTTTTATTTCGGATGCGATTAATCATGATTAATCATTTCACAGTACTAGAAAATAGACATTAAATATAATTTTGAGCTAAAATGTATTTGCTGTGAAGTTCAATTTATCAACATTAGTTAATAAATCTATCATGAACTAATAATTAACCTCACATTTGTTTAAAGTATTTATAAATATTGGTTGTTGTATTTAAATGTAATTATATTGTTGATGATTAATTTATGTAAGTATATTGTTTGTTGTTAATCATATTTGTTATTTATACATAATGTTTGTTCAATTTAACGTAAAATCCATTCAAATGTATTATCTTTTGTAGAAATTAACAATTACCTAAATATTTAAAAATAATGTTCATTGTTACCTGATACCTAATGCTAATTGACATATGTTAACATATTGAATCTTATTGTAAAATACTACAAGTTAATTTAATGTCATTATACTATACACACATACACACCCACAAATATTTGTAATATTTTTAAAAATAGACTCAAAATAATTTATTCTAAAGTGCCATGTAATGAAGAAACATACAACACTATTTTAGTAAATAACGAATGTTATAGCTGAATATCGCTACATGTTTAGATAATTCCTGAAAACTTCTTAAAACGTTTGAACTAATTTAAACTAAATCTTCAAAATCTAGGATTAAACCAAATAAAACAATACAGAAATAGTTCAGAAAAGTTAGATTAAATTTGAACTTTGTGGACATGCTGTTTTAATTACAGAGTACAAGCATAACGTTTTGGTAGGGACTAACAGTCACAGTAGAGTGTCTTTTCCATTTTATTTTCTTTAACAGATGTCACATTTTTATTTCAAATGGTACACATTTTTACATCCAAAAAAAGAGTGGACTTGGCTTTGTGCTCAACAAAAGAGAGAAACAACAAGCATCCCAAAGTAAGCATGGGACTTGAAAGCATTTTTAAAATGTTTCAAATATTTGAAGCCCCTCATGCTGTGTAAGCTGTTCCTCTTTCCAGTTCAAACGTTTAGATGTTCCAGACGCTGACATCTTCAGCACACATACTGCATACGGTCACAAATATGTGGCGCAGGGCTAAAAAAGGGACTGCTGACAGTGAGGAGCATTTGACAATTGACCTTTCCTCACTTTGGATAAGATTACTGGCTCCATTTCTCTTAACACAACTTTACTGTGCTGATAATGTTCATAAACATGCAATTCCATAATTGCACTTGGCTTAAACACATTCACACTTTCACAGAGAAAAACTATCAGTTGTACTCGTTTTACATGGGCCTTGTTATATTATTTTCTGAAGTAAACACTTAATGAAGATTCACGGGGAAGCTGATTTATTCAGCTAAACAAATCAAATTAAACAAGTTGAAAAATATTTTTTGGCATAGTATTTTTTTATCATTTAGTACCCTGGTATATATCAACGTACCATGGTATTAGCATCTGATACCACCACTGCACTAAAGTATGCTTTTGTTAGTTTTCATAGTCTGGTTGAAACAAATGAGCAAAGCCATCTGCATTCAGCTTGGCAACGAATACAAAAAAACGCTGCCTATGAAGAATTTCGACTAGTTTGTCTGTGTTTGGGGCCCGTGAAGCAATGAGTACAGGACTTTTTTAGAAAGCTGGCATGTAAAAAAACTGATTTGTTAAAAGCCTTTGTTATCCATATCCTTATATAGTACTAGTGTGTTTTTTAATGTGTGGAATTTGAGGTCAAAATTGGCTGTGGGTGTTTATGGTCTTGCAAAGTGTTTCTTTGTCAGACGCAGGATGAAGACTTCACTCATGTAAAACGAGTTTGTTTTCATTTAGAAGTAAAAGAATTTTAACTTGTTGCACTCAAGTGAGAGGAGAAATAATGTTTGATACAGTCTCATGTTTACAAGTCAAAACAAACACAGCAACTAAACACAAAAAGGGACACAGTAATAGCACTTAAAGAAAAAGCACCCAAAAATGAAATCTTTTTACTCTCATACACTCTTCCCCAACTCATGTGACTTTCTTTCTACAATATTTCGTTTTTTGATCTATGGAAGACAATCATTCGGTTTGGAATGGCATGAGGGTAAGTCAAAACCAGAATTTATTTTTGGTGAACTGTTCCTTTAAAAATACAAAAACATAATAAAACAGCTTTAACATAACAGCGTAAACTAGACAACGTAATAAAATGTATCTTCATGTTTTTTTTTTTGCTTTTTTCACAGCAAATAATCACCTGTGCAGGACAGATGGGGTAGAGGAACAGAGAGATGTTTAAAACCAGGTAGAAGCATATTTTAAGAGGCTGATCACTTTCATCTTCTCTAGGCACCTCTTAGGCACAGTCCCAGTGTCTCTGATCAGTGCAATTTGTTTCCGGACAAAAAAAGTCCAGGCGTCCAGGCATTACCTTTTGACTCTTGCCTACCACTTCCAGAGCCAGCCACACAATTAATGAGCTACCTTTAAAGAAACCTGTTTCCCAGCCTATCAACACTGTGTTCAGTAATGTATGGCCATTTCTCAGATAGAGTCTGATGTTTATGGTTGTAAAAAGGCACTTTAAGACACTGACGGCAACTGCACCTGGTTTAAATACTGGCAGTCAATTTAAGCGTTTGTCTGGGATGCATTAACATGTTCACCAACCCACCAGAGTCTATATAGTGTCTGCTTCGCACCCGCCTGCAGGAGTCATGGAGCGCATTGCCCTATGTGGGCTGGAAGTATGAATTGCACAATATGGCTTTTACACATACAAAGGTTTTGTACAAGCTACATTATTGTTGGCTGGACACTGTCCTTGTATTAGAGTTGCCTCATATTCCAAGGTATTTTGCACTAAAGATGGGCAAGGGGTGATGTCGGATTGTTTCGGATGTGTCAGACCATTCTCTGGACTTTTTTTTACTCCCTCTAACTCCAGAGAAGATGTCTCATGTAAGTCCATATCTACTGGAGCCTTGGATCTCCTCCTGTGGTGAATAACTACCACAGTAGCTACAATGGCCACAACCATCACCACCGCTCCAGCTGCCACGATCGGTATGAGGGAGGAAGAAGGTTCAGGCTTGGAGGGTTGGATTCCTGGTGTGTGAACCTTCATGCAGGCACTAACCGAGACATGGACAGGCTCTCCCAGAGGACTAGCACATACAGAATAGGTGCTGTTTGGCTGTAGCCCTCTAAGCGTGTATTCGGGGTAAGTTGGAGGCACATTCAGTTGCAGTGGCCGTCGGTCGGGGCCTGACAAGTTTCGGTATGTCAGACGGATTCCACGGATGTGTGGTCGTGTGTGGATGTAACGGTGTAGGTCTAATGAAATGGAAGTGCTGGTTATGTGAAGGGAGCTGATTGTGTTTGGCTGGACTGTAGCAATAGTCTCGATAGAAACTCTAGGCGAAGGTGGAGGAAGGAAGCTTGGATTTTGAATCTCGCAGTAGAGTCCTGACATTGAAGGCGGACACAGGCAAATAACCCCCACATTTGAGTCAAATATGCATGTTCCCCCATTTAGACAGATATCGGAGGGGCATATAATGTCCTCTTCTTCAGAATCTTCTATACTTTCACTGGGGAAGGCAGTGGTCTGGGAAAGAGGGAAGCTGTCTGTGTCTGCTGAGGGCATCTCACTTGGTGGCGCCGGGGGAATTGCGTGCGTTGTGCCTGATGGTGTGGTGGAGTGTTTGTGCTTGTTTGTAGTACTGCTTGTCCCTGCGCTTGTTAAATCAGTGGTTGTAGTAGGACAGCCAAAATCTTTATGCTCCAACTTTGCCAAAACCTTGCCTGAGTTTATAGGTGGAAAGTGGCAACGAGTCTCCTCAATTCTCAGCAGTTCTATTTGAGCATCCTTTACCCATGTTGGAAACCAGGCCAGTGGGCAGAGGCAGTTAAAGGGGTTTTCTGCTGCAGTGAGCTTCTCAAGTTTGGGAAATAGGTTGAAGAAGCTCTCGGGGAAGCCTTGCAAATTAAGGTTGCTCAAGTCAAGCTCTAGCAAATTAACCAAATTTCGGAAGTCTTCTCGTTTTATGGATCCCAAGGGATTACCAGTTAAATTTAGGTTTCGTAGGCCACCCAATGCCTTCATTGTAGGTTGAATCTCTACAAGCAGGTTCTGGGAAACATCCAGTACATGTAGGTTCACCAGGCTGCTTAGCAGCTCCTCATTCAGACTAGTCAGTCGCAGTCCAGCTATTTTAAGAGACTCAATGTTTGGTGTCTGTAAATCTTCAGGTCCAATAAGTGGGATACTATTATAACTAAGGTCCAAGTGGAGCAGTTTGGGCAGCTGCAAAGCTGGCAACACACTAATCTGATTACCCTGTAGCTTCAGCTCCAGTAGGTTCTCTAGTCCCACAAATGCAGCTGGGTGAATGTTCTGAATGTGGTTGCTGTAGAGATACAGCCTTTCCAGGTTGACCAGTCCAGTAAAGCTGTCTTTGGAAATGTGGGTGATGTGGTTTGAAGAGAGATCCAGGTTGTGTAGAGAGGAGAGTGGGCTGAACACACCATCAATGATTTCACTGAGGGCATTCTGACTCAAGTCCAGCATTCCAAGCTCACCAAGCTCTACAAAGTCCTGCTTTTGCAAGGTGTTGATGTTGTTCTGAAAGACGTAGAGGGTCTTTGTGGACGAGGGGAAGCCACGAGGCATGTAGCTCAAGTTCTGCTGGACGCAGAAGATGGCACCAGTGGATCCGCACACACACTCTTGAGAACATCTGCTGCTCAGAGATCCACACAGTAAGTGAAACAAAATGAGATGAGACAGGGGAGATAATGACCACATCGTTGATCACTGTCTAGCCTTTGTGATGGAATTCTGCAATTGAAAAAAACAAAACAGAAGCCCAATGTCAAAACTTACATAGATTATATTTTATTGTATATATGAGTTTGCACATTATTGGGTCTTTGACATGGGTGTCCAGTCCTACTCCTGGAGGACTACTCTCCTTTCCAGTCCTGCAGAGTTCAACTTCAGCCCTAATTAAACACACCTGAAACAGCAAATCAAGGTTTTCAGGGCCTCTACTATAAGCTTTCAGTGATTGAGCAGATTGGGGCCCTTCAGGAGCAAGGCTGGACACCCCTGACCTATGCAGATCATGGTGATATTAATAATAAACATTTCATAGTTTGATATTCAGATGGTTCTCCATGCTAAACCATTTTGCTATTCTTTTGGGACCATGCAAAATGTAAAATGTGGGTTCTTGTTCAAACCAGTTTTGAACAATTCCTTTACTAACAAACAGAAAATGGCACACTTGAAGCTTTTATCAAGGCTTTGAAACGCCATCCTTACACAGAGAAAACAACAACCATCCTGTAGGGCAATCCTCCAGTTGTGATGACCATACAATTGTCAATTGTAACTTTGATTTTTAAATAACACAAGTACTGCAGGTTAGAAAAAATTAAAATAAAAGCTTGGTCTGAAATGCTATGGAAGAAAGCTTGTAAGTGTTTTTGAGTCAGTTCTGAATTAGTCACTGGTGCCTCCTTAGTAAAGATGAATACATTGGTGCATGACTCTCTGCACTTATTTCATGGTGTGGCTAAACAACTTTTTTCTGTATTTTCATTCAGCGTTTTCTGAGATCATCCAACAATGGCTGTGGTATATAGCCCAGCTGACCGAATGTCTGTTGACCTGCCTTGCACTCAGTTTCACTCTTTCCACTGTTTGCTTAATGAGTTCTCAGAGAGAGATCTCAGAGAGTTTAGACCTCATCCCAGAATAAGTCCTCAGAACAGCCCACCCAGCGTTTCAATGCCCAGCACACAAACAAACCAGAAGATTCTTCATTGACATAACTTTGATTGTCTAAACATTAGTAGCTTTCTAAACGTGAAAAAAAATGCTATCTTGTGTGGTGCCCCTTAATTTTCAATGAAAGTCCTTGTGTTATTTTGTGCGTGCCCCTTTTTGTTGATTGTTCAACAATCTCTTTGATTTTCTAGTGAACAAATGCTTAGGCCAATCCTCTGCCATCTTCTCCACTGCTGATATAACAATGTATGTTTGTGAGTACAAAGAATAGTTTACTGTTCTCACAAGAGTGCTAAAGGGCCAGTCTATTAAGGGAGATGAACAACCATTCGTTTGGCAGGTACACACTCTTTTCATCCTTTTTTTCTGTCTGACTTTCCTTTTGTGAGCCTCTTTTTCTCACATCAACCATATATTTTTTTTGTTCCCTCCTCCTGTAGAAGGGCAATGACTTTGAAAGCTTGTGATTATATTTACTCATAGTCTTGTTATTATATTTGCTCACTCTGTTTTGTTTTGTTTTAATCTGATCTAATAGAAGAAGCCTGTTTGACTCTATTGTGTCGCTGTTTTTTGGAACATGATATCTACTTATTAACTGGTCCAAGCTAGTCATTGGCTGGTCGACCTGGAATCACTTTCCAAAAAGTAGCTTGACCAGCTAGTTTGTTACTGGTATAAGCTGGTCTACCAGCTAATTGCCAGCTGGGATCAGCTGGAAACCAGCTACCATGTTCCAAAAGTGAACAGCTTAAGCTCGACTTTCCTGTAGGCACGAGTTTGCCTTATGATTAGATGATCTGACATTCAATTTGGTCCAATTATTAAAATTGTAATTATGACTGTTTCATCTTAGTCAGATACTTTATATTTTGGTTTCCCACTCCAGATTATTTGATATATATTGAGTTTTTATATTTTAGCCACTGTACTTTCAGCTGCAGTTTTAAACATCTCTTGTATGTTTTGGCTCTCCATTCCATCTTCCTTCTTGCTATATAATGTGTTTGGACTCTCTACGGGTTACTTGACTTTTGAACAGAAACTAGAGCTTTCATTAAATGGGGTTGCTACCTTCCCGTCTATTCTTTCCTGTCTTCTCTCGCCCTCCTTCCATTCTCCCTTTCTTCTCCGGGATTTGCACAATCCCACAGGCACGGCAGGAATTTAGCAATAACCCTAAAAATCCATCTTCATCACAGGAAGGCCCGGGGCCTCCCAAGAGTTTAACATTTCTCTCTCTCTCACTCTTACTTTATTTGTTTCAGGGTTCATGTACTTGTTTGCCAATCTTCTGTCAGAACTGAATACATAAAAACAGGTTTGATGAGGATGGCCTGAGGTGTAGAAGGAGGAAACAGGTGAAGCAGAGCTGAATGTCATCAAGACTTTAGTTTTCTTTGTAGGTCACACATTAGAGTGATCTTAATCTTAGTCACTGATTTAATAACAAATACAGAATGCTACTTACATTTACATGTATGCATTTAGCAGACGCTTTTATCCAAAGCGACTTACAGCGTATTCAGGTTATACATTTTTTTTGTCAGTATGTGTGTTCCCAGGGAATTGAACCCACAACATTTGCGCTGCTAGCGCAATGCTTTACCACTGAGCCACAGGAACACAGGAACATCTATTTATGAAAAGATTGTTCTTTGCCATATGTAGGATGTTTTTTTTTGTAGAAAAAAGCAAATCACACACAAAAAAAAATCATTTAGATGGGTTTTCACAGAGAGGGTCACAATTAGTAAAAAAAAAATATATATATATATATCGATTGACAGCACTAAAATATTAATATTTTTCTTACAGAAACACATTGATTTGCTTCAAAGGGCCTTTATTAAACCCCCGGAGCTTTGTGGAGCACTTTCTTGCTATGGATTTATCCACTTTTATTGGACTATTGGAATTGTAAACCCCATTCACTGCCATTGGAAGAGCCAGGGCATTTTTTTATATAACTCTGATCGTATTTGTCTGAAAGAAGAAAGTCACATACTCCTAGGATGGCCTGAGGGTGAGTAAATCATGGGGTGATTACATTTTTTTGGGTGAACTATCCTTTTGACATTAAGTCAGTCTGATGATTTATTGCACTCTTTCAGCCTCTTGTCAGACACATGAACATGCTTACATACACACCCAAAAATCAACACACAGGTATCACTCCAACACACAGAAACACACTCCCTCTGGGTTTGGTTCAGAGTTTTTTATTTATAAGTCATGAATGATGAATGAATGCCCAGCTGAATGAGAAATATAAAAAAACATCTGTTTTATTCTTATTAGACTTCTCATTACTTCTGACAAGATTGTTTTTTAATTAGTGAGTGATGAGAGAGAAGACTTGGAAAGGGGGATAAAACAAGATTTAGAACTGGAAAGACACAATAGGAGATACCTTGTTTACAGAGTATTTGTATGGGTATGTTTTTCACTCATTATTTTTAATCCTTTATTCTTCCTTTAAAAACTGCTTTTGACTGGCGAAGTTCTAAATAAATATAGCTGAAACCGAAAGCTTAGACTAAATCCTAAAAGTGAGTGTATTTTGTGAATGTGATAATCACAGAGAGTTCAGAGACAGTTGTTGGGAAATTAACTAAACCAACTAAAAATAACTAACTAATCCTCATATAACAGATTAGTTGTTTACTTTTTCAAACAAAATATATGAACATACTCTAGCACTGGGAAGTAATTCATTTTAGGGATTCAGTTCATTCTTTTAAATGAACCAGCACAAATGATTTTCTGATTCAATTTAAACTTTGTGCAGATGTCCCTGTTTGGCTTTTATCAAAATGTTAAGTTTTATGTTAAATACTGCTGTTAATGAACATTTTAATCAAAACAATTAAATAGGGGTGTTGGTGGTTAGTTTGCCTAGTCCAGTTACAGTTAAATACTCTATACCTATATATATGATATATCGCCTACCTGTCATTTGATTTCATAGATATTGAATTAAATATTCCAGGTAGCCTAATGCAGTTAGCTACTTAACGTTGGTAGGTTGTGGTGTAGCTTAATAATTATGTTCACTAGACATTTATCTATTTCACAACCAACAAATACAAATATTTAGCTACAGTTTTTGCAGTTAGCTTGTGGTAGCATATAGCTAAACAGTAGCTTGTAGTATAGCTAACTACTAGTTAGCAGCGTGCAATTTGTTGGTAGCTTGTAGTATAGATATTTTTTTGGGTTAGTAGTGTAGCTAACTGCGTAATGCTAGTAGTTTGCAATTTAACCAACTACTTATTCTTAGTAGTTGTAGTGTAATTACTTTTTCTATATAGTAACGTGGCCTGTTTTAAAATGTAGTACACACACAAACACACTGACAGTTTCACTCTCTTACATTTACTAGTACAGACAGAGGTCTGAACTAGGGTTGCCAACTTCTCTTCTACGACGGGATGTTGGACTCATGAAAAATAATCACGTTGTTTGTATTCACCAAAATTGATTTACTGAAGTCAAAACACGGACGGAATTGGCGTTTTGCTGAGCGGCGCTTACTGTGAGTCAGGAGCGACCAGCCAGCAGAGGATTGCGCAGCCTTCCTTGAACAGTTATGTTCACGATTTTTGATTTACTTATCGTATACTGTGTGAGGGGGGCTGTGACTGGATGATGACAGGTGTCGTGTCAGTGATCATTCTCAAGTGTCGTGATCAGCACTGCTGCTGTTGTATCAGTCAGTGTTTAGATCAGAGTAGAAGTAAAAAAACGGAAGCCATGTACGGGACAAATCAATTAGGCCCAAAATACGGGACGGTTGGCAACCCTAGTCTGAACATGTGTTTCTTTAAATAACATACTACTTTTGAAAATAGTAATGCTACTATTCTGAGATTACTCGGCCACACACACACACACACACACATTGACACACAGATAAATACACATTTCCGTCAGCATCTCCTAAGCACAATTGGATTCTGTTACTCAGAATGCATTAGTATGGTCTCTCTGGGTGACAGCGCACTCACATTAAGTAACAGTTTTGCGATTAGGGTAGGGGGAGATTTCAGGGAGGGAAACCAAAAGAGAAACAGTTGTGAGCAGTTAAATGTGGATTCTGTACGAGTGTGCACATGCCTGTAAGAAGCTATTTGTGTTTATGCATGCTTGAATCAAGCTGATGAACATGTGGCTTATATAAAATACAAAAAAGATTCATCAGGGCAACTGTGATTTTCCTCATGCTTCACTTCAACCACAACAGAAGCGTCTAAAGCAGAGTCAGAGCAAAGTCTTTGCTGTCCTCGACTAGCACTAAAATGAAAAATATCAGTATCTTAACTCTTTCTCGCTTAGACATCAATGAGACAAAACTCAAAGCAGAGTTTAGAGACTACAAAACCAAATGATCTGAGTCCTGCTATCTACATTAATGTTCTAGCGCTAGCTAACCATATGTCAACAATGTTCTGCACTTGCAACCAATCTTTTTAATCTACTAATGGAATTGATTGGATCATAAAAAGTACTTTTCTCTGGTACCTACACCAAGACATTCCTGTTTATTTGTCAGCGAAAGTCCATAAAACGTGTGATGTGGTGGACTTCAATTCCAGGGCTTTTTTTTTTGGTATCCCCGCGTATGGATAGTCTAAAATCATTGAGCCCATGCAGTGCATTATGGGTGTTTAAGGTTTCCTACCTTTTTTTACCTGAGTGCTTTTGCTCTGTTTTCTATATTTGTGTAGAATCGATATAAAGGCACACATGTAATTTATTAATGTTACAATGTCAAGAACTCAAATTTTAGGTTCCGATTTCTTTAGACTATTATTAAATAACCATAATTAGGTCCACTTAACAAGTAGCTTCACCCAAAACATGAATACAAAATCACACACACACACACTTCAAGGCCTCCAGACAAATACAAACAAAAGACCCTAAAAAGGTGGAGAGTGGCTTAAACCAGACCAAGTGCAATAAAGGTAGGCCGTCCACCCCCAAATTTGCCCAGGGCCTGCAGACAGTTCAAGTTACAATCTAATCTGTGTGCATATGCACACCTGCTAGCCATGCACACCGGCGGAGACACCGCATTTCTGTGTGAAACGTGAGAAACTTAACTAAACAAAACAAAAGACCAAAGTAGACCAACTCATGCATGCCGCTGACACACGCCAGCCTGTCATATACTGTTACAAAGGTTCTGTCTGTCTGCCTGCCTGCCTGCCTGGGTTTACTGTGGTAAAAACTATGCCTGGAAACTAGCATGTCTGGCAGAGAAGAATTTTAAGATGGGCGTGTTTATTTGATGTTCTTGGCATCCTTTTGTGTTGTACATTTCTTTCTGAAGGGATGCATTTAAAAGGTCAGTGCGTTTTTAACTTGGTTGCCTGTAATATGTTGCTGCTATGACTAGCATGTTGTTAGGTGGCATAATCTGAAGCAATGGCATTGCATGCGCATGATTTATATTTGCTCTGTACCTTTCTCTTTATGAATATGTACTGGAAAAAAGTACATTTTTTTTTTCTCCACTCATCCATAAAACACAATGAATGCAGTTCAGAGACACATTTGCATACAAATATTAAGACTTGTTTAGAGTTTATTTTCATGCTCCATTGGGCAAAAAAAAATATTTGCTATGGAGTAGTTTATGTTATGGTTGTGAAATACTCCAATTTGACTGTAATGAGTTAAATGAACAACTTGTATGATGATATATAGGCCTATCTCTTTTAAAGCTTGAAAGCCAGTTTAAGCCAACATACATACTGTCACAGTGCACACAGTGGGGAGGAACAAGGAATGCGAAGACGAGGAGTAAACTCAAAATATCAGTCTTTAATGTAAACAGGGCAGGGCAAGGCAGACACACAAGACACTCTGGAGAGACATGGACAGGCTTACAGTTTGGGGGGCTCCAGGATTGACCAGATAGTTTGGAGGCCATGGCGAAGCTGGGAGCTCAGGAGGCCATGGCAGGTAGTCTTTGTGAGCCGGAGCACTATAGCCAGAGCTCTACTAATCCCACCAAATATTTTTAATACAAATCCATTGGATTTTCCTAATGGATTTTTAATACAAATCCATTAGGTGGTATCAGGAACCCTCCGTGGCTAAACACGGGAACAGCAAGCCCTCCTTGGGCTAAGCTCGGAAGCTGAGGTCCATTCTGGGCATGAAGTGACGTCAGGGGCCCTCACATGGTCCCTCAGCAACCACTTCCGCGACAGGAGAGGCAGGCGGCTTGGATTGGCCTCCATGGCCATAAGACGAGTCTCCATGGACATGACAAGACAAGACAGGATGAATTAAAACTGTTCCTGTGGGCACGACAAGACTTAAAAAACATGTCTCCTGGGAACATGGAACGGCACTCCTGGCCATGAACAGGGGGATCGGATCCACTGGAGTGAGCGGCAGGCTGCGGGGCTTGGGTGAGCCACGGGTGGTGGCATTGATTTCCCGGGTGGCGGCGGCGGGCATGAGGGACTCGCGGCAATCCCGCCGAACTCCAACGCCGAATAACATATATATATATATATATATATATATATACATATTGCAGTGAAATTCATGCTAGTTATGTACAAGCCATTAATTTGAATTTGAACATGAATTAAATGTGAACCTGAAGCTGGGGTCCTGTGTAATGAGTAGATTACATCAGAATGAGAGTCAAAACAGCTGATTAAAACATCATATTAATTCACAAGTAATCCACACCAATCCAGTACATCAACTAATGTATTTTTGAAGCGAAAAAGATGCATGTTTGTAAGAAACAAATTCATCATTAAGATATTTTTTAACTTTAAACTGTTGCTTCAAGCTAAGTTATCACTTTATCCGGTGAAATCATCAGCCTGTCTTAATCAGGGGAGAAATATGCACAGATTAAGCACCTTTTACAAAGAAAACAGTAGGAGCATTTTGATATGAGAGGACAACAGGGGTTTATGGATCATGGACATTTAATCAGAAGCGACAGTTTGAAGTTAAAATCATCTTGATGGATTTGTTTCTTTAGAAACCCATCACCATCGACAAGACACCTGTGGAGCGGGTAAACAGCTTTAAGTTCCTCGGCGTTCACATCACCGAGGATCTCACATGGTCTGCTCACACAGATGCAGTGCTGAAGAAGGCACATCAGCGTCTCTTCTTCCTGAGGCGGCTGAGGAAGTTTGGAACGAGCCCCAGAATCCTCAGGTCCTTCTACACCTGCACTGTGGAGAGCATCCTGACCGGCTGTATCACCGCCTGGTTTGGAAACAGCACCGCTAGCAACCGCAGGGCTCTGCAAAGGGTCGTGTGAACTGCCCGCCACATTGTTGGAGGTGAGCTTCCCTCCCTCCAGGATATCTACACCAGGCGGTGTACAAGGAAAGCCCGGAGGATTATCAAAGACTCCAGCCACCCGTCCCACAGACTGCTCTCTCTGCTGCCCTCAGGGAGACGTCTCCGCAGCATCCGATCGGGCACTAGCCGACTGAGGGACAGCTTTTTCCCTCAGGCTATCAGGCTAATGAACAGTCAGAAATAACTCACCTACATCACACTCCCACTCACGCAAAATGCCATGCACTGCACTTTAACACAGTTCAACTGGACTACACGCACACACTGCACTAACACAACCTATCTGCTATCACTGGACACCATAAAAGCACACCCACGACACTGCATATGTATAATCTGTTGCACCTTTGCACACAACTATCTATTACTATGCATAGATGTGGACATAATGCAGACGTGTAAATACGGTGTATAATGTGTATTGGTGCATTGGTAACGAAGTATGTCTTTATAGTACACTGTGTGTACTGAGTATATGTATGTGTATTTTGCACATTGTCTTCTGTACAGTCTGTAAATATGTACTGTCCATATGTAAATTGTTGTTTTGTTTTTTTTGCACTGTCTGGAGCACGCTCGTAAGAATTTCACTCACCAAGGCACTTGTGCTGTGGTGGTGAAATAAAGTTTTTATTTCATCATCGAATAATCTTGCATTTCAGAAGTAAGTTTCAGAATTGATTTTCTCATATGCACATAATAAAAAACTAAACAAAAATTAATAAATAAAATGTAACACCCCTTTCCTGGCATGTTAATATATAAAATAGATTGACATTCAAAAACAACTTTTAAGTTACAATCCATAACATTAAGGATTATAAATCGTTTTTATCAGCTGTTTGTACTCTCATTCTGTCAGTACCCATTCACTGTAGAGGATATATTGTTGAACAAGTGATGTAATGCTAAACTTCTCCAAATCTGTTCTAATGAAGAAATAAACATTTGAATTTGAATATGAATTTCATGTGCCTGTAGTTGAAAGTAACTTAATTGAATGGAGTGCAAGAAGGAGAAAACTCACGGCTGGGACGTGCTGGAAAAAACACCCCACCGCCCCCTTCTTGCCCCACAGGGGGTGTCCTGTCTTCTGACCAGCTGTGTCAGCTTGAGTGTTTTCTGTGTCAGGGGCTCAAAAGACTTCAGTCTCTCAGACCAAATCTCAAATCTGAAATACTGTACGTTTCCGCACAATTTTTTGGCCAATAATCAAATCAATTAGTCCCCACCAATGTCGAAAGCAAACCTACACCCTTGTTTGTGATACTGAGCATATGATCTCCTTTGTTGAAAAGGTAAAATGTTCTTGCTTCCACTGAAACACAAGACGCTGTTTAAACAAAACTCCCTGAGTTGTCCATACAACTCAAATGTCTTTAAAACAAAGCCGTAACAAAACAAACACCAAAACACTACAAAATCAACACATAAGCACTGTTTAGAGCTCAACACCTCAGACCTGAATTACATAGCAGATCTATTTAAAACCGACAGCCCATTAAAACAAATAAACGAATGTGATACCAGACTCAGATCAACTGAGTGATGATGAGGCATGTTGGAACAAGACCAAATCAATGTATCTGCCTGGCCTGACCTAGTTGTGCCATGCACAATGACATTGGGGCTACCTGGGAGAACATTTACCTACTTTGACTTATGTAGCTGTTGCTTGTAATGTGTAGACATGGTGTACGAGTGGCTAAAGTAACTAAAGCACACTGATATGTTTGTGTGCTGTTGCAGCTCACTGAAGCAATGAAGGACAGTCCAATTGTGTGTGTGCGTGCGTGCATGCATGCGTGTGTGTGTGCAATTTGAAATAGAAGTGTCAGTGGGGTGTGTGTGTTTAAAGGCTTATCTGATCCTGTCCTGGCAGTCTGCTGATGAATTTGTTCTAAGACCATTCAATTGTGGCACTGATCGATTAAAGGGTACAAGTGACCTCTGTGTGACTCTATCGGTATTCTCAAGTTAGTTTTGTGACTTTGCCATGTGAATATGCAGAGGTTTTGAGATGTATGTCACGTACATCTC
The DNA here is from genome assembly GCA_027564155.1 of Gymnocypris eckloni scoliostomus. Classification (NCBI taxonomy): domain Eukaryota; kingdom Metazoa; phylum Chordata; class Actinopteri; order Cypriniformes; family Cyprinidae; genus Gymnocypris; species Gymnocypris eckloni. The sequence goes on from CM050427.1 coordinate 6,194,234, forward strand.
AAAAGGATCATTCTGTCATCATTTACTCATAATACCACTGTCTCTCTTTTGTGGAATACAAAATATTTTTTTTCTTCATACAATGAAATTCAGTCGGGTATAATGTTGTCTGGACAACATTGCCAAAAAAACATTTATAAGATTTTATTTTGGGATTTGTTTTATTCAACTATCCACTAAAGTTTTTTAGCTTATAATATTTTTGATGTTTTTGAAAAAAGTGATGTTTTTATGCTCACCAATGCTGCATTTATTTTATAAAAAATACAGTAAAAAAGAGTAATATTGTGAAAAATATATTTACAATTAAGAATTACTCGTTTGTATTTTAATATATTTTAAAATGTAATTTATTCCTGTGATTCAAAGCTAAATTTCCTGCATCCATTACTTCAGTCTTCATTGTCACTGTGATTAATTTATTCAGGAAAAGAAAAGCATTTATTTGAAATAAACATTTAAAACATTTTAAGTGTAGTTTTGATCACTTTTGATTCACTTTTGATCAATTTAATGCATAAAAAAAGCTTAATGACGTTTTGAACATAGTGTGTATTTTCACCATTCATGTGTGTACCAGTCATGTGCATGTTTGTTTTATAATTTATTGTTGCAGCTTTAATGTAACACATGTTGCAGCCAAAGTAATCATGGAAGCAGATCCCTTTGATCAAACAGCATTCTCCTGAGTAACTGCGTTTGAAGGACTGTAGACGGATGTTTGCTGTTCTTAACTTGTGAAAACCTGAACACCACCCAACAGATGCAGCCAAAGGCCATAACTATGTCCTTAAGCGAATAACAAGATGTTACAGTTCACATTCAAAAATAAAAAAATATATTAAAACAATGGAACATGTTCTTAGTGCACCTGGGAGACGTTTTACTTGCAGAGTATGTATTTTTAAAGTTTAATTGTGTAATTTCCTCTCAAAAACAGCAAAACAATGATTGTTTTCAAACAGGTTTCTCCTTTTATCTTCTATTGGTTGGATAAACAGATAGCTCCACCCCAAACTCACACTATTGGTTGAGCTAGTGTTGCTATGTGCTGCTGGTAAAAAATAAATAAATAATAATATGAGTTGATGTTTTGAATCACCGATTCTCAGGGAATTCAATCAAGAAATGGCTTTTGTATATCTGTCTCTGCATATTGATAAAGTATTTTAGTGTACCATCCAATCTTATTCCAGCTCATTTCTCAAAATGTTCTGACCTCTGTTATGTGTGTGTTTTTATTTTTCTTTGTTTCTCTTGGCATTGACTCTTGCCTTCACTCTGTTCATGATCACACACACAGCAGGGCTAATCTAAACTCTGTTTTTACACCATGGACAAGTGGACACCATGGCAGAGCATACATAAAATAAATCCTAAGAGACACATCATGAGATAATACAGTAGGCCTACTTGAGTTTTTCTTCACCAGTCTTCCTTATCTCTTGCCAGCAGTGGTGGGGAAGCTTATATTTAAGCTGGATGTATATTAAATACAACTACTATTTTATTACATTTAAGATTTTTATTAGAGACAATAAAAAAAGCACAAGAATCTAAATCAGGGGGTCATCAGACTTGAACCTGGAGGGCCGGTGTCCTGCAAAGTTTAGCTCCAACTTGCCTCAACATGCCTGCCTTGAAGTTTCAAGTATACCTAAGACCTTGATTAGCTGCTTCAGGTGTGTTTGATTAGGGTTGGAACTAAACTCTGCAGGACACCGGCCCTTCAGCACTGAACTTGGTGACCCCTGATCTAAATTATAATAATGATCAGCTACATTTTATTCAATATAATGCATGTGAAGCTTCTGAAAATGTATTTCAATTACTACTTTTAGTTATTTCCAAAACTCCAGGTCCAAAACTAAGTTATTACCAAAACTGACCACGTTTAGTTATTGAAGAAACTTCAAATTCAAAAAGGTCACAATTTGCATTGTACAGATTATGAAAAACATGGAGATTCTCTCAGATGTTTGCTCCAAATCTTGATATGAATGTTTATTTAATATGCTTTATATATTATGTTTTGCGTCTTCTGTTTGTGTTGCTGAGAAGGTAATCATCCTAATTCAGATATATTTATAGGTTGCTACAGGTCCATATAGTATCTATGAACATCAAACTTTTTGAGCTGATTTTTGAGGTACAAATTGAGGTAACACGTGCTAAACAGAAGCTAAAAACATACTAAAAGAACTCAAAGAATAAAATAAAATTAATAATAATAATAATAAAAGAACATACAAGGGTTGGGAAATACACAGAACTTGTTCTGAGCTCTCTGCCACAAGTAAGGTTAAATGTTGTCCCATTGTTTCATGCGTAATGCTCCTGTATTGCAACTCTGTTTACCCAATACTTCAAGGAGGAAAAAAACAAAGAAAATCAAATCCCAGTCTTAGTAGGAGGGTTCATGCTTTGGCTGTCACTACTGCAACAGAGTTTTGTGATTTTGAGTGATCAGTATAATCCAAACAAGAAGTGACGGGTTTCTAGAGTTTCCATCTGACCTTTAACAACAGCCAGAGTCACACTCAAGACACAAAAGGCTCAATCTTTACAATCAAAGTCTTTCTAACTAAATAACTTCAGATGTCAGACACTTGACTCTACCGCGGAGTAATTAAGGCCACTCTTAACTTAGCATCTGCACACAATTATTCCTGCTCGCTGTGTCTTAACGTCCATCATGCAGTTATTAACTGTGACTGGGAAGCTCCTTTTGAGACACACCCCTTTTTAGTTGTCATGGTGGCATGACCCAAACACTTATTAGCTGACCTTTAGGATTAGTCCAAGCCTGGCCAGGGGGGTTAAGCATTCACCTCCGAATGCCCACTATAATATCCCACCAGTCCCTTTAATTAAATTGCTGAGACACCGCATCAGGAATGTTTGCCTGTGCTTTTTGCTTGTTCTCCTATATCTCAGTCTTTGCTTTTCTCATACGCTTATCCCTCTTTCATAGCCTATAAGTGCCCCTTTCGTGTTTGCCTCTCCCGAATGATGACTGGCAGCCTGCCAGCTGATCTCTAAGTCTGACCAAACCAAAACGAGAAGAACGTGTTAACGTGCTTACTACAGTTATCACACATTACATAAGGAATGCAGCCCAGATTACAAATGACAGCTGGGTTCTTGGTCTGCTTTGACGTCATTCATAAACAATACACCACTAAACATTAAACAAGCAAAAACAAGCTTGGATTTTCTGCTCAAAGGGTCGGATGAGTACAGCACAAATGTGTGCTTACACTGCAAAAATAAATCTGTTAAATTTACGGTAAAATACCGGCAGCTGTGGTTGCCAGAATTTTACCATGAAAAATACGGTAGCAACATTTTAGGATTTACAGAACTGTTTAAATTTACAGTGAAAAACTGTATTCCTTTAACTGATACAATGTTAATATACAAACTTTTCAGTTAACTCATTTTATTTTGCAGAAACCGACTGCACTTAAATTGCCCAACTGCCATTTGCTTATAAACAAATATTTATAATGTTTAAGTAAAGTGAGCATAAGATTATTGAAAACTATTTTGCTTAAGTACATGAAGAAAAACATACTGATTTATGCAAAGTCAATAAAAGCATCAATTAAACTCAAATCTCTTGTAGATAACAGCAGCACACATATGTGTGATTAAAGTTAACGAAAAGATTCTCACTGCATCAGTAAATACACAATTACTGTCTTTAAATAAAGCAACATACAGCATAACATCAGTGTTTCTCTGTCCCTGCTTGACTTAAACACAGGCTCTACTCTCCAGCACAATGGTGACCCACAAAACACAACCGGAAGTTGGCTGTTAGGTTTGACAGTATTTTGCTGTTTTTTTTCTTGATTTTACAGTGAAATACCGGCAGCTGTGGTTGCCAGTAATCTACTGTTTTTTTATTTACGGTGTATTTCTATGAAAATTACGTTTGTGTATTTTATTTTCGTCTCACACATTTAACCCCTTTAACCCCACAGCAAAATCATTGGTTTTAAAGAGCACTTATATGTCCACACTACAGAGTGTTGAAGTAACACTGAAGTTAATGAGAGAATAAAGTGACTAATTAAATGAGGATTGAACTTTAATGATGAACACCTACTGTTAACAAGTAGAATCACCGAAAGAAAAAGAGAAACAAGAGCAGAGAAACAAAACTTACAGCCAAAGCCAAAGTACAAATCAACTGAAATAAAAAACATAGAATCTCTGAAGATCTCAGCAGAGGGTGATTAAACAACTCCACAAACAGCATCACCAACTTCTTATTACAAAACACTTTGACTTTATTTCTGTCATATGTGTACAAAAGCTCTTATTGAGATTTTAGGTGTTGTGCTTTCATTTGAAGTCACCATATTTGCGATCAGTGCTTGCTTTAGTTGGGCTCTTGAACCTTGACTTTTTAAAGTTTATTTGGTTGCTTTAATTAACTGTGTTTATTAAGTATAGTTTTTAAAGCAAGAAAAGCCAAAAACAATCTATGGTCAGGTAAGATTTTTGTGATGTCAAAATTATCATGATCTAATCTTATTCACTGATCTTACACAACTTTTTACCTGTTATCAAATATGTGATATGTTAACATGCCTAAATCGCACCGCTGATATTACAACAATCAAACATTGTGAAACAGTTTTAAGCACAATATGCACAAATAAATGTAATTGAACTACAGCAAAACTTATACACACACAGACATCAACAATCAGCATATGAATCTCAAAATTGGTGACAGTCAAAAATGATAAAACAATTATAACAAATAAAACATCGGTTCAACTCTGAACATCACAAAACCGTCTACTGAAAAGTCACAACCAAAACAACACCAAAATAAAAGCAAATAAAGAAAATAGTAAGAACATTCAGCTGCATAATTTATTCATGCCGCAATGAATGCTGGGAGGTGTGTACAGGCACCCAGCATGCTTTGCGGCATTAACTGTTTTTTTATTTTTGATTGTCACCATTGTTGAGGTTCATGTGCTGATTTTTTATCAGCTAAATTGTGCAATAGCTTTAAAGATTTTGTGCATAAAATTGTATTAAATTTCTTCTTAATAGTTTGTCAACTTATGTTGTACAGTAATATTGCTATGATAAAAAAATATTAAATTAATACAAAATTTGTCATATCTTTTGATACTAACTGAAATCAGTTAAGCAAATCATTAGTTGATGATGACCATCAACAGTTATTCAAAACAACTTAATTATAATTTATTTTGGCTTTTCTTGTCATAACAAATGTGCGTTATCAAACACAGTTATACAAGCCAAAATAAAACTAACATTAAAGAGTCAAGGGTTAACAGCATAACCAAAGCAAATACCGATCACCAAAATGAGGTCAAACAAAACATTTTAAATTAAATATAAACCTCTGTTAATTCATAGATATATGACAGAAATGAAGGCAAACTGGTTAGTAATAAGTGGAGCTGGTAATGCTCTTTGTCTAGTTGTTTAATCATCCTCTACTGTTTTATTTCAGTTGATTTAATTTAAGGCTGTAGCTGTATGTCAGTTGTAGTTTTGTTTCTGGTTCTTTCCTTCAGTGATTGTGTTTGTTAACAGCAGGTGTTCATCAGTGTCTGAATTCACTCATATGTTCTCAATCACTCTGTCTAGTGGACTGTATAGTGAACTAATGTAGGAACTAGTGAATGAGGGTGTAGGGTGTGGTTTCAGACACAGTCTATGAGTGTCGACTCTGAGGCTACTTTCTCGAAAACAAAGGTTAGATCTATTACAGTTATTCACTATATATAGTAAGGAAACTTACTGTTAATCATTTAACAGGTTTTTACTGTGGCATTTTTACAGCCTTTTACCGTTAAAATCACTATCGTTTTTTTACAGTGTATGCAATCTGTTAAACTGTTGAAACTTCATCTGCACACAGCCAAAAAGATTATTCAAAGCGTTCTCAACTCTTCCAGAAAGAGTATATTAAGTTCTTAAGATGTGTATGTGGTTCTGGTGATTTAATTTTAAAATAGTTTGTTACATTATAGGATCTTTAGACAAACTTATTGGTTTCTGAGTTCCTGCCAGCAATATGTGGTTTTCTAAAGGACATTCTAAAGATTAAAAAGCTAAAGTCCTCTTTAGAGAGTGTGACATTTTTTTTTTATTTACTGGCATTTGATGCTTCCATGAAGCATCTTTACCAACCATGGGATCTCGCACAAAAGGTTCTTTATAGTGAAAAAAAAAGATTCTTCAGATTCTTCACATGAAGAAAAGTGGTTCTTTTAAGAACTGTTCACTAGGAGGTTCTTTGGGAAACCAAAAAGGGTTCTTCTTTGGTATTGTTAATGTGAAACAGTGGTGTTTTTGCAATCTTTTCACACATGCACATAGGTAAAACCACTCAAACCGTAATTAGGGATGTCAGCCCCAAAACCATATTCGCACATTATAACATAATGTAGTAAATATGTAATATACAATCTAGCCTAATACATAAAAGTGTTGTTGTACTTTATTCACATTCTAATAACTTCCTCACTGTAAAAAGTGATAAGTCGACTTAACTTAAAAAAATAGATAACCCGTTGTCTCAAAATTATTAAGTAAATAATAATTCAAATAAAAAAGTCAAGTGAACTTGACAGTTCATTTAAATTATTTTATTATTATTATTTACTTAATATTTTTAAGGCAACGGGTTATCTCAATTTTTTTAAGTTAAGTCAACTTATCACTTTTTACAGTGCAGCTGACCCGCTATTAAGATTTGTTGCTTCAAACTAGTATGCGTTTCATTGTGTTGTGTTTATTATGAGAGACAATGAGTTAGAGGAACGCACTGTAATTCACAACCATCCATCACCGACCTTTTTGCACAATATGATTGACTTTGGTTACCTGGTCCAAAGCATATCATTTTAAAACAGACATGTTTAGTCAAACCACTTTGAAAGCTCATGAGACCAGATAAGAAACATTTTAAACGTTTTAACACTATTATTCACGGTCAGAATTTGTTTTCACAACAAAAGTAGCCAAAACAAAAGTTTCAGAATTAAAAATGCTTTTCATATTATTCTTACCAGTGTAACACTGTTTTGTGCAACCCATTTAGATGTATTAAAGAAGCCCCAAATATAGCCATTCAATATTTTTTTTATGTTTACATTCTGTCAAATTCAGCGAGCATCTATAAATAATTCGTTGCGGTGCTTACCTGTTAAATGCAAAAACGGGACCGTGCGTTGTTTTATCCACAAGAAACCACTTAGCGTAATACAAATTATGACTTTATACACTCTTGTACGGTCATTCATTAGGCAGGAATAGTTTCTCTTGAAGGGAAGCTCTGACACACATCACCGTGGGGCGCACATACGGAGCCTCCCAGTTTAGTACAGGTTGCGTCCAGCCAGACATCTGAACTTTGGGATTACGATGGTGTTTTTTACTGAATCTCAGGAGCGCAACACCTCCAGAGTTTTAGGAAGGAGGAGCAAAACTCTTCAGGCTTGACACAACTCTCCGTCGCCTGGCTGTGGTGACAAGGGGTATGTTCCCAATACTAGAAATATGCAGTGTTGCCAGTGCGTATGCAGTGAGCTACTTGTCATGTTAAGCTCGAAGAGACAGTATGTCACTTGTATTAGTTTGAAAACAGTTATTTATAGCTTGTATCTTGGGAAATCATCAATGGTGTCACTGTATACTTCCAACATTCACCCAAAGTAGCACCATGACTTGAACTTGTAAAATATTTGTTTAATGCAACATCACAATGATGAATTTAGCAAACAGTGATGTAAGAAACATCACTTTAAGTTAGTGCTGATAGTTAATGTATGAGATGCACATGACTATTGTAATGCAGTTTTAAGTTGTTTTCAAGAGATGAAGTTCACTCCTCCCATTGAATGTTTTTAAGCACTAAATTGATGTGTACACTTTGGGTTTGTGTGTTTTAGACTTTGTCCACGAAGCTTTGTTTCTTAAAGGGGATTTTTAGCTTCAGCCCTGTGAGTCAACAGTTTTGCTCTCTTTTTGTACCACTGGGGTATTTTATGAGATGATTTTGACAATGTCGGCCAAACATGAAGCTCAGCTCTTAAGCCTAAGTATGAGTGCATTGTTATGTATTAAAGCAGCTCTGCTTCATTTAACTGAATGAGTAAGTGTGCTGAACTTTTCAACTCATTGGCAAAAGCGTATACAGTGATAATACATTTTCCTCACAATTTATGCATGCGTGTCATGAACCCACTCACATGCAAGCATGCAGCACTCACATAGTCCATCCAAGATATCCAAATCCTATATAGTCAGTTATTTTGAGTTTAGTTAGTTGTGACAGAGGGGGAATGGATTGCATTTCTAAGAGGTACAGTGCTGCAACTAGCAGTTATATGACTGAACCAAAGAACAAAGATAGGCCGTCAAAGCCTTAATATGATTAATACGATAGAAAAAAATATTAAATTGCACAATGATTAAAGTCTTATCATTTATTGATTTGGAACACTCTATATAGGCACTGAATAAATAATAATCAAGTATTTTTAAATAAAACAACACATTATAACAATCTTTTTTGGTACTAAACACTTTTCATATACATTTGGGGATTTCAAAACCATTTATTTATATTTATATATAAATTAGAATTATAAATTATTATTTTAAATTATAAAATATATTTATATATATTTCATTTATTATTTGTCTGGTTTTCCAGTAAACATATCTAAACATTCTAATAGTAAGTTGAATTTAGGTTAAATGTAAGCATTATTTAGAGTTATTATTTTCACAAACTTTCTGATTTAAAGTTCATGAAAAATTTGACTGACCCCATTTGAAAGTAGTATATAGAAAATTATATATCTGTGTATCGACACACATGATGCAGTCCTTTAAAAACTGTGTTTTAGCGCCATCACCTGATCAGATATGATATCTTCAGTGTAAAATATCTGAAACACATGTTCAAACTCAAAGTGTCAGGGGCGGATCTACTGGGGTCCCCATCTGTCACTCTAGAATTATCACAGAATGAAATATAAAAGTAAACAATGTTTCCTGTGCTACTTTTCAGCCACAATGATGACAGCGTAACGGAAATGAATGGCAAAAAAAAAAAAAATTCACTAAACCATGCATGATGGTTGCGCACGCACGCAGTGAGCCCAGTGTGTTCGGCTTCGTTAACAAATTACTCTTTTGAACCGGTTCTTTTTGAGCCAAAAACAGAAAGTGCAGCCCATTCATTAATAAATCGTTTTTACATTTGTTCGTGAATCAGATACTGTTTCTCGGTTTATTCAGACGTTCACTGAGAAATCTAATCCCGTCCGGATATGGCTGAGAATCATCCCGTAATTGTTTGGTGATCCGATTCTCCGACTTCTCGCTTCACTTTCATCATGGATATAGGACTTTCTGCCATATCGGACAAAACAATAACATGAAATCAAGATGCCGTCAAGAGTTAAATCAGGAGTTAGATAAGGATCTTGTATTGCAGTTTTCTCGATTGTTATCATAATATAACTGATTTTAGATGCCAATTTTCCCAAACCATTAATTTACTCCTCAAAAATATGACATTTCTCAAAAAGTTTAACAATGAGTAAGTTAAACATCAGCTAGCAAAACTGATGACACCAAACAGAATCTCTGCATCCTAACTACGGAGAGAGCTGAACAAATAATACACATGGGTTTTATACACATTCAGTATAATTGCAGTAGAGTACCAGTAAATTAGATGATGGATATTTCACTATTCTATATGTACAGTAAATGTCTCGGTTACGTACGTAACCCTCGTTTTGTCATGACGACATTAGGGGATTCACTTGGGAGCCCCAATCATCTCTGACTTTAGGAGAAAACACCAATGAATATTGGCTAGTGCATTTTGTATACCTGAGCCACTCCCCATGCACACGGGTATAATAGGCAACAGGTGCATCCCCTGGCAACAGGTTTTCCACTGAGGAGCCGAGAATGAGTCCCTGGCAACCAGCGATGGTTCAAGATTGTGTCATGGGGACATAACGTCTCCATTCCCTCCATCACGGAATGAGGGTTACGTACGTAACTGAGACGCTCCCTAGCGCGTGACATACAAATGCCGACCCTTGAACGCAACCGTAGGAATGGCCTGTGTCAAGGGCAAATCAAGACATGAAAGTAAGCATCCTTCAGGTTGACCGCTGCAAACCAATCCAGATGCTGTATGCATCTGATGATGGACTTCTGCGTCAACATCTTGAATGGGAGCTTGAGAAGGGCCCAATTCGAGATTTGCAGACCAAGGATCGTAATTGGTAGAAGGGCAAGCCCCAGTCTGCTCGTCGCCGTGGGCGCTGTGGCCTTCCACCAATTAGCGGTGGCAGATGGTGCATCACGTCAGGGCAAGATGTGTTGGATGACATCGGTCTGCTTCTGTACTGCGCTATGACTTCCATTGCCCGCAGCACTGTAAGCTTTGTCTGTAAGCGGCCGTCAGCCTACAGGCTTTGGACGGGGAATGAGGATGATTCCTCCAAGTGGTGGCGTTTTGCAGGCACAGGTGCACTGCAACCGCACTCTCTGCATGAGGAATGTCAACGTAACTCCTAGCCGCTCAGATTTTTCTGGTTCTAGTGAGTATCCTCGCGGCAGCGTTCTGGATGAGCTGCGGCTCTCTAATTGTCTTCTTTGTAAGGAGATAAAGGCATGAACAAGTTTCTCCAAATCTTGACTGGAATCGAAACATCTAACAGTTTACCATTGATTTTTTTAACTCTTTGGTTCTTATTCTTATTCTAGCCACTGTAGTAAACAGCTGTTGCTAATGCTAGTTTGAAATGTTTTTGAGTTTTCTGGACTCCAAAGTTTGTTACTCTTAAAGTTGTTTCACACCACCAGCTTTTGTTTGGTGCTACATTGTTTTTATCATGGAAAAAGTGAAATTGCTGAATGGAATCTGGCCTGTAGCGTGCAGCTCTGTTCGTGTGTATTTGTGTGTATTGTTCATGTTCCTCCGGGGAGCCTGTTAAACAGCGTCTGGTCCTTGGCCAAATGCCGCCTGTTAGAAACCAACAAATCAGCTCTCACACTTGCTTTCTCTCTTTTTCATACCTCTATGATTCAAGAAGATTATTTTTACTTTCTCTCCTTTAATTCTCATTCTTAGCTTTCATTCCTTCCCCATGATTGTTTTACCCTTCTTTTATTTTATGTTTACTTTACACACTTATTGGATAGAGAAGGTCAGGCAGCCAGAATGCAGAAGTACGTGTACACACACACACACACACACACACACACACACACACACACACACACACACACACACACACTAGAGGTCTGTTCGGGCTTTAAACTAAAGCCTGAACCCAATGTTGTGTTGATTTGTCCTACCCTGTCATATTTTGCTACCTCCCATTAAAACAGTGAGTAGTACAATTCGATAATGAAAAATGCTACCTGTCAAATTATGTTTTATTAATGTGTACACCTACCACAAACCTAAACCTACCCGTAGAGTAATGCACATACAGTAATTACGTTTTATATTCGCGGTTGTGGATAGAAGGGATACAGCTACCGGAAAACAACAATAAATATTTGTTCTACCTATTAGATTGTGTTTTATTAGCGGCTACACCTACCCCAACTCTAAACCTACCCTTTACAGTAATGCAGATAAATTAAATATTGTTGTTCAGCATAGGGCTGTGCAATTGATCAACATTCAGTTTTGATTTAGATTTCGGCCTCCAACGTTTATGAAAATACAATAATCGAGATAAAATGATTATTGCGCCCCATTCCGCCCCCTTTCCAGCGGTGCGCTTTCACTCCTCTGTAAAAGCCAATTTTCACGTGCAAACCAGTAAAATTATTTAATGTGACGTTTGCAAAATGGAATGTGCTTGAGTTATTCAAGTTGATTAGATTTATTAAAGTTTTTAAAAGCCTGAAAGAGAATTTGCACTGTTCCTCAGGAGGCATGCGCTCAGAGACGGAGCAGAGCACTGATTATAAAGTCCTTTTTTAGCTGAACGTATGCGCCTTAACGCTCAAATACATGCAAAACTATGTCAAAAAGTGGTGCTTAATGATTATTCACGTAAAGCCTCGTTGGTTATATAATAAATTAATGTAGACAGATGAGGAGAGGCCGTTTTAATATTAAGTGACTTGACATCTGATGTACAGACGCCATTGGCACATGCCGCTATGCTCAGTGACACTTACGGTGGCATTTCCGGTTTTCAATTTGATATTTCAGCTTATCAGTTGTAATCATAAAATAATAGAGACTATGCATAAGCCATAGCTAAAAAAAAACAATTAGAAAATAAAAAATAAGAAATAGAAATAAAATAAAATGAAAATGAAATGTTTAAATCAAAAGTGCCACCACTAACTGACACTTGCCTATCCGAAATTACATATAAACATAAACTGAGAAAACTCCACAAACCATTATAAAGTGATGTCTACTATTCTAACGTATTTTATGAAACTTACACCAACCATTCTGGAGTGTGCTTGACCTTGACACAGGCTTTTCAAAATGCAATGTAATGTGGCCTAAGTCTGCAACGTATAATGTACGTTTAGATGCTATTTAAACAAAATGTCTACTTATTAACATGTCTGCAGAAAGTCAAATGCTTTGACAAAACATTCAGGCAACTCCAGAAGAAATACATGCTCATACTATATACTGTATATAGCCTAGTGTTTCTTGTTAAACAGTTACAATTATAAACTGAATTAAATTTAGTTTATTTATGATTATTATATTACTATATAGACTATTAAATATTGTATTTTTTACAGTCATTCCAATAAAGCAATTTTGAATTGCATTGAATATTAAAGCCAGATGATAATCTGGCACTGGCCAATATAAAATTTGTACGGACACCTAATACTGTATATATATATATATATATATAGTGATCCATGATATGGGTATGGATATGGGATTATTAATATGGATATGGGTATATTAATGTCCCATATCTCAAAAATGCTGCAGTAAAAGTTTAATATGAGGTGTGCATATAGTATGGGACGTCCCATATAAGAACTGACCAGTCAAGTCAAGTTGAGCTTTATTGTCATTCCGCTACATGTGGGTACATACAGTGGAACGAAACGTCGTGCCTCACTGGACCACGGTGCTACATAAATACAGGCATACAACAATAAAGTAAAAAAGAACACTATAAACCTATATACAACTAACCTACTGACAGATTTTTTGAAAATAACTATACTATATATAAATGTTAACCTATAAGTAGGAGGTAGGGTGTTTGTATGGGGTTTCAGAGAGGGACGGGGTATTTGAGTTCAAATTACATTTATTGTACTTATTAGAAATGGGGTCTTTATACCCCTCGAAATCGGAAAATGTCCCATATCTTGAAAACTCTGCATTAAAAAGGTTTCATATGAGGTGTGCATATAGTGTGTGATGTCCCCTATAATAATATATATTTCATGTATATATAATATATAATGACCATTCATTTTGTGTACTTGTCATTATATATATAATATATAATGACCATTCATTTTGTGTACTTATTAGAAATTATAGCCCTCTAAAGTGTATCAATGTCCCATATCTCAAACATACTGCAGTAAAATGGTTTCATATGAGGTATGCATATATTATGGGATGTTCGCTTTAAGAACGGGGTCTTAATACCCCTCTAAATAGTTTAATGTCCCATATCTCATTTTCTACGAATCTTGCAATGAAATGTATGTAGAAGAATATAGAAGGCCTAATACAGCAACGTCAAAGACACCAATCAACAATAATATTAAAGCAGATGTACAAAAAATATATATATTAACGAAATATGTAATTTTATCTCAATTCTGTGAGTCTAGAATGAAAAGCGCTCTGAATGCGCGTTCTGTGTTGGTCCTGCAATTACTGCACTCATAGTAATACGTGCGCACCATCATTTCAATCGCGGCTGGCTTGACCGTGTTTTTCTGAACTGCGGCTGGCTTGACCACGGTGTCAGAAGCTACGGTGACGTAATACTGCCATCCACATAATATTTTTTCCACTCAATTATGTCGTTATAACAAGATAACGAGATCTTTTCTCGTAATAACGTGATCTTTTCTCGTTAAAACGACATATTTTCTCGTTATAACGAGATCTTTTCTCGTTAAAACGACATATTTTCTCGTAATAACGAGATCTTTTCTCATTAAAACGACATATTTTCTCGTAATAACGAGATCTTTTCTCATTAAAACGACATATTTTCTTGTTATAACGAGATCTTTTCTCGTTAAAACGAAATATTTTCTCGTAAATAATAAGAGACAAAATAAGAAAAAAAATCCAGAAAATTACATTTGTAGGATTTTTTAAGAATTTATTTGCAAATTATGGTGGAAAATAAGTATTTGGTCACATACAAACAAGCAAGATTGCTGGCTCTCACAGACCTGTAATTTCTTCTTTAAGAGGCTCCTCTGTCCTCCACTCGTTACCTGTATTAATGGCATCTGTTTTAACTCGTTATCAGTATAAAAGACACCTGTCCACAACCTCAAACAGTCACACTCCAAACTCCACTATGGCCAAGACCAAAGAGCTGTCAAAGGACACCAGAAACAAAATTGTAGACCTGCACCAGGCTGGGAAGACTGAATCTGCAATAGGTAAGCAGCTTGGTGTGAAGAAATGAACTGTGGGAGCAATTATTAGAAAATGGAAGACATACAAGACCACTGATAATCTCCCTCGATCTGGGGCTCCACACATGATCTCACCCGTGGGGTCAAAATTATCACAAGAACCGTGAGCAAAAATCCCAGAACCACGGGGACCTAGTGAATGACCTGCAGAGAGCTGGGACCAAAGTAACAAAGGCTACCATCAGTAACACACTGCGCCAGGGACTCAAATCCTGCAGTGCCAGACGTGTCCCCCTGCTTAAGCCAGTACATGTCCAGGCCCGTCTGAAGTTTGCTAGAGAGCATTTGGATGATCCAGAAGAGGATTGGGAGAATGTCATGAAACCAAAATATAACTTTTTGGTAAAAACTCAACTTGTCGTGTTTGGAGGAGAAAGAATGCTGAGTTGCATCCAAAGAACGCCATACCTACTGTGAAGCATGGGGGTGGAAACATCATGCTTTGTGGCTGTTTTTCTGCAAAGGGACCAGGACGACTGATCTGTGTAAAGGAAAGAATGAATGGGGCCATGTATCATGAGATTTTGAGTGAAAACCTCCTAACATCAGCAAGGGCATTGAAGATGAAACGTGGCTGGGTCTTTCAGCATGACAATGATCCCAAACACACCACCGGCAACACGAAGGAGTGGCTTCGTAAAAAGCATTTCAAGGTCCTGGAGTGGCCTAGCCAGTCTCCAGATCTCAACCCCATAGAAAATCTTTGGAGTTGAAAGTCCATGTTGCCCAGCGACAGCCCCAAAACATCACTGCTCTAGAGGAGATCTGCATGGAGGAATGGGCCAAAATACCAGCAACAGTGTGTGAAAACCTTGTGAAGACTTACAGAAAACGTTTGACCTCTGTCATTGCCAACAAAGGGTATATAACAAAGTATTGAGATGAAATTTTGTTATTTACCAAATACTTATTTTCCACCATAATTTGCAAATAAATTCTTTAAAAATCCTACAATGTGATTGTCTGGATTTTTTTTTCTTATTTTGTCTCTTATAGTTGAGGTATACCTATGATGAAAATGACAGGCCTCTCTCATCTTTTTAAGTGGGAGAACTTGCACAATTGGTGGCTGACTAAATTCTTTTTTGCCCCACTGTATGTTTGCATGTGTGTCCATGATTGGAATGTTCTGTTAATGTATGTGGTTTTGATTGGACTACAAAATTCAATTAATAAACAAGCTCTGTTGAAAAATCCAGCATATGCTGGTTAGGTATGTTTAGAAGCATGGCTACTTGTTTGACCTGGTTCAAGCTGGTCATGTGCTGGTCCTAAACTGGTTCTGACCAGGAGCGAGTTGCTAAGGACCAGCACATGACCAGCTAAGAACCAGCTTAAACCCGCTCGTGACCAACAAAGGACCAGCTTAAACCAGCTCATGGCCAACAAAAATCCTGCTTAAACCAGCTCATGACCAACAAATGACCAGCTTAAACCAGCTCATGATCAACAAAGGACCAGCTCATGACCAACTAAGGACCAACTCAAACCAGCAGCCATGCTTTAAAACATACCTAATCAGCATATGCTGTTTTTTTTATACAGGGAGTATACACAAGTACACAATGTACTCTTAGATCTGGCACAACAATACATAGCTAAAACCCAACTCAGGTCTCAGCAGACTAAACACGCATGACTTATAAGAAACAGGTTTTAGATGTTTTAGCACTTGAACTTTAGTGTGTCTGTGTGTTGACCTACTGGTTTAAATAAATGAAGACCGTTGGTTTATTTTTTTTAAAGCTTAAAGTTTTTGCTTCTGATGCTTGTTTGTGGTTTATTGTGAAGTTTAAATAAAACATATAAAACGTCTTGGGTTACTTTCGTAATCCATGTTCTCCGAGTAGGGAACGAGATTCTGCGTAGCTTTGACACATTGGGAACGCCCTCTGGGTGTACCAATTGTCTGAAGCCCTTATAGAATCACGCCAATGTATTGGCTGATGGCGCAGATGCCATCCTCAACGTTATTACATCGCCATCCTTATACATTTACATTTATGCATTTAGCAGACGCTTTTATTCAAAGCGACTTACAGTACATTCAGGTTATATATTTTTTTGTCAGTATGTGTGTTCCCTGGGAATTGAACCCACAACTTTTGCGCTGCTAACGCAATGTTCTACCACTGAGCCACAGGAACAGTATACTGGCGAACGTGCCATCTGCTCCTCAGATTTCGCTGCTGAAAAAAGCCACTGTCGGCAGCGCGAGGAGCTTGGCAGTGGACGCAGCGTCTCGTTCCCTACTCCGAGAACATGGGTTAAGTGGGGCACATTGGGAACGATATAAAACGATATACCAAGCATGCCAAGCTATGCACTGACGTATCTGGCCTGATGATGAACAAGATAGTATCTATGGCTGGTTCACACAGACAAGAACCGGGAACAAGTTCCAAGATATATAACCTGATAAAAGTGAGCGGAGAGGAACATCCTGCTGTTATACAAATATCCTCTAGGGGGACTACTCTAAAGGGAGCTTGAAAAGAAATCACACCCCTGTAGAGTGTGACCAAATGAAGACCACGCACTTCGTACGCCAGCGATATAGCTTCCCACAAATGATGTGCTTTGACGTGGTGGCCAGCACCAAAGCTAAAGTGGGTGGGGCATTCTGAGAAGTGAGTCTTGACCCCCAAGAAGAGGGGCGATCAGAGGACTCCAAGCTATAGAATAGCATTCCTGATCCACCACATAGCATAGCTCTCTGGCTGGAGGCCTCAGCCTCTGGAGGAAACATGTATCAAGGGGGTGTCTGCCCACTGATTGGCCACCAAGAGGGGTGCGGTAGGCAAATAACACCACCGTGTAGACCTTCAGGGTGGAGTGGGTTAACCCTGCGGAGGAAAAGGCCTGCAAGAACTCCAGAACTGTATCAATCGGGCAGTTGACTGGGTCGAGCTGGCGACCTCTGCACCATGAAGTGAAACTTCCACTTCAGGGCGTACAGCTTCCTCATGCTCCGGTAAGCGAAGGCCTCGAAAACTCTCTGTAGCAAGAGGAGGCCTGACGACACTCGCCAAAACAGTCAAGCTTTTGGAGTGGAGGCCCCAACATGATGACTCTCTAGATCGAGAGGTGGCCTACTACACTCTACACACTGGGCATCCTGTAAGATTAAAGATTTATCTAGCCCAGAAGAAATCGTTTCCTTGCAAACAGGCCTGTAGTGGCCCCCTTACGGGCCCACTTAGGACTAGCCTAAGCGCCCCTAGTGGGCTGCCACCACAGGGCCCCTGAGAATTTGCCCATTGGCAAATAGTTGACCCATTAGCGCTGGCCCTGCACTTAGCCCCCAGGAAGCCTGCACTATTAATCTACAACAGGTGTGACCAACCCTGGTCCTGGAGATCTACCTTCCTGCAGAGTTCAGGCTGGGCACCCCTGATCTACAACAATACATCTGTTTCACTATCAACACTTTCCAGCTAATACAACTTAAGTCTTTGGGGAAAACAGTTATTTTACATCTGAAATGGATACAGTCACCACATAACTAATGTCTGTATTGTCTGTACTGTACTGTATTGTAAATTTACTATAGAAAATGTAGTAACAATGTTTTTGTAGCAAAAAAGTTACATTAGTTTTTGCCTTACAAAATGTCAGACGTAGATACAAATTAAATCTTTCTGTACCGGTTTTGAAAAGTAGAGTGCTAGAGCACCAGAACACACTATTGCCTCGATGCAGTGCACGGATCGGATGACCACAGCTAGGACCGATACCGATACCCCATTCCACTCACATGACCCACTTTTCGCCACTAGGGCGGTGGGGATATCTGGGCCGGCCTGTTGGCGTTGCGGGGACCCTGGTGGACTAGTTCTGGTGGACTATGCAACATGATACCACGAGGCAGTGGCGCTCCGCAGCATCTCCGCCAAGAGTGTTGCGGACGCGCTTAATCTCCCGAGCGGGGATCCCGAAAAAGATCCTCACGGATCAAGGCACAGCGTTTATATCATGCACATTATGCAAACTTTACGAATTATTGGGCATTAAATCGATTCGCACCAGTGTCTATCACCCACAAACGGACGGACTGGTGGAACGATTTAATCGCACGTTAAAAACCATGATTCTTAAGTTTGTTCATGAAGATGTCAAAAATTGGGATAAATGGTTGAAACCCCTCTTGTTCGCTGTGGGGGAGGTCTCGCAAGCCTCCACTGGGTTTTCCCCCTTCGAGTTTCTCTATGGACGTCAGCCCAGAGGGGTTTAAGACGTCCTGAGAGAAACTTGGGAGGACGGACCGTTTCCAAGTAAAAATTAAATTCAGTATGTAATGGACCTGAGAACAAAATTCCACAATGTGTGGTGGTTATCTATGGAGAATTTGTTACAGGCTCAGGACAAACAAAGCCGGCTATACGATAGGGGATTTTTTGCACCAGAAGATAAAGTGCTTGTATTACTCCCAACTTCGACTTCCAAATTACATGCAAAGTGGCAAGGACCGTTTGAGGTCACACGGCAAGTCGGAGATCTCGATTATGAGGTTGTATGGACTAATAGGAGCGGGGCATGCCAAGTTTATCACCTCAACCTCCTAAAGAAATGGAGCGAGGCAGAGTCAGTGATGCTGATTACGGTAGTGAGTAGAGAAGATGATCTCGGGCCAGAAGTGAGCACCAAGACGCAATCTCTTGCTCTGGCCCTGGAAAGAGATCATCTCTCGCCCTCCCAGCTCACTGATGTGGCCAAGTTGCAGGCAAAATTTTCAGACGTGTTCTCGCCCCTACCTGGTCGAACAAATCTCATTCAGCACCATATTGAGACAGAGCCAGGCATAGTAGTGTGCAGTCTGCCATATCGTTTTCCTGAACACAAGAAAAAATTGGTTCAGACGGAATTAGAAGCGATGCTCAAAATGCAAAATGGGGGTAACACAAGAATCTAACAGTGATTGGGCGAGCCCCGATAGTTTTAGTTACTAAAATGGACGGCTCGGTCCGATTCTGTGTGGATTACCACAACGTAAATGCTGTGTCGAAATTCGACATGTATCCAATGCCGCGAGTTGACGAATTGCTTGATCGGATGGGCACAGCTCGTTTTTATTCGACACTGGATTTAACGAAAGGATATTGGCAGATCCCCTTATCGCCGGTATCTAAAGAAAAGACAGCCTTCACAACGCAGTTCGGATTACACCAATTCGTTACGCTTCCGTTCGGCTTGTTCGGTGCGCCAGCGACTCATAGGAAAAAGGAATCCGCCAAATCCGATCCAGTGGACAGAGCTGTGTCAGCAGGCTTTTACCCAGGTAAAGGCTGCTCTGTGTGGTGGGCCGCTATTACATTCTCCTGACTTTTCTCTCCCCCTTTTTTTGCAGACTGATGCATCAAACAGGGGGCTGGGTGCAGTCCTGTCCCAGGAGATAGAGGGAGAGGAACGGCCATTGTACTTGTGTACTAATGTGCCGGTGGACTAATGTACAAGATTAGTCGCAAGCTCTCGAAGAGAGAAACTAAGTACAGCACCATAGTGAAAGAGTGTTTGGCCATTAGGTGGGCCATCCTCACCCTCGGATAGTATCTTCTGGGACAGGAATTAACTCTCTGTTTGACCACACCCCTCTGCAGTTGCTCCACCGCATGAAGGATACCAATGCGCGGATCACTTGTTGGTATCGGGCTTTACAGACTTTTAAGTTCCAGGTGGTCCACAGACCGGGTGTACAGATGGCTGTGGCTGACTTCCTCTCCAGAAATGGGGGGGCGGGGGGGGGGGCTGTAGGCCGGATGGCTCCCCGGCCTGAGTAGGGTGGTGGGGGTATGTGGCATCGGGGGCGTGGTTCAGCGAGATCTGCAGTGGGAGAGAGAGTTGGGAGTAACTGGGTCAACAGTACAGTATACTATAATTTACTATACTATAGATGTTTTTATGTGGGTGGCTGCTTGTTATTGCTAATAGAGTGGGGAACTATGATGCCACTCTGTAGGCGGATCGGCTGTTAGCATGAAACTGGTTCCCTCAACAAAAACCCAATATTTTCCATAGGCTTTTGGATAATTGCAAAAAATAAGCTCTGTGTTCATTCATAGTTCATGAAATGTACACATTTTGTCCAACAAGATAATCTTAACTTTGACGAATTTTGAAAACCTAAATAAAAGCTTCAGAACTGAAAAGGTAAACTTGGTCGCTCGCCTTCAACGTCACCAGCACCGCACTCCCGACAACTTTCTCAAACTGATTTTTAACTGTTCAGTGAATAATATTTACTCTGTATATGAATTTTAATCCACGCTACATGAACCGTTTCATATAAACTGGAATAAATACAAAACTTGAGCCAAACTAAAACTGAAATGAGATATGTTGGACATTGAATTGTATTTCTGTACATTTTGAAATAAATTGAATGAAAAGTTAATAAATCCTTGCTTAATATGAATTAAAAACGTATCGCTGTGTATTAAATATTTTAAATAACTGCAGAGTGAGCAAGTTTTTGAAGATGGTAAGATTAAACTTATTTTAGTGAACAAAGTACCACATTTCAGCTTATTTTGTTAGGGTGGTTACACAAAATGTTATTTTTCCTTGCTCCTAAAATCCTTAATCTAAATGCTTTCTTACAGCTTCATGTGGCCGTAATCATTTAATTTTAACGTGGCTTTGAACACTATGCATCATTAAAGTTTCTCTTTCACCGCATAAAGCCAGTAAATGTGGTGTTTATATGTAATAATTTGAATATGAGTTTACCTTATGGTACGAACACAGAGTCTCCGCATCAGTAAACGATAAACTCGAACTTTTTCACTCCGAAGACATGTGTCACAAGGATGTCGCAAGGATGGCGACGTAAGAACGTTGAGGATGGCATCTGCGCCATCAGACAATAAATTGGCGTGATACTTTAAGGGCTTCAGATAATTGACACACCCAGAGGGCGTTCCCAATGCATCATAGTAACGCAGCACCGAGTGAACCTATGTAAGAGAACATAAATTGTGAAGCTTTTGTCAGCTACGTTTGCATTGTCCTTGTCTGGAGAAATTAAAATTATAGGTTTCAATTTTCAGGACGAGATTTTCCTCGCTGGTTTCTTGAGAACAGTATTTTCCAAATCTGATTCAAGTTGATGATATTATCCAACAAGGCTTCATTTTGTCCTGAGACAGATAAAGGGAGGAGATGGACCACTCATTTACAAATACATGGTAGAAAGCAATAGACCCTTTTCACAAGACTGTGATGATGTGTTTCAATAGAAATCAGTTTTTTTAGATTTTTATTTTTAATATATGTAGCCTACATTCATAACACTATACTTTGTATTATGTTACCTTTGCATCAAATTACAATACAAGGGTGTTTAAAATGCAGCGTCTATGGAAGGGATGGTAAATTTGTGACTCTGGGCCAAAAAAAAAACAGTCGTAAGGGTCAATTTTTAACAAATTGAGATCTATACATCATCTGAAAGCTGAATAAATAGGCTAAGATTTCCATTGATGTACGGTTTGTTAGCAGTGTTGGGGTAATGCATTACAAGTAACGTGAGTTACGTAATAATATTACTTTTTTCAAGTAACTAGTAAAGTAACGCATTACTTTTTTAATTTACTAGTTACTTTTTTCCATTTATTGACTGACAGTGCGCTGTGTGAACATGATCTTACTGTAGTTCTAGACTAAAGGTGAATGAGTGTTAATTCATCCCACTCGCAAAAAACAGATTCAGTATTCATCAAAATTAATTAAAACAGTGATATGCAAACTCAGAATATGATGCAAACCTGCAATAATTAAATATGTTAAACAACACAAATATTTCTAATCTCATTTTATTAACCAATGTGTTTGCTGCTGACCTTTGATGATCCAGTTCAACCATATTAATAAGCAAAAATGACTTTAGATAAACTAACAATTGTGCTTCGTTGTTTTTTATATTGTTGAAGAGTGTTGAACCTTCTTTTTCTGTGTTCTACTGTACAGACGTGATTTACTCTTCCTTCAGCCTGAAGTTTATTCATTACACTTTTTGGTGTGAAAGTGCTTTTACATTTGCTATAAATACAACTTCTTGTATTAAAAACAAACAATCAAGCCCTGCTCATATTTAAAAAGTAACGCAAATGTTACGCAAAATTAATGTAACATTACTTTCTATAAAAAGTAACTAAGTAACGTAATTAGTTACTTTTTTAGGGAGAGACGCAATATTGTAATGCATTACTTTTAAATGTAACTTTCCCCAACACTGTTTGCTTATTGCAACAAATATACCCGTGTGACTTAAGATTGGTCCAGGCTCAGATTTGACATCGGTCTCACTTCTGACTGCAGTCTCTCTCATTTTTTCATTCAAACACCATCATGGAGTGTTTCTTTTGTTATTTGAGCAAATGGGAATGCAAAAAAAAAAAAAAAAAACCTTGTGGTTCTCTCCCATTCACTGTTCTTGAAGTTAAATCAACTATGATGACTTCCACTGCTGAGAAACCCAGAAATGTGAAAAAGGTCCATTATCACTATATATGGTGGTTGTAGTAATCTTAATTTTTAATTTTCTTTGCATATATGTGAGATACCATTGTTGTCAGATATTATTGGCAATGTAAATATTGACAAACAGCTTCAGAGTTTTTGGTCTATCCATTAAAGTAGCTACTGTATACAACATGCACCAACTTGACATGAAAAACATTTCCCTGATAGCACTCATACATCACTGTGATGTCTATTTTTAGAGTGTTTGCTCATCTGCAATACATCTATAGAACGTCTCCTATCAGATGTCAGATAGACATCTATTAGATGTCTTTAAGATGTTTATGGTTAAGAATGTATGTATAACTGACATCTTTCTGATCTCTGTCAGATGTTTGTACACAGTTGATGCTTTCCCGAACAAGTGATCTTTAACAGACATCTTGCAGACATACATGTGCTGTTTGGGTTCAGTTAAACCCACTAAAAGCTTCAAATAACCAGTGCTCTATTGTGGCTCATTAATTTAATTTATTATGTAAACAGCTCGTCTTGATTCACCGACTGAACAGTAATTTATAACAGTCACCAGCAGGGTGCAGAATTTAAACATGAATGTCTAAAGAGATTGCTTTTTAAATTTTGGATTCGATCATTTTCTTGTAGGATATAAACATTTTTCCTTACCTTTGATGGGTATGCAGGACACATTCCTAAGCAAATCACGTAATTCATGCTGAAAATCGTTATGCTGGTGTCTCATAAAAGAGGCCCATTGGATTACTGTGTGACCACTTGATGAAGCTATTTATCTTCAGGAAAGGAGCATTACTGAGAAAGCCTGCAGGTACTGCAGCAATGCAAATAAGGTGGCTAATGATTAGTCTATATTCGAGGCTTCAAAATTCATAAAGGTTGTGTTGATTTGTAAAGATTATACTGATAAAATGTCTAAGAATCATAAACTTTTGTTGGTCACAGAGTTTATTTCCAGGAGTAATCCCAAAGCCAGCGGAGAAATGCTCTAGTTTTTTGTTGAGGGAACTAGGGCGATGAGTTGGCCTGCCGCCCACTCAAACAGGAAGTTTTTCCACCCAAAACTATTAGTTACTGTTTAGATGAAACATCTCATATAATATTACATGGCTTACAAATGTAGAACCATGTGTTCATATTAGTCAAAATTGGGTGTATCCTAATTTGCATAATATCCAGTGTGAGAGGCTACATTAGAGAATAGTGTTTCCTTACAAAAAAATAGCTGAGTTTATCCAAAGCAAAAATAAATGCAAGGCTGAGATCATTGTTTAAGAATAAGAACATAAAAGTAAAATTAAACCTTATTTTGCTGTAATGACTGTAAGATAAAACATGTTGTTCATGAAAAAAAATACATTTAATATTTTTTTACAAATCTGCAGTTTCACTAAAAACTCTTTTTAGATTGATAAGGCACATTTGAGTTAAAGTTTTCACTAAACATTGAGCATTGATCTAGGAAAACTTTTCATTTTTCAGCAATAATAAAAGAGAAGACTAAATCAGTTATACAAGATATAATACCCCTTGAAACAATAAAAATGAAAAACATAATGCACATAAATCAAACCCTTGTTCCGGCTGACAGAAATTATACATAAATCAGTTTAGGTAATTATGACACCAGTTGACAACCTGCCCCAATAGAGATTTATGAAAAATGCCTTTGCTTTGCAAACACAGTTCCTTTCAGTTAAAATTGTTATTATATGGAATATTTGTTTGTGAATGTATCCATACATACAGTATATAATTTTATGTTAATTCCATAAAACAATACATTTAAGCTTAAAAGTTGTAATAGAGCCCATGAAAGGTTATTGTAATATTGCACAACCATTTGTGTTCCACTATGGAGAACACAACAGTATAACAACCATTTATGCTTTTATCTGTGTAAACAAACAATGCTGATTCCTTTGTCATTTGCACCTCAGGCAGAGAGCCATGTTTCTAAATCACTCTTTTCTGGTAAAAGAAGTTAAACATAAAAAATGTGTCAGAAGATGTTTTTCTGCAAAAGTGCATTTGCGTGAGCGGCTCCTTAAACGATCCCCTGGCCCCGTCAAAATAGAGTCAGCATGTTCACCTGTGTATGTCATAGTCCCAGTCTCAGCTTTTAGACATTTAAAAATAATCATTTACTGAGACCGTAGAAAGAGATCTCTTCTAAAACAGATATTTGATTCTCTTTTCTTATCTTTTTTTGTTCTCCAGTACTTTTATGTGGGCCTATTTACGTCCTTCCAAATGTCTATCAGCTGCTGTGGCGATCCCAGGATTGTCGTAATAACTCTGAGAAAATCTTCTCGATTATATTGTCCCATATAGACTCTAAACAGTGAAGGGTCTGGGGGAGATGAGGGTGCAATGCCCAACTGTTTCAGACAAGCACCCACATATGCGTCTTCTATGTTAAAAGCCTTTATTTTCTTGGAACCCTCAACTATTTTTTCTGACAGGTCATTGGAGAAAACGTATCCCATTCCAAGCAGGTACGTGGGGTATTTTGGTTCAGGGTACAATTCCTCTGCCACGTACCA
The DNA here is from genome assembly GCA_027564155.1 of Gymnocypris eckloni scoliostomus. NCBI lineage: Eukaryota > Metazoa > Chordata > Actinopteri > Cypriniformes > Cyprinidae > Gymnocypris > Gymnocypris eckloni. The sequence goes on from CM050427.1 coordinate 6,220,000, forward strand.
TTTTGAGTTTTTGTCTCTGATGACAGACCGGTCCCACATCAAATGACCTGTGATGTAGTTCTCTCTGGGTGTGTTGGGTGACAATAAGAGGCTCATCAGGTTCTCCAGGTTTATGTACATGTCAGAATCAACCTTCATAGCATAAGCTGCTTGAGGGCAACGAGTGGCCAACCAGTCCATGATCACCATCGTCTTTATGGTCAGATTGAAGTAGGAGTCCACAAAGTTGCTCTGCAGTAAATCTCTGTGTTGTCGACTCTCTTCCTCCAGCTGCTGTTGAGCTTCAGCTCCTCCAGTCAAACCCACCAAGAACAGAGTCAGCACTGCTTTTCCCTGCACTGAGCTTTCACTCCCCCACGTGCTCCGGATGGCGTTACGAGCCTCCAGCTGATGGGGGGCCACAGGGACCATCAAGACCAGGAACGGATCCCACTGACCACATTTATCAGGTTCGTCCAGAGTAAAATGATAGTTGCTTGGATGAGCCACATGATAATAGATAGGAATATCTGTGATTTGCTCAACAGTTGTACTTCTTGGTTGGATTTGTTGATCGGGCAAAGGTGATAATAAATCCTTTTGAGTATGATCAGCAGATGTGCTGTTAATTATCTTATAATGAGTCCGATTCATGATTTTAGTCAACCAGCTTTGAGAGAATGCAACCGTCTCAAAAGAGAAATCAGAGACATAAGCAACAGCAGACAATAAAAATGTTAATGTGAGCAGCAGAATAAATATATTTTTAATGTGACGCATAAATGGACCACAAGCCCGAGACAAACTGCAAAGAAAAAAGAGAAACAGATTAAAAATAAATTTTGCCTGTGAAACCACAGTTGAAATGTATTATTTAAAAACTAGGTGTATCCTCACTTGCATAATATCCAGTGTGAGAGGCTACAATTGAGAATAGTGCCTTCTTATAAAAATCTAGCAGAGAGTTTTATCCAAAGCAAAAATAAATGCAAGGCTGAGATCATTGTTTAAGAATATGAACCTAAAAGTAAAATGAAACCTTATTTCCTGTTTCCCGTGTTCCTGTGGCTCAGTGGTAGAGCATTGTGTTAGCAGCGCAAAAGGTTGTGGGTTAAATTACCAGGAAACACACATACAAAAAATGTATAGCCTGTATACAAAACGTATAGCCTGAATGTAAGTCGCTTTGAATAAAAGCGTCTGCTAAATGCATACATGTAAAAGTAAATGTATTTTGCAGTAATGACTGTAAGATAAAACAAAAATACATTTAATACATTTAAATCTGCAGTTTCACTAAATACTCTTTTTAGACTGGTGAGGCACATTTGAGTTAAAGTTTTCACTGTACTTTGAGCATTTATCTTGGAAAACTTTCCTTTTTCAGCAATACTAAAAGAGTAGCCTAAATCAGTAATGAATAAATGTATTTTTAATGTGACGCATAACTGGAGCACAATCCTGAGCCAAACTGCAAAGAAAATTTTAAAATGAATTTCCCAGTGAAACCACAGTTGAAATGTGTTCTTTAAAAAGGCTTGTACTTTATTGTCAACTCAAACCTTTAACCCTATTCTTTTCAGGTTTCATGAACTTTCATGTGCTTAATTTTTTTATTTTTTTATTTGTTTTACATAGACATCAAATTAAAGATGGCTTGTAGCTCAGTTCAGTAGGTCAGATGTATGCGCTTTGAATGATTCAATGAGTTGAATCATTGAAGTATTCGTCAGTGTGATTCAAATCGGTGTGGATTTCTAAATCGCAGGCTGGAGGATAGAGGGGCAGGAAAATGCAAAAGTATCACATGAGTCTTTTTAAAAGTTTCATAAAAGAAACTGGATGATGAGAATCATTTGTTTGTACATTCAACAGATTACCATGTGGCCTTCTGTTTTGCCACCATTCTGAATCTGATAAACAGGCTTGGCTAGTCGTCATATTCGTAAATATTGGGAGAAAGCGTTTGGCTATCCACCTTTTTCTTCAATGCAGAATTAAGCCTATGGCCAAGACTTCTAGTTCATTAGCCGCTATAGAGAAGAAAAATAATTTGCAGTAAACTGTAAAACTGTTTTCGCTACAAACCAGTGAGTTTATAATTAAGATAATACATTAAAATAAAATGGTAAGACACACCAATTTTCAATATCAAGCAGCAAAATATAAAAATAAAATAGCTGGATGCGGATGAGACCAGAAGCCAGACCCATAGAATTTACAAATGGCCACACCCTGTTTTACAGGAAGAAAAAGGTGGATGGGTGGATCAAAATTACATTTATGAATTACAGTCGAGAAACAAGTTTTCATCAAATGCAGTACATATTTTAACAGTAAGGCATTTTGAAATGCTGTAAGTGCTATTTGTATGTACAGTAGATGTGTTGTAGAGGCAACTTGAATAAAGATTTTATCTAGTCTATGCTTGCAGGTGTTTTTGCATTGGTGTGTGATTTCCTGGTACACCAGCCAAACGGACATATATTTAAGATACAATTAAAATGCAGTTCTTACAATGTCAAAACATGCAACTTACACCATACACTTTTATACATACATTTCTGAAAACAAAAATACTTTATTTAATTTTAAATGTAAAATTAGTTACAATTTGACTGCCAGTTTTTTTATGACGTCTCGAGTGCCAACATGTTACTTTGTTTCCTGCTTTAATAATACATTTCTTCTCCCTCTGTATCACCTTACGTTTGTCTTTGAGTGTCCCTTTTCTAGTACCAATAGAAAGACACTGAACAAAACAAAGTGAAGTATATATATATATATATATATATATATATATATACAGCACAGCTAAATGTTCTAATTTGATTTCAGTCAGTTTAATTTCAAAGCACATCAAGTTACTATAAGACTGTAATACGATTTTGGACGTAAACTCCACAATTATCATGAAGCAAAAAATAACAAAGGACAAAACTGCTTACCTTTGCCAAATGTTTTTAGAACCCATTCTGGGGAGTTTGGCTAAGATCTTACTGCTTCACGTATTCCTTGCTGAAGTACCTGTCTCTCATACCTAGCAACTGGTTAAGAAGGGGTGGAGCTGGAATTTATTTTGCACCTGTGATTGGAACATCCTCTCTCAGGTATTGTTCTCATTATGTGGGGTTTGTTTTGTTTCAGTGAGTAATTTTATAGCTACACATTTTCCAGGAGCCCTTTTATTGTCAGAATGAATTTAATTCTTACAAGAAATGAGGTAAAAAACTAAAACCTTTTGTTCATGTAGGATTAGCACAGGTGGTTGTGCAAAAGCAGACAGAAGGTTGTGAAACCAGTATTTCTGGTTGTTTTGTGCTCTTTCTGAGCCAGTGCCCCAAACTGTTGATAGATTTAATGTATGTTCACAATACATACTATTTTTATATTGTTGCTGTCGTAGCAGCGCATAAACCACCCATGCAGTTTCAGTTAATGTTACAAAATGATTTGTATTGTCCCCACCCAAATTACTCAATGTTTTTTACATATTTAAGTGGACTGAAAACAATGAAGTTGTGACATTATGTTCAGCAACTGTGTTGCCAAAGCTAAATTTAGTTTTGCTAATTTTCATTGAACACACCTTTGTTTGGAATGTTTGGTTAAGCATTTAGTTGTTTTATTATTATCATAAGTAACAGGAGTGTATATACAGTGGGGCAAAAAAGTATTTAGTCAGCCACCAATTGTGCAAGTTCTCCCATTTAAAAAGATGAGAGAGGCCTGTAATTTGCATCATAGGTATACCTCAACTATGAGAGACAAAATAAGAAAAAAATCCAGGAAATCACATTGTAGGATTTTTTAAGAATTTATTTGCAAATTATGGTGGAAAATAAGTATTTGGTCAATAACAAAATTTAATCTCAATACTTTGTTATATACCCTTTGTTGGCAATGACAGAGGTCAAACGTTTTCTGTAAGTCTTCACAAGGTTTTCACACACTGTTGCTGGTATTTTGGCCCATTCCTCCATGCAGATCTCCTCTAGAGCAGTGATGTTTTGGGGCTGTCGCTGGGCAACACGGACTTTCAACTCCCTCCAAAGATTTTCTATGGGGTTGAGATCTGGAGACTGGCTAGGCCACTCCAGGACCTTGAAAAGAACCTTACGAAGCCACTCCTTCGTTGCCCAGGCGGTGTGTTTGGGATCATTGTCATGATGAAAGACCCAGCCACGTTTCATCTTCAATGCCCTTGCTGATGTTAGGAGGTTTTCACTCAAAATCTCACGATACATGTCCCCATTCATTCTTTCCTTCACACAGATCAGTCGTCCTGGTCCCTTTGCAGAAAAACAGCCCCAAAGCATGATGTTTCCACCCCCATGCTTCACAGTAGGTATGGCGTTCTTTGGATGCAACTCAGAATTCTTTCTCCTCCAAACACGACAAGTTGAGTTTTTACCAAAAAGTTCTATTTTGGTTTCATCTGACCATATGACATTCTCCCAATCCTCTTCTGGATCATCCAAATGCTCTCTAGCAAACTTCAGACGGGCCTGGACATGTACTGGCTTAAGCAGGGGACACGCCTGGCACTGCAGGATTTGAGTCCCTGGCGGCGCAGTGTGTTACTGATGGTAGCCTTTGTTACTTTGGTCCCAGCTCTCTGCAGGTCATTCACTAGGTCCCCCGTGTGGTTCTGGGATTTTGCTCACAGTTCTTGTGATCATTTTGACCCCAGGGGTGAGATCTTGCATGGAGCCCCAGATCGAGGGAGATTATCAGTGGTCTTGTATGTCTTCCATTTTCCAATAATTGCTCCCACAGTTGATTTCTTCACACCAAGCTGCTTACCTATTGCAGATTCAGTCTTCCCAGCCTGGTGCAGGTCTACAATTTTGTTTCTGGTGTCCTTTGACAGCTCTTTGGTCTTAATAGTGGAGTTTGGAGTGTGACTGTTTGAGGTTGTGGACAGGTGTCTTTTATACTGATAACGAGTTCAAACAGATGCCATTAATACAGGTAACGAGTGGAGGACAGAGGAGCCTCTTAAAGAAGAAGTTACAGGTCTGTGAGAGCCAGCAATCTTGCTTGTTTGTAGGTGACCAAATACTTATTTTCCACCATAATTTGCAAATAAATCCTTAAAAATCCTACAATGTGATTTTCTGGAATTTTTTTTCTTATTTTGTCTCTCATAGTTGAGGTGTACCTATGATGAAAATACAGGCCTCTCTCATCTTTTTAAGTGGGAGAACTTGCACAATTGGTGGCTGACTAAATACTTGTTTGCCCCACTGTATTTTACATGTAAAAAAATGCACAAGAGAAAAATGGTAAGTAACCAGTTATGTTTTAAAGCAATACAATGACCAGACAAAATGAACAGGAATAACCAGATGGGACTGTTTCATTTCTGGAAAAACAAATATTCTAATGGGTTTTACGTCTACAATTAGTCAGCGCATTATTGACACATGTAACATGACACATACATGAGTATGTAAAGAGTTGTAATTATGCACATTAATGATAATATTTGCTGTAGGTCAGATTTAATAACTATTTTAGTAAACAAAAGCATCTAAAATAGGCAATATATATACACACACACACACACACACACACACACACACACACACATATATATATATATATATATTGTTTCAGCAAGGTTGTTATTCCCATTATTCCATCATCTCCAGTTCACGATTTGGTATTATTGTCTTATTTGTCACCGCAGTTGTTTTTTAAAATAAAAATATTTGCGGGTTTGTCCTATGTCTTACTGAACTACAGTGAATTATCATCATATTAAGTTATGATGATAATTACAATTACAAGGATACGTTTTTGCTTATCCACGATCCTAAAATAAAGAATATAGGCTACATATAAATATACGTTATACAAAACAACTAAATCTTAAACAGTGGATCATTTTTATCAACATCGCCCAGCTAAAACTGCTCAGTCTGCTACGTGTTCAGTGAAAAGTGCAATAATGTCTGACTTCATTTAACGTGCAACCCACCTGTTGAGATTGAGGACCACTATTTACATTCATCACACAGAAACATAATTAATATTTCTCATATGTGAGGCTATTTATAGCATAGGTAGGACTATATCATGGCCACGAATTAAGCATTTGTTCCCCAGGCCCAGACTTAATTCGTGAGCCGCACTTTTTACACAGCTCTGTTCGCCACCAAGTTTTTGATAGCAACTTAATCTAACTAATTTGTCATAAGTTTAAAAAACAAACATTTGTTAATTGATTCTAACTAAAATCACTGTTGTTAGCACTTAATATTTCTGTAGTACAGCAAAAGAGTGTAGATCATTCATAAAAATGTATATAAAAGAATATACACCTGTCGCCCCACCTTAATGAGTCACCCCGCCCCATCGCCCAGGGTACACTTTTGGGCTACTCAGGAGGTCTCCCATCCAGGTACTGACAAGGCTCAATCCTGCTTAGCTTCAGTGGGCAACCAGTCTTGGGCTACAGGGTGATATGGCTATTGGGAGTAAGCAGAGCCATTAGGAGTAAGCAGAGCCATTAGTATTTATAGCAACACAGACTTAAAAACGGCTTGCTGAAAACAGAGCTGATTTTGACGGGGAATCTTTTTTTTTCTTTCACGTACAAATATTTGTCTTTTTATTTCACACTTCCATTGTGAAATTTTAACCAAAGTATGAGATTTTAACCAAACTTTTTACTGTACCATTATTAAGATATGGACCCATACATTTGGCAGATATGACAATGTAATAATATGGGCCCAATTGGAAGACCCATATTTCAGCTGCCTTTGAGGGTGCGTTAAAAGTTCCACTGGGGCCTTATTCCCAGGGCCATTGACTGTTACCAGAAAACATTTTCAGACATTTTTACTGAAGAATTATTAAGATATGGACCCATACATTTAAGAGATATGACAATACAGTAAGATGAGAAATTGCATTGTTGGCCCATATGGAGGAACTATATATCAGCTGCATTTGAGGGTGAGTTAAAAGTCCAACTGGGGCCTTATTCCCAAGGCCCTTGACTGTTACCATAAAAAATCTCAGACATTTTTACTGTAGCATTATTAAGATATGGACCCATACATTTGGCAGATATGACAATATAACAGAAGAAATTGCATTATTAACCCAGTTGAAGGCGCTATATCTCAGCTGCCTTTTATGCAGCAGTAAAAGTTCTACATTGGCCTTATTCCCAAGGCCATTGACTGTTGGCATACACATTTTCAGACATTTTTACTGTAGAAGTTTTAATATATGGACACGTACATTTAAGAGATATGTCAATACTGTAAGAGGAGAAATTGCATTATCAGCCCAATTGGAGGCACCATATCTCAGCTGCCTTTAAGGGTGCGTTAAAAGTTCCACTGGGGCCTTATTTCCAGGGCCCTTGACTGTTACCATTAAAAAATTCTCAGAATTTTTACTATAGTATTATTAAGATATGGACCCATAAATTTGGCAGATATGAAAATGTATTAGGAAAAATTGCATTATTGACCCAGTTGAAGGCGCTATATCTCAGCTGCCTTTGAGCTTGCAATAAAGTTTTTACTGGTTCCTTATTCCCAGGGCCATTGACTGCTACAATGCAAATTCTCAGAAGTGTCTTTTGTAGCGTTATTAAGATATATACCCATAAATATGGCAGATATGACAATATAATAGGATAAATTGCATTATTAAACCAGTTGAAGGCGCTATATCTCAGCTGCCTTTTATGGAGCATTAAAAGTTCTACTGTGGCCTTATTCCCAAGGCCGTTGCCTGTTCTCATACACATTTTCAGACATTTTTACTGTATACATTTTAAGATATGGACTCATAAATTTAAGAGATATGACAATACAGTAAGAGGAGAAATTGCATCATCGGCCCAATTGGAGGCGACATATCTCAGCTGCCTTTGAGGGTGCGTTAAAAGTTCTACTTTGGCCTTATTCCCAGGGCCTTTGACTGTTACCATGCAAATTATCAGACATTTTTACTGTTTACTCTAGCATTATTAAGATATGGACCCATACATTTGGCAGATATGGCAATGTAAGAGGAGAAATTGCATCATTGGCCCAGTTGAAGACGCTATATCTAAGCTGCCTTTGAGGGTGCATTAAGAGTTCTACTTTGGCCTTATTCCCAGGGCCCTTGACTACTACCATGCAAATGCTCAGACATTTTTATTGTAGCAGTATTAAGATGTGGACCCATAAATATGGCAGATATGACAATATAATAGGATAAATTGCATTATTAACCCAGTTGAAGGCACTTTATCTCAGCTGCCTTTTATGCAGCAGTAAAAGTTCTACTGTGGACTTATTCCCAAGGCCGTTGACTGTTACCATACACATTCTCAGTAATTTTACTCTAGAATTATTAAGATATGGACCCACAAATTTGGCAGATATGACAATGTAATAGGAGAAATTACACCATTGGCCCAGTTGAAGGCGCTATATCTCAGCTGCCTTTGAGGGTGCGTTAAGAGTTCTACTTTGGCCTTATTCCCAGGGCCCTTGACTGTTACTATGCAAATTCTCAGAAATTTGTATTGTAGCATTATTAAGATGTGGACCCATAAATTAGGCAAATATGTAATAGGATGAATTGCATAATTGGCCCAGTTGAAGGCGCTATATCTCAGCTGCCTTTGAGGGTGGGATAAAGTTTCTAATGGGGACTTATTCCCAGGGCCCTTGACTGTTACCATAAAATATTTAGCCATTTTTACTTACATTTAAGATATATGACAATACAGTAGGATGAGAAATTGCATTATTTGCCCAATTGCAGGCCCCATATCTCAGTTAAAAGTTCCACTGGGGCCTTATTCCCAGGGCCCTTGACTGTTACATACAAGTTTTAATACATTTTTTATGTATAATTTTTAAGATATGGACCCATTAATTTAAGAAACAAAATGCAGTAAGAGAAATTGCATTATTGGCCCAATTGCAGGCCCCATATCTCAGTTAAAAGTTCCACTGGGGCCTTATTCCCAGGGCCCTTGACTGTTACCATACAAGTTTTAATACATATTTAATGTAGAATTTATACGATATGGACCCATTAATTTAAGAGACATAATGCAGTAAGAGAAATTGCATTATTGGCCCAACTGGAGGCGCCATATCTCAGCTACCTTTGAGGATGCGTTAAAAGTTCTACTGGGGCCTTATTTTCAAAGCCCTTGACTGTTACCATGCAAATTCTCAGACATTTTTACTGTAGCATTATTAAAATATGGACCCATACATTTGGCAGATATGACAATACAGTAACAGGAGAAATTGCATTATTGGCCCGATTTGGAGGCGCAATATCTCAGCTTTCTTTGAGGCTGCTTTAAAAGTTCCACTGGGGCCTAATTCCTAGAGCCTAAGAAGCTAAGAAATGCGGAAGCGTGTTTTTAAATTTGAATGGATAGCGTCATTAAGAAGCTGCGAATAAGAAGCTGGATTCAGCCTCGTCCATTTTATTGCGAATACAAAAGGATATAAAACACAATTGACTGAAAATGCTGGAATATAACCGTTTTATTAACAATATAGCATTAAAAATGTTTTTATAGTCGCTAATCCCACTCCTACATCTAAACATAGCTATTTATGTACAGTATAAGAAAAACATGACAGACAGTTAAATGCATTTACAAACAATTATTTATTGCAGAAATGTCAAAAGCAGTACCAAAAGTAATCCAAAAGACTATGCGTTGCAGTCGCAGTCTTCTCTGGCGGAATACAGTACGTTTGTGTGAGGTGCAGAGCAGAATTTATGTTGTTAATCACTGAAAAAAATATTATTCAGATTATTTTCCTAATCCTCTCACTCAGTGAACTTGTGAAGAACGCGCGTGCTTGCCTTGCATCATTCAAACACAACTCACCTTAAACACGGCATTTTGCAATCTCTGAAGAAAATACAGGCAAGAGCCAATGTGCGTTCGATTATCCTGCTGTAAAATATGTTGTTTAAGGTGGCAACATTGGAATTCGTAACGAGCGGGCGTATCCGCTAGCGCGGGCTTTGCTGTTTACTTATATCGAGTAAATAATTTAATGATGCAATTGGAAATAAGGTAATTTACCTTAACTAAAAACAGCTAATAATAAAATTAATCCCGTGATTTCAATATTCATAAGGATTCAATTTTAGATGCCATCGATACGTCAGTTTTGTACGTTTAAATGCTGAAAATACGTCAGTATTGTACATTTTAGTACCTGTAAAAACGTAAGCACATGTACATTTTATAGAACCACATTTTATGTAAAATACTTACGAATTATCATGAGATCACGTTGTGTAGTCACAGGGCCAAATCAAAGGTGTGTCTTCAAAAAGATTTGTGATGATAACCAATCATTCATTTTTTTTTTTTTTTTTAAACCTTTTCATAGTTTCTTAGAGCTATTGGCGGAAGCTACCACTTTTTTTTTTTGCATGTTTGCACTGCAGGAACTACATAGGGACATATTTAGTTCTAGGAAATCTGTTTGGAGGAACTAAATTAGCTCCAATTTCAGAATAGGGTCTAAAATAGTTCAATAGAAACTATCAGTGTTGTAAGTGTACGCTGATTTGTCAAATACATATGAAACACCGGCTACCCGGTATTTTTTAAAAGCTATGAAAAATATTTACACCTGAAACATGGACACGGAGATGGTGGCATTTACCTGTTGTCTGCAGCGTTGTATTCTTTTCTCAGCCTCTGATGTTTTCATAGGAGATTTAGTCAGATTTTAACGTTTTACAATCACGTAAATTGTGTGTTTACATTTAATCTCTGCTATTACAAAACCCATGACACGACACCACACACACAACATTTTGTTTATCTTTGTAAATGCTGCAAATAGAGACATCGCTGAAGTGACTTATTCAAACAAGAAATTGTATTTTTTTTACTGTTTCATTTCATTAGTAGAACCATGCAGTGTTTTATTAACAGAATTGGCTCATAAAAGTAATTAATTTTAGGTATCAGGCTTCACTGGTTCCGCTGTGTTGTTTTGATGCAGCAAAACATTGTTTTTAAACTGGAATTTAGTATTTTAAATTTTTGTTCTTTTATGTGGCCCTCTTTACATCCTTCCAGACATTTAATATCTGCTGTGGAGATCCCACTATCACTGACATGATCCTGAGAAAATCCTCTCGCTTATATTTCCCCATGTGGAGTCTAAACAGTGAAGGGTCTGGGGGAGCTGAGGGTGCAAAGCCCAATCGTTTCAGACAAGCGCCCACATATGCGTCTTCTATGTTAAAGGCCTTTACTTCCTTGGAAATTTCCACAATTTTTTCTGGTAGGTCATTGGAGAAAATATATCCTGCTCCCTGCACATATGTGGGGTATTTCGGTTCGGGGTATAATTCCTCTGAGACGTACCACTTAGATTTTTTGTCTCTGATGACAGGCCGGTCCCACATCAAATACCCTGTGATGTAGTTCTCTCTGGGTGTGTTGGGTGACAATAAGAGGCTCATCAAGTTCTCCAGGTTTATGTACATGTCAGAATCAACCTTCATAGCATAAGCTGCTTGAAAGCAACGAGTGGCCAACCAGTCCATGATCACCATCGTCTTTATGGTCAGATTGAAGTAGGAGTCCACAAAGCTGCTCTGCAGTAAATCTCTGTGTTGTCGACTCTCTTCCTCCAGCTGCTGTTGAGCTTCAGCTCCTCCAGTCAAACCCACCAAGAACAGAGTCAGCACTGCTTTTCCCTGCACTGAGCTTTCACTCCCCCACGTGCTCCGGATGGCCTTACGAGCTTCCAGCTGATGAGGGGCCACAGGAACCATCAAGACCAGGAACGGATCCCACTGACCACATTTATCAGGTTCGTTCAGGATGAAGTGATAGTTGAGTGGATGAGCTACATGAAATTGCTGTGAAATGTGTTTGGTCACAGTGGGTGCTGCAGTGGCTTTTGTTTGTGTCATCAGATAACAGGAGCTTTTTTGAGTTTCAGCATTATTAAAGGTTTTAGGGGGCTTAGCTGGCTTGTAACAGAGTTGAAAATTGTAAAGGATGACAAACAATGAGAAAGTCAATGTAAGCAAGATGAGACCATTTATGTGTCTGTAAAAAAGATAAAGAAACAAAAGATGTTTTATATAAGAGACTAAATAAACATCATACATATAGCTGTGTACTATTTATTTGTACATTACTGTAAATTATTTACTTTATTTATACATAATAAATTCATTACTCTAAACTATGTGTATTTTTATTGTAATCTTGTAATGTTTTACTTTGAGTTGTACTGCTACTAAAATTAAAATACTTTAACATATTTTTTTGTAATTATATTACAGTATATTGCAATTATATTTAGGCTGCATTTTGTTCTCTAAGAGCAATGTACTTTAAGCAAGAATGCAGTGTGTACATGATATCAGTTCATTCAAAATGTCAAAACACGTTCAAATGTAATAACAGCAGTTCCCATTCAGTCGGTCACGTTCGACGTACGTCGGACTGACCGACGAATAGGAATCTCGCTAGAGAGGCCAATCTACTTCGAGTGTAACTAAACGAGCCAATGCACATTGGCATGCAATCATATGCAGCAGCTGCTCACCTCGCAGCGCGGGTATATAATGAGCAGCAGGTGTGTTGCATCTTCAGCTTTTCGCTCCGGAGCCGAACAAATTGTTCTCTACTAGAAGTGTTCAAAAAGAGTCTCTGCAGGACGATCTCTTTGTGAAGAAGTGCGGGCGTACAGCACAGCAGCGGGGTCGAATCTCTCTCCTTTTCCTCCCAGAAAAGCTGTTTTTACAACTGGTAAGAGTGCGCGAGAGAGAGAGAGAGCACACTACAGGCTGCACAAATCCCTGTTTGTGTTGCTGCGGCCGTTCCCCTGCGTGCTTCAGCACTGATTAAAAGAGCAAGTCCCTAAAAGAGCTTACACAAGTAGAGCTTGCGTCTTTTTAAAGATGACATTCTACTTGTGTGTTTCTGGATGCGGTCGTTACCTGGCGCCGAGAGATGGTCACGAGCGCTGCATCGCGTGTCTGGGCTTAGCGCACGCTGAGGCAGCGTTTGTGGATGAGTCATGTACCCATTGTGGGATGATGACCATCTCGGAGTTTTGATCGAGACTCCAGCTCCTGCAAAGGGGCGGAGTCCCAGTGCCGCTGCCTCGTTCCAACCCCCATCAGAGGGTTGCTGCGAGCGGTGACACTGGTGATCTGAGGATCACAGTGAGTGCGTTTCCTTCGGGGAACCAACCCCATAGGAACCCTCACTCCTCCTGCACTCCGCAGCCAGCAGAGCTGCCGGAGGAGCGCGGTGGGCCATCTCAAAGGTGTGCACCATCCGTGTCCTTCGGCGCTCCTCTCGATGACCGGATGTCGATAGCTGCATCGGAGGGTGAGTCAGATTTTGCCGGAGATGATGCGTCGGCGCAGTTACCTCCTTCGGGTACGGTGGCTGTGCCCGATACAGATCCGGAAATGATGGCTATGCTTTCCCGGGCCGCCAACAGGGTCGGGCTCGTGTGGAATCCTCCACCGTGTCCTGAACCCTCAAGGCTGGACGATTGGTTTCTCGGGGTGGCACGAGCTGGTTCTCAGCCACCCACCCCGGTTCCTTTCTTCCCGAAGGTGCATGAAGAGCTCACTGGTACGTGGAAGGCACCTTTTACTGCCCGAAACCGTGCCAGTGGGCCCTCCTCCCTCACCACCCTTGATGGCGGTGCGGCTAAGGGTTACACGCCGATCCCCTGTGGAGCGGGCCGTGGCTATGCAGCTGTGCCCTAACTCCACCTGGCGCGGGGAGCCGTCTCTCCCTTCCCGGGCCTGTAAGCACTCGTCGGACCTTACCGGCAGGGCTTACCAGGCCTGTGGGGAAGCCGCAATGGCGTTGTTGCAGGTCCATCAGGCCAAGGCATTGAGAGACCTGCACGAGGGTGGTCATGACCCACAAGTTCATCACGAACTTCGTGCTGCGACGGACCTCGTGCTTCGGGCGACGAAGGTTACGGCGCGGGCAGTGGGCCGTGCGATGTCCACTCTGGTGGTCCAGGAACGCCATCTCTGGCTGTGTCTGGCCGACATGAGGGATACCGACAAAGTCAGGTTCCTTAATTCCCCCGTGTCCCAGACCGGCCTCTTTGGCGACGCGGTCGAGAACTTCGCCCAGCAGTTCTCGGCTGTACAGAAGCAGTCTGAGGCGATTAGCCACATCCTGCCCCGGCGGTCCGCTGTTGCATCCACTCTGCCGCCGGCAGCACCTCAGCCTGCTCGTCGCCGAGGGTGACCCCCTGCGACTGCCCCCCGCACCGCAGCAACAGCCTCCACCCAAGCGGGCGCGTGGAGCCAGTCGTGGTGGGGTCCCCAGCCCGTCCAGGCCCCGCCAAGAGGCGGCAAAGCCAAGAGCAAGAGGCCCTAGGACGGGCGACCCGGAGATGATTGGGACTGCTCTTCAGGAGATGGTGACTGCACCGCTCCTTCCCCCGGAGGAGGGCCGGGTGGTAAATCCTTTGTTTTTTCCTTCTGTTCCGCCGCTGGCCCAGCAGCCAGCGGTACCCAAATTTTCAATAAAAGAGCAGTTTCTGTCATCTCCGGGTCCGAAGAGGGCTTGGAGAGTAGTGGGAGGAGCAAAACCTCTCCACTCTCATCCACCTCTTCTGTCGCCAGCGGACGGCAGCACGCAGTTCGAGATGGGCACCCAAGCCTCTCCTGCACCCCCTGTCCGGCCGTGGAACCAGGTAAGTGTTGCACAGCACACTCAGACCCCGCTACGGGCCGCCTCCCCAAGAGAGCCCCCCGAGCTGCGTCCCTGCGTTCCACCTCGCTGCCCCACTGCGGGTACGCCGGTGGTCCCCTTGGTCCCACTTGTGCGGTCTCTGCGAGCCTGGTTAGCGCTCCCCAGTCCGTCTCGTTGGCTCATTCGGACCATCAGGCTCGGCTATGCGATTCAGTTCGCCCGGCGTCCCCCCAAGTTCAGGGGTGTCCACTTCACTTCGGTGAAAGCTGTCGATACCCATGTCTTGCGTGCGGAGATCGCAGTCTTACTGGCGAAGGACGCGATAGAGCTGGTCCCTCCAGCCGATATGAGGTCAGGGTTTTACAGCCCTTACTTCATTGTACCCAAGAAAAGTGGTGGGTTACGACCGATCTTGGATCTGCGAGTTTTGAATCGGAGCCTTCACAAGCTACCGTTCAAGATGCTCACGCAGAAACACATTTTCGAGTGCGTCCGTCCCCGAGATTGGTTTGCAGCGATCGATCTGAAGGACGCGTATTTTCATGTCTCGATTCTTCCTCGACACAGGCCGTTTCTGCGCTTTGCGTTCGAGGGTCGAGCATATCAGTACAAGGTCCTACCCTTCGGGCTGGCCCTGTCTCCCCGCGTCTTCACGAAAGTCGTGGAGGGAGCCCTTGTTCCCATGAGAGAACAGGGCGTCCGCATCCTCAACTATCTCGACGACTGGCTCATACCGCCAGTCTCGGGAACAGTTATGCGAACACAGGATTTGGTGCTCAGTCACCTCAGCCAGTTGGGCCTTCAGGTCAACTGGGAAAAGAGCAAACTCGCCCCAGTGCAGAGGATCTCTTTCTCGGTATGGAGTTGGATTCGGTCAACAGTCAGCACGCCTCACAGAGGAACGTGCTCAGTCGGTGTTGAACTGCCTGAATACATTCAGGGCAGGACAGCGGTCCCACTGAAACTTTTCAGAGGCTCCTGGGCATATGGCGCAGCGGCAGTAACCCCGCCGGCTTGCTTCATATGAGACCGCTTCAGCACTGGCTTCATGGCCGAGTCCCGAGATGGGCGTGGTAACGCGCACGCATCGAGTGACAATCACTCCAGAATGCCGCCAAACCTTCAGCCCGTGGTCAGACCCTTGTTTCTTCGGGCAGGAGTAGCCCTAGAGCAGGTGTCCCGGCATGCTGTAGTCTTCACGGATGCCTCTGCTACCGCTGGGGCCACGTACAACGGGCAGGCAGTGTCAGGGGTGTGGACGGGCCCCCAACGGCATTGGCACATCAACTGCCTCGAGTTGCAATATACCTTGCCCTGGGCTGCCTGAAGGGGCCGCACGGGCAAGCATGTGCTGGTCCACGTGGACAATACCTGCGACCGCTATGCGACATCAACCGTCAAGGAGGTCTGCGCCCCGCCGCATGTCGCAACCGCCCGCCATCTCCTCCTTTGGAGTCAGAAGCATCTGAGGTCGCCGCGCCATTCATGTCCCTGGTTCGCTCAACCGTGTGGCCGACGAGCTCTCACGAGCTGCGCTGCCAGGAGAGTAGCGACTCCACCCCCAGGTGGTCCAGCTGATTTGGGGAGTTGGCGAGGCTCAGGTAGACCTGTTTGCCTCGCTAGGAACCTCCCACTGCCAGTTGTTCTACTCCCTGTCCGAGGGGACACTCGGCACAGATGCACTGGCGCACAGCTGGCCCCGGGGCCTTCGCAAGTATGCGTTTCCCCCAGTGAGCCTACTTGCACAGACCTTGTGCAAAGTCAGGGAGGACGAGGAGCGGGTCTTGCTAGTTGCGCCCTATTGGCCCAACCGGACCTGGTTCCCGGAACTCATGCTCCTCGCGACAGCCCCTCCCTGGCTAGTTCCTCTGAGGAAGGACCTTCTTTCTCAGAGACGGGGCACCCTTTGGCACCCGCGTCCAGACCTCTGGAAACTCCATGTCTGGTCCCTGGACGGGACGTGGAGGTACTAGGTGACTTACCCCCTGAGGTACTTAACACCATTGCTTCGGCACGTGCACCGTCTACGAGACGTGCTTACGCCATGAAGTGGAACCTATTTGTCAAGTGGTGTTCTTCTCGCCGAGAAGACCCCCGAAGATGTTCGATCGGTGTCGTGCTTTCCTTTTTGCAGCAGGGGTTGGAGCGTAGGCTGTCTCCCTCCACCCTCAAGGTTCATGCTGCCGCTATATCCGCATACCACGACCACATCGATGGTAAGTCGATTGGTAAGCACGACCTGGTCGTCAGGTTCCTTAGGGGGGCAAGACGGTTAAATCCTCCTCGACCCCCCTCCATACCCTCTTGGGACCTTGCTCTGGTGCTTCGAGCACTCCAGATTGCTCCCTTTGAGCCTTTGCAGTCAGCAGACTTAAGGATTCTGTCTATGAAGACCTTGTTGCTGGTTGCATTGGCCTCCAACAAGAGGGTAGGGGACCTGCAGGCGTTTTCGGTTGACGAATCGTGCCTAGAGTTCGGGCCGGGTGATGGCCACGTGCTACTGAGTCCCTGGCCTGGCTATGTGCCCAAGGTTCCTACCACTCCCTTCAGGGACCAGGTAGTGAGCCTGCAGGCGCTGCCCCTGGAGGAGGCAGACCCAGCCCTGGCTTTGCTCTGTCCAGTTCGCGCCTTGCGACTATACACAGACAGAACTCAAAGCCTCAGGACCTCAGACCAGCTCTTTGTCTGTTACGGAGGCCAGCAGAAAGGAAAGGCTGTCTCCAAGCAGAGGATGGCCCACTGGATAGTGGATGCCATTGCCTTGGCTTACCAAGCTCAAGGCGTGCCCTGCCCGCTCAGGTTGCGTGCCCACTCTACGAGAGGCATGGCATCCTCCTGGGCGTTGGCTCGTGGTGCCTCGCTGACAGATATTTGTAGAGCTGCGGGCTGGGCGACACCTAACACGTTCGCTAGATTCTATAGCCTTCGTGTCGAGCCGGTCTCCTCCCGTGTTCTCACCTCAGGTCAGAGGCACGGAGAGGTACCGGCTTAGTGTCGGCTAAAAAATTTTTTAAAAATTAATCAATGTTGAATTTTAACAGTGGGAGGGCCGCAAAAATGGGATAGGCCAAGGGTGTCAAACTCAGTTCCTAGAGGGCTACAGCCCTGCACAGTTTAGATATAACCCTAATTAAACACATCTGATCCAGCTAAACTAATCATTTAGGTTTATTTGAAAACTACATGGTATGTGTGTTGGAGCAGGGTTGGAACTAAACTCTGCAGGGCTGCGTCCCAATGTGCATAACCAAAATATGCCCTAAATCGTTTTGAAAATTACTGATATCACATAGAATTTAGGATGGATAGTATGCACATTGGGATGCAGGCTAGTTGTTTTTAATTAAAATAATTATTTATTTAGAATAATAAAACGTTTGAGATGTTACCAGGCAAATTAAATCAGTATTAACAAAATTCATCTTTGCAAAGCAGAGGAAACACAGAAGCTTAATCTGAAGTGCCATTTAGATGTATTTACACACTGTTTAATGCAGGACATGAATGCATTTAGCCTGCAGTTACAAATACAGAAATAATATTTAGAAAAATAAGATATTTTTTTTTGAATATTAATAATAATAAAAAAAGATACTTTAAATGTGAAATTAAAACCGCTAGTATGTGTCAGCAAGTCACGTTTAATAAGCGAGACATTGCGATTGAACCGAATCATTTAAACGGTTGATTCATTCAGGAACGAAACACTTTCATTGCTCAGAGAAGTAAAACTGTGCTATAGTGGCTGTGTTTGGGATTATTTTTGTCGAAATAGAGCAAAAACAGGCAATATGGTGTCTAAAACGCAAGTCTCTTAATCAACTTCTTGTTTTTTGAACTGCTGTAAAAATTCTACATGTAATAATGCAAATATTTGGAGAAAAAACATCAATCTTCGTATCATATTGATTTACTATATGAAATGATATAAATATATACATTTTCTGACCTTATATCTTCAATTTTGTGATCAATCTAAATGCATTTTACCAGACTGAATCATGCACTGAAAGAATGCACTCTAAATGCCACACTTTATTGTGTGGAGATGTGCTGAAATCGCGTTTGGTCTCGTACTATATCACGTCCCTTGTCAGTGTCGGGCACTTGCTTGGCCATTTATTGTGATTAACAGGAAATCGTGTTAAAGCACCAGCAGAAGATAGAAGTTTAAAGTAACACTCTTTGAGAGAAGCAGTCTATCAGCGTAAGTTAAAAACAACTAGTAAGTGTATGTAGGGCAGTGTTTTGTGTTGTCCACAAGATGTCGCTAAGACGCTGTTGTGTTACGGCAGATTTAAGTATTTTTAGCACTGTTTGAGCCTCTTGATGTACCGTAGTGTTGATAGGCGTGTAGTGTGCCATCTTTTCCTCAGTTCATGTTATCAACACTATAGGTAAGACGTGTTAATAGTAGTGGAAACTTCAATTTTAAAGTATCTTTGATGTTATCACTCTAACGTTCTGTCTATTGTGATATTTTGTGTTCTAAACTGCTAAAGACCTAAATGCAGAGTAATATGGAGAGTTAAAATGTTTTTTATGTTTTGTTTTGTTCTCTTTGGAGTGCGATTAATACGGGGTGGCTGATGCAAAGCTATGCATGAGTATATGAGCAGCGAGGGATTGTTATTGAATTGAATGTGCATTGAAATGTATTTTACTAGATAAACCTTAAGTGAGTTCATGTTATCAACACTATAGATGCCGTGTTGTGGAATAAACGGTCAAGCCACGATCCCGAACCCCTTTGTGTCTGCGTTTCCTCTCTACCACCACCCACGAACACACACAACACAACGCAGAGCAGCAGTGGTGCTAGAGGCCAGCAAGCACGCAGCGAACGAGAGGGTTACATGTATTTACTTGTCTCATTAGTGTTAAGCTTAGTTGTTGTTGCTAGCAAACGCTTGTTTTTTTTATTGTGTGGAGACGTGCTGAAATCGCGTTTGGTCCCGTGCTGTATCGCATCCCTTGTCAGTGTCGGGTGCTTGCTTGGCCATTTATTGTGATTAACAGGAAATTGTGTTCAGCTGAATTGGAGTAGTATTTTGTTAGATGGGTATAAAAAGCATAGTTTAATGCGGCAGCCATCGTGTGAATCCCTCCTCGCGTGAAGACCGAAGAGTGTAAAGACCATCGACTCTACCGTGCGACTCCACCGTGCAGGGACACCGACAAAGGATATAAGTATCGCTTTTTATTTATCTTCTTTCTTACTGCTTGTTTCACTTCTGTTTTAGTTTTTGTAACCAATTCTTACTATGTGTAAGTAAGTTGTTGTTTGTTAGCCTGTGTGTTTGACAGTGTTCTTTTTTTACGATTACTGATAAACTACTGCCGTTTGATTTGTTATTTATTTTAATTTTAGATAAATTATGTATGAATTTATTATGTCTTTATAGGTATTTTCTTTAGTTTTACTTTTAATAAATTTTATTTATTTTGTGTAACATTACTTCAACATACTACATGGAAATTAAATAACATATATATATGAAGAGCTCTTTTCCAAAACGCTATAAATCCATTTGAATAGTTTTCATGAAAATGACATTTTTTTACCAAGACCCATACATTTTGTTAATATTCAATTTATCCTGTTAAAATGGTCTGTTGGCTCAGTCTGAACGTGTTAAACAATGATTGTTAAATGAAACAACAATATTGTCGATTACAAATGCAAAGTTTTTTTTTTTTTTTGTCAAAACGCTACAAATCCATCCTTTTTTTTTATGTTGGTTTATGTCATAAAAAAAGACATCTCGAACAGATCTCGAACCCAGGTTTCCGGTGCGGCAGGCGAGCGCTCTAACAAGTAACGCCAAAGGCTACAGCCTCTAGCGTCAGTCGGTTAAACACCACCTTTACTGGTATACACATCTGTCACATTGACATCCCACAGTGGGTATTAACGCGCCACCTGAGAACCTTCTTTTTTGTAGTTTTTTGTGATTTTCTTTGTCCAGTCTGCGTTTTCTACCCCAGGTGTAGGTCTCACTGGCTCATCCAGGCCATCAAAAGTGTTATTAGAGTTTAAAGCACTCATTGTGAAGACTGAGCACAAACATGTTGTATTGCATCAAGCGAATTCTGATTGGTCGAGAGGATATATCGCATTTAGGCTAAAAACAGGTTCGGCGCTTATAGCGGTTTGGAAAAGAACTGCATCTTGCAGTACATTTTAAACAAGGAAATATAGCGATTTGGCATGAAACATTGATGGAGCAGTGAATAGGTTCAGTACACAGCAAAATGGCATGACGAACTAATTTTTTTTTTATTTGGCGTTTATCGCGTTTTGGAAAAGAGCTCTTCATATATATATATATATATATATGGGTGTTTGGCTTAGTGTCATGTTATAATAATTTGTATACTTTGCATAATAATTGTAATATTTTGAAATGATTTTAGCTTTATTTTTTGTTTTCATTTAAATGTTTAGTTTTAAAATGTTGTTGTATGCATTTGTCATTGTATTTAATTTCTCAATTTTCTTAAATGTGTGTATATATAGTATTTATAGAGTTTTAACTTATAGTTTTAGTTACTTTTTCTTATTTGTAAGTCGCTTTGGATTAAAAGTGTCTGCTAAATGACTAAAAAGTTAAAAAAAAAAAGTATAATGCATTCGCGCACTAGTCTAATCTAGATTTCACTGCAAGGGACCTCGCACTCAGCGAACCGCCGACCGGTGGCTTCAGAAAGACAGGGAACAGTGAGCAATATGCATTTAAAAATGCAAATATAGAGGAATATGTCAAAGTCATTTATATGTACCAAACCTGCTGCCAGCTGGTGGCGCTATGTCCATAACTGAACATTAACATGTAGATGTCTTCAGGCTAGCACCTTTATCGAACATATGAAGTTTGGTGCAGATTGAACATAGTATGTTTGAGTTAGTGTAAAGCCTGACACATCCTGTTGTCAACAGATGGCGCTATGGTTACATCTGAATATTGGCCTTTAAATGTCTTCAGGGCAGTACTCTTACAAAATATGTGAAGTTTGGTGCAGATTGGACATTTCATGCTTAGGTTAGTGTAAAACAAATAATTTCCTGTTGCCAGCAGGTGGCGCTATGTCTATAACTAAACATTATCGTGTAGATATTATGAGACCAGTACTTTTATCAAACATATGAATTTTGGTGCAGATTGAACATGGTATGTTTGAGATAGTGTAACGCATGACCTATCCTGTGGTCAACAGGTGGCGCTATGATTACATCTGAATTTTGGCCTTTAGATGTCTTCAGGCCAGGAATCTTACCAAATATGTGAAGTTTGGTGCAGATTGGACATTGCATGTTTATGTTAGTGTAAATCAAGTCATTTCCTGTGGCCAGCAGGTGGCGCTCTGATTATAATGGAATATTCGTATTTAGATGTGTTCAGGCCTGGATTCTTATCGAACGTGTGAAGTCTGGGGCAGAACGGTTATTGCATGGCTGAGTTGATTGGACATTGCATGTTTAAGTTAGTGTAAAACAAGAAATTTCCTGTAGCCAGCAGGTGGCGCTATGTCTATAACTAAACATTGGCACGTAGATGTCTTCAGGCCATGGCCCTTATCAAACGTGTGAAGTTTGGGACAGATCGGACATTTTATGGCTGAGTAACAACAGCTTCTATTCCCATGGCGAGACATCAAATTTTGTCACGCCGCCATGGACACGCCCATTAGCGAAAACTCAAGCTCTTCGCAATATAACATCACAAAGGCCTTTAGATTAGACTGACCTAAATATTATGTTGATGTCATTAAATCTCTAGGAGGAGTTAGTTACAGAGTAAAACATATCACTTCCTGTTGCCAGCAGGTGGCGCTATGAATTTATATGAATATGGTCACTTAGATCTCTTCAGGTCAGGAGTCTTACCAAATATGTGAAGTTTGGTGCAGATTGG
Source organism: Gymnocypris eckloni scoliostomus (assembly GCA_027564155.1). Classification (NCBI taxonomy): domain Eukaryota; kingdom Metazoa; phylum Chordata; class Actinopteri; order Cypriniformes; family Cyprinidae; genus Gymnocypris; species Gymnocypris eckloni. The sequence continues at coordinate 6,242,611 of CM050427.1, forward strand.
ACATTGCATGTTTAAGTTAGTGTAAATCAAGACATTTCCTGTGGCCAGCAGGTGGCGCTCTGATTATATTGGAATATTCATATTTAGATGTGTTCAGGCCTGGATTCTTATCGAAAGTGTGAAGTCTGGGGCAGATCGAACATTGTATGGCTGAGTTACAACAAATTTTATTCCCATGGCGAGACATCAAAATTTGTGATGCCGCCAAGGACACGCCCATTAGCGAAAACTCAAGCTCTTCGCAATTTAACATCACAAAGGCCTTTAGATTAAACTGACCTAAATATTATGTTGATGTCATTAATTCTCTAGGAGAAGTTAGTTACAGAGTAAAACATGTCACTTCCTGTTGCCAGCAGGTGGCGCTATGACTATAACTGAATATGTTCACTTAAATCTCTTCAGGTCAGGATTCTTATCAAACATGTGAAGTTTGGTGTAGATCGGACATAGCATGCCTGAGATATAACAACTTCCTGTTTCATGGCGAAACATCAAAATTTGACAGGACGCCACGGACACGCCCTCCGATGAAAACTCTAGATCTTCGCAATTTAACGTCACAAAGGGCTTTAGATTACAATGACCAATTTTGGTGTTCATCTGGAAATATCTCTGGGAGGAGTTCGTTAAAGTATGACACCTGAAAATGGCAAAAATGATACAAAATATGACGAGAAAATTCAAAATAGCCGACTTCCTGTTTGGTTTCTGATTTCGTACCTAGAGACTTTTTTGTAGGTATTGTTAAGTTACGTAAGTGTACCGATTTTCGTACATGTACGTGAAACGTAGCTCGAGGCGCACTCCGCTGAATATTTATAGGTGGCGCTGTCGAGCCATTTTGCCACACCTACTTCTGAAACCCATATCAGACGTAAATTTTCACCAGTTCTGACGCGTGTGCAAAGTTTCCTGACTTTTCGAGCATGTTTAGGCCCTCTAAAATGCTATTAAGTTTGGAGAAGAAGAAGAAGAAGAAGAAGAAGAAGAAGAAGAAGAAGAAGAATTAAAGCTGCAAGCAGCGATGGAAGGGACCTCGCACCCAGCACCGCCAAACGGTGGCTTCAGAAAGACAGGGAACGGTAAGCAATATGCATTTAAAAAGGTAAATATAGAGGAACGTGTCATAGTCATTTATATGTGTCAAACCTGCTGCCAGCTGGTGGCGCTATGTCCATAACTGAACATTAACATATAGATGTCTTCAGGCTAGCACCTTTATCGAACATATGAAGTTTGGTGCAGATTGGACATTGCATGTTTAAGTTCGTGTAAAACAAGTAATTTCCTGTTGCCAGCAGGTGGCGCTATCTCTATAACTGAACATTGTCACGTAGATGTCTTCAGGCCATGGCTCTTATCAAACGTGTGAAGTTTGGTGCAGATTGGACAATGCATGTTTAAATTGGTGTAAAACAAGTAATTTCTAGTAGCCACCAGGTGGCGCTATGTCTATAACTAAACATTGGCATGTAGATGTCTTCAGACCAATACTTTTATCAAACATATGAAGTTTGGTGCAGATTGAAAATGGTATGTTTGAGTTAGTGTAAAGCATGATATATCCTGTTGTCAGCAGGTGGCGCTAAGATTATATCTGAATTTTGGCCTTTAGATGTTTTCAGGCCAGGACCCTTACCAAATATGTGAAGTTTGGTGCAGATTGGACATTGCATGTTTAAGTTAGTGTAAAATAAGTAATTTCCTGTGGCCAGCAGGTGGCGCTGATTATAATGGAATATTATTTAGATGTGTTCAGGCCTGGATTCTTATCGAACGTGTGAAGTCTGGGGCAGATCGGACATTGTATGGCTGAGTTACAACAACTTTTATTCCCATGGCGAGACATTGAAATTTGTGATGCCGCTATGGACACGCCCTTTAACGAAAACTCTAGATCTTCGCAATTTAAGATCACAAAGGCCTTCAGGTTAGACTGACCTAAATATTATGTTGATGTCATTAAATCTCTAGGAGGAGTTAGTTACAGAGTAAAACATGTCACTTCCTGTTGCCAGCAGGTGGCGCTATGACTATAACTGAATATGGTCACTTAGATCTCTTCAGGTCAGGATTCTTATCAAACATGTGAAGTTTGGTGTAGATCGGACATAGCATGCCTGAGATATATCAACTTCCTGTTTCATGGCGAAACATCAAAATTTGACAGGACGCCACGGACACGCCCTCCGAAAAAAAGTCTAGATCTTCGCAATTTAACGTCACAAAGGGCTTTAGATTACAATGACCAATTTTGGTGTTCATCCGAATAAATCTCTGGGAGGAGTTCGTTAAAGTATGACACCTGAAAATGGCAAAAATGACACAAAATATGACGAGAAAATTCAAAATAGCCGACTTCCTGTTGGGTTTCTGATTTCGTACCTGGAGACTTTTTTGTAGGTATTGTTAAGTTACATAAGTGTACCGATTTTCGTACATGTACGTGAAACGTAGCTCGAGGCGCACTCCGCTGAATATTTATAGGTGGCGCTGTCGAGCCATTTTGCCACGCCTACTTCTGAAACCCATATCAGACGTAAATTTTCACCAGTTCTGACGCGTGCGCAAAGTTTCCTGACTTTTCGAGCATGTTTAGGCCCTCTAAAATGCGATTAAGTTTGGAGAAGAAGAAGAAGAAGAAGAAGAAGAAGAAGAAGAATAAACGGAGCAGATTCAATAGGGTCCTCGCACCATCGGTGCTCGGTCCCTAATTATCGCAGACGTCATAAATCGCACACCCTGCACCACTGTCTATTTGGCTAATTTGAGCAAAACCTTTTGCTAAACTGTCAAAGCTTAATTTTAACCACCAATGCAATGATGCAAGTATTTACTTTATGTTACCTCTACATGCTTGCGAAGGGTTGACATCGAGATTTTATAAGCTGCTAGTTTGGTCTCCCTAGGCAAACACAGCTTAAACTGCATAATATAGCAGAAACATGGCCAGGATTCACTTCATTTCCTTCGAGTTCAACTTCAGCTGAATATGACAGGGTTTTGTTTTCAGCTGGGTCTGCACAACTAACGACTGTCATGTCCGTCTGTATCTTTCTAATGATTTTAGCGGCAGTTTGTTCTCCTGCCCGTTATTTACTGCAGTAGTCTCCTGTATGCTTTTTTTTTTTTACTCCGTAATTAATGTGTTTTCAAATGTAGTGAAGTACAATACTTAAAAAAATATACTTAAGTAAAAGTAAAATTACAGATTTAAAAATTACTTTAAAAACACAGAGTTAACATACTAACCAATTGGTTAAAATTAAAAATCCAGAAAGAAGCATTAAACTATGCACTCACCTTTTTACTTTGCTCAGCATGGTTATTTGAAACCACATACCTGACAACCTTTCATTTAATACCTGGTACTGTAATACCTGGTACTGCATTTGTGTTGCAAATTTAACTTCGAGGTGTAGAATTGTTAATTGATTTACCAACACTTCCTGGTCTTGGTCCTACATGCAAATTCACAAGTACAAAAGTTCATTATTTTTCATCAGTGTAAAATATTTTCATTCCAGTTATTCTTTCATGATAAAAACACTTTCTGAGGGATCAAATCAAGTCCCGACCGAGTACTTTTCCTTTTTAGGACCAGATGTACTAAGAGCTTGAGTCAGTACAAACCCTCATTTGGTGTTAAAACAAACAGGGAAACATCAGCAATGAAAAGGTGTGGACAGTAATTTTTTTCTGCTGACCTTATTACATATGCATTTATTTTAAGTTTCCTTTTCAGATGCAACATTTATGGGAGGAAATTATTTTAATGATTCATACACCTTGACCTACAAAGGTTTGGTTTACAAAATCAGTTTACTGATATTTGTGGTTTTAACCCTTTTGCACCCATGTTTTTAGTAGATTACCTGCACCTGATTATCATCATCTCTGCTTGTTTGTGAAGCTTATTTGCAGTACTCTTGGTAGACTTCATTGATCATTAAGAGAAATCATCTGGCTACATCTGTTATATAATTTGAGGCTGTTACACAGCTCTCTGGAATACTTGATTCTGATTGGTCAGGTTGCGACATTTCAAGGTGTGTTATTCTCTGACAACAACCATCGTCTTTAGTAATGTCGATTAACACACCGCTCTTATAAGTATTTGAGGCCAAGCCTGGCCCTAGCATTTTGAAGGTCCATCCTCCAATGCACATATCTTACAGTGACACCTTATTGTAAAGCAATGCTATTTTAATATAATTGAGGTAATATAATTGTATTTGTTAATATTTTGAATTATTTTTATTTGTTCTGATGTCAATTTCATTGTTTAGTTGGCTTTGTTTTTTTTTTTTTTTTTTAAATGTGTATACAGTTATTCTATTTCAGTTTTTAAAAATAACTAACTGAAGTTTTTTTATTTTATTTTTTATTTTATTTCAGTTAACTCTTATTTTTCTTCAGGTAACACTGATGAAGGCAGATAGCCGGAATGTTTGTCGTTTTTAACTTCTGCTTTGATCCCAATAAAAGATAGTGTTTGACTACCTTTGACCTCTGTGACAAGAAGGTGTCAGAAACCACTATTGTCAATTGTCACTTCCAGTATCTCACAGAAGTGAGTACACCCCTCACATTTTTGTAAATATTTTATTATATCTTTTCATGTGACAACACTGAAGAAATGACACTTTGCTACAATGTAAAGTAGTAAGTGTACAGCTTGTATAACAGTGTACATTTGCTGTCCCCTCAAAATAACTCAACACCCTTTATGCAGTAGCATTTGTGAATACCCAAATTTAGGCAATAGGCATATTGCCCTTATCCAGATATTCATTAGCATAAATAACAACCTGTAGTAGCAAAATCTACGTACAGCATGTTGAGTATCGAGCACGTTACCAATGCACTATGGCTTAAGCAACAGCATATCGCTGACTTAAAGAAGAGCACCCCTTCACTAATACTCTCCTTCTGTAAAGGGCATGCTGCCCCAGTCTATGCTATTCAGAAGTTCTTGTTTATAGATATCAGGCTATTGGGATTGTGCCACTTGTTAAGGCTTATCCAGTGTTCAGTATCATGTTTTTTTTTTTAGAACTGCACGTGGCTTAAGCAATTGGTTGTTACTGCATGTCCTGGTACCCGGTAAACTTTAACAGCAAGAAGCTAATGTTCAGCTGTCGTTAAAGCAATATGATTGTTCTCTAAATATGCTTGCTGCTAATGGCTCATCTAGTATTGGGAATGCTATTTCTAAGTTCTCTGATTATTGCAACACACTGTGATTAAGCAAGCATCAAGCTTGTTGCATAATTATCGAGTGTATTGATAAGGAATTTGTCTACACTCACATGGGTTGTAAGTCATGGACACATAACACAATGAGCGCAAATGATAATGAAGGTGACAAACCTGTAACTGAAGAGTCAATATATTCATTATGGGCTGCATGGATGGGCAGGGATTTTATGCCCAGAACAGAACCATACAGCCAAACCAAACTGTATGCTACAGTATCTCATAGAAGTGAGTACACCCTCAAATTTTTGTAAATATTTTATTATATATTTTTATGTGACAACGTTGAAGAAATTACACTTTGCTATAACGTAAAGTAGTGAGTGTACAGCTCGTATAACAAATTTGCTGTTCCCTCAAAAAAACTCAACACACAGACATTAATGTTTAAACCGATGGCCACAAAAGTGAGTACACCCCTAAGTGAAAATGTCAAAATTGGGCCAAATTAGCAATTTTCGCTCCCTGGTTTCATGCGACTCGTTAGTGTTACAAGGTCTCAGGTGTGAATGGGGAGCAGGTGTGATACATTTGGTGTTATCGCTCTCACTCTCTCATTCTGGTCACTGGAAGTTCAATATGGCACCTCATGGCAAAGAACTCTCTGAGGATCTGAAAAAAAATATTGTTGCTCTACATAAAGATGGCGTAGGCTTTAAGAAAATTGGCAAGACCCTGAAACTTAGCTGCAGCACGGTGGCCAAGACCATACAGCGGTTTAACAGGACAGGTTCCACTCAGAACAGGCCTCGCCATGGTCGACCAAAGAAGTTGAGTGCACGTGCTCCGCATCATATCCAGAGGTTGTGTTTGGGAAATAGACGTATGAGTGCTGCCAGCATTGCTGCAGAGGTTGAAGGGGTGGGGGTCAGCCTGTCAGTGCTTAGACCATACGCCGCACACTGCATCAAATTGGTGTGCATGGCTGTCGTCCCAGAAGGAAGCCTCTTCTAAATATGATGCACAAGAAAGCCCACAAACTGTTTGCTGAAGACAAGCAGACTAAGGACATGGATTACTGGAACCATGTCCTGTGGTCTGATGAGACCAAGGTAAACTTAATTGGTTTACCTTGTAATAATGTAAATATTTGGAGAAAAAACATAAATCTTCGTATCATATTGATTTACTATATGAAATTATATAAAAATATAAATTTTCTGCCCCTATATCTTCAATTTTGTGATCATTCTAAATGCATTTTTAAAGACTGAATCACGCACTGATAGAATGCACTCTAAATGCATGCGCGCACTAGTCTAATATAGATTTCACTGCACTCTGTAGGAGTTTTGTTTGTTTCTTGGCATAATACTGATCATGTCAAATCGCACATAATTAAAACCACAATTACAATATTATCTCAGACGATATATTTCGCACACCCTGCACCCTGTCTATTTGGCTAATTTGAGCACAACCTTTTGCTAAACTGTCAAAGCTTAATTTTAACCACCAGTGCAATGATGCAAGTGTTTACGTTACGTTACCTCTACATGCTTGCGAAGGGTTGACGTCGAGATTTTATAAGCTGCTAGTTTGGTCTCCCGAGGCAAACACAGCTTAAACTGCATAATATAGCATAAACATGGCCAGGGTTCACTTAATTTCCTTCGAGTTCAACTTCAGCTGAATATGACAGGGTTTTGTTTTCAGCTGGGTCTGCACAACTAACGACTGTCATGTCCGTCTGTATCTTTCTAATGATTTTAGCGGCAGTTTGTTCTCCTGCCCGTTATTTACTGCAGTAGTCTCCTGTATGCTTTTTTTTTTTTACTCAGTAATTAATGTGTTTTAAAATGTACGAAGTACAATACTTAAAAAAAATATATACTTAAGTAAAAGTACAATTACAGATTTAAAAAATTTATTTAAAAACACAGAGTTAACATACTAACCAATTGGTTAAAAGTTAAAATCCAGAAAGAAGCATTAAACAATGCACTCACCTTTTTACTTTGCTCAGCATGGTTATTTGAAACCACATACCTGACAACCTTTCATTTAATACCTGTTACTGTTTGTCAGTTTTCTACTGAATAAAAAATTTGCATTTGTGTTGCAAATTTAACTTCGAGGTGTAGAATTGTTAATTGATTTACCAACACATCTTCCTGGTCTTGGTCCTACATGCAAATTCAAGTACAAAAGTTCATTATTTTTCATCAGTGTAAAATATTTTCATTCCAGTTATTCTTTCATGATAAAAACACTTTCTGAGATATCAAATCAAGTCCCGACCGAGTACTTTTCCTTTTTAGGACCAGATGTACTAAGAGCTTGAGTCAGTACAAACCCTCATTTGGTGTTAAAACAAACAGGGAAACATCAGCAATGAAAAGGTGTGGACAGTAATTTTTTTCTGCTGACCTTATTACATATGCATTTATTTTAAGTTTCCTTTTCAGATGCAACATTTATGGGAGGAAAGTATTTTAATGATTCATACACCTTGACCTACAAAGGTTTGGTTTACAAAATCAGTTTACTGATATTTGTGGTTTTAACCCTTTTTGCACCCATGTTTTTAGTAGATTACCTGCACCTGATTATCATCATCTCTGCTTGTTTGTGAAGCTTATTTGCAGTACTCTTGGTAGACTTCATTGATCATTAAGAGAAATCATCTGGCTACATCTGTTATATAATTTGAGGCTGTTACACAGCTCTCTGGAATACTTGATTCTGATTGGTCAGTTGCGACATTTCAAGGTGTGTTATTCTCTGACAACAACCATCGTCTTTAGTAATGTCGATTAACACACCGCTCTTATAAGTATTTGAGGCCAAGCCTGGCCCTAGCATTTTGAAGGTCCATCCTCCAATGCACATATCTTACAGTGACACCTTATTGTAAAGCAATGCTATTTTAATATAATTGAGGTAATATAATTGTATTTGTTAATATTTTGAATTATTTTTATTTGTTCTGATGTCAATTTCATTGTTTAGTTGGCTTTGTTTTGTTTGTTTGTTTTTTTAAATCTGTATACAGTTATTTTATTTCAGTTTTTAAAAATAACTAACTAAAGTTTTTTTTATTTTATTTTTTATTTTATTTCAGTTTTTAAAAATAACTACTCTTATTTTTTCAAGTAACACTGATGAAGGCAGATAGCCGGAATGTTTGTCGTTTTTAACTTCTGCTTTGATCCCAATAAAAGATAGTGTTTGACTACCTTTGACCTCTGTGACAAGAAGGTGTCAGAAACCACTATTGTCAATTGTCACTTCAGTATCTCACAGAAGTGAGTACACCCTCACATTTTGTAAATATTTTATCATATATTTTCTTGCGACAACACTGAAGAAATTACACTTTGCTACAATGTAAAGTAGTAAGTGTACAGCTTGTATAACAGTGTACATTTGCTGTCCCTCAAAATAACTCAACACCCTTTATGCAGTAGCATTTGTGAATACCCAAATTTAGGCAATAGGCATATTGCCCTTATCCAGATATTCATTAGCATAAATAACAACCTGTAGTAGCAAAATCTACGTACAGCATGTTGAGTGTCGAGCACGTTACCAATGCACTATGGCTTAAGCAACAGCATATCGCTGACTTAAAGAACACCCTTCACTAATACTCTCCTTCTGTAAAGGGCATGCTGCCCCAGTCTATGCTATTCAGAAGTTCTTGTTTATAGATATCAGGCTATTGGGATTGTGCCACTTGTTAAGGCTTATCCAGTGTTCAGTATCATGTTTTTTTTAGAACTGCACGTGGCTTAAGCAATTGGTTGTTACTGCATGTCCTGGTACAAACTTTAACAGCAAGAAGCTAATGTTAAGCTGTCGTTAAAGCAATATGATTTTTCTCTAAATATGCTTGCTGCTAATGGCTCATCTAGTATTGGGAATGCTATTTCTAAGTTCTCTGATTATTGCAACACACTGTGATTAAGCAAGCATCAAGCTTGTTGCATAATTATCGAGTGTATTGATAAGGAATTTGTCTACACTCAAATGGGTTGTAAGTCATGGACACGTAACACAATGAGCGCAAATGATAATGAAGGTGACAAACCTGTAACTGAAGTGTCAATATATTGATTCATTATGTGCTGTTATAGAGTTTAAATGGATTCTGAAGCTTTAGACCTGTTTGAATCTGCAATTCGAACCAGATCATTCGCTGGCACTGTGACTGCAGTGTGCTGCGTTTGCTGCAAACTAGTCTGCCAATTGTAGTGGGTTTTCTGCACCTTTAATCTTTTTCAGGTACTGCATTAAAGGGGCTTGCTGCTCTTCTTAAGCTGCTTATAATGAAGAGCACCACTTCACTGCTACCCTTCTGGGCTGCTGCCCCAGTCTCTGTTATTACAGAAGGACATGCTTTTTTCAGATTGCATCAGTTGTGGTTTGGGGGGTTCTGGCATATCGTTTGTGTTGTGGGTTATTATTGATGATCGCCCTGCTCATTCATTATGGGCTGCATGGATGGGCAGGGAGTTTATGTCCAGAACAGAACCATACCGCCAAACCAAACTGTATGCTACAGTATCTCACAGAAGAGATTACACCCTCACATTTTTGTAAACATTTTATTATATCTTTTCATGTGACAACATTGAAGAAACCACACTTTGCTATAATGTAAATCAGTGCGTGTACAGCTCGTATAACAGTGCAAATTTGCTGTCCCCTCAAAATAACTCGACACACAGACATTAATGTTTAAACCGTTGGCCACAAAAGTCAGTACACCCCTAAGTGAAAATGTCCAAATTGGGCCAAATTAGCAATTTTCTTTCCCTGGTTTCATGCGACTCGTTAGTGTTACAAGGTCTCAGGTGTGAATGGGGAGCAGGTGTGATACATTTGGTGTTATCGCTCTCAATCTCTCATTCTGGTCACTGGAAGTTCAATATTGCACCTCATGGCAAAGAACTATCTGAGGATCTGAAAAAAAATATTGTTGCTCTACATAAAGATGGCGTAGGCTTTAAGAAGATTGCCAAGACCCTGAAACTCAGCTGCAGCACTAGGGGTGTAACGATTCATCGATATGGATCGATATATCGATACGTTGTATGACGATACGATGCATCGATGCCACGCGTAAAATCAGATATCTGTAGTATAAAAAGGTACCTTTATTATGGCACTGTCCACATTTTCACATAATGTCCGTCTATGCATTACAGCCAACGCGTGCATTCTCTTTCAAACTCACGTATCAGGACTTGATATAAGGACTGCCCGAAAGCACAAGGCGAGCATATAAGACACTCTGGATTGTTAGAGTAACAGTCAAACACTGTGTGAGAAGTTTTCCACGCACACATCTGAAGCGCGCGGAGCCACTGATCTAAACTTGGCCACCCCTTTGGCCACCCTGCTCAAAACTGCAGTTTTTGTTCCCTTTTTCTTGACAAGAAATTCCTTTATTAAGACGTGGAACCGGTGTATTTTTTTGCATCCTCATCAAACGAGACTTTCAGACGCTTGCTTCAGCTTTGCCTCAGCGCCAGGCGCGAGTCAAATGAGCGCGGAAAGGGTATACCAGCCAAATAAGCTTCAGTAGAACAATGAGAGGCTGTTAGGCTATATGTCAGTAAAACAAACTTCCCTGTCCTGTCAGCCGTCACTGTGCTCACAGCGCATGCTCTGATAGCGTCATCATAAATAAGGGCACAAGAAACTATGAGCATACGACACAGTTCTGGCATCAGGTACGTCATGAAATTACCAAAAAGGCGATTAAAGCTGCAAAATGTGCATGTATGTATGTATGCATTATCAGAACGTCTCTCAAATGCATACTAAAATATAGGCTATGGTGCAATTGCAGATCACAATAAGGTATGTATTTTTATTTTGTTATTTATTGCACAAGTAAATGTGAGCACAGTGTACTTATACTATAACATATGCACAATTTTTTCATTAATTTTAAAAGTACAAACGAAAATGAAACCATTTAAATGCATAAAACAACTCATTTTCCATTCTGGCATTTATGTGCTGTTGTTTTTTCACATTCTTATCACTAACTGCATGTCTCATCCATGAGTATGTAATGTTAGAGAACACGTTTTGGTGGATTTTGAGAACCAGAACCAAACCGACAGAGCAATGAAGCTATAGTGAGCCCCTTTATTAAAATACCTGGAGGTGAGGAATAATATAAAAATTGTCATATTATGTGATACAATAATTCACAAATATCTCAATTAAAATTAAGTAGAAATTAACTGTATTCAACTGTTCTTTAGGCACTAAAATAGTCTAGTATTTTATAGTCAACCACATTTTTATATTGAAATAATGAAGATTTATGTGCCACCACAAGCTGGTTGCTGGCCCCTCCTGGCCACCCTATGAAAACATCCTGGCTCTGCCACTGACACAGACAGCCGTATCAACTCTGCGCTAATACTGAATTGAGCTCTCCTCTGCTTTTTTGTGCATGGATGAATAGATACAGACACAACTACATCAAAATTAATGTTTTGGCTAATATCCTTGTAAACAGGGTCTGTATCTGTAGAAAAGATTTTTAGCACTGAGCCCATAGTAGCATTTTTAGATTTATGTTAATGTTATATATTTTTGGTTGCATTTGTGAGTTAATAAAAATGTAGATGGTTGTTTAAAATATGTATATAATATCATAATATCGATATATCGATCGATATACTCCTGTATCGAATCGAATCAAAACCGTGTCATATCATTTTTTGAGGTATCGGCAAATATCTTATCGCTGGGTATGAGAATCGATATCGTATTGAATCGTGACGAATCATCCGATTTACACCCCTATGCAGCACGGTGGCCAAGACCATACAGAGGTTTAACTGGACAGGTTCCACTCAGAACAGGCCTCGCCATGGTCGACCAAAGAAGTTGAGTGCACGTGCTCAGCGTCATATCCAGAGGTTGTGTTTGGGAAATAGACATATGAGTGCTGCCAGGTTGAAGGGGTGGGGGTCAGCCTGTCAGTGTTTAGACCATACGCCGCACACTGCATCAAATTGGTGTGCATGGCTGTCGTCCTAGAAGCAAGCCTCTTCTAAAGATGGTGCACAAGAAAGCCCGCAAACAGTTTGCTGAAGACAAGCAGACTAAGGACATGGATTACTGGAACCATGTCCTGTGGTCTGATGAGACCAAGATAAACTTATTTGGTTGAGAAGGTGTCAAGCGTGTGTGGCGGCAACCAGGTGAGGAGTACAAATGTGTCTTGCCTACAGTCAAGCATGGTGTGTCGGAATGTCATGGTCTTGGGCTGCATGAGTGCTGCCGGCACTGGGGAGCTACAGTTTATTGAGGAAACCATGAATTCTAACATGTACTGTGACATTCTGAAGCAGAGCATGATACCCTCCCTTTGGAGACTGGCAGTATTCCAACATGATAACGACCCCAAACACACCTCCAAGATGACCACTGTCTTGTTAAAGAAGCTGAGGGCAAAGGTAATCTGTGGGGCATCCTCAAATGGAAGGTGGAGGAGCACAATGTCTCTAACATCCACCAAATCCATGATGTTGTCATGAAGGAGTGGAAGAGGAATCCAGTGGCAACCTGTGAAGCTCTAGTGAGCTCACATCAGTGACAGTGACTTCGCCCCAAGCTGGGCAACGAGGACGTGCAGCAAGCTTGTTGCTTGTGAAAAAATGTGATCGTAAAGGGGGAAGCATACACCCCTAGCAGCAGCAGATTAAGACAACATGATAATAAGTATTGTATATATTTACCATATGTTTGGGAGGAAGCATCACCCCGAGTTGATTAAAGAGGATGTGCAGCAAGCGTGATGCTTTAAGCTGCTTATAACAAATCTGATCGTAAAGTGGGAAGCATGCACCCCTAGCAGCAGCCAGTTTAAAACAACATGTTAATAGTATATGTATCTATGTACCATGTTATTTGGGGGAAGCGTTGCCTACCTGAGCAACAAGGATGCGCAGCAAACGTGTTCAGAGCTCACAAAGTTTCAAAATCCCTGGTAACCCGTCAGGCAGGTATTCTTCAGATTTTGGTAGCCCGAAAATTAATTTAACCAGCCCAAATATATATATATATATATATATATATATAGAAAATCTAATTGTCAATCAAAAATATTTTCAATACACAAATACATACGTAAATACAAATACATAAATAAATATGAAGGAAGCAATTTAATTTATTTCAAGGTATCTGCAGAATGTATTAATTTTTTTAATTAATTTAAGGCAATGTATGACCCATTTTAAGAGCTGCACAAGTAAAATGAACAGTATGAGCGGGGTTGGACAATGTCCAACAATATTAATACATAAAATGACCTTATTACAGCTCAAAACAAAACAAAAATCTTATAGAACATCATTTCAGCCTTAGACCATTTTGCTGAAAAGGGATAAATCAAGCATATTTTATTAAATAATTTATAATTTCTCAAATAAAAACGAATAGATATTACTGTCTAATTGTTTAGATTTTTAGAAGGCACATTAACTTCTTTCTCATTTGCAACTCTGTGTGTTTGCTGCTTAAAAACATGGGTCAATATTTGCATTGATCTGACAATAAACAGCAAGAAAGTCTTATTGGAAATGCAAATGTATTATCTGCAACGAGGTGGCACTTTAGGAGCAGCTTAATATAGCGGTTTCCCCGTTAGCGACTGAACACAAAGCAGCACCGTCCACGCTCATAATGCTGCTTATGAGGCATTATAGGCAAATGCTAACGACACGTTTCTGAGGACAGTCGGTTCCCTTCAGATACATACATTCACACAATGTATGTTTTGACTTGAAACGTGCAGCGCTCTTATTTATTCAATGACATCATTGCCTTCTGAAGTTGAATCCAGATTCTTGTCTTTCCATCCCCAACTGTAAGACATTTTGAAATTAAATTAAGACATTTCTTAACGCATTTAAAACTTTCTGCCCTTAAGTTCGATACAACTAAATTGAAGAGTTTAAGAACCTTGATAGACCGTCGGGCAGAGTGGTGATACATTTTTGTAGCCCGCCGGGAAAACACAATGGCCACAGGATGTCAGGCAATTTTGTGAGCCCAACAGTTGCTTTGAGTTACTTAAGCAAATTATGTGATCGTAAATGTGGAAGCATACACCCCTAGCAGTGGCAAAGTTTAAGACGACAAGCATATTGTACATAGTTTAGTAGAGAGCTTGTGAAACTACATCATTGCACATGACCTTGAAAACAAATCACCAGAGGGAATGACTGCATTACGTAAACCTTCCTAAGCGCTTCTTGGACTTGCTTATAATAAATGACTATTATTTAAATCCTTGTGTTCATTTGAGCGTTCAGTCATGTGGCCACTCTCAAAGAATCATACGGCCACCTGCTATTGTACGTACAGGACCAAGTGTTTTTTGTTTTTTGTTTTCTTAATGTTAACGTATTAAGGGATGGCATAGCCTAACTGTCCTCTCCTCTGCAATGCAAAGAACGTATTTGGAACGCTATACCAGTAGTTTATTGATTTAAATCTAAGAAAACAGGATTGCTTACAGAGAGGAGCTAACGATTAATCAGAAAGAACGCTCCTTAAAACACGGGATAGTAGCTTCATAACAAACTAAATCTCCATATTACAACTATCATCCTAAACTTGTTTTCGTACATGCTCATGCATGAGCACATACTGTATATTCAATCGGATCAGAAATTATGAATTTTAAAAAAGTATTGAGTGGCAGTCCAGCAGGGGAAGCATTCACCCTACTGAAATGCTTCGAAATGAACTTAAATACTTAATTGATATGAATATTATTCTTATTTGTATAGAAGCCATTAGAAACGATAAATGAGTGCTTCTGACGCTGCGTGCAGCTGAACAACCGCACATTCACAGCTAATGAAAACCTCCAACCTTAGGAATTGTGCTGCTGAAAACGGCGAACCACGCAAAACGAGAATGCCTATTCATTTAACCGGTTCTCCAGTTGCCCAGTTATCCTAAAATGTATCTGGACAAGTTTTGGCAAAGATATGGCACAGGGAGCACTGGCCAATGTGGCTGTGAGCCTAAAGTGGCCCTTGTATGATTCCACAAATGTGGCCCACTTATCCTAAACCATATCTAGGCCAGTTTTGGCAAAGAGAGCACTGGCTAATGTGGCTGTCAGCCTAACTTGTCCCACGTTTGACATGGCAAATATGCCCCATATATTATAAAACAGATGGTTCTGATTTGGATGTTGCACGTGACACTGGCAAATTGAAATTGAAGTTTGAAATTGTAATATGGCTTAATAGAATTTGGCTACCTTTAGTAGGATGCAACACAGTTAACTGATGCAAGATGATCTGGATATGAGTCTTAAGAAGGCTACATACCCACCCAGACATCAATCAGTGTCGGCCCAGATCTGGCCCGCATGGATTTCATTTAGGGCTTATGTATTTCATAGAATTAATTATTTTAAAGTATTGGAATGTGTCTTTGAATATTTATCTGTGACATCTGAATTGCTGCTTCTGCAAAACCTGGCTCAATATTTTACCATGTAGGACAAGTTTCTGGAACTTATTCGAACATTAATGGCAGATATTTTTTAATTTCTGATGCATACATTTTGATGCATAACTCACTTAAAGCCTAATGTGGCCAAAATAATGTATATTTATGGTGTATTTGGTTTATTATTAACTAAAATGTGCCACATACACACACACACACACACACACGATGCTCAAAACTCTGCATTTAAACAGTCAATAGCAAATACTTAAACTAATAACAAAACATACAGACGCTGATTCAGAAGTGCCAGATTGTCATAGCAAAGTCAGAATTACCTCTCCTAGGTTCACGAAACGGTCGTCCATAAAATGCGTTGCTGTTCTGTTGTAAACTTGAAAACACATCATATGACCCCTTTAAAGTATATATTTAAGTATTCTCCTGCGTCTCCTCGTTCCTCCAAGAGAGATTGTGACAGAATAGCAGACCAAACAAGAAGTGAGCGGCACCTTTTTATCCTCCATTTAGTTTTCTGTGTTTTTTTTTGTTTTTTTTTTACAGTTTGCTTTCTACAGTTTTGCTTTTCTTTGCCACGGCTATGGAAACCGCAGATCGTTTCTCCGCCCTAGCCCGCAGAGATCTCCCATTCGTGGAGTACACCTGTTGGAGCAAGGTGTTGGATCTGGGCCAGTTCTGCTTTAATTCGTTTATTCATGACTCACATTGGGCCTTCCTTTGGCTTACTTGTGGCCCAAATCTGACAAACAGGAGCGGATCGCCCAAGTGCCATCATTCCACATGGTATGTGGGCCAAATGAAAGTGTCAGGTGTGGGCCTGATCTGGGCCTTCAGGAATTTTGCTTTCCAGGCAATATCCCCTGATGCTTTCCTCAAACCCAGAAGAATGAATATGTAATACCAGTAGAATTGCTTCTAATCTTCAGAGTCAGACATAATGCCTCTTTCAACAGATGTCACACGTCCTGTCATGACTCACATAAAAAGAGCACTGACTGTGAATTAACTTAATTTCGACATGCTTGAAAAACAGCACAAGACACAATGCAGTGGCCAGAAGACATCTGCCTGAATGTAGTGCCAGTTTAAAAAAAAGGGTTTTACTGAACAGCTAGCAGCAAATTTCAAAATTAAATAAAATGTAAGAAGAAATTATGCTAGTTAATGATTATGACCCATCCCTAGCAATTGTTATGCCCATATTGTTTTTTTTTAACTTAAAATATACTTACACCGTGTCTACACCACAAGTGACAGTTGCTGCTCCGCTCGCGTACGGTGTAGACATGGTATTAGACAACAAAATCCATCTTTTAATAAGTCTAACTTTTTTTCAATCTCTTGGCAATCTGCCTGTTCACCCATTATAGTGCCATCAAGCCAGAATGATTGCACAATGAGGGTTTCGGGTTGCAGGGTGAAAACAACCTCAACCAGTCCGGTAAATTTTTTTGAAAAAGAGCAACTAAAATAACAAAAACAAAAAGATTTCCTGTTGATGACACCCTAGTGAGGGTTGTGCCAGTTTGTGCATGAGGCAAATATAGCTGGGGAAAAAATGTCTGCACACAAACCACATTCTCAAGAACAGGAAACAAATGACAGTTTTTAAATTATCTAGAACTATTACACTTTGGTGCATAAACTTGTATTGTTTTTAATATCATACAACTTATTGATGAGAGTTTTGCTGTTATCTCCACAAAGAAAATTAAGTAAAATGCTCTTCAAAACAAACTCCTGTTCTAAAAGGAACCAGATTAATTACTATTCTGCTACTAACGATATATTGACATTACTGCTTTGTTGCTTCCCTCTAGAGGCTAAATTTGGTAATGATCTGTTAAGAAATTGGGGAAAGCTGGACTGACAGTTTTGGATGTCTTCCTTCCCTGCAAGCATGCTCCTGCGGGGCCCATGCTGGCTTTTTGCGGCCACAGTGGGCTAGGGCCACTGCCAGCCCACACCCAACCTAAACAGGCCCAGTGCGGGCTTGCCCAGCCGAGGCCCACAACTTTGGGCTTTGGGCTCTCTGTGAGCAGCCCACACTGCTGGACAGCCCATGTTAATCCCATAATGGCCCAGCTTGGGCCAGCCCATTTGGGCCCAGAGCAACTTTTGTACCTTTGGGCCCACGCAGGTTTTGTGAAGGCAACCCTGTAATGCAGGGAAGGAGAATACAAACAACATTGACTGGTCATTCTTTAGCCACTCAAATGACCTATCGGTAAGCCCCGCCCCCCCTTAGTTACTGTTGCTGCCTCATAAAAACAAACAGAGCTGCTCACTGTCCAATTTTTATTTATTTAGTCATTTAGCAGACGCTTTTATCCAAAGCGACTTACAAATGAGGACATTATAGAAGCAATCAAAACCAACAATGACAGATGAAGTGTGAAAACCTTGTCCCACAATGTTTTTGCACAATTTTGGACACAGAAGGCCACCAAATGGGAATTAAATATTCCATGGAGGGATTTATAAAATATTTAAAAATAAATACGGTAGGTAACGTTAATTCGAAGCGAGAGTTTACAGATCACAATGCAAGCGGGAGAAGTCTCATATTACGGTCGGTCATCACGATCGCGGATGACAACATTCTGGATCAACACTGTTTTTGTATCACAAAAATTAAATGAATGTACATTTAACCAGTTTAATATGGAGAGGCACTGAAATGTAGACCTTCGTTTATGTGTTTTTGACATGATGTTACACTGTACAAAACGCGATAAGTCCGTTATTGTACATTAGCATGGACTTACTAACTTTAACATTAGCTAGTTTTAGCCAGAGATACCGTGCTAAAGCACAAGGTAACATTAACTTTCTGCTTGAGCAGATGAAAATTGTAACTTAATGAGTGTATGACAACCAGAAAACGTTTTTGTCTTAATTCGTATTGGGGTTGAATAACGTTACTTAGGGATATTTTTCTCTGTTTTGTTTGAATTCAGGAAATATAATAAAATAAATTATATTGCACCTCTTCTCAGGATACCTGGAATCAGTGTTACAAGTACCCCAGGCACATTGTTTTTGCATTTTTGAAGCATTAGCCCCATAAAACCGATGTGAGCTTCGGATCTTCCAATGTTTCTCTATTTACATTTCTGCATTGCTTTTATCCAAAGTGACTTATTAAGGCTATATATTTTTCGTCAGTATGTGATGTGTGTTCCCTGGGAATTGAACCCACAACCTTTTGCGCTGCTAACACAATGCTCTACCACTGAGCCACAGGGAACACACTATGGTGCTGAAACCTAAAGATGTCTGAGTTCCGCTCGCCGTGCAACTGATACTGGACTGCCATTGGCTAGTCTGCGTTCGAGGGGAGGGGCTTACCGAAAGGTAAATTGAACTGGGATGGCTCAAAACAAAAGACACCTTTTAAGAATCTGTTGTTTCAAATAGGCCAGGGATCCACAAATCTGGTTCACGAGATACACTTTCCTGCAGAGCTTAGTTATAACCTTAATCAAACACACTTGAACATGCTAATCAATGTCTTGAGGACCATTAGAAATCACAGTTGGGTGAGTTTGATAAAAGTTGGAACTAAACTCTGCAGTATAGTGGGTCTCACGAGTCATATTTGAGGTGCAACAGAGGTGCAAAATTAACATGAGCATGTTAATAATAATTGTGTGTGTAGTTTTCAATCTCAGATCAATCTTCTGACACAATCCAGGATGCCATTAAAAATAAACTATCCACTTGTTCCTTAGGCTGGGATAATTTGATATCTCTACAAACATGCAAACAAGCTGCTTTACGAGGTCAAAGGATGTGATTTCAAGTTGTTGTAGAATATCAAGGACCGAATAATTGGCAAATCAAGATTCGATCGAAGCATGGTTGAAACATGAGAAGCCGAATTCCACAAGACAACAGCAGGAAGTCATAAATCAGACCCCTAGCGCCAGCCCGTCTGAATACAGCCTGCAAAACCAAAGGAACACTTAATGATAATTCCAATGCAGGAATTCAATACATTTGAGGAATAAATATTGATGGACAAAGAGATGCAACATGTGACCATTACATGTAAATCTGTGATAGAAATCACAGCTACAGACTGTAAAATCATCTTAAAGGACTTTCATGCTCATTGTTAATGAAACTAATCATTTCTATGCATAACTGCATATTATGTATGTGACCCACAATTTGGAATATCCTTGTTTTAATCATTGTGTTTATCGTGCTTTTAATTAGTATTGACTAGCTAAGCCTTAAGGGTTAATGTCATGTTTAGTATGTATGAGCGTGATAATTCCAGCTTTGAACATTTCTTTTAATTGATTTCCTGTCAAATGCATCATATTCTGGCTATAGAAACCACATCCAAAAGGATACTTGCAAGAGAATGTAAAATTCGGGCAATGTGACTGGCCTTGACATGTTAATTTATTGGTTGGGTGGAGCAACAAAGACACCCAGAGTCAGCATAGGACCTAATTGGTCAAGACAACCATTGGGAGGTGTCAAAAAGCCGAGTTTAAATACCCAGGACATCTCTCCTATCCCTCTCTCTTCACTTCTCCTCGCGCTCTTGAATGCTCCGTCCTCTTGAATTTCTCTCTCTCTCTCTCTCTCCGGAAAAATGAACTCTCTCTCTCGCCATGTGCTCTGAACACACCCAGCCAGTTGCTACCATGATGAGAAGAAAAGCCACCTAGTCTTTTTACACCCTTTTATTCTTTTACTTTAGTTTATTTTCTTTCCGTGAGTTCGTGTGCTAAGTTGCGCTTTGCCAAGGACAACCAGCCCAAAACTCAACAAAGCAGCCAAGAGCCAACGCCCACTTCAACGACTCCTGAACTCTAAGCCAATCAGCGACTTGGAGAAACCCTTTCCGCAAAGACGGAGGACAAAGGGAATCTTTAAACACAAAGCTACGCAAGTACAAACCCCAGACTTTGGCTGAGACTGGTGTAATATTGAAAATAGATTTTAGCCTCATTGAAAAGTCAATGCGAGTGTTAAATATGTGATTGATGATTGTTCAGGTTTATGCAATTGCACATATTGCTGTAAACGTGGGATATCAAATTCTCATTCTCTTAATCTAACTTTCCTCACTTTCTCTCTCTTTCTGCAACGTGAATGTGTGAATGCTTGTGTTCATGTGTAGATTAGTTTACATGTCTTAGATTTATATAAATAAAGTCTTGTTTATATTGAAAAGAGAAATATCTTGTGTTTTGTGCTCATAAGTTAATGCCTTAATCTGTCGATTTTGTTACTGTGCTATTTAATAGTGTTTTCACTATATTTCTGGATTTTAATATCCAGTGCAGAGTTTGTTATACGGCTTGTTCAGTGAATCGCCGTGAAACAGTGAGTCTGTTCAAATTCCTATAAAATCATTAATGATTCCCTTTGAGCTAAATTGACCTGTTTCCCTTATAACAATATATATATTATATGTTATCATTACATATTGGTGGAGGATGCGGCAGATTAATCTAAATTATGAGCATAAACCAAGTTATTTAATCTTTTATATTCTTACGGATGAGATCTGAGATCGAGACTGGTGTGTGTGTGCGTTTGTGTGAGTGACGTCAGCAGCGCGCCTCCTTGAATGAATGAGCACAGAGAAGGCTGTAACTCGAGTCAGCCTCTCCTTTGTTTAACTGCAGTAAGGAACTCAAAGTTAACAGTTAAGATCGGAGAATAAGGTCGGATGAGCGTGTTCCTCTCTTCTTGTAATGCCTTGTTTTATAGCTGAATTAATTTCCTGCGTGTTCCAGGTCATCTAATAGCTATAACTTACTCCATAATCTCAGTAACTGTTAGCCGCATAAGCTTAAACTGCAGCAATTAAAAGGGAAATAAATCAGTGGATAAAGAATAGTTTTGAGCGTGTTCCTCAATTCTTTTATCAAAGCCTTATTATTCATAGTTTGATCGTCAGTGCGTGTTCCATTGTCAGAACATATATGCTATGACTCCTGGGTTAAACATTAGAGAATAATGCTTGCCTGTTTGTGTACACTGTTCACAAAGTGAATTAAATCTCGCAAACACCGCGCGCGTGTCCGAGAGTGATTTGAATGGGAGCTTTAAAAGCTTTATCAAGTAAAGTTTACCTTTGAACCAACAGCGAAGAAACCCTGTTGTGTTTATGTCCATATAAACGGACACGGGCTTGTGATTCACTGTTTCCTCAACCGCAGCACGAAGCTATTATTTGAATAAGGTTTAAGTTTAACTCTGAACGAACTGAAAGTTTAAGCGCCACATCGCAGAACAAGCGGTGTTGTTATTTGTACAGTGTTGAGATGCGCCAACATTTCATGTAACATGCTTAACTGTATTTGTAATGCAACGATTAATGTGCTAGCCACTAGTTTGTTTTGGTTGCCACAGATACGATTGTGACACGAAAGTCTTAACATACTTCCGGAGCAACTTTGAACTGCGCACGCACAGTACATCGATGCTTTTGTAAACAAGCTCCATGCTGTTGCTAATGACACGGTTGTGTTTACATTGAAGTCTATGCTAAAGCCATTAGCCTCAAAGGTTAGAAGTTAGCATTAACCTCCAATGGTTGAATAAAGTGTGTGTTTTGAAAAGCTAAAGTGGTTTAACCCTTCAAACATTTAAACTAATATACTTGTTGGTCTTTCTCTTCCCTATTTCTCCCTTTTACCACTTATTTGTAGTTCTACTAGAAAGGAAAATACTAGTTCAGAATTATTAATTGTGCCAAATTCAAATTTAATTAAAACATTAAATTTATTTGGAATCATTCTAATTTTCCCCTCATATTGTTTAATATGATCCTTCCTTCTAGTATTCCCTTTTGGGCATAATCATTTTAGGTACAAATAAGTATTGAACTTTAAAAGTTTAAGTAAACTTATTCTACCTAATTGATTTATTACCCATTTAAGTAGATTCTATTCAGACTTATACTCACTCATTACTTTATTGCTTTTACCCCTAATTCTTCCTGTTTTGGTTATAAACATAACCACTATTTTATTTACTTATTTCCTCATTTACTTAATTTCATATTTGCTTATTTTGCCTGTTTATTACTTTACAATTTTACTTTGTCTTACCATTTTCTTTCCTCTTCACTTTTCACATTTGTAGGGACCTGTAAGAACCATCAATCAATTCTAAGTGTATGAGATATACAATCCTGTCAAAAGGCGAATCATCCTAACGAATTTGATTGCAATCAAACCTACTTTTGTTCTTCCTAACCTCCCTATATTTAAAACGCAATCCAAATTTTAACACCTCATGCAACACTGAGATCAATTTTAATAGAGATAAGTGTTGAGCAACTGTCGCCTTCGCAGCCTCCCTGGTGAGCGGTCCCAACTGTAAGGTGTGCGTTGTCAATTCTGTCAGACTAAGAAAAGAGATATCAGAATTATTATTATATTCGTTTGTCTAAGACAAAGATTTAATAATATTGTTTGCCTCCTTGATAACAACATTTAATAATAAAAAAATAATTTTCTTCATTTAAAAAAAAAATAGAAAAGGAATTGTTTATTTTAATTAAATTTGTTTTTCACCTTTTTCTCTTTTCCCTCTTCCTCATTAGAGTGACGAAGTCTTCACATCGCTAGT
Source organism: Gymnocypris eckloni scoliostomus (assembly GCA_027564155.1). Classification (NCBI taxonomy): domain Eukaryota; kingdom Metazoa; phylum Chordata; class Actinopteri; order Cypriniformes; family Cyprinidae; genus Gymnocypris; species Gymnocypris eckloni. The sequence continues at coordinate 6,265,951 of CM050427.1, forward strand.
CTACCTAGATACTCTGAGACCAACACAGTGATCACCACACTTCACCAGTGGTTCAGAATCACTGACATAACACTTAGTTGTCACACCACACATAAGCTTCCACTCCACACAGATCTGTGTCAGTCTCTCTTCTCCCCAGCGTGCCAACATGCCGCAGACTGCAGACCCCCTGGCAAAAGGGGAAGATGTGAACACTTGGCTGAGAGGCACGACAGACAGCCTCACCCCCAAGACGTTTGAACTGTTATTATTTTTAATAATAATCCTAGTCCTGAGAAGATTCCTGACACAAGATTCAAGCCAGAATAACAACCATGAGGAGCTAGTCAAAATTGCCAGCTCCTAAGCTATGCCTTCACGACCCAGCTGAAACTGAGCAACAAGCACATCACCCACCTTCAAGAGGAACTGACATGTGCTCAACGTCGCAGACAAGCTGGAAGTGAAAGTTCAAGATCAACTCAAAGCACCCAACGAGAGCGAGCAGGAAACAACGGAACAAGTTAAGGAGCTCCAAGCAGCCCTGACAGCAGCTCAGCTCGACCAACAACATGCAAAGGCTGCCCAGGAAGACCTGGTAAACAGACTTCAGTATGCCAACCAGCTACTAGAGAAAGCCAAGCATGACATCAGCAACAAGAATGCTGAAATAAGTGCCCTGAAGGACCACCTTGAAAGGTACAGAATTGAAATGGACAATCTGACCCCACAACTAGACGATACCAATGATCAGCTCTACATGGTCAGAAGAGGACTCAAACATGCTTATGCGCAGAAGCAAGAGCCAAAGCGAGAGAAACCACACTCAGCCTCACCACTGCTGAGTAGAGCAGAGTCCCATGTCCAAGAACTCGTATACAGCGAAAGAAGCGAAGGGCCACAACCCAAAACCTCACCTGCCTTCGCCACAGAACTCTTTCCTGTCAACGAAAGAAAACCTCCCATCCAAGCAGACCTTGAGCTGCACCTGGGATGACCATCAAAGACCTCGACAAGCTGTCTAAAAACATCAGCAAGTTCAACCCGAACTCCACAGGGGGCCACACCATCCAGGCCCACCTTCAAGATATCGACTTCTATCTAGAAATGAGACCTCATGTGACTGACAGAGACAGGTTATACCTCCTTAGAGCCACGTCCAGTTCCGAGTGAAACTTCCTAGATCGACAGCCCAGTCGAACGAAGTCAGACTACCAGCTACTTCGTGAGGTCCTGATTAAAGAGTTTACCGACCCTGACTCGAACATGGACTGTTAACTGCCTTAGAAACCAAACAAGGTCGACAAGAGGCTCCACAAGCTTACTACAACCGACTCGACAAGCCTACTTTGGTGCACACAACGAACCTGACCTTGAAGAGGATGTGAACTTCAAAAGCCTCTTCCTAAGAAATCTGCACCCTGGAGTCAGCCACCATCTAGGCGTCATGGCCTGTCCACGCTCCATGACCATCCAACAGTTGCGTGACCTAACACAGAAGGCCTACAACAAGCAGAAGATGGCCTCAAAGAAAGGTAACAAAACATCCACACTCTTGAACTCTGTCAATAAAGACTCAAGCCTTGCACTGGACGACACCCAGATGCATCACAATACCAGAGTCCTCCATCAAGAGCACAGAGAACGTGATCCCCATGTCCACGAAAGCTATCAGCCCAACTTCTGGAAAAATCCATGGGACCAGCCACGCTTCTCAAGAAACGCAAAAGATAGCAACAACTGGAAACCTAACCAGACATCCAAAGGTAATCGCCTGACTCATCCAAGAGCATCTCGTAGGGTTAGCGACAACGAAACCCACCTCAGCATTACTCAGACATGCACAGTGCTGAGTATGCTCCAGAACCATACAGCTTACCGTCAGAAGACATGGAACAAGTCATGAGCCAACTGAACGAGTTCCTTCAAGATAAGCTGAACACGGATGACTCGAAATTGAGTCATGCTCGCTGTGACCAGACCAGAACGGAAGGCCGACGATCGCATGGTACACCACCATATCCGAGATGACAAGCACCTGTTCAACAACCACACAGGACGAGCAAGTCTCTCACGGCCAACCGTTGATGAAAACTGAGGTACCAGAGAACATCACCTCACTCACCCATCACTCACTAGCAAACTGCTAAATGAACTCCAACTCCTAGAACCACATTCCTGTCTGTGCAACAGCAACCACCAAAGCACAGAAGGTCAGAAAGTCTGCCACATCCAGAAGGTAGCACAAGAGGAATGCAACAAAGGAGACAAAGTTTGCATCCCAGCTTCACACAGCCAAAACTACCTCCGACTGTCTGCTAAAGAACTTCCTGCCTTTCTGGACTGATCCCCATTAGATCATGGACATGCCCACATCCAAGCCAAGGATGAAGAGAGCCAGTCTTATGTAACATACCTGAAAAGGGGGGAGACGACACAGACTGGAACAGATCTGACCACACATACACTACACCATTAACACACACAACATTACCTACACCCAGAGGTAACCACATCTACTGATAACACATTCAACAAACCTATTCTTCCCACAAGTAGAATATCCAACTTTAGCACAACACAGTTACATACACCACCATGAAGAAACATATAGCTATCCTCACAAGAGTTAGAACACCTGACACGTTAAGGTGCATGGCCCCTAGCTGCACATGACATCCTAGCTCAACAGTAGTTGCAAATCATGCTAGGAAAACCCACAGCAGCTTTGTTTTGTTTTGTTCTTCTTTACCTATCCTTTTCCTTCCCTCTTTCTTTAGTAGGTGAAACACCTAGACACCCTGCAAGGGTCAAAGGTCTGATATTAGGATTGACTCCACACCTAATATCCGCAAAGCCACTCTAGACTGAAGGAAAGCCAGAGAGCTCCATGCACGATAGGTCGATTCATTTTACCACAAATTAGTTCACTAGAAACTAAATGTGAACATTCTTAAGTTAAGACAACTTAGAAGAAACACACAAATCTAGTCGCAAAAGTTGATCAAGAATTAAAACAATAATTTCCAAAATTGAATAACCTAATGCCCGGCACCAGTACAGTAACTGTCATGGAGGTGTTGTCTTGTTGTTTGCTGTGTTTTGTCTGCTTCTTCTGCCCTTGTTTTTCCAGCGCTCGACGATGTCTTCTGCTAAAACACCTCACGAACGAAGGGGGTGTGTAGAATATCAAGGACCGAATAATTGGCAAATCAAGATTCGATCAAGCATGGTTGAAACATGAGAAGCCGAATTCCACAAGACAACAGCAGGAAGTCATAAATCAGACCCCTAGCGCCAGCCCGTCTGAATACAGCCTGCAAAACCAAAGGAACACTTAATGATAATTCCAATGCAGGAATTCGGTAATACATTTGAGGAATAAATATTGATGGACAAAGAGATGCAACATGTGACCATTACATGTAAATCTGTGATAGAAATCACAGCTACAGACTGTAAAATCATCTTAAAGGACTTTCATGCTCATTGTTAATGAAACTAATCATTTCTATGCATAACTGCATATTATGTATGTGACCCACAAATTTGGAATATCCTTGTTTTAATCATTGTGTTTATCGTGCTTTTAATTAGTATTGACTAGCTAAGCCTTAAGGGTTAATGTCATGTTTAGTATGTATGAGTGTGATAATTCCAGCTTTGAACATTTCTTTTAATTGATTTCCTGTCAAATGCATCATATTCTGGTTATAGAAACCACATCCAAAAGGATACTTGCAAGAGAATGTAAAATTCGGGCAATGTGACTGGCCATGACATGTTAATTTATTGGTTGGGTGGAGCAACAAAGACACCCAGAGTCAGCATAGGACCTAATTGGTCAAGACAACCATTGGGAGGTGTCAAAAGCCGAGTTTAAATACCCAGCTCTCTCTTCACTTCTCTTAAGCCTCTCTTGAATTCTCCTCTTGATCTCTCTCTCTCTCCGGAAAAATGAACTCTCTCTTCCGCCATGTGCTCTGAACACACCCAGCCAGTTGCTACCATGATGAGAAGAAAAGCCACCTAGTCTTTTTACACCCTTTTATTCTTTTACTTTAGTTTATTTTCTTTCCGTGAGTTCGTGTGCTAAGTTGCGTTTGCCAAGGACAACCAGCCAAAACTCAACAAAGCAGCCAAGAGCCAACGCCCACTTCAACGACTCCTGAACTCTAAGCCAATCAGCGACTTCGGAGAAACCCTTTCCCGCAAAGACGGAGGACAAAAGGGAATCCTTTAAACACAAAAGCTACGCAAGTACAAACCCCAGACTTTTGCTGAGACTGGTGTAATATTGAAAATAGATTTTAGCCTCATTGAAAAGGTCAATGCGAGTGTTAAATATGTGATTGATGATTGTTCAGGTTTATGCAATTGCACATATTGCTGTAAACGTGGGATATCAAATTCTCATTCTCTTAATCTAATCCTTTCCTCACTTTCTCTCTTTCTGCAACGCGTGAATGTGTGAATGCTTGTGTTCATGTGTAGATTAGTTTACGTCTTAGATTTATATAAATAAAGTCTTGTTTATATTGAAAAGAGAAATATCTTGTGTTTTGTGCTCATAAGTTAATGCCTTAATCTGTCGATTTTGTTACTGTGCTATTTAATAGTGTTTTCACTATATTTCTGGATTTTAATATCCAGTGCAGAGTTTGTTATACGGCTTGTTCAGTGAATCGTGAAACAGTGAGTCTGTTCAAATTCCTATAAAATCATTAATGATTCCCTTTGAGCTAAATTGACCTGTTTCCCTTTATAACAATATATATATTATATGTTATCATTACATTGTCCTTTCTCTTTGGAGTGTTATAAGCTGTAGTTATATGCATAGATAAGTTCCTTGAAGTTGCAAAGACTAAAGTATCAAAACCAAAGAGATATTCTTTATAAAAGTTAAGACTCGACCACACCCCCCTAAAATGGCTCATTTAAACACGCCCCCACGTGTCTACATGACAGTGTGGGAAGATTTGTAAAACACCTCCAAAACGTATACACAATGAAAGAAGGCGGAACTATTATTCTTGCTGTAGTATTGTTGCTGCCGCCGGTGCCTTGTCCTGGAGATGCTGTGTTTCTTTGTGAAAGTGAAAGTACTTTGTTTGGTCTTCCAAAAGAGGACACAACTAGAAATCAGTGGTTAAGTTGTATTAACCACTGATTAACCACTGTTCTAGAGCAGTTCAACCCAAATATTAGAATATGTGCCACGCATTTAACGGAGGACTATTTCTTGAACCTGAGAGTAGCCTGACAGCTATGCACAAAGGCTGTTTCTATAAAGTGGGGCAATTCCAACTTTGTAAGGACAGTCTGGCGCTTCTGACTCTCAGCCTTTAAGTATGTTTTCTTATTTAAAGAATTTACGACTGATTATTCAAATGCGAGTTTTGAGCAGTGTAGAGTGCGCTTGTTTGTCGTTTCTCCGGTCACAAATGCAGACAATGATGATGCAACGCAGCGCATAAAAAGACAGTATACGTCATTATAATCAGTAATTATGTCCCCACTGGATGCAACAAATCCCTAATTTGTAATGAGTTTTATTGTTTTTGTCTTGTTGCGCCGGTGTTCGATTTGTCCTACCCTGTCAGATTTTCCTACCTGCCTTTAAAACAGTGGGTAGTACAATTCGACAACGAAAAATGCTACCTGTTAAATGATGTTTTATAACACCTACTACAACCCTAAACCTACCCTTACAGTAATGCACATACATTAATTACGTGTTATATTCGTGGTTGTGGATAGAAGGGATACAGCTAGTACCGGAAACCAACAATAAATATTTTTTCCTACCTATTAGATTGTGTTTTATTAACGTCTACACCAACCCCAACCATAAACCTACCCTTACAGTAAATCAGATACATTAAATATTGTTGTTCAGCGTGAGAAAACGGATGCAATATTCATGCACAGTAAGCCGAGGTAGGAAAATCTGACGGGTAGGAAAAAATGTCAGGACACCGGGACACGGCATCACAATACAGTAAGGGGCATAACATTTCCATCACACGCTTGAGGTATTCGGCCAATCACAACACACTGGATAACTGGCCAATCAGAGCACGCCTCGCTTCTCAAAATGATGAGCTTTGTAAAAATCGACGCGCTTCAGTAAGGCAGAGCATAGAGGAGCAACAATAATGTATGTGGAAAATAATAGTTTTTTATTTTACCTTAACCACATACACACATTGCATTACACCAAATACACAAAATAATGTTCTTTTAAGCAACGTCATATGACCTTTATATGACCTTTAAATCAAATGCATCAAAACAAATGTTCTTTCACTTCATTTGTCATACTCAACGACAGACTCAAGCGAGTGGACTGTGTCAGAAAGTGAGCATGCATCTGTATACTGTATCCACTGTAAACAAGATAGCGGCAGTAATTGTAATATCTATTTGCTTTTGACATGACGAAACACTCTCATTCAGCGTGATCAAGTGCCAAGCCGTCAAGCGTCTGAATGCCAGTGGGTGGTGCCTGTGATGTGTTGCTCTGGAGAGAGGGTTTATGCATATAACATAGGAACATGGTCATTACATAACTACCACAGGTTCACCTCCAACAGAGTCTATGTCCCCAGGGTCAAACAATGGCAATTCACTGGACTTGTCTGTTATGCCTGAAGTGTGTGCAGGGGCCAGGTGGGATGCATTCAAGCATCATTTATCCAACAATTTACATGTGTACAGGCCTTTCTTACCCACAACTTTAGGGGTTTACCAAAATTAGATTGGGTCTTTGTCAAGACACAAGATGATTAAAATGAACATAGACATGAAAATGTTCAGTTGGAGTGCCATGCGGCACTGCACGATATGCTTGCAAAAAGTTTTTGGTAAACTCCAGTACTTAATTTTTAAATGTTGAGGTCCCGTAACAAAGCAGGGTGACGGATCCGGCATGTGATTAGAGAAGGGAGAGGTAACAGAGCATTCGCGTGATCACATTGGTGGGCCATTTTAAGTGATTTACAGCATGCATCAGTTGCTTTTATTAGGGTTAGTGCATGAAAACGCAATGACATATTGAAACCGCAAAGTTCCAGGCCTGTTTTTTTATTATAGAATTTTATTTCACAAATCTCTGTAATAGAGTTGTAATTAATCCTGTCCAGAATTTTGTTGGGGATTGTGTGTATATTGCATAGTTTTACTCATTCCCGCAGCTTTCGAGTTTATAATGAGGAAAATTCCTGCAAAAATGTATTGAATATAGCATGTAGGTTAGATGAGTAAATAAATCAACACAAACTATCAGATTAAATCAGTCATCTAAAAACACAAAAAATCTTCTCTCTTTCACTCTCTCAAAGCGGCTTCACATCTCATCTGCACTACAACAAGCTGATGCACGCTGTCGCTGATCCAAGACTTTCACTCGCATCTCGGGACAGTTGACAGAATTGTCACTTGCTTGATCGGGTCATCATTGCATCGTCACTAAAATGTAAAATTTTCAGGTCTTTTTACTCGCGTGCTCCAGAGGCTGTTTCAGGCTGAGTGCTCAGTCATATCCAAAGCTGCCTGAGTATCATATCGAGTTATTTTTCCTAGTTTGTTGTTGAGCTTAAGTGGACAAATGCACACAAAATTACACAAAAATTGCCGTCCTGGCGAGTACCCAGGTTTTTTCTGAAGTAAATGTGAACAGTTGAGAAAGAAAACCAATGCATAAACTCAACTGCTCCTCTAAAACCGTGCCGTGCTGCCCTCACTTCACTCTCATAATTAAATACGATTTTAAAGATGCACATGAAAGACTGGATCATTTGTTTATTGATACAACTGCATGAAAATAAAAGCAGACACTGACATGTTTTCTGATTATTCATTTTCCCCTACTGCAACGTAAAATAAAGTTATTAATGCAGCATATTTTACAGTTTAAACATGTATACAACATTTCTTATATTTAAACTCATTTTTAAACTTAGCATTTTAGAAGCAAATATAAAACATTTCATGGTCAAAAAAAGACTGATGCGGCTCATTTAGGTGACTTGGTTTGCTTTGCATTAAATACAATGGGTTTATAGATTAAATTAAACAAACCTATATTTGACAAAAATATAATCTTACCTATAATAAAAGCTATAATCTTACCTTTCAGAAGCACGTGTTTGGCTTTAAAACTCATCGGACATCACCAGCAGTGAAAGTCATTCATATCTGGATAGTTTTAATCGTTATGATGACATTTATGAATGTACATTATGATGTTTTGCATGCAGAGTAGCCTATTGACGGCTGTGACGACACATCAGACAGAGTGGGATCCATTTGCAGCTTTATTAGAATGGTCAAACAGGAACAGGTCAATCACCAGCAATAGGAACAGAGAGGGCAAAGCACAGACGTGGTCAGAGAAACAGGCAGGGTGGTCAGGGCAGGCGGCAGATATCAGAGTCCGTGAAGAAACAGTCCGAGTCGGGGTAACCAGCAGAGTATCAGAGGATCGAGGAACGAGGCAGGGGTAAGAACCAGGAAACACACTATGGAAAGGGAAAACGCTCAGAGGTGATAGCCGGGGCAAATCAAGACTTTGCAATGGGTGAGTGTATGTGTGCTGCTTATATGTGCAATTGTAAATGAGGTGCAGGTGTGACAGAACAATCAGCCCCAGGTACGGGGAGAGATGGGAAAGTCAATACTCAGGGGATGGCTCCCTCTGGCGGCGGAGAGAGGCCGGTACGGGAGCCTCGGTCGTGACAACGGTGCTCAGTTGGGGGCGGCGTGGAGCGGCCTGACTATGAACCAAAGTTAATTTAAATTTAGAGTAACTAAGGGGTTATAACTTGTTGATGTGAGTGCAATAATTCCAAAAGAATGCCCAAAAGATAAACAAAAAATCTCTGTCCTTTTGGCCGCACTGACTGGGCTGTCACCCTGGCCTAGACGACTGAGTTCGCCTATATGCACGTGCCGGCCCTGTGTAGGCGATTGATCTGTGTATTATGTCTTGTGAGAGCAGAGCAATTCACATGCCGCGTCTTTTGCGTGATCAGGTTCTTTATTTCAAATGTGGATGTGCAGCAAGGGTGGTCATTATAGTGGATTTTTCGTATATGCACACTATTCCGGCACAAATTAACTCCTTGGTTAACTCCATCCACCCTCGTCCTTTCAGTGAAGTGGTGTTCAATTTATCTTTTAAGCTGTGATTAAAATGTTCAACTTCCTCATTACCTCATGGGTAATACACAGATGAGGTCCTGTTTACAATTTCTCTGTCCTGGAAGAACAGCTAGAAGTCATGTGAAGTGAATTGTTAAGCATTGTCAAAAATCAGCACTTTCTGGTTCCTCTCCTTGCTGAACACAATAGACAGAAACTGTATCACGGCATGAGTAGTAGTGGTGTGTGACATAAATGCTATCTCAGGTCATTTTGCTGTAATAGTCTACCAGAGTGGCCAAAAAGGGACAGTCCACAGGTGTGTCAAAATGACCCATGATGGTTATGGCCACTTTTTCCCAGACTTTAGTAGGTTTGCAGTCTACACAGCTCAGCTTGAAAAGGACAAGAATTGAATGCAGCTTTGAACTCAGCGCTGGTTACTGCAGTGAGTATAGAAGTTAGTGCCACAACTTGAGTGCCACAATGTCATTTTCCAAACCATTTTCAGCACTGGGAAATGGTAAGCAAGATAAACAGTCTGCAGTCAAATTCTCACATACTGGTTTATACTGAATCTCATAGATGAACAAAGTCAGCCTAGCTGACCATCTGGCTCTGCACATAACTGCTCTGCCTTGGCCCTTAGATGACAGGATAGTGATCAGTGGGCTGTGGTCAGTCCACATTGTCAAGTGTAATCTCCATATGTCCTTTCTGCAGAGGTAAGAGTGTGTTATGCAAACGCTGCTTTTCTCTCTTTGTTGTATGCATGAAGCATTCAAAAACACTGCCTATACTATAGTCTGAGTCATCCATGGTCATGACAGTGGTCATTTCCAGATTGGAAAATCTCCAAAATCAGTTTTGTCACAGTCTAAAAGCTTACAGTCAGCTTTGTCACAGTCTCAAACTTCTCATCAGCCTCACATGAATAGAGTAGAGCCCCATTAAAGCACACACAATGGCTCCATTATGTAATTCATGTAATTTGGTGTAAACTTGGTGTGAGCCTTGGGCCAGATTGACTAAACAGGGCAAATTAGTGTTAGAGCACATTTCCATAAAAGCACTGATGGGAAAGGAAAATTCTGACAATTTACTGAAAATCTACTGACAATGCACACATTAAAGAACACAGAGGCAGCTAGATCATTTCCGTAATGACCTGTGCAATCTACAAAGAGCAGCGCAAATTACCACCTGCTTTAAGACATGCTTTTGGAGCATTAAATAATGGTAGAAATACCAGTAATTTGACAAACGCAAATGTTAGTAAATTGCGTTGCATAATTCATTTAAACTCTCCTCCCATAAATTTTGCGTCTAAAAGAGAAACTCCTACAAATGCATATTTAAAAAGGTCAAGGTCAAGTTTATTTATATAGCACCTTTAAACAACATTAGATGCTGACCAAGGTGCTTCACAGTAACATAATACAATGATTAAAAATACAAGGTATCAAAATTAAATGAACAACATAAAACCAAATAAAAACAGGAAAAAGAAATGTACTCACTAAGACCAACAACTATTAATAGGCCTGAGAAAAGAGATACATCTTCAATGATGATTTAAATCCAGATAAGGAAGATGATAACCTAACCGTTTGAGGTAACGAATTGCACAGATTAGGGGCTAAAACAGAAAAGGCTCTATCACCTTTAGATTTCAGGCGAGACAATGGAACAGTTAATAGATTTTCAGAGGAAGATCTAAGAGATCTCCGAGGTGAATATGGATAAATAAGGTCTGATATGTAAACTGGAGCCAGACCATGCAAGGCTTTACATACAAAAGTTAAAACCTTGTACTCAATTCTAAATTTTACTGGTAGCCAATGCAGATGTACTAAAATAGGGGTGATATGCTCCCTATTCTTCTTTCCCACTAAGAAGCAGGCTGCAGCATTTTGAACCCGTTGCAAACGTGAAAGAGAAAACTGGTTGACACCAGTGTCACGTCCTGCTGGTGTGTGATGTCTTTTTTTTGGTGACTGGTGTATATTGCGCATATACGTGGACCGCACCCGGAGCTTCAGAAGCTCTGAGCAGCTCTTTATCTGAGCAGCTCACATGTCTATTTTCTGCCCCCTCCCTTGTTAGTTAATCATTGTTTCAGTGGCTCCACTTGTATCTCCCTTGTTACCCTTGGTTGTCTCCCTATTTAGCCTCCTGGTGTCTGCAGTCCTGGGCTGATCCGTTGTCTTACGTTGTGTGTGTTATGTTGACTGTGCAAACAGTTCTCCGCCTGCCTGTTTTTCCCCTTAGGGGTGGTTTTTGTTGCTCTTTGTTTTATTTTGTTATTAAATACCCATTTTCTCCTGCAGTTGAGTCTTCGCCATCTCTCTCTCCAGTTGGGTCCTGACAGAACCGTGACCGTGACAACCAGCATATAAAGCATTACAATAATCAAGCCTTATAGAAAAAGGCATGAATAACTGTCTCTAAATCACCAAAAGATTGAAGAGATTTCAGTTTACGAAAACCCCTAAGCTGGAAAAAATTGCACTCACAACAGAGTTTATTTGCTTGTCGAATTTTAACTCTGAATCAAAAACAACACCCAGGTTCTTTACATGAGTATGGATATTTGCTTGCAAGGGTCCTAAACTAGAGAACAGGGCGTTAACCAAATGAGGGGAGCCAAATAGAATGACTTCAGTCTTGTTCTCATTTAACTGAAGACAATTATCACCCATCCAGCTTTTGATGTCATTTACGCAAGCAAGCAAGTCGGATAAGGACTTAGACCCATGATTTTGATTGACATGTGCAACTGGGTATCATCCGGATAAATGTGATATGGGACCTTGTGAAACTCAAAAATGTAACGAAAAGGGAGCATATATAAAGCAAACAAAATAGGGCCAAAGATGGAGCCCTATGGCACCCCACCAGTAACAGAGGCAGGTGATGAATGAGACTGACCTAACTCCACAGAGAAACTCCTCGCAGTGAAATAGGATTCAAACCAATCTAAGGCTGAATCACAAATACTAAACTCGGTTTTTAACCTGTTTAAAAGAATGCAGTGATCAACTGTATCGAATGCCGCACTTAAATCCAACAGTACCAAAACTGCACAATTTCCAGTATCCACAAATAATAAGTCATTTACCACTCTTAACAAGGCCGATTCAGTGCTATCCTTAGATCTAAAACCTGACTGAAAGGGATCCAATATATTATTCTCAATTAATAATGGTGATAACTGATTTAAAACCGCTTTCTCCAATACTTTTGATAAGAATGGCAATTTCGAAATAGGTCTATAATTGTTAAAATCAGCTGATCCAGATTTGCTTTCTTAAGCAGCGGATGAACCACTGCATGTTTAAAATAAGATGTAACTAAACTTGTCTGTAAGGAACTGTTGATTACGGAAATAATATTCGGTACAACTGCATCCAACACATCCATTGATAGTGAAGTTGGTATAACGTCAAGAGAGCAAGTCGTTGATCTTAAACTGGACACTATGTTCAACAACGAGATAGGATAAAAAAGTGAAAATTTATCAGGACTCGTAGGTAAATACCAAACCTTCTGAGATGTATTACTAACAATGTGCGATTTAATACAAGCAATTTTGTTTATGAAAAAGCTTCAAAACTTCTCACATAGCTCTGGGCTATGATCAATACCGATCCCAGAAGGAGGATTTAATACGGAATTAATGGTAGAAAACAAAAGCTTTGGACAATGAGAATTTTGAGAAATCAGATTAGAAAAATATTTAGACCTTTGCAAGGCAACTGTCTCTTGAAATTTGACCAGAGAATTTTGCAATAACTGATAAGAGATTTGTAATTTCTCCTTTCTCCATTTTCTTTCTGCCCTTCTACACTCCTTCCTTAGAACACGAACTTCTCTATTAATCCAAGGCTGTTTCCTAGATTTAAGCTTCCTGACCTTGAGTGGGGCAATTTCATTTAAACTAATTTAAAATTCCCAGTACAGAAATAAATTGTGTAAAGCTAAAATAATTTAAAAGTTGAATAAATTCTCTTACAAGTGGCTTTTGCGGACTGAAATCACCTAGAAGCAGAAAATGATAAGCTTTTGTGGCCAAGATAGATAGAAAATCTGAGAACTCTGTTAAAAAATCCTTATTGGATTTTGACACTCTGTAAATCAAGGCACAAAGCAAAGGTTCTGATAAATCCACTTCACAAACTAAAGCCTCAAAACTGGAATAAACATATATAGGAAGAGGCCTGCATGAAAACACATTCTTAAAAATCACAGCACAAAATATTTGCTACGGATGCGAAAAATGCAGAAAATCGAACCATCCGAATTAATTTTTATGACGGACGGAAGTTTCAGAGGCTGCAAATGTATAAAACGTAAGGTCGTATTTAGTTGTATATATGTAAGAGGCGCTCTGGCGACTGATGCTAGAGGCTGTAGCCTTTGGCGTTCCTTGTTAGAGCGCCCGCCTCCCGCACCGGAATCCCAGGTTCGAGACCCGCTCGGAGCAAGAACGAGTTAGGATGGTGTGGACCCGGGGGTTACATATATATAAAAATATTCGTTTTTCGTTTATTATTCATTTATTCGTTTATTATAAAATATTCGTTTATTCGTTTTATATATATATATATATATATATATATATATATGAAACGAATAAACTAGTCAAAATATAGCCACGCAGCACGCATATAGCACGCAGCCACGCACACACATCGTTTAAATAAATTTATGTTGTTAATAAATAAATAACAATAAATTGTTGTAACAGCAATATCTCCAAGTTTTGTTTTTCACTGTAAAAATGTAATGATTTGCCAATGCAAAGAGAGTACCGCCACCTTTCAAGGTTCAAGGTTCTTTATTATTTGTCACATACACAATCATACAGGGTATAATCAGTAGTGAAATGTAAGTCAGGACAGGTCCGCTCAATGGAAAGTGCTAAAAAAAAAAAATAAAAAATAAATAAAATAAAAAGCAATAAAACAATGAAACATAACACAAGAGAATATATATATATAAATATAGGTGAGAATGAAAATAGGAACAAATAATAAAATAAAATAAGGAGTAAGATGTGCAATGAGATAAAATGTGCAATACAGTATACTGTGGATTAATAAATATTAATATAAACACGCACTTTTATGCACTTTTTCCCCCACTTCAAGCACTGATTATAACACAAACAAATCATCCTCCTGGCGGCTTTTTTTTTGTCAAAAGCGACAAATTCAGCGACTTTTACTGGTGTTTTTGGAGACTTTTGTGGTGTTTGGAGACTCGAAAGCACGAATCACTCTTCAGTTAGGCCTACTGTGCTCAACGAGCAGTGGGTGCTGCCGTGAGCCCCTCTCCCGTCCAAAACTCCCGTCCCTCTGGGATGGCTGCATCAGTCGAGGGAACTGCGACATGTTCCCCAGCCTTGCAGACTTTATCACTGATGCAAGCACGTCACACGATTTCTCCTCCCTATTTCAATCAGCGTCTGAGCACCTGTCAACAATGAGAAAACAATTTGCGACGTACTTTAAAGAGGATTATCGCTCTTTTGCGTGGGTTCGAGATCCGTTTGTGTGCACAGCAAACGAGCTATCAATTGATATGCAGGAACAGCTTATTGAGCTGAAGAGTGACAGTAGACTGAAGGAACTCTTTAGCTCCTGCCCTCTTTCGTCATTCTGGGCAGCATTGATGCAGGAATATCCTGAACTCTGTGACGTCGCCTTGAAGATTCTCCTTCCTTTCGCGTCGACATATTTGTGTGAGGCAGGATTCTCAAAAATGACTGCACTCAAAACGAAATACCGCAATCGTGCACACATCGAGGATGATTTAAGGCTATGTTTATCAAACATTGAGCCAAGAATTGAGGATCTTTGCACGGCAAAGTAGGCTCAGGTCTCACATTAACATCACCTACCTGCAAGCTTCTGTAAAAAAATGCAAATGATGCCTACTATTAGGCCTAGTAATAATAACAATAATAAAGCATAAATTAATATCAGAGGTCTGGTGCCAATTCCCAATTATAGCAATAGCCTAGTAATGATAATAGGCCTATACTGATGATAATAATAATAATAATAACAACAACAACAACAACAATAAAGCATGTAACCTCATATAATTATATAGCAATAGCCTAGTAATGATGATAGGCCTACTACTACTCATAATGATAATAAACTGCAATGAACCAGCTTTGGGGGGGCCCAGCTTGCAAAAGGTTGAGAACCCCTGCTCTAGTGCAAGCCATGTTTCAGTAACAAACAAAAAATCCAAGTTATTTGATGAGAAAAAATCATTTAACAGAAAAGATTTGTTTGTGATAGATCTGGCATTCATCAAAGCCATTTTAAGTGGCATCACATTCTTTCCCAGTAAAGAGGAGTAATAAAAGGCAGTCTTTGATAAGGAACGAAGAGAATCAAAATTAACACCAGACTGAGATTGTTTCCGATGTGAGGCATGCCGCATTGTAGCCCATATAACAGGTATCGATCCAGGATTAACAGCGGAAGCTGGACAACTTGACCGTGAACCTCGGTGAACATATCTCGAACGACGAATAATTCCCAACTCAACGCACCGCAAATAAGTGCTTGACGTCAGGCGAGACCCAGGTCGACAATTCAAACGCTTGAGTTCTGAAGCAGAATAGTTGACTAACCCACTGCTACAAGCCGGTGGTGAAGACATATTAAAGGGGTAACGTACACTTTTCCAAATGACAAACACCCCCAACACAGTCAATAAAGTCCAGCCACCAAACAGCAACATGGTCATAATACAATTGCCCCACAGGGAATGCTCACCAGGTGCTGAAACTGATACAGATCCATTGATGGTTTATAATATTAATCCATATGTCGATGCATAGTCCATAAAATATGTTTTATAGAGAATACGCAGAAACTTTCATCCTATTTGCAACTCCACAATG
Source organism: Gymnocypris eckloni scoliostomus (assembly GCA_027564155.1). NCBI lineage: Eukaryota > Metazoa > Chordata > Actinopteri > Cypriniformes > Cyprinidae > Gymnocypris > Gymnocypris eckloni. The sequence goes on from CM050427.1 coordinate 6,282,005, forward strand.
AAACAGGTTGCGGTGATTATCCCTTCAAGCAGGTGCCAAGCATGAAACAAATCCGACGATAATCGACAGCCTAAATCTCAGAGGACGTGGGACTGCAGTATTAATCCACATTAGTCCATAAAGCATTTTATTTTTTAACCAGATCCAGAGCATAAATCCAATCTGTCAATCCACAATGTAATAAGATGCCTTGATAGTCTTGAAACGCCAAGTTTTCCAGAGGTAACTTCAATCAGGTGCAATCCATCGGCCACTCAATGAAAATATAATAAAATTAGATAGGCGCGTCTTAGCTTGTTTAAAACATGTTTAAACATACAGAAATATATAAAAAATGGAGAGTAGCGGCGGACATGCAGCGTTCACTCAAACCGGAAGTCACGTACTAAACTTCAGGCGAAAGTTCAGGTCAGGCGAAAAAATAACTGTCCACTACTTTTCAGCAGAGGTGGGGGACTCGAGACACATGACTTGACTCGAGTCTGACTCGAGTCGCAAAATTAAGGACTTGTGACTTGCTTGGCTAAATAAAGAAAATGACTCGACTTGACTTGGACTTGAGACTTGACTTGACTTTACCTTTATAACTCTAATTATTATTATAAATCATTGCGACATAATTTGGTAAACAAAACGCAAGCTCCAGCGGCAGAAGTGATTCGAGTTTGCACAGTTCATGACACTGCATGATCACAGGAACACAGCAGGCCAAATACAGGGAGCAAGAATCTCCCGAGATGTTTGGATTAACACTTCAAGACTGTGTGCATTTGCAAAGCCAGGACGCCACCACTTCGTAAAGGAAAGGTATGTAAGCTTGTTCGTTAGTTGAAAACAGTATTGGTCTTAAAATGTAAGTCTGTCATTAAATTAAAGTGATTATAAATTATTAATCTCGTGATTGTAATTAACAAAGTCAAACTTTAATTTTGCTGCCATTTGCCTCTCAAAACAGTGCTTTAGTGTCAAGTATTCCTCTTTGTAAATCAATATATGGAATTGTACCACGGAAACCAATGTTTTATCGATTAGTTAGTGATATATCTCTTGAACCCAAAATCGAAGACATGGTGTCAAAATGGCCCTAGTATGAGTTTTTATATTTATAACATGATATTTAGTAATTTTTTCAGCGCGGCTGCCAACAGTTCCGTTCAGCCCACAGCTAGAGTTCCGCGCGTCTCTAAGCAACACACTGAAGACTGAACGAATCCAAGGATTTGAATGAATCAGTTCAATGAACGCTTTCTGTGATAAAGCAGTGATTTGCCACCACTTACTGGCAGCATTAATGTCATAGAGTAGGAGTATATTCTATATATATATAATAGTGGTGGGCATAGATTAAATTTTTTAATCTAGATTAATCTCACTGTAATCTTGGAATTAATCTAGATTAATCTAGATTAAAATGGCTCATTTGAATTCTGCCGAAGGCATTCAGAATATGTGTGCTACCCAAATAATGATTAAAAGTAAGTCTTTGAGAACGGGTTTCTTTCAAGCCAGGAGGCATTAGACCAGGGGCTCATCTCCTGTTTCCAAAATGCTTCACAAACTGCTTGAGAAAGCTTTTCTACTATGATAATTGGTGATGCAAATAAATTATGTTCAATAAGATGTACTTGTGTTTACTAACTGTTTATTCAGTTAAACATGAATTTTGAACTGTAGGCCTACATAAGAGGTCGTGATGAACTGTTTACAGTTTCCATTGGGAAGCTTCTTAAAATAAATTTTCCCTGAAGCAAACCCGGCGGCTTCATAGCTGCATCCATGTTAGCACGTCACGCGTTTGATGTGGTAATTTCACAGTAACGTTAGGCATACACACAGGTTCGAAGCAGAGGGTGAGGGTGAATTCTCAAACCTCTCCCGTCTCACTCCCACAAAAATTAATCTCGCCCCGTCCCAATCACGAAAAACTGGGGAAAATCCCGTCCCGTTCCACTCCGGAAGAATGACTCCCATTTCCTCCCACTCCGTGTTGTTGTTTTTTTTTTTTGCGAAAACTGTCAATTACAGTAAAAATATAGTACAGATCTGGCCCCACCTTATTAGTTGAATAAAACTATTTTATTGAACTGAAAGCCATCTTATGCACAGTGTTGCACAGATTCAATTTCATGTAAATCATCCATGCTAACACACACGTCTTCTATTTTTATTTTTTAGACATTTCACTCTCTATAGATATATTTTTCAAAGATGGAATTTCGAAGTTTCTCGCTCAAGTTCACATGAGACCTAAAGCGCATCCTGTTTGCTTAAAAGCGCAACGTTTCGTTGTTATTCTGAGTGCACACAAATAAACGTATCTTTACAGATTCGAAAGATGTATTAGGTTACTTTTATCTGTATGACCAAAAATGACGGAGATTTTAAGAGCAAGTGAGCGCACCGGAGCCTGTCCTGCAGCAAACGCGCTTCCACTTTCCACACAAACACTTCAATAGCGCACATTTCTCTAGGTTAACATCATATTGAGCGGCCATGTAAAGTTGCTACTACATACATCTTTTGTGGAGATGAAAAGCCATATTTGAGGTTGATGAATGATAGGTGAGCGTTTGGATGTCCTGCCCGAGTGTATTACCACATAGACCAGCCGTTAACAATCTGTCCATCATGGACTGCGTCATTCACTTAACCAGCCACACCAAAGCAAACAGGAGGAGAGCATAAAGAGACAGGCCAACTAGAATTGAGTTCAGAATTAAAATATACAGTTTATAGTTTATTTATATAAGACCACTCAGATCATTAGGATCGAGTCAGTTAGAAATACCAAGGGTTCACACAAAACAAGGGAGTCCGCTTTTAGCTATTATGCCGCCCGGGAACCAGCTTCCAGAAGAGATTAGATGTGCTAAAACATTAGCCACATTTAAATCCAGTCTCAAAACTCATCTATTTAGCTGTGCATTTGTTGAATGAGCACTGTGCTACGTCCGAACTGACTGCATTATTTTATGTATAATCCTATTCTATTTAACTGTTTTAAATTTCATTTTAAATCAATTTCTATATCATTTAAAATAAAATTCCTTGTTTATTATTTTTTAACTCCTTGTTTTTATTGCTGTGAATGATTATTTCACTTGTTATGTAAAGCACTTTGAATTACCACTGTGTATGAAATGTGCTATATAAATAAACTTGCCTTGCCTTGCCTTGCCTATATAAACGTATTTGTGTGTAAAGTTGGATATCTATTCCCGGTCCCGCCCACTCCCGATTAAATATTTTCCTCTCCGTCCCAATCACGTAATCGTAGCGATTTTGTTTCCCATCCCGCGGGATTCCCGAAAAATGTCAGCCTCTAGTTCGAAGACTCGTTTCGTCCCCTACAGTGCAATTCGCTAGGTATACATCCGCAAAAATATCAGGGTGAAAGTCATCATAGCTTGAGTAGTATAGACCCAGCTCCCAACCCAACTTTGAGAATAGATTAACGATATTTTTTATCGCGCGATAAGAGTCTCACGTTAACGCAGCGTTAACGCCCGATATAACCCCACCACTAATATATATATATTTCTATTTTCAATTTTATTTATTTTTTTTCAACAGAAAAAAAACAAAAACAAAACAAAAAGCTTAGGCAAACCTTAAATGCACAGCTGTCAATTTAGTTCTTAAGATAAAATCAAAGAAATAAGTTACAGGGGAAGATGCAATAGGCTTCTTGTTTTGAGCCATGATGAAAATAGTTTTCAAGAACAATGTAGGCAATCAGTCAAAGTGAAAGAAACAGTCCAAATAAGGTGTCTATATTCGATGAAAATTCTGGGTCAATTGTATTGATATAAGGGGTTATTTGTAGTCAGCATGTTATTTTTAATTGAATAGCGTGTTTTGTTACACACTGAAATTATTTAGCATGCTCCCAGACTGAATCCCATTTTTCGCTGGAGATATTTAGTGCAAAATCATTTTCAAATATCTGTTAAATATTATCTGTGTCTCCTAGGATGGTCAAACTCAATATAACATAAATATGAGACACATAGTTGTATCAATATTTTCGAGTTATAGACTCATCGGTAAACAAAGAAGTATTTTGCCTATTTTCAAAATGTTATATTTAAAACATTATTATTTAAAATGTATTATTAAAGTTAATTTATGAGGAAAAAATAATAAGGTTGTATGGCAAACATATATTTGTTACTTTTTGATACTGTGACTTGACTTGACTTGACTTGACCTTCCCTTATCAAGACTCGACTTGACTTGTGTGATGCCCAGTAAATTGTTATCACATTTGTGGTAGTTTTTGTAATTTTATAAAGAAATGTTGAGTTTTGTTCAGGGGTAATTAACCTGTTTCTACCATTCATTTGCACTAATATATCTTATGTAGAGGTCAGGAGTAATTTTGGAGTTCGTCAGCAGGGGACAGTGTGGCGCTTATTGTGCGTCCGAGGCGTTACGTCTGTTTGTCCCGCTTTGCGGACTTTTCTCTTTCTGCTGAGCGAGACGATAAACGGACGCAGATGTTGCCCTGTCTCATTTATTTCTCCTGTTTCAGGTTGGTAGATTAGTGAATTAAGTTAAATAACTGAAATGTAATATGTTGACATGTCGCTGAATATTTCAAGGTCCGTGTAATAAGGCTGTTTTATGAAAATGTGGACTTATATGTATATACAGCAGTAGTTGTATGTCCGCGCCCGGTGACGTCATCTGTTACTACCAAAGTCACGTCGAACAGAGTTTTATTTGTAGCTCTTTGAACATTTTTGTAAAAGTTAAATAGTTTGGAAATGTATAATATTGTGTAATATGTGAAAAGCTAGTGTTAAAACCAAACGTTATATATACTAAAAGTGGTTTAAAAGCAAGTTAGAAGTCTGTCAGCTCATGCATTGTGTAAGAGTAAAATGATGCTAGTTTAAAATGGAAAATGCATTTAGAAAATATATGCAAGTGATGACATAAGCTATGCTTTACATTGTGTGTTTGTAAACAAGTAGGATTTTAAGTGTGATTGTGTAATAAATCCTCTTGGCTCTCTTTCTGCTGAGCGAGACGATAAACGGACGCAGATGTTGCCCTGTCTCATTTATTTCTCCTGTTTCAGAGAGAGCAAATAAGCCGTTTACATGGTGCCCAGCCGGTACCTGTAACAGTTTATTGAGGGCTCGCCGTCCGGGATCACTCCCACCTGATGGTTGGAAGCTGATCCAGTAATACTGCAAACTCGGACCAAAAGTGACCTGATGCAACCAGCGAGCTGCAGCCAGTGAAAGAAATCTCAAAGTAACATCAATCCTGTCTACCAATGGAGAGGTTACCGGTAATACACAACGAATAATGTCTGTGCAGTGCTGAAATCACCACTCATCAAGAACAGCGCGTATATTGTAATCCTGGACTCTGGTGACCAAGTGCGTGGAATTGGGAAGCAGTTATTGGCGGATAGTGAGAGGAAAAGGTTGGTGTGGGACATCAAAAAGACCCTGCTCACTCTTTCCGTAGATGAACTGTTCCAGATTGCCAAGGCAGTGGGTGCAGTGCCAGGAATGGACGAGTCTCGCGCCAATTCTACAGATGAGGAGGGTTGTTTTGAGTACATTTGCAGTTTCATGTCCAGTGGGTCTTTACTAGAGTTAGAGGATTCTGGGATGGCACATCTATTGAACTTAAGGGAGGTAATCGACACAGTCAATCGGGGGCCGTGCTTCACAAGTTGCAGTAGAAATTGATGTATCGGGCAGTGGGGATGTAAGTCATGCTAATGATAATGTTAACCGTACTGATGATAGTGATGCTACTGATTTTGGGATTGCTAGTGCAACCCACGTGACACCCTCTATGGCTAGTGACACACATGACACAGAGCTGCAGAAAATACTGACTAGTTATGAGGAGCTAAGTAGACAGATTATGCAGTGTAAACATGCACCCACACCACAGTCTGTATCTCAGTCATCTGTAAAGATAGGACTCACCCCACAGGGTAGTAATGTAACAGACACCAGAGGTTTAAGTGAAAATTCGACACCACTAACACATGACAAGTTGCTCTCCTTAAGAGAGTTGTCTTACCTTCATCGCAGAGAACTGAAGATTCAAGGGGGTCAGATTGGGGATCAGGGGTCAGATCTCAGCTACAACAGTGTCTGTCGGCAGATAGGAGACGGTTTGAAGGAGCAGTTCAGTGGTGCAGAAGTTGTAAGAGCTGTCCTCAAAGTCATCAAGCCAGGAACTTTTAAAGACATGTTGATGAATAAGGATGATCTGTCTGTAGAAGAACTAAAAGCCTTTCTCCATTCCCACCTGGGTGAGCAAAGCAACACCGAGCTGTTCCAGGAACTCATGTGTACCAAACAAAAAGACAGTGAGACACCCCAACAGTTCCTATACAGAGTCATTGGACTTAAACAGAAGATCATGCTAGCTTCAAAACATGCTGACACAGGTGTCAAGTATAGTGCAAGTACAGTGCAGGAGGTGTTTCTTCATACCGTGTATCAGGGCCTAGGTCATAAACATGATGATGTCCGCAGAGAGCTGAAGTCATTGCTTGGGGACACCGGAGTATCGGATGAGGCAATCCTGAAACAGATGAAGAAAATAATGTGCGATGAAAGCAAAAGACAGCGAAGGCTAGGTCCAGCCACCCACCAAAGGTTAACAAACGTGCATAGTGTTCAGTCTGAGGTCAACGCTGTCCAGAGTTCAAGTGTAAAGGATAAGGTGCCGAAAACAGATGTGATCCAGCAGTTAACAGAAAAACTTGAACAGCCTACAGGTATGGTTGAGCTCATGAGACAGTCAATGCAGACACCGGTGGCAGAACAGTTCAGCAACAATGGGAAAGGCAGAGGAGACCGCAGGAGAGAGAAAACATATGGCTGTGACAAGTGTGTGGAACAAAATCGTCCCGACTGTCCTCATTGTTTTCACTGTGGTGAAGAAGGCCACCGGGCAGTGGGTTGCCTAAAGAGATCAACACGTCAGGGAAACTGGAACCGGTCTCTGCCGAGAGACAAACAGTGACCGGGTCTCAGCGATCGTCCCAACCTGACACTTGTCATACTGATCAACCTGAAAATGAAAGACTGACAAAAGACTCAAACACTCACACAAAAGATAAAATCACGGAAAAGAAACCGAAACAACCGAACAAGACAACCAATCCATTCACTCATGATTTACCTCACAGCAAAAGGGAAAGCCTAGCCAACCTCATTGGGAGGAGAGCTCTCACCCACTGTAACCTAAATGGATTAGCAGTCAGTGCCCTGCTAGACACTGGTGCTCAAGTGAGCATGATTGATAGAGACTGGAAGAGTAGATATTTACTTGACACTCCTGTTAGACCACTCAGTGAAATAATTGGTGAAGAAGATGAGTTAAGAGTGTATGCGGTGAACGGTGACGCCCTCCCATTTGATGGTTGGGTTGCCCTTACAGTAAATTTGATGGGGAATGAAGATCCTAATCTGTCAATCACTGTGCCGTTTCTTGTCAGCAGTCTTGCTCTGGAGAGACCACTGTTAGGTTTCAACGTGCTGGAAGAGATGATACAAAAACAACCTGAAAGGCTGATGTCAACTCTAGTCGTCCTACTCTGTAATGCCTTGTGTATACCAACAGAGAAAGCAGAGCTAATGGTGAACTCCATCCAAGCTAGCAAACCCTCTGTGCAGTACGGGAACCTCCGGACAGGCAGACAGGACACTGTTATCCCGGCAGGTCAGGTAGCTTGGGTTAAGTGCCAACTTCCTCCTCATTTGAGTACATCTGACACAGTCTTCCTGTTTGAGCCTGATGACAACAATGTACAGTTGATAGAACTGGACGTGGGTGAAGGTCTGTTGGAGGTACAAAATCCAAGAAAACTATGTAGCTGTACCGGTGGGTAACAACACAAAACATACAGTAACTCTACCAGTAACTCTACCGAAAGACAGCACTTGGAAGCATCCACTGTGTTGAAAAAGTGATCGCCACAGACTCACCTGAAACACCCAAGCCCACAGTGATTGTCAACAGCACTGTATCAACACCTGTTGACATCCGTCCATCGGCATGGCAACCTTCCATCGACCTCAGTCACCTTGATGAGACACAAAGGGAAAAAGTCAATAAAATGCTGTGTGAAGAAGCCGGAGCTTTCGCACGTGACAGCAATGATATTGGATGTTTACCAAGCCTACAAATGTCGATCACCCTCACAGATGAAATTCCTGTGCAGAGAGTATACTCAGCAGTCCCGAAGCCACTGTTTAAAGAGGTAAAGGAATACGTGCTGGAGTTGCTGATGAAAGGCTGGATAGTTAAGTCCAAGTCCTCATATGCTGCCCCAGTTGTCTGTGTTAGAAAGAAACATGGCAGTCTACGGCTTTGTATCGATTATCGCCTTCTGAATAAAAAGACTGTGCCTGATCGACATCCGCTGCCCAGAATACAAGACCTGACAGATACGCTGGGAGGCTACACTTGGTTTAGCATCCTTGACCAGGGAAAGGCTTACCATCAGGGTTTCATCGCCGAGGGTTCACGTCACTTGACTGCCTTCATCACTCCGTGGGGCCTCTACGAATGGGTCCGTATCCCATTCGGACTCTCAAACGCCCCAGCAGCATTCCAGCGGAGCATGGAGGAGGTGCTAGGCACACTCAGGGATGAATGTTGCATTCCATATCTGGATGACGTGCTCTGTTATGCCAGAACATTCGATGAGCATGTGGAGGCTCTCCGTAAAGTGCTCCAGACTCTTCAACAGCACGGAGTAAAACTGAGGCCTGAGAAATGTGAACTGTTCAGACAAGAAGTCAGATACGTCGGGCGCCTTGTGTCAGCTGATGGTGTAAAGATAGACCCGAGGGACTTTGAAGCAGTCAAAACCTTGGCAAGCAAGACACCACAGACAGTTGGTGATGTAAGGAAACTGACCGGTTTCTTAGGATATTATCGCTCCTACATTCAGGATTTTTCCAGGATCGCAAAGCCAATCTATGAGTTGCTCAAAACCAAGTCAGGGAAAGCTCAGATTCCGAAGCCTGGGAAAACCACCAAACGCCCACAGCTGCTTTCCCGAGAGCTTGTTGATTGGAATCTTCAACATCAGGAAGCTTTAGAGCAATTGGTAGATCTCCTTATAACCCCACCTGTCTTAGCCTATCCTGATTTCAACCTACCTTTCATGCTGCATACAGACGCCTCAGACCAGGGCCTGGGGGCTGTTCTCTACCAGCGCCAGAATGGAAAGCTGAGAGTCATTGGCTATGGCTCGAGGACTTTGACACCGGCTGAACGTAATTATCACCTGCACAGTGGAAAACTGGAGTTCCTCGCACTGAAATGGGCTGTGTGTGAAAAGTTCCGGGACTATCTGTACTACGCTCCCCATTTCACTGTGTATACGGACAACAACCCCTTGACCTATGTCATGAGTACAGCAAAACTCAACGCTGTTGGTCATCGGTGGGTGGGAGAACTCTCAGATTTTCGTTTTGACATTCGGTATAGGCCTGGAAAATCAAATGAAGATGCAGACACACTGTCTCGGCTTCCGCTGGACATGGGGAAATATGAGGTAATTTGTACAGAGGAGCTCTCGAACGAAGCAGTACGTGCTACATGGGATGGGAGTCAGGCAGCGGAACGGAAGGATGTGGCCTGGGTTGCAGCACTTAACATGCAATCCCCGGATCCTCCTCCGCAACCTCATTGTCACCTGCCAACTATCAACCATGATGATATTGTTAAAGCTCAAGGAGAGGATCAAGCTATAGGAAAGATTATTGAGTTAAAGGAGTCAAACACAAAACTGACGGATGACATATGCCAAACTGTAAGTGGAGCCACCCGAAAGCTGCTGCATGAGTGGAGTAAGTTGCACCTTGAAAACGACCTCCTTTACAGAAGGACGAACCAGCACAAGCAGTTAGTCCTCCCTCTGAAACACAGGTCAATAGCTCTGAAGTACCTACACAATGAGATGGGTCATGTAGGCACAGAAAGAGTACTCCATCTTGCTCGGGAAAGGTTTTACTGGCCCTTTATGGCGAAAGAAATCGAAGACTATGTCACCCGAAAATGTCCCTGTATCAGATCCAAGAAACCCACAACACACACTCGAGCTCCCATGGGCAGTATCACATCTAATTTCCCTTTAGAGCTTGTGTGTATTGATTACTTGCATCTGAAAACCAGTTGTGGAGGATATGAGTATATCCTGGTAGTGATTGACCATTTCACTAGATTTGCTCAGGCATACCCCACGAAGAACAAGAGCGGGAAAATAGCTGCTGAGCGCATCTTCAATGACTTCATACCCCGGTTGGGATATCCATCCAAACTACATCATGACCAGGGTCGTGAATTCGAGAACAAACTGTTTCAATCGTTACAGCGGTTGGCAGGGTTGGCCACTCGCGGACGTCGCCCTACCACCCACAAGGCAACCCAGCTGAGCGGTTGAATCGCACCATCCTCCAGATGTTAAGAACATTGACTGATAGTGAGAAACTACGGTGGAAGGACCATCTCCCGCATGTTATACAAGCATATAACTGCACCAGACATGAATCCACCGGCTACTCACCGTTCTTCCTTCTCTATGGCCGTCACCCACATCTCCCAGTCGACTTGTTATTTGGATTGGTTGGAGAAAGGGAACCATACTCACCTAGAGGTTTTGCCGAGAAATGGGCTGAAAAGATGACAGAAGCCTACCGCATTGCTAGCGAGAATAGCAAAAATTCCAGTGCAAGGGGAAAAGTGACGTATGACAAGAAGACAAGAGTGGTGGTACTGCAACCAGGGGACAGAGTTCTGGTCCGGAACCTTAGTGAACGTGGAGGACCAGGAAAACTAAGGGCGTACTGGGAGAAGACTATATACATAGTCGAACGTCAACTTGGCGAGAACCCAGTGTACGTTGTCTGCCCTGAAACTGGAAACCAACGGAAAAGCAGAACACTGCACCGTAATCTCCTGTTGCTGGTGAACGACTTAACTGTCAATGTTACTCCATCTGACACCAGACTGTAACGTATATCGGCAGGAATTCAACTGGCTCTACACGTCACCAGAAGGGGGCAGCTAATGACTCAACAACCCTCTAAAGCCCCCCTCCGCCTCAGCGCAAAAGCGCGCGTTTTCCTTCTATTACGAACAAAGGAATGCGATGGGAACGTTTCTCAAAGACATTCGTTCATTTCATGACTTGCAAAACATCTACACAAAGAAATATATGGATATTAATGTGTACTCTTTCCCTCATAGGCTTGATGTGATGATTTTGAATATGAATTACATAAGACAATGTGGGTAATTTTTAATCATGCCTTTAACTGCATAAACTGTAATGTGTGGTTGTGCAAATGCAATGTTTAGTCTCTAAATGAAGCTGGCGTCGTAAGCCATAAGTTGGTGTGCATGACCGTTAAGCTTTAGCATCATGTGTGACTAAACAGGCATATAAAATCTGTAAGTTTGTATCTTGGAATGACTGGAATGTCGGACCACGTAAAATTCCACCCCCAGAAAGCCTGGACATGGGGGCTCCGCCCATACGGACAATCTGATTCGACCAGCCGCTGGCAGGGCCAAGTTGGTCTGTTTAAAACGACGCAGCGGCGCGCCGCTCTCTTCTCTTCTGGCGCTCTGACTCTCTCGAACATGGCTTGAACATCTCTGAAACTCCGCGAAGCTGCGCCCTCCAACGCGCGCCGGTCCGCTGGACTCTCACCTTGAAAACCAACCATTTATGAAGTCTAGGACCGTGCCAATGCCGTAACACCACGGAGCAACGACTGCAGAGTGCAGAGGAGAGCTTTCCCGGTGACGTCACGCAGCAGAGGTTTCCCGAAGGAGCACGAACCGACCACGTGACACCCGAAACAAAGAACTGAACTCACGCGGGAAAACGAAACCAAAAAGCAACAGCCTGCTTCAACAACAGACAGCAAGTATAACAAACAAAGCGTTTCCTATCCTGACTAAACTGGTAAATTCGATCTGAATGCAGTAACAAAGCATACGATTTGTTCGTGATCTTTTCCTGGTTAGTTAAGTTATGAATCGAAAGAATGGTATTCTTTCAACAGTTAACCTCAAAACTCTCCTATGTGTGTATGTTTGTGTATTATCAGTTAATCCATTTATGTTAGAATAGCAGTATTACGAATAAACCTTGTTCATTTTATAAAGAATTGTCTCTGGAATGTGATTTTAAGTATTTTCATCATTATTTGCCCAAAGATAACGCAACCTAGCTCGAACATGATTAATTATTAATTTCGTTTTATTGTTACCGGGCCACGGGAATGGAAGCGAGATTGTAATAGATATACTGATGTAGTATTCTGGCGGTACTCGAAGTATAAATCGTGACGTTAAATATTAATATTACGTTGATCAAGCAACATTGAATATTTAATAACTAATTCCGGAGCTGAAACAATAGTTCCATATTAAACTGGTTTCTTTACAGAATGGTGGAGGATGCGGGCATTTAAAGATTAAAATCTGAAAATCAAACCAGAGACAATAAATCTATTTCTCACTTTTATCCGGAAAAATTGAGTAAATACAGAGAAAAGCGGTTATTTGTGGTATTGCATTCTTGTTTGTGAAAACACATTGCGTTTTTGAATGAAAGGGAGTGTAACTGTTAACTCGAGCTCGTTGAGAAGAAATTAAACTGCAGTAAATAAATAATTATGAAGTCGCTATAAAGCGCATGAGAGGCGAACAGCGTGTTCCCTTGTTGCCCCTCTCTTAAGGCCTTCGTGGTAATGTTTTGTTAGTGCGTGTTCCACTGCAAACCCAGCCATGTTACTCTCCGGCTGTAGGATATTAAAGTAGCTATTTAAGTAATTCTCAGCCATTATTTGATTTCACAGAGTGAAATTCAAACGCACGGCGCTCAAAGGAGTGGCCAGTCGTTTTGAGAAAGGGAGAAATTTTGCAATCGATTGAATTGTTTTCATGTGTGTCTAAACAGACAAATATTCATAATAGCCGAGGCTTTGATGATTTATAAGTAACCCGTAGATAAATTTATCTCGCCTAAACGAGTGAGATTATATGTGCTATAAAAATTCAAGTCTGAACAATGCTTGTTTTAATCTGAAGCGTGGAGCACATTTTTATTTTTTCCTACAGGCACTGAGTTGCCACAGCGACAGAAAAACCTTCCGGCAGTTGCTATTAGTGCGCGTAAATAGCATTAGCTAAGTTAACAAAGAAACGTTAGCTCGTAGCAAATACCATGCTGGTAGCATTACGGCTAGCGATTAGCACATAGCATAGGTGAATGCAGTGGGTGTGTGTGAAAAGCCACTCACGCTTTTCCCTTTCTCTCTCTCTCTCTCTCTCATTTAAAAGACTAACGACGTTTTAAGTTGGCTGTGTTAATGTTTCCCAATCATCAGTGTTAACAATTTCACAGGTTGGTTTAATATAACAGCTGATTAAAGTCTTTACCTTTGTGGGACCAGCTTAATAACTGGTGGGTTATTAGAAGATAATTTAGTATTACCTCATTATCTTGATAATATGGTGATTTGATTGCATTCAATTATAATGGCTTTTATGATTTTGAAAACACATCAATGGATAAGCGCTATTGTTAGGAATTTTTAATTGTTAACTGAATGTCATAATTAATTGCAAATTTGCAATTAATTTCATTTAAATAAAATAATTTTAATTCCTGCTTCCAGCAACAACAGTATCCATTTATGAATCATAAACGCTCTTATAATTTGACCACTACAATAAAACCTTAATTATTATCAAGAGGGCCAGAAATTTTTAATTTCATTTACAAGTAGGATACAGATTAATTAATTATTTTTTTTTGATGTTAATGACAATGAGGAATGCTTAAGTTTGGAAATTATTTTAATTACTATTATGGGCATCCAAAACTAGTGATTTAGAAGCTGTAAATTAATTTAATAATTAATTATGAATTGAAAATTCTAATTACATTTAATAATTAATTACACTTCCTGTTTACATTTTGCAACAATATTGGTTTATCAACTCAATTGTAGATTGCACGTAATTTCTAATCCTAGGTGAGCCTATTAATTTTAATTATAACATCATACATTTTAATTAGAAACCACAAAGTCTAATTTTAATTATAATTTCAGACTTACCACAAGTCTGGCGCCCCTGTAGGCCATACTTCATTTCCTTAGGTGATCTGATTAACTCAAATAAAATTAATAATAATTTAATTAAAATAATTTTATTAAATTAAAATTAAATAAAATTAGTCCTCTTTACTTAGGCCTGAGAGTAGATAGTGCTCCCCTAGTGTTGTGTTGGAGAAGTGACAGTGACATCATACAATCAAAGTCACTTTCACCAATCTGGAGCATAAAACGCAACCTTCTAATTAGAAAACCCCAAAAGGAAATTAAGGTTTCCTCAACTTAGGTCAGTTTGTTTACCCTGTAAACAGCCAAACCAACCTAAGCATATAGACTCAACAACACCACCTTGTGCCAACGTATTAGTTTTAAATCTTGGGAATAAATCTTAATTTCTCTTTCTTTTCTCCCTGTTACTAACTTCTAATTTGACTTGTTTGCTTAAGACTTGGCCAGGGAAGATCACGAATAGAGCGAAATGTCACAATTGAACAGATGTTTATGAAACTTGAGAACTAAATTCAAAACTGTTTACCATTTGTCCTCTATTGTGAAATCCTATCCCCCAGGTTAAAGCAGGCAATGAGAAGATAGACATCGGCAAACATTTTTAAACACGCGAGACACACGCTAACCAGCGTATGTGTAAAATCTTGCCATTAAGGGACAAGCACTGTCATTGCTGTTGTTTTCCTCCATCAAGGAGAAAATTGGAATAGCAATAACAGTCTTATTACAAAAGAGAAAATCTGCCTACAATCCTCTGATTAGAAGCGCCCTTCTAAATCAGACTTAACAAAGCGAAGAAGAAAATCTGCTATTAAAAGAGAGATCTGTTTAGTTTTATGGTCCTTCACCTTCGTATTTAGATTGACCTCCTTCCTAAAAGGGAAAGGAGGCTTTCTCTGGAAAAGGTGAAGCACAAATGTTATCCCTGTTTACTCATTCTGTTAGTGTGCTTTTCTTTCTGTTTCCCAGCTGTGCTGCCTCACGTGTGCTCAATTTCACGCAGAAGCTGCAAATTACACGCACCCCACCACAGAGGACCACAGAAACAGAATCACACCCAACACTAGCATACACTACACTGTGCACATTTACACCCCTGTTGTTTTGTTTGTGTTTTTGTTTTGCTTTGTTTCCCATCCAAGGTCTGTGTCAGTTCGGTCCAAGATCCCATCACCCGCCAGAACATGTCTCACAAAACAGAACATGTCGGTCACTGGGAAGGACTGGAAATGTGGCTAAGTGTTACAACAGACAGCATCCTCCCTAAAGCTGCCGAAGCACTCCAACATCAGACACAGGACCAACTAGATGACAACATCACAAGCATCATGAGACAAGACCCAAGTCAAAACTACAATCACAAAGAATTAGCCAAGATCACCTCTTTAAGTCACACACTCATCGCCACCCTCAAACTGGGCGACAACCACGCCACACAACGCCAGCAGGAGCTGACAAGCGCACAACGACGCATAGAGCAGCTGGAACGTGAAGCTCAGGTACGACAGGAAGGGACCGATGAGGTGGAGCAAGGCGCCGAGGAGGAGATCAACAGGCTAAAAGAGACTCTAGCAAGCTACCAGCCACGAAATGCAGCAACTCAAAGAGGACTTCGCTGATCGTGCAGACAAGCTACAGTATGCAGAGAAGCTACTAGAGAAGGCAAAGACTGACTTCAGGGACAAAACAGCAGAATCAAGGCCCTCGAAGCTCATTTGGCTGAATCAAGAAACGAGATCAGCCGCCTTAACACGACAGCTCGACTACGTCACAGAGGAGTCTGAAAGTTTCCAAGAGGAACTCAAGCACGCTTATAACTACGCCAGGAGCCGTCAAGGACAGGACGTGCACCAACCGCACCCTGCCAAGCAGGACCAAGTCACCTGTGCCTGGACTGACACGTGAACATAAGACAGAGGGGTGGTGTTAAAACATTCACCAGCGCCGTCCTGAAGAACTTTATATCACGACAGAACCAGAAGAATCTGCTGCAGCCAGCCGCAGATCGTGCACAGCTTGGACTTAAAAGATCTTGACAAGCTGGCCTCAAACGTTGGCAAATTCAACCCCAGCGTGCCAAACAGCCAAAAGGTCCAAGCGTATCTGCAAGATATTGATTTCCATCTGGAAATGCGACCTAACGTTACGGACAAAGATAAACTCTATTTACTCCGAACGACATCCAGTCCTGAAGTACGCAGCTTCCTTGACCGGCAGCCTGTTAACACAAAGACTGATTATCAACGGCTGTGAAAAGCCCTCATTAAAGAGTTCGCCGACCCTGAGTCCGATCAAGGCTTAGTGGCTGCCCTGGAGACGAGACAAGGACGTCACGAACCTCCTCAAGCTTACTATAGTCGACTCAGACAAGCATATTTTGGAACTCGCAATGATTCTGACATGGAAGATGAACTGAACTTTAAAACTCTCTTCCTGAGGAACCTTCATCCTGGCATAAGCCACCATCTTGGCATTCTCGCATGCCCACGAACAATGAACATTCAGCAGTTGCGAGACTTGGTGCAAAAGGCCTACTACAAACAAAAGATGGCCTCAGAAAAGAGCGCAAAAACCCCAGCAGTTCTTGATTTCAACACGCAACACCATGAACTGGCTCTAGAGGGCACCCAACGCCAAGACAGCGCTAAGCCACCACACAGAGAGTGGAATGCACCCCCGTCCAACAGAGAACGATACTCACACGCTGACACCCGACCTAAACAGAGGTATGACCGATGGGATGGACCGCGTGGACGTCAACGCTCACCTGGACGATACTGGGATAAGTCATGGGACCAAGCAAGGCCTCATGAGAGCCCACGGGATAGATCGTGGAACCAGCCAGGCTCGTATGGAAACTCCAAGGGAAAGCGACAAACTCACCCTGGAGCAGTCAGCCCAAGGAATCGACGAAAGAAGTCACCAAGATTCCAAACTGACCGAGCTCAAACTGAATCCACACAAGAACAAGGAACACCACCGCATTTCGACTCACAGAAGCTGATGGAAATGATGGTGAAAGAGTTCTTCCAACGAAAAGAGGAGGACCGGAAGTGGGAAAAGAAAGAGAAACCAGATTCAGCCTGACTAGCTGTCAAACGGAAAGGCAGTGACAAGCTGAACAAATCAGCCACAGAAAACAGCATCGCTTCACCTTGCTCTCAGAGAACAGTAAACACCCTAACTTCAGATGGACATGAAACCCACCTGAAAACCCAGCAACAGAGTTAAACACTAACTCAACAATACTCCAAATCACAGCAGCGTCCAACAAACACCTGCTGATGAAACTCCTCAAGTTCCTGAAAGTGCTGTCTCAGTCACCTGCCATTCCTCCGGAGAACACCAGATCAGGTCTGACATCCTAAACGTTTCCTCCCAAACTCCAGCCCCTCAAATGACCAAAACGATGCCCTCACCACAGCAGGTGCATCACATGAAGAGTCCTGGACCTTTCATGCCCTCCCACCCAATCCTACAGTGGCAGCAGTAACCCGCCGCCAGCACGCCACTGGCGAGCACACCCTGCCCTCCTGCATTACCATACCACCTCAGTTCGCTGCTGACGATCTCCTCACCCTCACATGCGGATTCGTCACTACGAACCATGACAGCTCACATGTCAAAACCATGATAACACATCCTCCGAGCTCCATAGCTCCACTCTGTCGACTACATGCTGCATCTGCAAGACGGTGTCCACACGTATGTCCCTGAGCCACTCACTGCGCCACAGCTCGTAGTACCTCACGGCCAGAGGGGGAGTACGCTGACACACACGATGCACCATGATGGGTTGCCAGTGCCAACCGGCAAATCCAGACAGGAAAAGGGGGAAGATCAAACCGACTGACACAGACCGACAACCATATGCACCACACAAGCATAAGTATTGTCATTTTAGGAAAACATATAGCAACCATGCTTAGACACAACCCATATTCTCTCCTCCGCAGCACTGCTAGGACCAATCTAGTAGAGAGGAGTTACTCTCAATTTTTTTTTTTATTATTTTTTATTATTTATTTTTATTTTTATTTTATTATTAATTTTTGCATTTTTTTTTTTTTTTTTTAATTTACTTTATCGTTTGGTTTCTTTATCTCGTGTCTCACTTTGTGTTTCCTTTCCTCTCTCTCACTTTGAACCCCTTAACCAAACCTTGAATCCAGGTCCTGAAATTGAGATCGACTTCCGTCAGTAAAGTCGTTGTAATTCGCTGTGAGAACCGTTGTCGACCGATCGAGGCCACCCGCCAAAATCATGAACGACATGATACACGATGTAAGTTCCTCGATTGACAACGTAGCCATGAATAGGATTCCGTGCTACACGATACCTCTTAGCCTTGTTCAAACGTTGTAACTTCGGCCACTGCGGGCCCCGCTAGTCTCATCCAAACCCATCGCCTTTCCGGTAGCGCTATTCCCATATACGCAAACCCGGAAACAGGTGACTTAGTTGTCTTTTCAGTTTGCCCATTATCGACGTTAATAATGTTTACCGGCTCAAGCGTTGTGAATGTGGGATTACGGCAAGGAAAACCTATGTCAAAATCCAAACTCCTAAAGTCGCTGCGTATTACGAGAACAACGAACAGTTGTATCTGGCCCCAAACTCAAAGATGGGCACGCTCACTTAGGACATTCACTCCCCTACCCGAGTAAACTCTGCGTCTCGCGATAATACCAAGGGCATCTGCGGTTTAGAATCCATTAAACCCGACACTAGCTGCCCCGCCGAAGCAACACCACGTTCTCAAGTTGAGGTAACGCAAGCCGAAATCATCAGAAACCGATGGCTGGTCAACACCCCAGCACGAACAGCTACCCTCACATGCGATTAACACGACACCGCTACGCGCATTAATTTGCCCAACCAAACGTTATGGATCACTGTCCCGAAGGGCGCGATCCTCCATATTGACGAGTTAGCATTGTATCACCTCACCGACGATGAATATCAGGTTGAAAACGAAATCTCTTATTGAATTGACACCGGCTGACAGCGTTAGAAGCTATCGCTCGCCTTCCGCCCGCCGGCGCGCCAATTATTCGGTCCTGGTCTGCCGCTGACACGGCGCTTTGTATCTCTACTATCGTAGGATATGTTGTGACTTTGACACTGGCCTTCCTCCTACACAAGCGAGTGAACGTCGTTCAAGAGTCTCTCAACAAATGCACGTCAGGCGTCCCTCGCCTTTTTCGACGTGGTAATCCCGACCTAGAACCCGAACCCGAGAATTCGACCAACCTGACTGAGATCATGCCTATACCGCCTCGTCGAGCCCCTGACAATTAAAACAGTCAAAAATGACCCAATTGTCAATAATGATAAACAATGCATCCCTATGTCTTCTCAAGTTTCTAACCTGTTCCTTCCCAAATTACCCTGCACCAGGCTTCAGTCAGTGATAGAAATGATGTTTGTGTCTTGTATGTGCCTGTTCTTCCTGCCTCTTGTTCCAGGGCCTTGACGAGGTTCCATCAGGGAACATCACCAAGCCCAAGGGGGATATGTAACGTATATCGGCAGGAATTCAACTGGCTCTACACGTCACCAGAAGGGGGGGGCAGCTAATGACTCAACAACCCTCTAAAGCCCCCCTCCGCCTCAGCGCAAAAGCGCGCGTTTTCCTTCTATTACGAACAAAGGAATGCGATGGGAACGTTTCTCAAAGACATTCGTTCATTTCATGACTTTCAAAACATCTACACAAAGAAATATATGGATATTAATGTGTACTCTTTCCCTCATAGGCTTGATGTGATGATTTCGAATGTGAATTATTTCGGACAATGTGGGTAATTTTTAATCATGCTTTAAACGGCATAAACTGTAATGTGTGTGTGTGCCCGGTAAATGCGATGTTTAGTCTCTAAATGAAGCTGGCGTCGTAAGCCATAAGTTGGTGTGCATGACCGTTAAGCTTTAGCATCATGTGTGACTAAACAGGCATATAAAATCTGTAAGTTTGTATCTTCCACGGAATGACTGGAATGTCGGACCACGTAAATTCCACCCCCAGAAAGCCTGGACATGGGGGCTCCGCCCCATACGGACAATCGGATTCGACAAGCCGCCAGCGGGCAGGGCCAAGTTGGTCTGTTTAAAAGCGGAGCGCGCCGCGCTCTTCTCTTCTCTTCTGGCGCTCTGAACATGGCTTGAACATCTCTGAAACTCCGAGCCGCGCCCAAGACTCTCACCTTGAAAACCAACCATTTATGAAGTCTAGGACCGTGCCAATGCCGTAACACCACGGAGCAACGACTGCAGAGGAGAGCTTTCGGTGGCGTCACGCAGCAGAGGTTTCCCGAAGGAGCACGAACCCGACCACGTGACATCGAAACAAAGAACTGAACTCACGCGGGAAAAGCGAAACCAAAAGCAACAGCCTGCTTCAACAACAGACAGCAAGTATAACAAACAAAGCGTTTTATCCTGACTAAACTGGTAAATTCGATCTGAATGCAGTAACAAAGCATACGTATTTGTTCGTGATCTTTTCCTGGTTAGTTAAGTTATGCAATCGAAAGAATGGTATTCTTTCAACAGTTAACCTCAAAACTCTCCTATGTGTGTATGTTTGTGTATTATCAGTTAATCCATTTATGTTAGAATAGCAGTATTACGAATAAACCTTGTTCCGTTTTATAAAGAATTGTCTCTGGAATGTGATTTTAAGTATTTTCATCATTATTTGCCCAAAGATAACGCAACCTAGCTCGAACATGATTAATTATTAATTTCGTTTTATTGTTACCGGGGCCACGGGCAATAGAAGCGAGATTTAATAGATATACTGATGTAGTATTCGCTGGCCGAGTACTCAAGTATAAATCGTACGTTAAATATTAATATTACGTTGATCAAGCAACATTGAATATTTAATAACTAATTCCCGGAGCTGAAACAATAGTTCCATATTAAACTGGTTTCTTTACAAGACCTATCCTTGAGAAGAGAACACATAACAGACAAAACCAAGACAGAATGACAGACACTCAAAGACAAGCAGACACGAGTGATGATAGTGAAAATGATTCAGATGATGATTCTGGCTCAGGATACTGGTTAAGGAGACCAATCGTAAGGACAGAGGAAAGACCTGTTATCTACCAGGAGCAACTCACCAGGTATCCAGGGATTCAGGGGACAGAACCAACACCTGTAAGAAGAGAAGGTCATACTGTACCTGAACACTTACCAAACCCTACTGAAACAAGACGCAACGGTGATGAAAACCTACCTTTATGCACTGAACCTGTGGAGGAAGAAGAACACAATGGATACCAAAACTCTGACTCAGAAGTTCGACCTTTGACCCCTCCTGTGGAAAACACTCAGTGAGACGTTAGAAGGTCCGCTCGTGAGAGAAGGCCACGCCGTTACCTCACATATGAGTCATTAGGTGAACCATCAGTTCAGGCACACGCCACAGTTAATTCAATGACTGGTTACACAGCACCTTATGTACCTGTCATAGAAGCATCTCATCACACTACACCTGCACACTCACTCTTTCCATACATACCGCCTTATTGTATACCATATCCGTACCCATTCCATTACCCTCAGACACCATACTTACCATATCCTTACCAAGCTCCAGCCACATACATTCCACCCACTATGCTTGTTCATTGAATAGGGATTTGATAATCAAAATTAAGAGTTTAAAAGAGTTAAACAGCTTTGAGATAAAGATTTTTGAAAATGTCAGGAGCCATTCTTTTTTGTCAGGGAGCGTGTGATGCCCAGTAAATTGTTATCACATTTGTGGTAGTTTTTGTAATTTTATAAAGAAATGTTGAGTTTTGTTCAGGGGTAATTAACCTGTTTCTACCATTCATTTGCACTAATATATCTTATGTAGAGGTCAGGAGTAATTGTGGAGTTCGTCAGCAGGGGACAGTGTGGCGCTTATTGTGCGTCCGAGGCGTTACGTCAGTTTGTCCCGCTTTGCAGACTTTTCTCTTTCTGCTGAGCGAGGCGATAAACGGACGCAGATGTTGCCCTGTCTCATTTATTTCTCCTGTTTCAGGTTGGTAGATTAGTGAATTAAGTTAAATAACTGAAATGTAATATGTTGACATGTCGCTGAATGTTTCAAGGTCCGTGTAATAAGGCTGTTTTATGAAAATGTGGACTTATATGTATATACAGCAGTAGTTGTATGTTCGCGCCCGGTGACGTCATCTGTTACTACCAAAGTCACGTCGAACAGAGTTTTATTTGTAGCTCTTTGAACATTTTTGTAAAAGTTAAATAGTTTGGAAATGTATAATATTGTGTAATATGTGAAAAGCTAGTGTTAAAACCAAACGTTATATATACTAAAAGTGGTTTAAAAGCAAGTTAGAAGTCTGTCAGCTCATGCATTGTGTAAGAGTAAAATGATGCTAGTTTAAAATGGAAAATGCATTTAGAAAATATATGCAAGTGATGACATAAGCTATGCTTTATATTAAGTGGAAAAATAGTAAATTTACAAGGTCACAGTGGTTATTGTCATTTTGATTTATTTGATTATACACAATTTATATCTCAGTAATTGCTGAAAGATGCAAAGACAAATTGTATTTTATGTTTGAAACTGTCTATTTCATGAGAAAACATTGTGTGTTTGTAACCAAGTAGGATTTTAAGTGTGATTGTGTAATAAATCCTCTTGGCTCTCTTTCTGCTGAGCGAGACGATAAACGGACGCAGATGTTGCCCTGTCTCATTTATTTCTCCTGTTTCAGAGAGAGCAAATAAGCCGTTTACATGGTGCCCAGCCGGTACCTGTAACACTTGCTTGAGGTGAGCCACTGACTTGACTTGCTTGATTTGTATGTACTGTGACTTGAGACTTGATGGTAGGGTCTTGAGAATTGCTTGAGACTTGAACATGTGTGACTTGCCCCCACCTCTGCTTTTCAGTGCTAATTCTTCACTGCGCATCTTTAGTAAATACTGACAGTACTATTTTAATGCCAAAAGATGGTTTACACTGCCACAAGTTGTTAGTAGATTTGGCTACATGATCTAAGACACAGGAAATAAAAAAGGCTATTCAACTGGAGGTGATGCATCGGCCACTGCAGAGACTTGAGAAGCATCAGGATGTAATCTCTTCTCAAATAGTGTGTGACCTAGGAATGACAGTTCTTTGACAGCTCCTGCCTTGTCTAGTCGCTGCAGCATAGATTGCAGGATGTTGTCATATTCCTCAAGTTTTTATCCTATGACCAAAATGTCATCCAAGTAGAAATTGACTGCAGGCTGGCCTTTAAAGTTTTTAGACATCTTCCTCTGGAAACAGATTGGGACTGGACTGGCAGTCCATATGGAACCCTTTTAAAATGAAATAAACCATCATGTATGCTAAACGCTGTAGGGTTTCAACATTCCTCATGCACCACAACCTGATGGTAAGAACTTTGAAGGTTCACTGTGGAAAACACTGTTGCTTCACACGTTTTGTGAACATCTCCTTCAAATGTTGAGAAGGAAAACTGCCTTGTTAGGCTTATGTAAGTCAACGTAGAGCCTAATTTTGAATTTTTTTATGTGGTGACCACTATCAGAGAGACCTACTCAGATACATTCACAGGCTCAATTACATCCTTCCTTGGACAATTCATCATTGACTGAAAATGGTAACCATCTTAGTTTCTGCTGGTTGAACCTCAGGCCGTTGTTTAAAAAGAAGCTCAAATCCTGTTCCCTATCAGTCGGTCACTCTCGATGTCAGGTCGGATGACCGACGAATTGGGATCTTGCTTAGAGAGACCAATCCTCTTCGAGTGTAAACTAAACGAGCGAATTGTGCCGCTGATTACAGCGTGAGTATAAGTAGGCAGCAGGTGCATCGCATATTCAGATTTTAGCTTCGGAGCCGAGCGGTTACATCGTTCTGCTCCTGACTTCTGTTGACGAGTGAATTCAACGAGTTGAGCACGCTCTTCGGAAGACTCTCGTGCTGGAGGTACGGCACTACAGTTGTGGTGGTTCTTCCCGTGTCGAGTGGACTACATAAATCAGAATGCACTACCCCCTGTTTGTGTTGCAGGTGACCATCTCCCCTGTGCGCTTCAGCACGCTAAAATAGCTTTTTTTCTAAAAGAGCATTCACGGGTGCGTCTTTTTAAAGACGACGTTGCATCTGGCAAACTCAACATTACGTCTTTGTAAAGATTAGTTGGGTCTTGCTTCAGACAACGTGTTACCCGTGCGTTTCTGGATGCGGCCGTCGCCTGGCGCTACAGTAGGTGATGGTCATGATCGCTGCCTCATGTGCCTGGGCAGTAAGCACATTGTGGTGGTGTTCGTGGATGAGTCACCGAGGGTGGCCCCCTGCGTCCGCGCCCACTCCCGCACCACATCCGCAGCAGCCTTCCACAGCAGTGCCGTTGAGCTAGGCGTAGGCAGGCTGCCCCGTCCTTTCAGCCCCCGTCAACTGGCGGTGAGCGGAGGAGCAAGAGGCCCCGGGACGGGTGACCCAGAGAGAGAGGGAACTGCTTCGGGAGAGGGTAAGTGCATCTCTCCCTCCCGCGGAGGAGGACCAGGTGGAAAATCGGTTGTTTCAAAAATCTTGACAGGAAGCGGTTGTCTTTGTCTCTGGGTCCCAAGAGGGCATGGGGAGTCATGGACGGATCAACTCCGGACCCCACTCATCCTCCCTCTTCCCAGCAGGCAGCAGTGGGCGGTTCGGGAGCATCATCAAAGGCTTTACTCATGCACCCTCTGCCAAACTATGGAACCAGGTAAGCGTGCACTGCACACTCTAACCCCTCCTCGGTCCGCCACGGGCCAGGTCCCTGCATTCCACCTCACTGCCCTTCTGCGGGTAATCCGGTGGTCCCGCTGATCCCGCTTGTACGGTGTCTGGGTGCTGGGGAGCTGCCCAGCCGTCTCGCTGGCTCCTGTGGACCATCTGACTCGGCTATGCAATTCAGTTTGCCTGGCGTCCTCCCAAGTTCAGGGGCATCCACCTCACAGCAGTGAAGGCAGCTGATGCCCCGGTCTTGTGAGGGGAATCATTGTCCTATTGGCGAAGGACGTGATGAAACCGGTCCCTCCAGCCGATATGAAGGCAGGGTTTTTCAGCCCTTACATCATTGTGCCCAAGAAAAGTGTTGGGTTATGACCAATCTTGGGTCTGCGCATCTTGAACTGGGCCTTTCATAAACTTCCTTTCAAGAGGCGAACACGGGGATTTGGTGCTCTCGCACCTCAGCCAGTTGGGCCATCGGGTCAACTGGGAAAAGAGCAAACTCTCCCCGATGCAGAGGATCTCTTTTCTCGGTATGTAGTTGGATCCGGTCAATCAGACAGCGTGCCTCATGCAGGAACGTGCTCAGTCGGTGTTGAACTGCTTGAATATGTTAAAGAGCAGGATGGTGGCACTACTGAAACAGTCTCAGAGGCTCCTGGGGCATATGGCTGCAGCGGCAGTCACGCCGCTGGGGTTGCTCCATATGAGACCACTTCAACACTGGCTCCATGGCCAAATCCCGAGGTGGATGTTGCAGCACGGCACGCTCTGGGTCCAAGTTACTCCGGCCTGCCACCAAACCTTCACCCCGTGGTCAGACCTTTTATTTCTTTGGGCAGGAGTGCCCCTGGAGCAGGTCTCCAGGCAGGCTGTGGTTTACACGGATGCCTCCGCCAAGGGCTGAGGGGCCACGTTCAACGGGCTTACAGTGTCAGGGGTTTGGACGGTTCCCAACTGCACTGGCACATCAACTGCCTAGAGTTGCTGGCAGTACACCTGGCCTTGAACCGTCTCAAGAGGCGTTTACGAGGCGAGTACGTTCTGGTCCGCACGGACAACACTATGACCGTTGCGTACATCGACTGAGAAGGTGGTCTACGCTCCCATCGCATGTCGCAACTCATCCACCACCTCCTCCTTTGGAGTCAGAAGCATTTGAGGTCGCTTCGCGCCATTCACAATCCGGGCTTGCTCAACCGGGCAGCCGATGAGCTGTCACGAGCTGCGTTCCCCTGAGAGCGGACACTCCATCCCCAGACGGTCTAGCTGATTTGGAGATATTTCGGACTCGCACAGGTAGACCTGTTCGCCTCCCCAGAGACTTCTCATTGACAGATTACTCCCTGACTGAGGGAACACTCGGCATTGACGTGCTGGCACAAAGCTGGCCTCGGGGCCTTTGCAAGTATGCATATCCCCCAGTGAGCCTTCTCGCACAGACACTGTGCAAGATCAGGGAGGACGAGGAGCAGATCCCCAAGAGGTAGTCGACACCATCACTTCGGCGAGAGCGCAGTCTATGAAAAAGACATGCTTTCGCCCTATAGTGGAACCTGTTCATCGAATGGTGCTCTTCTCATAGAGAAGACCCCCGTGGAAGGGAAGTCGGTGGGGAAGCATGACTGGGTCATCAGGTTCCTTAGGGGGGCAAGAAGGTTGAATCCTTCACGGCCCTCTATACCCTCTTGGGACCTGTCTCTAGTGCTCACAGCACTACAGCAGGGCCCGTTCGAGTCTTTGCAGACAGTCGAGCCGAAGTTCCAAAGAAAAATTTAAACTATACTCCTGCTTGCACTGGCCTCCATCAAGAGGGTCAGGGACCTGCACGCATTTCAGTCGACGATTCATGCCTAGAATTTGGATCGGTGGATTCCCAGATAATCCTGAGGCCCCTGCCTGGCTATGTGCCCAAGGTTCCACATGGTTTGGGCTATGTGCCCAAAAAAGTGGTGACCCTGAAAGCACTGCCCCCAGAGGAGGCAGACCCAGCCCTAGCTTTGCTTTGTCCCGTCCGAGCATTGAGATACTACGTTGACAGGACGCAAAGCTTCAGGACCTCAGACCAGCTCTTTGTCTGCCACAGAGGCCGGCAGAAGGGGAATGACGTCTCCAAGCAGAGGATGGCCCACTGGACAGTGGACGCCATCACCCTGGCTTATCAGGCACAGGGTGTGCCTTGCCCGTTCAAGTTGAGAGCTTACTCTACAAGAACTTTGGCGTCCTCCTGTGTGCTGGCTCGTGGCGCCTCGCTGACAGATATTTGTAGAGCAAATGGCAAATGGACTGGGCGACCCCTGACACGTTCACTAGATTCTATAGCCTTCGTGTGAAACCGGTTTCCTCCAGTGTTCTTAACTCAAATGGGTAGAAACACTGAGGGGCGCCGGTTTCAGATCAGCTTGCTAAAAACTGCTCCAGAGAGTCCGTACTGTAGATCCTGACGAGCTCCCCCGTCCCCTCAGCAGCCGAATGTAGCGGAACATCCGGCGCTCGATGAATCCGTGAGAACCGGTAGAGGGCTGGGTTCCATATGTAGAGACAATTTAGATCCCATATGTGTAAATTCCACGGTATAGCCGTAGAGCCCGTGTTTTCCCGGCAGACTTCTTGCTACTTCCAAAAGGGTTACAATCACCTCCAATCTTCCATATGCACCTAACTATTGTCCATATGTGTATCTGCTTCTGAACCTCCCTCGGCAAGGTCGGGGCTTCCGCAGCGTTCCTGTTCTAACCTGAACGGGTACATTTTCCCAGTGTTGTCCAGTCCTACTGAATGGGTAGAGCCATAGCAAAAGTAACTGGTCTTCCTATGGGGGCCCTAACCTGCGCCAAAAAGTAACTGCGCAGGAGGCTTCCACAGGACACTGGAAGGGGCAGCATCCGTGGCCTTTTGGTAGGGATCCCAATTCGTCGGTCATCCAACGTGACATCTCGTCCCGTCGCCACGGCTGCTGTACCACCGCTGAGCGGCCGGATCCCGGCTCTGCTCCTCAGTGAAAACCTGAATATGTGATGCATCTGCTGCCTACTTATACTCACGCTGTGATCAGCGGCAGCTGGATGCAATAATTGCATGCCAATGTGCATTGGCTCGTTTAGTTTACACTCGAAGTGAATTGGTCTCTCTAGGCGAGATCCCAATTCGTCGGTCATCCGACATGACGTCTCCATTCCCTCCTTCAGGGAACGAGGGTTACATACGTAACCGAGTTGTTTTTGGAGCTTGCAGCTACATGTGAGACAGAATGTGCACATGAAATCGGTAGTTCACCCAGTGTTTACAGGAACAGAGCAGGTTGGCTCAAGTTCAGGGCCATCATTGTCTCCAATTTGACCCCGTTTGCGAAACCCTGGCTAAAGTCACATAATCTTATTCTGAGATAAAAAGCATCAATTTGTCATTTTTTGTCAAAAATGACAAAAATATGTTATTTGTAACTGCTGTTAACACTAGAACCGCCAAGGGTAAATTTTACCCGTGGCTGTTTTTCAAATGTACGTAAAATATTTTCAATGAAACATTCAAATCTCAGAGTCATTGACTTTTACTAAGATTGTGAGGTTTACAATCCCCTGTTGTTACAAATTGTTTAGATAAAACCAGATAAAAAATTGGGCACTGTCAAATTTACCCACTATATAAATCCTGTATTTTCTTTCCGCTTATATACAATGTAAAAGAAAAAAGTTGGGCAAAGTTTAACAACTTCAGCAGATTTTTTAGTTTTCTCAACTTTCTTTTTACAGTGTATGTTTTATCATTGTATATTGCTAGGCAACGCCTTTCACTCACTGAAGTAGCGATTATCAGTTTAATAAATAAAGAGAAAATTAGTAAAAGAAGGTGATTTATGGATGCTGGAGAGGTTTAAGAAGCACTAAATACCATGAGCGATGGAGAGTCTGATGGTGGGGAGACAAGTAAAGCGTCCTGGGTCGGCTCAGCATCTGATGGCTCATCTGACAGTGATCAAGATATCATATTTAGATGTTTTATCCAAACGTTACTCATTGTTCAAAATTTGGATGAATTATTTAATTTTAGTTTTGACATTTCTATATTGTTTATTGTTTGCTTCTGTGGTGCTATTTAGTCTGTCCATTTCATGAAGAAATTTCATGAAAAAATCAGATCTATGATGTAATGAATAAAACAATAGTTTTATGTTGCTCTAAGTTAATTGGTGTTGTTCTCTTATTCAAATTATAAATGATATAACTAAAATAAAATAAAATATTAGGTGAAGCTGTGTGCTTGAATTTTTCATGGAATCATGCAGTGTGGTGAATTATTGCTCACTATTGTCTATTGGCTATTTTAGTAATTAAAATAACTTAGGTTAATATATTATCTAATATTATTATCATATCTTAATATGTTAATTAATGACATTGTAGTATAATATTACACCACCCAAATATGTATTTACTTCCTTCGAATTCTCGTTGTCAGTGCAGGCTTGTTAAGCTTTTATTGACCGTTATGAAAAGTGATTAGTGGCCTGCATAAAAAAGCCTTGAACATAAAACAGGACAAAAATATAGTTGATGACCAGACATAATCATTTCATGACTCTAGACGCTTCTTTGTGAGGAAAGTGGCATAATACAGTGAAATACTATGCTCTTTAGCCATATAAAAACAGTTGTAATGTGCGTAGGTAAAATGTACCCGCTGGCGGTTTTAGGTACACAGTGACCCCTTGTGGTTCTAGTGTTCAATAATTGTTGAATGATTATATTAAGAGCTTCAGGATACTGATCTCAATTTTTCATTTATGGCATGATAAATGCTGAAATTATAGATTTGATTGACACTATGTTTTATTTTTTTGTGCAAAAAGTACCGGAGATGTGCTTCCTTAACACTGATTTAAATAGTCTATGTGCCAATTTGTTTTGTGACAACCTTCTGACAAGATAACCATCTTATTTTAATACAAATACAAATTAAGCTCAGATGAGCTTTATTTGTCACATACATAATTATACAGAGTATAATGAGGAGTGAAATGTGTTCTCTGCATTTAACCCATCCAAGTGCGCACACACACCTGGAGCAGTGGGCAGCCGACATTGCGGCGCCCGGGGAGTAGTTGGGGGTTCGGTGCCTTGCCCAAGGGTCTCACCTCAGCCGTGGACACTGCCAGAGCCGGGATTCGAACCCACAACCTTGGGTTACCCCAGGTTTCATTAAGGACATGTTATGTATGCCTGGTACGCAGAGCAAGTCACATTTTAAAATACTCGTAATCAGACTACAGTTACTTTTTTATGGATTACATGATTACATATTATTCACACAATAGCAATAAGTTATTCATAATTTATTGATTTTATCTACTTTCTCTTTTTGATCTTTTAAATTTTCTTTTCTAAAATAGACTACCCATTATATGGCACATCTAAAAAAAATTAGAATATCATGAAAAAGGTAAATATTTTTTGTCACTCATTTCAGAAAGTGAAACACATATTATATTGATTCATTACACAGAGTGAAATATTTCAAGCCTTTATTTCTTGATATTTAGATGTTTATGGCTTACAGATAATGAAAACCCAATAATTCAAATAATTTGAATATTACATAAGGTCAATAACAAACAAAAAAAAATTAAACAGAAATGTCAGGCTTCTTAAAAGTATGCTAATTTCTATGCACTCAATATACTGGGGGCCACAGGATCCATCAAGACCAGGAACGGATCCCACTGACCACATTTATCAGGTTCTTTCAGGATGAAATGATAGTTGAGTGGATGAGCTACATGAAATTGCTGTGAAATGTGTTTGGTCACAGTGGGTGCTGCAGTGGCTTTTGTTTGTGTCATTGGATAATAGGAGCTTATGTGATTTACAGCATTATTAAAGGCTTCAGGGTACATAGCAGGCTTGACACAGAGTTAAAAGTTGTAAAGGATGGCAAACAAAGAGAAAGTTAATGTAAGTGTAGCAGAGCGGCGCTGCACAACAGAGACGGTGACACTAGAGAGATGACTACGCCACCCTGGGTCTTGCACCCAGGGAACTACTACACACCCTTAGGTGCTACGCAAGGAAACACAGGTATAGTTCCACTGAACAAACGAGCAAGAGACGTGGGTACAGAAATATATTTTGTTTTATTAATTCAATGAATAAATTGTTTTGTTAAAAATAATCACATGAGCAACAACAAGCTTAGAATGGTACTACTTGCTGCTGTCCTCCAAAATACACAATCACCACACAAAAAGATAAATAGGGCTGTGGCAAACTGGTATCAAATTGCTAAAGAAGCATAGATTTCAATTATTTAATTATTTTAATATATATTTAGTTATTTTGTTTTATTTTAAGTTTTATTGTATTTTAAGTACAATATCTCAGGAATATCTCCCCTGTGCTCATCCAGGTGTCCCGGCCTCTGCCGACATTCAGGGCTGCAGATATCATCTCCCAGCACTGATCCACCATCTGATCCGGACACGGACTGAGAAACAGAACAAGAAAGAAACAGACAAATATTAACGTATATGCCATTCTTCTAACGATGTAACGAGTACATCGTGTGTTATGGGAAGTGTTCCCGGTTCCGGTTGATCTAATTAATGCAGCCTAACAATCCTTTAACGGATTTGAATAATAGAAGCGTATTAGTGTGTTAAGTGTACGCCAGGTTAAAGAGATGGGTCTTTAATCTAGATTTAAACTGACAGAGTGTGTCTGCCTACCGAACAGTGTTAGGTAGATTGTTCCAAAGTTTGGCACTAAATAGGAAAAGGATCTGCCGCCCGCTGTCGATTTTGATATTCTAGGTATTATCAAACGGCCAGAGTTTTGAGAACACAGCGGACGTGGAGGACTATAATGTGATAAGAGCTCGCTCAAGTACTGAGGAGCTAAGCCATTTAGGGCTTTATAAGTAATTAACAAGATTTTAAAATCTATACGATGATTGATAGGGAGCCAGTGCAGTGTTGACAGATTCATATTTCCTGATTCTAGTAAGGACTCTAGCTGCTGCATTTTGGCCCATCTGTAGTTTGTTGATCAGGTGTGCAGAACAACCACCCAGTAAAATATTACAATAGTCTAACCTTGAGGTCATAAACGCATGAATTAGCATGTCTGCATTTGACGTTGAGAGCATAGGCCTCAATTTAGATATGTTTTTAAGATGGAAAAACTTAGTTTTACAGATGCTAGAGATATAACTTTCAAATGAAAGATTGCTATCAAACAGCACACCTAGGTTCCTAACTGATGAAAAATTATTGACAGAGCAGCCGTCAAGTGTCAGATAGTGTTCTAGGTTATTACATGTGGGGTTTTTAGGTCCGATAATTAACACCTCTGTTTTTCAGAATTTAGTAGTAAGAAGTTACTCGTCATCCAGTTTTTTATATAGACTACGCATTCCGTTAGTTTCTCAATTTGGTGTGTTTCACCAGACCGCGAAGAAATGTAGAGTTGAGTATCATCAGCATAACAGTGAAAGCTCACCCCGTTATTTAATTGAATATATCCACCCATTAAGTGTATATTTGAATACATTTTTTGGTTAAACAAGGATCTGATCATAAGTGTAACTGCAGCAATTACATGCCTTTGGTGCCCTTGCAGGCATTTGTACTAGTATGTAATGTACATAAATTGTTTATTTTGTATTCAATTTTGTATTTTAACAGTTTTATTAATTAACCAATCCTTAATGCCTCATTGTTTTTATTCAATGAATTTTAACGGCTTTTGTTCGCTTAGGTCTCTTTGTTTCTATTACCACAAAAAAATATTATTTGAATACTTATTTGTAATGTATTATTTGTGGTTATATAGCTAAAAGATCTATGATTTTTTTGGTTTTATTCATAGTAAAACCATGGTTAATTTTCGCAAGGGAACATGGAAACTATTTGAATATTAAGGCAGATAAGTTAGTGGTGGTAAAATTATTACCAACATTAAAACACGTTTTTTCACATCAAAAGCCAAAAAAGTTTTACAGGATTACGAACATAAGCTTAAATGTGCATGGGCTCCATCATGAGCTTTTTTTTTTTGCCGGACTGCTGATGTCTTTTCCCAGGCAAGTCGATCCAATATGATAGTTTACAGTCAGCCGCAAACTTGAGGTGATGTGTAAGCCCACTGCGTTCACCGTAAAATGCATTTTTTATAATTATGTATATAGAAAGAAAACCATTTTTTTGTATTTTTTATTTTTTTTACTTGGGATGGTGCCCCCCTGGCAGTTGGTGCCCTATGCAAGCTGTGTACTCTGCGTAATATATATACAAAAATGGATTTTAGTAAACTTATGGAAATCATCAGCCCCATGGCCAGCCCAAGTCTTTATGGGGCCCTAAGCAGAATTTTATTTGGGGGCCCCTCGGTGTCACCAATATGACTGGTTATTGTCAAAGCTTGATTATTCTTACACTATAAATCTAACACAACCATTTTCACTTTTGTTTGTTGTAGCTGTGTTGCTTACCATTGTCTGCCTGGCATGTTTTTACCTTTCTGTGATTTTTTTTAAAACATACAAGAGTGGTCAGTTGTTAATTTGCACTTTAAAGGGGTCATATGATGTGATTTCAAGTTTTGATTTCTCTTTGGTGTGTTACAAGCTTATTGTGCATAGATAAGATCCCTGAAGTTGCAAAGAATAAAGTCTCAAAACCAAAGACATATTCTTTATCAAAGTTAAAATTCTGCCACGCCCCCCTAAAACGGCTCATTCCAACATGCCCTCACATGTCTACATAACGATGTGGAAATATTTGCATAATGCAGCCCAAATGTTCATGCAAAGAATGAAGGCATGGTTTCAGTAACTGCAGTAGTGTTGAAGCAGTCATATCAGGGAGACGCTGGGACCTCATTTATCAATCCAACGTAGAAACGAGCGCAGATTCGAGCGCACAAATCAGCTTACGACAAGGTTCACGTGTGATTCATCAAACATTCATATGCTGCCAATCTCATCGTACGAATGATCGCACCTTGATAAATCCGGCTGCTGAAATCGATCGTAATTTACATGTCACGCCCCTATAAATTCAGGGTAGTGATGCCTCGCCCCTAGATTTTGCGACATGGAGAAACGTAATCCGGCCAAAAAGAGGATTTTTTCCGATGTAGAAATTGAAACTTTAACCTCGCAAGTTCAGTCGAACCAACTTGTATTGTTCGGCAGCTTTAAAAGCGGAGTGAAAGGAATTAGTCCCAACACTGTTATTTTGAAGAATAAAAGAATCGTGCGTCCCCCCAGGCCACCATGTTTAGTATGGATAGTTTGGCATCACAAATTATTTGCACGTTTATTGAGTGATACTTTTTGCGATTGATGAACGAACGCATAGTCATTCATGGATGGTGCCTTTAACCGCACATGAGTACAGTCAATTACACAAACCACATTAGGAAACCCAGCAATCTCATAAAATTCTCTCTTAATGACAGACTGCTGACCATCATAATAGGGAAATTGTATATACCGGCAAAAAAATGACTTCATAGCTGCCAACACTGCTGGCATAGTTCTGCTAAATGTTGGCTGTGAAATCCCAGATCTATCACCTATCTCCCGCTGAAAGGTCCCGGTGGCCAAAAAACCCAAAGTTGAGAGCACCATCACAGGCACAGGAATGGCATGTGAACGCTGGATTTCTTTCCTTAACTGAGGTTCCAGATCGTGGCACAATTGTACAAGGAGATAGAAAATAAGTACTTTATTCATGTAATGAAAATAAGAAATCGCATCGAAATTCATTTTTACATTTGTTATACTAAACGAAAAAAAACTTAATCTTTTTATTTGTCATCATTCATTTCAGTTATCAAAAGGGTAAAGCGTACACGGACGTCACCCTATATCAAAACTTGCGTACACGAGCTCAGACCTGACGTGAGATTTGATCGTAACCACCGCTCACGTCCATATTGATAAATTCCAAGTTTTGCGTAGAAACGACCGTACGCCCAATTTTCGGTCGTACGTTCGTTTCGTAAATGAGGCCCGCTGTGTGTAAAGCAAAAGCACTTTATTTGGCCTTCCGAAAGTAGATGCATTTAGAAATCATTAAGATTACTTACAACAGAACAGCAACGCATTTTATGGACGAGCATTTCATGAACCTAGGAGAGGAGGTAATTCTGACTTTGCTATGACAATCTGGCGCTTCTGAATCAGTGACTGTATGTTTTGTTATTAGTTTAAGTATTTGCTATTGACTGTTTAAATGCAGAGCTTTTTGCGTCTCATGTGTGTGTGAGAGAGAGAGAGACAGGGTCACAGCACATCTTAATCGCGGCTTGTGTGTGAGTTTGTGTGTGTGTGGGTGTGTGTGTGTGTGTGTGTGAGAGAGAGAGAGTGAGAGAGAGAGAGAGAGAGACAGAGAGAGAGGGGTCACATCACAGCACATCAGCTTATCATAGCACATCTTAATCGCGGCTTGTGTGTGTGAGAGAGAGAGAGACAGAGACAGAGAGACAGGGTCACACCACAGTGGAGTGTACAGCCCATCAGAAAGGGTCTTAATCATGGCTTGTTTGCGAATACATACGAGCTTTATAACTGTATCTGTCACAATACTCTGTTCCCCTCTCAGGCTTGAACTGATGGTAAAACCAGTGTTGCCAACTTCTTTCGATGGAAAGTAGCTAAAGCCAGTTTGAAAAGTCGCTAAATGTCGCTAGATGACGTCATACGGATAATTAGCATATTCATGACGTATTGCAGTTTACATGTGTTTGTCTCTCTGTGCTCATACTGTATTTTAATACAGCCAAATTCTCAATACAATTTTTTTCCTTTATATATTTTACTGTTTCTGTTGTCAGTCAATGGAATAAATATGAAATAGTGACTGAAACACAGCCCTTTAACCAGCTCTCCCTTCCAAGAAGTTAGTCTGCACAAAAATCCTAATCTGAAATGTGGGTCTGAAAAGTTGTTAAATATAGCGACAAGGTCGCTAAGTTGGCAACACTGGGTAAAACTAAGGATATTATTAACGGTCTTTACTTTAATCTTGAAAGCAGAAGCTAACGATTATGGAAAGGGGCATTACATTTCCGACGCGGCTTGTTGTGTTCGGCCTATCACAATGCACTGTGATAGCTGGCCAATCAGAGCAGACTGTGCTTGTCGGAAGGAGGGACTTTGTAGAAAACAATGCGTTTCAGAGATGCGGGGCATAAAGGACCTACAATGTACAGTGTTTGAAAAATAACGTGTTTTTTTTTTATTAAAGCATGTCATCATTTTCTGTTACACAAAATAATGATCTTTAAAAAAGCATCATATGACCCCTTTAATGTCTATGTGAACAGGTGACAGGCAGGCATTCTTTCTCAAGGCACTGTTTATTAACTTAATTAAATAATTCATTCACTCACTCGTTCAGTCATTCAACATTTGTTGAGAAAAGCCCCCACATAAAGGTAACTTATAATACTTTATGAATGTTACATTAGGCTACCAATACATACTAATAATACATTACCATTACCAAGTATTTTCATTTTAGGTGATGCAGAAAAAATCTAATGGCTGTGTCAAGGTCAATGTGTAAATAATAATACTAGTTTACCTTAAATGTACTATTTATTTTATAATAAATATATTTACATACAATACATGTGTTCACTCTGTTACATTTATAGGCACAAATGTATTTGCAGACAATTTTAAAAGTCATTGACTCATTACTATGTAATTATAATGTTCATTTTATTTCATAGTAACAAAGTACAATCACTGTCCTGTATTCCACAGCAATCGATTTTGCTATTGAATCTCTCCGAGATATCACTGCTTTTCGAGTGTAATGTAGCCATTCATTCACAGAGGATGTATTGAGTCTTCATTTTGCACATTCCTGTTCCTTTATCATTTCTTGCAGCTTTATCAACTGTTCATTTGTGTCCGTTTACATTTTGCCAGAACTCTAATACCTTCTCTGGTGACCCCGCAATTGCTGTAATGAGCTTGGAAAGGTCTGAACTTTTAGGATCATACACATAGGTCTGAAACTGAGAAGGATTTGGAGCGCCAGAGGGATTTATGCCCAACCGTTTCAGACAAGCACCCACATATGCGTCCTCTATGTTAAAGGGCTTTATGGCTTCAGAAGCCTCCACTATTTTAGGAGGAAGATCATTGGAGAAAAGATATCCCATTCCAAGCACATAAGTGGGGTATTTCGATTCGGGGTACAGCTCCATTGAGACATACCATTTTGAGTTTTTGTCTCTGACGACAGGCTGGTTCCACATCAAATACCCTGTGATGTAGTTCTGTCTGGGTGTGTTGGGTGACAATAAGAGGCTCATCAGGTTCTCCAGGTTTATGTACATGTCAGAATCAACCTTCATAGCAAAATCTGCTTGAAAGCAACGAGTGGCCAACCAGTCCATGATTACCATCGTCTTTATGGTCAGATTGAAGTAGGAGTCCACAAAGTTGCTCTGCAGTAAATCACTGTGTTGTCGACTCTCTTCCTCCAGCTGCTGTTGAGCTTCAGCTCCTCCAGTCAAACCCACCAAGAACAGAGTCAGCACTGCTTTTCCCTGCACTGAGCTTTCACTCCCCCACGTGCTCCGGATGGCGTTACGAGCATCTACCTCATGGGGGGCCACAGGGACCATCAAGACTAGGAACGGATCCTGCTTACATTTATCAGGTTCATCCAGGATGAAATTATAGTTACTAGGATGTGCTACATATTGGTGAATAGAAATGTCTTCTGTTTTGATGGATGCACTGGGTTTTTTCTCCGTGGAAGATGTTTCAATAGTTTGTTGATTAGTTAAAAAAATCCTGACATTTTTTTTGCCAGACAAGCCCTCAGACACAGCATTATATAATTTAGTTTGGTTTACAATGTTAAACCAGGTACGAGGGAGAGTGACTGGCATGAGAGAGAAATCGTAAATGTAAGCAATAATATACAAACATAATGTCAATGTGGCCAGCACAACAAATCTTGATTTAATGTGGCCCATAAAAACTCTCCCATGAGCCAAACAGCACCTGAGAGAAAAGAAAGAGAAACAGAAAGATTAAAAGAGTAAATAATTTGACTTGGACTAGATTTAGTCTGAAAACATAAAATATATATATATACTGTATAGTTACAAATGTTGTCTTGGCATCTGATTTAAGTTGAATTAAATTTGAAACTAAAATAAAAGGAATTTTAAGCAAGCAGAACTATTAAAATAAAACAAATATAAAAATGATAAAAGCACGTAAAAAAAATAAACAACTGAAATGAAAACTGGAAAGAGTGAAATATAGGTTAAAAAGACAATAAACAAACTAAGTATAGGTTTCAAATTAATAAATTGGAGAGATCACTTTTATATTGCAACATTTTTTATATGAATAAATCAAAAGTAGGTCAGTGTGCTAATAAAGTAGATGTGTGTAGTGTAAATTCTGATTTCAAGAGCCATTCAATTAGTGCTAGTACTACTAATACTAATAAAATTATTATTAAAACATTATTATTTAAAGAATATTTAGCATAAAATGATTAACAGCATGTATTTACCAGAACGAATGTAAATACACAATATTTCTGAAATAAGTAAATAAAATAATAGTAAGTTTTTTTATAAAATAAATTAATTAGAGATGCTTTTGATTATTAAAATGTATGAAAACATTAAAATGGAATGCAGAAAATGGATGAAAAAACTAACTTTACAAATGTGGAAAAAATATAAATACATTTGAGAAAAATAAAACAAAAATGTATTTTTTGTTCAACTTTCTTGATTTCAATTAATTAGACATGCTTTTTTTATTAATTGTATTTTTATTTAAAAATACCATTAAAACAGAGTCTAGGAAAATTGAAACTGAAAAAAACTGACTCCAGAAAATTAAAAATGTACAAAATTGAATTTGAAAAGAAATAATAAAACTGATTGGTTACATTTCTCAAGGAAAATGACTGAATATTATTTACACACAACACTGCTCCACTGATCATGTGTTGGTTAGTCCACTGCACACTTCAGATCACTTCCTCCTCAATCTTAAACCTCAACACATAACCTGACATTACACGTTATCTTTCAATGTAACTTACGCTCACTCTCACCCTCACGGCTCTCTGATATGGTATCATCTTCGTTTCCTTCCCTAAAATGTTATCATTTCTTGATGCTAACAGTGCTACTGATACTTTCTGCTCCACTCACTCACACAAATCTTGTTTAGACACGGTCTGCCCCTCGTCTTCCAGGCCAGCCCGTACCACCCCTTCTGCCCCTTAGCTGTCTGTTGTTCTTCGCAAACATCGTTCTAAGCTCAGGGCTGCTGAAAGAGTATGGCGCATATAAAAAAATCCTTCTGACCTTCGTGTTTATCAGTCACTCTCTTCCTTCTCTGCTAATGTCTCCCCTGCTAAAATGACAAACTATCATAACAAAATTAACAAGTATTCTATATATCGCATGCTCTTTAAAACATTTTCCTCGCTCCTTTGTTCTCCTCCTGCCCATCCTTCATCAACGCTAACAGCAGATGACTTTGCTACGTTCTTCATTTATAAAATTAAAGCCATCAGTGCACAATTCTCCACACCACAAACTGCCAAGCATGTTTCACCAGTAGGGGTGTCCCCGACTATGGATTTACATAGTCGAATCGTAATTTTCGAATCTTGCCAATAGTGGACTGATAGTTGAATCTTATTTTTGGGGGAGTGAGGCAAAAATACTCTACCAAGAGTTAAGCCAGACATTCGACAGTCATAATTACTGACGTTAACACACAGGGAAAATGTGTAACAGATGCCTCGCAGATACAAAGCGGGGTAAATAATGTTTTATTTTTTCTTATAAGATAGTTAACATTACACGTCAGCGAAACCCTAAGAATTCACAACATTATGTATATGACATAAGTTATTAATGTTCTGCATTTCTGTTTTGAGCTGCGCGCGCTGAAGATGACAAGTAGAATGAAGCATATGATAGCAGGTTTTTAATCAATGTGATTTAACTCAATTATCTCATTAAGATTACGCTTCATTATTTATACAACACAACATTAATATTAAGACTTATAGGCTATCTGCATAATGAGCCCCGAAAGAGCCCGCGGCTCTGAATTAACTCCTATTGTGGACATGTTCTTCATGCAAAAACATGCAGAAACACCCCAACTAAACTCTAAAAATGCACAACATTTTATTATAATTATTTTCTCATTATAATGTTATGTATATGACAGTCCCACCAGTCATTAATATTATCATTAATATTATGCATTGTTTGTTGTTTGTCCTGCTCGCACTGCATGCTGAAGAGATAATCACCATAGTACTACAGTGAAGAGCTTCACTGCAGTGTAACTCAACCAAATGCATATTATACGAGATAAATAATAGCCTATATAGGCTACACGATATATATAAAGCGGCTGAAATGTTTTGACATCACTTGTACCCTATCTGATTGAAATAATCCAGTCGTTGACTCTGCCTCTGTCAACTTGAGTCTTGTTAAAGTTCTAAATCACTGAAGCCAATATGCTCCTGCTGGTTACAGATTATGGAAAGTGAAACTTAAATCTATAGGGGTGGTTGGATTTATTCATTCACGCTAAAATATTTATTTAAAGATTCTTCCTTTTCAGATTCTTATTTACAGCATTATCATAATAAGCTGTATTTTTACTTATTGGGAGAAAACCGGTAGTTCTATGCAAAATCAGACTTTTGAGCACATATTGCCAAAATGTCTTGATCATAACACCTCTGCGAATATTCAACTGTGAGATTGGTAGTCAAATCAGGCTCCTCCTATTGTTCACATCCTTCTCTCCACTCTCTGAGGCAGAAGTCTATAAACACATCTTTTCCAATCATCCTACTACTTGTCCGCTTGATCCTATTCCATCTCATCTCCTTCAAGCCATTTATCCTGCAGTTGTACCTGCACTCACTCACATCATTAACACATCTCTTCACACTGGTGTTTTCCTCAGCATTTAAACAGGCTCATATAACCCCACTACTTAAAAAGCCTACTCTTAACCCAGCTATTTTAGAAAACTACAGACTGGTTTTCTTTCTTCCTTTCATTGCAAAAACACTCAAACAAGTTGTGTTCAAACAAGTTTTTGATTTCTCACACAGAAAAACATCATGGACAGCAAGCAGTCTGACTTCAAAAGTGGACATTCAACTGAGACTGCCTTGGATCTTCTTCAATACTTATCTTGCTGGATCTGTCTGCCGCTTTTGACATGGCTAACCAGGAGAAAGGGCATCCCAGGAACCGCACTCCAGTAGTTTGATTTTTACCTCTCAAATAGGTCCTTCAAGGTATTTTAAAGGGGTGAGGTGTCAACATCCAGCTACTGGGGTGCCTCAGGGCTCAGCTCTTGGACCACTTCTCTTTCTATATCGCATCACTAGGTTCTGTCATTCAGAAACATGGCTTTTGATATCACTTGCTATGCTGATGACACGCAACACTACCTCTTATTCCATCCTGATGATCGAACAATAGCTGCTCGCATCTCAGCATGTTTAACCCTTTCGCACGTACGATCACACCGGTGTGATCAGTCTTGGCTGGTCCCAGAAGCGTACGATCACACCAGTGTGATTAGAGCGTTCAGTGCGTCACGTCATCAACGACTAAATTCAAATCTGCTTTCGTGCTTTGGCTGGCGCTGAGCCAGATCAGACGCGCTGAGCACTTGTCATATTATCACAACCATTCAATGTTTTCAACCATATAATGCTTATTTTAGGCTTCAGACATTTAAACACGCATAAGTACAAGCAAAACCATACATTTATAATTTGTAAAATACATGCTGATTTCTATGGAAACGGCAATAATGATCATTACAAATATAATCTGATGACATGTTTTATTGATATCGTATACAGATTGTGTAGGTAACTATAAAGTTTACTCTGCTCTTCTCCCAGTTTACCGTAGACTTACTTTAACATGTTTTGAGAGGAGAGGATGAATTTACGTGTTGTTTATCCCACAGCTAGGATTCAGCGCAAACTAACATGGCGGCACCCATCAGCTGGTATAGATCAACTAACACGGTCATTATAAAAGTGTTTAAACTACCAAATACATTTACTTGCACATATTTCAGAATATCAGATATTTCATAATATAGTGAGCATGTTTGTGAATATGTTGATTAAAAAATGAAAACGAAATAAAAGCGATCCACATGTCATACAGAACTATGTGGCTGCATGTGCTGTGTCACATGACAAGCATGACGCGTTGCCATGGAAACAATAAGGTGATACGTTCTAAAATAACGGTCGCCTAAAAAACTCACGCTGGGGGCTCAGCTAGAATATTTTAAACTCACGTGCGAAAGGGTTAAAAGACGTTTCTTGACCATCACCTTCAACTCAACCTTGCTAAGACAGAACTGCTTGTGATTTCAACAAACCCATCGTTTTATCATAATTTCACCATCTAGTGTGGTACATCAACAATAACTCTTCAAAAACAGCCAGAAACGTCCCAGCTACGTATGTAACCATGGTTCCCGAAGGGAACGAGATGCTGCATCGAAAAACTAAGGGAATGCCTTCAGTGATACCATGATCTGAATAATATGTGTAATCAGTCCAAACGATGGGAAAGACATCATGGGCGGATGACTTAATGACCAGGAGGCTTAAAAGCACGTGAGGTGCAACAGGCGTTAGCTTTTAGGAATGAAGCATAGCTCTAGTATGGATGCCGGAAGTATGGCCCTGTGACGCAACATCTCGTTCCCTCGGGGAACCTTGGTTAGATACGTAACCTGGGACGTTCCCCTCCGACAACTTG
This sequence comes from Gymnocypris eckloni scoliostomus, assembly GCA_027564155.1. Classification (NCBI taxonomy): domain Eukaryota; kingdom Metazoa; phylum Chordata; class Actinopteri; order Cypriniformes; family Cyprinidae; genus Gymnocypris; species Gymnocypris eckloni. The sequence continues at coordinate 6,324,742 of CM050427.1, forward strand.
AACTGTGTTGAAACGCTAGGGGAATTAGATATCCATGCCGCCAGACTTGCAAATCCCTGCCTAGTGTGGAAGAGCACAGCTATGGCAAGAGAACAGAAAATCTTTGACAAGAACCTAACGAATGTGAGTGGCATAGACCACCCTGCAGCGTTGCAGTACCAGAAATGGCCTTGGAGGCCACCATTCCTTGAGTTGAGTGATCCTTGGCTCCCAAAGGCGAGGGGAGATCAGAGGACTCAAGGTTATTGGATAGCATCCTGATCCACCACTTAGCATAAGCTTCCCTGGCCTCAGTTCACCGGAGGAAACATGTAACTAGAGGGTTTTGCCTACTGAAATGCCACCAGGAGGGGCGTGGTAGGCCTCTATAGCCACCAAATAGACCTTCAGGGTGGAGTGGGCTAACCCTGCGGAGAAAAGGGCCTGCAAGAATTCCAGCACTGTGTCAAACGGGCAGTTATCTGGATCATGCTGGCGGTCTCCGCACCCTGAGTCTCAACTTCAGGGTGTACAGTTTCCTTTTTGAGGGAGCTCTAGATTGGAGGATGGTCTCAGCAACATCAGTTGAGAGACCAGAGGTTATGAGTTGTGCCCCCTCAGGGGCCACACCCACAGCTTCCACAACTCCGAGCAGGGGTGAAAGATCATGCCCTCTGCCAGTGAGAGGAGATCTCTCCTTAAGGGAATCCCCCATGGAGAGCCGTCGAGGAGGGAAATCAGGTCCGAGAACCATACTCTGCCCGGCCAGAATGGGGTTTTATTAAAAGATGGACTCCATCCCGACGCACTCTCTCTAGAACTCCTGTGAGCAGAGCGATCGGGGAAAGGCATACAGACGAAGCCTCGGCCAAGTCTTTACCATAGCATCCAGCCCCAGCAGAGCTTGAGGAGTCAGAGATAACCAGAGGGGACAGTGCGATGTCTAACTAGTCACAAACAGATCCACCTGAGCCTGGCCCAAAACTCTCCATATCTGCTTCTGCCTCGACAGGATGTCTGCTTGCACCAATACATGGTGATCTCTCAGGTCTGGTAGAAAGTGTTTGAGTGCTCGAAACACTCCAGTAAGTTGATGTGCCACGTGAGATGGCGACTACTCCATAGACCGCGTGCAAGGTGGTCACTCATGACCACTCCCCGGTGAGAGATGCATCCGTCGCTAACGTTACACGGCGACAAGGTGCTCCCAGCACCAGGCCCTAAGACAAGAACCAAGGGTTTCCTCCATATGTCTAAGGCATGTGGAGGAAGGGAGACCAAGACCCTAGGGAGAACCCCTTGGTCTTGAGCCACCACTGTAGGGGTCTCACATAAAGCAGGCCAAAAGGTATCACGTTGGATGCTCCTAGGAAGACTAATAGAGCCAGAGTCTGGCAGGGGCTCCCACACCGCCAGGTGACCTACTAAGGGAACCAGTCTCTCGAGACTGGTCTCTGGTGTACTTAGAGCAGCTAGCTCGGTGCCCTGAAGCAGGGGACCGGCAGGAGATGGCCGATCTAGCTGCTCTAGAGACCCCTAAAGGCTGACGAGCCTCCAGCTACTCTACTTTTCTGGGCAGAAGAGACTGAGAGAAGGCTTGCTGGAAAGCGCTGCGCCCTGGAAAACTGGCAGGGTTAGCAGACCGATCTCCTGAGGGCACTGAGGAGAGACGGGCACCGTGTAATGCGGTGTACCCCGCTATTCCCCAGAAGGGCCGGCCCTCAAAAGCCCTGGGCCATTGGCATCATGACGTTCTAGCCGAAGACTATCCAGTGAGAATGACAGTCCGTAGATCCGTCTTCGGCCCGTGAGCGGCAATCTGACTCCAAAATTCTTTGGAGTACAAGAAGTGACGTTCCTTGAATGAGGAGCTGGAGCACAATTGGGGCGATGACCACCTCAACCTCCTCGGAGGAAGAGAGGTAAACATTGTGCTCTCACTTGGTAAAATATCCCAAAAGGCTCCTGTATATCATATATAATTGTATATATCTCTTTCTCTATATAATATATATATATATATATATAGTGCTCAGCGTAAATGAGTACACCCCCTTTGAAAAGTAACATTTTAAACAATATCTCAATGAACACAAAAACATTTTCCAAAATGTTGACAAGACTAAGTTTTATATAACATCTGTTTAACTTATAACATGAAAGTAAGGTTAATAATATAACTTAGAGAGCAAAATGTTCAGTTTTACTCAAATAAGGGTGATGCAAAAATGAGTACACCCCACTGAAAGTCTCTGGACCAAAGCTAAATTTTAGATTACAAATGTCTAATTTAGCAAGAATTCAACCACAGATGAGTCTAATTATTCATTACACAGGTGACAGTTGACTATAAAAGGGTGTTACTTAAAGAAAACCCCTTCCCATTTCACACTGTCAGCAATGGCACCACATGGAAGAGAAATGTCACAAGACCTGAGAAAGAAAATAATTTCTTTACACAAGAAAGGTGAAGGCTACAAGAAGATCAGCAAAGCTTTACTTATCAGTCAGAATACTGTAGCAAAAGTGGTACAAACATTTAAAAAAGATGGAACTGCAAACATCTCAGAGACGTCCAGGTCGTCCACGGAAGTTAACACCTCGTCAGGAGCGTCTTCTGATGAGAAGGGTTGAAGAAAATCGACATGCAAGTTCACTGCAGTTATCTAAAGAAGTAGAAAGCCAAACTGGGGTGACTATTTCCCGTGACACAATACGGTGTACACTGCAGAGGAATGGCATGCATGGGTGCCGTCCACGAAATAAGCCTCTCGTAAAGCCCAGGCACAAAAAAGCCCGCCTAGAGTTTGCCAGGGCCCATGCTGACAAAGATGAAGACTACTGGGACTCTATAGTCTGGAGTGATGAGACCAAGATAAATGTTTTTGGAACTGATGTCTTCAAAACTCTATGGCGTCGCAAAGGTGAGGAATACAAAGAAAAATGCATGGTGCCTACAGTGAAACATGGTGGTGGCAGTGTCCTTATGTGGGGCTGCATGAGTGCTGCTGGTGTCAGGGAGCTGCATTTCATTGATGGCATCATGAATTCACAAATGTACTGCTCTATACTGAAAGAGAAGATGCTATCATCACTCCGTGCCCTTGGTCGTCGTGCACCTTTCCAACATGACAATGATCCTAAACACACATCTAAGGCCACTGTTGGATTTCTGAAGAAGAACAGGGTGAAAGTGATTCAGTGGCCAAGTATGTCTCCTGATCTGAACCCAATCGAACACCTATGGGGAATTCTGGAGAGACAAGTTGAGCATCACTCTCCATCCAGCATCCAATCTCTAAAAGAGGTCATTCTTGAAGAATGGAAAAAGATAGATCTGGCAAAATGTCTCCAACTTGTTCATTCCATGCCTAGAAGACTTGGTGCTGTCATTAAAAATCATGGAGGCCGTACAAAGTACTAGATTTAGTAGTTTTTGTTGTGGGGTGTACTCATTTTTGCATCACCCTAATTTGAGTAAAACTGAAAAATGTGTAAGTTATATTATTAACCTTAATTTCATGTTATAAGTTAAACAGATGTTATATTAAGCTTAGTCTTGTCAACATTTTGGAAATGTTTTTTGTGTTCATTGAGATTTTGTTTAAAATTTTACTTTTCAAAGGGGGTGTACTCATTTACGCTGAGCACTGTATGTATATATATATATCATAGTCAAAATTAAATGCAGTCAAACTTTTCATAGTCAAAATTAAATGCAGTCAAACACCCAGACAAGTAAACACGGTCTGATGTGAAAGATTCACATAATGAACCGAGAATGACCGTAATGAATGCTTTACCTCAGCAACATGCGAGCCACTCAGATATAAAAACAATATAAATCTCCTTGGAGAGAAATTGCTGCAGATTAGCATGCTCTCACTCAAGGTGGAAGAACTGCAGCGCAGGTTTCCGCCCTGAGAGAGCGCTAGATCTGGGGAATGCAGGTAGAGATAGGGAGTCCCCATCTCCAACCCGTCCGCCAGATCTATGTGTGATCCCCGTGATCTCAATCGCCGCAGTGCTTCAGCAGTAACGGGACCGGACCGCGAGATCACAGGCATGGACACACTCCTCGGAGCACAATATATTGCAGCAGGAAAAAACAAGATCAGCCCCTCCTTTTTTTTCCTCGAGAGAGCTGAGTGTGCGAGCTCCGCTCCCCAGATATGTTTTTCTTTATAACTTTATTTTATTTTATAGTCATTCACAATATGCTTGTGAACTTCCTCCTCAAAGAGAGTTTTCCGGGAGCGAAGCATACGCAGTGGAAGCCACTCACAAGTGGAAGTGGGTTAATCCTGTGGAGGAACAGGCCTGCAAGAACTCCAGAACTGTGCCAATCGGGCAGTTGACTGGGTCGAGTCGGCGATCTATGCACCATGAAGTGAGAGGTCTCCACTTTGGGGCATACAGTTTCCTTGTGCTCCAGCGAGCGGAAATCTCTTAAACTCTGTGTAGCAAGAGGAGGCCTGACGACACTCGCCGAAATGGAAACGCTCAATGCCCTGAAGCGGAGGACCGGCAGGAGACGGCCGAACCAGCTTCTCTAAAGACCCCCAAAAGGGGGGTGAGCCTCTCAGCTTTGTTACGTTTCCAGGCAGAAGTAACTGAGAGAAACACTCACTGGAGACCGCTGCGCCCTGGAACACTGTATGTGGCAGGGTTGGCAGATCGATTTCCTGAGGGCACTGAGGAGAGACGGGCATCATGTAATGCGATGTACCCCACTCTTCCCTAGAGGGGCCTGCCCTCATAAGTCCTGGGCCATAGACATCAGGACTGCCTAGCTTAAGTCTCCTATTGAAACGACAGTCCTCAAACCTGCATCATCTCTAGGAAGACTAGACTGATAGAACCAGAGCCTGCTCATACAGGACCCAATGAGACATGCTTGGCAGGGTCTCCCACACTGCCAGGTGCCTACTAAGTGAACCAGTCTCTCGAGACTGGCCTCTGGTGTGCTTAGAGCTGCTAGCTCGGTGCCCTGAAGAGGAAAACTGGCAGGGGACGGCCGCTCTTGTAGCTCTAAGGTCTCCCAAACAGCCTCTCAATTCAGCTATGTTTCCGGGCAGAAGAAACTGAGATGTATGCTCGCTGGATATCGCTGCACCCTGAAGCACTGTGAGTGGCAGGGTTGGCAGGCTGATCTCCTGAGGGCACTTAGGAGAGATGGGCACGCAGAGGGGCCGGCCTTCAGAAGTCCTGGGCCATAGGCAGCAGGACGTTTTAGCCGAAGACTATCCAGCGAGAATGATTGTCCACAGATTCGCCTTCAGCAAGAAGCCTTCGGCAGGGGGGCGCCACTCTGACTCCAATATTCTGGGAAGTACGAGAAGTGACATTCCCTAAATGAGGAGCTGGAACACGGTTGGAGCTGCTCCGCCCCACAGTGCCTGTTGACAACCTCAACCTCCTCAGAGGAACAGAGGTAAAACATCGTGCTCCCACTCGAGAAAATACCAAGAGGCTCCTACACACATATGTAAATACATACACATATACACATCTAACTTCTCCTAGTTAGATGAAATAGATAATTTAATTCCTCAAAATTAAATGGAGAAAACAATCAGACAAGTAAACACGGTCTGATATGAAAAGGATTCATGAAATTAAAAAGAATGGCGTAATGCACGCATCACCTCGGCAACATGCGCTGCAACTGCGGGTTCTGACTCAAAGGGTGAAGAACCACACCGCGGGCTTCCAGCTCCGAGCGAGAGCACTAGATCTAGGGAATGCAGGTGCAGATAGGGTGAACCCATCCACCAGATCCATGTTGTGATCGCCGTGATCTCACTCGCCGCCTTACCTCAGCAGCGGTGGGACTGGAACCACGATATCATACATTTCACTGCTATAATGATATCCTCGTTCATAATATGCTTATGCAAACAATGCTTGTGCAAAACTCATCAACGTCTTTCACGTCCACCTCCTCAGAGGAAGACAGGCGGAGCGTCGACCCCTCTCTCTTGAGGGAAGAAACAGCAAAGCAGGCTTCCGATTCCAGAGAGCGGGTGCTGGATCTGATGGGAAAGAAAGAAGATAGGGGCTCGCCTGTCTTCTTTCCCTCCACCTGACCCATCTGCGATTCCCACGAGTGCAGCTGCTGCTCCGCCTCGGCGAAAGCAGGGCCGGCTCCATGAGGGACGCTGGTGAAAGCTCACTTCTTAGTGAGAGCCCTCTGAGAGCAAGCATACGCATTGACAAATGCACACAACGCGAGCAGTCAGCTCCCTCGAGAACGGACTCTGCGTGCTCTGCTCTCAGGTAGACCACACACGGACTGGACTCTGTGTATCCCCAGCAGTGATGAGCACACAGCCAGTAATGCGATCTGTTCTCGCCCAAGTGCTTAATTCCAGGGGTGTCAAATGGCGCTTTTCAACTACGTGGTATGACTCGGCACGGCTCGTTACAGCACGTAACGCGTATTATTCACGTACCGTTATGGTTGCGCTGCCTCTACTGCCGTAAAATCATTGTAAACGTGCCACAAACAAACACACAACAAAGGAGAATGACGATGGAATGGTGTTCTTCATTCTCAGCATGTGGATGTTTTTAACAGCAATGGAGAGGCCTGTGAGAATGCTTGGGATTTACCCCCAGCAGCAGAGACTGTGGTGGCAGTGCCACAGGCTGTAGAGAAGGGATGTTCATGCAGGTGTGCTGCGTTACTTGAATAGTTAACTATTCGTGTAGAATGTTCTGTAAAGTGAATAATCAATAAACGTTTGAATATTAAAAAATTTACAATGTATCCCTTGTTTTTTGTGTTGCTTTGTATTATCATGTCATTAATCATTTGTCTTTTTCAAGAGGTTTGTTACATGCTCATACAATAATACATTTTTAATATAGTCTGGAGGTACACTTATTCGATCAGATTGTTTTTTATTTGAAGTAAAACAGATACAAAGTAAAAAATATAAACAGAAAACATACTCTAAAAATATACAAAGTACAAAAAGTATATACATAAGGCTTTTTCATTCCACGTTGCCCCATCAAGCTCTCGCTGAAACCGCTCCTCGGCTATCAACGAGATGAACACCTGTGCTTCCTCAACAGACAATGAAACAGCAATTTTTTGGTTGATAAAAAAAGATGCGTTTGTTCAAACAAAAGTTGCGTCCGATCCTTTTCTGACTGTGCTGATTTAAATCTAGTGGGTCTATGTTGGGTCTCGAGTCGCAAGTTCAGTAACGCAGTAATAACGATTTTCTCCGGCCAATCAGTGATCAGTAGAGTTTACACATCACGTTTTGGTAACAGTACTGAACCCGTGCCGTGCCGTACCATGCAGTGGAAAAGCGCCAAAACTCCCAGGGGTGTCAAACTCAGTTCGTGGAGGGCCGCAGCCCTGCAGAGTTTAGTTCCAACCCTGCTCCAACACACATACCATGTAGTTTTCAAATAAATATAAATTATTAGATTAGCTGGATTAGATGCGTTTAATTATGGTTATATATATACTTTGTAGGGCTGTGGCCCTCCAGTAATTTTTACTCTGAGTAAATTTTAAACGAGCTACTTTTTACTTGAGTAGATTTTTAGACTGATACTTAAGTAAAATTTAATTAATGTAATGGACTTCTGCTTGAGTAAAATATTGTTGTACTCTTTCCACCTCTGCAGAAAACTTGCTATGTGCTTGTTAGGCTAACTGAGACTTTTCATTGCACTTGCAAATTGATGACTTTGATTGATTCTATTGTTATCAATTTGTAAGTCTCTTTGGATAAAAGCATCTGCTAAATTATTAAATGCAAATGTAAAATGCAAAAACAGTGCTTTTTACTCCTTACAATTTTATTTCAACTTAAAAAGTACTCGGTTACATTTTTTCATTATCTTACATCAAATATGGTACATTAAATGCAAAGCTGGTACATTAAATGCAAATATAAATGCAAAAACAGTGCTTTTTACTCCTTACAATTTTATTTCAACTTAAAAAGTACTCGGTTACATTTGCATTATCTTACATCAAATATGGTACATGGAAGCTCAAACTTGCATGCCAACGAGGCTTGTTGTCTTGTATCATCGGCTACACAGTTTTACTGTAGCCGTTAGCTGTCTGTGTACTATATGGTGTACAAATAAAATAAGTTATAAGAATTTAAACAATACATATTTTAGTGACCATGATTACTTTTTAAATTAAATGTTGAGAATTTGTATTATAATGAAATATTGAGTAACAATTAGGACTGTCAATTAATTATTATTTAATATAAATATGTACACGATTTGCTTATTAATCTAATTAGTCGTAAATAATTATAGATAAATATCTGTAAAAAAAAAAAAAAACTGAACATCTAAATGCCCCAAATAAACAATTGTAATGAATCAGTCCACTGAAGGCGTGCGTAGTGTCCTAGCGCAGTTTATTTACAAAGTGAAATCCAAAATCCAAACAAAGACTAGACTTGCACAGACTTGACTTGAAATAGACTTGTCATGGCATGAACAGACTAGACTCACCGTCAGCAGGTTACAATATTAATACACAACAAGGAACAAACGCAACAACATGGCTACTTATAACAAACAAGACTGGACACATGACAAGAACCAACCAATGGGAAACAAGACACATGACTAAGACAACCAATGAGAACATAACACAATGAACGAAACAACAAATGAGAACATGACACAAATAACAAGGGAACCAATAGCATGAAGACAAGTTGGCAAGGGAAGTGTGAAACAAACAGGAAACGTGACAAAACTTCAAAATAAAAGACATGAAAACAAGAACATGAAACAACGCCCAAAACAGACCTTACAACAATTAAAAGAAAAAAATGTGTTACAGACAATTGAGTAGACAACAGAAAAAGTGGCTTTTTCAAAAAGCCAGTACCGTATGTTTTAATTATTTGTCACTCATTAATTCAATACAAGTTCTTATATTCTGTCTGGAATATATTTCTGGCCTCTGTATCACATCTGGCTCATTAAAGGGATACTTCACAAAAAAATTAAGGTTCTCTCATCATTTCTTTAATTCTTCAGATGAACACAAACAAATATTTTTTATAGTTTTTTTTCAAAATGCTTACACACAAAACAAGCACACACGAAGCAAAACGACATAACACATCTTGCAAAAGCAAACACTACTTTAAAAACTATTTTAACTGTTCTAAAAATTTTAATTTTGCATAGTAACTCCCAGAAAGTTAACTTTATTTCTAAAACATTTATACACTATAGATGTACTGTTGTTTCCCTTTCAAGGGAACTCTGTTGCGTCAGAAACGCTATGGGGAACGCTTTGCGTGATAAGTCTTGAAGCACATGTGAAATCCATCCAAGGTGTAATTGGGACGTGAGAGCGGGTAATATCACGAACCAGGAAGCAATAAAGCCTGCCCAAACGATGCTGTCACTAGCTTTTTGTGTCTCGTCTCAGGGTTGGGAAGCAGGCGCTGCGGTTTCTTCCACCCCGATCGAGGCACAGACACTGCAACTATCTGATTCTAAGGAATTAGATGTTATAAGTGCCAATGCAAAGGATACTGAGGACTCCCCACCTCCGTCTCGTGCTTATGAGGAGTTGAGGTTGTGACAAGAATGGTTGAGAGATTTAGTATCAATTGGCCAGCAGAGAGGGTGGACGTTTGTTCAAAAAACAGACTTGACGAACGCTTCTCGCCTTCTCGCGCACAACCTTAAAGCCGGGGATTGCCGTTCTACACCGAGGTGTCGAGATCATGGGAGAAAATGGTTTCTTATAGTGTCTATAGTACACAAACATAACACACTATTCTTCTATAGTAAATAAAGAAGTGCAAAAAAATAAAAATACGGTTACGGAGAGATGCCGAAGGTGGAAGAGACGCTTGCGAGCTATCTCTCCCCTGAATCATCCTCATCCGCTAGATCCACTAAGCCAGTAAGAACTACATCAGCACTGGTGGGAAAGGCTTATTCAGCGGCTGGTCAGGCTGCAGCATGTTTACACACTATGTCACTGATGCAAGGCTATCAGGCTGAATTACTAGAAGATCAAGATGAGGGCGTTTGCGAAATGCATCGGGCCACAGATTTGTCTCTCAGGGCTATGGCAGCACCTGGTGGCCACTGAGAGACATGTATGGTTAATCTGAGTAACATCAAGAGAAAATGGCCAATGAGGCCAACGAGGCCTCTCTCACGGGCTGGGGAGCGATCCTAGAGGTACGCTCGAGTCAAGATCTGTGGAAGGACCAGCATTTCTCATGGCACATCAACTGTCTGGAGATGTTGGCTGTATTTCTTGCTCTCAAGAATTGCTCTATTTTTCTTGATTTCTTGCTCTCAATATTTCTGGCTCAAGAACCATGTGCTTGTCCACTCAGACAACACATTGGTGGTCTCCTATTTAAATTACCAGGGGGGTTTGTGGTCACGTCCACTTTGCAAACTGGCGTGCCAAATCCTCCTGTGGTTCCAAGGGTAGTTGTTGTCTCTTCGAGCAGCTTACATCCCGGGGGCCCACAATATACGTACGTAACCTAGACGTTCCCTATCTGTCGGTCACTACGAGTTATGTCGTGAAGAAATAGGGGTCCTATGGAAAGCGCCACAAGCTGAACCCCGTCACAACCTTGTGGCATGCAGATGCTGACAAACGAGTGCGTGACAGACAAATGCCATGCAAGGGGTTGCAACCTTCCCAGGTTAGCAAACCTCGGGTCAGGTCGGGTCGGGTCAGACGATCTCGGGTACGGGCCGGGTTCGGGCTTCAGTTTTGAGCCCGTGCAGACCTCTACTCTGAAGTCCAGCCAGGACGATAGAGAGGTCCCAAGAGGGCACAAGGGGTGGCCTGGAGGGATTCATCCTCCTGGCACCCTTCAGGAACCTCACGATGAGATCATGCTTTCCCAGGGACCGGCCGTCCACTGCATCGTGGTGGGCCGCAATAGTGACCACAGACACTTTCAAGGTGGAGGGTGACAGCCTACGCTCCAACCTTTCTTTTAGGAAATAAATCATTACTCCAATCGTGCATCTTCGAGGGTCTTCTCTGCAAGAAGAACACCAGTTCGCAAACAGACTCCTCTTCAGTGCATAGGTTTGCCTTGTTGAAGGAGCTCTAGCCAAAGTTATGGTCTCTACCACTGCCGGTGGTAGACCGCTCAAGAAACCAGGTCCGGGTGGGCCAATGCGGCGCAGCCAGCAGGACCTGCTCCTGGTCCTCCCTGAGCTTGCACAGTGTCTATGCGAGTAGGCTCACAGGGGGAAACACATACTTGCGTAAAGCCTGAGGCCAGCTGTGTGCCAGTGCATCCATGCCGAGGGGGCCCTCGGTCAGGGAAAAATACAGCTGGCAGTGGGAGGACTCATGGGAAGCAAACAGGTCCACCTGAGCTTCCCCGAATTGACTCCAGATCAGCCGGATCGTCTCGGGATGGAGTCACCACTCTCCGGGGGACGTGAGCTGTCATGAGAGCGCGTTGGCTGCACAATTGAGCTTCCCCAGGATGTGGACAGCACGCAGTGACTTGAACTGCATGTGACTCCAGAGGAGAAGATGGCAGGCGAGCTGTGACATGCGGTGTGATCGTATAGCTCCCAATCGGTTGATGTTGAGACCACCGCAGTGTTGTCCATGCGGACTAGCACGTGCTTTCCCAACAGCAGTGGCCGGAACTGCCATAAGGCTAGATACACTGCTAACAGCTCTAGGCAGTTGATGTGCCAAAGCAGTCGGGGTCCCGTCCAGAGCCCCAAGGCCCCAAGACTCGGGAGTGTAGCCAGTGCTGAAGTGATCTTATATGAAGCAACCTGAGCGGCATGACTGCACCTATGGATGCCATATGCCCCAGGAGCCACTGAAAATGTTTCAGTGGTACCACATTCCTGCCTCTGAAGGAACTTAGGCAGTTCAGCACTGCTTGGGCATGCTCGTCCGTGAGGCGTGCCGTCATACTCACAGAGTCTAACTCCACACCGAGAAAAGAGATTCTCTGCACAGGGGAGAGCTTGCTCTTTTCCCAGTTGACCCGAAGCCTCAACTGGCTGAGGTGCTGAAGCACCAATTCCCTGTGATCGCACAACTGCTCTCTGGATTGGGCCAAGATAGGCCGATCGTCGAGGTAGTTGGGGACCCTGATGTCCACTTCCCGTAGCGGGGTAAGGGCGCCCTCTACGACCTTCGTAAAGGCACGGGGAGACAGTGAGAGCCCGAAGGGGAGGACCCTGTACTGCCATGCCAGACCCTTGAACGCAAACTGTAGGAACGGTCTGTGTTGCAGAAGGATCGAAGCATGAATGTAAGTGTCCTTCAGGTCGATCGCTGCAAACCAATCCTGGGGCTGGATGCATTTGATCATGCGCCTGCATGTCAGCATCTTGAACGGGAGCTTGTGCAAAGCCCGGTTCAAGACTCGCCGATCCAGGATTGGTCGGTGACCACCTTTCTAGGGTACGATAAAGTAAGGGCTGTGAAACCCCTGCCTGATCTTGGCTGGAGGGACCGGATTGATTGCATCCTTTGCCAGGAGGACAGCAATCTCCTCTCGCAAGACAGGGGCGTTCCGGACTGCCACCGAAGTCTCGAGAATGCCGTTGAACTTGGGAGGTCGCCTGGCGAACTGAATCGAGTAGCCAAGTCGAATTGTGCGCGTGAGCCAGTGAGACGGGCTGGGCGGTGTGAGCCACGCCTCCAGAAGCCGTGTAAGCGGCTCCAACGGCGCAATCGACGTACCTGTGGTGGTGCAGCGAAGGGGAGTAGGGCTGGATGGTACAGAAGGTGGCGCGTTCTGAGGCATCCTAGCCGAACTCCCTGGGTCCCAAACGGGACTGGCCAGAGGTGCGTGGGGAGGTACTGCGTCACCGAACTGCACTCTCTTGGATGCTGGCAAGATGGGTCTTGGGCGAGAGTGAGGAAGCAGGGCATCGCACACTGTCGTCCCATGGACCTGAGAACCCGGAGGAAAAGGAAATTGCTCTTTCTTTGAGAAAGTGGGTACCCCTGGCCCTTGGACCAACAGGGGAACAGAAAAATAGAAAATAAGGTTCTCCTCCCGGCCCTCCTCCGAGGAAAAGAGCGGCGCTGTTCTCGCCGTCTCCTGAGAAAGAGCAAACTCCAACATCTCTGGGTTGCCTGCGTCAGGGCCGCTTCGTAGACTTCCTGGACGACTTGGGGCCTGGCTGGGACGCGGGGGGCGCCGCTCTCCTGCGAGAGCCTCGACACACCGGCCAAGGTGTCGATTCAGCCTGGGGCGGAGCAGCTCTGGAGGATGCAGGAGGGCGCCCACAGTGACGGGCAGACTGAGGCCTGGCCTTGGGGGCAGCGGTGGTTGTTGCGTCACGCAGGATGTGCTGGATTGCCTTGGTCTGCTGCTGTTCTGCCGAGAACTTCTGGGCAAAGCCCTCGACGGTGTTGCCGAACAGCCTCACCTGGGAGATGGGGGCGTCGAGGAAGCGTGCCTTGTCGACGTCCTTCATCTCTGCCAGGTTGAGCCAGAGGACCTCAGAGGACGTAAGCCCATCCCCCGATCCTGCGATCAACATCTTATTCTCGGATGGCGCACTAAATGAAATGCTGGGCGCCCTGTGGGACGGACCAGTGAAATCATCCGGGAACCGGGCGGGACGTTTGCTGCGTGAGAAGTAAGAGGTTCGTGGGGACGTACCCGGCGGAGAGGCTCTTACTGTTACCCTCAGATCTCCCAGAGCACCAGCCGGTGGTTCTCTGCTCGAGCCAGAGAAACCAGTGCGGGTGAGGGCAGAGGGTGCCAATCCTTTCAGAAAGGAAAGGCGAGATCGCAGCGAAGTCATGCTCATACGCCCACAACAGGCGCATGAGTCATCCATGAACGCATCTTCAGCGTGTTGGAAGCCCAGACACTGAAGACAACGATCGTGTCCATCATCCTGAGGATGATGGACCGCAACCAGGAATCGACCGCAACCAGAAGGATATGGACGGAACGGCATCTTGAAAAAGACGCGACTGTCCGTGGTTTGCTCTTTTAGAATTTGCTCTTTTAGTTGAAGTGCCCAGGGGAATCGCTGCTGAGAGGGACTCTGCTGACTGCACCGTGACGCCAACCAGGAAAAAATAAGAGATGAAAGGCTTGTGGAGATCAGCACACTTCTCATCCACTCAGCTCCGAAGCAAAAATCTAATGAATAGATGCACCTGTCGCCCTTTTATACCCGTATGCACAGGAGTGGCTTAGGTATGCAAAATCCACTATCCAATTTCATTGGCATTTTCTCTTAAAGTCAGAGATGATTGGGGCTTCCAGGTAAATCCCCTCGTAACTGAACGTTCTCTCACAACAGAAATGCAAGGGGTTCAAAAAATGTATCTCTCAAAACAATGATTTTTGATTTATAAGTTAACAAATTATGTATAAGTGTTTTCACACATGATCACTGCATGTAGGTCATCAGTAAATGAGATTACATGCATTTACATGGCAGTGTCTCCAAAATGAAACCAACGCGTGTTTAGTTTTGATTGATGTGTGTAACGTGGGGAACTGTGTTTATAGTTTTGTAAAAGGTTTGTTTTACAATATCAAACCAAGTTTAAAGCATGTAATTTGCTTGTAGATTTGCAGACTTGGTCTAAGGATTAGGTACAAGAGTGAATGGTTTCACTAAGTGGGAATTCAGGCATCACTTTTAGTATCAAAGCAATTTTAAACTGCAATGCAAGTGTGCAGGACTGCTTTAAAAAGCACAAAGTGAACACAACGATTACGTTTTAAAAAGTAGTATTTGTTTCTTACACACGCCTACTGTTCAGCTTAAGAAGACATCAAAAGGGGTTATATGGTTACTGTCATCGTCTCTTTGTATAGTTCTTGAAGCATCATCTTTGAACATGCTGTACACTCATGTTCAAAGATGATGTAAAGGACTTTTACTCAAGTATGTTTTTGAACTTGAACACGTACTGATTTTGTTTGGACTCTGAGTAACTTATTTGTATTAGGTAATGTTGCTTAACTGCTATTGCTTAACTGCTAAACTACTTATCATATGAAAAGAGGAACTGCATAACATGTAACATCATATAAATCTTTTAACATACATACATGTTTGAATAATTTGTAATCATTTATCATTTAACAATATAATCATTATTTTCTTTTTTTATTATGCTACAGATTAATTCAACTTATTTCCTTTCTCTTGCTTCCTTGCTCTTATGATTGTATGGATTCAAGGGATATTCATCTTCATCATTACCAGATAAGGCAGCTGTCTTTATTTCAAGGTGTTTAACATCACAGTACAATGGTGTGAAGGTCAATAAAAGATTGTTAATACCATTTTGGGTATCAAATAATATTTGGTGTTAACTAGTTTTGTAATCAGGCCAACTGCAATCTGAAAGGGACTGGATTTAACATTTCTGAGAGAAAGAACATTTCCTAACATTTTTGGTCAGCAATATATCGACACAAATAAACACTTAAAAATTAAATGTTGCCTGCCTAAAAACAGCATTTGAAAACACATCTCATAATGTATGGGTCTTTGTCTGAAAACACAGTTTAAACATAGTTTATAAAAAAGCAGGAGTGAACGTACCTCTTCCGTGTGTATTTGATTGCCATAATTGCATGTTTGACTGCTAATCTAAAGAAACCAATGACAGAAAAGTCCGTTGTTTTGCCCTGGGTGCGGTTAAAGTGTGAATAGTACTGAGTTAAGAAAGTGAAAGACTCACAAGAGGAGGAGGCTCTATTTGGCATCTGCATAAATATACACTTAAGAAAAATGGTTCTAAACAGTACCAGAAAAGGGTTCTTTGGCTTGTAACAATAGCAGAACCCTTTTTAGTGCTAAATAGAAACTTTTTATAGGGTTCCATACAGAACCATGCTTTGCTAATACTACATTACATATACATTTACATGTATGCATTTAGCAGACGCTTTTATCCAAAGCGACTTACGATATTCAGGCTATACATTTTTTTGTCAGTATGTGTGTTCCCTATATAGGACCTTAATGGTGTTATAAATAACCTTTTTAATGATAGTTTTTCTTTAATATTAGTATGTTGGTATATTAGTATATTAGTAATTTTTTAATGACGTATAATTGCAGCAAAAAGGGCAGTGTTCTAACAACAGTTATTAGTAGAAAACTTTATTGAATGACAATAGACATTGAATATAATAAATGCTTAAAAAATAAAACGAAATAGAACATGAAATAGTGTATTGAAGACCAAGCTCCAGTAAAATGTCTTCACAATCCTCTATGATGCCTTTAAGTTAATCATTATCTGTAATTTGATGTGATTGAATGGTAGTTTCTCTCTGCAGATGATGAGGTTGTAGCATCTAAAATGCAGAATTTAATTTAGATATCCAATGTGTCTCCTTTCCCATTTGTTTATGAAGGCCAAACGTAATGTGTGAGCACATCACAATGTTAAAAGGAAAAAGTAATATAAAGTCATGGGATAGCTGGGTATGTTTATGCATAAACCCTAGTAATTAAAATATCTAACAAAATGGATCATAAATGCAATATCTTTATTATTTACAGGTGCATCTCAATAAATTAGAATGTTGTGGAAAAGTTCATTTATTTCAGTAATTCAACTTAAATTGTGAAACTTGTGTATTAAATAAATTCAATGCACACAGACTGAAGTAGTTTAAGTCTTTGGTTCTTTTAATTATGATGATTTTGGCTCACGTTTAACAAAAACCCATCAATCTCAACAAATTAGAATATGGTGACATGCCAATCAGCTAATCAACTCAAAACACCTGCAAAGTTTTCCTAAGCCTTCAAATTGGTCTCTCAGTTTGGTTCACTGGGCTACACAATCATGGGGAAGACTTTGGAAGAATTTGGGTGAACTTGACCCCAGCCTCAGTCCATTCACAAGGAATGGGGTCAAGGTATCAAGAGCCACCACACACAGACGTGTCAAGGAATTTGGCTACAGTTGTTGTCAGAGGCATCTTACCTGGGCTAAGGAGAAGAACTTGACTGTTGCCCATTGGTCCAAAGTCCTCTTTTCAGATGAGTGCAAGTTTTATATTTAATTTGGAAACCAAGGTCCTAGAGTCTCTAGAGAAGCTCATAGGCCAAGTTGCTTGAAGTCCAGTGTTACGTTTCCACAGTCTGTGATGATTTGGGGTGAAATGTCATCTGCTGGTATTGGTCCATTGTGTTTTTTGAAAACCAACGTCACTGCACCCGTTTACCAAGAAATTTTGGAGCACTTCATGCTTCCTTCTGCTGACCAGCTTTTTAAAGATGCTGATTTCATTTTGCAGCAGGATTTGGCACCTGCCCACACTGCCAAAAGCACCAAAAGTTGGTTAAATTACCATGGTGTTGGTGTGCTTGACTGGCAGCAAACTCACCAGACCGGAACCCCAGAGAGAATCTATGGGGTATTGTCAAGAGGAAAATTAGAAACAAAAGACCAAAGAATGCAGATGAGCTGAAGGCCACTGTCAAAGAAACCTGGGCTTCCATACCACCTCAACAGTGCCACAAACTGATCACCTCCATGCCATGACGAATTGAGGCAGTAATTAAAGCAAAAGGAGCCCCTACCAAGTATTGAGTACATATACAGTAAATTAACATACTTTCCAGAAGGCCAACAATTCACTAAAAATGTTTTTTATTGGTCTTCTGAAGTATTCTAATTTGTTGAGATAGTGAATTGGTGGGTTTTTGTTAAATGTGAGCCAAAAATCATCACAATTAAAAGAACCAAAGACTTAATCTGCTTCAGTCTGTGTGCATTGAATTTATTTAATACACTAGTTTCACAATTTGAGTTGAATTACTGAAATAAAATAATTTTTCCACAACATTCTAATTTATTGAGATGCACCTGTACTTAGTGAAGAAGAGCTGGTCAAATACATGTTCTCTTAAACTAAGAGAACATGTATGTAAAAAAAAAAGACAGAAAAATCAATTAGCAGTTGAAAGTTACAATTTATAGACATATTAAGAAAGAAATGATTTACCTGTTGTTGACCGTGTTGACAGTCTGTGTAGTTGGATGGCTGCGCTCCAGAAAATCAGTAATGATGCATCTTAGAGTGTAGCCTCGGTTTGGGTTTCACATTAAAACAACAATAACAACAACAGCACCATGTTGTGTGAATTAAGTATGTTTTATTGACATGCATTTTCAGTGCTTAAAACAACAGATATTAGCTGAATACATTGATGGATGACAATTGACAATGAACATGAATAAATAAATAAGTAAAACACAAAATAAGAACAAAACATTTATGTGATAGAAACCAAGTTTCAGTGAAACAATCACATTTCAGTCAATATAATGCCTTTAAGTCCATTATTTTGGTGTGATTAAGTGGTGATTTTTCTCTGCAGATGATGAGGTTGTAGGATGTGATACATCTGAAATACACAATTGAGTTTAGAGCTGCAGTGTATCCATGTGTTTCTGTGAAAAAAAAAAATTTGTGAAGGCCAAAAGCAAAAATGGACAGTATGAGAGTCCTTCACAATCTTAAAAGAAAAAAGTGATAAAGGGATGGGATAGTTTTAATATTTATATCTGTGACTGGGTATGTTTATAAACCAAAGTAATAATTTAAAAGGTCTAACAATATGAATTACAAATTCATTGTCTATTTTACTTACTTAGTGGGGAAGAGTTTCCAGGCTATATGTGACCAAAAACAAAACAAAAAATATTAGAAAATGTTTTTAAAACATTGAGGTTTTCTGAGGAACCTGCTACTTTTTTGCAAGATATTGCACAACGACAATATATGTGCCTTTCTATGAGCTGCCTATGTGGGCTAAAAGCTCTTGTACATTTCTAAATGTCTGATATGAGTAGAGCAGAGTAAGCAGACTTCCTGTTCACAGTTGTTTCTGACCGAGTTTCCTTTTCAAAACTTGACAACCTTAAAATAAGAATCAGGAGGTTTCTGTTTCGAAAGAGTAGTGAAAGAAGCATTTGAAATGAAAATGATAATTTATTCATTTTACTTTATTCTTATTTCTATGCGTATCCCTTCCTTAGAGTCAACTGAATTGAACAAAAAGCATAAACTGCAAAGTCAGCTTGGAAAGGTGTAAGCATTCAGATTGTTGAAAGTGTTCAAATTGTGTGTGACTTGGTTATTTTGAACATAATCTGCCTGTATTATTCTGGTTATGGTAAAACTTAATTTAATACATTTTTTTTTTTTATAATCATAGCAGTATTGACTAGATTTTAGGCTAGAACCTAGAACACTGTTGATTTACAAAGATTATGTTGCATGTTTCCTTTGTAGCACAAATATTCAATTTAATAGCTGTGTTTAGGCACATTTTAATGCAAACATTCCCGTATTTTCAGGTTTATTTTCTCTTACGGAAACAGAATAATGAAACAAATCTTTGGGAATGTTGGACTGATAGTTCAGGACATCTCGTTAGCGTAGCAGATATTTATTTTATTTTTATTTTTTTGACAGTACAGAGTTTTTTTTATGAAAATAAACCAAAAATTCCAAAATATATGCTCAAATAAATGCTGAGAGAGGTTTTAATTATATCTAGCATTTATGTATTTATTATTATGCACACACTTGATATTATTTCAAACACAAATAATTCATGAGCTAATATAACTGGTGTTTGTCTGAGCCCCAAATTGGGCCAGGAATGCTATTCCAAAGCCAAATATGAAAACACTCTACCTCCTTTAGTGGACTTTGCTATCCTCATTCAATTTCATTGTCACATGTATCACATGTATGGGTCCATAAATAAAGAATGGTACAATCATGCCTGAAAATATTATAGGGAACACTATTATAGTGTTTTAGCGAATAATACATTGAATATGAAGTGTGTTGTTGTGTCATGATGTTTTTATAGTATTTACAGCTAGCCTATAATACATTACTTTTATATTTTGATTTATGGTCAACAACTATTTACATTTGTCATAATACCTTCAATTAAGTTTTTATTTTATTAATTTGATGCATTAATGCATTCAGATGTTGACAAATATATTTACTAGTTTGTTTCACATCTCTATACTGATTCAGGGCTCTAGAGTGCGACCTAATTTCTCACGGGTGCGACTAACAAAAATCCCAGGGCGCACTGGTGCGTCCAGCCATTCGAGAAAAGAAAAAAAAAGTATCCGCGACTCAGAAACTCAACAAAAGACACTCCCGTTAGGCTTATATCATGGTCTAAACCAATCAGAGATAGTGAAGGGCGGACCCCCCCTCTGATTGGCCGTGGTGTGTGTGCGCGTTGACAAATGCGTCACGTGTGCTGCTGCAGTCAGACAGAGAGAAAGAGGTGAGTAGTAGAGATGCGTGCAGTGTTGCCAACTTAGCGACATTTAGCACCTTTGTAGACCCCCCCCATAGTGTCTCTGTGATCGCCGCAACGGCACGAGATCAGCGCTTTCTCTGCATCTGCTCTGTTCAGCGTCTGAGAGGAGCCCGTTCAGTTAAAACAGATATTATTGCTTCTCTAAATGTACATGCAAATATAGAAGAAATCACAGCACTGGAATTGTCTTGTCTTATATTGTGTCTTATTTGATTTCATCAGACAACGGCTCAATACAATTATAAATTAGTATTTTTGTGCAGACTAGCTTCTTGGAAGGAGAGCTGGTTATGAATTCTTAAAGGGACGTGTTTCAGTCATTATTTCATATTTATCCTGTTGACTGACAACATAAACAGTCAAATATATAAAGTAATTTAACAGTTTTATTGAGAATTTGGCTGCATTAAAATACAGTATGAGTACAGAGAGACGATTAGACAGAACAGTTATTTTTTCTTTACTTTACTTTGTCATTTTAGCAGGACGCTTTTATCCAAAGCGGCTTACAAATAAGTAACTAAAATTATTAAAAGTTAAAACTATACATAATATATACACACATTTAAGAAGATAAAGACATGAAATAAACATGACAAATGCATACAACATTTCAAAACTAAACATTTAAATGAAAATAAAGCTAAAAAAAATCTAAATATTAAATCAAGAAAAGGTATGAGTATAAAATGCTTCTAACATAACACTAAAGGCCTAAGTATACTTTTGCATAGTAAGAATTGGTTATAAAACTGTAAATACTTTTTTTTTTTCATTATGTTTAGTGCAATTATTTGGTAGTCTGTGGTGGGATGGGGCAGGATTGTTTTATGGGTTTAATGGGGGTTTGAGAAGCACTGCACTAGAGCATCCCTTCGTTCAGACACAGTGGAAGATCTGATAAGACTCAGTGTAGAAGGGCCAAGTCTGGAAGATGTTGATGCTAGAGAGTGTGGTCAGCTGGTTTAGCCGAGGCCAAAGATCAAGAAAGCTAAACTACAGGAGTTGGCCATCCGAGGGGCATGTGACTGCAATGGAGGATAGTCCATAATACATTGAGCCATGAGATGTTCAGTTTGACGCCCTTAAAACACTTAATTTAGATTTTATTTATCTTGAGATGTTTTAAGTTTAAATCTCTGCTCAGTGAAGCACTTTAAGCACCAACACTTTTCAGTAAGTTACCTTTCTTGTAGAATTGTCCTTCAAATAAAGAACTTTATGTTGACCAGATTGTTAGTTAGTCGTTTACTAGTCAATATTGCCTATATAAAATTTGGGTGCACCTAACTTTGTGCTGGTGCACCTAAGAAAAAAAGTTAGGCGCACCTGTGCACCCAGTGCAAAAAGTTAGTCTAGAGCCCTGTGATTGCTTGTGCTACTCTAGGCTATTATTAAAAATAAGAAGAACAGAAACCATAGACACCCACACTCACAGATGTTTTCTCACAGCTCTGCTCTGCAACGGAACACCAGTGGGGTTGCTGATAGAATAAATAATATATACACTTCCAAAAACATTATCTACAACAACATCAATGATTAAAGGCTGATTATTATGTTTTTTTAACAGTCTGTTTTATCTCATATATCAATATTATTTACATTTCTAAATAGTTTATTATTATTTTCTGGGAATATACACTTTTTTGGCATATTGGTTACCAGCTAACAATTTTTGGTTCCCAGAAAGTTCTGGAAACATTAGTTTTTGGTTCCCAGAACGTTCCCTATTGGTTAGCCAGGAAAGTTTTCTTAACGTAAATGGAACGTTTCCTTAAGGTTAGGGGAACATCCCAGGAACCTACTCTGAACGTTCTGGGATGTTCAAATATGTTGTGCTATGGTATGCTGAGGAAATCAATCAATCAATCAATCAATCAATCAATCAATCAATCAATCAATCAATCAATCTCTCTCTCTCTCTCTCTCTCTGAAGGGTCTTTTCTTTTCTTGTCTGTCTTATTTGAAAAGTGTGCTTAATGTGCCTTTTTCTGTTTACTTGGAGGCATTTGTAAACTGCAGTAGTAAAATAACTTGAAATTTTCAGCATCTTTTTACATCATTTATTTTTGCACCAAATTATAAAGAGTAGCATGGATAACTGTATTGATAAGTATCATATCAGTATCGATAAAATGTAAACGATACCCATCCTTACCCCAGAATCGATCGCAAAATCTATCGAGGGGGCCCCCTCCGGGAACACTTGTTGAGGGCCCCCAAAACACTAAACACGCCCCTGGTTGTGTAGATAAGGTTTTAAACTCCAGTTCAGTGATGCTAAACAAAAACTTTCTGTGGTGCACGAGGAGAGGATGAACAAACTGCAAGTAATGATGGCGAGCCAACCCAGACTGTGACTTTCATTTTTGTTTCAACTGTTCCTGCAAAGGTGACCTGTTACACAGTGGATTATCTGTAAACTGACTACCAAACATCCAAGTATCCGGATCTGTTTTTAACAGAAAAAGGCATCTATTTCTTCCATCCTTCTTCTATAACCTTTTTTTTCAACATCTTCCTGAACTGAAATGTATTCCACGACAATAACAGAAATTGAATGGAATTTGAGTACCACACATTATAATTGTATTATTTTCATTTCGTGTACAGTTTCATGATATAAGGTATGATTGTGTTTCACATTGTTTTGAGTTTGAAATGGTCTTCCATGTAAAATAAAAAGTATTATCTCTAGAAACTAGCAAAACCTAAATAGGTATAAGATTTTAACCATTTTAACAACTAACTAATTTACCTAAACAGCTTATTTAACCCAAGTGGATCCACGAAACCAGACTAATTATAATTATATTTATATTTACTACATGCCTTTTACGCATTACCTTTATTATTTACATGTTATTACTTTGTCTTACCTGCAGGATTTTTTCATCCATTTTAATAATTGTTTTGTGTATTGCTTGTCTGTCTAACAGTAAATTGCTGAGGTTTTTTTTTTTTTTTTTTTTACTCCATTACAACCTGGAGCTGTCCTAGTAGCATCACTGTTGTGTTGAAGAACACACGTTATAACTTCCTTCAACTGTAAGTCTCCAGCATAGCAGGCTCGTGGGCACCTTCTGAAAAAAAATTGTAGAAAGATGTTGCAAAGAGTATCCCATATAATTTCATTCTAGAAGGACATTTGTATAATATAATTGTATGTACAGTCTTACAATTGATTCCACTTATGTTACAGTTATCAGATGATGGGATTTAGCACTGTACAATTGTCAAGAAGTATCTGCAAATAAATAGTGATTAAGCACATCATGATTCTGTGCATGAGGATAAACCTTTGTGAGGTGATATGTTTTTAATATATGCTTGTAAATACTGTTTGAAAAAAAAGTGGTAACATTCCTGATTCAACTCTTAAGATGACTGGTAATTTGCTAAGACCTGATCGCAATGTTGTGGGCCTTAAAGGAAAATGGTAAGGCAAGACTAAATCATTGTGCATGACCATCCTCTATGTCTGATACACTATTTAAAAAAATAAACACTAAAACTACATTTTTGTCAATGTCAAATGTAATATAACTATTCATTTTGAGATATGCTAAAGAAAAAAAAAAGGTTTTGAAAGGGATCTTTGCAATCTATATTTATTTAATTAGAGTTCTTGTTTTCAAAAGTAAATAAAAAATTGAAAACAGGCAGCACAAGTATTTAATTAACTAAAACATGACTTTGCCAATCAATGAGCGCCCTCTACTGCCTGATAATGGTCATGTAATTAAGCATTTGATCACTGCTGTTAAACCACACAAAACATTTGCAACGTTTTAATTGTTTTACATGTTAAGTAAAAATAACCTACAGGGAACGTTCTATGAAGGTTCTTTTTAGGTTATAAAATTAAACCTAAAAATAACCTGCAGGGAACGTTCTGAGAAGGTTCTTTTTAGGTTATAAAATTAAACCTAAAAATAACCTGCAGGGAACGTTCTGGGAAGGTTCTCTTTAGGTAATTAAAAAAAACATATGGGAACGTTAGTTGAACGTTCTGTGTTACCACTACTAGAGTAACCCTATGTAGCCCATAGACATAATAAATATTATGTTATTTATATGTCTATGATGTAGCCTATGTAGTAAGAAATGCGGAATATCATCTTTCTCTATACGAAGCTGGATTTAGTCTCATAGATTAAGTGGAATAATGTAGAGGTAATGTAATTTAAGGTAAAACAGTTAAAGAGGGCAGGGCCGGCCCGTGGCATATAGGCGGAATAGGAAAATGCTAGGGGCGCC
Source organism: Gymnocypris eckloni scoliostomus (assembly GCA_027564155.1). Lineage (NCBI taxonomy): Eukaryota > Metazoa > Chordata > Actinopteri > Cypriniformes > Cyprinidae > Gymnocypris > Gymnocypris eckloni. The sequence continues at coordinate 6,349,330 of CM050427.1, forward strand.
GCCGATCCATAGGGGCGCCAAAATTAGTAAAGATTATTATTATTTTTATTTATTTATTTGTATTACCAATTCTACTTCAATACTATACATCTAACATGTTACACAAAAAGCGATCGTCCCACAAAAACAACTATTTTATTGCTCTCCTCGGTTCGACGCATGATCTTCCCCTGCACAGCTGCCCTTCCACATATACCAGTTACCTGGATTGTAAAAGATGTTCACTTATATATTATCACTGTGTCCAAAAGACCCAGTACGGTGGCCGAGAGAGCTCAACGCACTGCAACTTCAGAAAACACATGCAAATAAAAAAAGCACCAGCAAATTAAGAAAACATCTTCATAGGTTTGACAGCACACACGTGCAGCCGTTTCTTAACTTGCATGTGTTGTGAGGATTTGCAGCGTGTTTCTTAATTTGCATGTGTTGTGAGGATTTGCAGCCTGTGTGTTGTCAAACCGATGAAGATGTTTTCTTAATTTGCTGGTGCTTTTTTTATTTGCATGTGTTTTCTGAAGTTGCAGCGCGTTGAGCTCTTTTGGCCACCGTAGTATTTATTCATCCATGCTCAAAAAAGCGGAGGAGAGCTCAATTTAGTATTCAAGCAAAGTTGACGCGTCTATCTGTGTGCGTGCGCTTTAGATGTGTGCGCGGAAAACTTCTCGCACAGTGCGCGACTGTTGGCGGTAATGCATAGACGGACATTATGTGAACATGTGGACAATGCCAAAATAAAGGTGCCTTTTTACAAATATCGATATTTTACGCGTGGCATCGATGCATCGTATCGTCATACATTGTATCGATATATCGATCCATATCGATGAATCGTTACACCCCTATAAATGAAAACCGACGCACAGCCTATGGGGTAGAGGCTGCAGCGTAGGTCCGACGCATAAGTATAAACTGGGCTTTAATCCTCAATTGGAGTCTTTCTCTCTATGGATCTCAGCATTGTTGGACAGAATTTAGGATATGTAAGTATTAAATCTGACATTGATTAAAATCTGACATAATTTAGTTTACAGTTCAGCTGAAATGTTTGTATCTGTCATTTACAAGCTGTTACTTACAAATATATATATATAATCTGTTAGAGTAAAAAAAAGGTTTAAAAGTGTAGGTTAAAATAAATTGACACTAATGTGGAATTGTATCCTCTCTCTTCATCTTAATAATATAGTGTTGGAACCCAGGATCTCCACAGAAGGACTGAGTACATTTGTGTTTGTGGACACATACAGACCAGGGAACATTCTGATGTTGGCAAAGTTCTGAGCAGGATCCAGTCTAAGATGACTGGTAATTTGCTAAGACCTGATCGCAATGTTGTGGGCCTTAAAGGAAAATGGTAAGGCAAGACTAAATCATTGTGCATGACCATCCTCTATGTCTGATACAGTATTTAAAAAAAATAAACACTAAAAACTACATTTTTACAGGATCCAGTCTTCTGAGAAATTCATGTATTCCCAAAGGTGAACAAAAACATTGTGTTGGCTTTTAAAAGGCTATTTTGATAATTACTTTTACTCCTATGCTGTGGAAAGGATGTAAGAGTACAGACATTGACGTTTTTTGAGCATCAAAGAGACGTCTTTCAAAATACTTTTTGCCACCAGTGTACATCAATCCAGCAAAGTGAAATGACTATGAAGGAGGGGTTATTTGTCATGTTATCTAATGAGGTGAAAATTACAGTTTTGTCCTGTCTTGGACGTGTACATTTACATTTATCAGACGCTTTTATCCAAAATGACTTACCCTCAGCACCCTTACTTATTCAGCATATACATTTATTTTCAGTATGTGTGTTCCCTGGGAATCAAACCCACAACCTTTGTGCTGTTAACACAATGTTCTACCACTGAGCCACAGGAACGCTTCCCTTTTGGCTGCTTAAAATTGTATGCAGTGCTCAGCATAAATGAGTACACCCACTTTGAAAAGTAACATTTTAAACAATATCTCAATGAACACAAAAACATTTTCCAAAATGTTGACAAGACTAAGTTTTATATAACATCTTTTTAACTTATAACATGAAAGTAAGGTTAATAATATAACTTAGAGAACAACATTTTCAGTTTTACTCAAATTAGGGTGATGCAAATATGAGTACACCCCACTGAAAGTCTCTGGAGCAAAGCTAAACTTTAGACTACAAATGTCTAATTTAACAATAATTCAACCACAGGTGAGTCTAATTATTCATTACACAGGTGACAGTTGACTATAAAGGGGTGTTACTTAAAGAAAACCCCTTCCCATTTCATGCTGTCAGCAATGGCACCACATGGAAGAGAAATGTCACAAGACCTGAGAAAGAAAATAATTTCTTTACACAAGAAAGGTGAAGGCTACAAGAAGATCAGCAAAGCTTTACTTATCAGTCAGAATACTGTAGCAAAAGTGGTACAAACATTTTAAAAAGATGGAACTGCAACCATCTCACAGAGACGTCCAGGTCGTCCACGGAAGTTAACACCTCGTCAGGAGCGTCCTCTGATGAGAAGGGTTGAAGAAAATCGACATGCAAGTTCACTGCAGTTATCTAAAGAAGTAGAAAGCCAAACTGGGGTGACTATTTCCCGTGACACACGGCGTACACTGCAGAGGAATGGCATGCATGGGTGCCGTCCCACGAAATAAGTCTCTCCTAAAGCCCAGGCACAAAAAGCCTAGTTTGCCAGGGCCCATGCTGACAAAGATGAAGACTACTGGGACTCTATACTCTGGAGTGATGAGACCAAGATAAATGTTTTTGGAACTGATGGCTTCAAAACTGTATGGCATCGCAAAGGTGAGGAATACAAAGAAAATGCATGGTGCCTACAGTGAAACATGGTGGTGGCAGTGTCCTTATGTGGGCTGCATGAGTGCTGCTGGTGTCGGGAGCTGCATTTCATTGATGGCATCATGAATTCACAAATGTACTGCTCTATACTGAAAGACAAGATGCGACCATCACTCCGTGCCCTTGGTCGTCGTGCACTTTTCCAACATGACAATGATCCTAAACACACATCTAAGGCCACTGTTGGATTTCTGAAGAAGAACAGGGTGAAAGTGATTCAGTGGCCAAGTATGTCTCCTAATCTGAACCCAATCGAACACCTATGGGGAATTCTGAAGAGACAAGTTGAGCATCACTCCCCATCCAGCATCCAATCTCTAAAAGAGGTCGTTCTTGAAGAATGGAAAAAGATAGATCTGGCAAAATGTCGCCAACTTGTTCATTACATGCCTAGAAGACTTGGTGCTGTCATTAAAAGGCCATACAAAGTACTAGATTTAGTAGTTTTTGTTGTGGGGTGTACTCATTTTTGCATCACCCTAATTTGAGTAAAACTGAAAAATGTGTAATCTAAGTTATATTATTAACCTTACTTTCATGTTATAAGTTAAACAGATGTTATATTAAACTTAGTCTTGTCAACATTTTGGAAATGTTTTTTTGTGTTCATTGAGATATTGTTTAAAATTTTACTTTTCAAAGGGGGTGTACTCATTTACGCTGAGCACTGTATATATTTTTTCAGTTCTATGAATGTAATTGTTGATATTTCATCATAATAAATATTTTTTAAATAAGCTAAACAACCAATGATTGTTCTATTCATTTTGTCAAATGTGAACATTTTTAGAATTTCATGTATGTTTTTTAACATAATGTAGTGAAAGACAGCACATAATGTGTTAAATTATACACGTTTATACATCTTTGTGATAACCTTTCTGACACATTTACTGTGTTAAAACCATCAACACAACGAATGAGTAAAAAGTAACACAAAAAACGTTGTCCCAGAACTCACCCATTAATGTGTTAAAATTTAACAAAGGTTGTGTCATTTTTAACACATCTGCAGATCGCAAACACGATTCAATCAACCAAGCAATCCTATTCCTAAATGACTACTTGACAAGTACGATCACAATGTAACACTCAAATCTGCATTCACGCGGTCGCTGACACTAAAGGCTAGTTCACACTACAGGATGTTAAGCCCGATTTAAGCCTGATTTGCAATTTATCGAGCTCGCCAAGGTCGGGCTGTAATCGGGGGGAAATCAGTGGGTGATCGACACTCCACAATCTTTATGTGTGAACTACAAAATTATGCATCAGAGACTCGCTGATGTGTCGCCGACACCTCGCCGACGCCAAACAAATATCTAGCATGCCAAATATCTGGACCAGTCGGCCGACTGGACATCACATGGTGTCAGGTTTCCTGACGAGGTGCAGCCAATGAAAGAACAAGGCACCGGTCACCGGAAGAAAAAACATAGCAGAAGTAAAATAATCACAGAAGTGCTGGGATAAAAGTGTATAGTTTGGATATATACAGTGTTGTCTACAGTAGTGATCAAAATAGAGTAAATCCCTTTTTTTCAAGTGACTTGATTTAAATAAAGATTGTATTCATTACAACCTAACACCAGCAGGTGGAGACAGTTGACTTAAAAAGAGATTTGTTCAAAAAACACTTTCATTCAGGAATGAAACAGCAGTTAAATCATTCGTTCAACTTGATTTTTTTTTAAACAATTCGTTGTATATTGAATATAATTTATAAATAGACTGCAGAAATGGGCCCTTTGTCAGAACCTCTAGTAAATTACTCTAGGTGGATTGTTTGCAGAACAACCCAAATTCTGAAAATATTTGAACAAAATGAAAACTAAAGTAATTCCAAATCACATGAGCCAATATTTAATTCACAATAGAACATAGATAACATAACAAATGTTTAAACTGAGAAACTGAAAAACCTGAGGCTCTCCAATCTGTGAAAGAGTGCTTAAAATGATTGTGGAATAAACATGTGTAAAACGTCTCAGTTTAAACATTTATCTTCTCTATGATCTATTGTGAATAAAATATTGGTTTATGTGATTTGAAAGTCTTTTAGTGTTATTCAAATTTAAAATCGTCCCAACATTTCCAGAATTCGGGTTGTATATTTTAATATTAGAAACACAAACAGTAGTTTGATGGTAGACATATAAGCCTATTTATTTTTAAGATTTTTAGAATATAGATCACGATTCTCCCATGACTCTGAAAACTATTTTTTAATGATCAAATGTGCATACATATTAGTCTATAGCTTTGCATTTTTGTAGCCCATGTCAAATTTGTACCAGACCTCAAAAGTAACCCTAGCCCGGCCGGGACAGCCCCCCACTTCCGACCCATGATCCTACACACATTTATTTATTGACAGCAATGGCATAGACCGAGTTAGTGCCAAAACACAGACATCTAAAAATGTGTTTCTCTGGCACATAAGGTAAATAATGTAAGAAAATCAACTGGTTCTGTTAAGGCCGGGACACACAAGGCATTTGTCAGGCTATTTTTCTGTGTGTGTTCAGCGTCAGTTTGTCCAATTCTCAAGTGAGAACTCTGATTGGATGTTCAGTCTGAGAGCGAGTCAGTGCCCAAGAATTGAAGCAAACGTTTTTTAGAATGATGAAGTAAATAGCCTAAAGGTGGCACAGGCAGAAGACTGTTCTCATGTAACCTGATATTACCCAAACAGTCCAATATGCAAACAATATGCAAACATTATGCCAATATCATAACAGCATGAGTCACCTAAAATTTGTAAATGTATCAACATAACTGATATTTAAAATGGTAAACAAGCACCGCTTTGTTTACTTTTTCTAAATCTGCTCATATCTTGTATATCCTGCTTTTGGTTTCTATTTTTGAATGATGAATATATACTGTTGATAGCTGCTGATATATACAGCTAATTCTTCTCACACAGGCGCATAACATATGTGTTAGTTTGCAGACGGCTGTAGCCTCTGCGGTGTGTTCAAGCACAGTTTTTGGTCCAGACACGAGACCACAACACCGTCAGCTTTCGTCGCCACTAAATCTTTGAAGTCTGCTTTGTATATCCCGAAACAAGAGCCTAAAAGGAGAGTGAAAAGGAGAGTAACTGCTTTGTGAATTTGAATATGGAAAGCATAGACAGTTGCACATACACAAACGCACATATATGCATATGCAGGTGCATCTCAATAAATTAGAGTGTCGTGGAAAAGTTCATTTATTTCAGTAATTCAACACAAATTGTGAAACTCGTGTATTAAATAAATTCAATGCACACAGACTGAAGTAGTTTAAGTCTTGGTTATTTTAATAGTGATGATTTTGGCTCACATTGAACAAAAACCCACCAATTCAATTCAATTAAATTCATTGAGATGCACCTGTATGCACACATATACATGTCCTGGATATATTTCCTCTTCAAGAAAAGTGTATCATAGCCAGTTCGCAGAAGATGTGTTGTGTCTTCTTTTTGCTCATTCCTGTTCCTTGTATGCTGTTTTATCAGTTAATTTGTGTCTCTTCACATTTTCCAGAACTCTATTATCTGCTTCGGTGACCTTGCGATTGTTGTAATGACCTTGAAAGGTCAAAACTGTTAGAATCCTTCATATAGGTTTTAAACTGAGAAGGATCTGGAGAACGTGAGGGTTTTATGCCCAACCATTTCAGACAAGTGCCCACATATGCATCCTCCATATTAAATGGCTTCAATTCCTTGGAAGCCTCAACTATTTTTTTGGGAAGATCATTGGAGAACACATACCCTACTCCCAAAACATACGTGGGGTATTTCGGTTTTGGGTACAGCTCCTCTGAGACGTAATACTTTGATTTTTTGTTTCTAATGACGTTCTGGTTCCACATCAAAAATCCTGTGATGTAGTTCTGTCTGGGTGTGTTGGGTGACAATAAGAGGCTCATCAGGTTCTCCAGGTTTATGTACATGTCAGAATCAACCTTCATAGCATAAGCTGCTTGAGGGCAACGAGTGGCCAACCAGTCCATGATCACCATCGTTTTTATGGTCAGATTGAAGTAGGAGTCCACAAAGTTGCTCTGTAGTAAATCTCTGTGTTGTCGACTCTCTTCCTCCAGCTGCTGTTGAGCTTCAGCTCCTCCTGTCAAACCCACCAAGAACAGAGTCAGCGCTGCTTTTCCCTGCACTGAGCTTTCACTCCCCCACGTGCTCCGGATGGCGTTACGAGCCTCCAGCTGATGGGGGGCCACAGGGACCATCAAGATCAGGAACAGATCCTGCTTGCATTTATCAGGTTCATCCAAAGTAAAATGATAGTTGCTTGGATGAGCCACATGATGATGCACTGATATGTGCTTTTTTATTGTGGTAGTTGTTTGAATGATTTGTGGAGTATTTAAAAAATTCCAGATATTTTTTTTACTAGACATGCCCTCAGTCACTACATTATAGGTCTGAGATTGATTTACAAGGTTAAACCGGGTGGGAGGATGTTTGGCTGGATTCAATGAGAAAATGTAGATACAAGAGATGACAAACATTGATAATGTCAATGTGATCAGCAGAATGAATCCTGTTTTAATGTGATATATTACATCTATATCCCGAGCCAAACAGCACCTGATAAAGAAAGAGACACAAAAGGTTAAATGTCTTTATAATCTCTGTCAGATTTGTTTTTGACACATTTAGTCCTAATTATATTTCTGAAAATAGGAATCTTTCGAATAGTACTACACTTTTAATGTTTTATCTATTTGTCCGGCAAGCTTTAAATGTAAAGGTGAATATCTTGAGACTTAAGTAAACTTGAGTGGATGAGTAACAATAAACACCACCATAAATTCTGATTAAAGATACATTTTTGGCAACAAAAGCCTAGGAAGCCCCACCGCTGATCATTTACAAGTGCAGTTTTTTTGTGTATCTGACATTCAGATATTTTATGATGATAATCATTCACATAAAAAGCTGTTTATTATCTACAGTACTAAAAGCAGGGTGCGATTTGTAGGGGGGAAATGAATAGGCCAAACTTACAATGTTTTTTATCAAATTGTGATCACTATAAATATAGTTTCCGTCGTATTAAAAACATTTCATGACGTGACATCCATTTACTTGCCTAAAAAGACGGATTTATGATGTGCGTTGTCAACAGATTACACTTACATTAGGTTAGGCTTATAACCCTGGAAGGGAAAAAAAAACGTTTTCAAAAGCATCCCCCAGGTCAACATACATTTTTAAAACAAAGAAATATGAATTTGGGACACGTCTTTTTTGACGTAATTTAAAGCACTTTTTGCAATATTTGATGCATTTTGGCCAGTGGTGGAAAGAGTACTGAAAAAACATACTCAAGTAAAAGTACCATTACCTTCCAAAAAATGTAGTGTGAGTAGCGTACAAGTACTGTCCAAAAAAACGCCTTGAGTAAGAATAAAAGAGTAGCCTATTTAAAAGTAATCATGAGTATTGTGTAGTGAGTACTGAGCTGTGTATTCTACCCTGTCATAATAAACACTGTACACCGCATTGTTTTAATTAAAACACATTGTACATTCTGTAATTCACATTATCTTGTTTGTCTTAAAGAATATCTATCATACAGCAGTTTTATTTTTGACTGTGAACTATTTTAATACATCAAAACTGAAACAGATGAAAGTTATTCTCAGTACAATCATCCCCATTTAAATCATAAAGTCTGAAAAAATACTGAGACAGCATGCTGTTGTTGCACATAAAATATTAATGTTTAGAACAGTGCAAAAACTACGACGGCGTTTTAGTGCCACATAAAAAAATGAAATAAATCTAAGATTACGAGATTAAAGTCGTAATATTTCAAGAATAAAGTCGAAACTACGAGAAAAAAAGTTGAAATGTTACGAGAATAAAGTCGAAATGTTACGAGAATAAAGTCGAAACACTTCGAGAATAAAGTCAAAATGTTACGAGAATAAAGTTGAAACACTTCGAGAATAAAGTCGAAACACTTCGAGAATAAAGTCGAAATGTTACGAGAATAAAGTCGAAACACTACGAGAATAAAGTCGTAATATTTCGAGAATAAACTCGTAGTAATACGAGATTAAACTCCTAATATTTTGAGAAAAATCACAGAATTGCTAGAAACAATGGATGTGGAGGATTTGGTTAAATCCTACTTTAGATTAAGTTTTAATAAAATTCTTTGTCTTTTGGCGCATCAGCACGGAGTTATAATTAGTAAAATGACACTGCAGCGGTTATGTAGGAAACTTAATTTATTCAGAAGAAAAATCAGACAGACATTGAGGAAATTGCCTCTTTTGTGCAGTCTGAGATGGCGACCAGTGGTCGACTCAAGGATATCGATGGTTACATCTGCGTGCTATTCGAAGAGGATATGTTGTTTCTCAAGAGACTATGAGGATGGTGATCAAAGAAATCTCTGAAAATGCCATAATGCCACAACGCTTGGGACCCCGGCTGAAGTACTGAAAGACGCCGAGCGAAGTTCAAATGATTTTCTTCTGAAAAATTGAGTTTCCTACATAACCGCTGCAGTGTCCTTTTACTAATTATAACTCGTGCTGATGCGCCAAAAGACAAAGAATTTCCTTATTGCTAAATCCTAATCTAAAGTAGGATTTAACCAAATCCTCCACATCCATTGTTTCTATCAATTCTGTGATTTTTCTCAAAATATTAGAGTTTAATCAGACATACGAGTTTATTCTCGAAATATTACGACTTTATTCTCAAAATATTACGACTTTATTCTCGTAGTGTTTTGACTTTATTCTCGTAACATTTCGACTTTATTCTCGAAGTGTTTCGACTTTATTCTCGTAACATTTCGACTTTATTCTCGAAGTGTTTCGACTTTATTCTCGAAATATTACGACTTTAATTTAGAGAGCTAATTTCTCTCCAAAACGGTGCCAGTTTTTTTTGCGTTTTGCAATAAAGAATAAGAACTAAACTTGGATAATTTCTGTTACAATTTAAACAAAAATGCACATTGTTCTAAAAGGATGACATCATACCACACCTTTTACACATTTACTCGAATTGTTATGCTGATAAAACTATTTGTGAGGAAAAATGCATTAAATAGCATAAAAATGTCCACGCATGTGAAATAAATATTAAAGCAGCTCATTTGTTTACCCACAAAAAATAGGCCTACGGAAAATCTAGCTTAATTTGTTTGCCCGTTTTCAAACAGAACTAATAATAATAATAATAATTTATTATTATTATTATTATTATTAACCTATTAGAAAATCTCTTTATCTTTGTTCATATTTCAATTTGTTGTTAAATCAAACTTCAGTCATTCAAATAAATAAATATTCCAAGCCCAGAGTCAATTATTCAAAAATAACTGTTTTGATCTGATCATAGCCTAAAAAAGTCATGGGTCTGAGTGCTGTTATTGAATAGTATTGTAGACAGATTGGAGATTAATCCTAATAAACATGCTGCTACAATTAAACCCATTACATTAAATAAATTTAAAACAGTGTATTCCAATTCAGCAGCATGCAGATCCTCGTTTATGTCAGACTGAGCACGGACAATTCCCTTAGCTTGCTCACATAATGTAGCCTATCATATATCTATTATAATGGAAAACGTATCGTTTTTATAACATATGTCGTTATTACGAGAAAAATATGTCGTTATAATGAGAAAAGATCTCGTTATAAGAGAAAAGGTGTCGTTTTAACGAGACAAGATCTCGTTATTACGAGAAAAGATGTCGTTATTACGAGAAAAGATGTCGTTTTAACGAGAAAAGATCTTGTTATAAAGACATAATTGAGTGGAAAAAAATATTATGTCTGTGGCAGCAATGCGTCACCGTACTAAATGAAGGCGGATTGTATAAAATGGATCAAACCAGCTGCCAAACGAGCTGCAGTTGTATTACATTGAGCGCTGACACAGATGCAGTAGGCTATATTAACGCCACAGGTCATCAATGAGGTGCATATTGGTCCTCAGTTTGAGTACATTATTTCCAAGCGTTTTAGAGTTTCCAAAACAATTTTTCACAATGCGCATCATGCGCTCAAACTCATCAAAAGTCAACAAGTTCAACCAGCCACAACGAGTTATCCAAGTGACTGCAGCAGAACGCACACGCCGGAGAAAAGAGGCAGCGCACATCGCGCGTCGAGATGAGTGGGAATTTACCAACGTGGCACTCGGGACTGAAAATCTGAAATTTACCTTAAACATTTTAGAGGCAGATGCGACAAAATTGATGCTTGAAGAATGCACTTCCAGCAGCCGTGATAAACAGCAGTTGGCTGTCAATTTTCTATGCACAATTTGATTTGACGAAAGTCACGAGACCGATTACTCTCTCTATCCAATCACGTTGATGGACAAAAATAATTAAAATAAGCATGTAACGACCACAACCCGAGGTAAATAGCGGAATTAAAGTACCGATGCATCACTTAAAATGTACTCAAGTAAAAGTAAAGTACACAATTTTAAACTACTCAAAATAGTACAATTACTGATAAAAATACTTAATTACTGTAATGTGAGTATTTGTAATTCGTTACTTCACACCCCTGATTTTGGTCAGTAGTGTACAGTTGGTTTGATACACTCAGGTGTTGTTTCCAGTGTTATTGTAAAAAAACATTATTTGAAAGTGGAAGCAAAATATAAATATTAGATGAAAAACTATGAAAAGCTGGGAAATTAGAAATGTTGCTTTTGCAGATAACTTAATTTCATGTACTAACATTTCCAAAACTAAACTGAAATAAAAAATAAAGCTAATTAGAAATATATAAAAAAGCACAACAAAATTAAACTAAAATTACTATGAAAATTAAGAATCCAATAACTGACCATTGTCCGTTTTTATATGCAGCAATAGGTATTATTTTGAGATCAACGAAATGTAGACTGTCAAATATGACAGTCATCATTATATATATATATATATATATATATATATATATATTCTATAAAATCTACACTTTAGAACAATACCAACAAGTCTCTAATTAGTCCCTAACTAGTCCCATTCCTGGACTGTGTCTGTATGTCAAGCACAATTTACAGAGGGTGACGTGCCTCTTCCACATACTTACGATCTGCCGTGTTTGACTGATTTTATAAAGGAGTGCTGAAAGATTTTTTTCTGAAGTACCCGAGTTGTTTGTTCCTTCTCATGAACTGTGGGTGGGGCTTAAACATTTTCAATATAATTATAAGAGGACTTTCCAAAAAATGTTTTAAATGTAGAGATAATTACCCAATATTAAATTGCAAAATTACTTTACTCTTTAATAGTTTGTCACACATTTTAATTTGCCAGTTTCTCTGAAAGCACTAGGGTGAGTTATGTGAAACTAGATAACTCACCAAAACCAAACGACTATATTACTGTCATGAATCTGGTTGCCACTCACTTCAACTGCACATCACCCATGGACTACATCTCCCATCATGCACACACACATTCCGTCCACCATTACACCAATCACACAGCTGTCACCATTCACTCATCAACCCTGATTGCCTCACCACACCTGCACCTCATTCACTCACTCACATAAAAGCAGCACACAAACACTCACCCAGTGCGAAGTCTTGTTTTCCCCTGGCTAACATTCTGAGCGTTTCCCTTGTTTTCTGAGTCCCTGTGTTTACCTGGACTGCGTATCTACTCTGACCGTTTGCTGCCTGCCCTTTTGACTCTGCCTGCCTGTTGATATCTTCTCTGTCTGCTGCCTGCCCCGACCTTGCATTGTCCCTGTTGTTGATTCTGTCTAGCCTTCACAACTCCTGTTACTACCTTTGACCATTGCCTGTCTGACCACCTCTTGTCAATCATTAAAGCTGCTATTGGATCTAACCACACTGCCTCTTCATTACAATTACATACCTCACCAAAACCAGAGATTCTGGTTAAAGACGTCTGTCCCTCACAGAGAACACATGTGTGTGTTCTCTCCCAGGCCATATGATAAAATGCTCTTCTTATTTTTGTAGCATAATGACTGATTAAACATAATATCAAATACTATGTCCTCCTACAATATTACTCTGGTTAACAGTTAACAAGAACCTTCGATTTCTTAAAACTACTCAACAATTTCAGTTAAAATTAACTAACAATGCAGAATGCTTCTATACTCTTAAAAATAAAGGTTCTTTATTGGTATTGATGGTTCATAAACAACCTTTAACACCCATGAAGCCTTTCCATTGTCAAAACAAAACAAAATATTTGTATATATTTTTAGCTGATCACTTACATGACAACAGCGTTGTAGGGGCATGAAAATGGTTTCAAAGTACACATTTTGTAAAACAATATCATTATTATCTCTGGAAACTACAACAAATGCAAATTAGAAAACCTGTGACATCAGATTGCAAAACTCAATGGATATATCACCCATGAGTTAAATTTCAATGCAGACACTAATGCAAGTTGGTGGTAAAACACGGATAATGTCTATAAAGATGGTTAATTTAATTAGATTAGAGATTTTAAGTTCAGCATCTGTTCGTGGGAGTAACTCTTTACAGTTAATCATTATATTTGGTTGGAAAAGTCATAAAATATGGTTTTCATGATTTTACATTTAAATGGTTGAAGAATTACATTTTTAATAGAAGTTTGTTTGTTTTAAGGGTTTCTATTTTAGAAAAACAAGCATACTCTGCGGGGTTCCTCAAGGGCCCATACCTTGACTTTTAATGTTTCTTATCTATAAATGACTTATCGAATGTTTCAAATATTCTTACACCAGTAATGTTTGATGATGATACAAACTTAGTTCTCTCTCATTCAAATTTCAGTTCACTGATTAAGAATGCAAATAATTGTCTAATTGCTTATGCTAATGGTTTCATTTAAATAAATAGTATTTAAATATACAAATCTAATTTTATTATTTGTAGTGGTAAAAGTATAACCTAAGGGGTTACCAAAATTACTATTGAGTCTATTGAGGTGCCTCAAGTGTCAACTAGGGATGGGTACCGAAACCCGGTATTTAATCGGTCTCGGGGCTAAATTATAAAAGACCGGAGTATCGATAAGCTCTGACGTTAACGGTTCTGTTATCGGTACTGGAGAAATTAAGAAAACACACATACATTTATTATTGCTATATATATACACATTGTCTTGCAAATTCTATCCCGCCAGTCACCAGCTGTTTTTATATGCAATAATTTTCAAACTCTTGTCTATGATGCATTTTTGCTATTCCCAATTCAGAAGCGAGATCGCTCACGTGGACGAGTTCAGCACGCGCAACATGAAAGCCCTGTTTATGATAGAAGAGAACTAACCATTAAAACATGCTTACACTTTAGGCCTGTGGCTGTTATATTAAACTGAGTTTATTTAATGCTTTTTTTTAGCTTCTAAAGATTATAGCTGTGTTTCTTCTAGAATAACTTCCTTCCCTTCACAGCGGCGCGCATTCGTTCCTCCCTGACCAAAACTCAACGTCAGAATCAGATCAATCGTCTGTCGATTGTTGTAAAATGCCGTCTTTACAGTTACTAAATTGCTGGACATGTTTGATAATAAAACGTTGAAAGTACAATCCGCACGAGAGACGCTGTTCCCCAGGCTGAAGTGTGTGTGTGTGTGTGTGTGTGTGTGTGTAAGCGCGCTCTAAAACTGACAGGCAAATTACACTTTGAGCTTCGGGCGCGTCCAAACGATCAAATACACACAAAATATGTAAAAACGGACGGCTTGGAGAGTATTCATTTAAAACACAGTTTATATCTTAAAGTGAACGAGAACAGTTGAGAGAAAATTGTGTGTCAATATTTTGTCTGGATCTTCTTCAATGTTAATCAAAGAACAAAATACAAAGACAAAATCACTCACAGCTCTTAATCTGAATAAAGTAATAGCTTTAATAAGCATTGATCTATCCATATATACAATGAAAACTATGCAGTGTTCATTTGTATTTGATCACTTTTAGATTTATTTTGTAACTATTATTTACCTGAACATTAATGTTAGTAGACCATCATAGATAAATGAAAGCACTGTGTTTTTTTTTTTTTACATTTGTACATTTGTTTTATGGTATGACAAATGGTATATTTGTCAGTTTATTTAACTTTGTTTCTTTGTTCATGTTCTTACTCTATCTTATCTTATGTATATAAAACACTAAAAATGCCTGCACACTGGTGCATTTACAAATTGATGTTTTATATTTATTTAATGAAATATTTATTTAACATTTCAGAATATAAAGCCATGTTAATTAAGCTGCTAATCTATCATAGAAATATATATTTCATACATATATGTATGTATGTATGTATGTATATATGTATGTATATATATATATATATATATATATATAAACAACAAAGTACCGATAAGAATACCGTTAAGAGCACCGGATCGATAAACAGTATCGATAAGAGTAGTATTACCGTTAAAACCTTAACGATACCCATCCCTAGTGCCAACTACTATATTCTTTTGACTTTTTGTTGATGAGACTTTGAGTTGGAAGGAACAAGCCGACTATGTGAGCAGAACAATTATTATGCTTAACTATAGCTTAATTTATCTGAATCTTTCATATTGTAATATAGTTTTGGTGAGTACATTTCCTACTTTCCTAAAAAATATTATCCTTCATAAGTGTTTTATTAGGATTGTGTGATGCAATTTTAAATAAAGCTATTATTTCAGCTCTGGGAATTATTTGTTAAAGATTCAATATTGCTTGATTAAAGAAATATTCATATTTAACTTACAATTTATACTTTATTAAATGGTCGTCCAGCGATCACTAACATCAGTATATTCTATTAATCTTGTTTCTCTTGCCTCGTGGCCACAGTAACAATAATACGAGATTAATAGTCTCTCAAATTCGAACTAGGTAACGTTATCTTTGTGGCAAGAAGGATAAAATACTTGAAAATCACATTCCAGAGACAATTCTTTATAAAACGAAACAAGGTTTGTTTACAATACTAATATTCTAACATACATAATAACACACAAACATACGGGATTTTTGAGGTTAACGTTGAAAGAATAGCACTCTTTCCTATTTTGAACTTAAACCAACAGGAAAGATCAAGAACAAATGCTTATGCTTTGTTACTGCATTCAGATCAATTTACCAGTTCAGTCAGGATAAAAACTTAGTCTGAGATACTTGCTTTTGTTGGTTAAGCAGGCGGGATGCACTTTTTACCAGGGGTTTCAGAACAGCGTAATCGAAACTGCGTCATCAGATAGGCGTGGCCCATTTGAGAATTGCATAGGTCATCGATCATGCGAGTTGGGGAAAAGCCATTTACTTCAGATACCTGTCCTGATCTCAGGGGTTTCGTGTTAAATACCTTTTATATTATATACAGTACCTTGAGATACCTCTCCTGATCTCAGGTGTTTCGTGTCAAATACGTTTTATATTATATACAGTAACTTCAGATACCTCTCCTGATCACAGGTGTTTCGTGTCAAAACCCTTTTATATTATATACAGTAACTTGAGATAACTCTCCTGATCTCAGGTGTTTCGTGTCAGATTACAAGCCCGATTTAAGCCTGATTTGCAATTTATCGAGCTCGCCAACAGGTCGGGCTGTAATCGGGGGGAAATCAGTGGGTGATCGACACTCCACAATCTTTATGTGTGAACTACAAAATTATGCATCAGAGACTCGCTGATGTGTCGCCGACACCTCGCCGACGCCAAACAAACATCTAGCATGCCAAATATCTGGATCAGTCGGCCGACTGGACATCACTTGGTGTCAGGTTTCCTGACGAGGTGCAGCCAATAAAAGAACAAGGCACCGGTCACCGGAAGAAAAAACATAGCAGAAGTAAAATAATCACAGAAGTGCTGGGATAAAAGTGTATAGTTTGGATATATACAGTGTTGTCTACAGTAGCGATCAAAATAGAGTAAATCCCTTTTTTTCAAGTGACTTGATTTAAATAAAGATTGTATTCATTACAACCTAACACCAGCAGGTGGAGACAGTTGACTTAAAAAGAGATTTGTTCAAAAAACACTTTCATTCAGGAATGAAACAGCAGTTAAATCATTCGTTCAACTTGATTTTTTTTTAAACAATTCGTTGTATATTGAATATAATTTATAAATAGACTGCAGAAATGGGTCCTTTGTCAGAACCTCTAGTAAATTACTCTAGGTGGATTGTTTGCAGAACAACCCAAATTCTGAAAATATTTGAACAAAATGAAAACTAAAGTAATTCCAAATCACATGAGCCAATATTTAATTCACAATAGAACATAGATAACATAACAAATGTTTAAACTGAGAAACTGAAAAACCTGAGGCTCTCCAATCTGTGAAAGAGTGCTTAAAATGATTGTGGAATAAACATGTGTAAAACGTCTCAGTTTAAACATTTATGTTCTCTGTGATCTATTGTGAATAAAATATTGGTTTATGTGATTTGAAAGTCTTTTAGTGTTATTCAAATTTAAAATCGTCCCAACATTTCCAGAATTCGGGTTGTATATTTTAATATTAGAAACACAAACAGTAGTTTGATGGTAGACATATTAGCCTATTTATTTTTAAGATTTTTAGAATATAGATCACGATTCTCCCATGACTCTGAAAACTATTTTTTAATGATCAAATGTGCATACATATTAGTCTATAGCTTTGCATTTTTGTAGCCCATGTCAAATTTGTACCAGACCTCAAAGTAACCCTAGCCCGGCCGGGACAGCCCCCACTTCCGACCCATGATCCTACACACATTTATTTATTGACAGCAATGGCATAGACGAGTTAGTGCCAAAACACAGACATCTAAAAATGTGTTTCTCTGGCACATAAGGTAAATAATGTAAGAAAATCAACTGGTTCTGTTAAGGCCGGGACACACCAGGCATTTGTCAGGCTATTTTTTTCTGTGTGTGTTCAGCGTCAGTTTGTCCAATTCTCGAGTGAGAACTCTGATTGGATGTTCAGTCTGAGAGCGAGTCAGTGCCCAAGAATTGAAGCAAACGTTTTTTAGAATGATGAAGTAAATAGCCTAAAGGTGGCACAGGCAGAAGACTGTTCTCATGTAACCTGATATTACCCAAACAGTCCAATATGCAAACAATATGCAAACATTATGCCAATATCATAACAGCATGAGTCACCTAAAATTTGTAAATGTATCAACATAACTGATATTTAAAATGGTAAACAAGCACCGCTTTGTTTACTTTTTCTAAATCTGCTCATATCTTGTATATCCTGCTTTTGGTTTCTATTTTTGAATGATGAATATATACTGTTGATAGCTGCTGATATATACAGCTAATTCTTCTCACACAGGCGCATAACATATGTGTTAGTTTGCAGACGGCTGTAGCCTCTGCGGTGTGTTCAAGCACAGTTTTTGGTCCAGACACGAGACCACAACACCGTCAGCTTTCGTCGCCACTAAATCTTTGAAGTCTGCTTTGTATATCCCGAAACAAGAGCCTAAAAGGAGAGTGAAAAGGAGAGTAACTGCTTTGTGAATTTGAATATGGAAAGCATAGACAGTTGCACATACACAAACGCATATATGCATATGCAGGTGCATCTCAATAAATTAGAGTGTCGGAAAAGTTCATTTATTTCAGTAATTCAACACAAATTGTGAAACTCGTATTAAATAAATTCAATGCACACAGACTGAAGTAGTTTAAGTCTTGGTTATTTTAATTGTGATGATTTTGGCTCACATTGAACAAAAACCCACCAATTCAATTCAATTAAATTCATTGAGATGCACCTGTATGCACACATATACATGTCCTGGATATATTTCCTCTTCAAGAAAAGTGTATCATAGCCAGTTCGCAGAAGATGTGTTGTGTCTTCTTTTTGCTCATTCCTGTTCCTTGTATGCTGTTTTATCAGTTAATTTGTGTCTCTTCACATTTTTCCAGAACTCTATTATCTGCTTCGGTGACCTTGCGATTGTTGTAATGACCTTGGAAAGGTCAAAACTGTTAGAATCCTTCATATAGGTTTTAAACTGAGAAGGATCTGGAGAACGTGAGGGTTTTATGCCCAACCATTTCAGACAAGTGCCCACATATGCATCCTCTATATTAAATGGCTTCAATTCCTTGGAAGCCTCAACTATTTTTTTGGGAAGATCATTGGAGAACACATACCCTACTCCCAAAACATACGTGGGGTATTTCGGTTTTGGGTACAGCTCCTCTGAGACGTAATACTTTGATTTTTTGTTTCTAATGACGTTCTGGTTCCACATCAAAAATCCTGTGATGTAGTTCTGTCTGGGTGTGTTGGGTGACAATAAGAGGCTCATCAGGTTCTCCAGGTTTATGTACATGTCAGAATCAACCTTCATAGCATAAGCTGCTTGAGGGCAACGAGTGGCCAACCAGTCCATGATCACCATCGTTTTTATGGTCAGATTGAAGTAGGAGTCCACAAAGTTGCTCTGTAGTAAATCTCTGTGTTGTTGACTCTCTTCCTCCAGCTGCTGTTGAGCTTCAGCTCCTCCAGTCAAACCCACCAAGAACAGAGTCAGCGCTGCTTTTCCCTGCACTGAGCTTTCACTCCCCCACGTGCTCCGGATGGCGTTACGAGCCTCCAGCTGATGGGGGGCCACAGGGACCATCAAGATCAGGAACAGATCCTGCTTGCATTTATCAGGTTCATCCAGAGTAAAATGATAGTTGCTTGGATGAGCCACATGATGATGCACTGATATGTGCTTTTTTATTGTGGTAGTTGTTTGAATGATTTGTGGAGTATTTAAAAAATTCCAGATATTTTTTTTACTAGACATGCCCTCAGTCACTACATTATAGGTCTGAGATTGATTTACAAGGTTAAACCGGGTGGGAGGATGTTTGGCTGGATTCAATGAGAAAATGTAGATACAAGAGATGACAAACATTGATAATGTCAATGTGATCAGCAGAATGAATCCTGTTTTAATGTGATATATTACATCTATATCCCGAGCCAAACAGCACCTGATAAAGAAAGAGACACAAAAGGTTAAATGTCTTTATAATCTCTGTCAGATTTGTTTTTGACACATTTAGTCCTAATTATATTTCTGAAAATAGGAATCTTTCGAATAGTACTACACTTTTAATGTTTTATCTATTTGTCCGGCAAGCTTTAAATGTAAAGGTGAATATCTTGAGACTTAAGTAAACTTGAGTGGATGAGTAACAATAAACACCACCACAAATTCTGATAAAAGATACATTTTTGGCAACAAAAGCCTAGGAAGCCCCACCGCTGATCATTTACAAGTGCAGTTTTTGTGTGTATCTGACATTCAGATATTTTATGATGATAATCATTCACATAAAAAGCTGTTTATTATCTACAGTACTAAAAGCAGGGTGCGATTTGTAGGGGGGAAATGAATAGGCCAAACTTACAATGTTTTTTATCAAATTGTGATCACTATAAATATAGTTTCCGTCGTATTAAAAACATTTCATGACGTGACATCCATTTACTTGCCTAAAAAGACGGATTTATGATGTGCGTTGTCAACAGATTACACTTACATTAGGTTAGGCTTATAACCCTGGAAGGGAAAAAAAACGTTTTCAAAAGCATCCCCCAGGTCAACATACATTTTTAAAACAAAGAAATATGAATTTGGGACACGTCTTTTTTGACGTAATTTGAAGCACTTTTTGCAGTATTTGATGCATTTTGGCCAGTGGTGGAAAGAGTACTGAAAAAACATACTCAAGTAAAAGTACCATTACCTTACAAAAAATGTAGTGTGAGTGGAGTAAAAGTACTGTCCAAAAAAACGCCTTGAGTAAGAATAAAAGAGTAGCCTATTTAAAAGTAATCATGAGTATTGTGTAGTGAGTACTGAGCTGTGTATTCTACCCTGTCATAATAAACACTGTACACCGCATTGTTTTAATTAAAACACATTGTACATTCTGTAATTCACATTATCTTGTTTGTCTTAAAGAATATCTATCATCCAGCAGTTTTATTTTTGACTGTGAACTATTTTAATACATCAAAACTGAAACAGATGAAAGTTATTCTCAGTACAATCATCCCCATTTAAATCATAAAGTCTGAAAAAATACTGAGACAGCATGCTGTTGTTGCACATAAAATATTAATGTTTAGAACAGTGCAAAAACAAACACCATTAGAAAATCTTAAAACCTTAAAAAACAAGGTTAAAATGAGAGCTAATTTCTCTCCAAAACGGTGCCAGTTTTAGCGTTTTGCAATAAAGAATAAGAACTAAACTTGGATAATTTCTGTTACAATTTAAACAAAAATGCACATTGTTCTAAAAGGATGACATCATACCACACCTTTTACACATTTACTCGAATTGTTATGCTGATAAAACTATTTGTGAGGAAAAATGCATTAAATAGCATAAAAAATGTCCACGCATGTGAAATAAATATTAAAGCAGCTCATTTGTTTACCCACAACAAAAATAGGCCTACGAAAAATCTAGCTTAATTTGTTTGCCCGTTTTCAAACAGAACTAAATAATAATAATAATTATTATTATTATTATTATTATTATTATTATTATTAACCTATTAGAAAATCTCTTTATCTTTGTTCATATTTCAATTTGTTGTTAAATCAAACTTCAGTCATTCAAATAAATAAATATTCCAAGCCCAGAGTCAATTATTCAAAAATAACTGTTTTGATCTGATCATAGCCTAAAAAAGTCATGGGTCTGAGTGCTGTTATTGAATAGTATTGTAGACAGATTGGAGATTAATCCTAATAAACATGCTGCTACAATTAAACCCATTACATTAAATAAATTTAAAACAGTGTATTCCAATTCAGCAGCATGCAGATCCTCGTTTATGTCAGACTGAGCACGGACAATTCCCTTAGCTTGCTCACATAATGTAGCCTATCATATATCTATTATAACGGAAAACGTATCGTTTTTATAACATATGTCGTTATTACGAGAAAAATATGTCGTTATAATGAGAAAAGATCTCGTTATTAAGAGAAAAGGTGTCGTTTTAACGAGACAAGATCTCGTTATTACGAGAAAAGATGTCGTTTTAACGAGAAAAGATCTTGTTATAAAGACATAATTGAGTGGAAAAATATTATGTCTGTGGCAGCAATGCGTCACCGTACTAAATGAAGGCGGATTGTATAAAATGGATCAAACCAGCTGCCAAACGAGCTGCAGTTGTATTACATTGAGCGCTGACACAGATGCAGTAGGCTATATTAACGCCACAGGTCATCAATGAGGTGCATATTGGTCCTCAGTTTGAGTACATTATTTCCAAGCGTTTTAGAGTTTCCAAAACAATTTTTCACAGTGCGCATCATGCGCTCAAACTCATCAAAAGTCAACAAGTTCAACCAGCCACAACGAGTTATCCAAGTGACTGCAGCAGAACGCACACGCCGGAGAAAAGAGGCAGCGCACATCGCGCGTCGAGATGAGTGGGAATTTACCGAACGTGGCACTCGGGACTGTACGCAAAAATCTGAAATTTACCTTAAACATTTTAGAGGCAGATGCGACAAAATTGATGCTTGAAGAATGCACTTCCAGCAGCCGTGATAAACAGCAGTTGGCTGTCAATTTTCTATGCACAATTTGATTTGACGAAAGTCACGAGACCGATTACTCTCTCTCTATCCAATCACGTTGATGGACAAAAATAATTAAAATAAGCATGTAACGACCACAACCCGAGGTAAATAGCGGAATTAAAGTACCGATGCATCACTTAAAATGTACTCAAGTAAAAGTAAAAGTACACAATTTTTAAACTACTCAAAATAGTACAATTACTGATAAAAAATACTTAATTACTGTAATGTGAGTATTTGTAATTCGTTACTTCACACCCCTGATTTTGGTCAGTAGTGTACAGTTGGTTTGATACACTCAGGTGTTGTTTCCAGTGTTATTGTAAAAAAACATTATTTGAAAGTGGAAGCAAAATATAAATATTAGATGAAAAACTATGAAAAGCTGGGAAATTAGAAATGTTGCTTTGGCAGATAACTTGATTTCATGTACTTACATTTCCAAAACTAAACTGAAATAAAAAATAAAGCTAATTAGAAATATATAAAAAAGCACAACAAAATTAAACTAAAATTACTATGAAAATTAAGAATCCAATAACTGACCATTGTCCGTTTTTATATGCAGCAATAGGTATTATTTATTATTACAAATATGACAGTCATCATTATATATATATATATATATATATATATATATATATATATTCTATAAAATCTACACTTTAGAACAATACCAACAAGTCTCTAATTAGTCCCTAACTAGTCCCATTCCTGGACTGTGTCTGTATGTCAAGCACAATTTACAGAGCAAATAAAAACGGGGTGAACGTACCTCTTCCACATACTTACGATCTGCCGTGTTTGACTGATTTTATAAAGGAGTGCTGAAAGATATGTTTTTTTTTCTGAAGTACCCGAGTTG
The DNA here is from genome assembly GCA_027564155.1 of Gymnocypris eckloni scoliostomus. Classification (NCBI taxonomy): domain Eukaryota; kingdom Metazoa; phylum Chordata; class Actinopteri; order Cypriniformes; family Cyprinidae; genus Gymnocypris; species Gymnocypris eckloni. Next base: position 6,372,675 of record CM050427.1, read on the forward strand.
TTTGTTCCTTCTCATGAACTGTGGGTGGGGCTTAAACATTTTTCAATATAATTATAAGAGGACTTTCCAAAAAAAAATGTTTTAAATGTAGAGATAATTACCCAATATTAAATTGCAAAATTACTTTACTCTTTAATAGTTTGTCACACATTTTAATTTGCCAGTTTCTCTGAAAGCACTAGGGTGAGTTATGTGAAACTAGATAACTCACCAAAACCAAACGACTATACTACATACCTCACCAAAACCAGAGATTCTGGTTAAAGACGTTTGTCCCTCACAGAGAACACATGTGTGTGTTCTCTCCCAGGCCATATGATAAAATGCTCTTCTTATTTTTGTAGCATTATGACTGATTAAACATAATATCAAATACTATGTCCTCCTACAATATTACTCTGGTTAACAGTTAACAAGAACCTTCGATTTCTTAAAACTACTCAACAATTTCAGTTAAAATTAACTAACAATGCAGAATGCTTCTATACTCTTAAAAATAAAGGTTCTTTATTGGTATTGATGGTTCATAAACAACCTTTAACACCCATGAAGCCTTTCCATTGTCAAAACAAAACAAAATATTTGTATATATTTTTAGCTGATCACTTACATGACAACAGCGTTGTAGGGGCATGAAAATGGTTTCAAAGTACACATTTTGTAAAACAATATCATTATTATCTCTGGAAACTACAACAAATGCAAATTAGAAAAACCTGTGACATCAGATTGCAAAACTCAATGGATATATCACCCATGAGTTAAATGTCAATGCAGACACTAATGCAAGTTGGTGGTAAAACACGGATAATGTCTATAAAGATGGTTAATTTAATTAGATTAGAGATTTTAAGTTCAGCATCTGTTCGTGGAGTAACTCTTTACAGTTAATCATTATATTTGGTTGGAAAAGTCATAAAATATGGTTTTCATGATTTTACATTTAAATGGTTGAAGAATTACATTTTTAATAGAAGTTTGTTTGTTTTAAGGGTTGCTATTCTAGAAAAACAAGCATACTCTGCGGGGTTCCTCAAGGGCCCATACCTTGACTTTTAATGTTTCTTATCTATAAATGACTTATCGAATGTTTCAAATATTCTTACACCAGTAATGTTTGATGATGATACAGACTTAGTTCTCTCTCATTCAAATTTCAGTTCACTGATTAAGAATGCAAATAATTGTCTAATTGCTTATGCTAATGGTTTCATTTAAATAAATAGTCTTTAAATATACAAATCTAATTTTATTATTTGTAGTGGTAAAAGTATAACCTAAGGGGTTACCAAAATTACTATTGAGTCTATTGAGGTGCCTCAAGTGTCAACTACTATATTCTTTTGACTTTTTGTTGATGAGACTTTGAGTTGGAAGGAACAAGCCGACTATGTGAGCAGAACAATTATTATGCTTAACTATAGCTTAATTTATCTGAATCTTTCATATTGTAATATAGTTTTGGTGAGTACATTTCCTACTTTCCTAAAAAGTATTATCCTTCATAAGTGTTTTATTAGGATTGCAATCCGCATATACTTCATCTCTATGTCATGAACTTCAGGTTCTTTCTATGTAAGATATCAATATTTTTCAAATATTTGTTTTAATGTTTAAAATATATATTTAATGTTGTTATAAAAATGTATAAGGGATGGATAATTTTAGTGCTGCTTTGTAATTGTGTTTTTTAATGCATTTTATGTACCATACAAGGTATGTTATTGGAGTATTATTTCTGAGAATTTGACAAAAGTAAAGCTCTTTTGTCTCTCTCTGGTGGCTGAATATAGTGATTCTCCAATGAAGGACAATAGCTGACTTTACCCAGCAGGGTGGTGCGCTGACACACTGAAAAGTGCTTATGTATTTCATTCAACATGGCTGTAACATTTTACTGATACAATCAGACACATTAGAAATTATATGAATCATGTACTAACAATTATAAATTCTTAACAGTGCAATGCCGTGCCTTAAATTTGATCATATTTTCTTGAACCAAGCCTACTATTATAAAGTGCACCCAAAACAGAGCAGTAAATAACTTAATAGCAATGTTTAATCTCATTTAACCATTAACCATTTTGATTAAACACATCCATTGTGGTATCCAAGATTAGTTTGTTCAGGATGCCTTTCGGATTTTGTTTTGAGCAAATTCTTCAGCCCAGTGCAAGCTGTCTGTAATATCTGTGAGCTTGGCTGCTTTAGCTACATCGGTTGATCCGTCTGCATTTCCTCCCAAGCATGCACAGAAAGAATGAGCCCATTTAAGGGCTGAGCCACTGGCCGAGCCCTAGGAAGAGAGTATGAAGACAATCACATACCTGTGGTTATATCATAGTTGTGAGATGTTGTGTGTGCTGTACCTTGGGTACTTGGCAGGCACAAAGTACCTTCCATGACAACTGCAGGTGAGACAACAACATAACCATTGAGTCTGGAGTACTCTTGCTCGGTTGGAGCACAGGCTTCATCAGCACCTAAACAAGATTGCATGGATACAAACTGTTTACATCTGACCAGGAACCTGAATGACGCCACCGCAGCCACAGTGTTGTTCATGGCGGTGAGTGGGGGGAGTGCAGGGGGGTTTCTCCTTAAGTCCACTATCATCTCCACTGTTTTGAGCGTGTTAAGCTCCAGGTTGTTGTGACTGCACCAGACAGCCAGCTGCTCAACCTCTTGTCTGTAAGCAGACTTGTCTCCATCCTGGATGAGACCGATGACTGTGATGTCATCTGCAAACTTCAGGAGTTTGACAGAGGGGTCTTTAGAGGTGCAGTCATTTGTGTAGAGAGAGAATAGCAGTGGGGAGATAACGCAGCCTTGAGGAGTTCCAGTACTGATTGTGCAGGTGTTGGATGTGAGTTCTCCCAGCATCACTACTGCCTATCTGTCAGGAAGCTGGTGATCCACTGATAGATGGAGGTGGGTACAGAGAGCTGAGTTAGTTTATTCTGAAGGGTGTCCGGAATGATGGTGTTGAAAGCGCAGCTGAAGTCCACAAACAGGATCCTTGCATAAGTCCCTGGTTTGTCCAGATCAGTGGTTCTCAACCCGCGGACCGTCACGAATCCAAATGCGGCCCACCATGCTGAACATAATTAAAAATTAATTTCAATTTTATAAATCATTTTAGGTTTTACATTAATAAAAAAAAATACTAAACAAATATAAGCTATAATGTTTTTATTATGTGGTCTGTGTGGGTCCTAATGCCCCAGTATACTGAAGGGGACACTATGCCATCAAAAAGCACTGTCTTTCAGATGAGACTTTAAACCGAGGTCCTGACTCTCTGTGGTCATTAAAAATGCCATGGCACTTCTTGTAAAGAGTAGGGGTGTAACCCCGGTGTCCTGGCCAAATTCCCACCACTGGCCCTTGTTAATCATGGCCTCCTAATAATCCACTTGATTGGCTCTATGTCTCTCTCTCCTCTCCACCTGTAGCTGGTGTGTGGTGAGCGCACTGGCGCCGTTGTCCTGTGAAAGCCGTCGCATCATCCAAGTGGATAATGCACACTGGAGGTGGTTGAGGAGTGGACCCATCTCTGGAGAGAACCTCAGATTATTAAACTCGAAAATGCTATCCATATATTTATCAACATAGGCTACGTTTGTGAACGCACACTTTCTGCAATGCCGCGTGTCAAGTCATGCTTCTGTGCTGTTACATTGTGCTGTTACTCCTTTCGAGCAGAATTTCACAAAATCGGTCAGCACCCAACAGCATCAGGTGTTTTATTAATGGTGAGTAAAATAAATAAATAATTCTACTGGTTCTAATAATTCTAATAATTCTGCTAATAATAAATCTGGTTGGATTGTATTGGTGACATAATATAATATGTAAATGACATGCGGCCGGTGAAACTTGCACTTGGACCATAGTGCGGCCCGGTGGAAAAAAGGTTGAGAACCACTAGTCCAGATGTTGGAGAATGTAGTGCAATCCCATTTTGACTGCATCATCCAGAGACCTGTTTGCTCGGTAAGCAAACTGAAGTGGGTCCAGCAAGGTTCCAGTAATGTCCTTCAGGTGGGCACAAGCCTCTCAAATGACTTCATCACCACAGATGTTAAAGCAACAGGTCTGTAGTCATTAAGTCCTGCGATTTTTGTTTTCTTTGATACAGGGATGATGATGGAGAATTTGAAGCAGGAGGGGACTTCACAGAACTCCAGTGATCTGTTGAAGATCAATGTGAAGATGGATGATAGCTGGACAGCACAGGCTTTGAGGCAGGCTGCAGAGACACAATCTGGGCCTTTGGATTTCCTTATCTTTTGTCTCCTGAAGACTTTGTTTAATGTCATGAGTCCAGACCCGGTGTGCCTCCCTCTCACCACCAGAGGTCACCATCTCCCTTCCTCCTTACACTTGTCACTCATCACACCCTCAGCTGTTCCCCATTATCACAGTCTTTATATTCCCTTCTCACTCACCACTCTGCCCGGCTAAATTATATGTATTATTGTGTTATGTGTATTTAGAGTACGTTGGTGCCCCTCGGTGCCCCTCGCCCGCACCGTGACTTAGCCAGCAAACATGAGTCCAGCAGGGACGCTCTTTAACATCCGTAAGGGAGATGGGAGCATTGCGGAGTATGCCGGGCACTTCTGGGAAGTCACTCATCGGTCGGCGACAGAGAAGACCTGCCTCCTGGTCTTCTTCTGGGGAGGCCTGGCCGAGCCCTTCAAATCCAGGATGCCATACTGGAACCCCGAGGTGTCGCTGGAGGACTATATCAACCTGGCTCTGCATTTGAGCGGCTCAGCCTTCAGGGTGGAGTTAGATGCGGAGCCCGCTCTGCTCCGTGAGCCCACAGAGTCCGCTCCAGAGCCCGCTCCGTTCCGTGAGCCCACAGAGTCCGCTCCAGAGCCCACTCCATTCCGGGAGCCCACAGAGTCCGCTCCTGCCTGCCCCACCCTGGCACCTGTGGCTGCCTCTGGCTCCAGGCCCACTTCCGTCTGGAAGCTGTTCCTTTAACGGGGGGTTATGTCATGAGTCCAGGCCCGGGGTTCCTCCCTCTCACCACCAGAGGTCGCCATATCCACTCCTTCTGGACTCATGGCTGTGTTGTGAGACGGTTATAGTGGGTGTGGAGTGTCAGACCAGGCTTTTGCTATTTAAACTTGCAGTAAAACTCGTTCAGGTCTTCAGCGCTGATTGGCCTCAATGCTGGGGGTTGGAGTCTTGTAGCTGGTGATGGCTTTCAGGCCTTTCCACTCTGATGTAGAGTCTTTTCTTGAAAGCAGTTTTTTAGCTTTTAAGATAAGTTTTTCTTTGCCACTCTTATCTCCTTATTTAGTGTGTATTTGGCCTGTTTGTACAAGGCTTTGTCTCCACTCCTATAGGCATCCTCTTTGGCCTGGCGAAGCTGTTTGAGTTTTCAAAACCAAGGTTTGCCATTTTTAAATGTTAAATAAGTCCTGGTGGGTACACACATGTCCTCACAGAAATCAATGTAGGATGTCACGGTGACAGCAAGCTCATCCAGGATCAGTAGCTGCAGCCTCAAAAAACACTCTAATCAGTAAGTTTGAAGCAGGCCTGTAAATCCCTCTCTGCTTCAACAGTCCATCTCTTTACAGTCCTTCTACAGGCTTAGCAAATTTAAGTTTTTGCCTGTATTCTGGTAGAAGATAAACGAAACAGTGATCAGAGAGTCCCAGCGCTGCACGGGGGACAGAGTGTTATGCATCTTTTAAAACAGCGTAGCAATGGTCCAGTATATTGCTGTCCCTGGTGAGGCACGTGATGTGTTGTCTGTATTTAGGTTGTTCGCGGGTGAGATTAGCCTTATTAAAATCACCGAAAATGATAATGAAAGAGCTCTAAACTCTAAAGACCCATCTCTTTAACCTGGTTTACACATAATACACTATCACATTTCTATAGTTTAAATCCGTTAAACAATTGTTAGGCTGCATTAATTAGGTAAACCGGAACCAGGAACACTCCCGATAACAACCGATGTACTTGAATGGCATCTACGCTAATTTTAGTCTGTTTCTTTCTTAGTCCGAGGTCACCATAGCCACCCAGATCCAGACTGTATCCAGATCAGATGGTCACTGCAGTCACCAAGATCCAGTCCAGAGAATGATCCCCAGCCACTGGTCAGTAGCGCAATAGTTTTACTTCATAACTGTACATAAGTACATTTTTCAAGTATCTGTACTTTTCTGGAGTAGTTTTATTTACTACATACACACTACATAAACGTTTTCTATTTTGTTATTTCTATTTTTTACCTATATATATGCTCTTGTGTGGTGTTACTTTTATATAATTTTATTCTTTGCACTGTCCACTGAGCGGACCTGATTTGATCTACATTTCACTTTTGATTATACCCTGTATAATTTATCATGTGACAAATAAAGAAACCTTAACCTTAACCTTAACATTCCAAAGCAGAAGATCATAATTTTTACTTCAGTACATTTCATAAAACTTATCGTTACTCCAGTCCTTATAATAGATCACGGGCTCCGAGACGCAGCGGTGTCTGATTCATGAAAATAATGATTATTTTCAATGAACCTGTTAAATTGGTTCGTAAATCGCAACCAATGATTAATTCACAAATTGGAATGATCCGATTGCAGCTGTTCTCGAGTCGACAACACACTTTTAAAGATTCAAGATGTGTATTCATCATATACACAATTATACAGAATATAATCAGCAGTGAAATGTAAGTCAGCTCCGCTCCATGGACAGTGCAATTATATGTAACACAAACACAAGAGAATATACATAAATATAGGTATGTAAAAATATGGAGTCATGTTGATGTTATGAGACTGAGTTTGAGTTTAGGAGCCTGAAGGCCTGAGCGAAGACGCTCCTCCTAAGTCTCTCAGTTTTTGCCATCATGCTATGGAAGCGCTTGCCAGATGGCAGTAAAATGAAGAGACGGTTACCAGGGTGATTTGAGTCAGCTCTGCTTTTGCAGCGTTTGAGGTAGATGTCCTGCAGAGAGGGGAGAGCAGACCCTGAGATGTGCTCAGCTAAGCAGTCCTGTTTAGAGCTGTTTCCACACCACACTGAGATGCACTGAGTCAATACACTTTCTATGGCCCCGGAATAGAAAGTTTTCAGGATTGCTGGTGAGACCCTGCATTTCCCCTCAGCTGGCGTAGATGAAACAGTCTGTGCTTGGCTTTCTTAACCTGAGTTTGAATGTGTGTAGTCCAAGTCAGGTCCTCAGAGATGTTTACACCGAGGTACTTGAAGCTGCTCACCCTCTCCACAGGGGTCCCACTGATCATAAGAGGAGTGTAGGGCCCTTGCTTTCTCTTCCTGAAGTCCACAATCAGCTATTTAATTTTTCTGGTCTGATCATTGTTGGAAATGAGGCCCAGAGCCACAGTATCATCAGCAAATGTGATAATAGAAGAGAATGAGAGGACACGCAGTCGTGTGTGTAGAGAGAGTAGAGCAGGGGACTCAGAACACAGCCCTTTGGGGCTCCTACGTTCAGGGTGATGGAGTTGGAGGTAAACTGTCCTACTTTCACCCCTTAAGGTCTATCGGTGAGGAAGTCTTGAATCCAGTCACTGAGTGAAGAGTTTAGGCCGAGGTCTGTGAGTTTAAAAGCTAGCTTGATGGGGACTATAGTATTGAAAGCTGAGCTATAGCCAATAAATAGCAGCCTTAAATAGTTCCCATTGTTGCTGTCAATGTGTGTGAGGGTAGAGTGCAGGACGTGAGAGATGGCATCGTCAGTAGGTCTATTTCAGGCAAACTGAAGAGGGTCCAAACTAACAGGGATGGAGGAGCAAATGTGGTTCTTTACAAGTCTCTCAAAAACCTTCATGACTATTTATGTGAGGGCAACTGGATGATAGTCATTCAGGCAAGAGGGTTTTTGTTCTTTGGCACAGGGATGATGACAGATTTTTTAAAGGAGGTGGGAACCACAGAGGTAGCGAGGGACTCATTAACCTGTTAGCCAGCACACCCCATTTTGAGACTCACAGTTGAAAAAGACGTACCTAATTTAAAATTATAATAGTTGCTGACTTCAGTGTGCTACACACACAATTTTGGTGTATTTGCAAAGAAGACCCTTTGGGCTTTACTATCCATCATCCAGAGTTGACAATGCTCAAACAGATAAAAAGTTATAGAATCTGAACTGCCTTGAAAAAAGTGTACCACACTGAATAAAAATTGTATTTCATATAAAAATACATTAAATAAGTCTTGGAGCAATCCATAAAAGTAATGGGTTGAAAGTCACATGTCTTATGAGTTTATATTTCAAATCTGAAGAAGATACCATGAAAAATTTGATTTTCCTGAGACTATATATAGCCTCCCCCCACGTTTGAGGAAAAATATTTATTCACCAATTTCTACAAAACCATGTGTTTTTTTACAACCAAGACAGTTTTTTTTAGCGTGAGCTATTCCATAACGGATACAAACAATAAATCTCTGTGAAGAAAGGAGACGTAAACAAAGGAATATCTGTCCATATAACTATGTTATTGCTTCATTGGACTAAAGTATGTGATGTTGTTCCGTGGACCCTTACCTCTCTAACTAAACTGGGATTTACAGCAATGTTTGTGACTCAATATTGCATGAAGCTGGTATGTACTGCTTTTTTACTATGGATGGTTTGATGTATACTGCTTACACAAATTTAGAAAATACATTCCTTATAAGCTTTCCATACATGCAAACAAAGAGCGTTCAGAGCGCCAGTGTCCTCATGTATCTTAACAGGTTAATGATTGAAGTAAACAAACCAGCAAGCTGATCAGCACAGGACCTCAGAACACGGCCAATAATCCCATCAGATCCGGCTGCTTTCCTGACGTTCACTCTCTTTAGTTCCCTCCAAACCTCGTCCTCCGACATGGTGATTACATGATCATCGCTGCTCTGTCTGCTGCTTTCTGACACGTGGATCGGCAGAGCCGCCATTGCATTCAAATCAGCCGTAGAAGGTGTTTAACTCTTCGGCCAGCAACGGATCTGCTCTCACCTCATCTCAACAGATGGTCCTCAGTCGAGAATCATTGAGCTGAAAATGAGACTCCATTCTCTCCCTGTATCTGAGTTTAGCGACTCTTACTGCATGTCGGAGAGCATAGCATGATGCTTTGTACTCGCTCATGTTTTCCGACAAAAGTCCGGCGTTATATGCAGCCGTGCGTTGGTTAATCGCAGCACGGATGGTTCTGTTCACCCACGGTTTCTGATTTGAGAATGTCCTTCTAGTTACTGTTTCAGTAGCTTGCTCGGTTAGCGTGTTGACAAAGCTTAATGCTACATCCGTGAACTCGCTGATGTCAGATGAACTCGCCCGGAACATATCCCAGTCGACATCATCAAGAACTGCCTGTAACATTGCTTCTGAGTGGGAGGACCAGCACGTCACTACTCCACCGGGGGTTCCTGAGCGAGCCTTTGTTTATATCCTGCAGTTTATTTTTCCACACTTTACATTCCACTGATTCAAATTATCTGTTTAGAGCGAATCTCCACTGAATTGAACTCACAAGGAAGAACCGGGAGATCTTGTGAGCGCTTCTGATGCTGCGAAAATTAAGTTACTAATGTCAAATTTTAGGATTAATTAATATAACTGAAAATCATATTTAGGTCAAAACTGTCAGTTGTTTGTGAACTAAATCTGCTGTAAAGGGTGATCTATTTAAGCCCACTGAAATGCTTGAATGCAGACAGATCAACATCAGTGTCATAACTCATGCAGGTTCATATTCACCGCTGCTGTAACATTAGCAGTTTTATTAAAATGCTACGCATTTAGCCCTATATGACGTCTGTTTTTTATATTTTTTTATCAACAGTATACATTTTTATATTGTTTAGATTAGATCAACTGGCCAAATAGACAAATACGATACTGAAAATAAGTAAATATTGTTAGCTGATGCTAACTGCCTAGTTAACAAGCTTGATACAAGCACATATTTTTATTCAACCACCTAGATAGATTACATCTGACAGAAAAAGACAGGATGTGATGTTCAGAACATGACTAGAGTAATTATAAATGTGGGAAGTGATGCCCTCTGGGGACATTTGGCCAGGGGTGTTTTTACACCACAGACAATAAGAATATTTTCCTTAAAATGTTCTTCCTAACTTCAGCCTATATTCTCAATTCATTTAAAACATAAATGTTTTTCTTACTGGTGAAAATTAGATGGTCAAATCTATTTTCTCGCAGTGTAAACTTCATAGGGAACATTACTACAGTACTCTATTCAACATTGTCCATATTAACTAGGGGTGCACCGATCCGATATTCAGGATCGGTATCACTTCGATACTGGCATTTCTGCAGGATCGGGGTATCGGTTTGACGAGACCGATCCAAATTCGATATTCTGCATAGCTAATATTGTGGTGTTCTTAAGCCCCACAAAAGCCACAGACACATTATAAAACACCATACAGTTTTTGTGCACTATATTTCAAGTATTCTGAAGCCGTAACATAATTTAATGTGAGGTATAGATGAATATTTAAGTCAAGTTGACGGAAATACTCCTCTCTGCTGCAGCTGTCCTTTATCCTCCATTCAGCTTTCAAACTGTGTGCTTCTTTTGGTTACTAGAGTCAAGACGATAAACTCTCTCCACGGTTCCTATTATAATTGATCTGCAAATAAAGTTCAATTGTTTTGCATAAAATTATTTTATCTAGCTAGAGTCTCGTGCTGTTTCTAAATCGTGTTACTTTCTATCAGGTGTCTGTTAGATCACAACACTGTTGTAGAGAGCACTATGAAGGGTTCTTCACAAGCACAGTTACTGACATTTAAAACAGTTAAAAGAAAAGGCTCAATAAGCTGTCGCACAGATTTAAAACACTACGCATTAATATATCTTTATTTTGTGCTTTGAACTTCTCTATGCGGACTTCGGAGCGATGTGCCCAGTGTTGCTTCACGCGCATCATTCTGTGCACAGGATCCTCATAAGCGCTGAGGGCCAGCGCGCCAAGACTCATTGTTGCTTCAAGCGCATCATTCTGCGCACGGGATGTGCATAAGTGCTTTATGCCGCTCTGTATTGGAGCCTTTCGTATAATATTTTTGTGTAATGAAAGATTATTAATAGCCTTTCTTGTTTGTCTCATATGGTGCTGCCTCATTACTGTGCAGTACGTTTAAAATAAATGTATTTAAATTTTACAGCATATATATTTATATATAAATGTATTACTTGTTTTCCATGAATGTATTTTACAACAATACAAAGAGCATTATATAATAAATATATAGTATAATTTAGTCCTACATTTATTCACTTTTCTTTGTTCCACAATAAAAAAATCACTAATTTTAAATTTTATAAAATTATTGTGCACTGAAGAGTTTTCTAGAGAAACTTTTGCTACTGAATTATCCACCAACCTAGTTTATAAAAGTATTTTTTTGTCATAGATTATAATTACATATCCATTCATTTGTTGTTTTTCTTTAGAGTAAAGTTGTTTATATTTAGTAGATTGTGTGTAAAACACAAAAGAGTGATGAACACACACTGAGATATAGAAATTCTACACTGATTTAAAAAACTATGCCAGTATTGGATCAATATCGGTATGGGCAGATACTCAGAATGTTTGGTATCGGATCGGTATCGGTTCCGAAAAAGTGGTATCGAGCCAGCCCTAATATAAACCACAAAATATATATCTTTACTAAATAGTGGTTATTTTAGGAAAATCCCAGGTATTTTGAACAGTAGGATTATAAAAAAATATGTGCTAATTTAAATCAAATTAAGTAGTCTATATAAAATTGCAAAATCAATCTATCATTACTTTTTGCTTAAATACATAAAAAAATAGTATTTTTGTACTTTTACTCAAGTAAAATTGAAAAAGCAGTACTTTTAGTGGAGTAATATTGTATTATATGTATCTGTACTTTTACTCAAGTACTTGATCTGTGTACTTCGTCCACCACTGATCCCCAGTGAAGATCATGTCTTCTAGACTGTCATTGGGACAAGACCACGGGAACCAGATGAGTCTTTTGCACAATCTGACTCTGCTGCAGCCTAGATTTAAACTGCTGATTGTGTCGGTCCAGAGGAGAATGACACTATTTCGACACACTATTTCCCCGTCTAAATACTGTAAAGCTGATGTAAAGCCACCCAGCTTTATATCAAGCTGATGTAAAGCTGCTTTGACACAATTTGCATTGTTAAAAGCGCTATACAAATAATAGTGGCTTGACTTGACTTAATCATGGTAGGCTATTAAAGGTAAACATGTGGTTATACTTATGGTAATCAATCCGAATGACACCAAAGCACGCATACAGAGCGCGTGATCTCTGCAATGTCCAGATGTTCAAAACAGACCCTCAACACCTCCGTAATAATTATAGAGATGGTTGTCCCATCTAAATTAGTACATGGAAATCATAGGCTTTAGGTGATAAGAATCGAAACTCAAACGTAGTTTAGAAAACTAGTTCCATCCAAAAAGGGCTATTGATGTTTGTTTTTTTTCTGGACGCGGAAGTCACACCTCTTAACTGAAAGGATGCTTTGCATTTCTGGTCTCCAGCGTTTCTAGTTAAATTAGTGTATATTCCAAGCTGATACTCTACTGTTAAACCTATTAAAATACTTTTTAAAAAGCCCATGGCTTTATAGTGCCATCACTTTACAGTGTCGCAATGACCATCATTTGTCAATGCCTCAATCCTGAAAGTTTAATGAGAGTGTAGATGACACAAAGCTGCCGACATTAGTTACATTAAAACAAATGGAATAGGATCCTATGGAGACCAGAACAGAAGAGCATCCAATCGGAAGTTAGAATTTGTAATGGCGGCGCTCATCATTTACTCAGGAAAAAGATCTATAGACTGAATTTTTAGCCTATAGACATGTCTACCTCTTTGATCTCCAAATATCTTATGTTGCTGTTACTAGTCTTCTGCATTGCTTTCAGCCGAGTCTGCAACTCTTGCCTCTGCCATTGTGGGATAGGTGTGATATCAACTGCCTAAAATGCATCAAACATGGGATATAGACCAATGAAATAAATATATCATGAACTGAATCTGCAATGAAGATGAGCAGTTATGGATTGTTACGTACATTCATTAGGAGTCCATCTTCTTTAGAGAGCCTCTGTGCTGCTGGTATAGACGGGGAGCTTGCAGCTCCTACCTGGACCGCCAGAGACTCCAACTCCTCTCACGAGCCTGAGTCACAGGAACCGTTAGTATTACAGAAATAGAACTGGTATGCAAAAGTAGATTTTGATTTTTAAACCATTTGGCTTCATCGCCAATAACAGTAAGTATACAGCTAATGCCTTTCACCATCTGTTACTCAGACACAATGACAAAGTCCACAATTGCTCCCGTCTTCAATAAATGCCTAATAAAACCACAACATATTAGTGACCTTGGCTTCATTGATTGTGTGTTGACTTCATTGGCCAAATGTTTTGCTAGGTTTGACCAAAATACAGGTTGCCAGCCCTGTTCCTGGACTTTATTGCTTTATTTTTAAAACTACAGGCAGGTGTGTAGAAGCAAAGTTGGAAATGCAGGAAGACGTAGCTCTCCAGGAATAGGACTGGCTTCCCTGGTTCCACAAGAGTGCCAGCAGTTTTGGAATAACCTTACGTGCCACAGCATAGCTCCACTGAAGCTTGTTCAGTGCTCGAGTTAAGCAGATCTGAAACAGGCACGGCCATGAACACTACTCGCACTGGGTCTGGATACATCTAAAACAAACAACAGATCAAAACTGCACATGTAGACTGTTTCCACCAACAGGGTGCAGGGTATCAAAATTATCTTTTCTTTGGGGGGGAATGGGACCAGAACCTTTGGAGTGGAAAATCATAGTCCGTTCAATTTAAATCAGGGTTGCCTAATTCTGCTCCTAAAAGATCACTAGGCTGTAGAATTTATTTCCAATCCTACTTAAACACATCTGAACCAGCAAATGAAATACTTCAGGATCATGATTAGCTGGACTGTAGGACTAGAATCTTTTAAGCAATTGTGTTGTAGGGATGTTCTGAGTTGATTGTTGATTGTTCATTTTCAGGGTTTCCAATTAAGCATTTTTCAAGTGATTGGGATTGGCTATCCCAAGCCCAATACTTTATTTTATGTCAACTGTTTAGATGACTTGACTGACAGACCAGCATTCTAACATCACAAGCTTCATCTTTTCTATCCTTATCGCCACTATGTTTTTTTTCTGCTCCTATTTTTTCTGCTCCTAGAAGTCTCTACTAAAGAGATCTGAATCAGAATCAAAATCAGAATTAGCTTTATTTGCCAGGTATGTTTACACATACAAGGATTTTTTTATAGTGACAGAAGCTCCACAGTGCAACAGAATGACAGCAACATGACAGGACACAGACAACAACAGAACAATATACAAATGTGCAAAAACACAATATACAATACAGAAATTATGAGTGAGGTCTGACATGGGCACATTTTAAATGAAATAAATAAGTGTGTGGTGAATAAATAATTGTATAATAGTGTTGTGTGTTCCATTTTAATGTCAAGCGTTCATGAGATGGATTGCTTGGGAGAAGAAACTGTTTCTGTGGTCTGTTAGGTTTATATTCAGTGAGCATATCTGCAATGTATTTAGGTCCTAGGCCATTGAGTGATTTATAAACGAGTAAAATAACTTTAAAATCAATCCTAAATGTAACTGGAAGCCAGTGTAAGGACCTGAGGACTGGTGTGATATGCTCAGATTTTCTGTTTCTAGTCAGTATCCTTGCAGCAGCGTTCTGGATGAGCTGCAGCTGTCTAATGGTCTTCTTTGGAAGGCCGGTGAGGAGACCATTACAATAATCCACCCTGCTGGTGATAAAGGCATGAACAAGTTTCTCCAAATCTTGACTGGAAACAAAATTTCTAATTCTTGCAATGTTTTTAAGATGATAGTATGCTGATTTAGTTATTGCTTTGACATGACTACTAAAGCTAAGGTCTGTCTCCAGAATCACCCCAAGATTTCTTGATTTTTAGTTGTTTGACCCCTAGAGTCAAGGTATGCATTCACCTTGAGAACTTCGTCTTTGTTTCCAAATGCAATAACTTCAGTTGTTTCCTTGTTTTACTGAAGAAAGTTCTGGCAAATCCAACTCTTTAATTTCATCAATGCATTGGCAGAGGGAGTCAATGGGGCTATAGTCATTTGGAGATAAGGCTAGGTAAATCTGGGTATCATCAGCATAGCTGTGATAGGCAATTTGGTTCTTTCTCATTACTTGACTTAGTGTGAGCATATACAGGCTAAACAAGAGGGTGCAAGAATTGAGCCTTGAGGGACTCCGCATGTCATGGACGTCCACTGAGACTTATGCTCTCATATACTCACATAAAAACCTCTCCCTTCTTAGTATGACCTGAACCATTTGTGTACAATCCCAGAAAGCCCGACCCAATTTTCTAGTCTCTGTAGAAGTATGTTATGACCGACAGGGTCAAAATTGTCCAGGTATCCATTTGAATTTAAGTATTTGTTCAGCTGATTATAGACTAACTTTTCAATAGTCTTACCTATGAAAGGAAGATTTGATATTGGTCTATAGTTGCTCACCATGGTGTTATCAAGATTGCGCTTTTTCAGAAGGGGCTTAACAACTGCCGTTTTCCGGTTTGGAAAAGTCCCAGAAAGAAGTGAGGTGTTCACTACTTCTAAGACATTTGCTTCTAAACAGTTAAGCACACTTTTGAAAAAATATGTGGGAAGTGTCTCAAGAGAGCAGGTTGACGATTTAAGGTGCAGTACTATTTTTTCAAAATTTTGCTATCAATTTCTTCAAAAAACAGACATGGTTACTTCTTTTTTAAATTGCGATTGAATCTGTGTGACCTCTGCTTAACTAGAAGATATGCCAATTTCCTTTCTGATATTATTGATCTTTTCAGAAAAGAATGAAGCAAACTCCGACGCATTTGCTGTCGGAGAGCATTTCACTGGGAATCTGACTGGGGGTTCAGGCTCTCAACAGTAGCAAAAAGAGTGCGAGTGTTGTTTAACTCACTGTTTATAAGGTTTGAGAAGAACGTCTGTCTAGCTGTGGCTAGTTCTACATGGAAAGAATGAAGGCTGTCTTTATAGATGCTTTAGTGAATTTCGAACTTCGTCTTCCACCACATCCGCCACCTTTCTGCATTGTCTTTTCATACTCTGCTGTTGATTTTCTCCTACATTATTTCTATCTGCTATTCTTTTTGCAGACTTTCACGGTGGAAATATCATCAATAGCATTCTCAAAGACGCACCTAAATGCCCACACTGTTAGACTTTGCTGTAATTTTACAGTTACTTACTGTAAAAAAGTACAGTAAAATACCATATATATGATTTACGGTTAACTACTGTAATACACACTGCATTATGGGTATTTCTGTATTAATTTTACAGTAATTTACTGTATATGGAATTTACAGTATTTTGCTGTAATTTTACAGTTATTTACTGTAAAAAGTCCAGTAAAATACCATATATATGATTTACGGTTAACTACTGTAATACACACTGCATTATGGGTATTTTTATTAAGTTTACAGTAATTTACTGTATATGTGAATTTGCAGTATTTTACTGTTTACACAAAAGCAGTAGTGCTACTGTAAATGAAGAAGACAGGTTTCTTGAATGTGCTGCGGACATTTTAATAGGCCTAAAACATACATTTACATTTAGTCATTTAGCAGACACTTTTATCCAAAGCGACTTACAAATGAGGACAATGGAAGCAATCAACAAAAGAGCAATGATATACAAGAGCTATGACAAGTCTCAGTTAGCTTTAGGCAGTACACTAACAAGGTTTTTTTATATATAATAAATAAAAAGAAAACCGATAGAGCAGAAAAAGAATAGAGCAAGCTAGTGTTAGAGGCATTTTTTGCTTTTGTTAATTGTATGATAAACAAAAAGAAAACAGAATACAAAAATATTAGAAATGCTACTGTTAATTTTTTTAAAGCATAGAATTAGAATAGAGATTGCTAGAGTTAGAGGGTCAAATAAAGATAGAAGAGATGTGTTTTTAGCCGATTCTTTAATTCGATTTCAATTGATTCTTGAAAACATCAAGACAATATGCACATATAGGCCTATTAAAATGTCATATGATAATGTTTTATAGTTTATAATCTTGTTCGAAAGAAAATCATGAATCTGCATTCGTTTTTCTCATTTTAAAATTTATTTAAAAAAATCACACACCCATACGCATGTTCTATGAGTATTTATAATAAATAACGAAATAATAATAAACAATAATAATAATAATAATTAATAATAAATCCACAATTGGGTTCCCACCGTTTTTCAAAATAGGCTATCAGAAAAAAATACAGACTGTTATAATTTAATTTTATTATTATTTGTGTAATGTCATGGTAATACACAAGTGGTGATACAAATGTAATTTGTAAATTATTACAAACAAAAATATATATATATAAACTTTACTTACACATCACACAATTTAAACTGTTACTCGCGTGCAAAGCCCGCGCAACAAACTGGCAGAGGTTATATAAACTGAGGTTTGTGTCCAGTGCGCGATAACGGACGCCCTTATGAATGGATCGCCAGACGCCAGCTGCAGATTTTCCTGAGGTAAGTAGGCTACTTTTATTTATGTTTACAAACTTTCAACAAATGTATTTTATTAGTTATTTTTGATCGTAAAGCATTACCAATATCAATTCAATAAAAATATATGAAGAAAGCAAATAATAAAATCGAATTATTGGCTATGACAAGCAGGACTGTTCGTTTTCCTCAAAACTGCTGCTTTGACTGCCATTTCCAGTAGACGCATCGAATGTAATATTTACACGAATAATGGTTTTCCGTCTTTTTACGGCCAGTTATGGTGTAGGCCTATTTTACTCGTCAATTAAGCGAATAACGCTACCGTTAAATGCCGTTAAATGCGTGACGTCATTTGAAGTAGCGGCGTGTCAAAGGCTCTCTCGTGGCTCTTAACCCCTTGCTCTCTCTCTCTCTCTCTCTCTCTCTCTCTCTCTCTCTCTCTCTCTCTCTCTCTCTGTGTCTGCTCTATTCAGGAACACACACAAGTTCAAGTTGCTTTACTGGCATTACATTTTAATTAAAGTATTGCCAAAGCATTTGAAGTATGTGTAAAATACAGAATATATTTACACCACCAAAGTAATAAAGGAGATAATAAATGAGTACAAAATAAGAGAGAGAAAAAACAGCAGACAGTATCTCTAACATATACATTACTTATAGCAATTCCAATTAAATGTAATTTCATGAAAAATTACAAATCATTAAATAATTAAGAATCGTTCTTTATTATGGCTTCTTATTTGTTAATAGAAGGAAGGTCTCAAAGTCAGTGCATTTAAATTTTCACAGTACCAGTAATTACATTTTACATGCTGTTGTATGCTAAATATTCTCTTCTATCTTTTCTTTCAGTGTTGACTGTCATCTTATTGTGTAAGTGATACATTTAGCAGTCAGCCTAGATCTGTGATTTATCATGTTCATAACATATGGTGATAGTCAATAATCACTGATGAAAATTATGTTTATTCTTTCTCTCTCTTTGCTTTTGTGTCAGGCAGGCACTACACCCTAAATACTCTTTTAAGGGCCACACCACTGAGCATCTTTGGCTTTGTAAGTATATGTTTTGACTTACTATCAGATACAGTATTTGACATTAGATTAACTGCATGTTATGCAACAACTAGAGTCATCAGAAATGTATTGTAAAGACAGATGATCAAACATCCCACATCTGTGATTTTCCATGTTCATAACATACAGATTAGTAAATAGTCATTGATGGAAAAAGTTTTACACAAACATATACAACATCTCTCGCATGTTCAGTGAAGTTTCCTCTTTTCCTCTCTTTTGCTTTTGTGTCCGCAGGCACTACCTATGAACCCAAAGGCTCTTTTAAGGGCCACACCAGAAAACAGAGAGAGAGAGAGAGAGAGAGAGAGAGTAAGGAATAGTTTGAGAAACGGACAAAGGTGGACCAACACATCCACAACACGTTGCCACCAGGAAAAAATTTAACAAAAAAAACAGAGCACATGCAAGTATGTACAGGTGCAAGTATTGCAGCTTGTGTGTTTCAGATTTAAGAATTTTCTGCAGTCATGTTGTCACGGTCCTGCTGGTGTGCCCAGGCTGGCCACCAGATATCTCTGTGTTGAGCACATGGCTTGTTGTTTGTTGGTGCCATGTGCTCCCATGTCGATTGTCTGTCCCCTCCCATTTTGTTACTTAATCATTGTTTCAGTGGCTCCAGCTGTGTCTCCCTCGTTACCCTCGTTTGTCTCCCTATATAGTTCTCCTTGTGTCTGCAGTCCTGTGCTGATCCGTTGTCTTTCGTGTGTCTAATGTCGTGTGAGTGTTTCATGTCTGACTGTGCCCCAGTCTTCTGCCTGCCTGCTTGTTTTTCCCCTTCGGGGTGGTTTTTGTTCTTCTTTGTTTTATTTTATTATTAAAAATAACTTTTTCCCCTGTATTTGAGTCCTCGACCTCATCTCACGTGACAGAACGGATCAGCCAAGATGAGGACTCAGCAGAGGAGGGGTTTGGACCACCCGCCACTATCTCCAGCCCCCTATACCAACGCATCCTCCAGTTTGAGGCCCTGAGCTCCTGCCGTCAGCAGGGCAATGACGTGAGGAGGTTTGCCGTGGAGTTCAGTGGTGCAGCTGAGGGGCTAGATTACAATGATGAGGCCCTCAAGGACCTCTTCAACAGCGCCCTTGACGAGCCCCTCAGCTGGTGGAGGATGAGGGGGCTGGACCAACTCACATTTGGGGAATTTGTTGAGGCTTTGGCACGTTCCCCAGCTAAGGTGGGTGGTGTGCCTCAGGTGGTGGGCGACAAGGCTGCAGCTCCTCCAGTGGCGGCAGATGGCGCTGCAGTGCCCCTATTGGTGGCCGTCAAAGCTGCAGCGCACCCTGGGATCCCGAGGCGGGTATGTAAGCTGGAGGATCCCCCCATGAGGTCTGTACGGGCAGCCGGCATGTCTCCAGTAAACTCCAGCCCGGTGGTCACAGAGTCCGCTCCAGAGCCCGCTCCGCCCCGTGAGCCGACAGAATCCGCTCCAGAGCCCGCTCTGTTCCGGGATGCCGACAGAGTCCGCTCCAGAGCCCGCTCCGTTCCGGGAGCTGACAGAGTCCGCTCCAGAGCCCGCTCCGTTCCGGGAGCTGACAGAGTCCGCTCCAGAGCCCGCTCCGTTCCGGGAGCCGATGCAGTCCGCTCCAAAGCCCGCTCCGTTCCGGGAGCCGACGCAGTCCGCTCCAGAGCCCGCTCCTTTCCTGGAGCCCACGGAGTCCCCTCTAGAGTCCGCTCCGTTCCGGGAGCCCACGCAGTCCACTCCGTTCCGGGGAGTCCACGCAGTCCACTCCCGAGCCCGCTCCGTTCTGGGAGCCGGCGCAGTCCACTCCAGAGCCCGCTCCGCCCGTGAGCCGACAGAGTCCGCTCCAGAGCCCGCCTCCGTTCCGGGAGCCCACGCTCCGCCTCCGGGGGAGCCCACGCATTCCGCCTCCGGTCTGAAGCCCACGCATTCCGCTCCCTTCCGGGAGCCGACAGAGTCCGCTCCAGAGCCCGCTCCGTTCCTGGAGCCCATGGAATCTGCTCCAGAGCCCGCCTGCCGGGAGCCGACGGAGTCCGCTTCAGGCCCGCTCCGTTCCGGGAGCCCACGCAGTCCGCTCCAGAGCACGCCCAGTACGGGAGCCCACGGAGTCCGCTCCAGGGTCCGCCTGCCGGGAGCCCACGCAGTCCGCTCCGTTCCGGGAGCCAACGCAGTCCGCTCCGCTGGGAGCCCACGCAGTCCGCCTCCGTTCCGGGAGCCCACGCATTCCGCCTCCGATCTGGGAGACCACGGAGTCCGCTCCAGAGCCCGCTCCGCCCGTGAGCCGACAGAGTCCGCTCCAGAGCACGCCCAGTCCGGGAGCCCATGCAGTCCACTCCAGTCCTGGACACCGCTCCGGTCTGGGAACTCACAGAGCCCGCCCAGGGCCAGCCCCACCTTGGCACCTGTGTGCCCATTGCTCCAGGCCCTCTTCCACTCCACGGGCCTGGCCCACCTCCCTCCTAGACATTTTTCTGTTTAGTGTGTGTGGGCGTCTGGGATCCGCTCCTTAAAGGGGGGGTTATGTCACGGTCCTGCTGGTGTGCCCAGGCTGGCCACCAGATGTCTCTGTGTTGAGCACATGGCTTGTTGTTTGTTGGTGCCATGTGCTCCCATGTCGATTGTCTGTCCCCTCCCATCTTGTTACTTAATCATTGTTTCAGTGGCTCCAGCTGTGTCTCCCTCATTACCCTCGTTTGTCTCCCTATATAGTTCTCCTTGTGTCTGCAGTCCTGTGCTGATCCGTTGTCTTTCGTGTGTCTAATGTCGTGTGAGTGTTTCATGTCTGACTGTGCCCCAGTCTTCTGCCTGCCTGCTTGTTTTTCCCTTCGGGTTTTTTGTTCTTCTTTGTTTTATTTTATTATTAAAAAGAACTTTTTCCCCTGCATTTGAGTCCTCGACCTCATCTCACGTGACACATGTGAAAAAACATCAGCACACAGCAAACCATAGGTTTGCTTGTGGAAATGAGCAATGTCCTGCTTCCTTTAAAACTTTTTGGCATTTAGATCCCACATGCACCGAAAACACAGACATTGTTATATATAGTCAACAGAATGTCTAACCATCAAAAATACAGTTACAATGTTACTGAAAGCAAAAACACTTTTACTTAGTGTACCTTTAACGTCATTGTACATTCAGGCAATTAATGTATGCTTTTCTGACAAGGATGTGCAAAAAACTATACTATTTAAACAGAAACAATACTGGCAATAACTGCTGTTGCACAAGTTGTTACCTAAGTTGTTACGTAAAGTATAACATAACGAGATAAACTAATTTCTTCCTCATTTTCCCTCTGTTTTGTTTCAGATCAGCCATCAGTGTTTTACCCGTATGGTGGCTAGCCAACTGGGATGCTTTGTTCATGTTTTTTGTTTAGATATTGTCATGATTTGTTGTTATGAATTCAGTTATATAGCCATCAGGGGCTTACCAGCATGGAGGCCAGCCAACTGGGATGCTTTACATGTTTGTTTTTTTGTTGTAGTTTTTTTTTATTTTTATGTATTGTTAACACATTGTTATGATTTAAATTATATAAATTCAGTTCTATATGCGATTTGTTATGAATTTAGTCCTATATATTAATATATATATATATATATATATATATATATATATTTGTAATGTTGCATCACAATGATTAAATAAATAAGTAAATAAAATGAATGTAATTGACAGTGACAGTGAATAAAAATTTACTGCTGTGCATTGACTCAAGTTACTTCTTTGGAATTTATTAAATTCAATAGCATTCATGTAAAATATTCAAAATAAAGATATAGTATAATAAATAGTGTAAAATAAATTATAGTAAAATTGCTGTAGCAATATACTGTAAAACTAAGTTGCGGTAAGGGTATTGTACTGTAAAATGATACTGCGGTAAGAGCATCATACTGCAAAATGAAACTGCGGTAAGGGCATCATACTGTAAAACACATTTACAGTTAAAGTACTGTAAAGGGACAGTTACAGTAACTTACTGGCAACAGTGCTGCCAGTAAGTTACCGCAAAAATACAATAAAAAGTCTAACAGTGCACCTGTGCAATAATCATGCTGTCTAATCAGCATCTTGATATGCCACCCCTGTTAGGTGGATGGATTATCTTGGCAAAGGAGAAGTGCTCACGAACACAGATTTAGACAGATTTGTGAACAATATTTGAAAGAAATAGGCCTTTTGTGTACATAGAAAAAGTCTTAGATCTTTGAGTTCAGCTCATGAAAAATGGGGGCAAAAACAAAAGCGTTGCGTTTATCATTTTGTTCAGTATATGATACGTAACACGATTTTTGGTAATACTTTATTTGAAGTAGTTCTTATTACAAGTTACATGTACTTAAAAGTATAATAACAATAAATTATGCATAATAACATGCAAGTAAATCATGGCCCCCAAATGCTCCCCGGGCGCCGCAACAAAAATGGCTGCCCACTGCTCCGTGTGTGTGTTCACGGAGTGTGTGTTTGTGTGTTCACTGCTGTGTGTGTGCACTTTGGATGGGTAAATGCAAAGCACTAATTCAGAGTATGGGTCACCATACTTAGCCATATGTCACTTTCAAGTAACCCTAACCTATAGTAAGTACATGTAGTTAATTCATATTACTTAAATATATACAAGGACACTTTAAAATAAACGATAACTGGATTTTTATAGCATGTTTTTGTAAGCTTTTAAAGTAAACAAACATTGCATCAACTTCAATTTATATTGCTGTGTTTAAGCACTCAAGTTATTGAACATCTTGGTGTCATACGATTATGAAATCTTGAAAAATACTTACTGCAGTCCTCAACAGGAAAATGTATGAATGAACAAATTATTAATTAAATATTTTACTTCATCAAATGCCGTGTCAGGTAATATGTATATTTTATTTCAGGATTTATTGACCGAGTATAAAAATCAAATTTATTTGAAATAGAATAGTATTATAATTTAAGTCTTTACTGTCACTTTTAATCATTTAAATGTGTCCTTTAAAATTAATACAAAAGTATTAATGTCTTTATAAAAATCTTACTGACCCTGAACTGTTCAATAGTAGCCAAAGCTTAAACTACTTGATAAATATAAACTACTTTATAAGAAAACACCAACCCACAAGTCAAAGTATATAGTTTATTATTATCTCATCACATTTGTTACCAGCCAACTACAAATGTGTAGTAGCTTGTGTTGCATTGCTGCATTATGAAATGTTCTTTCCTTTGACCCTCATGAGAACATGCAAACAAAAGATAAAAAGAGCGATTGCACAAGGCATCATGTGTCTCACTCGAGCACTGCTCTTTTTTTTAACACTGAGCGGTTTTATGATAACTTTAGGAGATGTGTTCAGTCACCTCATGATGACTCTGACAAAAGTCACAAATATATTGTTATGCTTCCTCCCTTAACAATCCTCACTGGCTAATAACAGTCAGCATATTCGCTACAGTAGCAGATAACACAAACGAAATAATGCATAAGAACAATTAAGGCACTGGGTTGTCGGGTTTATTCTGTCAAACAGATGTCCCTTCTTTTGACTCTTTGGCTTCCTGTTTAAAAAAAAAAAAAAAAAAAACATTTGTAAATGTTACTGATACATTCCATAAGAAAAATGTGCTTAACAAATACTGACAGCCCTACATTTGTGATCGTTTGGAAAGTGTTTATAATGTACCTTGCCGTGTAACCGTTCCTGCAGGTTCTTCACGGTCTCTTTCTCTTTGTCCAGCTCTTCTTGAGTGCTCTTCGGGAGCTGTTGAAGTTTAGTGGCTGCCTGGCCGAGGTCTCGCGTCAGCTTCTTCTCCTTCTCCAGTCTCTCCTGATACAGACAAAATCACAATCAGAATGAGCTTTATTGGCCAGGTATGTTTACACATACAAGGAATTTGTTAAAGTGACAGAAGCTCCACAGAGCACCAGAATGACAGCGACAGGACAGGACACGACACCGACAACACATAACAATATACAAATAGGCAATGTACAAAATGGCAAAAACACAATATATAATACAAAGAATTATGTGTGCGGTCTGACGTGCAAATTTGAAATGAAAAAATAAGTATGCGTGGTGAATAAATAAATGTATAATAGTGTTGTGTGTTCCACGTTTAATATCAAGTGTTCATGAGATGGATTGCTTGAGGGAAGAAACTGTTCCTTTGTCTGGTCATTCTGGTGTTCAGAGCTCTGAGCATCGACCAGACGGTAACAGTTCAAAGAGGGAGTGTGCTGGATGTGAGGGGTCCAGAGTGATTTTGCCAGCACTTTTGCTCACTCTGGATAAATACAGTTCTTGGAGAGTGAGGAGGGGTGTACTAATGATTCGCTCAGCAGTCCGGACTACCCTCCATAGTCTTCTGTGGTCAGATTTGGTAGCTGAGTTGAACCAGACAGTTATTGATGTGCAGAGGACGGATATAATGATGGCAGAGTAGAACTGTATCAGCAGCTCCTGTGGCAGGTTGAACTTCCTCAGCTGGCGAAGGAAGTACAGCCTCTGCTGGGCCTTTTTCACAATGGAGTCAATGTGATTGTCCCACTTCAGGTCCTGGAATATGGTGGTGCCCAGGAACCTGAATGACTCCACTGCAGTCACAGTGCTGTTCATTAAAGGTGAGTGCCGGGAGAGCGAGGGGGTTTCTCCTGAAGTCCACCATAATCTCCACTGTTGTGAGCGTGCTAAGCTCCAGGTTGTTAAGACTGCACCAGACAGCCAGCTCCTTAAACTCCTGTCTGTAAGCAGACTCGTCACCGTCCTGAATGAGGCCGATCAGAGTGGTGTCGTCTGCAAACTTCAGGAGCTTGACAGAGGGGTCTTTAGATGTGCAGTAATTCGTGTACAGGGAGAAGAGCAGTGGGGAGAGAACATAGCCCTGAGGAGATCCAGTGCTGATCGTATGGGTGCTGGATGAGAGTTTTCCCAGCCTCACTACCTGCTGCCTGTCTGTCAGGCACACTGTTAGAGAGCAGAAATCCTATATAAGATAGTTTAAACTTGATGGTGAAGATGTGTTGTAGAAACCTTTAGCTCTTCAGTTGGTCCTTCTCCAGCAGCTTTTAACTCTTCTAACTGAACCTCGAGATCCCTGACGCACTTCTGAGCCCGAGAGAAGAAACAAGAATTTCAAATCTCTACATAATATTCTAATTAAGTTCCTAAAAATATATATATAAAACAAAATATAAATACTATAATACACAACAAAAAGTAAACAAAGTCTAAAATACTAAATAATAAAATTCATAAACTAAAATTAAATAAATGAAACATAAAATTAATCAAACCGAAAATAAAAAATACAAAAATGCAAGTATATTCAAATATTTATTTTAAGTTATTAAAATATTAATTAATTTAAATGTAAAAAAAAATCGCATTAAATACAAATATATTTAAATAAATGAGCCACGTGTGCAACCGGAAACAAACTGATGCTAAACTTACCAGCGCAAGTTCTGCTCTCTGCTGCTGAGCCTCCGCTTTGGCTGATACCAGTTGGACCTGAGTTTCGGATAGCAATGCTTTCAGCTGAGAAGAATATAAAGAAAGACAACCGAACCGTGATAAAACAGCACCTTAAGATAGAAGATTATTTTCTTAAATAAAACTAAATTTAACTAAACATTAATATACACAACAAAAATTAAAACAAAACGTAAAAAATATATAGAAATTCAGTTCAAAGAAAATTCAAAATAAAGTAAATACTTTGTAAAAACAAAAATATTTGCAAATATATCAGAATAAAATTACATTTTATGAAGTGAAAATTAAATAAAATTTGTTTATTTCATATAAAATCCCTTCAAAATATACCAAGATAAGCCAAAATGGAATTAAATGAAATGCAAAAATATAAAAATACTACAGTAATTTTCAATTTAAAATCAAAATTATAATTAAAAGAACCCAAATAAAAATCAGTTTTATTTAACAGTTTAATTTAAAATTAAATCAACATGAATCAAGATCAACCAAAATAGAATTAAGTACAACTGAAAATTTAATTAAATTCCAAAAAAAAAATATATATATATATATATATATATATATATATATATATATATATATGATAAGTCCAAATTAAAATCTATATTGGTTACCTTTTAATAGTTTAATTCTAAACAAAATCTGTTAAATGTTCTACAAAAAATTTAAAAATCTAATAAATTGTAATTTAAAATGAAAATTAATCCAATTTACCTTTCCATATTCAGCACAATAACCTTATCAAGTCAGTTAGTGGTTTTACCTGAGACATCTCTTCTGCGTACGTTTGGCTGATGGTTATGGACTCCAGTTGTTTCTCCAGCTGTGCTTCCAAAAGCATCACCTGCCCCTTCAGCTGCAGAGAACAGAAACCACAAGTGTGTTAGATCAGCGTGAAGTTTCTCATTTTGCATTTCACAGAAAGAAAAACTAATTTGGTTTTAAAGCAACATGAGTCAGAAACCGAAAACAATTCTCCAAAACTGAAGAACAGTGCTAAATGTAAGCATGCACCTGGTCCGTGTCTTGTCTTTCCAGATTTATCTTCTCTATTGTCTCCTCTAGGACCTTCACCTGATCCAGGGCCTGTGGGAGATCCATATAACTTAAGCACAACCGCTCGGATATAGTAAAAAGTCAAACAAATACAGAATCAGTGTAGGATGTACTGACCGCCCGTTTCTGCTGCTCTGCATCTGAAATATTTGACTTCCACGCGAGCTCGCCATCCTCCACACTCTTCTGCAGAACTTTCAGCATGCTCTCCTGTATAAAACACAATGGCTTTTTTTTTTATGAGGGCCTATTTAAGTCAAGGCTCCATAATTTTTTTTTTAGATAAAAGGTAACATTTATAGAATTTAACATCACAGCTTCATTCTACTTCCTACAGATAAATAATGAATGTCTTATTCTACAGCCATAGCTTTTACGGTAAAAAAAATCTAGATTTTCATCACTTTTATGGTGAAATGATGTGTGTTTCACTGTACCGTTTCACTGAGAGTTGATCTGTAGTGTTCACACTCGGCCTGGAGTGACCTCTGGCTCTCCTCTGATAGAGCGAGCTTCTGCTGCAGATCCTGACACATGTGAACATGAGACATGAGAAGAGGAAAAACCGTGGGGTTTGTGTCCATAGGGAGGAACTCTTACCGTGGAATCTGAGTTTGAAACAGTGTGCTGCTGTTCTGCTGGAGTCATCTGTGCTTCATGTGTGAATGCTTCCAGCCAGTTTGACTACAACACACAAATTTAAGTTAAATGACCCATACCTGCTCGAAAAATATACCTTTCATTTAACAAAAAAAGCTAATTCTAACCTGGTGTATTTCTATTCTGATGTGAGGGAAGAGCTTGTGGAAGGCGTTTCTGGTTTCGGCCTGGAAAGAGCTCAGCTGCTGTTCAATTTTACTCTACACACACACACAAATGTCTTTGATCACTTAATGAAATTGAATAATGCCAAGAGAAAGTAGTTGTTTTAGCCAACTGCAGCATTTTGATGATTCTTCATGGTTTTTGTTTATGGTGTAGATATACAATTAAGAGTGTGTTTATTCTGTGCGTGTGTATCAGGGTTACCTGTGTGGCCTTGGCTTGGCTCAGTCTTTCTTCACACAGTCTCTCAACAGCAACCAGAGCCTCCACCGCGGCATAGTTCTTTTCATGCAGCTCCTAAACAAACCACAATTAGATGTGGATAGCGGTTTTAATTAGAGATGGATGGATTAGGAGATAGATAGACAGATAGTAATGAACTGGCTGTTATTTAGGTTAGATATGGACAGATCTTTAGAGTAGATGTGATGAACATAGATAGATATTGACAAATGAGTGAGTAGATATGGATGGACAGATGGGTTGAGTTGATGTAGACAGACAGGTGTGGTTAGATATGGCTGACAGATTTTGACGGATGAGACAAGGATGGGTTGAAATGGACAGGCTTGGTAGATATGGGCGGACACAGGTAGGTAGATATGGATGAACAAGTAGGTACATACAGTCAGGTCCATAAATATTGGGACATCGACACAATTCTAACATTTCTGGCTCTATACACTACCACAATGGATTTCAAATGAAACGAACAAGATGTACTTTAACTGCAGACTGTCAGCTTTAATTTGAGGGTATTTACATCCAAATCAGGTGAACGGTGTAGGAATTACAACAGTTTGCATATGTGCCTCCCACTTGTTAAGGGACCAAAAGTAATGGGACAGAATAATAATCATAAATCAAACTTTCACTTTTTAATACTTGGTTGCAAATCCTTTGCAGTCAATTACAGTCTGAAGTCTGAACATAGACATCACCAGACGCTGGGTTTTATCCCTGGTGATGCTCTGCCAGGCCTCTACTGCAACCGTCTTCAGTTCCTGCTTGTTCTTGGGGCATTTTCCTTCAGTTTTGTCTTCAGCAAGTGAAATGCATGCTCAATCGGATTCAGGTCAGATGATTGACTTAGCCATTGCATAACAGTCCACTTCTTTCCCTTCAAAACTCTTTGGTTGCTTTTGCAGTATGCTTTGGGTCATTGTCCATCTGCACTGTGAAGCGCCGTCAATGAGTTCTGAAGCATTTGGCTGAATATGAGCAGATAATATTGCCCGAAACACTTCAGAATTCATCCTGCTGCTTTTGTCAGCAGTCACATCATCAATAAATACAAGAGAACCAGTTCCACTGGCAGCTATACATGCCCACGCCATGACACTACCCCCACCATGCTTAACTGATGAGGTGGTATGCTTAGGATCATGAGCAGTTCCTTTCCTTCTCCATACTCTTCTCTTCCCATCACTCTGGTACAAGTTGATCTTGGTCTCATCTGTCCATAGGATGTTGTTCCAGAACTGTGAAGGCTTTTTTAGATGTCGTTTGGCAAACTCTAATCTGGCCTTCCTGTTTTTGAGGCTCACCAATGGTTTACATCTTGTGGTGAACCCTCTGTATTCACTCTGGTGAAGTCTTCTCTTGATTGTTGACCGGTGCGTTCCTTCTTTTTAAGACTGTTCCAAACAGTTGTTTTGGCCACGCCTAATGTTTTTGCTATCTCTCTGATGGGTTTGTTTTGTTTTTTCAGCCTAATGATGGCTTGCTTCACTGATAGTGACAGCTCTTTGGATCTCATCTTGACAGTTGACAGCAACAGATTCCAATTCCAAAATAGCACACTTGAAATGAACTCTGGACCTTTTATCTGCTCATTATAATTGGGATAGTGAGGGAATAACACACACCTGGCCGTGGAACAGCTGAGAAGCCTGGATCTGAGACTGGCTTGGTAGATATGGACGGACACATAGGTAGGTGAGGAGTGGATTTAGGAGTAGGTTTATGTAAATGGGTTAGGTAGATATGGTTGGTCAGACAGGCTGATAGATAAGGACTGGTAGATTTGGTAGATATAAACAGCAAAGTAATTGTATGGGCAGGTAGATATAAATAGACAAGTAGGTAGGTAGAAATGGATAACAAATAGGTATATGAGAAATGAATGGGTAGATGAGAAATGAATGGTAGATATGGATGCACAGGTAGGGTAGATATGGTTAGACAGACAGGTTAGATATGGACAGAGGCAATATCATGGACCAATGAGCTGGGTAGATATGACAAGAAAGGTAATCAGATGGGAATGGATAGACAGGCAGATATGGACAAGTTCGATAAGTGTGGATGGAAGGGTAGAGTAGAGATGGACTGACATTGCTCTTGGCCTTCATTCTCTCCATCTCTTCTTTAAGCTGCTGAAGTTCCTCCTCTAGTGAGATCATGCATGCGTCCTTCTCCAGACTGACAGCACAAAACCAAATGTCATTATCAGAAGCATAAAAAAAGTGCCAAACATCTAAATTAACTGACAAAAAAAAGTCTTGCTTACTTCTCAAATGGCGGCTCTGCTTCAGCTCTATCAGCCTATTGAAATAGAATTATAAATAAATTAACATGTACTACACACATGCAAATATTACTAAATTATCAAATGCTCCACTCACGCTTTCCATCTTTTCTAGCTGAGCCTGTAGAGATGCCACCAAATCCTCATTTTCTTTTAGACTGATGAGAAGGTGAAAAAAATATTTATAATCAAAATTGTCTACAAAACATACTTAAAGAAAGCATCAGCTGTATTGTATACCTGGTTTTAAGCAGGTCGATCTCTGCAGTGTATTCCCGCCATTCAGTGTCGACCTCATTTACCCTGAAAAACAGGTCCATGTTTGGATCAGACTAGAGAGCTGCACATTCACATATACTTGAAGTTCTAGTAACAACAGATGTGATTAATTCCATCTTAATTTGAAGATTAATTAAAATCAACATCAAAGAACACACCTATTCTGAGTTTCCTCAGCCTGAGTTCTCTTTTCTGTGTCAAGCTCCTCCCTCAGCTGAATACACTCTGCCTCCAGTGATGTCAGCTGGTCCTCCCTCTCTTTCAGGCTTCAAGCAAATACATCAAAATACTCATGTTAAATTTTGAATATAAAAAAAATGTACCTAAACTTAGTGATTCAATCAAATGAATCCAAACAGAGTTCACATTACCTGTTCCTCAACTGCTCAACCTCCTTCTGTACAGAATAAAAACAGAGGTGAGAACAGTATTATTTTTAATTTCAAAACATGCAGTACAGTATCTAATATTAACCAGGGGCCGGTTTCATAAAACAAGTTTACCAAATAAGCCAGACTTATTTCAGTTAGTCTGACTTATTTTGAAACAAATCAACTGACCCTACTGTAAGTCAGACTAAGTGAACTAAACCTGGCTTATTTGCTAAACGTGTTTTATGATACAGGGCACTGGTATTGG
Source organism: Gymnocypris eckloni scoliostomus (assembly GCA_027564155.1). Classification (NCBI taxonomy): domain Eukaryota; kingdom Metazoa; phylum Chordata; class Actinopteri; order Cypriniformes; family Cyprinidae; genus Gymnocypris; species Gymnocypris eckloni. The sequence continues at coordinate 6,404,187 of CM050427.1, forward strand.
TGCATTGCAAAGGTAACCTATCAGAGAGTACCAAATATTTGTACCTGGATCTCAGACTGTGCTGTTGCTTCCGTCTCCACAGAGGGCTTTTCCTCAGTAACCGTTGTTGTCTGAGACAACTGTGCTCTCAATGTCTCCAGCTCTTCACATCTGTCTTCCAGCTCTGTCTCTGTAGCACACATTCGCTCCTGGAGTTCTGTAAACGGAATTAATTTCCGCCTTAAAGTTACAAAAACATAAAATGCTACAAATAGAACATGGCTACTTTAATTATCTTCTAAATCTCACTGTTTCCATCTGGGAACAGAGCCAAGGGAACACTAAAATTAAAGAAGATGTGTGTGTCTGTGTGTACTGACCGGTGAGAGTCTTGGCTTGCTCTTTTGCTGCGTCTACTTGAACTTTAAATTTTGTGCTGCTGTGCTGAGCCTCACGGAGTTCCTCACTGACGTGATCCAACTTTTTCTGCAGAGCCTGCTCTGCTTCTACATGGGACGCCTAAACACAGACAAAGAGGGTAGTCAAAGGAATAGTTAATGTCAATGCAGCCATATAATACTTTGTTTAAAAGGTCAAAATTTAAGTTAAATCTAAAGCTATTGTAGAGCCTTGTATGGAATATAGTGTTTTTTTGTCCTTTGTGGAACCTGACAGTCACTGTTCATCATCTGCTTTCATTGTATATAATAATGCAAGTCATGAAGGTTTGGACCAACAAACTGTAAATGACAACAGAATCTACATTTTTAGTGTTTACTGTTTAATGTATCATTAATAAACATTCAACATGGGAGTTTTAACCACAGGGGGTTACATTTCATGCACAGCAAAGCTGAAAAAAGAAAACCTAAAAATAAATTAAAACTACCCACCCACCCACAGATAAACACAAACAGACTAAATGTCCTGAGAGAATTGCAATACATCACAAAGACCGACAGGCATTGATTTTAAAGGTTGCATATGTGGTAAAATTCCTACCCAGATTTATCATGGTACAAAGACCAAAACTACCTCAAGAGATGAGATAACAGGAAAGAGGATCAGGGATTAGGGCTGTAGAATATCAAGGACCGAATCAGACAAATCAAGATTCGATCGAAGCATGGTTGAAACATGAGGAGCCGAATTCCACAAGACAACAGCAGAAAGTCATAAATCAGACCCCCAGCCCGCCTGAATACACCCCGACCAGGCTTCGAGGACAAAGGCTAAAATTCCTGGGTTCACAAAACCTGTAGAATCATCTTAAAATACTTTCATTCTCATGGTTAATGAAACTAATCATTTCTATGCATAACTGCATATTATGTATGTGACCCACAATTTGGAATATCCTTGTTTTAATCATTGTGTTTATCGTGCTTTTAATTAGTATTGACTAGCTAAGCCTTAAGGGTTAATGTCATGTTTAGTATGTATGAGCGTGATAATTCCAGCTTTGAACATTTCTTGATCAAAATGAAATTTCTTGAAATTGATTTCCTGTCAAATGCATCATATTCTGGTTATAGAAACCACATCCAAAAGGATACTTTGCAAGAGAATGTAAAATTCGGGCAATGTGACTGGCCATGACATGTTAATTTATTAAGTGGGTGGAGCAACAAAGCAGCAGCCGCTCCAGCATAGGACCTAATTGGTCAAGACAACCATTGGGAGGTGTCAAAAAGGCCGAGATTAAATACCCAGGACACACCTCTCTTAACCTCTCTTGAATCCGCTCTCTAACTGCTCTTTTAAGAATTCCTCTCTCTTGAATTCACCTTCTCTCTGAAAAATGAACTCTCTGGAAAAATGAACTCTCTCTTCAGCCATGTGCTCTGGACCACACTCAGCCAGTTGCTACCATGATGAGAAGAAAAACCACCTAGTCTCTTTACATCCTTTTATTCTTTTACTTTTGTTTATTTTCTTTCCGTTGAGTTCGTGTGCTAAGTTACGTTTGCCAGCGGAAACCAGCCCAAGACTCTGCAAAACCAGCCAACGCCCACTTCAACGACTCCTGAACTCTAAGCCAATCAGCGACTTCGGAGAAACCCTTTTCTGCAAAGACGGAGGACAAAAGGGAATCCTTTAAACACAAAAGCAACGCAAGTAAAACCCCAAGATCCTTGCTGTGCTGGTGTCATTTTAATATAGATTTTAGCCTCATTGAAAACTCAATGCGAGTGTTAAATCTGTGATTGATGATTGTTCAGGTTTATGCAATTGCACATATTGCTGTAAACGTGGGATATCAAATTCTCATTCTCTTAATCTAATCCTTTCCTCACTTTCTCTCTTTCTGCAACGCGTGAATGTGTGAATGCTTGTGTTCATGTGTAGATTAGTTTACATGTCTTAGCATTATATAAATAAAGTCTGGTTTATATTGAAAAGATAAATATCTTGTGTTTTGTGCTCATAAGTTAATGCCTTAATCTGTCGATTTTGTTACTGTGCTATTTAATAGTGTTTTCACTATATTTTGGGATTTTAATATCCAGTGCAGAGTTTGTTATACGGCTTGTTCAGTGAATCGCCGTGAAACAGTGAGTCTGTTCAAATTCCCTATAAAATCATTAATGATTCCCTTTGAGCTAAATTGACCTGTTTCCCTTATAACAATATATATATTATATGTTATCATTACAGGGCTAACCTTTGTTTGTGCTAACTGTTCTCCGGCAGCCGCCATCTTGGTTTCCAGAGACTTCCTGCGCTCTTCTTCAGCATGCTGAGTGGCCGTGCATTCTTTCAGCTCTCGGTTGAGACGGACACAGTCCTGACGCAACTTAGCCAACTCTGCATTCTGCCTGTGTGCATAAAAAACCCACTGATTTACATAAATGGTTAGATAAGACATTTTATACCTAGAGGCAGGTTAAATGTTAGTTTGGGGTGTATAGATGGTCCAATTCAAAGAAACCCATGCTCATGTCTCTGGTCCCTAGATATGCCTCCTTCTGTTCAGGTTATTGGATTTGTCTCACCCAGTTTGGCATTCACCAATTGACCATTTTAGCATACCTTCTTCATGTCCATAAGGGAGTAGAAAGAGTTATTCCAAAGTTTTACACTTCATTGGTTACAATTAGGGATGGGTATCGTTAAGCTTTTAACGGTATTACTACTCTTATCGATACTACTTATCGATCCGGTTCTTTAACGGTATTCTTATCGGTACTTTTTGTGTGTGTGTGTGTGTGTGTGTGTATATATATATATATATATATATAAAACACAAAAACAGATTACGAGCTGAATTAACATTGCTTTATATTCTGAAATGTAAAATAAATATTTCATTAAATGAATCTAAAACAAATTTGTAAATGCACCAGTGTGCAGGCATTTTTTGTGTTTTATATACATAAGATAAGATAGAGTAAGAACATGAACAAAGAAACAAAGTTAAACAAACTGACACATATAACATTTTTCATACCATAAAACAAATGTACAAATGAAAAAAAAAAAAACAGTGCTTTAATTTTTCCATGAAAGTCTACTAACATTAATGTTCAGGTAAGCAATAGCTACAAAAGAAATCTAAAAGTGATCAAATGTAAATGAACACTGCATAGTTTTCACTGTATGTATTGATAGATTAATGCTTATTAAAGCTATGACTTTATTCAGATTAAGAGCTGTGTGTGATTTTCTATTTATGCTTTGATTAACATTAATGAAGCACCAGTCTGTCACTAAAACAAAATATTGACACACAATTTTCTCCCAACTGTTCTGGTTCACTTTAAGACATAAACTGTGTTTAAGTGAATAATCTCCAAGCCGGCCGTTTTTACATATTTTGTGTGTATTTGATCGTTTGGACGCGCCGAAGCTCAAAGTGTACTTTGCTTGTCAGTTTTAGAGCGTGCCACACACACACGCACTTCAGTCTGGGGAACAGCGTCTCTTGTGTGGATTGTACTTGTACTTTCAAGTATTTTTATTATTATCAAGTAATTTTATTATCAAACATGTCCAGCCATTTAGCAACTTTAAAGACGGCATTTTACGACAATCGACAGACAATTGATGTAATTCGAACGTTACATTTTGGTCAGGGAGGAGCGAATGTGCACCGCTGTGAAGGGAAGGAAGTTGCGCTAGAAGAAACGCAGCTATAATCCTTAGAAGCCAAAAAAAACATTAAATAAACTTAATATAACAGCCACATGCCTAAAGTGTAAGCATATGTTTTATTGGTTAGTTCACTCTTCTATCATGATTTAAAAGGGCTTTCATGTTACATGTGCTGAAACTCCTCTGCGTGAGCGCGATCTCGCAAAAATGCAAAGACAAATGTTTGAATATTATTGCACATAAAAAATCTGGCAACTCTGGTGAGATAGAATTTGCAAGACAATTGGTATATATAGCAATAATAAATGTATGTGTGTTTTCTTAATTTCTCCAGTACCGATAGCAGAACCGTTAACGTCAGAGCTTATCGATACTCCAGTCTTTTATAATTTAGCCCTGAGACCGATTAAATACCGGGTTTCGGTACCCATCCCTATTTACAATGCAATGTTGTAAAGGGAATTCATGATCAATACCTGCTTTCTGCTTGGCTAGTGGCTTGGTTGAGGGCATCTCGGAGAATAGAGTTCTCCTGTTGAAGACGAGCCAGCTGAGCATTGGGTCCATTCTCTAACTGCTCTTGCAGGCTTCGGATCTGTGGCCACACACAACCATAACATTCAATAACCTGACAACATACCCAGCATAGTGAGAAGGAAACTGTAAGAGGCTGGTGACATCTGACCTTGCTGTTGTGCTGTTGTGTCTCCTTGACATGCTCCTGGTTGGAAGCCTGCATACGAGCCTGAAGAGTTGTAATCTCCTGGTCACGGGTGCTCAGCTCAGAGCTCATGCAGGTCTCCACGGATGTAATCTTGCTCTTTGCGGAACTCAGCTCCTATTAGCCAGAGCAATGAGAGTTGGAGATACAGTTAACCATCAAGACCTTCGAGGTTAATGTCAAATGAGCAAATAGGACATGTTCTTGATCAATGTCATTTTTGGTCCACGGACAACATTCCTATCAACCGATCAAATTTTCGAGGTCTCTAAAACATCAAAGGCAGGGAAACGCCCTGGAAGGATGGCCAGTTCAATAAATAACAAAATATTTTTTTCAGCAGCCACTAAAGACCTTGCTCTGAAACTTGATCATGAGTAGAAACTAGTTTGAACCTCATTTATTTAGCCATGCACACTGGCAGGTGTCACCTTGATAAGCTCTTTGACACGGATCTTGGCTGCAGCTATGTTGCCCTGCTCAGCGTTCAGCTGCTTTTCCTTCTCCTCCAGCTGCTTTTTCATTGCCACCAAGGGGTCACCCTTCTGAGATGCCTGCAAATAAGTATAAAAGAGATATAAGTGCTAACAACAAGAGACAAGTATTAGGGGTTTGAAGAGGGGATGATGAGATGTAGATTTTTTACCAGTTGCCAGGAGTCCTTTCCTGCCTTCTTGCTGATGATCTCAAAGAGTTTCTGGGTCTCTGACTCACTGAACGATGCACTATTCAGACTGGAGACCAGATTTGAATATGGTGATGGCTGGGATAAATTGACCGTTTCCATAGAAGTCACTTAAAAGAAATTCAAAATTAGGATAGACTGATGAGGGTATTGTAAAGAGTGCAAGTTTGACCATCTACTATTACAGCGGTCCTAGATGGATATGTCCAAAGGATACTCACCTGTCTCAGCCTTCTTCTTAGACTTCTTCTTGGTTGGAGATTCAGTTTTGGGTTCTTCAGCTTTAGGGGGAGCAGCAACCTCAGGGGTGACTGCTGCTTTCACCGCCACCTCTGCAAACACTGGTTCCACCTTAACTACAACTTCTGGGACCTCCAGAAGTTTACCAGGAGCTGGTTCCACCTTGGCCACCTTCTTCTTTTTCTTCTCTTTTGGGGAAGAAGCAAGTGGGGCCACCACAGCACGTACAGTGGGAGGGATAGGACACTCAACGATCTTAAGAGTTGGTTCAGGTACAGCTGGCTGGGGTTTAACTTCAGGTTCAGGCCCCGGAACAGGCACAGGTTCAGGTTGGGGTTCTGGTTCAACTTGGGGTACTGCTTTGGGCTCATTGTTCTCAACCACGGGTTCAAGGGTAGGCTCTGGCTCAGATTCTGGCAGGTTCTCATTTGGCTTCTCCTCCTTCTTCTTGGCCTTATTTTTCTTTTCAGATGCCTTTTTCTTCTTGTCAGAGCGTTGGGGTTGGAGCTTGCCCGAGTCTTGCTGCTGTTTGGCAAGGGCTTCCTCATAAGAGGTCTCTTTCATTGAAAAAGTTGACACAAGCGTAATGCCAATGGCAGAGAATACCATGAAGCCACCAAACACCACAATTCCCAGAGTTTGAGGGTCGTACACATCCATCTTTGCTTAGTCACGTCCTTCCTAATCCTGATCCTATAAATATGCAAATAAGAACTATTTAATGTTAGAGACTCTTTATTGTTAACAACAACATCCTAGCATTTCATCAAAGTTCCAAGAACCATTTTACACAATAACTTGTTGCATCTTGAAGACATAAAAAGCAATGCTAAAACTTAGCCTGCATTTCTACATCCTAACATTTACACTCAAATAAATGCCCCAATCAATAAGTTCTGTCCAGTTAATGTCTTTAATAAATACATAATATTCTTAAAAAAAATCTTTATAATATTTTCACACGAACGATACACTAAACAGTTACATTGGTCTTGTGGACTTGATACCGCCACCTATATGCATGGATGCAGGCAGCATCAATAAAAAGCAAAAGCTTTCAGTTAGCTACTGACAAAAATATCCTACAAGCATATTTGTCCCCTACAAGTCATTAATTCTGCTTGTTTGGGTTATGTATTAAGATGAATTTATGTAAAAAGATGAAAAATAATTAAGGAACTATACCAAAAAAAAAGCACCTGCTTGCACAGTGCTGAGTGGATGGCAGTAAAAGTGACGCCTTGCCCTTGAGACAGTGTGAAAAATGTATTCTTGCAAATTTTGATTAAAGTTATTTTCACTTAAGCCAGCAACTCCATAACTTTTGCCCACTAGTTCAGGTTATGCAACACACAACCGAGAATACTCTCCTCAGCACTCTCTCTCTCTTACACAGAGAGGCATACATAGAGTTTACAAGGGACAGGTCTGTGTGCAGCAGACCATAACAACCTCCCCCCAATCTCACGTTTGCACAAGCCAGTGCAACTCTTGCCTGGAATTTCTATAGAGGGGGTCTCTAAATGTCTGCCTCAGTCTCACAGGTAAGAGGAGAAAGCTTACTGGACTTGGATAGGCATTATAATTTATAAACTGCTTAGTTTTAATAGCCTTAAGAAATGCCTACAAAAGGCCCTGTGTTGATACTATAGCACAGTGATGATATCAGCTGGTGTTGAACAATAAAAGGTATTATAACTATAAAGTACTTCAAAGAACACCATAGTATTAACATGGTGCATATCCAAAGAAGTTGGTAGGGCTACTGGTTTGTTAGTGAACGCTTGTGAAATGTGATCATGAACACCTCAGATCTAGCGGTGATAAAAATATAGAACAATTGTAAGAAACACAAACATGTTTGTTTATTTTTTTTAATTACAAAACCATTTTTTTCCTGCAAATATTTTCCTGAAATGATCACAATGTGACAACCCGAAGAGAGAGGACTTGACAGACAGGACATGCAGAATTGCTATATGCAGGACACATACTCAACATCTGAATGAAAGAAAGCCCACTATGCCGGACATTAACCATTTCAGGCAGGAGCATAAGGAATCTGTCTTTAAAACGTATTTACCCAAAGTAAGGCTAATATCCCCCAGTTTTAACTTAACTATTTCTTTGGTTTGATACAATGTTTTGTTCTTATTTTTTAACCCTCTCTACCACTTAAGCCTCTCAAATCAAGGAGAATATTAAATACATATTCATGAAGAATACAATGAAAGGCAAAAGAAAACTTAAAAAAAAAAAAAGTAAACAGGCATTTTGGACGCTTATTGCGTGTTAAAGGATTAGTCTAAACATACTTAAGGATTAAATGCATTTTATCATTTTAAATCATGCAAGAGACACAAGGAAAATTCCGCTACTCAAACGTGTACAAAGCCAGTAAGCAAAGCAAGACATATAAAAATAAAGTTTGAATCTATAAAGTAAATGAAAGCATACTGTCGCGCAAACGAAAAACGCTTTGAATCAGATCACCACAAGTTAAAACTACTTGAGAATGCTAATTATTTTCAAACACAACTAACGTTAACCTAAAACAATGATAATTTCAACAACACCATCAGTCAGACTGGCAAACTTTAGCCAGAGAACATAACACCTGATTTGGTGGTGGAAAAAAAACACACAAGAGTGATAAAAGCGTGCGCTTACCTGCGTTTAAACTCACAGTGATAAAGTATCACAGCTGACTTTTGGAGTCGTGGCACTTTGTGCGAGTTGGCGCAGCGCCCGCTTGTGTAGCCGATTGTCGACCTCATGCTAACATCTGATTGGATAAACGCTTGTCAATCAGCGCTCTTTAAACCAACCGCGTCACGCGAAGTATCCAAAAGCATGCGGTGGGCCGCGCTGAGGGCTGTTAGTATTCAGTGGAATGTAGAATGATGGAAGTATTTGAAATATAAACATAAAATATCGGATGTAATACTTTTAAAAGCATTATTAAAACATTAAAGACACCAATTTTCTAATATTACCCCAAAACTTTGGTGGTATCATAAGTTAAGGTATCAGTTATTCTATGGTATTTTGATATTTCCTTAAGACGGGGCTAGTTGTCAATTTTTTTTGTGGGATGGGATGGGGGAGCTTTTCTGGGACAGTTTGCCTACTAGAAAACCTTTCTCCATTAAGTGTGAAAATCTGCTTGCAGATTACAACTCTATGGAAGCCCGTTTTCCCTTAAAAATTAGATAAAGTTTGAAATAACAAATAAAGTCATATTGCAAGGCATAAAGTGATACTTTGACATGGAATTTAGTAGTGCTGTCAAACGATTGATCACGATTAATTGCATACAAAATAAAAGTTTTTATTTGCATAATATATGTGTGTGTTCTGTGTATATTTATTATGTATATATAAATACACACACACATATATTTAGAAAATGTACATGCATTTACATATATTTATTTAGTCACTTAGCACATATATATATATATTTTATATATATATATATATATATATATATATATATATATATATATATAATTTATTTTATAAGTACATATATTTAATATACAAACATAACATATTTTTCTGAAATATATACAAGACTCATCTGTCTTTCGGATGAGAGCGTTAAACTGAGGTCCTGACTCTCTGTGGTCATTAAAAATGCCATGGCACTTCTTGTAAAGAGTAGGGGTGTAACCCCGGTGTCTTGAACAAATTCCCACCACTGGCCCTTGTCAATCATGGCCTCCTAATAATCCCCATCCACTTGATTGGCTCTATGTCTCTCTCTCCTCTCCACCTGTAGCTGGTGTGTGGTGAGTGCACTGGCGCCGTTGTCCTGTGGCAGCCGTCGCATCATCCAAGTGGATGCTGCACACTGGAGGTGGTTGAGGAGAGACCCTCCCCCCCCCCCCCCCATGATTGTAAAGCGCTTTGGGTGTACAACAATACAGCGCTATATAAATGCATCATTCATTCATTCATTCATTCATTCATTCATGTGTTTGTATTTATACATGATAAATATTCGCAGTACACGTACATTTATTATGTAAACAAAAACTTGAATTTTGAATGCAATTAATCAAAATTAATAATTTGACAGCACTATAAATTAGCAGCAAGTCAAAATTATGAGACAATACGAATGATGAAACATAATAAATCAGGGAAAAGTCAATTTTTAGATAAATTCGTAATTGCAAGATAAAATGTTGCAATTTGAGAAGTATTTGCAGTTTCAAGATAAAAAGTCATGTTGTAAGTCAAAGTCTTTGCTAAGTCACAATTACTAGAAACAAAGTCTCAACTGCAAGATATAAAGTCTCACTGTGAGAAATAAAGTTGCAATTATGAGAAAAAAAAGAGGTAGTTGTTTTGAGATAAATGTGCATTTGCAAGATATAGTCACACTGCAAAAATATAAAAAATAAATGTATATGTAGAAATATAGCCAAAATAGTGAGAAACACAGTCAGATTTCCAGATATAAAATCAGACCTACAGTGACATTGAGACAAAAAAAATGCACAATTATAAGAAATATATATAGCAATGTGAGATATGTGACACTGGACCACAAAACCAGTCTTAAGCCGCTGGGGTATATAGCAATAGCCAAAAATACACTGTATGAGTCAAAATTATAATTTTTTCTTTTATGCTAAAAAACATTAGGATATTAAGTAAAGATCATGTTCTATGAAGATATTTTGTAAGTAACTTACCGTAAATATATCAAAACTTATTTTTGATAAGTAATATGCATTGCTAAGAACTTCATTTGGACAACTTTAAAGGTGATTTTCTCAATATTTTGATTTTTTGCTCCCTCAGATTCCAGATTATCAAATAGTTGTATCTCGGCCAAATATTGTCCGATCCTAACAAACCACACATCAACGGTAAGCTTAGTTATTCAGCTTTCTGGTAGATTTCGATAAATTGACACGTAAGACTGGTTTTGTGGTCCAGGGTCACGCACGCTCGCAGGCACGCACACACATGGAGGATTGGGGATGATGAGCAGAATACCTTATAACTCTTAACATGTGGATTCAGACTTGAGGCAAGAGTAAGAGAGGAAATGAAAAATGAAAAGACTTACTGAGGAACAATGATGTTATTTAACAAAAACAACATCATTGCTTTAAAGCAATGGCCTTATTGATTTTTGTTGACAGATCAACAATCGGTCTTTACATCAGACACGTTTGTTATGATAGGACAATATTTGGCTGAGATACAACTATTTGTAAATCTGCAATCTGCAGGTGCAAAGAAATCTAAATATTGAGAAAATTACCTTTAAAGTTGTCCAAGTGAAGTTCTAAGCAATGCATATTACTAATAAAAAATTAAGTTTTGATATATTTACAGTAGGAAATTTACAAAATAACTGGAACATACCCACAATGTATTGTTGGCTATTGCTACAAATATGCCCATGCTACTTATGGCTGTACAGTCACATTTATGAATTAGCATCATGTATAATGTGTAGGCTATATTATGAAAAGTTTTGCATCAGCTATTATTTTGAAATAATGACAATTTTGGTCGTTATTTGATAAGAATGCAGAGTTAAGGTGTTTTTCACACATTCCCACACACACAAACGCAAAATAACTATTTTTATATCTGAAAACATGTTGCATAATATTTGATCATATTTGGATTGGAATGTTATATGCTTAGGGACAGTGTTGGGAAGGTTACTTTGGAAATGTAATAGGTTACAGATTACAAGTTACCCTACTTAAAATGTAATAAGTAGTGTAACTTTTCAATTACTTTATTAAAGCAATGTAACTGATTACATTTGATAACTTTTTGGTTACTTTTCTAAATTTCTAATGTTATAACTGTTAATAATATTCAAGTAAACCAGGCAGGGTTAAACTTACAGTAGTACTCAACACTGATTACTGTCAGACTTTCAAAACTTTTCGTCACTTGAATTAAGATTATAGTATTTTAATTTTAAAGGAGACATTGGATGCAAAATATCATCATGTGCATATAAATATGTCTTTGCAGTCTGTGGACACACCATTCAATGATAAAAATCTACTACTTTTTTTTAATCCCCAATAACCTAAACAGTCTCAATTATCAAGCCATTTTAATTTTGTAGTGAATAACCAGCGCTCTCTTCCACCTTAAATACCATGACATAACTGCTCCCGGACACTCAATATGGCTGCCCACTGCTCCGGGTGTGTGTTCACTGTGTGTGTGTGTGTGTGTGTGTGTGTGTTCACTGCTGTGTGTGTGCACTTGGATGGGTTAAATGCAGAGCACAAATTCCGGGTATGGGTCACCATACTTGTCCACACATCACTTCACTTTCATTGAATTAATTTATGCCTGGCTGCGCAAATCATTTTACTCCACTGTTTTCTGAATGAGGGACAATTCAAGGCAGGTTTTGTTAAAACTCAAGGATGATTATTTCCACAGAAGAGAAGTGTGGTGAGCAGTGATCATTAGCATGTAAAGAGATATGCACCGAAACGAGTAACTGTGAACAGAGCTGTTTTTGACAAGGTTAAAAGGGTGTTGTTTTACACAACCACCGAGACCATTTCAAGAAGATCCTAAAGAATCATAACAACTTGTGGAAAATGGGCATCCGATGTCCCCTTTGAAGCACAGCCACTGAAAAATCAGACTTACTTTAAAATTATTCAGAGGTTAAATACAGATTTAAAATCATAACACGAAATAGTTTAATAGCTATGATATTGTTTTCAGTCAAATCAAATCTTTGTATAGCTATGACAGGAAACACTGGCATGAAAAAAAACAGTTAATCTTAAAAAAATAAAGCATATACATAAACCCATATAGGAAATATAAGAGTTATCGGATAAGCATGTTATAAACTTCTGAAGCATTGGTGATTCATATTTTAGAGCAGTCACTGCAATTTATGAAATAAATCAATTAAATCTGTATGTGGGAGTGTGTGTGAAAAAAAATCTGACGTATAACCCTCTTTGTAATCCTTAACATTTTCATAGTTAAAGTAACTGTAATTTAATTGCACATATTTTCTTAGTATCTGTAACTAATTACAATTACGTTTATTTTGTAATTAAATTACGTAATTCCGTTACATGTGACTAGTTACTCCCCAACACTGCTTGGCGATTAGGGTATAGGGTTGAGCCCTTCCAAATGGAACACAGGGTTAATGTGAGCACTGCGCATGCGCTGTAATCTGCTCTCCTTTGACTACGCCGTCGCTCCCGACCGGTAAGCGGCAGTAAAACGCTCGACATCCTTCGGAAATCACCACAAAAGAATCTACTCCATTCTGTTGTCAAAGTGCCCTAGCCATCTATCACCCTGCTGCACTAAAATGTTCCAGTAATGCTCAGTAACTATGTCTAAGGTCTCTAAGGTTGTCCTGGGATTATCGATAGTGCTCTCTATCAGCACCGTTGCAGGCGTTCATATCAAGCAGAACTGGGACAGGCAGGTAAAAACATGCTTGCCCTACTAACTTAGCCATATGAACACCATGCCTTTATGAGGCACTATTATCCATGTATTCATTCCTGTTAACCTAAGGGCTGTTTCATATAAATCACCAAGAAAAGCGGGGATTAAAGTCCAAAATCTGACTTTAAATAACCTATCAAATCAATCGGGACCACAGCGGTTTCATAAAGGACATTTCAAGTTCACGCAATCCCACTAATTCGATTCAGGTTCAATAATTCAGGATAATGTGACTTGCATGCTTATTCTTAAACAGCCCATAATGTCGATCATGGATCAGATTGATCCCCCATGCCAAACAGCGATATTTGTGCTGTTTAATGCATTTGAGACATTGTGTTTTCTTTAGTGCATAACTGACACGTCACATGTATATTTTTGATCTGTAAATAAGTCATGCAAATATATCCCTTTTGCTGTCAGGAGTGGGCGAGGCTTACTTGAGCGAACGTGCTGCGCTGCGCATGCGTACTGAACAGACGGCGCAGAATAGAATAATAGTGCAATAATTCTGAATAAAATATACATTCTGCTAAAATGTTTGTTGTTGGACATTAAATATGACACGTATAATTTGAATCCTACATACAAGTGTATTTTTATGATAGCAGTAACTGTACAGCAAATGTAAGCTTAATAAAGCCCTATACTATCCCAAATGAGTTAAATGTGTGTTCTGTTCCTCTTATCAGTTAAAATGTAGTCTGGTTTCTATTTTTATTTTCATTTTTAATTCAGTGATTTTAACTTTTGGTTTCGTGTTTTAAATGCTTTAATACTCTAAAGAGCAAATGTAGATTGTAATGTTTTAATGTTCAAACAAGCATGAAAGGTACAGCTGTCATAAAAGCAGAGAGAAGGGATGCATGGCTAGACACTGCTGTGCTGATCAACTGAATGCACAAGTAGCAACTATGTTAAAATGTTTTCATATAGCTTAAAAAAGATCATTAGCCTACACTTTGGGCACAATACATTAAATAGGGCTGTTGGCCTATTTGAGACAGTCATGTTGCTTTTTTTCAAAAATCAAATCAAACCATATTTGTTCAGCAGTATGCATAATTCATTTTAAATTGTTTTCGTACTTAGTATGGCTTCAAAAAAATGCATGCGATCTTAGGAATCACTTGATAATATAGATGAAAATATAGTACAAATCTGCTATAAACATTAATGACATAAGCATTATAATGAGATCTTTATAGAACGTGAAATCTAAAGTAAATCCTCTCCTTGCCCGTGTCTCAGTCCGCTGTTGAAAGCTCATCACGGCGGGAGCTTTTCTCTCTCTCACGTGCATCTCTCTCTCTCTCTCTGAACTTAAAGTTCACTGCATATGCATCCTTTTGTGCAGATACAAGTTGTAATGCTACATCGAAGTTATCTGATTAATATAATAGGAAGCGTCTTTGTTTATTGGCATAAAATCAGCATCATAATCTAACATCTAATCGTTATGTGTTCATGTTTTCATAGACATGTTTTCATGTCATACTTTTATTTTTAACATTCATTTTCATAACAGTCTTCAGATATTTTTATTATCTTCATTACACCCTGCGCCTCGCCCCCGAGTACTCGATTAATTGTTTTTGAAACCTATCGATGATCGAAATAAGAAATTGGCAAAAATGCCCATCCCTAGGAATAAGTGCAGAGATATTATGTGAACACGATTGTAGTTCTAGATTCAGTATTCCTCAAAATGAATAAAAACAGTCAAATGCAAACTCAAAATATTATACAAACCTGCAATAATTAAATGCTACTGACCTTCGATGATCCAATTTAACCATACTAAGCCAAAATGACACATTTGAACTTTCTTCTCCTGCGTCAAATTATTTATGCAATTAGTTTGAGCAGCGCCCTCTACTGTACAGACATGAATTTACATTTCATTCAGCCTGAGGCATATTCATTTCCCTTTTGTTGTGAAAGGGCTTTTACATTTGTAAATTAATAACTTTTTATATTAAAAACAAACAAGGAGAGTCCAGCCCAGATTTAAAAAGTAACTCAAAAGTAACGTAATGCATTCCATTCCATAAAAAGTAAGTAACGCAATTAGTAACTTTTTTAGAGTAACGCAATATTGTAATTCATTACTTTTGAAAGTAACTTTCCCCAACAGAGAAGCTATACGTTTGGTTATTACTTCAAATGCCACATCTGAGTAGTATAAAATGTGGAGTGTTTAGATGTTAACACATCTGTCACATTCGCAGAGGCTGCGGGACGGAGTTCTGCGGGATCTGGAGCGCGTGGAGCGG
This sequence comes from Gymnocypris eckloni scoliostomus, assembly GCA_027564155.1. NCBI lineage: Eukaryota > Metazoa > Chordata > Actinopteri > Cypriniformes > Cyprinidae > Gymnocypris > Gymnocypris eckloni. Next base: position 6,419,671 of record CM050427.1, read on the forward strand.
AAGCGCGAGAACCTGCGTGTACTCGAGGAGCAGATCCAGCTGACGAGAGAGCTCTTGAACGAGCGCGACAGAAAAGAGGCTGAAGCAGCGCGACAACACAGTTCATAAACCGACTAGTTAGACTGGTACAGCAAACTATTATTATTTACAGCTAGTTTACATTTTATATTTTAGTCATTTAACAGATGCTTTTATCTTTTATATAATTTTACAGCTGTATAACATTTACTCGGGTTTCTCTGGTATTTTACTGGTATTTTACGAAAATGAACCATGGTTTCACCACAAATAAAAAAAAAACATGGTTACAATAGTTAAACCATGGTATCAAAAAATTTGCCATGTTTTGCTACACTAACCGAAGTTTAACCATGGTATTTCTAGTAAAACTGTGGTTATACAAATGGTACAATACACTGAAAAACAAACAAACATGGTTACTATACTTTTACTACTATAAGCCATGGTTAATTTCCGTAAGGGTGGTAATAGTTGCCACTGAAATACTGTGGTTAAACAAAACATACTTTTGATAATTGCCATTTCAATATCATTCACCATGGCTAAATATGACTGCGTCTTATTATATAACAAAAAATATTTATTTCAGTTGACCCAGAATTTTACTTGCCCTGTCAAAAAATCATAAATAACAGTTATTGTTTGCATTGTTCGTAGCCTTTGAATTCTTGTATTCCATTTAATAAGATCACCAAAATGTTAGATACCTGTAAAACTGTATATTTGTACACGGTTGTCTATTTCAATAATCTCTATTCCTGCTAGCGCAACTAATAGAATGTTCAAACCTTTTTAAAGACAAGTAAAAACTAAAATAAGAACATTCAAACAGATGAATAGCATAGAGCACAAATGAAACCGAGATAATATGTGAAAGAGAACTCAGTTCAGTGTTTACACTGTCTGAGAGGCGTCTTCTTTTGTACAAACAAATAAAAGAAACGTTGGTTTGTCAGAAATTGCATGCTCTCTGAGTAGATACTATATTTGAATTTGACCCTACTTCACAAGTGTTAAGAAAAAGTATGTTCTTCTATATGTGACCCTGGAGCACAAAACCAGTCACAAGTTGCACAGGTATATTTTTAGCAATAGCCAAAAATACATGGTATGGATCAAAATTATCTATTTTTTAAGGCAAAAGTCATTAGGAAATTAACAAAGTATCTTTCAAGGAAAGTCCATTAACTCGGCTGCCATATTTGCAATGTCTCCGGGCAGCTCAAACAATACCAAGTCCTATCTAAATGAATGGGGGAATCCTGAAATCTCAATAACTGCTCACTGAACTCGCGATTAAATTATATATTTAAAATCAGCAACAAAATCTGAAATGAACTGCCCCATGAATGTTGTTTCTTATGTTCAAATAGCATTTAAAAAGCTTATTTTTAAGGCTAGACCAGCCAATGCGCATGCGTAGCTCCAACTTATGATGGCGCATGCCCATCGGCTGGTCCTGCCGCAGGTTTCTATGGGTACCGGAGCTTCTAATGGCCACTGCAGTGACACAATGACTTTACCAATCAGCGATTGGCTTTTTCATTTAGAAGGCGGGACTATCCCACCATATTGCCCATTGCGGAATCTCCCTTTCATATGTGTAGGAGTGAACCACCTTTGTACTTCTATAGTCTTATCTTATATATCTGATATTAAGTAAAAATCATGTTCCATGAAGATATTTTGTACATTTCGTGCTTTAAACATTTTTTGCTTACTGTTTTTCAAATACGATGAATCCAGACTTGCTTTTTGGCTTACTGTAGAGAAGCATTCGACTGCAGCACAGCATGTCTCAGGCTGTGCAAAAATACAGAATTCAGTTCTCTTTCGCATCTTACTGTGGTTGAATGGTTTAAATTGGCAAGAGCATCATGAGAGTCATTCACACTGGCCCCAGTCCTTGTTGTCCCTGGATCTAATCGCTTCCTCTTATCTTTTAGATTGAAAAATGGACAGTGGGGACCAGAGAGGACTTGTGGCACAGGATGAGGAGACCATGTGCACGTCAGCCTCTGAGGGTTTGGAGGAGGGCGAGGTGGAGGGAGAAACTCTCCTCATTGTGGAATCAGAGGACCAGGCGTCTGTGGATCTGTCTCATGACCAGAGCGGAGACTCTCTGAACAGCGACGTCGGGGAGGACGGAGAGGGAAGCTGGAATGAGGACTTGTCGTTCTACTGCGACAAGTGCCACAAGTGGATCCCAGCTGGTGAGAAGACCAATGACCGGGGACAGTCTGATACGCCCTCATGTGACCAGATCAAGATGTGATGTCTAACTTGTGATGAGTTTGTTCACTCAATAAAGACTGGTCTGAAAAAGTACTGAAAAAGTCTCAGAGCTGTCTTTCTTTTCTTTCTCCTTGTATGGTTCAGTCCAGCTACGTGGAGAGCAGCCAAGCTATTTGAAAGGAGACAACTTTTTCAAGTTCACCTGCTCAGACTGCGCCGAAGATGGGAAGGAGAGTTTTGAGAGGATGAGGCTGACCTGGCAGCAGGTATTTAATCTGGAACAATTCAAATAAATGAAACCATATTTAGTTAGCTAGACAAAGCTGTCTAAAAGAAAAGAAAATAAGCTGTCTTTCAGCTTCTGACCTGGAAGAAAATCTGCTTTACAAACAGCATTACAAAAACTGAAAAAATAAAGAGTCATGACACGTGATTTAATTCTGTCTAAATTGTTTGATTTTATGCTTATAGGTGGTGATGTTGGCCATGTATAACCTGTCTTTAGAGGGCACCGGACGACAAGGTTACTTCAGATGGAAGGAAGATATATGTGCATTTATTAGTCGGCACTGGACCTTCCTGCTTGGTTCTAGGTGAGACTGAGTATCAAAATTGTTTCACAAACCTTATATTTTGTTTTAGAATCACTATAAAGTGATTATAAAAGACAAATAAGTATCGGAGTGTCTATTTACACTAAGTGCAAATACTCCTCCTTGTTGGCAGAGGCTATTTACCTTAACTCCGCCCACCAACGTGTGATTGGGATAGTCAACACTACAAAGACAGCTGTCGTAGATGGTAAAGCATGTACTGCAGTCTTCTTGACGTAATCGACCCGGGTTCAAACCTGCCTTTTACTACTAACTACTATTAACTTTTTTCCTCCCTTTCAAATCTCAAATCACAATGGAAAGGCATGCATTTTCAATAAAAATGAAGGAAAAAATCAAAAATTAACACTTAAATAGCCGCTGCCAATAATTATGTTAATCAGAAGAATCAGAATGAGCTTTATTGCCAGGAATGTTTACATATACGAGGGATTTGTTTTCATGAATAAGTATGTTTTATGATTTCACACTCGCAGGAAGAAGACGTCCACATGGTGGAGCACCGTAGCAGGGTGTTTGTCTGTCGGCAGCCCGACGTTTTTCCGTTCAGGAGCACAGGAGTTTGGAGAACCCGGCTGGTGGAAGCTAGTCCAGAATAGGCCACCTACTCTACGGCCCGAGGGGGAGAAAAGCTCTGCGGCTTCACTTAAAGCCAAAGGTAGTGGTATTTTACATTAGAAAGAATGCCCCCTAGGTTTGGCATGTTTTGAATAGCGATCAACTAATATAGGTTATATAAAAAAAAATATGTTGAAGTCGCAATGCAACAGAAGTATCAACAGATAATTTTTCCGTATTGTGACAAACATACAAGCGAATGCACTATTAAAAAGAAAAAAAATATAGGGAAATTGTTTCTATGCATTGGTTGTTGATTAGATGGAGGCAGATCTGAATACAAGCTTGCAGTTATTTGTAAGAAAGGGACAGGGTTTAATACATTATTGGAGGTCTGATGTTTTGCCGGACATTTTGATAAAAAATTACAAGGTTAAAAATGTCAAAAATTATGTATGAATTATTCACAATAGAAAGCGATAATTTTAATTTCATGCGGTCTGTAAATGTAAAGCTGCAAAATATATTGGTATCATACCTGTTCATATTAAAAACTTTTTAATTAATTTATGAATGTAATTTGTAGTAGTTGTAATTTGTAGCAGATAAAAAAATAATATATATATATATATATTATTATTATAATTTATTTTATTATTATTTAAAATGTGTTTAGATGAAATATAAGTATAGTAGTATTCACCTTATTTTCCAATTTAAAAGTAAGCCATTTTCTTTTAATTTGTAAGTTTCATTAGCCGCTATAGGTGAATAAAAAAGTGCAGTAAAACCATTGGTAAAACATAAAAACGTTGATAATACATAAAAATTATGATATCGAATAACAGTTTTAAATATTATTTTTGTATACCTAAAATGACTGTAAGGGGATGAAACCAGAAGCGTCATGCATTTAAGTAAAAAATGGCCCTGTCTGCTTGTGCATTCAAAATAAGGTGAATAGATGCCATATTGCCATTGGTTAAAAGTGGTAACATAAAAATATTTATTGGCTTATTAGTATCAGTGATTTAATATAATTTTTGTACTGCTGTATTTTTCTTTAATTTTAAATGTAAATTTGACATTTTTGGGTCTTCGTGTTGTTTATCCAGCTGTGACAAAGCCATCCCTGGACCCCATAATCACCGTGGAGGGTTTGAGGAAGCGTGGAAGTCGGAACCCAGTGGAGAACGCCATGCAGCTGAAAGAAAAGCGTTCCCGAACACAGGAAGCTAAAGAGATACGGCGCGCGCAGAAGGAGGCGGCCGGGTTTCTAGACCGCAGTGCCTCATCCACACCTGTCAAACTGGGCAATCGTGTGCGACGGTCAGAGCCTTATCTGGAGAAAGGTGAAGTCATTGACTTTTCCTCTCTCAGCTCCTCTGACAGAACCCCGATCACCTCGCCCTCCCCCTCCCCTTCACCCGACTTCTCCGCCCCTGGAACGCCCGCCTCACACTCTGCTACGCCCAGTCTGCTGTCAGAGGCTGATCTCATCCCAGATGTCATGCCCCCTCAGGCTCTTTTCCACGGTGAGATGCTGGACTTGGTAACTGACCAAACACCTACTAATGGTCACTTTTCCAAGCAATTACACTTAGACTTTCCAGCTGCTAAAATGGGTGAAAAGATTCCATAGACATAATCTAATGCCAAGTTCACACTGGACGATTTTAGCTCGATTTTTCACTCGCAGACAGATTTTGATAAATCGCAGACAAATGCCTGAAATCGCAGGCAAATCAATGCTCGTTCACGCGAGTGACTATAGCGCAGTGTGAATTAACAAAGACGCGATCTAAGGGAATCGTCGATGCCGTGAAATTTTTGACATGCTAAATATCTGGAGCTGTCGGCGATTCACAATCACGCTGTGTGCAATGATTTCTGACTGAAAACTACATCGGCGATGACCTACAGCCAACGAGAGACCAAGATACAGGGCAGAGGGAAGTTCAGGGAGGAGCTATAGACCAAAATATTTGCATTTTAATAGATATATGTACAATTAAATCGTACAGAAACAAGCACAGACAGGTTTGACCCGCCGCAACATCAGCATAACAGTTAACGTTAATGCAAAATTATTATTTACCTCCACCTCTCTTCCTGATGTTCCTTGCATCTCCCTCCTGTATAACCCGTTTTTCTTTTTGTAGCTGGAAATCAGCGCACAGACAATTTGCAGGCTATATTTTTTTTTTATAACTCCAGTCTCGCTCGAGAACTCCGGTCTGGCGCACACGGGTTCTCACGCTATTTCCTTATCTCTTCTCGTGTGTGTTTTGTTGTGAAACATAATTTGTGGACCAGACAGAGTTGTCGGCGATTCATCCTAATGTGAAACCCCCTATCGCCGATCCATCGTGCAATGTGAACACAGACTGAATGCTACTGAATGCACAGACTGAATGCTACCCCAGATAGTCGTGCAGTGTGAAAACAACGGCGATCTGATGAGTTTGAAAATCATGCAGTGTTCATTCTGCATGTTCTGTATTTATACACCAGGGGTCAGTTGCATAAAGCCACTGTTAAAACTGTCTTATAAACTAGTTTGACCAACTAGCAGCTAGTGCTGGGCGGTATACCGGTTCATACCGAAAACCGGTGTGTATTTTTCTTATGATATGAATTTTTAAGATACCGCAATACCGGTGTCGTTTATGTCGTTTAAGCAACGTTAGGAACGCGACACTGTTTGAGACGGGTCTCGTTTCACTGTTTTCACTGAGGACACAGCTGTATGTTTAGTAAGTATGAAAGTTCTTAAACTGAAACTGTAGCACTAGAAGAACGTGAACTAAGCCACAAATATCCATCGCCATCAGCTCCCGCGTCTCTCTCGGGCGTGCGCACACACACACACACACACACACACACACACACACACTATATCAGGGCTTCTCAAAGTCCGGACTCCGGACCGGGAGGGAATTCAATCCGGATCCGCCTCCACTTGATATTTCAAGTGCACTCATATCACTCAGGAAAATGGCCCGAGGGGAAATTAGTTCTAGGAACAAAACAGCAGGGTCGTTCCTAGAGAACCAAGTTCTTAGTACTACGCGGTGCAAAAGCCCCTTTTGTTATACCTAGTTAAAGCCTTACCAACCAGTCCTATTTTTATAGTTTTATATATTGATAGTTTATTCATATTTGGTAATGGACAGAAAAACTATTATCACAATATCTAGTTTATTGACTTTATACAATGTGTTACTTTCCATCAGACGATGAAGAATTGGACGCCGAGGGTGTTATCGACCCTGGAATGGAGTATATTCCACCTCCCAGCATGCCTTTGGCCACCGGCACCATCATGGTCAGAAAAAAGATACGTCCAGCAGAGCTGATCAAACAAGAACTGGAGAGTGAAGACGAAGAGCGGGGTAGAGATGGTGAGGAAGACGAGGGCCAGGATGAAGGCTTGTTGCCAGCGGGACGGGGACGTGGGATTGAGCGTAGGAAGGTTCTACAAGATAAGGGCGATGGCTGTGTATCTTCACCTGTCCCGCGTTACACATTCATCAGCCTTTACGAGGAGCGTTTGCTGCTCCACAGGCTGGAGGTATGTCCGCAAGCACTGGCCGTCACGCCACAGGCCAAAAGACTGCATCGAAAGCTACTCATGCGACAGGCGAAAAGAGAGCGAGGACTCCCCCTGCTGGATGTGGATCAGGCTGTGAGCACAACTCTCAGTCTGTTTGGGGGTGTGTACGGGGCACAAGGGGGTTTGGCCAGCCACAGGACGAGCAGAGAGGAGAAATACAGAACCACCAGCCAGGACCTTCGAATACTTGATCGCTTCCAAGTAAGCTAGAAGAAAATATGTAGTTACAGTATGTATTGTAACTTCTTCTGAGAAACGAACTTAAGTCTTTTTTTTTTCCTCAGTCAACAGTGACCGTAAGGAAAGGGTTTTATCAGCATACAGTGTCGTTCTGGCACAGGCTGATGGGTTCTGATGCCTGCATGGATCAGACCATCAAGAGTCCCTACACATCGAGAGTGCTCAAACCGTACATCAGGTACACATTCTGAACATTTACGCCAACTTAGTTTCTTACTATTACAAGCTGTTGGGATTTGATACATGGTGGAGTTTATTTTTTGCTCTTTTGAAAAAATAATTTAAAGATGAAAGGACAAAATAGTGGCAAGTCTGTCTTGAAATGAATCAAATTTTGTATACTTCAGGTCCGTGAAATGGATTTTGATCATTTCTGAGAATGTGAATTACTTAAGGAATTAGAAAACCTCAATGTTTGAGTAATAAATATAATATAGATTAATTAATCTGTTTGTTTTTTTCATCAAATAGATATAATACAAAAAAAAAAGATTAAAAACCATTCTGTTTTGTGAGGGTTTTTCTGGGTCAGTATTCTGTCAGTTTCAACACAGAAAAGGTCATTTTGAAAAGATCCGTGTTTAGTACAGGAACAACATTTTGGAAATGGGTAAGACTATCAAAATACATTTTTTTTCAGATTTTTAAATATTTTTTATAGATTACATTTTAGGATATTGTTTTATTAGTATACACTACTGTTAAAAGGTTTGGGGTCAGTAAGATGTTTTTGAAAGAAGTCATTTATGCTCCTAAATTATGCATTTATTGGTCAAATTCAGTAGAAATTATAATATTGGTAAATAATAAATTAAAATAACTTTAAATGCATTCTTGCTAATTAAAAGTATGAAAGTAATATGCATTTCTTTAGAAAACAAGTTCTGACCTCAAACCTTTGAACAGTAGTGTATTTTTTAAATAACATTTTCTTAAAAATGTGTGTAAACACAACCCTATCTTATATACTCTAATGTTCAAATTCATCAGATTATTTATGGAAGCTGTGAAAACAGACTTGTTTAGAAAATGAGCCATGAGGACATTAACATACAACCAGCCATGTTTACAAGTCCCAAGGTGACCTATGTGTATTTTTATGATATTGTGTGCAGGAGAGACTATGAGAGTCGGCCGATGAAGCTGCGTTTGCTTTCAGAGATCCGTGCATATCCTCACAGGAAGGACCCAAATTGGGTTGCTGAACCTGATGCACCTATAGACTTCTGCTATGTGCGGCCCAATCACATCCCTTCTGTCAACTCCATGTGCCAAGACATCTTCTGGCCTGGTAATCATCTTTTCATCCTGTCAAACACAGATTGTGGGTGAAGCTAAATCCCGATGGAGTAATAGGTTCTTCTGTTTATCAGGTATCGACCTATCAGAGTGCCTTCAGTACCCAGACTTCAGCGTGGTGGTGCTTTATAAGAAAGTTGTCATCGGTTTTGGCTTCATGGTGCCGGATGTGAAATACAACCAGGCCTACATCTCCTTCCTGCTGGTGCATCCTGAATGGAGGCGAGCTGGTATCGCCACATTCATGATCTATCATCTCATACAGGTGAGTTAAATATAAATCAGCCATGTTAAGTTTACAAGCTTCAGTTGATACAGGAATCTTCCTTTCTTTTCTCTGTAGACCTGTATGGGAAAGGATGTGACCCTACACGTATCGGCAAGCAACGCTGCCATGCTGCTCTACCAGAAGTTTGGCTTCAAGACAGAGGAGTACATCCTGGACTTTTATGATAAATACTACCCGGTGGACAGCAAAGAGTGTAGGCATGCATTCTTCCTGCGCTTACGCCGCTGATGAGCCTACCTTTTAGGTTTTGTACATCATGTAACTTTGTTGTCATGTGACTCGGATGTCAGTCAGAGAGTGTTTGTTAGTGTTATCACAGTCGTATTTGTTGCGTTATTACCCGTTTAAGGCTTAGTGTGACTTTTATTTTATATTTGGTTCAATGTTTAAACCAAAACGAAGGATTTGTTTCTCTGTATACATACACCAACACAACTCTATCTTCTGCACCATAAACACAGCTAAATTAGTTTCCTGTTGTTTAAAAATGTATTTTTTTACCGCCTGTGTTTTGTTTTGTATTCACACAGTTGCGTAGATAATGTCGCCACTTGTTAATTAAATATCAAAATGTTTAATAATGTGTTAGTTCTTTTTAATGTATTTTTCTTTGTCAAAAGTGCATTCAGTGGTTTGGTACTAATTGAAAAAGTTGTACACATTAAAGGCATATTCATAATTATAGCAATATGAATAAAGATAGAGCACAACAAACAGAACACAACTATTATCATGCTTTAAGAGCAGCAACAGGAGACTCTGTACCTCTGCATCCAAAGAAGCAGAAATAGTCTGAAGTTGTGCTGTCAAACGATTAATCGCATCGAAAATAAAACGTTTTTGTTTACATGATATATGTGTGTGTATATTTATTATGGATAAATAAACACACACACATACAGCCATATATATTTATATATATATAATTTATATCATAAATATATTTTATATATGAACATAACATATTTTTCTTAATTATATACATGCTTGTCCGTTCATTTATATATACATAATAAATAGACACAGTACACACAAATATATAATGTAAACAAAAGCTTTTATTTTTGATGCAATTAATCGTTTGACAGCACTAGTCTGAAGATAGAAAGACCGACAGACAAAACGTGCGAAAGTATATACTGTAAATATTGGGAAGATTTGATGACGGAGAAAATCCTGAGAAGTGATTCCCAAGTTACTTTTTTTCTTGGACAGGTAAGGGAATTAATTATTGCGTATACCACTCCCTAAAACTCACTGTTTAACCATTAGTATAATTTACATAAAACTCAAAGTTGTTCAGAAAACTTTTGCACACAAAATCCATTCATTTCAATAGGAATTGATTGCTTGATTTGAAAGTGACTTCTGCTGTAGATTTCTCAGACAGAAAATATTTTCTTAAAATTCAGTTTTTTTTTATTGCATGAAATAAAGAGTTAGATTTGTGAGATAAAAAGGTGAAATTTCTTTTTTTTTTTATCCTGTGGTGGTAACAAGCTTCCATAATGCATTTTAAATGCATATGTTCAAGTAAATACATAGTACATGATTTCTAGTACAATATTTCTTGTACAGTAACAACGAGGAAATCACACTTTTACTCAGTAAACTCACTTTAATAATCAATCATTTTGTTTGAATATGTCAGATGTGGATTGTCTAAAGAGAACTTATCCAGTCCAGATGGGCTCCTGGCCTTGGTGTTGTGCTGAAGCAGATCCTGTCCCATGTGAGCGGCCATCAGAGAGACCACAACACTGTTCCCGGTGGCCACGGCAATATCATTCGCCGTCTGTCCACCATTGTTCTGCTTTCTGATACTTTCATTTCACCTTCACAAGAATTAGATATTTTTTTTAAAACATGCCATTGTACGTTTATCACCATCAACGTTAGTGAATCTCACACTAGGAGTATCTCTACACTCCTCAGTCCTTCATTTCCCAGAGCTGCAGCCTCGTGCAGCGCCATGTTATTCAACCTGTGGCCACCACAGATGATTAGAAGTATTAATTTGTCTCAGATTATTACTAGGCATATCAGAAGGAACTTGTTTTGAACTCACGGTCCAGATGCGTGGTTAACATCAGCTTCTCTCTGCACCAGTACAGGAATAACATCATGATGCCCGCTTAACACTGCAGCAACCAGAGCGGGACGTCCATAACTTCCCAAACATGCTGGGTCAGCACCCTGCAGAGATACACCATTTTAAACACACATTCTATAAATATATACAGCTATACAAAATATCCCAAGTAAATCTAAAAGAGTGGTCACATTAGCGAAGTTTTAGCAAAATTTCACAGTTAAAGGGATAGTTCACCCAAAAATGAAAATTCTGTTATTAATTTCTCACCTTCATGTTGTTCAAACCTATAAGATCTTCATTCATCTTCGGCACACAAATTAAGATATTTTTTGATGAAATCTGAGAGCTTTCTGACCTTGCAAATACAGCAAATGAGCTACCACGTTCAAGGTCATAAAATTAAGGTTGAACCACTGATGTCACATGGATTATTTTAACGATGTCCTTACTACCATTCTGGGCCTTGAACGTGGTAGTTGCATTGCCGTCTATGCAGTTTCAGAAATCTCTCAGATTGCATAAAAATATCTTAATTTGTGTTTTGAAGATAAACAAAGGTCTTACTGGTTTGGAACAACATGAGGGTGAGTAATTAATGACAACGTTTTTTGGGGGGTGAACTATTTATTTAAAAAGGTCAAGCAATGTACAGAGCAGTATGTTTGAACCTGCATGATCAACTTTAACTTGTTGACAAAAATTTGGAAAAGAACACAAAAAAATGCTCCTTAAAGGGTCCCTATATTTTGCTAATTTACAGGTTTATAATTTTGTTCAGTGGTCTACTAGAATGTTTACATGATTTAATGTTCAAAACATTATTTTGTTGTACAACTTACATTGTCACAACAACTATTTTCCCTCTCTATCTGAATGCTCCATTTCGATTCCTATAAAACCCTCCTTATGAAAAGTCCAGTCTGCTCTGATTGGTGGTTTTGCCCAGTCTACCACTAATAGATTATGTTGGAAATACCTGGCAAGTCCCTGTAAATACAAGCTAAACTCTACAGCGTCAGTTTTACTGCCTTGGCAAGCATTACATGGATGGATTATCTAATTTTGGAGTGGACTTAGTTTTTTTGTAACTTTGCAGATTGATTACATGCACAAATACCTATATCACACACTAAAAGATACATAGACTGAACAAACTTAAAAGGTTCCCTTTACGTTGCTGGGGAATTTTTGGAGCTGTGAATCTGTGATTGGTTCTTTAGCCTAATAGCTAAATAGCATCCAATAGCTGCTGCACTGCTGAGATCTGGCCCCGCCCCTCAGGCCCCACCTCCGTAAGAAGAAGACTGTCTTTAGGCTCCTTAGAAAGACATTAAATCCTGTTGAAATGTTTCTTTGTCTTACAAATAAAAAGGGTTATGTCAGTGTATGTGTGTGTGATACTGACTGGCTGCTTGGCGTCTGAGCTCCAGATCGTTTTCTGCTTCTTTCTGTTGGCTGACAATCCTGCTACGGTAATGTTACTGTCTGTGCAAACAACATATGTCATAACATTTACATTTATCAGATGCTTTAATCCGAAGCGTCTTACAGTGCATTCAGGCTATACATTTTTTTGTCGGCATGTGTGTTCCCTGGGAATTGAACCCACAACCTTTTGCACTGCTAACGCAATGCTCTACCACTGAGCCACAGGAACATGGATAATTTAAGATTATTAAATAAACAATACATTTATTAATTGACGTAGCAAGATAAATAAATACATTGTAAATTATTCATTATTAATAAATATTTGTATGCTTAAGTCAATGGACAAAGCCCATCATGACAGCAACACAAACGTGTCAGTACCCGGACTGGCTGAATTTCTGCCTTCTGTCACAGCACTGAGATTCTGACTCTCTGATGCCACAGATCTGCTCTGCTGGCCGCCAGAAGACGACTGGAAGAAGACAACACGTACATGATCTCACAGACTGTAAAACATACAATGCTCAAGAGACTCTCTTTAGACTCAATATAAAAGCTCTCAGGAGTGTCTCTGACCCTGGATCCCTCCAGTGAGGCAGAGATGAAGTTAATGCGCAGACTGACTTCATAGCTGTCCTCCTGAATAACAGCAGATATCATCTAGAGGGCAGATTGACAAACACAAAATTGTGCATAATAATAACCACAACAACAGCAATAATAATAATAATAATAATGGATTAAAAATAAAAATATATAATAAAAATCACATAAATAGTAAACAAATTAACAGTGTAACCATTATAATAATAGTAATGGTGGAGTAAACGTAAATGTATATAATAAAAACAATAATAGTATTTTATGAAAACTAGTGCTGTCAAACGATTAATCGCGATTAGTCATATCCAAACATAATATATGTTATTTAATATATATTACATAATATATATGTGCGTACTGTGAATATTTATTATGCATTTATAAATACACACACACACCTATATATTTAGAAAAATTAAATCACTCATCTGCTCCTGTCTGCTAAGCTCCGCCTCCCTCTGTTGGCTCCGTTTATTCAGCTCAGTGCTAGATGGGAAAAACAGCCCCACCATCTGCATCTGTGCATCTGCGCACATGCACTAACCTGCAACTGGAGGCTCAGTTGTTGATTCAGGTGCAGGAACTGCCTGCCAGGTGGCTGAAGACTATATGAGAAAGAGCGATGATGAAGATGATATAATACTGTATGCTTTTAATGAACGCTAAACAGGCTGTGTACTGTACCTGATATGCTTCCTGTGCGGTCTGTCCCAGGTTTACATGTGAGGGCGTCCTGGGTGGGCCGTCCAGGAAGACACCACAGCCACCGCAGTAATTAGCATAAGGATGGCTGTTAGCTCCACACTGAGAACAAGTCACAGAGCTGGCTTTGTATAAACACAAAATTACAAGGCATTCCAGTTAACACAAACATTGCCAAATGTATGCAATAGTATTTTGATTGAATCTCCATATTATAATTTACACCAAATATACAGACCCACAAAATCTTTCAGTGACAAAACAGTTTGAAAAGGATATAAAGAACACACGAAAACACTTGATAATTAAGTTTCTTTCCTATATTGATGCATTTCCTATTGAAATAGGAAGTTGAGGTGATACATATCAAAAGGCTCTAGTTGGTGCGGCATCAACAGGGATAGAAAATCACTGTTATGTAGTCTTAACATGTGGTCACATTTGCAAAATTCTGGCAAACAATTTCAAACAAAGCAGCTTTCTGCTGAATCTGTCTGACCAACTTGAACACGTTGCTAAATCCTTCGCCTTTACAGGAGATTCCTGATTAAAACGATCCCTAAAAAAATTCAAGGATTTCAGCTGTGAAAATTTGACAAACAGTGGTAAATGTTATCGCACCTTTAAGGCCTGTTCACATCAAGTTGAATGGTTGGTTTAATACTTTTTTCCCACCCGGAACGAAAACTTGTCTGCTGAAAGTTTCGTTTTTGCGAGCTAATCCAAAACGTTTGTATTAAGGCTTAAAGAAAAATTGCACATAATTTATTCCAATATTAGACAGATTTGTGAACAGCATTTGAGAGAAATAGGACTTTTGTGTACATAGAAAAAGTCTTAGATCTTTGAGTTCAGCTCATGAAAAATGGGGGCAAAAACAAAAGTGTTGCATTTATAATTTTGATCAGTGTATATATATATATATATATATATATATATATTGTGGATCGTGTGACACTGAAGACTGGAGTAATAATGCTAAAAATTCAGCTTTTAAATCACAGGAATAAATTACATTTTAAAATATATTCAAATACAAAAAGTTATTTTAAATGGTAAAAATATTTCAAAATGTTATAGTTTTTTATGTACTTTATGTACTAAATTCAGGCTTGGGTGCACATACCAAATATTAAAGTAAAAAGCAGATAAAGAGAGAGAGGTAGAGAAATATTTTTCTCATTTTGAACGTGTTGAGGAGTCACTAAAATGGCCCAGAGAATTTTGAACATTATTACTTCAGTGTGTGTTAACAGGGAGAGCACAGGAAGTGTATTCAGCGTTGACTGTTGAGCAAAGCGGCGATTATGAAATCGCTAAAACTGCATTATTGCAAGAGTATGAATTAGCACCTGAGGCATAATAGGATTTTTTTTTTAATCTGAGAAGTGCACTTATCTTGAATTTTCCAGAGAAAAAGAAAACATGTTTGATCGTTGGTGCACCTCGGTGAAAGTAACTACTAAAGAACAGCTCAGGGTGTTGATTCTTTTGGAAGAGTTTAAACACTGTGTACCAAATGCTTTTGATATGTATTTAAATGAGCATAAACTCAGTAAATTGTCGGATGCTGCTCTCATGGCCGATGAATTCGCTCTTACTGGCCGAGGTTCGACTAGTCATTTAAATTACTTGTATAATGTTAGATCTAAGATAAGTGTTTTGAGTAAGGGCAAAGCAACTGTAGCACATCAGAGTGTTATTTCTAGCTCTTCCACTGATCCTGCTGCTGCTAATATACGAATGAAAGGAGAGATTGTGTGCTTCTATTGTAAAAGGGCAGGACATAACATTTCTGATTGTATGGCTCTTAAAAAGAAAGAAAGATTTGCTAAAACTGTCGGTTTAAATATCTACATCGGGTGAAAACCATAGTCCGGTCCAAGTTGTACAAAAACAAAATGAGCAGAGGGATGGAGAGGTGGATATTGAGAATACCAAGAGTCATAATGATTATGCACCATTTCTTACAGAGGGGACTGTGTCTTTGCCTGGTTCCGATAAGAATGTTCCTATTTGTATCCTTCGTGATACTGGGGCTGCACAATCCATCTTGCTGGAAGGACTTCTACCTTTGTCTGACAGTACTACTACTGGAACCCACGTATTGGTGAGAGGGTTTGATAGGGGATTTGTGGAAGTTCCTTTACATCATATACATCTCACGTCGAGACAAGTAATATTGTCGTGGGAGTTCGTGCACTGTTACCTGTTTTTGGTGTTACTCTTATTCTTGGCAATGATTTAGCTGGAGGAAATGTGTGGGAAAAGTCAGATAGTGGTGTACCGCCAATAGTAGCTTCTATTGTAAAAAGATGGATGACTTCTCAAACTGTCCTAATTTATTCCCTGCTTGTGCGATCACCTGAGCCAAGGCTAAGAAGATGAGATTGGATGAAAAGGAAAGTATTCTTAGTGATACTCCCAGCCAGAATGTAGTGCAGAATGTAGTGCTGTGGTCACTAGTATTGAATAGTATGATAGTTCTAAGTCTGATCTACAGCCTGTTGTTGATGACCAGGTGGAAAATTCTGGTTCCATTTCTGAAAATCCATTTCATTGTGATGGCCATGATGATGTTTGTTCTTTGTCTCCACTTTATAGGGCTACTCAAGATTAACTTATCAAGGAACAACAGTCAGATGAAACCCTCCAAGATTAGTTTTCTTTGGTGAACGAGAAGGGAGGTGAAAATTATTTGTTTCCTCTCTATATATTTTAGAGATAGATTGCCTCGGAAAACAATCAATGCATTCTGACGTTTTGTTAGATTGCAGGATCCAAATTGTTGTACACCTCACTTTTCGGCAAGCTGTGTTGCAGTTATCTCACGAGGGCTTCGCTGGTCACATGGGAGTGCGGAAGACTTATAACAGAATTTTGAGCAAATTCTATTGGCCAAAAGTCAAACGAGATGTAACTAGTTATATACGCTCCTGTCACACATGCCAAATGACAGGGAAGACGAATCGGACCATTGAGCGGACCTGACCTGACTTACATTTCACTACTGATTATATTCTGTATAATTAAGTATGTGAAGAATAAAACCTTGAATCAAACAATTCTGTTGGCTCCGTTACAGCCTATTGCTGCTGTTACAACTTCTTTTGAACATTTGATTATCGATTGCGTTGGTCCGTTACCATGATCTAGGGCTGGACATGCTTATTTACTGACTATGATGTGTCAGTCTACCCGCTATCCTGCAGCCTATTCCTTGAGGTTAATTAATACTTCCAAGTCGGTTTTAAAAGCTTTGACAAGTTTCATGTCTATTTTCGGAAATTCCGAAAACTATTCAGTCTGATCAAGGTTCGAACTTTATGTCTCGATACTTCTCTAGAGCTATGCGATAACTTAAAGTAACTCATAACATCTCAAGTGCTTACCATCCTCAGAGTCAGGGGGCATTGGAAGGACAACTTAACAATTCTGATTTTTTTCTAATCTGGCTCATCTGTCTAAATCAGAGAAGGCAGATATAGTAGTATTGGTGAGTTCGTTCCCTTCTCTTTTTCTGATGTCCCCACTCAAACTCATATTATTGAACATGACATTGAGGTTGGAACCATTTAACTAGTAAAACAACATGCGTATTGAGTTAACCCTATCAAAAGGGAACTACTTCAGAAAGAAGTGGATTATTTGCTCACCCATAACTTGGCAGAACCCAGCTATAGTTCTTATAGTTCCAGCTAGAGTTCTCTATGTATCTTGGTGAGTAAACCCGATAATTCGTATCGTTTTTGTACGGACTACAGGAAACTTATTTCCTTAACAAAACCTGCTTGTTATCCTTTACCTAGAATTTATGATTGTGTTGATCGTATTGGCTCCGCAGAGTTTGTCAGCAAGTTCGATCTTCTGAAAGGCTATTGGCAAGGGCCTTTGACATATCGCGTTGAGGAACTGACCGATTTTGTTACGCCTGATAGTTTCTTGCAGTACACCATCATGCCTTTTGGGGTTCGAAATGCTCCTGCTACTTTCCAGCAGTTTATAAAGCAAGTACTGTCTGGATTGTCGGGATGCGAGGCTTACTTGGATGATGTCGTGCTGTTTAGTTCTTCATGGTCTGAACATCTTGAACAAATTCGAGAGCTTTTTGTACTGGCTAAGGCTAATCTATTCATTAACCTATTCATTAATTCATAAAATGGGACTTCAGGAAAGCTACCGTAACCTATCTGGGTAAGGTGGTGGGTCAGGGTTTCGTAAGACCAATTGATGCTGAAGTTGATGCTATTGATAAATTCCCTTCACCTGTTACCCATCATGAACTCCATCGATTCTTAGGGATGGTGGGTAATTATCGAGGGATTTGTCGGAATTTTGCAACTGTAGTTACTCCTTTGACTGATTTGTTAAGTCCAAATAAATATTTTATCTGGTCTGTCATGTCAGGCTGCTTTCGATAATGCTAAAGATCTCTTAGTTAACGCTCCTGTATTGGTTACTCCTAATTTTCAGAAATGTTTTCCTCTCGCAGTGGATGCCAGTGCTTGTGGATGTGGGTGCTGTTCTCCTACAGGAAGATGCTGATGGAATTAAACATCTGGTTAGCTATTTAAAAAAAAACTTAAATGCCATCAGCAGGTTAACTCCGCCACTGAAGAAGAGGCTTTAGCTCTTGTTTTGGCTGTTCAATATTTTGAGGTCTATCTGAGCTCAATTTGTGGACCCATTATCGTATACACTGATCATAACCCTTTGAACTTCTTGGACCGAATGCGTGGTAAAAACCAAAGAATTATGAGATGGAGCGTTATTTTGCAACCTTTCCATCTACAGATCAAACATATACGGGGCAAAGATAATCTGATTGTCGGTGCTCTTTCTCATGTGTAAAGGGCATGTGTAGTGTCTGCGGTGCCTTTTCTCTCTCTCTGATGTCCTAGAGCCCACAGGTCAGAGGAGTCTGGGACGTATGCAATACGAAACACATGAAGATCAACAAGCGAGGAACAAGCCTGTGTCACGACTGCACTGACTCACCGGATTTGATCTCAACAAGAGTGCGGGAGTCAATATCATGCATGGCTTTTCCTGGAGGCGGCATGCGAATGGGAATGATCTGAGGTGCTGCCACTGAACCTGCTGTCATGTTTGCGCTCTTAAAGCTGCAGTAAAAAATACCGACAAAAAAACGCATGCATAAAAAGCGAACTGCATAGTTTATAGACAATATGAACTACCGTTCTGAGTACTTAGATTAAAGTATCTCAAATTTTGAAACATAAACGATATTTCCTATCACGGCGCTGTATCCAACGACGCTTTACCGATACACTCGACACACGGCTGGACGCACTATTGGTTCGTTTCCCAACTGAGCGGTACGCATGCGCAGGACAGAGTGCGATTCCCAATATACGCTCCAATTTAAAGGGGTAATTCATCCCAAAATTGATTTTGTCAGTGTTGCTAACTCGCACTCATGTTGTTTCAAACGCATATTTCCTTCTTTCTTCTGTGGAACACAAAATTAGACATTGCCTGCATCCCAAAGTGCTTACTATCCTAAATTATGTGATATGTTAGTCATTTTCAATAGGCCTATATTTAGGGCAGATAGAGTGGATAGTGTGCACATGGGAACGCAGTAAGTGCTTATTTACATATTAAATATTATGTTGAGTGCTAAAACTCTGCATCATAATCTCAATGTTTTTGAATATTTCAGAAGGCTGATTTAAAAGGTTTCTTATTATTATAAATGTTGAAAAATGTTTTTGCTGTTTGATAGTTTTACACTGTTACACAGTCCTTCAGAAGTTTAGGATTCGTAAGAAAGAAAGAACGAATACTTTTATTCAGCAACGATGCATTAAATTGACCAAAAGTGAAAGTAAAATATATTTATAATGTTATAGTGTTACAAAATTATTTCTATTTCAAATAAATGCTGTTATTTTGAATTTTAATTTCATTAGAGAATCCTGAAAAAAAGACAATGATCAAATAAACAAACAAACAGCAAATTTGCGTAACAATCAAGTAACTTCAAATACATATTTTAGGTCAAATTGGTTCAGCTGAACAAAAAATAATGATGAACAAATTTATGAAGACTAAGTGTTATAAGTTTCAGGATGTGCTAAATTCACAACACTCAGTGTTTTATCACATATAAGTGCAAGACAAAAAGTACAAGGCAATGTCGTACAGTTTAAAGCATGTAAGACAGCAGGACAATAACCAAACACAAAATGAACTCTCCCCGACTGTCGCAAGAGCACACGTGCAGCAAAGGGGGGCATTTATATTCTACACAAAACAGAGTGGGTTTATCAAGAGATAATTATATAATTAGCAAAGAACACTCTTCATATTATGGGAAAACACCCAACAGAAATGTGGGCCCAGGACAGGAGCATGAATATCTTGTGGGAAATGTACTCAAGAAAGACAAGAAACGATGACCTAATTAGAATGTGAAAAGAAACAAAAAGACAGGAAATATGTATGTTTATAAAAGAAACTGGACTGGACAGGAGAATATAGCGTAAAGGGAATTTAGGACAGTAGGTGGCAGTAATGCAACAAATTGGATGCCAGCTGTCGTAAAACCCCAAAGAAGAAGAAGCCTGAGTGCAGCAGACTGAAATTCGACACAGCATTCCCTTCAACTTTAACTTGATCTTTGAATGTGCAATTATTAATATTGACATTATCATCAAGTAATACCTTTATAATTTACAATGACAGAAGTTAAAGTCAAAAAAGAGTCCACGGACCCTGTAGATATCGAGAATAGGTGAGTTCAGCGCAGGTTTAACATCCTGCATGGCCTGTTAACAACATATGACGTGTGGATGGATTTTAGAGTCACTTAAAGTTACTATCAAAGCTACTCCGTCTTTTTGTGTATATTACTACAAGTATTTATAAACCGAGGTTTACAGAAAAACTGATCCATCTCCGATCTAGTTTATGAGTATTGTGGTTATAATATGCGAATATTTTCAATGTTAAGAAGGTTTTGTTTTTAATAGCGTATGAGTTTATACATTAACTTAATTATGTATTTATCTATAATTTTTCCCAATGCATTTTTTCTGCATTCAAGACGCGTAAGCGTGCGTTCAAATGATTTTGGTATGAATTAAATGTATTCTATGGACAATTCATTTCTCATTTGCACTAACTGACAAAAACAGGAAGCTTTTTATCGCTGCTTCAACACAATGTAGCTATTTTACCATTCTTGTGCTGCTGCAGAGAATATTTGGGAATGTAGTTGATTTTTAATCTTATTTTTCCTCTGTAAAGGATAAAAGAGCTGTGTCAGCAGTTTCCACATGGGATCACCGACCAGGTCATCCAGAATGACATGCCTCACGTTGAGGTGCAGCAGCGGGCCTCGGCTATCAACAGACTACTGTCTGTGGTGAGATGTTCAGCTCCAGCTAATAGTGCAAGAAATAAGTGTCCCTGCTTTTATACTCCTATGTCTGATACATTATTTCTGTTCTCAGGGTCAATTAGATTTGCTTAGAAACAGCAGTGGCCTTTTATACAGGCTTAAGGATGCTCAGTCTGCAAGGTTTGTTTCTTTAAATCTATGTTAAGCTTTATACATATATATAAAATAGTTAATTTGTAAAAACGGATTACTCCATAAAAAATAAAAAAATTTCATTGCACATTCCAATTAAACTCAGTCAAACTGCAGTTGGGTTATTTTGATTAGGTTAAAAAAGAACTAAAAAAATAAAGCTAACACAATAAAAAAACCAGAACAAAATTTAAAAACATGATTTGTGAAAAAAAAATGGAGTTTTCTGTTTTTGCAAATAGATATCAAGCATTGCATTTTAATTCGCAATACACCTTCAGTCAAAAGTTTTTAGGCAGTAAGATATTAATGTTTTTAAATAATTATCTTTGGCTCTCCAAACCTGAATTTATTTTATCTAAAATAAAACAAAAGAAGTAATATTGTGAAATAATTTTACTATTTAAAATTAATACTTTCTATTTGAATATATTTTAAAATGTAATTTATTCCTGTGATTTTTCAGCACCATTACTTCATTCTTCTGTGTCACACGATCCTTCAGAAACCATTATAAATTGGATTTGCTGTTCAAGAAACTTTTTATTATTATTATCATCAATATTTAAAACAGTGGAGTACATTTATTTCAGGATTCTTCTTATCTGAAGTAAAAAGCTTTTGTAACATTATACAATGTACCATTCAAAAGCTTTGAGTCAGTATATTTAAATTATGTATTTATTATGAAATTATATAAATTAATACTTATTTAACAAGGATGCATTAAATTGATCAAAAGTGATGAAAAATTATTTAGACTCTTCATCAAATAAACCTGAGGAAATTCTACTTGGTTGTTTTCAACACAATAATAATAAATATAGCTGCAAGCAGGAATTACGGGGCCAGACACTACAGAAGCAAGCATCAGACCAACTGCAGCAATGAGTAATGAGGCTATTTTAAGATGCTTGTGGTCCAAATGGCTGAAAAATCATATAACACTACTAGTAATATTATTGAATGACTTACCACTTTTGAGCAACAGGTTGCACCATTATCAAATCACATGTGGTGTGTTCTGTGTGAGGTGACAATGGCACACATAAAATTTGGTATCAATATGTCAAAGCCTTGCAGAAATACAGCCTCGAAGTCCGTTTGGCATCCTGCCTCATTATTGTAGCAGCGCTATACAAAGTTGGTTTTGTCTATCAACACTAAAACCATAACTTTTTGCCAGCATGGTCTGAAGATGATCCGAATCAAATTTGGTGAACATCGGACCAACGGTCAAAGAGGAGTTTGAAAAAGTAGGTTTTCAACATAAATCAAAATGGCGTAAAGGAAGTTCAGCTGATAATGGTCAAATTAATATGTTGTCAGTATTACCCAAGGATTGTTTTAATACCAGTTTGATTACAATAGAGTACTGTATTGAAAAGGTATAAGCATATTTGGAAGTTTCATTATTAATGGTTAATGATTGATTTAACACTTTTGACCAATAGGTGGCGCTGTTACCAAACTGATGTAGCGTGGTCGGTGAGAGGTGACAATGGCATATGCAAAGTTTGTTTTCAACATGAATCAAAATGCAGGACAGGAAGTTTGGACAATTTTGGCATAATTGGTATTCTCGGCATGCCCCAAAGAATATATTGAGACTAGTTTCAAGGAATCAGAGGAAACAATTATTTTCCTTCTGTGCCTCACAGTTCAACAGTTATTAGCATAATTATGAGTAAAAGTTTGGAGAAGTGGTGGCGCTAGAGAGTTTGAGTTAGAGACTCCAAACTTGCTATGGTTAATGTTGGGACTGCCCTCTATCAGTGTGCCAAATTTCACAACTTTGCCGCAAGCTGTTCTATGGGCTGTCATAGACTCAAATGCGGAGGAAGAAATGAAGAGCTCTTTTCCAAAATGCGATAAACGCCAAATTTAAAAAAAATGAGTTCGTCATGCCATTTTGCTGTGTACTGAACCTATTCACTGCTCCATCAATGTTTCATGCCAAATCGCTGTATTTCCTTGTTTAAAATGTACTGCAAGATGCAGTTCTTTTCCAAACCGCTATAAGCGCCGAACCTGTTTTTAGCCTAAATGCGATATGCACTCACTCAGGTGGTTCGTCACTCAGGTGGCACGTTAATACCCACTATGGGATGTCAATGTAACAGATGTGTATGCCAGTAAAGGCGGTGTGTAAACCTCACTCTCCTGACCTCAAAAAGAGGCGCTCTAGCGACTGACGCTAGAGGCTGTAGCCTTTGGCGTTCCTTGTTAGAGCGCCCATCTCCCGCGCTGGAAACCCGGGTTCGAGACCCGCTCGATGTGATGGTGCGGACCTGGGGGGGGTTACATAAACACAGGACTGGTGTGACCGGTTTATAGTATGAGTCCCTGATATCATATGTTGCATGTTCTCTTTTTTTTTTTTGACATAAACCAACATAAAAAAAACAGGATGGATTTGTAGCGTTTAAAAAAAATAAAAAATAAAAAAACTTTGCATTTATAATCGACAATATTGTTGTTTCATTTAACAATCATTGTTTAACATGTTCAGACTGAGCCAACAGACCATTTTAACAGGATAAATTGAATATTAACCAAATGTATGGGTCTAGGTAAAAAAATGTCATTTTCATGAAAACTATTAAAATGGATTTATAGCGTTTTGGAAAAGAGCTCTTCAAATCTAACGGATACAATAGGTGCCATCGCACCTTCGGTGCTCGGCCCCTAATCAATGTTTTTTTGAGCGGCAAATCAGAATATTAGAATGATTTCTGAAGGATCATGTGACCGTAGCAATGATGCTAAAAATGGAGCTTTGAAATCGCAGGAATAAATCACATTTTAAAATATATATATATATATAGAAATAGAAAGTAGTTATTTTAAATAGTACAAATATTTCACAATATTACTGCTTTTGCTATATTTTGGATCAAATAAATGCAGGTTTGGTGAGTAGAGGAGACTTCTGTAAAAAACATAAATCGTGTTGTCCAAAAACTTTTGACTGGTAGTGTATGTGTGCACACATGCAAATAATAATAAAAACATATTTATTAAAAAGATATACTGTTTCTTTTTTGACCAGTAAAATTAAAGGCTCTGATAATCAAGAAAAACTAGTTTACCAGATCATAGAAGATGCTGGGAATAAAGGTACAATTAATTTTTATAATTTGCACAATGCAATTATTTTTCAACAAACCACTTGCTTATATTGACGAATACTTGCTTAAATCATGTTTTCTGATTTCAAAAAGGAATTTGGAGCAGAGACATCAGATATAAGAGTAACCTTCCACTCACAGAAATCAATAAAATCCTTAAGAATCTTGAAAGTAAGAAACTCATCAAAGCAGTGAAGTCTGTTGCGGTGAGTTGATCGCCAAAAGTTATTTGAACCTTTAAAATGTTCAGACCTACTAAAATGTCTTTCCCATCCAGGCCTCAAAGAAGAAAGTCTACATGCTGTACAACCTGCAGCCGGACCGATCTGTGACAGGAGGCGCCTGGTATAGCGATCAAGATTTTGAGTCTGAGTTTGTTGAGGTTCTCAACCAACAGTGCTTTAAGTTCTTGCAAAGTAAGGTGAGATTGTGATATTTCATATTCTTCTTTATGATCTTGAAGATTTAAAGGGGTCATCGGATGCAGAATTAACTTTACAAGTTGTTTGAACATAAATGTGACCCTGGACCACAAAACCAGGCTTAAGTCGTTGGGGTATATTTATAGCAATAGCCAAAAATACATAGTATGGGTCAAAATGTTTGATTTATGTTTTATGCCAAAAATCATTAGTGTAACGGCTTTCCAATCAGCTGCTGCCATTGGTAATATAAGTGAGCAAATTCAAGGACGCGTACAAACGTCCATGCAAGCGGAAATAGATGCAAACAAATGTCTTTCTTTATTTATGTTCGAATAACAAATGTCTCAAAACAACTTGCTGGGAGGGTTTCTTGTTTACCAATATGTACATTCAAAGTCCATACCTTCAAGACACAGCATAAGATTATAGTCCCTCTTGCACAATACTCTGCCGTGGGGTCAAAAACTGTGTTTTTCCCAATTACCAACACACACACACACACACACACACCTGGTTCTTACAAAAGTGCTACAATTATACTGTTTCACCATGCCACCCAGTAGCCAAATAAAACATTACAATGAATGGCTCCAACAATTAGGATATTAAGTAAAGATCATGTTCCATGAAGATATTTAGTAAATTGCTTACCGTAAATATATCAAAACTTATTTTTGATTGGTAATATGCATTGCTAAGAACTTATTTTGAACAACTTTAAAGGCGATTTTCTCAATATTTATTTTTTTGCTCCCTCTGATTCCAGATATTCAAATAGTTGTATCTCGGCCAAATATTGTCTGATCGTAAAAACCACACATCAATGGAAAGAGTATTTATCCAGCTTTCTGATGTATAGATCTCAATTTCGAAAAATTGACACTTAAGACTGGTTTTGTGGTCCAGGGTCACAAATGTGTGATGGAACTGTGTGTACACATCCATCCTATAATGCAAAAAAATCAACCAAGTGTTTTTTTTTTATCCCCATTTTAAATGGGTCATATGATGCAATTTCAAGTTTTCCTTTCTCTTTGGAGTGTTATAAGCTGTAGTTACATGCATAGATAAGAACTGAAGTTGCAAAGACTAAAGTCTCAAAACCAAATAAATATTCTTTATAAAAGTTAAGACTCAATCACACATTGGTAAATGCACTGTGAACTAACATGAACAATGTTAAAAAACCCACCTTGTGTTTTTTTAAATAAATGCATTAGTAAATGCTGAAATTAACAAAAATTAATAAATGCTGTAGAAGTATTGTTCATTCTTAGTTCATGTTAACTAAGGAACCTTATTGTAAAGAGTTACCAATTAATTGTATAATAATTGTAATTACATAATATGCTTTTCTAAAGCTGAAGTGACCTTTATTTATGTTAGAATATGTATAACTTAACATTTGAACGAATTGCAAAAGATTAATAATTAATCAAAGGCTACTGATTAATCAGTAAAATAATCGACGATTGGTCGATTAATCATTAGATTAACTGATTATTAAAATAATCGTTTGTTGCAGCCCTAACTGGCTTGTACAAATGCTGTTTCTATAAAGTGGGGCAATTCCAACTTTGCAAGGACAGTCTGGCGCTTCTGACTCACAACCTGCAAGTATGTTTTCTTATTTAAAGAATTTGCCACTGGCTATTCAAATGTGAGTTTTGAGCAGTAAAGAGTAGTGCTTGTTTTTTGTTGTTTCTCCGATCACAAATGCAGACATTGTAATGTTTACGCAGTGCGATGTCCCCACTGGATGCAACAAATGCCTCATTTATAATGGGTTTTGTTGTTTTTATGTAGTCGTGCCGGGACACGGCATCACAATACAGTAAGGGGCGTAACATTTGGCTCAAGGTCTGCATTTAAAGTCACAGGTGTTCAGCTGGGATTAGGACTTGGCTTTCTGCAGACCAGTCAAGTCCTTCCACACTGACTGAATCATCATTTCTCTTTGATCCTTGCCTTATACACAGAGACACTGTCATGTTAGAATAGAAAAGGGTCCTGTCCAAACTGTTGCTATAAAATTAAAAGCACACAATTCCCTGGAATATCATTATATGCTTAATAAGATTTTTTACTCATGGAAATTACTAAAGTAGTCAAACCTTTCATTAAAACGGGGTGACCCAATACTTTTGCCAATATAGTGTATGTGTATATATATATATATATATATATATATATATGGCGTTAATACTGCATACCGCGCTTTTGAGCCACTCAAAATTACTGCAAGGGAAATTCCTTCACCGCGACAGCCCTACTGTCAAAATGATGTGGTTCTGCACAGACCACTCCCTCGATTGTTGATTGACAGGACCGTCTTACCTTAGACCCACCCTGAGTGAGCTGTCATCAGTCCGCCATTGTGTCGACTCCGGTGCAGGGGAAGACAAGAACGTCTCAGATTAAGCGATTTAATTGTTTAGTTGTTGGATGTAATGAATGAATATAGCAGTCGCCATTTACTCCTGACATCAGAGCAGCTGAAGACGCAGAGGATTAACGTTACTTTCGCTTTGAAGTGAATGCGCCGATCCCCGATCTTCATAAATGCATTTAATCATTCGTAATCCAGTGTGAGTATAAGGTTTTTTTTGTGAATCTTTGCAAATCGCCTTTACTAATAATGTGCTAGTTAACCAGTTTCGCAGCTAAAGTAAACCGTACTGCTCGTCACCTCACAGAAGAGAGGGGCGGAGTCAGCAGAGCTCACTAGCAATTAAAGCAACATGGACTAACGAACGGCTTGCTGAAAACAGCTGATTTTGACATGGTTAAAAAGGTGTTTTACACTATTATGAAGACCCTAAAGAATCATATCAACTTGTGGAAAATGGGCATCCGATGACCTATTTAAGACTTCTAATTTAATAGAAATGTGTTTATTTTCAGGCTGAAGCAGCGAGAGACGGTAAGCAGAGCCCCATGGTGCAAAGAAACAGCTCATTTGCCACCTCTCATGAAGTGTGGAAGTACATCTGTGAGCTTGGCATCAGCAAAGTGAGTGTGAATAATATCTATAAAGAATAGATGCAAAAATTAAAATATGCTGAAAATGTACTCCCCTCCCCCCCCTCAGGCTATCCAAGATGTAAATGAGTTTGTTTTTCATTGGAACAGATTTGGAGAAATTTAGCATTTCATCACTTGCTCACCAAATGATCCTCAGGAGTGAATGGGTGCCGCCAGAATGAGAGACCAGACAGCTAATAAAATCATCTCAATAATCCACACCACGCCTGTACATCACTTAATGTCTTGTGAAGTGAAAAGCTGCATGTTTGTTAGAAACCAATCCACCATGAAAACATTTTACCTTCCAGCTAAAATGAGTACTCTGTCCATAAAATGCTTTCTCCAGTGGAAAAAGTTTGTCTTGTCTGAATCGGGAGAGAAATATGAGCAGATCAAGCACCAGTTCAAAACAGTTCTAAGCAAATATGTAGGCGGATTTTGACATATGAGGACAAAGGGGATTTTCACAACAGGGATGGACTGTTTTACTGGAGGAAGCATTATTTTGGAATATGGACTTGTATTTTAACTGTAAGTGACACTTCAAAATGCCTTGATGGATTTGTTTCTTAAAAACACAGGTTTTGGCTTCACAAGATGCTAATTGATGGACTGGAGTGGTGTGAATTATTGGGATGTTTTTATCAGCTGTTTGGACTTTCAATCTGAGAGACCCATTCACTGCAGAGGATCCATTGGTGAGCAAATTATGTAATGCTGATTTTTTTTCTTTTCTGATGAATATGCAAACTTAATCTAACAAATCTACATCTCGGATGGCCTAAAGATGAGTAAATGTTCCACATTTGTTTTATATGCAGAGCCCTCCAAAAGTAATGGTACAGTAAAGTCAAAATGTATCCATTGGCTGTGGAGTCAAGACATTTACAAATATGATTAAAAGATTAATATGAGACAAAACTACAGAATGTCACATTGTATTATTGGGTGATTCAACACATGTTTTTACCAGCTAAGAAGTTCAGCAGTTTTAGAGTTTCATCCCCCTGATCTGATGTGAGCATAAGTATTGAAACAGTTCTTCCTAAGTGATCAGCTGTGTCCTGTTGCATTCATTCTTCAGGTATTAAAAGCAGGGAATGTCGTATCAGTTATATCCATTACTTCTGTATTCTGAATCTTGCATTCGATGATGACACACACAAACCAGGATGAAGATGAGGGAGCTGACTTTGAGCGAAAAACAAGAAATTTGGATGCTAAAAGAAAAGAGGAAGTCAATGGAGCTCTCGCAAAAACAAAGGATTCAATAGTTTTCAAGAAATCACCAACAATGACCTGATTGGCTGAGAAAACAACAGTAGTTGATGACAGAAAAATCATAAAAGCTGTGAAAATGAATCCTGACCCAAAAAATATGTGTCTGTTAAATCACCAACAACTTTCATAAAGCTGGGGTGATGCCCGGACAATCTACTGTCTTCAGGAGACTTTGACACAGAATGACAGATGCTACACAGCAAGATGCAAACCTCTGACCAGCACCAAAAACAGAAAGGCAAGATTAGAGTTTGCAAAAAAGCATAAAGGTGCGCCAGAAGAGTTTTGGAGCGGTTTATTGACCGATGAGACAAAGATGAACCTTTTATCTAAGTGACGTGAAAGCAAAAATGTGGATAAAAAAGGGAACTGCAAATGATCCCAAGCATACAGCCTCATCTGTAAAGCATGGTGTAGATGGTGTCATGGCATGGGCATGCATGGCTGTCTCTGGAACAGGCCCTCTCAACTTTACTGATGACTTAATGTATGATGACAGTAGCAGAAAGAATTTGGAAGGGTACAAAACCATCTTGCCAACCAATATTCAAGAAAACGGCACCAGATTCATTGGGAAGTGCTTCATATTGCATCAGGACAATGACCCAAAACACCCTGCCAGTTCAGTCAATGAATTTTTAAAAAGAAATGGAAACTTTTACAAAGTTTGGGCAAAGAAATGGAAAGTATTAGATTGCCCAAGTCAGTCTCCAGATTTACATCCAATTGAACATGAATTTCACCAGCTGAAACGGAGAGTAAAAGCAGAAACTCCCCAAAAACAAACTACAATGGGAATTGGCTGCATTAAAGGCTGGGACAAGTATTTCAAAGGATAAGACCAAGAGTCTGGTGATGTCTATGGGTCCCTGACTCACTGCTGGGATTGTGCGCAAGGGATCTACAACTAAATAGCTTGTAATCTTTTATATCTATCTGCCTTATTTTCAACTGTCCCAAAACTTATGCTCACATCAATGAGTGGGATGAACTCTAAAAGTGCTGTTCTTTTTATTTGGTCAAACGTGTATGTTGAAACGGCTAATAATAAAATGAGTCATTCTGTAGTCTTGTTTTCATCTTTTAATCATATTTGCAAATGTCTTGATTCCACAGCCAACAGAGCAATTTTGTCTCTAATGTACCTTTTCAATATTTTTAAACTTGAACCAAATAGATTGAATATGTTGTGATTGTTCCTGTGTGCAGGTGGATTTGTCCATGGAGGACATTGAGACCATTCTAAACACATTGATTTTTGACGGCAAAGTGGAGATGACCATAATCGCTGCTAAAGAGGGGACGGTGGGGAGTGTAGATGGACAGATGAAGCTCTACATGGGTGTGAATCCCATAATTCAACCCACTGGCCTGGTCAAAACACCATGTGGACTGTGTCCGGTAAGCTTTTAGGACAGAAGTAGGGCTGCATAATATAAATCAATATTGAGGTATTGCATTGTAGATGGGTTTGTTTCTTGTATAATTTTTGGGTGAACTATGACTTTAATGTGCTAAGATAACCACAGTAACTCTCTGCTCTGTAGGTGTTTGATGACTGTCATGAAGGGGGCGAGATATCTCCATCTAACTGTGTTTACATGTCTGAGTGGCTGGATTTCTGAGAAGCCAACCGGATGTCTTTTGTTTTTCTCTGAAGAGAAAGTATTTTTCATGCAGCGATCCGATGCAACTAAATATATCTTTTTATTTATGTTTTGAACATTAATGGCTTTAATGACTCAAGTAGAACTACATAAAGAGAATAAGCAGCCTCCATCTGGTTGTCAGTGAAATTTGGACACTGATTTTCTTTCTTTTTTTTGTTCATTTGTTATTGCTTCTCTTCACCCACAGATGTCTTTAAAAATGCACCTCAATCGTTTCAATAAATAAAGGTTTTCATATTTGTTGACAGGTAGTCTGGATATTGGACCATGTGTTTGTGCATTCCTGTATTTTTATTTTTAGCAGATTATTAATGACACTTGTTTTTATAAGAATATTCTATAAATTCATGAAATCAGCTTTTCGCAGACTGTTTAGGTAAAAATACTTTTGTCTGAAAAGTGTGGGATTTGTGATTTAAAAAAAAATGCAGACAACGCATCATCAGTAAAGATTAAAACTGTCCTTGTCATGATTGGCACATTTTGTATATTTAAAAAAAAAATTTGTATCTTATAATTTATGACAGCACAAAATCACGTTTTATAGTGCCCCTATTATGGATTATATGATATATTATAGTGGATAGTATGTGTAGTCTCTCAAAAGAAAGAGTCGATTCATTGAAACGAGTCGTTTTTAAAAATGAATCCCAAGCCGTTCCATGTTGACATCAACATGAAACATTAGCATACTGTCCGCCCACTTGTTGGTGTAAATAAAAATGCAAATTCATAATTGTTTCCATTAGCAGTTCCCCCGGTAATGCTGTACACAAAGCATGATGAATGGTGTGGAGTAACCCTTTAATTTTGAGTTTGAATGTGAACTACTCTTCAAATATTTGGTCAGTCAGATAAATTTGTAAGAAATTAAAACTTTTATTCAGCAGTGGTGCATTCATTTCATCAAAAGTTACTGTAAAGACTTGTACAAAACAAAACGTGTATCATGGTTTCCACATAAAACTTAAGCAGCACGATGCATTGGAAAAAGTAATCTAATTTGTATTATTATTTACATCAAATAAACATATTTCAAAAACATTTACAATCATTTTGTTTGTGTTCAAGATACTATGTCATTACTTCATATAACCACTGGTTTATGGGGTGTTTAAACAGCTGATCATTTATTTCGACGAGCTTAAAGGTCAAAACTGTCATTTCCATATCTGATAAAGTTGTTATTTAACGCATTTAGTGTGAGGGTACATTAATGATGTGCAGAGCATAAATACATTCGCACATAAATCAGACATAGTGTCATATCAGTGACACATTCATTACGAAATGATTTTATATCAAGAACACCTCTTTCGGAATCACTAGAAACCAAACCTCATTATCACTCATGTTCTAAAGTGTGTTTTCTCTTCAGTAACGCAGTCTGTTCGGAGTATTCTTGTATGATGATGATGATGATGAAGAGACCGAAAGGTGTTTACGTCAATGTGATAAATCGTGCATTTTTATCACAGTCTCTCACCACCCTCTATTGCGTGCAGTAGCCATAGAAACCGGCCAGAGGGGCACTTAGCAACAGAAAAAGTAGGAGGCGCAGCATCATCTGCTGCGAGCGGAGGAAAATACAGCCGACGCGATCGACCTTCATTTCATCCAGACCTGATTCTGATGGTGAACACTGGTCGTTTGTAAATATTAAACATCGATAAAACTACATCCTCGGTTTTATTGTAAATCTCAAACGGCGCGATGAAGTTCGTCGTGGTTTTAGTCTCCGCCGGCCTCCTGGCTTTTCTCGGCGCGGTCATCTGCATCATCGCCAGCGTGTATTCACGATCCTCGGCCGCCGCGCCCCAAGCGTTATCCGACAACCGCTCACTGTCGCTCCTGGAGCCGCTGCCTGGATCCGTAGCGCATGCCGGGCCGCTCGGAGCTCTCCATGGTGCTGAATCGTATGAAGGCGGCGGATTGGACATCGGCCTGGAGATGCCCTCGCTCAATGAGCTCAGTACCGGGGACGTGACTGGGCCAAGTCCGAAACAGTTCACCCTCAATCGACTCATTTGTACACCTGTTCCCATTGCTGACTGCAAATCCAGGGGTTTGAGAGAACAAGCCGATGACCCGTTTGCAGATGAGGAGGACTGGAGCCTTCGCACCACCGCTGAGGAGCTCCGGCAGATTGTCATGCAACAAAACGACCAGATCCTCATGGACCAGAGGACCATCACGGAGCTCACTGGGAAACTCTCAGATTGTGAGAGCGGACTGGAGGATAGGAGTCTCCACGAGAGGAGTATGGGGGTTTGGGCAGGCCACCATCGCCACATGGCTGGGGACGATGTGAGCAGCTCGGTTGCAGTACAGCTGCAGACGGCGCAGGCTGTGGAGGAACTGGAGATAGCGATTCTTCAACTCAAAGATCGCATAGAGAAGTTGGAGGTTGGTATGAGAAACTATAAACACTTAAAAAAAAGTCTAAAAGCTTCTTGACATTTGGTTTTACTGAGGTATTTAAGGTAAACAGTTTTGTCAATAAACTAGTATGCAAGGATGCAGCATTTTAATGGTTTTACTGGTTATGATGGTAACTGTTTTTAATAGAAACTGTAATGGATCTTGTGGGCTTCTACTGGTAAATGGTTGCCTTCTATTGGTGGCTTATTAAAACCACTAAATGCTAATGGAATATGTCCCAAAACACACAGTTACAGAAAACTTTTTGTATGGTTTTAATGGTTAAAAGTTGATGATTTGTAATGTTTAATGGTATTTGTAGTGGAAACCATTATAATTTCTGGGATGGTTTCTAGAGTTTTTTTCAGCTGGGATTTTTATGTGTCTTTGTGTGTTTTTATCACCTGTGGGAGGTTTCTTTCCCCTCCATCTTGTTCATCTCTTGGGTAGAAAGACACATAAATCATGACGGAGGAAAGAATAGTACTGGTTCTCAGCCAGCTGGAACACTGTCAGCAGTCACACCTGAATTGTAGATGTTGTGATACTGACTTATGGACCAGAGCTGTTTAGGCTAAAAAAAAAAGATTTCCTGTTCATTAGGGCAAGATTTCATTATTTAAACAAATATGTTCTGTAAAGATTCTATTGTAAAAAACTATATAAAATAAATGTGAGTTTATTTACTCACCCTTATGTCCTTCCAAACCCTTATGACTTTCTTTCATCTGTGGAGCAGCACTAAAGAAGTCATTTTAAGGGATGTAGCGGTCACTGTTTTCTATGCAATTACAGGGAGATTTCAAGCTTCGTGGAGTATTGAAAAAGCCCCATAAAAGATTTAAAAAGGTATTTTGTATAACTCATGCATCATATTCCAAGTCTTCTGAAACCATATAATAAGTGTTTGAGGAACAGAACGAAATGTAAGTCAATGTTCACTCAAAATCTTGGCATCCACTCTTGCTCTCCTTAAATGAGAATTCATTTGAAAAGTATATCTGATTAAAAAACAAATCATTATTTTCAGTTCCTGTAATTTAAATTGATCTAATATAGTCAGGTGCACTTTTTGAACAGGATGTATTAGGTTTTTTGATATTGACTACTTGCATAATTATCTCATAGTTGGAGATAGGCCCAGCAGCGATGAACCACACTGAGCATACTGTGAGCACACTGGGGAGTGTAGTAGTGGGCGAGCCTGGCAGGCATGTTGAGGATCTGGAGGGAGAACTGGAAAAAAAGATTAGCCTGCTGGAGAAGGAGAGGAAGAACCTCCGGAAAGAGACCCAGAACCATCACCAGCACATAGACCAGGGAATCAACACCCTGCAAGAGCGTATTGCAGAGCTGGAACAGAGTAAGGAGAAAGGTTTGGTCAAATATACAGGGGATTAAATGGCTCTCTTTATTTTTAACTCACTCTCTCTGTCTTTCTTTCCCAGGTCTTACAGATTACAGTTACCCACAAGGGTATAAACTTTCCTTCCCTGTGCGGACTAACTACATGTACGGGCTTGTCAGGCGAAATATTCCAGATATGTACGCCTTCACGGCGTGTCTGTGGCTCAAGCCTGCTGAGAGTGGAATTGGGACGCCATTTTCCTATGCTGTACCGGAACAACCCAATGAACTTGTCCTGTTGCAGGGCATTCATAATCCAGCAGAACTACTCATCAATGATAAGGTAAGACCTACTACAGCAGGGTTCCTCAAATCTGGGCCTGGAGGGCCGCTGCTCTGCAGAGTTTAGCTCTAACCAGGGTGAAAGACACCTGGGCAAGATTATTAAGGTCTTCAGAGCTACTACAAAATGTATAGTTAGGGTTTGAGCTAAACTCTGCAGAGCAACGGCCCTCCAGGACCAGATTTGAGGAAACTGCACTAAACCTTCGTTCCGCAGCAACATTGTGCAATACAGCTGATGGACCTCAACCGTTCCTTCCATTTACAGGTGGCACAGCTGCCTTTATCTTTGCCCCAGGGCATCTGGCAGCACATATGTGTGAGTTGGACCCTACGGGATGGAGTTTGGAAAGCTTATCAAAGTGGAAAGTTGAGAGGACGGGGTGAAGGTTTGTCTGCATGGCACCCAATCAAATCCGGGGGCGTCTTGGTGTTGGGACAGGAACAGGTAAGCAAGACCTGAATCCTTGAAGAGTCTGAATACACCCACAAAGGTACACATTCACTCTTGGAAAAATATACTAAATATTATACCTTCAGTGGTGCAAAAGCTCTGGGGCAGTACCCTCAACAGGACATCGTTGTATCTTATTTTGCCCTAAAGCAGGGGTATCAAACTTAGTTCCACGAGGGCCACAGACTTGCACAGTTTAGATTTAACCCTAATTAAACACACCTGATCCAACTAATCAAGTCATTTAGGCTTATTTGAAAACTACA
Source organism: Gymnocypris eckloni scoliostomus (assembly GCA_027564155.1). Classification (NCBI taxonomy): domain Eukaryota; kingdom Metazoa; phylum Chordata; class Actinopteri; order Cypriniformes; family Cyprinidae; genus Gymnocypris; species Gymnocypris eckloni. The sequence continues at coordinate 6,455,299 of CM050427.1, forward strand.
ACGCATGTGTGTAGGTGCAGGGTTGGAACTAAACTCTGCAGGACTGCGGCCCTCCAGGAATTGAGTTTGACACCCCTCATGGTAGTACCATAAAGCTACATATTTCTACTCTTATATGCAACTTTTAGGGGTAGATAAGATAACAAGTTGTCTTTTAAAAATTAGTGACAATGTGTTGGACCCTTCAAGGTACCATTTTTTTATGTTTTTTTTTCTGATGCAACGTTATGTTTATCCATGTGTAACCCTTCTGCTCTCCTTGGCTCCTCTGCAGGACACTCTTGGGGGGCGGTTTGATGCATCTCAGGCTCTTGTTGGGGAGCTGTCATTGTTTAATCTGTGGGACCGGGTGTTGTCGCTAACAGAGGTTGCTGCTTTGGCAGCATGTGCAGAGTCACCCCGCTTGGGGAACATAGTGCCCTGGACAGACCGAGATGTGGACGTGTTTGGAGGGGCCGTCAAGGACCCCATGGACCCCTGCCTTCAGAGGTCCCATCCCCGGCAGTGAGCAGAGTCATGGGTTGATCCTTAGTTTTTTGAGGCGAAGGTTAATGAGACAAAAATGGCCTGAAAGGTATGACAACTGTGCTCTGGTCCCAATCTGTGTATAGCACATATTTACCATAGAGCTACACTCTCACTGAGTGTTTGTTTCTGTAGGGAAGGGATTTGTCTGTGTGTGTTGTTGTGTTACTTCGGAGAGCTGCTGCTGAAGGCTTTTAAAGGCCTGTTTGCGTCTCGTGTTGCTTGTGTTATTTCATGCCCTTCTTCTTAAAGCATTACCGCACAATGGTCCCTTCAGATATAGAGAATGTTTTTATAATATGATGAATGTGGCTCATTCTCACAGCACTTGTCTTGCTCTTGTTTGTTTATTTGTGTAAAGTGGAGCTTTAGCTTTTTCCCAGGGGAACTTTTTCCTTTATTGTTTTTATTTCCGGCCCCTTACACCGTGTCTACACTGGATGCGAGCGGTACGACGTGACAAAATATTATAGAACTCATTATAATCAGTGATGCTGTCTAAAACTGTCCCGTTATGTGTAGACACGGTGTTAGGGTCGCTTCACTTGTTATTTCAGTCCGGCAGCACTTAGAAGTGTACAACCAGGGTTTGAAATTAACAATTGCCAACCCGCCAAATGTGGGTAAAAATCAGCCGTGGCAGGTAACGTCGTCAAATCACTAGCCAATTTGGCTGGTTACTTTTCGTAAGTTATGTTCACTCATTAATTTCTTAGGAAAGTTCATGCAAGCCAAATCTGCAAAGGTTTAGCGCAAAAATTGAACTCATGAGACATCATGACATTAATAACCAGATAAAACACACCTACAGAGTGCACTCATACACGACTAAGTGATGAAGTCTGGTTAGACTAACTAGTGTGCGAGCGCATTTACACTCTTAAGAAAATTGGTTCTAAACAGTACCAGAAAAGGGTTCTTCAGCTTGTAACAATGGCAGAACCCTTTTTAGTGCTAAATAGAACCTTTTTATAGGGTTCCATACACAACCATGCTTTGAAAATGCTATATAGGGCCTTAATAGTGTTATAAATAACCTTTTTAATGATAGTTAATTTAGTATGTTAATATCATTCATATTAGTATTATTTGTATATATTATTTATTAATATTGTTTTTTTACCCCCTATCTGCCTGGTCTTATAATCTAAGTATCTATTAGGGGTTTCCATAAAATCAACAACAACGTGTCAATTTGATTATTATTTTTATTGACGTGAAATTGTAGCAAAAAGGACAGTGTTCTAACAACAGTTATTAGTAGAATACATGAATGAATGACAATAATTAATTAATTAATAAACCCTATTAATGAAAAATATCTGACAAAATGGATCATATATTTAATATCTTTTTTACTTACGTAGTGGAGAAGAGGAGAGTATCCTTAACTGAATAGAGCTGGTCACATGTACATGTTCTCTTAAACTAAAATGATAAAAGACAGAAAAACCTATTAGCATTTGAAAGTTATAATTTATAGACATTTTAAGAAAGAACTGAATTACCTGTTGAGAGTGTTGACAGTCTGTGTAGTTGGATCACTGAAATCCAGAGAATCAGTAATGAAGTGTTTTGATAGTTACAGATTTGAAAAACAAAAGGGCGGGAACAAAGAACCCTAAACTCTAACAAAGAACCATTTCGGCATAAAAGGGTTCTTCAGAATGCTATGGTTCTAAACAAAACCATTACTGCATGTAAATAACCTTTAAAGACCCATCTTTTTTTAGAGTGTAGAGTGTGTTCTTTCACTGGATATATTCAGTATATTAATATGCATTAAGAATGACCACATAATTCAAGATAAGGGGCCAGAAAATGTATATATTTATATCCATTCATATAGTTAACTAATATCACATGAAGAGTGCTGTTTTTCAGAATCAGCATGATTACAAATGTGATATTAATTTTATACAACAGTTCAATAAACAAAAAGTTAATATCAAGATACTTATGTTTTAGACACCATATTGCGTGTTTTTGCTCTATTTCGCCAACAAAAAAAACATTCTAAACACAGCCACAGTACTGTTTTGCTTCTCTGAGTAATGACAGTGTTTCGTTCCTAAATCAATCAACCATTTAAATGATTCGGTTCAATCAATGACTAAATTATAAACACTGAGTTACCTGCTGGTGAGTTGAATTTTACATTTAAAGTTTCTTTTCATTTTTTTGAATAATTTCAATTATCAGTAATCAACATTTCATGTTTAAAATATCAAAACTTTATGTATGCATTTGTACCTGCAGGTTAAAGCACTCCATGTCCCTCTAAGCTACATTAACTTGTTAAAATACATCTAAATGCCATAAACTTTTGCAAAGATAAATTTTCTTGATACTGATTTCATTTTAGTAACATCCTAAATGTATTATTATTATAATTGATTGATTAAATGTAAGAATTTGACTCAAAATATGCACACTTTTAGAAAAAAAGTCTTTATAAAGGTAAACATGCCCATAAAAGGTTAAAATCAATTTAAACTTATTTAAAAAAGATGAATTTCTATCACTGCTGTGAACTGACCACCACAGAGAATATGAAGAATATCAAAAACTATAGGAGTCAGCTGTCCGCGGTAGTCCTTAAGATATCAGCACAATAACACACTCAGCAAAATATCGTCTAATTATCTTTACCGATAAAATCACAGAAAATATTAAGTTAGTCCTTAGTACTAACACAAAATGATTTGCAATGGTTTGCTTTGTCACGTCCAGTGTAGACAGCCTCAAGCTGTTGGGTTATTTCTGTTTTTATTCGTTTTTCTTTTGGCTAGTAGAAATTATGAATGGCCGGTAATTGGCTGGTGAGTGAAAACGTTAATTTCAATCCCTGTGTACAACATCTTATCTTTATCATAACATGTTTGAAGTTTAAATGTATGTTTTTTTGGCATCTGGTCACATGGGTCTTTATCCTACTGTGTATCTTTTCTCACAGATTCAGCAAGATCCAAAACTTTTTTTTAAACCAAAATGTGTTATTCTACGTATAATATCTTAAACATCACACTAAATTTTGAAGATCTGATGTGCAGACCCCACACTTTGAAAATATGAATGTAAAACAGTGTTTAGCATCTTGTCGTGTTACCATTGCACTGCATCTAGCCCTACTTGCCCCCTCACAGAGAAAAGCTTATGGGGGAGTGCCTGTCTGTTTATTTGACTCTTGCTATTGGTTGATGATCAGCTGTGATATCAGTATAGTGCTTCTTCATATTTTCACCACCAAGGATCTACAATGATATTGTGAAAAATGTGGATGAAAATATTAAAACTGTGAAGAAAAGGAACTATGAGAGTGCATTGTGTTATTTACATGTATGCATGTGTCTGTCTATCTAGATATGATGTATATGCACAATCTCATTGGCTCAAATTCATGCAAATCCTGGTTATTGTCATTCTCATCCTTTCATTGATCTCTTCACGCTGTTGCTGCTGCTGTAGAATTATAGATGTGTGTTAATAACCCCCTCCATCATTGACCCCTGCTGCTTCTCTCACACCAGCAACATCCTCTCTCTGCGTGTGTGTGTTTTCTCTTCTATACAGTCTCTGTATTTGCCATTTTAATTAATTTATTCGTTTCAATATTGAAAAATATAATAATCATAAGCCAGCTGGGTATCCTTCATACATCCTTCCCACAATCACCCAAAATAATATCATGAGATGGATGGTGTACAATGGCTGCCTTTATTCTCACAGCACTTGTTAGACACATTCATAAAGCAACACTTTTATTGGTTGTAACGCTCTGTAAGTATCATTATGTTCCAGACTCCCATCTGCAGCAAGTCTCCTCTCTTTTCTTCTCCTCCTAAGGAACCATTCTTGCTCAAATCAGCGGTTAGATTATCCCCTCCCCCTTCTTTTATTGGTATATCTATCTAGAAACAGAAAATCTCCTATAATCCACAAATCAAAACAAGGTCTGCCTGGGAAACTCATGGAAAGCTTGAGTATCTCAATTTCAGCACCATCCAATGCATTACATACTGTATATCCTAACCAACAAATAGCTAGCTTAATGCTCTCCCTGAATATTAAATTGGGATAAATGAGAAAATATTTTGCTGTATTGCAGTGTGGTAATGGTATCCTGTTAACATTTAAAGGGATTCGTCCAAAAATGAAAATTCTATCCCTCATTCCAAACCTGTATGAGTTTCCTTCTTCTTTTGAGCATAAAGGGAGATATTTTGAAGAGTCTTATACCCAAACAGTTTATTTCCATAGTATGGATCAAAACAAATACTAAGTCAGTGGCTACCAGCAACTGTTTGGTTATACTCAGAGCAGCATTGCTTCTTGCTGACAGCTCTCAGATCAGTGGGACAGTTATCTGGGACAAACTCACCAGCTGTGCACAGATGTATCTAGAGCGTAATAGGGTCAATAAAAAGCAAGAGAGTAAACAACACAGATGGATGTGGTGGGACCAATACAGCATCTAGACAGCAGGCTTCACCCTGCTCAGACCGCAATAAGGTTACATGGGGGATAAAACACAGCTGGTGTCTGAGCTCATAATATACTGAGCTTTCAGCCTGAGGTTTTGGAATGACATCAAAGAAAGTAAATGAGAATATAATATTCATTTTTGGTGAATTATTGTTTTGTTTATTTATTTACCTTAAAAAGACCAATGAGACAGTTACATTTCAATGTCTTGTCAAGCAAAAGCTGTGTCTGTAAGAAACAAACCCATCACTAAGACGTTTTAACTTTAGCTTCTGGTCAAAATGCCAGCCTATAATACATAATACTCACATCACAATCATCTGACACATTTGTTTAGAACTATTTTTGCTCGTAAATGGTGCTTGATCTGTGCATATTTCTCTCCTGATTCAGAATAGATAACTTTCCACTGGATTAGCAACATTAATAGCCTAGGATGCATATAGATATGTTAGCTGAAAGTTACAGTTTTGAAAAAACGACTTAATGATGGATTTGTTTCTAACGAACATGCAGCTGCTCACTTCACAAGGCGTTAATGAATGGACTGGTGTGGTGTGGATTACTTGTGGTTTATTGTGATTTTTTTATCAGCCGTTTGGACTTTCATTCTTACAGCACCCATTCATGACAGAGGATTCACTAGCGAGTAAGTGGAGTACAGTAATGCTAAATTTCTCCAAAGCTGTTCAGATTAAGAAACAAACTCAGCTAGGCTACATCTTGGGTATCCTCGGTTTTCAGCCCTGATAGCACACGTACATCTCAGAGATGTCTATTTGACATCTGCATTTACATCTGCAAGACGTATTTTTTAGGGTGTTTGCTCATCTGCAATACGTCTATAGGACGTCTCCTTTAAGATGTCAAATAGACGTCTATTAGATGTCTTGCTTTGACCATAGAAATTCGCTAGACCAGTTGAGCCCTTACAATGTGAATTTGCTGCAGTTGGAACAAACTGCTGCTTCGTCTGGCCAGAGGAAAACTGGTCCCCTGACTGAGCCTAGTTTCTACCAAGGTTTTTTTCTGCATTCTGTCACCGATGGAGTTTTGGTTCCTTGCCGCTGTCGCCTCTGGCTTGCTTAGTTGGGGACACTTCATTTCCAGCGATATCACAGACTTGATTGCACAGATACTATTTAAACTGAACTGAGCTGGACGATGCCATCACTGAATTCAATAATGAAATGCCTTTGAGTGAAAATTGAGTGTTTAATCTTGTCATTTTACATTATTAACACACTATTTTCCTATTGTGCAGTTGCTTTGACACAATTTGAATTGATAAAACCGCTTTTAAATGCTGCGTTCCAGGCAGGTTTTTGAGCCCATAACTCACGACTTCAAACCACGACTCATGTCTTTCAGATGTCAGTTTTACATACATTCTAAATCATAAACCTCTTAAAGAATTTAATAGACGTCTATTTGACATCTAAAAAGAAACGTTCTATAGACGTATTGCAGATGAGCAAACACCCTAAAAAATACGTCTTGCAGATGTAAATGCAGACATCAAATAGACGTCTCCAAGATGTATGTGTGCTATCAGGGAAAGTGTGTCATCACATCCGGCTCCGATTAGTAGCTTCACGAGTTCACACTTACTTAATAATGAACTGAATAAATGGTATGCGTATTTGGCGTGCTGTCCGAGGAGAGGGCTCCGAGCTCGGTAGTAGTTCCCGAGCCCGGGGTACTCCCCTTGCCCGGGGAGAGGTGTCCGAGCTCGGCATTTGGCCCGGACCCAAAAGCTCCCCCCCTACCCCTTGCTGGGGTGAAACGGACTGGGAGTGAGGAGTTGGGGTGGTGGAGGGATTTCTGGAAGACTAGAGATAATGGAGGTAAGGCTGCTTGATTATTTATAGAGGTTCTCTCTAGCGTTTATTGGATAGGGGATGTGATTACTGATTATGAATTGGCTGTGTTAATTATCCGCGCGTGCTCCTCCCGAAACTTGTTTATAAAACATCACGTAAAGTAATTTCCACCTGCTTTAGTGACAATACACAAATGTCAGTTTTGTGAAGAAAATTAAACTAATTTAATTTAGTTGAACATCGACGCAATAAACGTTATATATCGTTTATACCGATTCCACACCATGTATCATGTCATCCTTCTTTTTAATGTGTAGCCTATCTGAGCGACGCTGCTGTCAGCGCTGCTGGTGTTGCCAGGCAGTTTAACGAAGAGCCCGCGGCTCAAGTTACTGCCAGACGAATACTCAGACTGATTTTATTAAATGTTTAATATTATTTTATTAATTATATTTACTGTGGTTAACCTCCCGTTCTTGTTCACGGTATAATGACATTCAATCGTTGCACGCAATCACGGAGAATAACTCGATTAAGACGATCAAACTTATTTTTAATAACCAGAAAAAATGGGCTGGAAATATTTATTTATTTGAACTACTTAAATGTGATGAATTATAGAGGACTGCATCATAAAGTCAGCGCATGGAAAAATGTGAGCATTATGTTTAATACAAGTTTGCCACAAACCATTAATTTAATCATTATACAGCCTTTAGTCATAATTAATGTTTTAAGCTTTGGCTAATTCTAATGCTCATTGATATGATATGTTGTTTGTATAGTTTTCTCGCTGTTCTGTAATGAAATAAGGTGACTGTAAATAATTCACACTCCTGTTTAAGTCACGAAATACGCATCGGGATATCGTGACAACATGCTTGGTTTCATAATACTCAATTAGTTGTTGTAAACTGAGATTGGTGTCTTTAGAAGACGTGTATATTCTGAAATCTACATAAACAATCACAACCATTGATACAGGCTGCAGCGGAAGTGCTTTTTACGCTACTAATTGAATCTTCCGCTTTTCGTTCGCGGAAGTGTGATAAAGGCCTATATTGTCCTAAAGTCTAATATTCTCACGTGTACCACTTGCATAAAAAAACACCGCATCCGCAGGGGCTGCCATTGTTGTTTCGCGGGCTATGTGATGTTAGAGCGGGCTATGTGATGTTAGAGCGGGCTATGTGATGTCTAGAACGAGTTCACGGGTGGGAAGTCACGGGTTTGACTGCCGTTCCTGTGCACTTTCACGGGTAGAAGGTTGCCTGGAACGCAGCATGAATAAAGGGGACACTTGACTTGACTAGACACATGCCGGTGCATGACGTATTCGTGAACGAACAAACGAACGACTCACCCACGGACCAATCACGACAAGGGACGCGTTACGCACCCAGCCAGCTGTCGCGCAGGAGTGGTTGCCATGGTGGAGGACATGTATCTCTAGAGATGTCGGTTTAAGCACATTGAACCTCAGTTGTCTTTTATTACGGTACGCTAATGTCTCTTTACTTCCCACGCTAGTGTTTATGCAACGTTAAACACCTAGGTAGATAATATAGTGTTAATGGAAATAAAAACGAGCGACCTAACGTTAGCTATACAGATTAGCTAACGTTACGTTAAGCAAGCTGGAAGCTTTCCTGTTATTTACTGTTCGCTTTTTAAAACAAAGCTAAAAATCGCTTCGTAAGCTTGCAGGACTTTAGTAACTATGCTAAATTATGTTTATATTACATTTAACGTTACATAGACAAAAAGTACTATGGTATTAGCATTTTTGTTTGGACATGCAATTATGGTAATGTCATGTTATTGAACCTTAAAATGTAAATATCATTGTATTATTCGAAGTAAACTTTGCTGTACCATGATATGTCAAAGTACCAGGTTGTTACTGATACCACAGTTTCAAAAGCTGTTAAAATAATACACTTTTTAGATGTCCATTTATTCTCATAGAACTAAACATTATGGCAGAGACAGTCGAAGGCAAGAAGGACGAGGCAGACTACAAGAGACTACACAGCTTTCCTCTCATACGGGTAAAAACTGTTGCGTGAATGCACTTTTTCAATCTTCACTGATGACAAATTACGACAATTCTAAACAGTTGTAAAAGGGTGGAAAAGCACGTTTTGAATAGCTAACGTACTCAAACAGTCAAGCATGGCATTGGTAACACCAAAAATCATTGGTTTGTTACACAAACTTATACAAATGTACAGTCTTTATTTCTTTGGAGATTAAAAGTGACTTTCAGATGCTTAAAGAAGGTTCACAAATACATGTTTTTATTTTGGACCTGCCCAGCTGCCTTTAACCATGAAATATTGCTCGAAATTACTCGTAAATATCTGTCATAATATGATTTCGGATAATGCAAAGTTTTACAACTCAAAATGAGTCTAAAAGTCTCTAAAAACAAAACAAAAAAACACATAAATTGGCCTGAAAATATATATATCCTCCACAGCACACAGATATGTCTGAGGAGATGCGTGTGGAGACCATGGAGCTCTGCGTTACGGCATGCGAGAAGTTTGCCATTAATAATGAGGTTAGATGTCATTGCCATCTAGGAGAAGCATATGAGATGTTAATGAGGTCTCTTTTGTGATTGTTCAATCCTGTATGTGGTTCTTTCTCAACAGAATGCCGCCAAAATGATAAAAGAGTCTATGGATAAGAAGTTTGGGAGCTCTTGGCATGTGGTGATCGGTGAGGGCTTCGGTTTCGAAATTACGCACGAATTGAAGAACCTGCTTTATATGTTCTTCGGTGGAGGTTTGGCGGTGTGCGTATGGAAGTGTTCCTAATACTAAATGACGGTCTGACAAACACTTTTTCATGTGCTTTCTGACTTAATATTCATTCCTGAATAGGGTGCATCCTTTCATACAGTTTATTTTGAATGTAGCGTTTTGTTTTTTTCTCTGTTTTAACTGTTCTCTCGAAGCTGGCAGGCTATTTGTTGGTTTTATTGTCCATCTCTGCCACTCTTTCTCACCGGTCTCTTTTCTGTCTTCTATCTGTCCATCCTCAGTTGCTTATGATAATTTCTAATCCTTTCATTTTTTCTGAAGTAGAAAGTATTTTTATAAGACAAATCCTATTTTTTTTATTAATATGTGAATACATATAATCTGTTTTTAAAACTTCAGATATTTTATAGGAGTTGTACATTTTGTACGGCTGTAATGTGTATTTGTTTTATTGATAACTATTATTATTGTCTTGTGTAATAAAACCTCATTATAAATTAAACTCTTTTGTACCTGCTATTACATACATTGAAATGACAGATTTTTTTTTTTTTAAACAGATACTTAACGGAACAGTTCACCCAATAATTTACTCACCCTCAGGTCATCCAAGATAGATGAGTTTATTTGTTCATGGGAACAGTTTTGGAGAAATGTAGCATTATATCAGTTGCTCACCAGTGGATGCTCTGCAGTGAATGGGTGCCGTCAGTATGAGAGTCCAAACAGCTGATGAAAGCATCACAATAATGCACAAGTAATCCAGTCCATCAATTGACATCTTGTGAAGTGTCCTCCATCAATATTGCTTTCTTCAGTGAAAAAGCCATTTAAGGGACTCAAGTCAAGATGGCTGTGATGTTTTAATCAGCTATGTGAACAGCGTTACCGGGGAAACAGCTATTTTTACGCTCTAAAAGCAGCACCTAGTGGCAAATAATTAATTTGCACTTTCATTCAGACCAACAAGATAAGACTAACAAGTGGTCAGAAATATGCTAATGTTTGCTTTCATTCTAATTAACAGAAATATGCTTTCATGTTGACGTCAACATGGAACAGCTTGAGATTCGTTTTAAAAACGACTGATTTCAATTATTCAGAGACGACTCTTTCTTTTGAGAGACAATACTTTTATATGCGGTGCACTTTCAGATGTAAAACTTTGCAGGATGTTTTCATTCACTTAGAGCCGTCACACACTGCATGAAAGTTATTTTCAAAAATCCATAATAGGGGTACTTTAAAGAGCAGGGATTCAAATGCTTTGAATGTTTGAAGCACGGTTTATTTACTGATTATTGCACAAGTGAGTGTAGACATCTGGCTCAGAGCATTTGTTTACTCGGACAAGCACTGACCTGCTGTCAGGTTACTGTGACCTCCATAACAATAGACACTCATTAACCTTTCTTTGCTCACGTTTTTCACTTTGAAATATTCATTGTGGCAAAAAGACTTGTTCCTGTGTGCCTGGCCTCTCACATTATGCTTAAAGTAATACCTTGAGTCTACTGTGGAACACAAAAAAGATGGTTAGCAGAATAAATGTTAAATAACAACAATTGTAATATAAAATACTGGCAAATGCATGGTTTTGCAAGTAAAAACTAATATTTTACTGAAAAATTTGTGGTGAAAAGCAGTGAAAGGACATTCCCTGAAGTCCTTGCTTGACAGTAGTAATAATCAAAGATTGGTATATTCATGAAATAAAGTTTATTAAACATATGGAGTTATGAAATATAAAAATTCATAAGCACCAATATACCATCCTGTAATACTGGCAAAACCTTTTCACGATATGTTTTTCCACATCAACCACAGCTGCCGTTTTATATTTAACTGTACATTTGAAGTTGCAATGAAATGTAGGTAGATATCTTTTATTCCGTATTGTGACATACATCACAAGCTATTTAATGGATTTTAGAAAAGAAAAAAAAGAATTGTACATGTATCTATGCATCAGTTGTTGATTGGATGTTGAGATATGGGTGTGGCCTATACGCTTGCAGGGGCGGAGTTTAGGCAGACTAACAAATGCTATATCTTATGACTAATTTGTATTTTATGAGGTGGCTAATTCAAACAATTAGTATGACCTCACTTGTACGATTTGTGTGAGGGCCTTGTAAAATATTCACAAATTGCCGTGAGATTGGGTTGGAGCAGGGGTCACCAAGTTTGGTCCTGGAGGGCCTGTGTCCCTGCAGAGTTTAGCTCCAACCCTAATCATACACACCTGATACTTGAAACTTCCAGGCAGGTGTGTTGAGGCAAGTTGGAACTAAACTCTGCAGGACACCAACCCTCCAGGATCAAGTTTACAATAACAATAAATAATTAATAAAAAGAAACAAAGAGAAAGAAAGAAAGAAAAATAATTACAGGGCAGTGATACAATCAATAGAAATTATGGCTGCGTTCATAGATATTGTTTGGGACTGACATTTGTTGCTTACAAGTGAGAGACTTGAGATGTTTTATTTATTCAGCAGATTAAACATCTGCTTCAATACATATCTGTATATGAATGAACAGCTGAAAGTGTGGTAAAGTTAGTTTTAGGTTCGATATTCGATGGGCATTCACTTTCGTGTGCCACTATTCTATGGAGTCGACAGTCCTACAAAGAAACCATTACCACGATTCGTTTTAACAATATGCAACAACCTTATATCGACATTAAAATATTATTTAAAAATCGCCTAAGTGTATTGTAGCAGCAAATTTAAACCGGAGAAAGCTTTGACGTGCTATAGCAGTGCTTGATGCGTAAGGGACCGTCTTGACAATTCCACCGACTGGGTTTAAAACGTCCCATGTATTTTAACTAAAGTGACTTTTAACATTTAAAATAAAACATTGCCAAACTATAAAGCTTGTATTACTCATAGTGATTTACTGCATGTGAGATTTTGCCTATATCTCCCTTACTGTACATACAGTACATAATTAATCTTAGAAAAAAAATTCTGTAATTCACCAAAAGGGTTTTTTATGTTCCAAAGGTAAGGTTGCAGTACATTCCTAGTGTCCAGACTGACTTACTACAGGTGAAATTTTGCCAATATCTTCCTTACTGTACATACATTACATAATTATTCTTAGAAAACAATTACTGTAATTCATCAAAAGGGTTTTTTAATGTTCCAATGGTTGTAGTACATTTCTAGTGTCCAGACTGATTTACTACAGATGAAAGTTTGACAATATCTCCCTTACTGTACATACAGTACATATTTATTCTATGAAAACAATTACTGTAATTCACCAAAAAGGTTTTTTAATGTTCCAAAGGCTGTAGTACATTCCTAGTGTCCAGACTTACTTACTAAAGGTGAAATTTTGACAATATGTCCCTTACTGTACATACAGTATATAATTATTCTATGAAAACAATTACTGCAATTCCCAAATATATATTTTCATGTTTCAAAGGCTTTTGTACTTACCTAGTAGACAGACTGACTTACTACAGGTGAAAGTCTGACAATAACACCTTATACTATATATACAGTACACTGTATATTGGCCACTCTACTTAATTTTTAAAACAAATATATATTGGCGTATTGGAACTGCTGTAGGTTCAACTGTAGTTCCAAAGAAAGGAATTACAGTAACAATTACAGATTGTTTTCATAGAATAATTATGTACTGTATGTACAGTAAGGGAGATATTGGCAAAATTTCACCTGTAGTCAGTCTTGTAACTACAAACATAATACTACATTTGGAACATGAAAAACTTTGAGAAAAAAATAAAAATAAATAATAATACAAATATTTGTGTACTGAACATACATTAGGGGAGGTATTTTCTAAGGCGACATATTGATTAAATATTTTAACCACAAGGCATTTACTATGGCTTTGTAAACATCATTTGTATTAATTATTGGACTTTGTTTTGTATCGAAAGGTACATTTTCAGATGGTCCCTAAAGCAGCCTAGGCGTATGTCCGGCGAATATCAAACCTAAAATTAACTTTACCGCGCTACTGCAAAATCACAACCGCATTCAGGACACGAGAGCGACAGAATCAAAAATGGCGTCATAACACCGGGAAGTCAATTTCTGCATATAAATATTACGCCAAATATAAACAGAAAATCGTGCTATAGCCTACACACTTTCATGAGATCGTGTTAGACAACAATTAGCTATTTTACAAATGAGGATAGGCTACAATGAATTCATAACAATGTTTTACATTCAAGCTACATTCAAGCTTAAAAACCCTAAAAATGTATAGTGAAAATTTATTTTAAAAGCATCTGGAATGCAATAAAGTAATTTTGAAGTTGTTTTTAAAGCATTTGCTGCATGGATTAAAAAGATAGGCCAATAAATAATTCACATACGCCTATCAGTCAAACAAAATTGCATTGCAGCAAATCCTTTAAATTTCAAGGACAAAGATTTACATACTTTTATTTTATTTTTACGCAAATTATAATCGGGCCTGTTTTAGGCTTTCCCTTATTTTTATATTTTAGATGGTGAGGTGACGGGGAAAAATGACTCGCCATCTCATTGGACGTGCAGAGAGAAATATATGCATCTTAACGGATTACATAAGCTAATGAAGAGTTTTTGCTTTGCTTTGAATTATTTCGTTTTAAAGTAGTATTTTAAAGCTTTCTATAGATATATTTATCATATCTCTGAGCCAGTTTCGAGTTGCCGAGTTTCGGTTCATCATTGAAGTGCTCTTGTTCAAAACCGGCAGAAAGTGCATTCTCTGTTTTCCTATTTTATAAAAGCACAATGTTGATATTGTGAATGCACACAAATAAAAGTAGACCCTTTACAGTTCCAAATTATATATTACTCTTACCTTTATGAGAAAAAAATCACACAGCGTATTTTAAGTTGTTTTTACTGTAAGAAAAAAATCCAAGTGACCACGCTGGAGCCTCCATGTCCTGTAAAGCTCGCTTCAGCTTCCACTCTCCACACAAACTCTTGGATATTGCACATTTATATAGGTTAAACATTTAAACTAACACTGTGATATGCTTAAACTGTTTATAGGCCTATCTATCGATTTTATTTTAGTCAAGTCGTGATGATTTGATAAGGCTAAATTAATCAAACAGGCGATCAACTCTGATGTTTACGACCGCGTTTTAGTGCCACATAAAAAAAATAAAAAATCTAAAGATTACGAGATTAAAGTCGTAATATTTCGAGAATAAAGTCGAAACTACGAGAAAAAAAGTCGAAATGTTACGAGAATAAAGTCGAAATATTACGAGAATAAAGTCGAAATATTACGAGAATAAAGTTCACTGCCTTTATTTTACGGCATCAAGGTGTAATTTAATTACGCTGTCATACTTGCTGAACAACTCCACTAACTCTAAGAAATTCCCTTGATTTTGGCTTGATGAAGTCTCATCATCTCCCCTGAAAGACATGCCTTGTCTTGCCAGGAAAAGAGTAATGGCAATCAAACGAGACAACACTTCTCTGTTCCTCTCCCTCTCTTTGTCTTTTGCAGCTTGCGACTCAAGTTCATCCACTTCAAAAGCTGCCTCCAGTAATTTTTTCTTGAATGAGTTCCACCTCACCATACCACACATGTGAGCCTCTGAGGCAATGTGCTCTTTAATTTTTTCTAAAGCCTTCCTCCAGCGATTTAACCCTCCAGTTTTCCAGTTTGTGTGACTCTTGTATTTTTCATTATTTAAAAAAAGACGACAGCTAAAACAAAACATGGCATCAGTGCTAGGAGAATATTCTAGCCATGGGTTATTCTCATACCACTTTTTCTGAAATGACAGTCCATCAATTTTTTGGGGAAATGACAGTACTGGTTGGCAGGGTCCAATATTATCACACATTCGGATAAAGGCCTCATCGTACTTTATGTTAAATTGTAGGACATGGCCAGGGTCAGTCGGGTGTTGTAGTTCAAGTAGGTTTGAGAATAGCCTCTCTCTGGCTTCGGTCTCTGTCTCTTGGCTTGCTGTTCCCTGCACTGTTTCTGTCGCGTGTGCCTCAACATTTCCCTCTTTCTCTCCATCCTCTGTCTCCATCTCATAGTAGTAGTAGTAGTAGTAGCCCTTTATTGTCACTAGTACAAGTACCAGCGAAATTAGCCATCAACCTGTCCATACATACACAACATACATATGACAACGGGGTAGACAGAACAGGAGACAGGGTATTTAGAAAGATACAGCTTTTTACATGAGGAGAGAGAGGAGGAAAAAAAATTTTAACCCCCAGACTATGCTCCATTTGGAGTACAGTCTGAGAACAGAAAAAAAAACACCTCAGCACAAAAGCACATATACCATAAACACATGACTTGCAACATGGGGAACATATCCAGCTCTGGCAAGCAGCCATCCGGTCCAGTGCCATTTATTTCGGCGCCGGTCTCAGACCTGCTCGACAGGTGGCGGTACAAAGCGTTTTTACAGAGGCAGTTGAATGGGGGAGGGGAGTAATGTCCGTAGTCGGGGGAGGGGGGGAAAAGATTTCCACTCCATCGCTCTCACAGGGTGGTTATCCAGACGGCCTTGGCCAAGGCGCCGGTACGGGGAGCCAGAAAAGATAAGATTAAGTTGTTGTGACTTTGGGGCGAACAGCTGCAAAGCGCAGCTCATTCTCTTTGTCCATTCTGATCTCTGAAATCACCAAGTTTCACTTCCAAAGCTGTGAGTTTCATCATGATGGTATCCATATTTCGGTTTATAGTCTCAGTCTCATTGCTGACCGCTCTTCCCACAGCTTCAATCAAAACGGGCAGCCTTGTGAGGCTTTGGACAGCTGTTCCCGTCTTCTGAATTTTTCGATAACCCAGGGTAACGCCTAATCCAAACAGCATAATACCTGTTATCATGGTGCCGAAAAGGTAGATATCTTCAGCGTCCTCCACGGAAAGAGCCGCCAGACACACGATTTGTGTTTGTCATCATCTGATCTATTACTTTTCACTCTCTGTCCATCTAGGAACAAGGCACAATTTACTATTTCAGCATTAATCTATTATTTTAACCATAATTATGGTCAGAAAACATTAAAGAATTGATACATTGCATAAAGTAACTATTATTATTATCCTCATCACTATCATAGTTATTGTTGTAGTCTAACATTGAATGCATTGGCAATGTAAAAAAAAATGGTAGGCTACATGTGGTGTTCTTACCTGTTGAGCTCTTCATAAACCAGCTGGATAGGGATCCACTACCTTTTGCTGCCTCAAGCAGCTCCTTCTTTTTTTGTTTTATTCTTCTCTCTTTGCGAGGCATCTTTGCACTGCAGAACACACACACACACACACACACACACACACACACACACACACACGCACACACACACACACACACGCACACGCACACGCAGCGCACACACACACACACAGGGACGTTTCACAAATTTTTCTGAAATCTATAAGGGCCATATCTTCTTCACTCTGCACTGTGATGTCAGGTCATCTATATTATTCGTTTTAT
The DNA here is from genome assembly GCA_027564155.1 of Gymnocypris eckloni scoliostomus. Taxonomy (NCBI): domain Eukaryota; kingdom Metazoa; phylum Chordata; class Actinopteri; order Cypriniformes; family Cyprinidae; genus Gymnocypris; species Gymnocypris eckloni. The sequence goes on from CM050427.1 coordinate 6,472,383, forward strand.
ACTGACATTTTTTTATTTATTTCCAGAGAGATGTTATTGACTTTACAGGCTAAGGTGTTTTTGCTATTGTAAACACTACAGTTGCTTTTGTAGAAAAAAATTGTCATATTTAAAATATAATTGTATTATAATCCTGTTCTGAATTCATTCATTTTTGAATGATAATGATAATTAAAAACAGGATTGATAAGTACAATTCGGAGAATGAGAAAATCAGTATAGCGCCAGTTGTTTACCCAATGTTGAGGTAATTACTTTAAGGCACTCTACATTTTTAAATAAATACTGTAACAATAAAAGTAAAAGTATGAATAGATTTGTTAGATTTAATTTCCGCATATATGAATGCAACGGCACATAAAGGAAGGGTCATTTTATTTAAATGTCTGTCCTGCTGTTTCTGCTCACTGAAAGCAAATGGCTCTCTGGGCTATGTGTGAAAAGAAGGGCCATTTTATTTTATTGTTTGTCCTGCTTTACCTTATTTGGTCATTTTGTGTACCTCCTGTAATACAGAGCCTCTGGTATCATATATAAAGGCATGCTTGTCTTAGAATAAATTAGTTCACAAGCCATGATGCCTCTCTGTGTCTTGTCTTTGGGCTCCCAGATCTGTTGAAGACTTCGCTCACAACATCCAACCTATATTTCTGATTTGATTTAGAAGTGATCCAAAACACAGAAAGAAAACTTAGTTCATAAGGAAACGGAAGTTTTACAAGATGTTAGTCAAATGACATTAAAAAGACCAGACCCTTCCACCCCCATGAAACTTTTCTCCCTCAAATAGCACGAACGAAGTGAACACATGCACCTTTGTTTATGGTGCTGCTGCCATGTATAACGTTAGAAGTGGCGTTTGCCGCAGGCTAAACACAGCGATTTAAACAAAAGCTGTGCAATGCATGTTCTCTTCACGTTGTTCTTGTAAAATAATAATAATGATAAGTGTAACAGGTTAAAAAAGGTGCTTCCACTTGCTTTTATTTTTACATGTGTTTGGCCCTTTAATTATAATCTACCCGCACTTTTTGTTCATTGGCTCGTGCCATGTTGTCCGATTAAGTCATTAATATTCGCGCCAGTCAAGAGAGTGGTTGTGATTGGTGAGTGCTCTTGAAAAATTTATTTCTTTTGTTGCTCTTTTCTGGTTTATCTTTCTTTCTTGTTGCCAAATTATATTGCAATGATCACTTAATTTGAATGTGTTTTAACAGGTAGCCTACATGTTTTATTACATATATTACTGTATTTTTCAAACTGTGTTGTACATTTACTCTTGAAAAAGTTGGATTAATATTCGCCCAAGTCAAGAGAGTGGTTGTGGTTGGACGTCGTGTAAGAATGCTGTGAAACTGATCACTTCATTTGAATGTGTTTTAACAGAATTAAATGATCCACCCGAGGCGTGATATGGTGTCCGTTGTCGCAATTATTACACACAACGCAGATAGAAGCCGTTACATAAGTAAACATACCACTCCGCTGAGAACCCCTCTTACTTAAGCTGCAACTGTGGCGCGGACGATATTGAAGTGATGCCTGAGCGCGAGGGATCGTTCGGATGAGGTCGTCAGGTTTAAGGTTATCATGTGTGTGATTTTATTTACGGCTAAATTATTAATCATTAATTTTACTAATAGTTAGATTGGGCAGGCCTTCACAGAAGGATGTTTAATAAAAAAAAATAAAAAAAAATTGCCTTGACAAAAGGGCACTTTGGGCATCATGGGGCAAAGGGGCAGGTGCTCAAGCACCCTGTTAGGGATGTGCATCTCCTTAACTGAGGCCGATGCGATTCGCATCTCGATGCTAGCCTACGATACACTGAAGAATCATATGAAGCAGCTAGTGATGCGATGCGATTCACCCCTATTACGATGCAGTGCGATTTTTTGCAATGGAAAAAATATGATAGCTTTTATTTCTTTGGTTCAGACAGACAGCAAATCATATACTAAATCATGTGTCTTCTGACTTCTAACGCCTTGAGGCCTGTTTCATAAAACAAGCCTACCAAATAGGCCAGGCTTATTTCAGTTAGTCTGACTCACTGTCAAATGATTTGGTTCCATAAAGCCAATTTAACAAAGATCTACCTAAATCACTGTGGCTACTTATACTGGAAAGCTAACCTGGTTGAGGGCAGGCAAACTGTCAGCATTTGAACATTACAATATAACATTGCTCTTTAAAGCATTAACAATCATTAAACTTAAAGTTAAAATCACTAAATTAAAATGACATTTTAACTGATATCAGAAACACTCATCAACTCATCTGACCTTAGTAATTATGACTGTATTAGCTTACACTTTATTTACCCATTACAATATTCCCTTTCCAGTTATATGCACATTTGACTCAGACTTATTGTGCTTTAGCGCGCATGCATGAAGCAACTAAGCCACTCACGTAAGCCCGCTCCTGACCACAAAATGGATATATTTGCATGACTTTCTAACATTTACAGAGGAACATATACTTTATATATTTTATATCGATATATTTTATACATGTCTCAAATGCATTAAACAGCACAAATCGTGGTGGATCGATTTGATCCGTGATCGACATTAAGGGCTGCTTCAGAAAAAGCGTGCACAAATTAGTTTGATTGTGTGAACTTACACTGTCGTTTTTAACCGATTTAGCCACGATAGATTTGTTAGGTTATTTAAAGTCAGGTTTTGGACTTTAATCCCCACTTTTCCTCAGGTCTCCGTAGTGTTATCATATTCACACAGCAGCGGTGATGAGAGAACAAAACAGTTTCGAGAGGAGAAATCAATCTACATATAAAATATTGGTCACAGATTATTGGTTACTTTCTAAACAATAAAAGTGTAGGGCATCCACTAGTAATTATATATAAATATATCGTTTTTTACCGATGCAAATATGTTAGATACGATGCAAATGAGAACTTGTATCCGATGCACACCTTTTAAACCGATGCATCGCATTGTTAACTTTTTTCAACATTATCCGTCTGTAGTACCGGAGGCCGCACTTTCAGGACCGCAGTCCCAGGAACGTATTTCCAGGACCCTAGTTTTGGAGGACCGACAAAAGGGCTACCGACCAAGGCAGTATTTTCACCCAGTTTTAACTACATTAGATTTTTTATTTAAATGTTATTACACCCAGATATTACTTTTTTATTGCAATTAAACCTGGTTCCTAGGAATGTTGAGTAATTATTGGGTCTAAGTAGCATATAATAACTAAAGTAAAATAAACAAGGAATCGTGGTATAGTCTTTTTAGTCACTAGATCAACCACATTTTCAAGTACAGAGGGAAGACACAAGGATGACTCTGGGGTAGATTTAAGATTGTGTGTATTTTATAAAATAATATATTACAACAGTTGAAATTGAACACACGTTCTTCACTGTCAAGGTTGACTGGCACCTGGCGAAAGGACTTCGGTGGATACCACTTTGAAGTTTTCCCATTGAGTACGTACTACGGGCAAATTATTTTGCCACAATTATTACAATTATTTTGTGGTAATAGGATTTTTAAGTGTATTGTGGGATAGTTGTTAGAGAAGGAACAACTGACTTTAAAGCTATAATATGCTGAATTTGAGAAACGAGCGAGACTAAGGTAGATTTTGAAAGCAATCAACCAAAAATATTCCACCCCCTACATTTAGAGCTTATTTACATTTAGTCATTTTGCAGACGCTTTTATCCAAAGCGACTTACAATTGGGGCATACATAAAGCGATTAATCTTGAAGAGGCAAACAGACAGAGGAAGTTCCCCTAACACCAAGTCTTAGGCATTGTTCAAATAAATACAAGCTAGCAAGGGAAGGAGAGAAAGGTAAAGAGAAATATGAAGCCAAACCTCCAAAACAAATGGACATTCACTGCCTGAGTACTGCTGGAGTACTCCGCTGAAGATCAATGTGTGCAGATAGGCAGGTATGTATTTAGAGAGGCAGGTAGGCGACCAATCACAGACAGGATTTTTTTTTTGGCCTGTGACTGTCAAGAAAGGGGACGCATAGTTGACAATATTTTTAACAAAAGCCCTGGTTGATTTATTCACTGTGAGTCTGTAATGATGAATATGTCTAAGTACCACCAAATGCTGTTCAGTTCCCAGTGACTGTACAATGAAGTCCACCAGTCTCTTTTACTCTGCAGTGCGGTCAAAGCATGTGGGCTGGAATTTCCTCACTGATGGCATGCTTCCTTGGCACTCTGAATGTTGGCTGAAGGGTTCCCTCCATTCAAGCTAGTGGTTATTAAGCCTCTTATTAAAAAACCAAAACTAGATTCCTGTGAACTGGCAAATTACAGGCCCATTTCAATTCTTTGTTTATGTCAATTTTTTTTGAAGAAGTTGTGTTTGCTCAATTGTGCTCCTTCTTGCAAAAAATCAAATCTATGAATAATTTCAGTCAGATTTTAGGCCCAGCCATAGCACAGAAACTGCACTTGTTAAAATTACAAATTACTTGCTTCTTGCGTAAGACCAAGGCTGCATCTCATTGCTAGTTTTACTTGATCTTAGTGCTGTATTCGACACTATAGATCATGACATACTCATAGATCGATTACAAAACTATACAGGTATTCAAGGGCAGGCTTTAAGATAGTTTAGATCCTACCTGTCTGATCGCTACCACTTTGTTTATTTAAACGAGGAGGCATCTCAATTATCAACAGTAAAGTATGGAGTACCACAAGGATCTATCCTAGGTCCTCTGCTATTTTTAATAAACATGTTGCCCCTTGGTAATATTATTAGAAAATACGGGATTCGTTTCCATTGTTATGCTGATGATACTCAACTGCACCTCCACTGTGTTTTGGAGTCTGCATCTGCACTGCCAGCTTATCTTCACCTCCACTGTGTTTGGAGTGGTCAAATAAAGACTGTCTATTTTCACTCGCAATTGGATCTCGAGTTTCTGTTCCGTGACACCCCTCCTCTAGCCCTAGTTGGCCCGCTTTGGCCCAAGGTTTTCGTCGAACCAAAAAACCCTGGCCGTTGGCCCAGAGGAAGCACCGACAAGGCACGATCAAGCCCCGGAAGTGACAGTGGAAACGTGACTGGCCCTGGCACGTACTGGCACGCCTGCTTTTGGCCCGGCAGTGGAAACACGGCTACTGAAGGCATCCTGGTAGTGCCCTAAATTACTAAAGGTGTCTGAATGTGAGGGATCGTCCCGGATGAGATCGTCAGGTGAAAGGTCATCATGTGGATAATTTCATTTACGGCTAAATTATTATTCATTAATTTTGCTCATAGATTGGGCAGGCCTTCACAAAGTGCATTAAAAAAATTGCCTTGACACAAGGGCACTTTGGGCATCAATGTGAAAAGGGGCTTGTCCTCAAGCACCCACCGCACACCCCTCTGCACATGCCCGTGCTACTGTCTGAAGCCTATGTGTGTGTGTGTTACATTTCAGCAGGGCATTAGATTAGAGCCGATATTAACTTACCTGTACAATAAGATGTTTAAAATGTGCGCTCTCTTATTCAATTTCGAGCATCCAGTAATAATTTGTCTTGTGGAACGCTTTCGGAGTATGCATATATTTGTAATTTTAACAGTTTGGCCATGGAGCTTAAATGTGCAAGTCCTTCAAAGGTTTCTTATCCTGTTGCACCCTCTATAGGACCAGCGAATAGTCGACGTCATGCTTAAAGCGTAAGCACCCTAGTGTGTGTATATGTATGTGTATAAGTGTATATGAAGAGCTCTTTTCCAAAACGCTATAAATCCATTTTAATAGTTTTCATGAAAATGACATTTTTTTTACCTAGACCCATACATTTTGTTAATATTCAATTTATCCTGTTAAAATGGTCTGTTGGCTCAGTCTGAACATGTTAAACAATGGTTGTTAAATGAAACAACAATATTGTCGATTATAAATGCAAGTTTTTTTTTTTTTTTTTCAAAACGCTACAAATCCATCCTTTTTTTTATGTTGGTTTATGTCTTAAAAAAAAAGAGAACATGCAACATATGACATCAGGGACTCATACTATAAACCGGTCACACCAGCCTTGTGTTGATGTATCCCCCCCGGGTCCGCACCATCACACCGAGCGAGTCTCGAACCCGGGTTTCCGGTGCGGGATGCGGGCGCTCTAACAAGGAACGCCAAAGGCTACAGCCTCTAGCGTCAATCGGTTAAACACCACCTTTTATTTTTTGTGATTTTCTTTGTCCAGTCTGCGTTTTCTACCCCCAGGTGTAGGTCTCAAAAGTGTTATTAGAGTTTGAAGCACTCATTTTGAAGACTGAGCACAAACAAACGCTTCAAAGCGTCGTCATGTTGGATTGCATCGAACGAATTCTGATTGATCGAGAGGATATATCGCATTTAGGCTAAAAACAGGTTCGGCGCTTATAGCGGTTTGGAAAAGAACTGCATCTTGCAGTACATTTTAAACAAGGAAATATAGCGATTTGGCATGAAACATTGATGGAGCAGTGAATAGGTTCAGTACACAGCAAAATGGCATGACAAACTCATTTTTTTAAATTTGTCGTTTATCGCGTTTTGGAAAAGAGCTCTTTTATATATATATATATGTATATGTGTATATATACAGTATCTCACAGAAGTGAGTACATCGCTCATATTTTTGTAAATATTTTATTATATATTTTCATGTGACAACACTGAATAAACCACACTTTGCTAAAATGTAAAGTAGTGAGTGTACAGCTTGTATAACAGTGTACATTTGCTGTCCCCTCAAAATAACTTAACACACAGCCATTAATGTCTAAACCGCTGGCCACAAAAGTGAGTACACCCCTAAGTCTAAGGGTGAATCCCATTTCTCTGTCTTCTCTTCTGGCTCTCAACGGAGGCGGTCGCTTTCTCTCCCCGTCCTCACCCTTATCTTCCCTGCTTTGCTCCCTTGTCTCGTGAGAGACTCTCTCTGCACTGCTCTCCAAACTAAAATATTATGGATTAACTGGTCTCTTAATGCAATTGACACTATCGAAACTTGGGTTTCGGGGAACCTGACTGCCCTGACGGAACGTTCGCAGCTGGCTATACGATGGACGCGTGGGAGAGGTGGCGAATCGTGTGTCTTGCGGCTCTTTCCGTGGAGGACATTGATATCTACCTATTCGGAACCATGATAACAGGTATTTTGCTGATTGGATTAGGCTTTGCCCTGGGTTATCGAAGAATTCAGAAAACGGGAACAGCTGTCCAAAGCCCCACAAGGCTGCCCGTATGATTGAAGCTGTGGGAAGAGCGGTCAGCATTGAGACTGAACTATAATCGCACTATGGATTCTACCAAGGAGAAGTTCACGGCTTTACAAAGGGAAATTGATTAAAATGGAGACCAAAATGGACAGAGAGTAGCCTGCAAAAATTGGAATGTTTACTCGCCCCAAAGACAAAACAATCTTATCTTTTTCTGGCTCCCCTACAGTGGCCTTGGCAAGGCTGTTGCTGGAATAAACCCCGGGAGTGCAATGCAGTGAGACACTCTTGCGTTCCTCCCCCACCCTACAGACATTACAGACATTGCCCCCCCCCCGACCATTCGCCTCTGTTCGCTTCGATCCGCTGGCCTGGTCAAGCGGGTCTGACCAGCGCCGGATCAGTGGCTGCGGGATCAGATGGCTGCTTGCTGGGCCGAATTCACTTCCCCTGTGGCTATGTCGTGTATGTGCTTTTGTGTTGCTGAGGTGTTTTTCCTGTTCTCACACTGTACTCCCCAAGGAGCATAGTCTGGGGATTATTTTTTCTCCTCCCTTTCCTCATGTAAATGCTGTATTTTTCTTCAATTCTACATTTCTGCATTTCACTACTGATTATACTTGTATGATTGTGTATGTGACGAATAATAAAGAACCTTGAACCTTGAACCCCTTCGTCTTACCCCTAGCCCTTGTCCCTCGAAATCGAGTGGTAAGCACTAGGGGTGAAAACATACCCCTATGAAACGAGACGCCACTTGGTTACTGTTACGTCATCATACATCATCGCTAGCTGGCTGCTACGTCTACTATCAGTAGATATTGGGATTGTTAGGAGGCCATGATGGTCAGAGGCCAATGGGCAAATTTGGCCAGAATGCCGGGGTTAGACCCCTACTCTTTTTTCACTCCTATTGAGCATCTATGGGGTGTCCTGAAACAAAACTCCATGCCCAAGAGGGTTAAGGCAGTGCCAGAAAATAATGGTGGCCACACAATTTATTGACACTTTGGGCCCAATTTGGATATTTTCACTTGCGGGGTGTACTCACTTTGGTGGCCAGCGGTTTAGACATTAATGGCTCTGTGTTGAGTTATTTTGAGGGGACAACACATTTACACTGTTATACAAGCTGTACACTCACTACTTTACATTTTAGCAAAGTGTCATTTCTTCAGTGTTGTCACATGAAAACATATAATAAAATATTTACAAAAATGTGAGGGGTGTACTCACTTATGTGAGATACTGTATATATATGTGTATATATATATATACAGGTACATATAAGAAAAATCGAATATGCTGAAAAAGTTTTGAAAACTTATTTCAAAAAAGGAAACTTTCATGTATTTTAGATTCATTACATGTAAAGTAAAACACTTCAAAATTATTTTAATTTTGATGATTAGAGCTTACAGCTAATGAAAGTAAAAAATCATTATCTAAAAATATTAGAATATTTACATTTGAGTTTCAATAAATAACCATCCATACATTATAAATTGTGGTAGAGGTCTGCTACCCGACGGGTCCCAAAATACTTTCTGGTTTCAGGTCGGGTTCAGGTAAATGTTTAATGGATAGCTTCGGGCTCGGGTTGGGCTCGGGTTTGTAGCTAAACCAAAACTATATGCAGAGGCTACACTGCTTTCATAGACGCACACACACACACACACACACACACACACACACATGATTGCACACAGATATCAGAGATCGCGCAGCGCACAAACAGCATGGAAACTTTTATTAGTAAAATAGCTTCAATAGACTACTGACTCGCAATGTTATATTTATCTGCAATGAGGGGGTAAAATCGCTGTTTTTGAAGAAACTAAGCCTCATTGCTTGTAGAGAGAGACGTACAGATGCAGGTTCACACACACTCATCCCTCTCTCTCTCTCTCCCTCTCTCTCGCTAATTCAAATAAATTATTAATTAATTCAAATAAATATGGTCTTACCGCTCTACATCTCCATGTCTGAGTTAAAGAAGGCAGAATGCTAATGAGCCTTAACTGACAAAAATGACCATAATTTGCACAGTGGAACAATTATCGTCTTGTCCATACTGTCACACAACAGAGGAAGACCACTCAGGGAGAATGTGGTTAACAGAAGGAGGTTTATTGAATTAAGAGAGATCGCTGCGGAGCAGCTGTAGCAGGAAGCAGGGAGTGGTCGGATGGACTTATCTGGTTCAAGATGAGAGGTCGTCGCTCTCTTGCAGGAGTACGGAGCAGGGGCTGGAACAGACAGGCGATCACGGAGACTGGTAAGGGCAGTAGCTGGAGATAAGGAGACTGGTGGCAGGAGGAACAGGTGAGTCTGAACATCTCGACGATCATTACCAGACAAAGGTGAGTGGGGAGTGCTCGTGGTTATATGCAGGTGGCGATCAGGAGGTGCCAGGTGTGCGTGGTTAGTATTCAGGTGATTGTGATTGTGTATGCTGAGTGTTGGGACCTGACGAGGCTGATGGTTTGCTGACAGTACCCCCTCCTCCACGGGCGGCTCCTGATGACCGCTGCCGATGACGTGGACTGCCGCGTCCTCTGGGTGCTGGTTTATGAGGGCGAAGCAGATGGACTTCTGCTAGAAGAGAGGGATCTAGTATGACATCCCTAGGTACCCAGGACCTCTCCTCTGGCCCATAGTCTTCCCAATCCACCAGGTATTCGAGGCGGCCACCTCAACGTTGGGAGTCTAGGATGGTGTTAACCCTGTAGATAGATTCCTCGTTCTCGATTTCAGGAGGAGGAGGTACTTCCGACTCGTCAGGCCCTGGGGAAGAAGGAGACAAAGGATCAGTGTGAGGTTTCAGTAAGGAGACGTGAAAGGTGGGTGTGATGCAGTATGTGGGTGGTAGAGCCAGCTGGTAGAAAACCCAATTTATTTGTTTCTTGATGGTGAAAGGACCGATGAACCGCGGACTCAGCTTACGACATGGTAGCCGGAAACAGATGTCCCGTGTGGATAACCAAACCTTGTCGCCAGGTTGGTATGGAGGGGCAGATAGGCGATGGGCATCGGCTTGGGTCCTTTGTCTCCGGACTGCCAGTTGGAGTTGGACGTGTGCTGAGTCCCAGACCCTCTCACTCTCTCTGAACCAGAAGTCCATGGCTGGAACTTCCGATGGTTGCCCGTCCCAGGGGAACAAGGAGGGTTGGTATCCGAGTACGCACTGGAAGGAGGTGAGACCAGTGTTGACGGAGTGAATTCTGTGCGTACTCGTCCCAGGGAAGGAAACGGTTCCAGCCGTGTTGGTTCTGGTGGCAGAAACTCCGAAGGTACCACCCAATGTCCTGGATCTTCCGCTCTGTCTGGCCATTGGACTGTGGATGATACCCGGATGTGAGTCTTACGGAGATCCCTAGGAGGTTGAAGAAGGCTCGCCAGACCCTGGAGGTGAACTGAGGCCCACGATCGGAGACGATGTCCTCGGGGAGGCCAAAGTTCCTGAAAACGTGATGGAATAGCGACTCTGCGGTCTGCATGGCGGTAGGTAGTCCGGGGAGAGGAATCAATTTACAGGCCTTCGAAAACCGATCCACCACAACGAGGACACAGGTGTAGGAGTCTGACCTTGGCAGGTCAGTGATGAAATCGACCCCGACGTGGGACCAGGGTCGGCGAGGTATGGGCCATGAGGTAGATGATGGGGGGTCTTCAAAATGGCGCAGACTGAGCAACCCTTGACGAATTGGGAGGTGTCCCGGGCCATGTTAGGCCACCAGCAGCGATGCTGGAGGAGTGAGAGGGTACGGTCGCTGCCTGGATGTCTAGAGCCCAGAGATGAATGGAGTGAGTTCAGAAGGGAAAGGCGGAGAGAGGTAGGGATGAAGGTCTTCCCTTCTGGACCTCCTGGCGGAGCAGGTTCTGTGAGTGTGGCTTGTCGGATATCTTCATCCAGAGACTATTCAATGGGACTTACGAAGAGAGCTGGATGGAGTATGGCCTCTGGGGTGGTCAAATCCTGTGAGGGCTTGGATAAACGAGAGAGCGCATCGGCTCGGGAGTTTGAGCGTCCGGTCTGTAGGTGATGGTGAAGTTGAAACGGGTGAAGAACAGTGCCCAGCAGGCCTGTCTGGGGTTGGGCCGTTTAGCGTCCCGGAGATACTCCAAATTCCTGTGGTCAGTGATGACTTGGAAAGGATAAACAGCTCCCTCCAGCCAATGTCTCCACTCTTCCAAGGCGAATTTGATAGCCAGCAACTCCCGATTTCCGAGAGCTTGCATGAGAAATACGCCCAGGGATGGAGTTTAGGAGGCTCTCCGTGATGTTGGGATAGTACCGCCTCTACACCTACTATCGAGGCGTCAACCTCCATGATAAATGGCCGCTGAGGGTCGGGATGGGCTAGGGTTGGAGCAGTGCAAAAGGCTTCTAGCAGCTGGTCAAAGTTTCTACTGGCCTCGGATGACCATGACAGACTCTTGGGCTTCTGGGGCAGCGTAGAGGTAAGGGGTGCAGTGATGGAGCTGAAGGCTCGGATAAATCGCCGATAGAAGTTTGCGAAGCCTAGGAACCTCTGGAGTTCCTTCACAGTCGATGGTATGGGCCAGTCTCGGATGGCTTGGAGCTTATTATTATCCATCTGCACCTCTTCGGGGGAGATGACATACCCGAGGAACTGGATGGTATGGCGGTGGAACTCGCACTTCTCCAGTTTAAGGTATAGATGGTGTTCTCTCAACTTCTGAAGAACCTGCTCCACGTGGTGGCGGTGTTTGGCCTGGTTCCTGGAGTAAATGAGAATGTCGTCAATATAGACGATGACAAACTGATGGAGGAACTTTAGGAAAACCTCATTCATGAACCCCTGGAAGACGGATGGAGAGTTAGCCAGTCCATTTGGCATGACAAGATATTCATAGTGGCCAGTAGGGGTGATAAAGGCCATCTTCTACTCGTCTCCCGGATGGATACAAATGAGATTGTAGGCGCTTCGCAGGTCAAATTTGGAGAAGATGCGAGCCTCACGGAGTTCCTCCAGGGCAGCTGGAACTAGAGGTACAGGATATGGGAATTTGACGGTTTGAGAATTCAGGATACGGTAGTCTATACATGGTCTTAGCCCTCCACCTTTCTTACTGACAAAGAAGAAGCTTGACGCAGCTGGAGATGTGGATGGACGAATGAAGCCTTGCCGGAGAGCCTCCTGAATGTATTCCTTCATGGCAGCTTGCTCTGGGCTGGACAACGGATATACTCTACCTTTCGGGAGTTTAGCTTCAGGCAGCTGGTCGATGGCACAGTCCCTAGGCCTATGTGATGGTAGGTTCGTAGCGGCTTCCTTACTGAATATGTCCTGGAACGCCCCGTACTCGTAGGGTATGTTGAAAGGTGCGTCTGGTTCGGGACTCTCCACGCTGGTGGAATAATTTTGGAGGAGTGAGTTGGTAGGAGGAGATACTCAGAGCAGACAGTGTTGTTTACAGTAATCCCTCCACTGAAGAACCTCATTGCTTCTCCAATCCATTTTGGGAGAGTGTTGCGTGAGCCATGGGCGTCCCAGAACGACATCCACGATGGAGTGCTCCAGCACCAAAAATGACAAGACCTCTTCATGCAGACATCCGACCTGGAGTGTGATAGAGGGGGAGCAGTGTTTGACCTTGCCCCGACCCAGTGGTTTCCCTTGTATGGTTTGGATGTTCAAGGTCTGAGAGTGAATGGTAATAAGAGGTCAAAGTGCTAATTTGTGGGTTCAGTTGGATGGTACTCACCGCCGGACGGGGAGGACGTACGGGACAGGTTTGTAGTATGTGACCGCTCTCCCCACAGTATAGACAAAGTCGGGAGTGGATCCTCCTTTCCCGTTCTGCCCGGGTGAGAGGGTTGAAACTGACCTGCATGGGTTCTGGTGCTGGAACAGGTAGCGGTAGGGCAGTCTTTTTTCTTTTGCCTTGGGAAATGGCAGAGCCTTAATGAATCCAGTGCTTCATATATTTGTTAACTGACCGTTGCATGTAATTGTGAAATGCAGCATTTTTAAAAATTGGCTATTCGGTGTGGGGTTGAAAAAAAAGATTTTGGGTCGGGTTCGGGCTCTAAATTTAACTGTACCGCTCGGGTATGGTCTGGGTTCGGGCTTCAGTTTAAAGCCTGTGCAGACCTCTAAATTGTGGGTATCTCTTGTTCTTTGAAACCACAATAATGAGGAACACTGCTGACTTGGCAATGGTCCAGAAGACGATCATTGACACCCTCCACAAAGAGGGTAAGTCACAGAGGGTCATTACCGAAAGAGGTGGCTGTTTAAGGAGTGCTGTATCAAAGCATATTAAATGCAAAGTTGACTGGAAGGAAGAAATTGGGTAGGAAAATGTGCACAAGCAACAGGGATGACCGCAAGCTTGAAAATACTGCCAAGCAAAGCCGATTCAAACACTTGGGAGAGGAGTGAACTGAAGGAGTGAACTGAAGCTGGAGTCAGTGCATCAAGAGTCACCACGCTCAGACATCTTCAGGAAAAGGGCTACCAAGCCACTTCTGAAACAGAAACATTGTCAGAAGCATCTTACCTGGGCTAAGGAAAAAAAAGACCACTGTTTCTCAGTGGTCCAAAGTCCTCTTTTCAGATGAAAGTAAATTTCACATTTCATTTGGAAATCAAGATCCCAGAGTCTGGAGGAAGAGTGGAGAGGCACAGAATCCATGTTGCTTGAAGTCCAGTGTGAAGTTTCCACAGTCAGTGATGATTCAGGGTGCCATGTTATCTGCTGGTGTTGGTCCACTGTGTTTTCTGAAGTCCACAGTCAACGCAGCCATCTACCAGGAAATTTTAGAGCACTTCATGCTTCCTTCTGCTGACAAGCTTTATGGAGATGCTGATTTCATTTTCCAGCAGGAATTGGCACCGGCCCACACTGCCAAAGGTACCAAAAGCTGGTTAAATGACCATGGCGTTACTGTGCTTTATTGGCCAGCAAACTCGCCTGACCTGAACCCCAAAAATAATTTATGGGGTATTGTCAAGACGAAGATGAGAGACACCAGACCCAACAATGCAGATGACGGGTCAGGTCCGCTCAATGGACAGTGCAAAATATGTAACACAACACAAAAGGGTATACCTAATGTAATAATCTAATTTTCTGAGACACTGAATTTTGGGTTTTCATTATCTGTAAGCCATAATCATCAAAATTTCAAGAAATAAAAGCTTGAAATATTTCACTCTGTGTAATGAATCTATATAAAATATGGGTTTCACTCTCTGAAATGAGTGACAAAAAATATTTACCTTTTTAATGATATTCAATTTTCTTTAGATGTACCTGTATGTATATGTATATACAGTATGTGTATATTTGTATATATACAACTAGAAGAACATATCATGACAATTCTGACATGAGCTACTGAAAATTATTTGTATTAAGAATAATACATTTTTAAATAAACAACTGAAAACATTTAGAGTAAAACTGTGACATGGTCCTAACTCTAATATTTTTCAGGTTTTGATGACATGCGCCCAATGTAACATAACCTAAAACTGATAATCTAATGCCAAATCTGTCAACACTGTGTACTTTGAGAGCAATAAATAAATAAATAAATAAAAACCTGAACAAAGTGTATGTGCAATGAAATACTGGCATAAAAATAAGACTGGGCTATTCAATAGAATAGTAGCAACCTACAAGACAGTGGATACCATTTTCCTTGGTAACCCTCTGCTCTAGAATAAAAAAGAAATCTGATTGCCTCATCCAATAAATGAGTCCACTCTTGAGTTGGATAGTGTGGTTGAAGCCTGCATTTAGGAAAAAAACATGGTTTTCATGCAGAATATGCTTCAACATTTATAAAATAAAATAATAAAATTTAATTGTGAACATACTGTTTAATAGTGTTGATTTCTTAATGGTGACATGTAACAAGGTTGCTGGCCTATGCTTTGAGTGACTGTAGATGGAAAGGGCACGAATATGTGCAGGGTATGAAATGCAATAAAAACAAAAACAATTGGGTTACACTTTATTTCGATAGTCCCCTTTAGACATTCTACTAACTATAAGTAACTATGTAACTACAAGTCAACTCATTCTCATACATTTGCAACTACATGTCTACTAACTATCTGTAGAGTAGGTTTAGAGTTAGTAGAATAAGTTGACATATACTTGCAAAGTTTCTGTTGTATGTTGTGGACCCATCAAAATAAAGTGTTAGTAGATATTAAGCAGACAGTCTACTAATACTCTAATGACTGCTAGTTGACATGTAGTTGCAAAGTTACTTACTTTTAGTAGAATGTGTAAAGTGGACTATCGAAACAAAGTGTTACCAAAAATTGACTTCAAGCAATGGGCAAAAAATAAAAAAATAATTGTATTAAAAAAAGGACAATCAATTATTTATTACATGATCAAAATGAAAGCAGCATTTATATAATAATTCAATAATATGTAATCGTTTATGTCCTTCTCCTTAGGTAAACGTACGTCTTTGCATTACAACCCTGTCAGTTCATCTGTCATCCATGAGATTGCTGCAGAGGCAACTTCTAAGAATAACATTCCTGAAATCACGTTGGTTCTTAAAGTTATGGGCAATGCTGGTCACCCTGCTAGTCTTAAACCTATCATGAAGTTCCTGCCTGGACTGAAAACTGCAGCTACATCTCTACCCCTTAGAGTCCAGGTTGATGCCATCTTGGCCCTGAGGAACATTGCCAAGAAAGAACCCAAGCTGGCAAGTGTCAGACATTGTAGGAATGAATTACAGTAAAACAACCCATTTTCTTCCAATAATAAACTGAACTTGTTTATTGCCACAGGTTCAGCCAGTGGCCCTGCAGCTAGTATTGGATAGATCTCTTCACCCAGAAGTGCGCATGGTTGCTTGTATTGTGTTGTTTGAGGCCAAGCCATCAGTGGCTCTTGTCGCCAGTCTTGCTGGTGCTTTGAAGACTGAAACTAACATGCATGTTGTGAGCTTTGTTTATTCCCACATCAAGTCCTTGACCAGAATCACTGCTCCTGATATGGCTGCTGTGTAAGAAAAAAAAGATTTCATAAATATCCTGTATCATGTCAAATGAGCATAGGCCACAAGTAATAATGGTTGTCTATTTCAGTGCTGATGCAGCTAATGTTGCCATCAAGCTCATGAGCAGCAAGCTAGACAGACTTAGCTTACGTTTCAGCAGAGCCATTCAGCTGGACTTCTATCATAGTAAGTGTTCTAAATTTCTTAAAAGAGCTAAGAAATGGTGTGTTGGGTGTTTCTTAAAACATACAAAAATTCTCCTGACATAGAAGATTGTATTCTTACCTATGTATCTCTGCAGCTCCACTTATGGTTGGAGCTGCTGGCAGTGCCTACATGATCAATGATGCTGCCACCATCCTGCCCAGAGCGGTTGTAGCTAAAGCACGTGCTTATCTGGCTGGAGCTGCTGCTGATGTGCTTGAGGTGGGCAAGATCATTTTTTTAATATGATTCATGTTTTAAAAATGTTTTCAGCCTTCACTCAATTCATGCTCTCAAACAGATTGGTGTGAGAACTGAAGGAATCCAGGAGGCTCATCTGAAATCTCCTGCTGCAGATGAAAGTGTTGACCGTATCACAAAGATTAAGCGCACCCTGAGAGCAGTACGTTTTCATGTCCAATGTTATACAATGTTATACATTATACAATGTACTGTATAATGTATACTTGTAAATAAAATAATAATCATGATATTGGAAAAATGTGTATGACTTATGTTTAACCCCTTAAGCTCACAAACTGGAAGGACTTACCAAAAAATCAGCCATTGGCTTGTCAAATTATTTGGACAAGAAGTGGCTTTTTTCAAGATTGACAAGACCATCATTGAAGAAGCTATACCGGTATTGTGCAGTAGTTTATCTATAATCTTTCATTACTTAATTTTTTAAGATCTGTCTCACAAATAATTATTAGAATTAAGATTGTCATAAACTCTTTCCCCAGATTGTGACTGGACCCAAAGCACATCATCTGTTGAAGGGGGCACTTGAAGCTTTGCAGAAAGGAATTGCCTTGCAGTATGCCAAACCCCAGCTTGCAGCTGAAGTGCGTCGTATTTTGCCAACTGCAGTTGGTCTACCCATGGAGTTCAGTTTGTACACTGCTGCTGTTGCTGCTGCAAGTGTCAATGGTATGTTTTTTCTTAGAATTGTATATAATTTTGTGACGAGTGGGGTGGGGCCGAGAGCCGTGGGAACGGAGCGAGGCCGGTGGAGTAATTGGTAATGAACGACACCTGCACCACTCACCGGTCTCGAGTCCCACGGAGGAGCTTCGGAAGGGTTAAATGAGGAGTGACAACAGTGGAAGACGAGAGAGGACCAGGCCTGGATTTTAGTTTGTGTTTTGTGTGCGGCAGTCGTCCGTGAGGGGCTGCCGCTTTTCATTTGTGTTTGTTTATTTTATTATTAAATGTGATAAATGTTCGCCGGTTCCCGCCTCCTTCTTCCCGTATATATCAACTTCATTACAAATTTCTTCTGATATGAGGGGGTCATTACTTAGCTCGATGTTGTTCCATTCATCCTACTAGTTCAGGCCACCATTACACCTCCTCTCCCTGAGGAGATTGAGACTATGACCCTTGAGCAGCTGAAGCAGACTGATATTCAACTCCAAGCTGAAGCTAGACCAAGGAAAATTCTTGATTCAGCTACATTCATGAAGATGAGATATTATGTACACAGCAACAGTTTTACAAACATTCGCCCTTATTCTTATTTCAGTATTGCTCTCCAGACCTTTGCTGTGATGGGAGTGAACACTGCCTTGATCCAAGCTTCTGTTATGATGAGAGGAAAGATGCGTACGATTGCTCCTGGAAAAGTGTCTGTAAGAGCAGACATTCTCAAGGGCAACTACAAGGTGGAGGCTCTGCCTGTTGAGGTTCCTGAACATATTGCTACTTTTAGGAAATGAAACCTTAGTGAAGCCAGTGAAGAAAAAGTTGTTTGTCATGACTGTTCTTTTGTGAAAGTGTCTTTTAATTTTATGACAGCTTTGAGACACTTGCTGTGGTCAGAAACATTGAAGATCCTAGTGCTGAAAGGACTGCACCCTTTGTACCCGAGTTGTCCCTACAAAATACCCAAACATTCTCATGGTGGTGATTTGGTAAGCTTTAAATATACATTTGGAAAAAATACTTTTGCTTCAGGCTCCAAAGTGGAAATTCTTCTTGATATATATATTTTTTTCTTTCCAGTCCTCTGAGATGCCATCTGAGGATCATGTGAGAGCTCCTGCTCCATTTGACCTGTTCCATACATTGGAATCAAGGGATGCGTTGAGGTGCACTCTCACAATGCTGCTTTTATCAAAAATTCTCCTCTGTTCTACATAATTGGACACCACTCCAAGATATACTTACATAAATGATTACATCCATGAAACTCAAGGATTTTCAAATAAAATTATAATTAAGGGTTTGTTGTTTTGGCTTTAGCGGATGGTCCTACAGTTGAAAGACTAGAGCTTGAAGTCCAGTTTGGTCCTAGAGCTGCCGATAGGCTCCCTAATCAAGTCACTATCATTGACGAGGAGACTCCAGAAGGAAAGGCTTTCCTGTTGAGACTGAAGAAAATCCTGGAAACTGGAGATAGAAACAGGACCTCCTCTTCTGAAAGCACAAGCAGCAGCCACATAAGCCGCATCATCATCATCAGCAGCAGCAGCAGCAGTTCAAGCTCCTCCATGTCCAGGTCTTGCACAACTGAGGTGAGGACAAGGAATGTCATGTGTTGGTTAAATCGCCAATGTATGTGTCATAAGAATGTATATTAATTTACACTGATTCATTTTATATGGATTTTCAAACTGCCACCATCATGGAGCCATTCAGGAAATTCCACAAAGATCGGGTAACTACTAAAAATAATATTGGTAACAATATAGTTGCTGTAGATGACCAGACTTATGTTTATAACCTTATTTTGCTTGCAGTACTTGGCACCCTATGGTGCTTCAAAGGGTGTTAGTAGTGGAAGTGCCAGAGTAAATTTAGAGCGTATCCAGAAACAGGTGAATCAATTAGTGTCATTTGTTTAATCATAATAAAACAAAACACAAAGGTAAAATATGTTCCATTTAATTTTTCTATGATTTATGCTTTCAGGATAAGTTCCTCGGAAATACAATTCCAACTCTTTTTGCTGTTATTGTTCGTGCTGTGACAGCTGACCAAAATCCACTGGGTTACCAAATTGTTGCTTACTTTGACAAATCAACCGGAAGAGTGCAACTTGTTTTTACTTCCATTGACAAAAATGACAAGTAGAAGATCTGTATTGACAGTGTTCTGCTGAGCAAGCACAAAGTCACTGTAAGACAGGAAGAATAGCTTGAAAAAAAAATAACCGCTGGTATATATTATTTCATGTTAAAGTGAGCATAAATCTGTTTTTCAGACCAAGGTTGCTTGGGGTCTAGAGTGCCGGCAGTATGCAGTCACTGTTAAAGCTGAGGCTGGTGTACTGGGTGAATTCCCTGCTGCGCGTTTAGAGCTGGAATGGGAGAGGCTGCCGATTATTGCCACCACCTATGCTAAAAAGTAACGTTCATCAGCACAGAACAACAAATGTATAAAGTAATGTAGAAAATGACACCGATTTAATAATTGTTATCTGTGTATCCTATCCCAATTAGGCTGTCCAAACACCTCCATGACATCTCTCGAGGCAGGATTCAGACTTGAAAGAGCCACGAACAGTGAGAATGAGATTGAACCTACTGTAGCCTGCCAACTCAGAGGTCCATGTATGTCATTGTCAGGATTCCAGAGGTGAAATACTTTCCCTTTAAATGATTATATCTCATCAAGATATAAAAATAAAACACAACTAATTCATTTTTTTCTCCCTGCTGCTCTAGATGACACTATCAAGAATGCGTATGCCTCTCCCCTTCGGCATTCCCATCAATCCAGATGGATCTCTTTCTATTCATATTGACGAGGACATTCTTTCCTGGACCCAGAAACAAATCAAGGAAGAATAAGACAAAAACATAACATTTTACATTTTTCAGAAGAAAATGTTTAGCTCTGTTAATGTATATTTGATTGTTCCTTGACAGTTTAATTTAAAGTATTACAGCATTTGTCATGTACAGTATGCAATGTACTGCAGTCTAATGCTAATAAATACCTTGCAAGTGAAACTGTGTGATCTCCTTTTATTTTACATGAACACTACAATAATAAGTAATAGTTATAACCAGTGTTGGGGGAAATGTGATTACTTTTATTTTTTCTGAAATAACAATTAAAGTTGCGCATTACTATATAAATGTACACATTAAAATGTGCATTACATTTTTTCAGAAGTAATGCGAGAGAGAGAGAGAGTACAGTATAACAAATGTCAAACATTTGATTGATGACCCATGTTGTAGACTAACATTACAATTTTAGGAAAAGCTAGCGTTTGTTACAAGTTATAAAAGAGAAAAAAGCACAAAACAGCTTTATGTGCTGAGAATTAACTGACTTATATGACGTGAGGCGGCTAGAAGAAGGTCGATTTAGCCAGTCTGTCTGCTTCCTGGCCTGGGCCCCAGTTAATCAAGTACGAACTCTTAAGACTATGTGCCATATTTCTAGAAAGAAGAGTGGCACCACCCCAGGAGGGATGAAGACCATCTCTTCAACAGGTCAAGTATATAAAACCTATGTTATTTTGCGGACACCACTTAGACATCCAGCCATTGAGTGACAACAATCTGCTATGAATCTCATCGCCCCGGTAAGCAGGGAGCTGGCCAGAGCATAGTACAGTGTCTGACATCGTATTTGCAAGTTCACACATCTCTTTAACATTATTTTTAGTGATCTACGACTGGTGAAGTCAAACATCATTAGCACCGACGTGGATAACAATCTTCCTGAATTTACATTTAGCATTAGCCAGAGCTTTTAAATTTGCCATGATGTCAGGCGCTCTGGCTCCCGGTAAACTATGGACTATGGTGGCTGGTGTCTCTATTTTCACATTCCGTACAATAGAATCGCCAATAACTTGAGCACTTTCATCAGGTTTCTCAGTGGGTGCATCACTAAGTGGGAGAACCTGTTTTATGTTTTGATCGGAAAGGAAGAGCAGTGTTTTGACCTGTGACTGGGCTGCCTCACAGTCACCCAAGTGCCCTGCTGCACGGGCTCTACCGGAACCGAACAATGTACAGGACTCCCTGAGCTAGTCGCATTCCAAAGCCGTATCTTCCCCCTGGCCATCGGGCTCCTATAGTTGAACCCAGTCTCATAACATCAACATGACTCCATTTAATAATCAGTAAAATATTCATTATTTTCCACCCTCCATATTGCTGCTATGTATGTACCCTGTACAAATTGTTTGTGCATTTTTCTTGCACAATCCTGCTTATATTATTATTTATTAAGTCTACAGTATACTGTCCTGGACATTAAATTTTATTGCACATTTTATTCTTCTTTATTTATTTTTTATTTTTTTAAAGCAGATCCTTCCTCAGATGAATCTACCAGGGAGGGGCTGTCGCGAGGAGCTTGAGTTCCGGGAACCAGGTCCTGTTGGGCCAATATGGAGCCACTAACAAGACCTGCTCCTCGTCATATTGAGGGCAAGACAGAACGGGCGTGATCTTCGATCGGCGAACAATATCCAGAGGGCTTGACAAGAGGAGTAATCCAGGTAAACGAGCAATGGTCCAGGCGGGGGCAAACAGAGTCTGAATGGAAGGCGAAAGGGTTAATCCAATATACAAGGCAGAAGTTTATGAACAAGGCAACACGAAAAAGACTAGACTTAAACTAAAATTAGAAACAAAAACTAGGAATGGCTCCATAAAGCAGCTAACACCTGTAGAGTGATAAACGTAGAACAATACAGGAGACTAAACACCAAAACAAACACGGAAAGGCTTGGTAAGCAGCTAACACTAGAAGAATGCTAAAAGCTAGACAATACTCAGCAACTAGATCAGGATCTGAGAGTGTTTTATGTAGTGTGTGTAATAGCTCTTAGGTGAGCATGTGATTGGTGACAGCTGTGTGATTAGTGCATTACCTGTGCAATCAGTGCAATCAGCTGTGTATGTGTCATCAGAGCAATGGATGATGGGAAAGGCAGTCCAGTGTGATGTGTGGTGTGAGATTCAATATGATGGAGAGGTGACCTCTTGTGGCAGTCGAACAAAAGGCCACGAACTAGATTCGTGACAGTATGAGTACTGAATTGCCGGTAAATTGCATTTGCTTACAGTATATTTTGAAGTTGACTATATATGAGATTTAAGTGATTGGTACTCTGAACTCTCTTTCTCTGAACTCTCTTTGGGGTTAATATTTGTGTTTTTGTTTCTAGTATTCCCTCTTCATTTTGAGTTTAGTTTGAGGACTGAGCACTGAGATTTGGTAACTGTGGTTTACTGCTGTGCACTTTCACTAAAGTTGCATTTGGTTGTTTTGTCTGGTAACCTCGTATTGTCTCCTTATTTAAAGGGGCAGACCATTTCATGTGTTTTTCATTTTTGTGTGTGTTCTTTTATTTAATCTTTCTTTGATTAGAATAAATATAATGATTTTACTGGATTTTATTAAATATTGTTTGTTTAATTTAGCTTTTGTTATCTGTGTGCCATTGCCCTCCTCTTTTTGTTTGTTATTGTGGTTTATAGTTGTGTACAGAGCCGGGCCTTCATAGACACACAGCCTTTGGTGTATGTAGCAACCTATAAGACAGTGGATGACATTTTCCTGGGTAACCCACTGCTCTGAATAAAAAAAAAAATCTGATTGCCTCTTCCAATAAATAGTCCACTCTTGAGTTGGATAGTGTGGTTGAAGCCTGCATTTAGGATAAAAACGCTTTCATGCAGAATTAAATGGTTTTATTAGTAGAATAAGTTGACACATACTTGCAAAGTTTCTCATAGTCAGTATGTTGTATGTTGTGGACCCATCAAAATGAAAGTGTTAGTAGATATTAAGCAGACAGTCTACTAATACTCTAATGACTGCTAGTTGACATGTAGTTGCAAAGTTACTTACTGTTAGTAGAATGTGTAAAGTGGACTATTGAAATAGAGTATTACCAAAAATTGACTTCAAGCATTGGGCCAAAAAAAATATAAAATATGTATAAAAAAGGGAAAAGCAATTATTTATTATATAATCAAAATGATAGCAGAATTTATAAAATATATTTTTTTAATATTATGGAAAAGTTTATGTCCTCTATGTCTTATGTCTCAAGAGGTGAGAAAGTAATCTGAGTACATTTTTTAAGGCATTAAGAAAGCCTTTTTGAGTTCTGCAATCTTATTTTTTTGGCTCGCCCTTCAAGGCTGGAGTTCAAGGAGTGTGCAGGACCCACTATGTCATCAGTGAGTCTCCAAAGGCCAACCACATTACTGTCACTAAATCTAAGGATTTGAGCCACTGCCAGGAGAGAATCATGAAGGATGTTGGCTTGGCATACACTGAGAGGTTTGCTGAATGCACAGAGGTAATGAACAAGACTGGAAAACTTGAAATAATTACTCAATAAATTAAGAAATAAAAAAATTGTCATATACCTTTCTTTCAACAGAGGGTCAAGAGTCTAATTGAAACGGCAACTTACAATTACATCCTAAAACCACCTTCCACTGGTGTATTGATCACTGAGGCAACAGTTCAGGAAGTGCATCGGTGATCACCCTTCAATGAGATCTATGGCGCTGCCCAGATGGAAGCAAAGTATGACTGATCCTCTGTGAGAAAGAACAATATTCCCAACATATTTCATTATTTTAACTTTAAGTTTCAAAAATAATTATATCCTTTTTAATGATATTCAATTTTTTTAGATGTACCTGTATGCAAATGTATATACAGTATGTGTATATTTGTATATATACAACTAGATGAGCATATCATGACAGTTCTGACATGAGCTACTGAAAATTATTTGTATTAATAATATTTTTTTAAATAAACAACTAAAAACATTTAAAGTAAAACTGTGACATGGTCTTCACTCTTATATTGACTTTTTCAGGTTTTGATGACATGAGCCTAAGGTAACATAACCTGAAACTGATAATCTAATGCCAAATCTGTCAACACAGTGTACTTTGAGAGCAAACAAAATAAATAAAATCCCGAACAAAGTGTATATGCAATGAAATACTGGCATGCAAATAAGACTGGAATATTCAATATAATAGTAGCAACCTACAAGACAGTGGATACCATTTTCCTGGGTAACCCTCTGCTCTAAATAAAAAAACATTCTGATTGCCTTTTCCAATAAATTACTCCACTCTTGAGTTGGATAGTGTGGTGGAGGCCTGCATTTAAGAAAAAACATGGTATTCATGCAGAATAGACTTCAACATTTCTAAAATAAATAAAATTCTAAAATTAAATAGTGAACATACTGTTTAATAGTGTTACGTTCTTAATGGTGACATATGTAACAAGGTTGCTGGCCTCTGCTTTGAGTGACTGTAGATGGACAGGGGGACAGGGCATGAATAAGTGCAGGGTATGAAATGCAATAAAAACAAAAACAATTGTGTTACACTTTATTTCGATAGTCCACTTTAGACATTCTACTAACTATAAGTAACTTTGTAACTATATGTCAACTCATTCTCATTCATTTGCAACTACATGTCTTCTAACTCTCTGTAGGGTAGGTTTAGTGTTTGTAGAATAAGTTGACATATACTTGCAAAGTTTCTCATAGTCAGTATGTTGTATGGTGTGGTTCCATCAAAATAAAGTGTTAGTAGATATTAAGCAGACAGTCTACTAATACTCTAATGACTGTTAGTTGACATGCAGTTGCAAAGTTACTTACTGTTAGTAGAATGTGTAAAGTGGACTATCGATATAAAGTGTTACCAAAAATTGACATCAAGCATTGAGCCAAAAAAAAAAACCTTGCATAAAAAAGGAAAAGCAATTATTTATTACATGATCAAAATGATTGCAGCATTTATACAAACCCGATTCCAAAAAAGTTGGGACACTGTACAAATTGTGAATAAAAACAATGCAATGATGTGGAAGTTTCAAATTTCAATATTTTATTCAGAATACAACATAGATGACATATCAAATGTTTAAACTGAGAAAATGTATCATTTTAAGGGAAAAATAAGTTGATTTTAAATTTCATGGCATCAACACGTCTCAAAAAAGTTGGGACGAGGCCATGTTTACCACTGTGTGGCATCCCCTCTTCTTTTTATAACAGTCTGCAAACGTCTGGGGACTGAGGAGACAAGTTGCTCAAGTTTAGGAATAGGAATGTTGTCCCATTCTTGTCTAATACAGGATTCTAGTTGCTCAACTGTCTTAGGTCTTCTTTGTCGCATCTTCCTCTTTATGATGCGCCAAATGTTTTTAATTGGGTGAAAGATCTGGACTGCAGGCTGGCCATTTCAGTACCCGGATCCTTCTTCTACGCAGCCATGATGTTGTAATTGATGCAGTATGTGGTCTGGCATTGTCATGTTGGAAAATGCAAGGTCTTCCCTGAAAGAGACGACGTCTGGATGGGAGTATATGTTGTTCTAGAACTTGGATATACCTTTCAGCATTGATGGTGCCTTTCCATATGTGTAAGCTACCCATGCCACACGCACTCACGCAACCCCATACCATCAGAGATGCAGGCTTCTGAACTGAGCGCTGATAACAACTTGGGTTGTCATTGTCCTCTTTAGTCCGGATGACATGGCATCCCAGTTTTCCAAAAATAACTTCAAATTTTGATTCGTCTGACCACAGAACAGTTTTCCACTTTGCCACAGTCCATTTTAAATGAGCCTTGGCCCAGAGAAAACGCCTGCGCTTCTGGATCATGTTTATATATGGCTTCTTTTTTGACCTATAGAGTTTTAGCCGGCAACGGCGAATGGCACGATGGATTGTGTTCACCGACAAGGTTTTCTGGAAGTATTCCTGAGCCCATGTTGTGATTTCCATTACAGTAGCATTCCTGTATGTGATGCAGTGCCGTCTAAGGGCCCGAACATCACAGGCATCCAGTATGGTTTTCCGGCCTTGACCCTTACGCACAGAGATTGTTCCAGATTCTCTGAATCTTTGGATGATATTATGCACTGTAGATGATGATAACTTCAAACTCTTTGCAATTTTTCTCTGAGAAACTCCTTTCTGATATTGCTCCACTATTTTTCGCCGCAGCATTGGGGGAATTGGTGATCCTCTTCCCATCTTGACTTCTGAGAGACACTGCCACTCTGAGAGGCTCTTTTTATACCCAATCATGTTGCCAATTGACCTAATAAGTTGCAAATTGGTCCTCCAGCTGTTCCTTATATGTACATTTAACTTTTCCGGACTCTTATTGCTACCTGTCCCAACTTTTTTGGAATGTGTAGCTCTCATGAAATCCAAAATGAGCCAATATTTGGCATGACATTTCAAAATGTCTCACTTTCAACATTTGATATGTTATCTATATTCTATTGTGAATAAAATATAAGTTTATGAGATTTGTAAATTATTGCATTCCTTTTTTATTCTCAATTTGTACAGTGTCCCAACTTTTTTGGAATCGGGTTTGTATAATAATTGTATTAAATAATATGTAAAAGTTTATGTCTTTGTCCTTAGGTAAACGTACGTCTTTGCATTACAACCCTGTCAGTTCAGTAATAAAAATAGTTTTATACAGTCATATCAGCCATAAACATTTATTATACCATTTTATATTTGAGGGTTGATTTTAACAGTATATCTCAAATGAAACTGCAATTGAATTTAATCGTTTAGGCTTTGTTGTTAGTTATAAGCTTTAATATTTGTTTAATATGCAGGTAGGACTCTCTATATACAGTAATTTAAAGCATTAGCATTAGATTCCATTTTTCCTTAAGAAAATTGAAATTATTTCTTAATTAATTTCAAGACAGAGACACAATCTGTTTAGTAAACCACTGTTTATTACAAAGACAAAATATAAATGTTATGTCATGTTTTTCCCCTGCCGTATATATCCTTCTCTGAAATGTATATGTAGGAAATAACTAAAATGTACTTTTCCTTCAACTTTTTTTAACTTAATTTAACACATTTAAAACTGACATTGGACGTTGTTCTGGAGGATGACGTAACAGGACAGGGTAACCTAACCTAATTGATCTTGATGTTAAAATAAGTTGACCAACCAAAGGCCTCATTAATAATTATTTAAAAAAATAATACCTGGTCAGCAAAAAAACGCTATAAAAGCCTGATTTCTCTGAGGTGTTCTTCACAAACCACCAGCCATGAGAGCTGTTGTGCTTGCCCTGACTGTAGCCCTTGTGGGTAAGTTAAAATCTGAAATGTTATGTTTTGAATTTAAGATGTTCCTCTTTCTCTTCTAAAGATTTCTCTTTATGTAAATTTAGGACCTCTTTAAAAACGAAATTAAGCAAACCATTTTCAAAGTGTATTTTCTCATTTGTTTCTTTTAGCAAGTCAACAGATCAACCTTGGTAAGTAATTTTGGATCTGTTTAAACTGGTTATTTTACAACTATTGCATTCTTGCTTAGACTCCGAAAAATACTCTACCTTTTTTCAGTCCCTGAGTTTGCCCCTGATAAGACCTATGTGTACAACTATGAGGCTCTACTCTTGGGCGGTCTTCCTCAAGAAGGTCTGGCCAGAGCAGGTATAAAAGTCAACAGCAAGGTTCACCTCAGTGCCATGAACAAGAACACCTTCTTGATGAAGGTAATGACCATTTAAAAAAAAAATACAGATTTTAGATCACACTACAAGAAAACAAAAACAAATGCCATCATTGGATGATAAAAGCAACAATCACCTCATTTCAATGGAAAATGTCCCTTACAGCTCAAGGACCCTCAAATCCACGAGTATGCTGGTATTTGGCCCAAGGATCCATTTATTCCTGCCACTAAGCTCACCTCAGCACTGGCTGCTCAGCTTCAGATTGCCATCAAGTTTGAGTATGCTAATGGCGTGGTTGGAAAGGTATTTGCCCCTGCAGGAGTCTCCCCTACAGTCATGAACATGCACAGAGGTATCCTCAACATCCTTCAGCTCAACCTTAAGAAGACCCAGAATATCTATGAGCTGCAAGAGGTTAGAAAGTAATCCAAGTAAATTTTTGAAGGCATTAAGAAAGTTCTGCAATTTTTGAGTTCTGCAATCTTATTTTTTTGGCTCGCCCTTCAAGGCTGGAGTTCAAGGAGTGTGCAGGACCCACTATGTCATCAGTGAGTCTCCAAAGGCCAACCACATTACTGTCACTAAGTCTAAGGATTTGAGCCACTGCCAGGAGAGAATCATGAAGGACGTTGGCTTGGCATATACTGAGAGGTTTGCTGAATGCACAGAGGTAATGAACAAGACTGGACAAACTTGAAATAATTACTCAATAAATTAAGAAATTAAAAATGTGTCAAATACCTTTCTTTCAACAGAGGGTCAAGAGTCTGATTGAAATGGCAACTTACAATTACATCCTAAAACCATCTTCTACTGGTGTATTGATCACTGAGGCAACAGTTCAGGAAGTGCATCAGTTTTCACCCTTCAATGAGATCTATGGTGCTGCCCAGATGGAAGCAAAGTATGACTGATTCTCTGTGAGAAATAACAAAATTCCCAACACATTTCATTACTTTAACTTGAAGTTTCAAAATGTATTATTTGTTTCAGACAAACCTTGACTTTTGTTGAGATTGGGAAGAACCCAGTTGATCCAATCAAAGCTGATTACATGGCTCGTGGATCCCTGCAATATGAGTTTGCAACTGAGGTTCTCCAGACCCCCATTCAACTAGTGAAGATCAGAGATGCACCAGCCCAGGTTTTACTTTATCAATCTCCAAGCCAAATCCTTTGATACATGCTGAAGCCAACAACTAAGACTAGCTCTTACTCTCTTCTAGATTATCAGTCCTTAAGCACCTCGTTGCAAACAATGTGGACATGGTCCATGATGATGCTCCACTTAAGTTTGTTCAGCTCATCCAGCTCCTGCGTGTTTCCACCATGGAGAACTATAAGGCTATCTGGGCTCAGTTTAAGAATGAACCAGTTTACAGGTACACATTTTTCAACAGTAATTTTAAGGGCAATTTATATATTATATATATTTTATATATATTTATTTTAAACAATGACTCTGGTAGGCGCTGGCTCCTGGATGCTCTTCCCTCTGCAGGCACACCAGTCACTTTAAAATTCATCAAGGAGAAGTTCCTAGCTGGTGAGCTTATGGTTCCAGAGTTCATTCAGGCTCTTGTGGTTGCTCTGCAAATGGTCACTGCTGATTTGGACACCATCCAATTGACAGCTGTGAGTAAATCTAACTAGACTCAAAATGTTGTTCTTCAAATCTTGCCTAATTTAAACTACTATTTTCTTTATCTTGCTGAACAGAGTTTGGCTATGCATGAGAAAATTGCCAAAATCCCAGCTCTGCGTGAAGTTGTAATGCTTGGATATGGTTCCATGATTGCCAAGCACTGTGTTGCAGTTCCCACTTGCTCTGCTGAGCTCCTCAGGGTAAACAAGTCTTACATTTCTACCAGTCACTTACTTGTTAATGTTTGTCTAATTGTATGTGCCTCAATCTCCTCAGCCCATCCATGAGATTGCTGCAGAGGCAACTTCTAAGAATAACATTCCTGAAATCACCTTGGCTCTTAAAGTTATGGGCAATGCTGGTCACCCTGCTAGTCTTAAACCTATCATGAAGTTCCTGCCGGGACTGAAAACTGCAGCTACATCTCTGCCCCTTAGAGTCCAGGTTGATGCCATTTTGGCCCTGAGGAACATTGCCAAGAAAGAACCCAAACTGGCAAGTGTCAGACATTGTAGGAATGAATTACAGTAAAACAACCCATTTTCTTCCAATAATAAACTTACCTTGTTTATTGCCACAGGTTCAGCCAGTGGCCCTGCAGCTTGTATTGGATAGATCTCTTCACCCAGAAGTGCGCATGGTTGCTTGTATTGTGTTGTTTGAGGCCAAGCCATCAGTGGCTCTTGTCACCAGTCTTGCTGGTGCTTTGAAAACTGAAACTAACATGCATGTTGTGAGCTTTGTTTATTCTCACATCAAGTCCTTGACCAGAATCACTGCTCCTGATATGGCTGCTGTGTAAGAAAAAAAAGATTTCATAAATATCCTGTATCATGTCAAATGAGCATCGGCCACAAGTAATAATGGTTGTCTATTTCAGTGCTGATGCAGCTAATGTTGCCATCAAGCTCATGAGCAGCAAGCTAGACAGACTTAGCTTACGTTTCAGTAGAGCCATTCAGCTGGACTTTTATCATAGTAAGTGTTCTAAATTTCTTAAAGAGCCAAGAAATGGCGTGTTGGGTGTTTCTTAAAACATACAAAATTCTTCTGACATAGAAGATTGCAATTTGTATTCTTACCTATGTATCTGTGTAGCTCCACTTATGGTTGGAGCTGGCAGTGCCTACATGATCAATGATGCTGCCACCATCCTGCCCAGAGCGGTTGTAGCTAAAGCACGTGCTTATCTGGCTGGAGCTGCTGCTGATGTGCTTGAGGTGGGCAAGATAATTTTTAATATGATTCATGTTTTAAAAATGTTTTCAGCCTTCACTCAATTCATGCTCTCAAACAGATTGGTGTGAGAACTGAAGGAATCCAGGAGGCTCTTCTGAAATCTCCTGCTGCAGATGAAAGTGTTGACCGTATCACAAAGATTAAGCGCACCCTGAGAGCAGTACGTTTTCATGTCCAATGTACTGTATAATGTATACTTGTAAATAAAATAATAATCATGATATTGGAAAAATGTGTATGACTTATGTTTAACCCCTTAAGCTCACAAATTGGAAGGACTTACCAAAAAATCAGCCATTGGCTTCTGGCTATGTCA
This sequence comes from Gymnocypris eckloni scoliostomus, assembly GCA_027564155.1. Taxonomy (NCBI): domain Eukaryota; kingdom Metazoa; phylum Chordata; class Actinopteri; order Cypriniformes; family Cyprinidae; genus Gymnocypris; species Gymnocypris eckloni. The sequence goes on from CM050427.1 coordinate 6,503,481, forward strand.
AATTATTTGGACAAGAAGTGGCTTTTTTCAAGATTGACAAGACCATCATTGAAGAAGCTATACCGGTATTGTGCAGTAGTTTATCTCTAATCTTTCATTACTTAATTTTTTTAAATCTGTCTCACAAATAATTATTAGAATTAAGATTGTCATAAACTCTTTCCCCAGATTGTGACTGGACCCAAAACACATAAACTGTTGAAGGGGGCACTTGAAGCTTTGCAGAAAGGAATTTCCTTGCAGTATGCCAAACCCCTGCTTGCAGCTGAAGTGCGTCGTATCTTGCCAACTGCAGTTGGTCTACCCATGGAGTTCAGTTTGTACACTGCTGCTGTTGCTGCTGCAAGTGTCAATGGTATGTTTTTTCTTAGAATTGTATATAATTTCTTCTGATATGAGGGGGTCATTACTCGATGTTGTTCCATTCATCCTACTAGTTCAGGCCACCATTACACCTCCTCTCCCTGAGGAGATTGAGACTATGACCCTTGAGCAGCTGAAGCAGACTGATATTCAACTCCAAGCTGAAGCTAGACCAAGGTAAATGTTTGCAGCTACATTCATGAAGATGAGATATTATGTACACAGCAACAGTTTTACAAACATTTGCCCTTATTCTTATTTCAGTATTGCTCTCCAGACCTTTGCTGTGATGGGAGTGAACACTGCCTTGATCCAAGCTTCTGTTATGATGAGAGGAAAGATGCGATTGCTCCTGGAAAAGTGTCTGTAAGAGCAGACATTCTCAAGGGCAACTACAAGGTGGAGGCTCTGCCTGTTGAGGTTCCTGAACATATTGCTACTTTTAGGTAATGAAACCTTAGTGAAGCCAGTGAAGAAAAAGTTGTTTGTCATGACTGTTCTTTTGTGAAAGTGTCTTTTAATTTTATGACAGCTTTGAGACACTTGCTGTGGTCAGAAACATTGAAGATCCTAGTGCTGAAAGGACTGCACCCTTTGTACCCGAGTTGTCCCTACAAAATACCCAAAATTCTCATGGTGGTGATTTGGTAAGCTTTAAATATACATTTGGAAAAAATACTTTTGCTTTAGGCTCCAAAGTGGAAAGTCTTCTTGATATACAGTTGCTGGTCATATAATTAGAATATAATTGAGTGCTGTACATGCTCATACTTTTCATGTTCATACTTTTCAGTTGGCCAAGATTTCTAAAAATCCTTTCTTTGTATTGGTCTTAAGTAATATTCTAATTTTCTGAGATACTGAATTTGGGGTTTTCATTAGTTATCACTTATAATCATCAAAATTAAAAGAAATAAACACTTGAAATATTTCAGTCTGTGTGGAATTAATGTATACATTATACAAGTTTCACTTTTTGAATGGAATTAGTGAAATAAATCAAATTTTTGATGATATTTTAATTATATGACCAGCACCTGTATATATTTTTTCTTTCCAGTCCTCTGAGATGCCATCTGAGGATCACGTGAGAGCTCCTGCTCCATTTGACAAGACTCTCTGTCTTGCTGTTCCATACATTGAAATCAAGGGATGCGTTGAGGTGCACTCTCACAATGCTGCTTTTATCAAAATTCTCCTCTGTTCTACATAATTGGACACCACTCAGCCCTTGCTACAGTGGCAAGAGGTATACTTACATAAATTATTACATTCACGAAATTCAAGGATTTTCAAATAAAATGATAATTAAGGGTTTGTTGTTTTGGCTTTAGCGGATGGTCCTACAGTTGAAAGACTGGAGCTTGAAGTCCAGTTTGGTCCTAGAGCTGCCGATAGGCTCCCTAATCAAATCACTATCATTGATGAGGAGACTCCAGAAGGAAAGGCCTTCCTGTTGAGACTGAAGAAAATCCTGGAAACTGAAGATAGAAACAGGACCTTCTCTTCTGAAAGCACAAGCAGCAGCAGCAGCCGCAGAAGCCGCAGCAGCAGCAGCAGCAGCAGTTCAAGCTCCTCCGTGTCCAGGTCTCGCACAACAGAGGTGAGGACAAGGAATGTCATTTGTTGGTTAAATCGCCAATGTATGTGTCATAAGAATGTATATTACTTTACACCGATTCATTTTATATGGATTTTCAGACTGCCACCATCATGGAGCCATTCAGGAAATTCCACAAAGATCGGGTAACTACTAAAAACAATATTGGTAACAATATAGTTGCTGTAGATGACCAGACTTATGTTTATAACCTTATTTTGCTTGCAGTACTTGGAACCCCATGGTGCTTCAAAGCGAGTTAGCAGTGGAAGTGCCAGAGTAAGTTTAGAGCGTATCCAGAAACAGGTGAATCAATTAGTGTTATTTGTTTAATCATAATAAAATAAAACACAAAAGGTAAAATATGTTCCATTTAATTTTTGTATGATTTATGCTTTCAGGATAAGTTCCTCGGAAATACAATTCCACCTCTTTTTGCTGTTATTGTTCGTGCTGTGACAGCTGACCAAAATCCACTGGGTTACCAACTTGCTGCCTACATTGACAAGTCAACCGGAAGAGTGCAACTTGTTTTTACTTCCATTGACAAAAATGACAAGCAGAAGATCTGTATTGACAGTGTTCTGCTGAGCAAGCACAAAGTCACTGTAAGACAGGAAGAATAGCTTAAAAAAATATAATCGCTGGTAAATATTATTTCATGTTAAAGTGAGCATAAATCTGTTTTTCAGACCAAGGTTGCTTGGGGTCTAGAGTGCCGGCAGTATGCAGTCACTGTTAAAGCTGAGGCTGGTGTACTGGGTGAATTCCCTGCTGCGCGTTTAGAGCTGGAATGGGAGAGGCTGCCGATTATTGTCACCACCTATGCTAAAAAGTAACGTTCATCAGAACAGAACAACAAATGAAGTAATGTAGAAAATGACACTGATTTAATAATTGTTATCTGTGTATCCTATCCCAATTAGGCTGTCCAAACACCTCCCCATGGCAGCTCACCAGACGGGATTCAGACTTGAAAGAGCCACGAACAGTAAGAATGAGATTGAACTTACTGTAGCCTTGCCAACTCAGAGGTCCTTGAATGTCATTGTCAGGATTCCAGAGGTGAAATACTTTCCCTTTAAATTATTATATCTCATCAAGATATAAAAAGAAAACACAACTAATTCATTTTTTTCTCCCTGCTGCTCTAGATGACACTATCAAGGATGCGTATGCCTCTCCCCTTCGGCATTCCCATCAATCCAGATGGATCTCTTTCTATTCATATTGACGAGGACATTCTTTCCTGGACCCAGAAACAAATCAAGGAAGAATAAGACAAAAACATACCATTTTACATTTTTCAGAAGAAAATGTTGAGCTCTGTTAATGTATATTTGATTGTTCCTTGACAGTTTAATTTAAAGTATTACATCATTTGTCATGTACAGTATGTAATGTAATGCAGTCTAATGCTAATAAATACCTTGCAAGTGAAACTGTGTGATCTCATTTTATTTCACATTAACACTACAATAATAAGTAATAGTTATAACCAGTGTTGGGGAAATGTGATTACTTTTATTTTTTTCTGAAATAACAATTAAAGTTGCGCATTACTATATAAATGTACACATTAACATTTGCATAAAACATTTTCAGAAGTAATGCGAGAGAGTACAGTATAACAAATGTCAAAAATGTGATTGATGACCCATGTTGTAGACTAACATTACAATTTTAGGAAAAGCTAGCGTTTGTTACAAGTTTTAAAAGAGCAAAAAGCACAAAACAGCTTTATGTGCTGAGAATTAACTGACTTATATGACGTGAGGCGGCTAGAAGAAGGTTGATTTAGCCAGTCTGTCTGCTTCCTGGCCTGGGCTCCAGTTAGTCAAGTACGAACTCTAAGACTATGTGCCATATTTCTAGAAAGAAGAGCGGCACCACCCCAGGAGGGATGAAGACCATCTCTTCAACAGGTCAAGTATATAAAACCTATGTTATTCTGCGGACACCACTTAGACATCCAGCCATTGAGTGACAACAGTCTGCTATGAATCTCATCGCCCCGGTAAGCAGGGAGCTGGCCAGAGCATAGTACAGTGTCTGACATCGTATTTGCAAGTTCACACATCTCTTTAACATTATTTTTAGTGATCTACGACTGGTGAAGTCAAACATCATTAGCACCGACGTGGATAACAATCTTCCTGAATTTACATTTAGCATTAGCCAGCGCTTTTAAATTTGCCATGATGTCAGGCTCTCTGGCTCCAGGTAAACTATGGACTATGGTAGCTGGTGTCTCTATTTTCACATTCCGTACAATAGAATCGCCAATAACTTGAGCACTTTCATCAGGTTTCTCAGTGGGTGCATCACTAAGTGGGAGAACCTGTTTTATGTTTTGATCGGAACGGAAGAGCAGTGTTTTGACCTGTGACTGGGCTGCCTTACAGTCACCCAGGTGCCCTGCTGCACGGGCACTACCGGAACCGAACAATGTACAGGACTCCCTGAGCTAGTCGCATTCCAAAGCCGTATCTTCCCCCTGGCCATCGGGCTCCTATACTTGAACCCAGTCTCATAACATCAACATGACTCCATTTAATAATCAGTAAAATATTCATTATTTTCCACCCTCCATATTGCTGCTATGTATGTACCCTGTACAAATTGTTTGTGCATTTTTCTTGCACAATCCTGCTTATATTATTATGTATTAAGTCTACAGTATACTGTCCTGCACATTGAATTTTATTGCACATTTTATTCTTCTTAATTTTTTCATTATTTTCATTATTTCTTTCATTTTTTTTCATACCAATATTTATAATGTAATATAACATATAATTGCACTGTCCATAAAGTGGACCTGACTTACATTTTACTGCTGGTTATATTCTGTATAATTGTGTATGTGATGACTAAATAAAATATTGAATCTTGTATCTACAGCCCTCACTATATATGCATATAACATTTCTGCCCCCCTCACCTCTGAAATGATGGCTTTGCCCCTGACATCAGGAGCAGCTGTCTATCAGCTGATGCAAGCTTGACTGACGTGACCTGCCTGAACTCGAACACGATGCTTTATATTTAATAAAATGTTTTTACTCACATAAATTACACAACACATTTTATAGTGGCCTTTTATTTTGGCCAGCCTAAGGCACACCTGTGCAATAATCATGCTGTCTAATTAGCATCTTGATATGCCACAGCTGTGAGGTGGATGGATTATCTCGGCAAAGGAGAAGTGCTCACTAACACAGATTTAGACAGATTTGTAAACAATATTTGAGAGAAATAGGCCTTTGGTGTACATAGAAAAAAATCTTAGATCTTTGAGTTCAGCTCATGAAAAATAGGGGCAAAAACAAAAGTGTTGCGTTTATAATTTTTGTCAGTGTAGAAAGAAAATTATAACGAAGAACATCCCAGGTTACATATATAACATATGTGACATATAGTGCCCCCTGCCTGAGAGTGGAGATCCCGCCGTACGGGAATCTCCCACGCAGAGTCTTCTAGGAGGCCGACCAAGTCCACAAACCACGGACGGCCCGGCCAGTATGGGCTACTAGCAGTAGTCGCACCCCGTCCCGGCGAACTCTCTCCAGAACTCCCGGGAGCAGAGCGATCAGGGGGAAGGCATACAGACGAAGCCTCGGGCAAGTCTGTACCATGGCATCCAGCCCCAGTGGAGCTGGATAAGTCAGAGAGAACCAGAGGGGACATTGGGAGGTCTCTAGAGACGCAAACAAGTCTACCTGGGCTCTCCCAAATTTCCTCCAGATCTGCTCCACCACCTCGGTGTGGAGCATCCATTACCCGGGCCTCAGCCCCTGTCTCGACAGGATGTCTGCTCCCTGATTGAGGTACCCAGGGATGAAAAGTGCCTTCAAAGAGAGAAGTTTCCCTTGGGTCCACAAGAGGATCCGCCACGCCAGCCTGTACAGGGGGCGTGAGCGAAGACCCCCTTGGTGGTTGATGTAAGAGACCACCGATGTATTGTCCGTGCGTACTAGCACATGATAGTCTCTCAGGTCTGGGAGAAAGTGTTTCAATGCTTGAAAAACTGCCAAAATCTCCAGGCATTGATGTGCCATATGAGATGGGGAACTTCCCACAGACCTTGAGCAGAGCGGCCACTCATGACCGCCCCCTAGCCCGTGAGGGAGGCATCCGTCATAAGCCTTACGCGATGACAATTAAATGTAAATGACGAAAATGTACTCTCGAGACTGGCCTTTGGGATGCTCTGAACTGATAGTTCAGTGCCCTGAAGCGGATACCCGGCAGGAGACGGCCGATCTAGCTGTTCTGAGCATACTTTTAGGAGTAGCGAGCCTCTCAGGGCCGCTATGTTTCCGGGCGGAAGCTGAGAGAGGGACTCGCTGGAGATCGCTGTGCCCTGAAGCACCAAGGGTGGCAGGGGTAACGGAACGATCTCCTGAGGGCACTGAGGAGAGACGTGCACCGTATTCTGAGGTGTATACCGATCTTCCCCAGAGGGATCTGCCCCCAGCTGTCCTGAGCTGTCAGGACCATTTGGCCAAAGCCCTTTTATTGAAGATGACGGTCCTCAGATCCGTCACCTCTCTTGACTTCGGCCTGGGCGCCGCCCACCCTCCTGGCTTTGAGGAGGGATGCGAGTGGCGACGCTCCGTTTTTGGACTTCTCTATATGAGGAGCTTGTACACGGTTGGGGCTGACTCCGCCTATCAGCCCCAGTTTGAGATCGATGAGGAAGATACTGCTGAAATGCAGCCGCTTGTTTCTTCGTCTCTAGAAACCTGTCGACGACTGAATTTACAGCGCCGCCAAACAGGCCAGACGGTGAAATCGGGGTGTTAAGTAGGAAAGCCCTGTCTTTATCCTTTATTTGAGACAGGTTTAACCACAAATGTCATTCTGTGACCACCAGGGCTGCCATAGACCGCCCGATAGCTTTGGCGGTCTCCTTGGTGGCCCGAAGCGATAAATCTGTGGCCCTACGTAATTCAGCAATATCATCTGATTTTATTTTGTCTTCCTCATCTAAATCTCCTAACAGCTCAGCCTGATACGCTTGCAGTACCGCCATAGTATGTAAGCAGCCCGCAGCCTGGCCTGCTGCCGTGTACGCTTTACCCACCAAAGCCGAGGTAGTCCTAAGAGGCTTGGTGGGTAATACCGGGGCTTTTAGGGAAGATGCCCCGCTGGGGGAAAGATAGCTCGCGAGTGTATCTTCAGCCTGGGGCATTTTCCCATAACCATGCTCATTCAGCCCTAATACACTTGAATAGTTTAACACATTAGGGTTGAAGAGACGAGCCAAATACGGCTTATCCCAGGATCTAGATAACTCATTATGTAAATCGGGAAAAAATGGTAAGCCCCGGCGTGGAGGCGGGGACCTAGAGCGCAGGAACCGTTCATCTAGCTTGCTTTTCGGATGATCCTGACGCTCTTTATCTTTTGGTCACTCAATATTTCATTTTTCTACAACTCTGGTAACCACCTCCAACAGCCCCTCGAATGAAACTGACTGTAGTGGCAAATCCACAGCCTCGTCTCGCTCGACGCTCGCGCTTTCTCCCTCCTCAGATGAAGATAACACGAGCGCCGTGCTCTCTTGCGGGGCGGAAGAAACCGTTTCAGAACGTGCTTCCAAACCCAGCGATTGAGCAATAGATCTGTCAGGGGAAGATGGAGAAAAGGACCTGCCCATCTCCAATCTCTCTGTCAGATCCATTTGTGATCCCCATGATTTCAGGCGCCACTCTGCCTCAGCGAGAGTGGGACCGGAACCGCGAGGAGCACTGGAGAGAGCGCCCTCCTCAAAGAGCGCTCTCCGGGAGCGGAGTTTTCGCATAGACATGCGAAGACAATGAGGACAGTTCCCTCGAGAGCTCGAGAGCTGACCGAGCATGCTCCGCTCCCATCCAAGCAAATTGTGTGTGTCACCACCCGTGATGAAACGCGGGCAGGGAGAGGCACACAATATGAAATGCTCCTTGTCAAAATGAAGTTTAGAAACAAAGTTTATAAACTAAGTTCGGGAGGAGCACGTCAGATACTCAGGCTAATTAGCACAGGTGGTACACAATCTTGGTAATCAATCCTGGGGCATAAATACAGCTGTCTTACCTCCATCTAGTTGACGGTTAAGCAGCATTTGGTGGCACCATTTACCATTACATCACAGACTCAACATTTCCGTCCAAACAACGAGACCCATGATGGGGTTTTTCGTAACCTCCGGTCAATCTGCCGGCCCCAGTATCGTCTATTTTTATTTTTATTTAATTTTTCACCAGACACGGCCGCCGAGCTCCGGGTTTCGTCACGACTGCTGCTCTCTCCTCAACCAGCCACACGCTCTCCTCCATCGGCCAGAGGTTGCAGCAGCAGGCCTTCAACGAGCCTGGGCCACGCCCCAGTTTTCACCGCAGCAAAGCTTCACTCGCTTCCCGCTTCGGCTCCTCAGCCTTCACCGCGGCTCTCCCAGCTGCAGCGCAAGTATGCAGCCGGGCCTCTAGCTTCTAGTTTCAGATGCTACCGCGAGGCGGCCTCCGTTAGCACGCAACCACCAATGTTGCCAATTCTCAGGGGGAATCTCCAAAGACAGGTATTTGTTGATAAAAGTTGTTAAAAGACCTCGCGAAGACATTGGATGTTAACGCCACTATGTAACCATGACACCATGCCCAGAATATACACCGGACGTACTTAAACCTCCGTATTTTTACCAGCATTTAATTGGCATAGCATTCCTTAGACAGATAAACTGGATGAGATAAATGTGTTTTGCTAATACACTCTTGATCACCGTGGACCAACAGTAAAATGAACGTGCACAAGGTATTCTCATTCAACCTGTGCAATTTTAATATGTTGTTTTTGACCTAAATCATAGAGACACTGACCTTGATATGCATATGCATTTCAGAGGGCGAAATATAGCCCCTTCACAACAGATTTAGTTCCCAAACAACTGTCAGTTTTGACCCAAATATGAATTTCAGTCATGTAATTAATCAAAATTTTGACAGTAATAAATTATCTTGCAGCATCATTTGCGCACGTATCCCCAAGATCTCCCGGGTCTCTCTTGTGCATTTAATTTCACCGGAAACATCACTCTAAACAGATCATTTGAATCAGTGAATTGTCGACTAGAGAACAGCTGCTATCGGATCATTCCAACTTGCAAAAGGAAGCGTTGGAGCAATTTGAGAACCAATTTTACAGGTTCATTAAAAAGAATTAGCTTGTTCATGAATCAGACACTGCGCCTGCGTCCCAGAGCACATTATATACATTATAAAGAGTAACGGTATATTTCACGATACGCAGCGAAGTAAAAAATGCAATCTTTGGAACGCAGTAAAGTTACTAAATAACGACTCCAGAAACTACAGGTATTAGTAAATGTACTAAGTATGGTAGCGAAGTAAGCTACTTACTGACCACCAGGCCCTGCTAAACGTCACAACCATTTTTCCATGGCCTATACAGCTACAGCCGCAGGCGCAAGCTCAAGCTGCCTCCGCTTGCAACACAGCCCCACACATCTCAGTCTTTTCCTTCCGCTATGCATAACCCTCTCTCTTTTTCTTTTACAGTGGCCTCCAGCTCCCCGTAGCAGACACTAGCGTGAGGCTACCTCCATTAGCAGAGCAGGCTACGATAGCTCTTCAGGACCCCCTTCCTGTGGCCTACAGCTACGGCAGTCAAAGCAAGCGCAATGCTGCCTTCGCTCACAACACAGACCCACACATCTCTTTTTCGTACTGCTTTCTCTCTTGCGCTTCTTTCAATGTCCCACTTCAAGATCCAGAGGCCGTCGTTCAGTGTGATACTGCCTCTACTCTCTACTTTATTTAACATCACCATATTCTCTTTTACAGCAACATCACTGCTCTTCCCACCAAATGCTGTTGCCTCGGTTCTACCGCTAGGGGCATACATCATCCGAGCACCTATCCGGCAGGTGCAGACATAGATTCCTACCCCTCATCCAAGGCCGTCACCAAGGACTAATTGGGTAACGGATGTATTGCAGGCCATTATAATCGTTAAAATATAAACAGATAAACATAAATAAATAAACAAAAGTGCTTTCAGTATTTAAGATTATCCGAACGCTTTCCATCCAAGAATCGTGAGTGATTTTTCACCATCTTTACCGTTATTTTTACCATGACATCATAGACAGTGAGAGATCTATTAAGCCGCATCTACGCACGGATCTCTGTTGAAATGGAAGTTACAGGGTTTATCATGTCCGTATTTAAGACGTAACTGCCCGTGTTTAAATTAATTTTGCGTCATAAATCCATTGTGAGACGCAAGAATATTAAGCCCCTTACACGGAGTCGTGCACAGTCGCATGCGCAAGCAGTCTACACAATCAAGTGCGCATCAGGGTTTAGGATAAGAGCAGCCTTCCGTAGTGAGGTTCACATCTTACATTTATGAATCCACCGCATTCCAAACCACAGGCATAATGACTCCGCAGAGCATTTGTAAGAAAAACACAGACTGGCGAGACCGCACACTTCAAGTGTACATCAAACAAACGCGTGTCTCTCTCTTGCGCAATGAAGCCAGCGAATCTCCTTGTAACTTGCTCCAACCTTTCCAAACCTTATGAAATATTATTTTACAGAAGGTTCAAGTGGCGCATGCACGTGAGGAATCCATCCTCCAGGCTGTCTCCCCCAGAACACTCCAAACATACGTGACAGCATGGAAATTCTTCAAGTCGTTCCATCTCTCTCATAATATTCCGTTCCCTGAATTTTCTCTACTCTCAATAACCTCTTTTATCTCTTTTCTCAACAGCATTAAGTGCCTCCAAGTCAGCTCCATCAAAGGTTACATAAGCGGTATCCAATTCTTCCACAAGCTGTTGTACGGCACCCCGTCACCCAATATTAGCAATTCGCAAACTGCCTTGTTGATAAGAGGAATTCAGCGGACCCGACCTACTCGTCCTGACTCCAGGCTACCCATTACCTTAGACATCCTCACCAAGTGCATCCACACCCTCCGCAGGTTACCAGACCCCAGTACAGCCCGTACACTCGACACCATGTTCATTTTACCTTTTTGGTTTTCTGAGATGCTCTGAGCTAGCCATCTCCTCCAAATTTGACCCAGCCACTAACCCCACCATCTCGGACCTAACTATCCTCGATAGCGAAACCATCTCCTTTTTGATCAAACAAAGTAAGACAGACCAAGTCAAGAAAGGTCACTTCGTTTACATTTTTAATCTTCATTCGCCTCTCCAATCTTACCAAGCCTTTCGCGAGTATCTCCGTCTAAGAATTTTCCAAGCTAGATCCCCCCTCGAACCCTTATTTTTAGACCATGCCGGGACACCAGCCAGTCGCACCTGGTTCCAAAAACATCTCAAAGCTGTCCTGCTATCAGCAGGCATCTCAGCAAGAATTTTTTCCAGCCACTCTTTTCGCATCGGGGCAGCAACGTCAGCGGCCCAAAAAGGCCTCACTAAACACCAGATCCAAATCCTAGGGCGATGGTCTTCAGAAGCTTTCCAAAGCTACATCAGAACGGACCAGTCCCACATTAAATCAGCCCACCAAACTCTTGTTTCATAAAAATCGGTGCGAGCTTTCCTGGCTTTGACTTCCTTCAAATCACACGCTTGGCGAGGCTCCCCCTGCTGACACCGCGGACCATCACTTACGACAGAGCCTCCCAGCAAAAAACTTGCCTTTTCCATCCTGCGGCCGGAGAGTCTCACCCATCCAGGCTGCGAGCTGCCATCTCCAGTCAGGTCACGGCGAGTGCCTCCCGGCCACCCAGCTTTACCTTTCCGTCTTTACCTGTCCGACAGGGAGTCTTGATCTCCCATCGGACTCCCATCGGACTCCCATCGGACGCCGGCGAGAGCCTCCCGGCCAGACGACCTTACCTTTTCCACCCCACGGCCGGCGAGACTTACCCATCCAGACCGCGAGTATTTTCCTCCTGTCGGATGTCGGCGAGAGCCTCCCGGCCACACATCTTATGTTGTTATGTCTTTACCTGTCCAACGCAGCGAGTCTTGATCTCCGGTTGGGCGCGATGCTCCCGGCCAGACAATCTTACTACTCTGTCTTTACCTGTCCAACGCAGCGAGTCTTAATCTCCGGTTGGGCGCGCCCGGCGTGCTCCCGGCCAGACAATCTTACTTTCTTCTGTCTTTACCTGTCCAACGGAGCGAGTCTTGATCTCCGGTTGGGCGCCGGCGGTGCTCCCGGCCAGACAATCTTACTTTCTCTGTCTTTACCTGTCCAACACAGCAAGTCCTGGTATCTCGTTGGGCCGCGAGGTGCTCGGCCAGACAACCTTACTTTTCCTGTCTTTACCTGTCCAACAAAGCAAGTCCTGGTATCTCGTTGGACGCCGGCGAGGTGCTCCCGGCCAGACAAACGCTCTTCCGTCTGCTCGCACTAAAAATATCGAACCCCGTCGAACGCGACATACCCGGCCGTTTTGGCAAGCTTAGCCTTCAGTCCACCACCGGCGAGGCTCCACCACCCAGCTCACAAGTATCAATCTCACCTCAGATGCCGCAAGAGCCTCCCGGCTGGACAACCTCACCTTTTCCTCCTTCGTCAGCGAAGCTAACCCATCAAACAGGTGGGCACGCCCACCAGTTGGATGTCGGCTAAGCATCCCGACCAAACTTTACTTTTCCGTCTTCACCTGTCCGACGCAGTGAGTCTTGATCTCCCATCGGACGCCGGCGAGGTGCTCCCGGCCAGACAACCTTGTCTTTTCTAGTCCCACGCTGGCGACACTTACCCGTCCAACACAGCGGGTATTGTGCCCCCATTGAGTATTGTGCCTCGCAGCGAGACGTCTTACCGCTTCCCCCTTGGCAGACGAGATTAACCCGTTAAACTCAGTGAGTATGGGCCTCCCGTAGAGTTCGGCGTCAGTCTCAGTCACCCATCTATTTTTTCCGTCCGACGGGCGACGAGGCCTAGCCGTCGCTGCGGTCCTCGTCCGCCCGCCGAACACCATTCAACTGTCTCTGCTATCCTCAAACCTTTTCCCCCCGCCTGGCGAGGCTTATCCGTCCGATGTCCTAAGTCTTACAATCTCCCATCGGATGCTGTGAGGGCCTTCCCCAGTTCCGGGTTTCTCTTCTCCCTACTCGCCGAGGAGACTATCCGTCTGGCAGCGTAGACTTGGTCTCATGTCAAGACGTTGACGTGGTCTCCCGGTGGGCTCCTATGCTTGCCGTCCGCATGCGACGCTCATCCATTCGATGCCGTGAGTCTCGATCTCCCGTCGGATGTTGTGAGAGCCTCCTTGTCGGGCGTCCCAAACTCTTTTTATCTGCCTAGCCGATAGGACCCATCCGTCCGTCGGGGAGAGGGGTATTAGGCTTCATGGGTCCTCTCGGCCAGATATCGCCTCTGTCCTCTGATTAGCAGGGGCTGATGGCCAGTAGGGCCGATACGCCGACTCCGTGAACTATCCCACTGCAGGCAACTCGGGTCCTCCTGGCCAGGGCTCCAACCACGCTGCTCCTCCATCGGCAGGGCTCACCCATCCCAATGCGGTGAGCCATCGCTGGGCCTCGGTTGAGCCCGCCCGACCGTCGCCCCAAAACCATGAAGTTTACTCCGGGTCGGTGGGGCCCACTCATGCATGCCAAACCGCTCCCTCAGAGCACGTAGACCCCCGGCCTGCCACAAGTTACTCCTGGGAACTAGCTCCGCCAGATCTCAAACAGCGTATTTGGGGGTAATCTTAGTCTGGCGGCTGTCCTACAGTATATTGTTTTTGGGGTTCACTGGGTTGGGCCATTCCGGCAGGGAGCCCTCCCCAGGACAGCACGCCTACAACGTATTACCATACACGCCAAATCGCATTACGTTATCGTGCTAGTAGATGTAAGTGTGAAATCGTGAAATGTTTAATAAACAAAGTTTATAAACTAAGTTCGGGAGGAGCACGTCAGATACTCAGGCTAATTAGCACAGGTGGTACACAATCTAGGTAATCAATCCTGGGGCATAAATACAGCTGTCTTACCTCCATCTAGTTGACGGTTAAGCAGCATCCCTCCACCACCCCTTCTCCCCCAATATCACTAGAATTCTAATCACACGGGGAGGGGGTTCACTGGGTTCGGGCCATTCCCGGCTAGGAGCCCTCCCCCAGGACAGCACGCCTACAACGTATTACCATACACGCCAAAAACGCATTACGTTTATCGTGCTAGTAGATGTAAGTGTGAAATCTTGAACTCTTGGTTCTTGACAGTTGCCATGATATATTCTCAATATATAAGGGACAAACAACAGTAAATAGGAAGTACACTTTACACAGAGCCCTTACTGAACAACAGAAGCTGCCGCCGCCGTCACCACAGGTGCTTTTATACTTCCTGGTCACTACGTAAATCTCCGCCGGTGACGTCAGCGGGGATTCCCTTGGATGAGATTACATGCATATTTCAGAACGCGAGAACATACAGGTGTTCCCAAAAGCATCTCCGACGCAGCTCGAAGTTCTCGAAAGGGAACTCAGTTACACCATTTATTGTTATAGTCGTATGCTTATTAGTTATGTTTAATCAATGAAAGCAGGTCAATCTTCTGTTTCCTGGAACGACGAGCATTGCCTTTTTTCTGCAGGATATATTTGGAGTTTCAGCGCGAGAGCATCCTCTGGCTTTCGGATTGAGATTTCTTACTGATCACCGTGCTTCACTGACAAGCTCTGCATGAAAACCGCAGCTTTTGCCCAATTGCGAATGCAATTTAATTTTGATTAATCATGCAGCGCTAGCACAGCCTCAGCATGGGCACGGCCTAGACAAGCAGTGCACTCAATGTGCCTGTCTGAAGCATGCAGGGGGGCCCTGCATTAACCACATAAGTGGTGCGGCATTTGCAACAATTTGCAAAGATGATCTTTGTGCTGAAGGATAAAATTCTGATAAATGGCACTCAGAGCTGACTTAAATAGCAAACCCCCTCACAGACTTTTTTATTTAATAACTGGGTAATATAACACAATATAGTAAAATGGTAATTTGTTACATTAATATTGCATCAATAAGTATAATAAAGCATAAATTATAAAAATATTTTTTTTATTTGGGGATACAAATAGTAATATAAAAAGAGTAATATATATTTTTTCTTAATTCAATGTAATGTGTTTGACCTTGATAATTTTATTTTGATGGAAAACTGCAGGAAGACCTCTGTTTAGTTTGCAACATTTTTTATTATTATAAATCAGCTGAAAAATCTGTTCCAAAAACAAAACATTTAAGTGGGAGGGAATTGGTTTGTAATGAGATTCAAGGTAGCAAATCAAATGACTAAGAAGGAATTAATAGTGATTGCAGTGCCATATTGTGAGTTTGGTTCATCACTGAAATTGTGCTCAATCAGCAGCCATTTCATACATGTGTGTGGGTTAATAGTGTGATTTGTTTGTACTTGCGAAATGCCGAGGAGCATTAATGCATGGGCTTCAACGGGCTGAATCCCAAGGGCCCACACTGGGGAGAGGCCTAGGCCTACTTCATGCAGGTAAATTATATTGTTCAAATACAACAGTACAACTACAATATTTTTCAATGACAACAACATTATGTAAACAAACTCGCAACAGCATTTTTAGTGACTCCCTGCTGAGAGAAAAAACTGGACAACTAGTTTTCTGTAACGTCATACAGTGCGACCAGTAACTTACAAATGTGTGTATATAACCTGTGATGGTATCAGCTAATATCAGCTGATGGTTTTAGATTCAGTCACTATGCTCCATTAGGGGTGATGCTTCAAAGTCTCAATTTTAAATGCAGGAGGCTTTAAATTCTGGTACAGAAAAAAAACATGAATCGTAAAATTACTCAAAATTTTAAATGGCTATGATTTAATTAAATAACATGAGCACAGCATATTTAAAAATAAAACACAGTTAGCAATCACCAAATAGCCCACATTTATGTCACCTTACCAAATGATAGTTTCAGTCCACTGATAAATAAAGTTTTAGTGTAAAATTTTGTCTAACTGATGGCATTTAACTCCTTAACCTGGAAACGTCTCGGTTACGTATGTAACCCTCGTTCCCTGAAGGAGGAAACAGAGACGTCACATCGGATGACCGACGAAATTGGAATCTCGCCAGAGAGACCTATCCACTTCGAGTGTAACTAAACGAGCCAATGGACATTGGCATTCGATCATTGCATCCAGCTGCCGCTGATCACAGCGTGAGTATAAGAGGCAGCAGGTGCACTGCATTAAGCTTGCTTTCGCTGAGGAGCCGAGCCGGAGACCCGGCCGCTCAGCGGTGGTACAGCAACTGTGGCAACAGGATGTGACGTCTCCGTTCCCTCCTTCAGGGAACGAGGGTTACATACGTAACCGAGAAGTTCCCTTTCATTCGGTCACTCCGAGTCACGTCGGATGACCGATGAAATTGGGTTCCCAACCAAAGCGCCACAGGAGCTGCCCGTTCCAGCACCCTGTGTAGGCCTCCTGATCCTTCCTATAAGGCAGACGATAGGACCGAGATAATACCCTTCCACTTGGAAGAGGCACACTGTGGAGTCACCTCCTCAGGGGGTTAAGTGATATTTACTCACGTGAAGTAACCCCGTAGGGCCCTAATGCACATGGAAGTCTCTGAGATGGCTCAGGTTGAATCATTAGCGACTGGCTGGGGAAACACGGCTCTAATAGAAATACCATGGAAAACAAATATGGGATCCCAACAAAGTCACTCATATGGGCACTAGCCTCACACCAGATTTCAAGAATTCATTGGCTGAAGGCCTGGCGCCGGACACTCCGCCACGTCTGGACGCCGGAGTGCTGGAGGACTCGACAGGGTTTGACCGGTTAGGGACACAAGGTGACTCTGAACAGGGCCTCTCAGTGCCACTGTCCGTTTGAGGTGAGAACACAGGAGGAAACCGGTTTGACACGTAGGCTATAGAACCTAGAGGACGTGTTGGGAGTCACCCAACCCGCAGCTCTACAGATGTCTGCTAGCGAGGCACCACGAGCCAGCGCCCAAGGACGATGCAACACCTCTAGTGGAGTGAGCACGCAACCTGAGCGGGCAGGGCACACCTTGTGCTTCATAGGCCAAGGTGATAGCATCCACTATCAAGTGGGCCATCCTCTGCTTGGAGACAGCCTTCCCCTTCTGCTGTCCTCCGTAACAGACAAAGAGCTGTTCTGAGGTCCTAAAGCTCTGAGTTCTATCCATATACTGTCGCAGTGCGCGTACCGGACAGGGTGCCCCGTCTCTGAGAAAGCAGATCCTTCCTCAGATGAATCTACCAGGGAGGGGCTGTCGCGAGGAGCATGAGTTCCGGGAACCAGGTCCTGTTGGGCCAATATGGAGCAACTAACAAGACCTGCTCCTCGTCATATTGAGGGCAAGACAGATGAGTAGTGAAGTAAACGGGCGTGATCTTCGATCGGCGAACAATATCCAGAGGGCTTGACAAGAGGAGTAATCCAGGTAAACGAGCAATGGTCCAGGCGGGGGCAAACAGAGTCTGAATGGAAGGCGAAAGGGTTAATCCAATATACAAGGCAGAAGTTTATGTACAAGGCAACACGAAAAAGACTAGACTTAAACTAAAATTAGAAACAAAAACTAGGAATGGCTCCATAAAGCAGCTAACACCTGTAGAGTGATAAACGTAGAACAATACAGGAGACTAAACACCAAAACAAACACGGAAAGGCTTAATAAGCAGCTAACACTAGAAGAATGCTAAAAGCTAGACAATACTCAGCAACTAGATCAGGATCTGAGAGTGTTTTATGTAGTGTGTGTAATAGCTCTTAGGTGAGCATGTGATTGGTGACAGCTGTGTGATTAGTGCATTACCTGTGCAATCAGTGCAATCAGCTGTGTATGTGTCATCAGTGCAATGGATGATGGGAAAGGCAGTCCAGTGTGATGTGTGGTGTGAGATTCAATATGATGGAGAGGTGACCTCTTGTGGCAGTCGAACAAAAGGCCACGAACTAGATTCGTGACAGTATGAGTACTGAATTGCCGGTATATTGCATTTGCTTACAGTATATTTGGAAGTTGACTATATATGAGATTTAAGTGATTGGTACTCTGAACTCTCTTTGTCTGAACTCTCTTTGGGGTTAATATTTGTGTTTTTGTTTCTAGTATTCCCTCTTCATTTTGAGTTTAGTTTGAGGACTGAGCACTGAGATTTGGTAACTGTGGTTTACTGCTGTGCACTTTTACTAAATTTGCATTTGGTTGTTTTGTCTGGTAACCTTGTATTGTCTCCTTATTTAAAGGGGCAGACCATTTCATGTGTTTTTAATTTTTGTGTGTGTTCTTTTATTTAATCTTTCTTTGATTAGAATAAATATAATTATTTTACTGGATTTTATTAAATAATGTTTGTTTAATTTAGCTTTTGTTATCTGTGTGCCATTGCCCTCCTCTTTTTGTTTGTTATTGTGGTTTGTAGTTGTGTACAGAGCCGGGCCTTCATAGACACACAGCCTTTGGTGTATGTAGCAACCTATAAGACAGTGGATGACATTTTCCTGGGTAACCCTCTGCTCTGAATAAAAAAAAAAAATCTGATTGCCTCTTCCAATAAATAGTCCACTCTTGAGTTGGATAGTGTGGTTGAAGCCTGCATTTAGGATAAAAACATGGCTTTCATGCAGAATTAAATGGTTTTATTAGTAGAATAAGTTGACACATACTTGCAAAGTTTCTCATAGTCAGTATGTTGTATGTTGTGGACCCATCAAAATGAAAGTGTTAGTAGATATTAAGCAGACAGTCTACTAATACTCTAATGACTGCTAGTTGACATGTAGTTGCAAAGTTACTTACTGTTAGTAGAATGTGTAAAGTGGACTATTGAAATAGAGTATTACCAAAAATTGACTTCAAGCATTGGGCCAAAAAAAATATAAAATATGTATAAAAAAGGGAAAAGCAATTATTTATTACATAATCAAAATGATAGCAGAATTTATAGAATTTTTTTTTTTAATATTATGGAAAAGTTTATGTCCTCTATGTCTTATGTCTCAAGAGGTGAGAAAGTAATCTGAGTACATTTTTTAAGGCATTAAGAAAGCCTTTTTGAGTTCTGCAATCTTATTTTTTTGGCTCGCCCTTCAAGGCTGGAGTTCAAGGAGTGTGCAGGACCCACTATGTCATCAGTGAGTCTCCAAAGGCCAACCACATTACTGTCACTAAATCTAAGGATTTGAGCCACTGCCAGGAGAGAATCATGAAGGATGTTGGCTTGGCATACACTGAGAGGTTTGCTGAATGCACAGAGGTAATGAACAAGACTGGAAAACTTGAAATAATTACTCAATAAATTAAGAAATAAAAAAAATGTCATATACCTTTCTTTCAACAGAGGGTCAAGAGTCTAATTGAAACGGCAACTTACAATTACATCCTAAAACCATCTTCCACTGGTGTATTGATCACTGAGGCAACAGTTCAGGAAGTGCATCGGTGATCACCCTTCAATGAGATCTATGGCGCTGCCCAGATGGAAGCAAAGTATGACTGATCCTCTGTGAGAAAGAACAATATTCCCAACATATTTCATTATTTTAACTTTAAGTTTCAAAAATAATTATTTCCTTTTTAATGATATTAAATTTTTTTAGATGTACCTGTATGCAAATGTATATACAGTATGTGTATATTTGTATATATACAACTAGATGAGCATATCATGACATTTCTGACATGAGCTACTGAAAATTATTTGTATTAATAATATTTTTTTAAATAAACAACTAAAAACATTTAAAGTAAAACTGTGACATGGTCCTCACTCTTATATTGACTTTTTCAGGTTTTGATGACATGAGCCTAAGGTAACATAACCTGAAACTGATAATCTAATGCCAAATCTGTCAACACAGTGTACTTTGAGAGCAAACAAAATAAATAAAATCCCGAACAAAGTGTATATGCAATGAAATACTGGCATGCAAATAAGACTGGAATATTCAATATAATAGTAGCAACCTACAAGACAGTGGATACCATTTTCCTGGGTAACCCTCTGCTCTAAATAAAAAAAACATTCTGATTGCCTTTTCCAATAAATTACTCCACTCTTGAGTTGGATAGTGTGGTGGAGGCCTGCATTTAAGAAAAACATGGTATTCATGCAGAATAGACTTCAACATTTCTAAAATAAATAAAATTCTAAAATTAAATAGTGAACATACTGTTTAAATAGTGTCCCAACTTTTTTGGAATCGGGTTTGTATAATAATTTTATTATATAATATGTAAAAGTTTATGTCTTTGTCCTTAGGTAAACGTACGTCTTTGCATTACAACCCTGTCAGTTCAGTAATAAAAATAGTTTTATACAGTCATATCAGCCATAAATATTTATTATACCATTTTATATTTGAGGGTTGATTTTAACAGTATATCTCAAATGAAACTGCAATTGAATTTAATCGTTTAGGCTTTGTTGTTAGTTATAAGCTTTAATATTCGTTTAATATGCAGGTAGGACTCTCTATATACAGTAGTTTAAAGCATTAGCATTAGATTCCATTTTTCCTTAAGAAAATTGAAATTATTTCTTAATTAATTTCAAGACAGAGACACAATCTGTTTAGTAAACCACTGTTTATTACAAAGACAAAATATAAATGTTATGTCATGTTTTTCCCCTGCCGTATATATCCTTCTCTGAAATGTATATGTAGGAAATAACTAAAATTTACTTTTCCTTCAACTTTTTTTTAACTTAATTTAACACATTTAAAACTGACATTGGACGTTGTTCTGGAGGATGACGTAACTGGACAGGGTAACCTAACCTAATTGATCTTGATGTTAAAATAAGTTGACCAACCAAAGGCCTCATTAATAATTATTTAAAAAAATAATACCTGGTCAGCAAAAAAACGCTATAAAAGCCTGATTTCTCTGAGGTGTTCTTCACAAACCACCAGCCATGAGAGCTGTTGTGCTTGCCCTGACTGTAGCCCTTGTGGGTAAGTTAAAATCTGAAATGTTATGTTTTGAATTTAAGATGTTCCTCTTTCTCTTCTAAAGATTTCTCTTTATGTAAATTTAGGACCTCTTTAAAAACGAAATTAAGCAAACCATTTTCAAAGTGTATTTTCTCATTTGTTTCTTTTAGCAAGTCAACAGATCAACCTTGGTAAGTAATTTTGGATCTGTTTAAACTGGTTATTTTACAACTATTGCATTCTTGCTTAGACTCGAAAAATACTCTACCTTTTTTCAGTCCCTGAGTTTGCCCCTGATAAGACCTATGTGTACAACTATGAGGCTCTACTCTTGGGCGGTCTTCCTCAAGAAGGTCTGGCCAGAGCAGGTATAAAAGTCAACAGCAAGGTTCACCTCAGTGCCATGAACAAGAACACCTTCTTGATGAAGGTAATGACCATTTAAAAAAAAAATACAGATTTTAGATCACACTACAAGAAAACAAAAACAAATGCCATCATTGGATGATAAAAGCAACAATCACCTCATTTCAATGGAAAATGTCCCCTTACAGCTCAAGGACCCTCAAATCCACGAGTATGCTGGTATTTGGCCCAAGGATCCATTTATTCCTGCCACTAAGCTCACCTCAGCACTGGCTGCTCAGCTTCAGATTGCCATCAAGTTTGAGTATGCTAATGGCGTGGTTGGAAAGGTATTTGCCCCTGCAGGAGTCTCCCCTACAGTCATGAACATGCACAGAGGTATCCTCAACATCCTTCAGCTCAACCTTAAGAAGACCCAGAATATCTATGAGCTGCAAGAGGTTAGAAAGTAATCCAAGTAAATTTTTGAAGGCATTAAGAAAGTTCTGCAATTTTGAGTTCTGCAATCTTATTTTTGGCTCACCCTTCAAGGCTGGAGTTCAAGGAGTGTGCAGGACCCACTATGTCATCAGTGAGTCTCCAAAGGCCAACCACATTACTGTCACTAAGTCTAAGGATTTGAGCCACTGCCAGGAGAGAATCATGAAGGACGTTGGCTTGGCATATACTGAGAGGTTTGCTGAATGCACAGAGGTAATGAACAAGACTGGACAAACTTGAAATAATTACTCAATAAATTAAGAAATTAAAATGTGTCAAATACCTTTCTTTCAACAGAGGGTCAAGAGTCTGATTGAAATGGCAACTTACAATTACATCCTAAAACCATCTTCTACTGGTGTATTGATCACTGAGGCAACAGTTCAGGAAGTGCATCAGTTTTCACCCTTCAATGAGATCTATGGTGCTGCCCAGATGGAAGCAAAGTATGACTGATTCTCTGTGAGAACAAAATTCCCAACACATTTCATTACTTTAACTTGAAGTTTCAAAATGTATTATTTGTTTCAGACAAACCTTGACTTTTGTTGAGATTGGGAAGAACCCAGTTGATCCAATCAAAGCTGATTACATGGCTCGTGGATCCCTGCAATATGAGTTTGCAACTGAGGTTCTCCAGACCCCCATTCAACTAGTGAAGATCAGAGATGCACCAGCCCAGGTTTTACTTTATCAATCTCCAAGCCAAATCCTTTGATACATGCTGAAGCCAACAACTAAGACTAGCTCTTACTCTCTTCTAGATTATCGCAGTCCTTAAGCACCTCGTTGCAAACAATGTGGACATGGTCCATGATGATGCTCCACTTAAGTTTGTTCAGCTCATCCAGCTCCTGCGTGTTTCCACCATGGAGAACTATAAGGCTATCTGGGCTCAGTTTAAGAATGAACCAGTTTACAGGTACACATTTTTCAACAGTAATTTTAAGGGCAATTTATATATTATATATATTTTATATATATTTATTTTAAACAATGACTCTGGTAGGCGCTGGCTCCTGGATGCTCTTCCCTGCAGGCACACCAGTCACTTTAAAATTCATCAAGGAGAAGTTCCTAGCTGGTGAGCTTATGGTTCCAGAGTTTCATTCAGGCTCTTGTGGTTGCTCTGCAAATGGTCACTGCTGATTTGGACACCATCCAATTGACAGCTGTGAGTAAATCTAACTAGACTCAAAATGTTGTTCTTCAAATCTTGCCTAATTTAAACTACTATTTTCTTTATCTTGCTGAACAGAGTTTGGCTATGCATGAGAAAATTGCCAAAATCCCAGCTCTGCGTGAAGTTGTAATGCTTGGATATGGTTCCATGATTGCCAAGCACTGTGTTGCAGTTCCACTTGCTCTGCTGAGCTCCTCAGGGTAAACAAGTCTTACATTTCTACCAGTCACTTACTTGTTAATGTTTGTCTAATTGTATGTGCCTCAATCTCCTCAGCCCATCCATGAGATTGCTGCAGAGGCAACTTCTAAGAATAACATTCCTGAAATCACCTTGGCTCTTAAAGTTATGGGCAATGCTGGTCACCCTGCTAGTCTTAAACCTATCATGAAGTTCCTGCCGGGACTGAAAACTGCAGCTACATCTCTGCCCCTTAGAGTCCAGGTTGATGCCATTTTGGCCCTGAGGAACATTGCCAAGAAAGAACCCAAACTGGCAAGTGTCAGACATTGTAGGAATGAATTACAGTAAAACAACCCATTTTCTTCCAATAATAAACTTACCTTGTTTATTGCCACAGGTTCAGCCAGTGGCCCTGCAGCTTGTATTGGATAGATCTCTTCACCCAGAAGTGCGCATGGTTGCTTGTATTGTGTTGTTTGAGGCCAAGCCATCAGTGGCTCTTGTCACCAGTCTTGCTGGTGCTTTGAAAACTGAAACTAACATGCATGTTGTGAGCTTTGTTTATTCCACATCAAGTCCTTGACCAGAATCACTGCTCCTGATATGGCTGCTGTGTAAGAAAAAAAAGATTTCATAAATATCCTGTATCATGTCAAATGAGCATCGGCCACAAGTAATAATGGTTGTCTATTTCAGTGCTGATGCAGCTAATGTTGCCATCAAGCTCATGAGCAGCAAGCTAGACAGACTTAGCTTACGTTTCAGTAGAGCCATTCAGCTGGACTTTTATCATAGTAAGTGTTCTAAATTTCTTAAAAGAGCCAAGAAATGGCGTGTTGGATGTTTCTTAAAACATACAAAAATTCTTCTGACATAGAAGATTGCAATTTGTATTCTTACCTATGTATCTGTGTAGCTCCACTTATGGTTGGAGCTGCTGGCAGTGCCTACATGATCAATGATGCTGCCACCATCCTGCCCAGAGCGGTTGTAGCTAAAGCACGTGCTTATCTGGCTGGAGCTGCTGCTGATGTGCTTGAGGTGGGCAAGATAATTTTTTTTAATATGATTCATGTTTTAAAAATGTTTTCAGCCTTCACTCAATTCATGCTCTCAAACAGATTGGTGTGAGAACTGAAGGAATCCAGGAGGCTCTTCTGAAATCTCCTGCTGCAGATGAAAGTGTTGACCGTATCACAAAGATTAAGCGCACCCTGAGAGCAGTACGTTTTCATGTCCAATGTACTGTATAATGTATACTTGTAAATAAAATAATAATCATGATATTGGAAAAATGTGTATGACTTATGTTTAACCCCTTAAGCTCACAAATTGGAAGGACTTACCAAAAATCAGCCATTGGCTTCTGGCTATGTCAAATTATTTGGACAAGAAGTGGCTTTTTCAAGATTGACAAGACCATCATTGAAGAAGCTATACGGTATTGTGCAGTAGTTTATCTCTAATCTTTCATTACTTAATTTTTTAAATCTGTCTCACAAATAATTATTAGAATTAAGATTGTCATAAACTCTTTCCCCAGATTGTGACTGGACCCAAAACACATAAACTGTTGAAGGGGGCACTTGAAGCTTTGCAGAAAGGAATTTCCTTGCAGTATGCCAAACCCCTGCTTGCAGCTGAAGTGCGTATCTTGCCAACTGCAGTTGGTCTACCCATGGAGTTCAGTTTGTACACTGCTGCTGTTGCTGCTGCAAGTGTCAATGGTATGTTTTTTCTTAGAATTGTATATAATTTCTTCTGATATGAGGGGGTCATTACTCGATGTTGTTCCATTCATCCTACTAGTTCAGGCCACCATTACACCTCCTCTCCCTGAGGAGATTGAGACTATGACCCTTGAGCAGCTGAAGCAGACTGATATTCAACTCCAAGCTGAAGCTAGACCAAGGTAAATGTTTGCAGCTACATTCATGAAGATGAGATATTATGTACACAGCAACAGTTTTACAAACATTTGCCCTTATTCTTATTTCAGTATTGCTCTCCAGACCTTTGCTGTGATGGGAGTGAACACTGCCTTGATCCAAGCTTCTGTTATGATGAGAGGAAAGATGCGTACGATTGCTCCTGGAAAAGTGTCTGTAAGAGCAGACATTCTCAAGGGCAACTACAAGGTGGAGGCTCTGCCTGTTGAGGTTCCTGAACATATTGCTACTTTTAGGTAATGAAACCTTAGTGAAGCCAGTGAAGAAAAAGTTGTTTGTCATGACTGTTCTTTTGTGAAAGTGTCTTTTAATTTTATGACAGCTTTGAGACACTTGCTGTGGTCAGAAACATTGAAGATCCTAGTGCTGAAAGGACTGCACCCTTTGTACCCGAGTTGTCCCTACAAAATACCCAAAATTCTCATGGTGGTGATTTGGTAAGCTTTAAATATACATTTGGAAAAAATACTTTTGCTTTAGGCTCCAAAGTGGAAAGTCTTCTTGATATACAGTTGCTGGTCATATAATTAGAATATAATTGAGTGCTGTACATGCTCATACTTTTCATGTTCATACTTTTCAGTTGGCCAAGATTTCTAAAAATCCTTTCTTTGTATTGGTCTTAAGTAATATTCTAATTTTCTGAGATACTGAATTTGGGGTTTTCATTAGTTATCACTTATAATCATCAAAATTAAAAGAAATAAACACTTGAAATATTTCAGTCTGTGTGGAATTAATGTATACATTATACAAGTTTCACTTTTTGAATGGAATTAGTGAAATAAATCAAATTTTTGATGATATTTTAATTATATGACCAGCACCTGTATATATTTTTTCTTTCCAGTCCTCTGAGATGCCATCTGAGGATCACGTGAGAGCTCCTGCTCCATTTGACAAGACTCTCTGTCTTGCTGTTCCATACATTGAAATCAAGGGATGCGTTGAGGTGCACTCTCACAATGCTGCTTTTATCAAAAATTCTCCTCTGTTCTACATAATTGGACACCACTCAGCCCTTGCTACAGTGGCAAGAGGTATACTTACATAAATTATTACATTCACGAAATTCAAGGATTTTCAAATAAAATGATAATTAAGGGTTTGTTGTTTTGGCTTTAGCGGATGGTCCTACAGTTGAAAGACTGGAGCTTGAAGTCCAGTTTGGTCCTAGAGCTGCCGATAGGCTCCCTAATCAAATCACTATCATTGATGAGGAGACTCCAGAAGGAAAGGCCTTCCTGTTGAGACTGAAGAAAATCCTGGAAACTGAAGATAGAAACAGGACCTTCTCTTCTGAAAGCACAAGCAGCAGCAGCAGCCGCAGAAGCCGCAGCAGCAGCAGCAGCAGTTCAAGCTCCTCCGTGTCCAGGTCTCGCACAACAGAGGTGAGGACAAGGAATGTCATTTGTTGGTTAAATCGCCAATGTATGTGTCATAAGAATGTATATTACTTTACACCGATTCATTTTATATGGATTTTCAGACTGCCACCATCATGGAGCCATTCAGGAAATTCCACAAAGATCGGGTAACTACTAAAAACAATATTGGTAACAATATAGTTGCTGTAGATGACCAGACTTATGTTTATAACCTTATTTTGCTTGCAGAACTTGGCACCCCATGGTGCTTCAAAGCGAGTTAGCAGTGGAAGTGCCAGAGTAAGTTTAGAGCGTATCCAGAAACAGGTGAATCAATTAGTGTTATTTGTTTAATCATAATAAAATAAAACACAAAAGGTAAAATATGTTCCATTTAATTTTTGTATGATTTATGCTTTCAGGATAAGTTCCTCGGAAATACAATTCCACCTCTTTTTGCTGTTATTGTTCGTGCTGTGACAGCTGACCAAAATCCACTGGGTTACCAACTTGCTGCCTACATTGACAAGTCAACCGGAAGAGTGCAACTTGTTTTTACTTCCATTGACAAAAATGACAAGCAGAAGATCTGTATTGACAGTGTTCTGCTGAGCAAGCACAAAGTCACTGTAAGACAGGAAGAATAGCTTAAAAAATATAATCGCTGGTAAATATTATTTTATGTTAAAGTGAGCATAAATCTGTTTTTCAGACCAAGGTTGCTTGGGGTCTAGAGTGCCGGCAGTATGCAGTCACTGTTAAAGCTGAGGCTGGTGTACTGGGTGAATTCCCTGCTGCGCGTTTAGAGCTGGAATGGGAGAGGCTGCCGATTATTGTCACCACCTATGCTAAAAAGTAACGTTCATCAGAACAGAACAACAAATGAAGTAATGTAGAAAATTACACTGATTTAATAATAATTGTTATCTGTGTATCCTATCCCAATTAGGCTGTCCAAACACCTCCCCATGGCAGCTCACCAGACGGGATTCAGACTTGAAAGAGCCACGAACAGTGAGAAAGAGATTGAACTTACTGTAGCCTTGCCAACTCAGAGGTCCTTGAATGTCATTGTCAGGATTCCAGAGGTGAAATACTTTCCCTTTAAATTATTATATCTCATCAAGATATAAAAATAAAACACAACTAATTCATTTTTTTCTCCCTGCTGCTCTAGATGACACTATCAAGGATGCGTATGCCTCTCCCCTTCGGCATTCCCATCAATCCAGATGGATCTCTTTCTATTCATATTGACGAGGACATTCTTTCCTGGACCCAGAAACAAATCAAGGAAGAATAAGACAAAAACATACCATTTTACATTTTTCAGAAGAAAATGTTGAGCTCTGTTAATGTTTATTTGGTTGTTCCTTGACAGTTTAATTTAAAGTATTACAGCATTTGTCATGTACAGTATGTAATGTAATGCAGTCTAATGCTAATAAATACCTTGCAAGTGAAACTGTGTGATCTCCTTTTATTTTACATTAACACTACAATAATAAGTAATAGTTATAACCAGTGTTGGGGAAATGTGATTACTTTTATTTTTTTCTGAAATAACAATTAAAGTTGCGCATTACTATATAAATGTACACATTAACATTTGCATAAAATTTTTTCAGAAGTAATGCGAGAGAGTACAGTATAACAAATGTCGGGTTCCAGCGTGTGAGTCTCGTTCTCTGTTGGACGGGGGTGCATTCCACTCCCTGTGTGGTGGCTTAGCACTGTCTTGGCGTTGGGTGCCCTCCAGCGCCAGTTCTTGGTGTTGAGTGTTGAAATCAAGAACTGCTGGGGTTTTGCGCTCTTTCTGAGGCCATCTTTTGTTTGCCGTAGGCTTTTGCACCAAGTCTCGCAACTGCTGAATGTTCATTGTTCGTGGGCATGCGAGACGCCAAGATGGTGGCTTATGCCAGGATGAAGGTTCCTCAGGAAGAGAGTTTTAAAGTTCAGTTCCTCTTCCATGTCAGATTCGTTACGAGTTCCAAAATATGCTTGTCTGAGTCGACTGTAGTAAGCTTGAGGAGTGTCGTGACGTCCTTGTCTCTCTCCAGGGCAGCCACTAAGCCTTGATCGGACTCAGGGTCAGCAAACTCTTTAATGAGGGCCTTTTGAAGCCGTTGATAGTCAGTCTTTGTGTTAACAGGCTGCCGGTCAAGGAAGCTGCGCACTTCAGGACTGGATGTCGTTCGAGTAAGTATAGTTTATCTTTGTCCGTAACGTTAGGTCGCATTTCCAGATGGAAATCAATATCTTGCAGATAAGCGTGGACATTTTGGCTGTTTGGCAAGCTGGGGTTGAATTTTCCGATGTTTCGGCGAGCTTGTCAAGATCTTTAAGGTCCAAGCCGTGCACTGACCTGCGGCTGGCTGCAGCAGATTCTTTTGGTTCCGTCGTGATATAGCGTTCTTCCGACGGCGCTGGTGAATGTTTTAACACCATCCCCTCTATCTTCGGTTCACGTGTCGGTTTATGAACAGGTGATCCAGTCCTGCTTGACGGGGGTGCCGTTGGTGCACGCCCTGTACTTGACGGCTCACGGCGTAGTTCATAAGCATGCCTGAGTTCCTCTTGGAGACTTTCAGACTCCTCTGTGACGTAGTCGAGCTGTCGTGTTAGGCGGCTGATCTCATTCCTTGACTCAGCCAAATGAACTTCGAGGGCCTTGATTCTGCTGTTTTTGTCCCTGAAGTCAGTCTTTGCCTTCTCCAGTAGCTTCTCTGCATACTGTAGCTTGTCTGCACGATCAGCGAAGTCCTCTTTGAGCTGCTGCATTTCGTGGCTGGTAGCTTCTAGAGTCTCTTTTAGCCTGTTGGTCTCCTCCTCGGTGCCCTGCTCCACCTCATCGGTCCCTTCCTGTCGTACCTGAGCTCCACGTTCCAGCTGCTCTATGCGTCGTTGGGCGCTTGTCAGCTCCTGCTGGCGTTGTGCGGCGTGCTTGTCGCTCAGTTTGAGGGTGGCGATGAGTATGTGGCTTAAAGAACCGGTGATCTTGGCTAATTCTTTGTGACTGTAGTTTTGACTTGGGTCTTGTCCCATAATGCTTGCGATGCTGTCATCTAGTTGATTCTGTGTCTGATGTTGGAGTGCTTCAGCAGCTTTAGGGAGTATGCTGTCCGTTGTAACACTTAGCCACATTTCCAGTCCTTCCCAGTGACCGACATGTTCTGTTTCGTGAGACATGTTCTGGCGGGTCAGGGGGATCTTGGACCGAACTGACACAGACCTTGAATAGGAAACAAAGCAAAAACAAAACACAAACAAAACAAACAGGGGTGTAAATGTGCAGAGTGTAGTGTATGCTAGTGTTGATTGTGTCTCTGTGTTTGTGGTCCTCTGGCAGGTGCTTCTAATTGTAGTCTCTGCAGATAAATTATTGGGCACACATAAGGCAGCCCGCTGTAAAGCAGAGAAAGAAAAACACACAAACAGAATGGGTACACAAGGACAATAGCGCTAAACAGGTCTCTCTTTTAATAGCAGATTTTCTTCTTTTCGCTTTGTTAAGTCTGATTTAGAAGTACGCTTCTAATCAGAGGATTGTAGGCGAGATTTTCTCTTTTGTAATAAGACTGGTATTGCTATTTAAATTTTCTCCTTGGAGGAAAATAACAGCAATGACAGTACTTGTCCCTTAATGGCAGGATTTTTACACGCAACACTGGTCAGCGTGTGTCGGCGTGTTAAAAATTTTGCCGATGTCTATCTTCTCATTGCACCTGCTTTAACTGGGAGGGTAGGATTTCACAATAGAGGGTAAATGATAAACAGTTTGAATGTGGTTCTCAAGTTTCATAAACAGCTGTTCAATTGTGACATTTCACTCTATTCGTGATCTTCCCTAGCCAAGTCTTAAGCAAACAAGTCAAATTAGAAGTTAGTAACAGGGAGAGAAGAAAGAGAAATTAAGATTTATTCCCAAGATTTAAAACTAATACGTTGGCACAAGGTGGTGCTGTTGAGTCTATATGCTTAGGTTGGTTTGGCTGTTTACAGGGTAAACCAACTGACCTAAGTTGAGGAAACCTTAATTTCCCTTTTGAAGTTTTCTAATTAGAAGGTTACGTTTTATGCTCCAGATTGGTGAGAAATGACTTTTGACTGTATGGTGTCACTGTCACTTCTCCAACACAACACTAGGGGAGCACTATCTACTCTCAGGCCTAAGTAAAGAGGACTAATTTTAATTTAATAAAATTATTTTAATTAAATTATTATTAATTTTACTTGAGTTAATCAGATCACCTAAGGAAATGAAGTATGGCCTACAGGGGCGCCAGACTTGTGTAGTAAGTCTGAAATTATAATTAAAATTAGACTTTGTGGTTCCTAATTAAAATGTATGATGTTATAATTAAAATTAATAGGCTCACCTAGGATTAGAAATTACAAATGCAATCTGCAATTGAGTTGATAAACCAATATTGTTGCAAAATGTAAACAGGAAGTGTAATTAATTATTAAATGTAATTAGAATTTTCGAATTCATAATTAATTATCAAATTAATTTACAGCTTCTAAATCACTAGTTTGGATTACTATAATAGTAATTAAAATAATTTACAACTTACTCATTCCTCATTGTCATTACCATCAAACCAAATTAATTTGTATCCTGATTACTTGTAAACAAAATTAAAAATTTCTGGCCCTCTTGATAATTAAGGTTTCACTATGGTGGTCAAATTATAAGGCGTTTATGATTCATAAATGGATACTGTTGTTGCTGGAAGCAGGAATTGAAATAATTTTGTTAAATGAAATTAATTCAAAATTAATTTGTAATCAATTGTGACATTCAACTAACAATTAAAAATTCCTAACAATAGCGCTTATCCATTGATGTGTTTTAAAATCATAAAAGCCATTATAATTGAATGAGATCAAACTCACCATATAATCAACAGTATATTAAACCAACCTGTGAAAATGTCAGACAGATAAATGGGTATAACATTAACACAGCCAGCTTATCAACATATGTTAGTCTGTTAACTGGGAAAATAGAGGGAGAGAGCAAATGGAAAATGTGAGTGGCTTTTCACACCCACCCCCTTTCATTCACTCATATGCAAACTCTTTAAATGCTATGTGCTAATCACTAGCCGTAAGGCAAACCGCATTGCATTTGCTACGCTGCTAAACTTCTTTGTTTCAGTTAGCTTGTATGCGCTAGTGCTATTCATTTACACGTGGCTAAATCTCCACGTGGCTAAACTGGTCGCTATGGCGACTCCGTGCCTATAGGAAAAAGTGCTCCAGATTAAACCTTCAGATTAACCAAGCATTGATCAGATTTGAATCTTTACAACACATAATCTCACTCGTTTAGGGCGAGATAAATTTATCTACGGGTTACTTATAAACCAACAAAGCCTCGGCGGGCTATTATGCGAATATTTGTCTGTTTAGACCGCACACATAACAAACACAAACAATCGATTGCAAAATCTCCCCCTTTCTCAAAACGACTGGCCACTCCTTTGAGCGCCGTGCGTTTGAATTCACTCGTGAAATCAAATAATGGCTGAGAATTATTTAAATAGCTATTTTAAACATTCCACACCCGGGAGATTTGAAAATATAGCGGAGTTTGAAAGTGGGACACGCACTTACAAATCAAACTATACAGGCCTTCAATCAGAGCTCAAACGAGGGACACGCTCATTTGTCTCTTTTATGCGCTTTAGAGCGACTTTTAATCATTTACTGCAGTTTCTTCTCACAAACTCGAGTTAAACAAATACCCTCTCTTTCATTCAAACACACTGTGTTTCACAAACAAGAATGCAATACCACAAATAACCGTTTTCCTGTATTTACTCAGTTTTTCCGGATAAAAATTGAGAAATACCCTTTTGCCTCTGGTTTGATTTTCAGATTAATCCTTAATGCCAGCTGTTTTCCTCCACCATTCTGTAATAAACCAGTTTAATATAGAGCTATTATTTCAGCTCCGGGAATTAGTTATTAAATATTAAATATTGCTTGGTTAAAAGTAATATTAATATTTAACTTATTTATACTGTATTAAGTGAACGTTCCACGAACACTAACCTCAGCATATCCTGTCGAAATCGAGCTTAGGTAGCTTTCTCTTTTATGGCAAATAAGGATAAAACTTCAAATCACATTCCAGAGACAATTCTTTATGAAATGAAAAATGGTTTATTCGTAATACTGCTATTCTAACATAAATGGATTAACTGATAAGACACAAACATACATACACACATAGACATGCATAAGGGATTTTGGTAAGTAAACTCCTAAAGTTAAAATTAGCCCTTTTAGCTATTTTAACGCTTGACTCGACCGGAAAAGATCACGACAGATGCCTTATGCTCTGTTACTGCATTCAGATCAAATTTTACCAGTTCAATCAGCAATATAGATTTAGTTAGAGGTACTTGCTTGTTGACAAGCAGGTTGGAAGTTGTTTCGTTTCCTTCAAATGCGTTGCTCTGGTCTTTGTCCTCGGAAACCACGTGGGTTGGTTCGTGCGTCTTGGTGCTCTCGTGGAAACCCGTGATATGTGGATGCTGCCGTGACGTCGTCACAGAAAAGGCTCTCCTATCGTCTGCAGGCGTTGAGTTCGTTTTCTTTGCTGTTATGCCTTCTATCCTTTGAATTCGACTGGATGGTTGGTTTAGTCGGTGTCGAGGCCAGAGTTCAGGTAAGAGCGCGAGCAGGCAGAGAAGTTACGAGCGCTATTCAAGAGATGTTAACGAGCCAAAAGATGTTCATGCCAAGAGCCACGCCATGTTCGAGAGAGCGATTTGCGACTGGCGCGTTGTTTTTCAACAGTCCGACTTGCCCCTCCCCACGGGCGGCTTGTCGAATCCGATTGTCCGTATGGGGCGGAGCCCCGCCCATGTCCAGGCTTGCTGGGTGGACCAACAGTTCTGTGATATCTCATCACTTTTGGGAAGGATACCCTTATCGATCTTTATACATGTATAAATATGCAGGGTATTAAAATTTAACGGTCATCAACACAGTCTATCACAATTCGAGGCTAGCTTTCTTTAGAGATCAAACACTGCATTTTAAAACACACATCACAGTTTATGCCGTTTTAACCCATGATTAAAAATCACCCACGTTGTTCTAAGTAATTCGCATTCAAAATCATCACATCAAGCCTATGAGGGAAAGAGTACACATCAATATCCATATATTTATTTGTGTAGATAGTTATACGTGGAGAAAAAGTCAGGAATTCGGTTTTCCTTTGTCTATCCGCTGGAACCGAGTACTGCTTCGTGCTGGGAGAGAGGGAGGGGTTGGAATACCCTCTAGGAATGTAGACATGAAGGCGTCCAGAGCCATTCCCGGAGCCGTCCGTGCCTTTGCACGAGCGTTAGTGATGGGATCAGTTGACCTTCTCCCTTTTGCATGAAAGGGAGGACTTTTGGGTAATAATTCATTTCTGTTGCTGGGTTTGAATTCTCCGTGTGTGTCTTCAGGTTGACATTGTGTTACACTGCCTTCGCTCACAACACAGACCCACACATCTCTTTTCTCGTACTGCTTTCTCTCTTGCGCTTCTTTCAATTTCCCACTTCAAGATCCAGAGGCCGTCGTTCAGCGTGATACTGCCACCACTCTCTACTTTATTTAACATCACCATATTCTCTTTTACAGCAACATCACTGCTCGTCCCACCAAATGCTGTTGCCTCGGT
The DNA here is from genome assembly GCA_027564155.1 of Gymnocypris eckloni scoliostomus. Classification (NCBI taxonomy): domain Eukaryota; kingdom Metazoa; phylum Chordata; class Actinopteri; order Cypriniformes; family Cyprinidae; genus Gymnocypris; species Gymnocypris eckloni. The sequence goes on from CM050427.1 coordinate 6,537,630, forward strand.
GCTACCGCTAGGGGCATATAACATCTGAGCACCTATCCGGCAGGTGCAGACATAGATTCCTACCCCTCATCCAAGGCTGTCACCAAGGACTAATTGGGTAACGGATGTATTGCAGGCCATTATAATCGTTTAAAATATAAAAGAGAGAAACATAATAAACAAGAGTGCTTTCAGTATTTAAGATTATCCGAACGCTTTCCATCCAATAATCGTGAGTGATTTTTCCCCATCTTTACCGTCATTTTTACCATGACTCCATAGACAGTGGGAGATCCATTAAGCCGCATCTACGCACGGGTCTCTGTGGTAATGGAAGTTACGTGGGTTATCAAGTCCGTATTTAAGACGTAACTGCCCGTGTTTACATTAATTTTGCATCATAAAACCATTTTTTGAGACGCAAGAACATTAAACCCCTTACACGGAGTCTTGCACAGCCACATGCGCAAGCAGTCTACACAATCAAGCGCGCATCAGCGTTTAAAATAAGAGCAGCCTTCCGTAGTGAGGTTCACATCTTATATTTATAAATCCACCTCATTCCAAACCACAGGCATAGTGACTCCGCAGAGCATTTGTAAGAAAAACACAGACTGGCGAGACCGCAAACTTCAAGTGTACATCAAACAAACACGTGTATCTCTCAGCGCTCCTACGCAATGAAGCCAGCGAATCTCCTTGTAACTTGCTCCAACCTTTCCAAACATTATGAAAGATTATTTTACAGAAGGTTCAAGTGGCGCATGCACGTGAGGAATTGGAAGAAAGCAGCATATGGGTGTTTCTAAAGCAACTCTGTGTCATAGCTCATCTGGTTAAAATCTAAGCCCAGAATTGATTCTGAAATTCTCAGAATCGTTTGAGAGAGACTTGGTCATTTCTCCATGACAGAAGCGCTGCAACAATCGTAAATCATTGAATATGGACATCAAAGTTGCCATTTGTCAAATTCTCCATCGAGTTCAGCCGTATTCATACTGAAATAACTGTACAGCTTTCCCCTATAGGCGGGGGCGAATTAAACGAGGGTTCATGACCAGATCTTTCGTTGACCGCAATTTCAGCACTAGCCATCAGAGTGGCTACTAGGACGTCGTGAGGTAAGAGACCCTTTCTAATCTATTGTCAGCTCCGCATAACTCCCCGTTCAAGCATAAACACCTTGATTCCTTCGACTGTTCTCTCCCAATATTAGAACATTGACCATGCAATCCATGAAATCGTGGGCCTTAGCACCCGGCTGGCAAAGTTGACACCACCTCAGATTCCAAGCCATGCCATCCATCCAAATTCACGACACTTATTTGGGATACGCCAGCACAGGGAATTCTATTCAGCCCAAGATTTCAAGACTGATCAGGAACCGCCACTAAATTTGTTTTACAAGCACGCAAGCAAACCTCATAGCATCTACCCTATTAGATGCCTATCATTCGGAGTATAGAACTCTGTCAGATGCTGCCGGCGCAGCAAACTTTTTCCTGTCAGCTATCGGCGAGGCTCACCATCTGATGCTGTGGGTAACGAACTCAATCACATGTACGAGAGCTTCCTGGTCGAGCAACCTCGAGCTCCGTCTGACTACCAACGAACTTACATGTACAATGCCGCAAGGGCGGAACCCCCGTCAGATGCTGCGTGAGCCTTCCCGGTTGAGTGAATACGTCTAACAAACGCCTTAAAGTCGGTGCGAGCTTTCCTGGCTTTTACTTCCTTCAAATCACACGCTTGGCGAGGCTCCCCCTGCTGACACCGCGGACCATCACTTACGACCAGAGCCTCCCAGCAAAAAACTTGCCTTTTCCATCCTGCGGCTGGAGAGTCTCACCTATCCAGGCTGCGAGCTGCCATCTCCAGTCAGGTCATGGCGAGTGCCTCCCGGCCACCCAACTTTACCTTTCCGTCTTTACCTGTCCGACAGTGAGTCTTGATCTCCCATTGGGCCGCGAGCCTCCCGCCAGACAACCTTACCTTTTCCACCCCACGGCTGGCGAGACTTACCCATCCAAACCGCAGTATTTTCCTCCCGTCGGATGTCGGCGAGAGCCTCCGGCCACCACATCTTACCTTTTATGTCTTTACCTGTCCAACGCAGCGAGTCTTGATCTCCCATGGACGCCGGCAGGTGCTCCCGGCCAGACAATCTTACTTTCTGTCTTTACCTGTCCAACACGGCGAGTCTTGATCTCCCGTTGACGCCGCAGGTGCCCGGCCAGACAATCTTTTCTCTGTCTTTACCTGTCCAACACAGCAAGTCCTGGTATCGTTGACGCCTTGGGCGAGGTGCTCCCCGCCAGACAATCTTACTTTTCCTGTCTTTACCTGTCCAACACGGAGTCTCAATCTCCCTTTGGGCCGAGGTGCTCCTGGCCAGACAATCTTACTTTTCCTATCTTTACCTGTCCAACACGGAGTCTCAATCTCCTGTTGGACGCCAGTGCTCCCGGCCAGACAAACGCTCTTCCGCCTGCTCACACCAAAAATATCGAACCCCGTCGAGCGACATACCCGCCGCTTTTGGCAATCTTAGCTTTCAGTCCACCACCGCGGTTCGACCACCCGCTCACAAGTATCAATCTCACGTCAGATGCCGCAAGAGCCTCCCGGCTGGACAACCTCACCTTTCCTCGCTCGTCAGCTAACCCATCAAACAGGCGGGACGCCACCAGTTGGATGCTCATCCCGACCAAACTTTACCGTCTTCACCTGTCCGGCGCGGTGAGTCTTGATCTCCCATCGGACGCCGCAGGTGCTCCGGCCAGACAACCTTACCTTTCTAGTCCACGCTGGCGACACTCCCGTCCAACACAGCGGGTATTGAAGTTTATGCCGTGAGCCTGCAGTGCGTCTTACCGCTTCCCCTTGGTAGGCAGACTAATCCGTTAGACTCAGTGAGTATTGGCCTCCGTGAGAGTTCGGCGTCAGTCTCAGTCACCCACCTATCCGTCCGACGGGCGAGGCCTAGCTGCCTGTCCTCGCCGCCCGCCGAACACCATTCAACTGTCTCTGCTATCCTCAAACCTTTCCCCGCCTGGAGGCTTACCCGTCCGATGTCCTAAGTCTTACAATCTCCCATCGGATGCTGATAGAGCCTTCCCCAGTTCGGGTTTCTCTTCTCCCTACTTGGCGAGACTATCCGTCTGGCAGCGTAGCCTTGGTCTCATGTCAAGACGCACGTCTCCGGTGGGCTCCTGCTTGCCGCTCATCCATTCGATGCCGTGAGTCTCGATCTCCCCGGATGTTGTGAGAGCCTCTTGTCGGGCGTCCCAAACTCTTTTATCTGCCTAGCCGATAGGACCCATCCGTCTGTCGGAGGGGTATTGTGCTATCGAGGCTTCATGGGGTCCTCTCGGCCAGATACGCCTCTGTCCTCTGATTAGCAGGGGCTGATGGCCAGTAGGGCCGGTGAACCATCCACTGCAGGCAACTCGGGTCCTCCTGGCCAGGGCTCAACCACGCTGCTCCTCCATGGCGGGCAGGGCTCACCCGTCCCAATGCGGTGAGCCATCGCTGGGCCTCGGTTGAGCCCGCCCGACCGTCGCCCAAAACCACGAAGTTTACTCCGCGGTTGGTGGGCCCACTCATGCATGCCAAACCGTCCCTCAGAGCACGAGACCCCCGCCAGCCACACAAGTTACTCCTCGGAAATAGTATTTGGGGAATCTTAGTCTGGCGGCTGTCCACGTTATATTGCTTTTAGTTCACTGGGTTCGGGCCATTCCTGCCAGGAGCCCTCCCCCAGGACAGCACGCCTACAAGATACCATACACGCCAAATACGCATTACGTTTATCGTGCTAGTAGATGTAAGTGTGAAATCGTGAATAGGTGTTAACTGTAATGTGTGTGTTTGCCTCACCTGTGAGGGCGCTATCGGTAAGGTAAAGAGAGAGGAGCCGAATAAAGTTCAGTTGTTATTGACATTCATGGCATCCAGTCACGTTTGTTACATGGTGTCAGAAGTATCGAAATCCAGCCCAATATGGACGGAATAAAGCCGCCACAACCACTGCAATTTGAAGGTAACACGGCAGAAAACTGGAAAAAAATGTAACAAAAATTTGGACTGTACATGACCGAAACAAGGTTCGAGGTTTCGAAACAAAAGATAAGAAAATACCAAGCTGCACACTGCTACACGTCATTGGTGACGAAGCCCTAGAAATCTACAACACATTCGACTTTGAAAAACCGAAGACAAAAACGACGTTAAAGTCATAATAAAGAAGTTTGATGACTATCTTGAGCCGAAGAATAATGTGACGTTTGAACGGCATATCTTCAATTCGAGAGTGCAAGCACCGGGTGAAAGCATCGATCAGTTTGTTACGGATCTCAAAACCAAAGCCAAGTCATATGAGTATGGACAACTATGTGACAGTCTAATAAAGGACAGAATCGTTGTAGGCATTCACGACGACGCTCTCCGGGCCAGGCTGCTGAGAGAAACTGATCTAGATTTGCATAAAGCAATTCAAATGTGCCGCATGCAGTTTTCCCAAATTCAAGTTGCATCAGACACAGAAGTTCACACAGTAAGACAAATGCGAACAAGACACGGAGCACACGCCAATGATTCAGACATGTCATGTTACATCACTGTAAGTACTGTGGAAGAGATCACAACAAAGGTAAATGTCCAGCATACGGAGTAAACTGCGGAAAAAATGCGTAAAAATTAATAATTTGCTAGTAAATGCATGTCTACCAGATCTAAGAAAAAATATAAATACTGTGTCTTTAGAAACTGAGTCAGAAAACGAATTCTATGTTGATGCTGTGAATACAAGAAATGGAGAGGATTGGATGGTAACCATCAAACTGAATGGCCATAAAACAAAATTCAAGATAGACACAGGGGCTCAATGTAACATCATTCCACAATCAATACATGCTCAAAGCTGTTACAAAATAGAAAAATCCAAAGCAAGGTTAGTGACATAAGGTGGACAGTGCCTGAAACCTAAAGGTAAATGCTTGCTGTTGGGTGAATATAAAGGCAAATATTACGGCATTGAATGTCAGATTCTGGAGGATGATGATGATTCCAACTTCATAGAAGTAGACAAGGTGAAAAACATTAAAATCCCAACCATCATTCACATCTGCAAGCAGCATTTCACTAGATATGGTATGCCTTAAATGATGATAACAGATAATGGCCCAGCTTACGCTTCAGCTGACTTTGCTTTTTCGGTCATATGGATTCAAGCACGTTACATCATCTCCAAGGTACCCACAAAGTAACGGCAACAAGTGATTAAGTCACTCTTAAAAAAAGCCAAGGCAGACAGACAGGATGCATACATTGCACTCCTAGACTACCGAAACACACCTCCGGAAAACCTCCCATCTCCAGCGCAAATGTTCATGGGGCGTAGGACTCAGACACAGCTACCCACTGCACAGACATTGCTTACACCACAATGCATGACCGGCGTACACAGACAACACAAAAACAACCAGCTCAAAACAAAACAGTACTATGACAGGGGTGCCAGACCCCGCCGGATCTTAAGCCTGGCGATTACGTGCGTGTACAAGAGGATACACAGTGGAAGCCGGCAAAGGTGGTTGAAGTATGTGAAGCACCACGTTATGTGGTAGAAAGTAATGGTCAAAAACTCAGACGCAATAGAAGACATCTCATACAGACCAGCGAACAACCACAGAAAAGCATCACCCAAGATTCAGAACAAGACTGTGTTTCCCAAGTGCCACTGACAGAAGAAGGAATTGATGAATTGATGCCCAGTACAAGGTTACAGAGCCCAGCATCACAGAAACGAGATATCCTAAAAGAGTTCGTAAACAACCCATGAGATTTGATTTAGGAACTGACACTTTCCAGGATGCGCATTAAACTGTTCGCTGTAATATATGATACTCCTTAATTAGTAATGTTGTCCGTAATTAAGTTAAATCACTGTTCCTGTAGTGTTTTGTTACTATGTAAAAAAAGAAAAAGGGAGATGTAATATGTGTGTTTGCCTCACCTGTAAGGGGGCTACCGGTAAAGGTTCTAAAGAGAGAGGAGCCGAATAAAGTTCAGTTGTTATTGACATTCATGGCATCCAGTCACGTTTATTACATTAACTGTTTTTGAAATGTGTTTGTAGCTATTGAAATTGTAATGTGTAAGAGATGCATATGGAAATTATCTAGTGTGTATTTTCATAAAAACGGTGTAAATAATGTGGTTATTTGTTCAGAAAATGTATATTGGTTGAATTAGTTATTTTCTCAGACCAGCATGTATTGCAAACATGTGGTTGACTAGCATATATGTTGTGTATATGCAGGAAGGATGAATCAGACGATCATTTGAACTATAAATTATTCATTATTATTATTATTTTTTGCTTTGTGTTTTGCATCCGGGGTTTTCCCCTTTTCTTTCTTCCATGTATTATGCATGTTTTTCTCTGGAGTCCTGAACTGTCCCTGCCATGGATGCTCTTTCTGTGGTTTGGATAAACATCAAAATTGCTTTTTTGCACAAAAAAATACTTGTGACTGTTTTTTTTTCCAGTTGTGATGTCAAATTGAAAACATTGGACTGAGCATTTTTTTTTATGGTGACAATTCTAAAAATTTTCATTCTTTTTTTGTCTGTTTTTGATTTGACATTGTTTAAATTAATTCATCATTTTTTGAACTTAATTTACATAAAATAACCCATTTTGTTACTGTTTTTCTGTTAAAATCATTCATTAATTTCATTGATCACCAAAATCTAACTTCTGATATTGGTCCAAAAAAAAGCTTAGCTAGCATGCTTAAAAACAGGTAGTTGAGGGTTAAACTTACAATATATAACCTGTGTCAGCTGGTGGTTTTAGGCTCCATTAAAGAAAATTTTAATTAAGTTAAATTTGGTACTGTGTTTATGGTGAAAAACTCAGAAATAGAAGACATCTCAGCCCAGAACCAAGAAAAATAAAAACAAATAAGTGTTTTGAAATTTTTAGGTGAAGAATTGATGCCTAGTAAACAGAGCCCAGCATTGAGAAAAGATATCCTAAAAGAGTTTAAAATACACTTTCCAATTGAATTAGTGTTATAAAAAAGAAAACAGATGTAATATGTGTGTTTGCACCTGTAAGGAGAATGCAGGAAGGAGTGATGAATCAGACGATCTATTTCATTTGAACGTGTTTATTGAGCAAATTATTATTATTATTATTTTTTTGCTTTGTGTTTTATCAAGGCCGGGGGGGGGTTTTCTCCCCTTTTCTTTCTTCCATGTATTATGCTTTTGTTGTTTCTACTCTGGAGTCCTGAACTGTCCCTGCCGTGGATGCTCTTTCTGTGGTTTGGATATGGCGAGCCACCCATCTAATTGATCATACCTGGAAGTAAAAAGAACAATCCTTTTGCTGGACTTGTAGGACAAAACATACTCACCTTGAACTGTGGTATTATTTTTCCTCTTTGGATTGTAATCTGGACAGCGCTTTACATTTTTCTTATTGAACTGAACAAACTGGAATTTGGACACTGAGCTTCACAATTTTTTTTTTTCTGTGGATACAAATTGTGAATTGTGAACCTGACTTTGACATTCAAGGTCTGAAATATATAATACTGATTCTGAAGTCAATATTTCTAATTTGAATTTCCGTATCTTTTTTTTAACTATCGTTTGACATTGTGAATTTGGGTTAAATTAATTTTCATCATTTTAATGAACTTAATAACAATATATTCAGTTACATATTTTCATTTACCCTTGTGTTTGAATTCATTGTTTCATTAATTTCTGTTAAAATCAATCCAATACACTCCAGTGAGTTGACCTAATCTTCTGATATCTGGTCCAGGAAAATAAATGTATCACTCAAACCATAGCTAGCATGCTTAAAAACAGGTAGTTGAGGGTTACAAGTAACTTACAAATGTGTGGATATAACCTGTGTCAGCTGATGGTTTTAGGCTCCATTAGGGGTGCTGCTTCAAAGTCTCAATTTTAATTGCAGGCTTTAAATTCTGGTACAGAAAAAAACATGAATCGTAACATAACTTTAAATGGCTATGATTTAATTAAATAATGTGAGCACAGCATATAAAATAAAAACACAGTTAGCAATCACCAAAAAGCCCACATTTATGCCACCTTACCAAATGATAGTTTCAGTCCACTGAAATATTTTTTTGTGTACAATTTTGTGTAACTGATGGCATTTAACTCCTTAACTTGGAAACTCACATTTCACCCACATTTTTTTAAATATAACCTCCGTATTATGTCTGTAGAAACAGTGATTACTTTATGTAACAATGACCATCTGGCAAAGAGTGAATTTATATAATTATTACTATTCACATCTTATGCAGAACAGTGTTGCAAATATTAACGGGTATATCAAACAGGAAAAATGCTAAATTTTACAAATAATCATCAGGAACCTAACACTTTAAAATAAATAAATATATATTTTAAACTGGGGTAGAGGGGCCTACCTGAATGCTGTGGTCCAGGGGCCTCTGGATGTTTTAAGGTACTCTTGGTGATATGATTGCGCAACTCCATACTAATGTGATCCTTTTTCGGTGATTAATTGACTTAATGATTCGTTTTCACTCACTGTGGGGGAAGTGAGGCAGAAAAATATTTACAGTTGCAGTACCTCCTATAGGCTGATGGCTGTGTATGTGTAACAGGGCGAACAAGACATGAGGTGTGTGGATCCATGTGCAAGCTATTATTAATAGACAATGTCAAAAACACAGGCAGGGTCGAACAAATGGCAAACAGGTATATTGAGGGCAAGACAGATGAATACTGAAGTAAACGGGCGTGATCTTCCATCGGCGAACAATATCCAGAGGGCTTGACAAGAGGAGTAATCCAGGTACATGAGCAATGGTCCAGGCAGGGGCAAACAGAGTCTGAATGGAAGGCAAAGGGTTAATCCAATATACAAAGCAGAAGTTTATGAACAAGGCAACACAAAAAGACTAGACTTATACTAAAACTAGAAACGGAAACTAGGAATGGCTCTGTAAAGCAGCTAACACCTGGAGAGTGATAAACGTAGAACAATACAGGAGACTAAACACCAAAACAAACACAGAAAGGCTTGGTTTGATCTCCTCAGGGATGTGTACTGTCTTCAATTTTTTTTATACTTTATACAAATGAATGTCGCAGCACTAAGGATAACTGTCATGTAGTTAAATATGCTGATGACACAGTTTTTCTATCCTTGTTAACTAGTGCAGAATGTGATGACAGTAATGAGCATAATGAGTTCTTTGAGTGGTGCAAAACGGCTGAACTACAACTGAATATTAGTAAAACAAAAGAGATGGTAATTGATTTTAGGAAAAATGCTTCAAAGGTGAAACCTGTGTACCTTTATGGAAAAGAAGTTGAAAGGGTACAGGAGTATAAGTATCTTGGAACTATATTTGATACTACTTTAAAGTTCCAGCAGAATACAGAGGTCATTATTAAGAAAGTGAATCAAAGAATGTATGTTCTTAGGAAATTGAACTCTTTCTGTGTACAAAAAAAGATACTGAGAACTTTTTATACTACCTTTATTGAGAGTGTCTTGAGTTTTTCCTTTTTATGTTGGTACTCATCACTCTCTCTTAGGAACAAGAATCGTTTGCAGACCTTAGTTAGGACTTGTTCAAAAATTATTGGTGTGCCTTTACGGTGTCAGCAGAATTCTACAAGCAACAAATGTTATAAGGAAAACTCGGAGTATCACGGGAGATGACTCTCATCCGTTGAAGGTTTTTTATGAATTTATTTATGAAGCATGTTGGGTTGTGTTGTTACTTATAATTCTTAATGTATGTTTTTTTTTTTCTTCTCTATGTGATGTTTTGTGTCTGCTATATGATGCTGCTATTGAATTGCCCCTTGTGGGATTAATAAAGTTGTTAACTTAACTTAACTTAAATAATTTAAGAATTAATACTTGGTCAGCAAGAAACCACTATAAAAGGTCTGTTTCTCTGAGGTGTTCTTTACAAACCATTAGCCATGAGAGCTGTTGTGCTTGCCCTGACTTTCGCCCTTGTGGGCAAGTTAAAATATACTGCAATATATATTTATCATTTTCTCTCTTTATACCTATTTGAAAAACTCTTAGAAACCTCTTGAACATTCCTTAAAAAAGAAGAAAAAAAAGATTGTTGATCTTTATTTCTTTCAGCAAGTCAACAGTTCAAACTTGGTTAGTAATATGACTCGCAAATGAGTTTGTACAAAATGAGTTTGTAAGTGGTGACTTGCACTGCATTACTGCTTAAAATTAATGGTCATAACATCAGATTTAATAAAAAAATACTCTACCCTTTTCATTCCCTAAGTTTGCCTCTGATAAGACCTATGTATACAACTGTGAGGCTCTACTCTTGGTCGGTCTTTCTCAAGAAAGTCTGGCCAGAGCAGGTATAAAAGTCAACAGCAAGGTTCACCTCAGTGCTGTGACAGAGAACACCGTTCTGATGAAGGAAATTATTATTAAGAACTGTAGAAATTGTAATATTTTTACAAGAACAAAAATGTCATCATTGGATGATAAAAGCAACAATGCCCTTATTTCAATGGAAAATGTCCCCTTACAGCTCAAGGACCCTCTAATCCACGAGTATGCTGGTTTTTGGCCCAAGGATCCACTTGTTCGTGCCACTAAGCTCACCTCAGCACTGGCTGCTCAGCTTCAGATTGCCATCTGTTACGTACAGTGCTGAGTAAGGCGCACGACGAAGGAGAATAGTAATTAATCAGTCTTTTAATATAAAATCCAAGAAGACGATACAAGGAGTCTCAGGAGTCAAACTGCACAAACATGTAGATATGAAATAATAACCGACAAACTCAAAACTCAAAGGGCAGGAACTAATATAGGGGAGAAAACGAGGGCTGACAGGTGAACACAATGACTAATTAAACAGAATTGGGAAAACTAGGTCACAGGGGAAACACAGACATATAACAGTTCACCCTCCCGGAAAGGCGCATCCTCGCACCGTAACAATCCAACTGAGGAGGGAGGGTGGGGGCTCTGGAGGAGGGAGTGGAGCAATAGAGCGGACAAACCAAACACAGAACATCATAAAATCCATGGGGGAGTGGATGGTGGGAGGAGCCAAGGGAAAGCCAGGAGCAGGAGGAGCCAGATGAAGACCCAGGCCACAGTCATGATGGTGGCCCATGGAGGAGCCAACGGAGGGAGGAGCCATGGTGGAGGAGTGCCCGCCGACTCCATTGGACCGACCAATGGCGGCGGAGCAGGTGGTGGTGGAGCCCGGAGGCGACAGAAAGCCGAAGAGCCAGAATGATGCCGAAGTTACGGAGGGCCGCGGCGGAGCCGGAGGCTTTGGCGACCGAGGTGTAGGCAGGGCTCCGGAAGGCCGCGGCGGAGCCGGAGCGACAGAGGACTGAGGTGGAGCTGTAGTGAAGGAGGAGCCCAATGGAGCCAGAGGGACGAAGGGACGAGGTGTAGCCGGAGAAGTGTAGTCCCGAGGTGAGGGTAGGGGGACGACTGACCAAGGCGGAGCCGGAGGGACGATGGAGCCCAGCGAAGCTGGAGGACTGATGAGCTCTGGTGGAGACGAGGGACCTGGAAGCCGTGGTGGAGCAGCTGGGTCGCAGGACTGAGGCGGAGTCTGGGCCTCGGAGGCTGAAGGCTGAGTCGAGGGATCCTTCAGACTCAATGCCAACGGAGATGGGGATCGGCAGACCAGCGGCGAGCCCATGCCAAAGATGGTGAGCTGAGGGTGAGCAGAGTGGCTGACGAGATCCAGCGAAGATGGTGCAGAAATAGGAAGTAAATCCAAGAGAGGAGGTGAGAGAGAGAGTTTGGGTGGGATATATTCCTAGAGATACAATTCAGGAAATTGTTTAAGGACGAGGTCGATGAGGTCTCCCAGGTCCATTTTATGCTCACCCCCAGCAGTGGCGCTCAATAGCCCCTGCGATTTCCACAGCTGTTTCCACCGTTGCTTGAACTGTTGGCTCTCGCACCTGGTCAGACACTTGGGGCTCGGGCTGGTGAATGACAGGTCTCTGGGTCCCGAGTGGGACTGGTGTCAACATCTGCGATGTCCATGATGAGTTTCGACTTGCAGGACACTAGCACCCACTCAATGAATGCGGTGAGGCTCTCTCGAGGATCGTCCCCAGACAACTACTCTCGTGTGGAGGTGTTCAGTCCAGTTAGAAAAAACGAGCAGAGGCAGCTCTCCGGGTAGCACGTGTAATTCGCCAGGAAAATGAAATCCTCGTTGTGGTCCTTGAGAGAGCGGCCCCCCTGCTCCAGCAGGAGGACGAGAACAGCAGGATCACACATAACAAAAAAATTGGAAATAAAACGAGGAGAAAAACACCGGTATACCTTTCTGTTTGGTCGGTTATTCTGTTACGTGCAGTGCTGATTAAGGCGTACGATGAAGGAGAATAGGAATGAATCAGTTTTTTAATATACAATCCAAGAAGAAGATACAAGGAGTCTCAGGAGTCAAACTGCACAAACACATAAACATTAAATAATAACCGACAAACTAAAAATTTAAAGGGCATGAACTAATATAGGGGAGATAACACGGGCTGACAGGTGAACACAATGACTAATAAAACAGAATGGGGAAAACTAGGTCAGAGGGGAAACACAGTCATATAACACCATCAAGTTTGAGTATGCTAATGGTGTGGTTGGAAAGGTATTTGCCCCAGCAGGAGTCTTCCCTTCAGTCATGAACTTTTACAGAGGTATCCTCGACATCCTTCAGCTCAACTTCAAGAAGACCCGGAACATCTATGAGCTTCAAAAGGCGAAAAGCAATCCTAAGTACATATATGTAGGCATTAAGAAAGCCTTTTTGAGTTACGCAATCTTATTTATTTATTGTCCTTTAAGGCTGGAGTTCATGGAGTGTGCAGGACCCAGTATGCCATCGGTGGGGAGCCTCTGCCAGGACAGAATCATGAAGGATGTTGGCTTGGCATACAATTGGAGGTAATGAACAAGACTGGGAAGACTTGAAATATTTCCTCAACAATATGATTTTAAAAATGTTAAATTCTTCACATTATTTTCTTTCAACAGATGGTCAAGAGTCTGATTGAAACTGAAACTTACAATTACATCATGAAACCGTCTTCCACTGGTGCACTGATCACTGAGGCAACAGTTCAGGAAGTGCATCAGTTTTCACCCTTCAATGAGATCCATGGTGCTGCCCAGATGGAAGCAAAAGTATGACTGATCATCTGTGAGAAATATGAACTAACAATATTCCCAACACATTTCATTACTTTAACTTGAAGTTTCAAAAATAATTATTTGTTTCAGACAAACCTTGACATTTGTTGAGATTGGGAAGAACCCAGTTGATCCAATCAAAGCGGATTACATGGCTCGTGGATCCCTGCAATATGAGTTTGCAGATTAGATTCTTCAGACCCCCATTCAACTAATGAAGATCAGAGATGCACCAGCCCAGGTAGTACTTTATCAATCTCCATGCCAAATCCTTTGATCCATGCTGAAGACATCAAATGAGACTAGCTCTTACTCTCTTCTAGATTATCGAGGTCCTTTATCACCTTGTTGCAAACAGTTTGCTAAAGACAAGCAGACTAAGGACGTGGATAACTGGAACCATGTCCTGTGGTCTGATGAGTCCAAGATAAACTTCTTTGGTTCAGATGGTGTCAAGTGTGTGTGGCGGCAACCAGGTGAGGAGAACAAAGAAGCCTACAGTTAAGCATGGTGGTGGGAGTGTCATGGTCTGGGGCTGCATGAGTGCTGCCAGCACTGGGGAGCTACAGTTCATTGAGGGAACCATGGATGCCAACATGTACTGTGACATACTGAAGCAGAGCATTGTCCCCTCCCTTGGGAGACTGGGCCGGAGGACATTATCCCAACATAGAAAAGTGACAAGACATAATAAAATATTTACAAAAATGTGAGGGGTGTTCTCACTTCTGTGAGATACTTTGTTGTAAACATTGACTCTAGTAGGCACTGGCTCCTGGATGTTCTTCCCTCTGCTGGCACACCAGTCACTGTAAAATTCATCAAGGATAATTTCCTAGCTAGTGAACTTATGGTTCCAGAGTTCATTCAGGCTCTTGTGGTTGCACTGCAAATGGTTACTGCTGATTTGGACACCATCCAATTGACAGCTGTGAGTAAATCTAACTACTCAAAACATTGTTCTTCAAATCTTGCTTAATTCAAATTAATAATTTAGTCATTCTTTTGTTCTTGCTGAACAGAGTTTGGCAATGCAAGAGAAAATTGCCAAAATCCCAGCCCTGCGTGAAGTTGTAATGCTTGGATATGGTTCCATGATTGCCAAGCACTGTGCTACAGTTCCTACTTCCCCCACAACTAATTAAATGTCTTCTTCCTGCTCTAGATGACACTGTCAAGAATGCGTATGCCTCTCCCCTTTGGTATTCCCATCAATCCAGATTAATTTATTTCCATTCAAATCGATGAGGACATTATCTCCTGGGACCAGAAACATATAACGATAGAATAAGATGTGAAGAATTACATTTTAAATTTAAGTGTGGAGCTGATAAAATGTGAGCTGTATTCACATGTAATTGATTGTTTTTTGACAGTTTAATTAAATTTTAACTGCTGTGATGCAAGCGACACTAATAAACACCCTGCAAGTTAATGAGTTGCCAATAGTTTTTACTTCACTGTAATTTCCAGCATTACTTACTGATTTTTAAAGGTGCCATATAATGGAAAACTGACTTTACATTGGCATAGTTGACTTCAGTCATGCAGTTCTGTACATGGAAATGACATACCTTGAGCCTCAAACACCATTGTTTCCTCCTTCTTATGTAAATCTTGTGAATAAAAAAAGATCACTGAAAAATAGGCGATGACGTAACAGTCGGGATCACTAATAGTTACGCCCCCAACATTTGCATAGCGTACACCAGCCCATGTTCTATGCCAGACGCCAGCCGAACCATCAGAAGTTCTGCAGGTATTGTGAAGAAACAAGCGAGGATAATAGCAAAAATGGCAGATCATGGAAAGAAATGTTATGTTCCAGGGTCTGCAGGGGATGTGAAGAGCAGGGATGTGTTGGTGTCTGTATTCAGAAAGGCACGGAAAGCAAACAACGCATTCTAATAAAATAACGTGAGCCACTAAAGGGACATGATTAGGGTTGGTAATCTAAAATCGATTCCGATTCCAGAATCGGATACTTAAGGTCAGGAATCGGATACCTATCGATTCATATGCGCTTTTTTTTTTATTAATCTGTGAGGACCGGTGTGATAGCAATCTGCCAGGACCTTGCTCGCTAATCTAAGCGCTCCAAAGTTTGCCTGCGTTTGCGATCAGAAGCCAAAAAAGCTAAGTATAAGAAATGTGATAGCTTAACATGTTGCAAGAGAGGTGTCACCACTAACATGACATTAATTTAATAGATTGTTAAAGATCGCGAACATGATTCAAACACTAAGTTGATTCTATTCCTAAATTAAAATTATTTTTGACTGTTTCATTCCTCAACCTTTGAGGTGTGCGATTACAATGTTGTGATCACTTAGCTCATCCGTGCAGCAGTGCCACCACTGATCTAAGCTTGGCCATCCTGCTCAAAACTGCAGTTTTGTTCCCTTTTTCTTGACAAGAAAAGCCTTTAATACAGACGCGGAACCGGTGTATTTTTTTTTGCATCCAAATCAAACGGTATACTTTTCAGATGCGCACTGCAGCTTTGCCTCAGCGCCAGGCGCGAGTCAAATGAGCACGGAAAAGTTACACCAGCCAAATGAGCTTCGGTAGAACAATGAGATGCTGTTAGGCTACATGTCAGTAAAACAAACTTTCCTGTCCTGTCAGCCATCACTGCTCACGGCACATGCCCTGATCGCGTCATCATAAATAAGCGCACAAGAAACAGCATACGAGTCTGTCGTCAGTTAAGTCATGAAATTACCAAAAAAAAGGCGATTAAAGCTGCAAACTATGCATGCATTTATGAATGCATTGCATTTCAGAACGTCTCTCAAATGCATTCTAAAATATAGGCTCTTGTGCGATTTCAGATCACAATAAGGTGCAAGCTGATATATATTTTAATTTGTAATTTAATGCACAAGTAAATGTGAGCAAAATGCATTTATACTAGAAAACATGCACTATTTTTTCATTCATTTAAAAAGTAAAAAGTAAAATAAAACCATTTAAATGCATAAAACAACAAATTTTACAATCGAGCATTTACGTGCTTTTGTCTTCCGGCCTTTTTCACATTCTTCTCACTAACTGCATGTCTCATCCATGAGTATGTAATGTTAGAGAACATGTTTTGGGGGGTTTTAAGAGGCAGAACTAAACAGACAGAGCAATTACGCTATAGTGAGCCCCTTTATTAAAATACCTGGAGGTGAGGAATAATGCAAAAAATTGTCATATTGTTTCGTATGCAGTATTACTTGATATAATAATTTACAAATATCTAAATTACAATTAAGTATAAATTAATTGTATTAATCTGTGTTTTAGGCACTAAAATAGTCTAATAGGTTATAGTCAACCACATTTGTATATAAATAATGTAGATTTATGTGCCACCCCAGGCTGGTTGCTGGCCCCTCCCTGGCCACCCTATGAAAACATCCTGGCTCTGCCACGGCCATGCAGCAAACGATCACATCAGTCAGTGTGATTTAAAAATTTAAACCTGCATTCTCGCTGCCGCTGACCTAAAGAGAGCAGCTGTCATGTATATGAATGAAACAGCTTCAGTCTTTTCAACCGTACAGTATCATTCAATTTACAGAAGCACTATTATACATGTTTATAGTGAGTAAATCATAAATTACATGTGATTTTGTTTAGTTGCTAATATTTCTTTCTTCAGAATCATGAGAGAACCACAACTTCTATTGGGAAAAAAAATAATAATAATTTATCCAGAATCGTGCAGCTCTATTTTGCACACAAACAGCTCTTAAAGAGTTCAGTTTTTATGTAGCCTGTTAATTTTTTTCATGGTATTCAGCTCCAATAAATGGTTTGCTAAAAAGAGACACAGAATAAATGTTTGATATCATTATTTAATCACATTGGAATCGAAAAGAATCGTAATCGATAAGCAGAATCAAAATCAATAAAATTCAGACGATACCCAACCCTAGACAGGGTGAACCCCCTGGAAATGAGACCTTCTGGTACCATATATATAAATATGGTTTCTATAATTAAATGAGTTTGAAAGCCATGATGCCTCTCTGCGTCTTGTCTTTGTTCTCCCAGATCTGCTGAAGACTGCTGAAGCTCACAACATCCAACATATATTTCTGATTTGATTTAGAAGTGATCCAAAACACAGAAACAAAACAGTTCATAAGGAAGCTGATGTTTTACAATTTGGAGCCTCGTCCTATGTTTATTCATCGGTAACCTGAGACCTATTACTCCTGTTTTGAAGACCGGGCTAGATTGACATATCTACAGGTTCCAAGAGTATCTCACAGGCACGTTTTTTTTATATATAACCTTACTGTGATATACTGTTGATGGCAGTCACCGCACGATTGTGTTGGGTTTCTGCATTTGCGTGTGACGCTCCGTGACGTTAAACCGAGGGCCAGGTTGCATCCTAGTAGTCAAGAGGCACACAACGCACGTATTTTGAGATATTGACTTTATCATTTAAACATGATAAGTAACGAATAAGAAAAAAAAATATATCAAACAGTTCCGATTTTGTGGGTGAAGTTTTCGTTTTATCCTTTCCTTTTCTAACATTTGCTTTGTTCTTTCGTTGAGTATGGGATTATCAATCATATAGGCGTATCATATGAAATTTGGAAAAAAATTACAACTATATGGAACAACGTTCCCGAGCAACGTTCCCGACAAAATGTCGACTGTTAAGACACCACCACCTTATGTTACAGCCGTAATTACGGTCCAAAATAATGCTCAGACCAGCTCAACTTTATATCCTTCCTTAATTTCTTTTAGTTATTGTACACATCCCCCTCCCCTTCCCCCTCTAGAGATGAAGAAAGAAACTGTACGCCTGCATGGTGCGGATCAGTTGTCCATGGCGTGGGTTCAGGAAGGACCTAGAATTATTCTGAAACAAGCAACAATGGCAGACATTGATACTATATGTAAAACTCTCCCGAACCCGAATAATTCTAACAAATTTGTAGATGTTTTGTGCTCACACACACGTTATGCAAAATTAAGCGGCTCGGATAACAGATCAATCTTATTACGAGTTTTGGCAGATGATGTTACTGAATTGTCTCTTAATAATTTATAACTTGGATGGCAATGGTATACAGCGAGACCATAATATTAATCCAGATTTGACACATTTGGTTCATGTAACGACTGCAAATTTAATGCAACAACTGTTGAAGATTTTTGCAAAGGAATTCGTGAGTTAGACGCCTCTGGTGGTTTTACTTTGTTTCTGTTTAAGCCGAAACAGGAAGTTATATTTACAGCTCCACAGCAACGAATGACTGCTTTGTCTATGCGTATCAAAGGGTGGCGCACAGTATAATCGGGGCCCGCCTCGGGGAGGTAATAAAAGGTCTGGAGTGTGTCATTATTGTGGAAAGGCAGGGCACTGTGCAAGGTAGTGTAAACTGAAGCTGGTACATGAGCTCACACATATGCCTCAACAGAAAAAACATACACAAGCGCCACTTAATTGGCAGTAATTATGCTGATCAGCATCAGGTGTCTTGGATGAAAAAAAGAGAAAATATATATATATATTTGCAATTCTAAATTCTATACCACACAATCACACCCGTTTCACGGTGGTGGATTTGTGTTCAGCTTTCTTCTCCATCCCCGTCCATGCAGAGACACAGCCGTTGTTTGCATTTACATTTAAAGGTGTGCAGCTGATCTTGACATGCCTTGCTCAAGGATTTGTTGATAGCCCAGCCGTCTTTTCCACTGCGGTGAAACATGTTTTGAACACTGTCACAGACCTGCCATCTGAAACTGAGGCTAACTGTTTGTAGGCCTCAATGGATGTTTGCAATGTTCTTGCAAGCACTGGATTTAACACCTCGGATGAAAAACTGCAGTGGGTGCAACCCAAAGTCAATTACTTTGGCCATATAATTTCACCAGGACTGAAGGCCATTTCAGCTGAGAGGGTACAGCTGATAAAGACTGTGCGTACTCCTGAAACTGTGACACAGCTTCAAAGTTTTTTGGGGTTGGTGAACTATTGCCATGCATGGATACATGACTGTGTGCATCATGATAAAGGCCTACGATGTCTCATTCAACATGGCATGGGTCCGAGAGACTCGTTGAACTGGACTTCTGAAGCGTAAGAACATTTTGATGCATTGAAGATTGCTATCACTTGCGCTTCTGCCTTGGGGCTCCCAGACTATTCCAGACCGTTTCACTTAAATTCGGGGGAAGCTGTGGGTGTTGCAATGGTTGGCCCAAAAGCATGGTGGCAAACCGATGGTCCATGGTATACCTAAATATGGCTGTGGCTGCAGTGGCGGAGATGGTTAGAATGGCTGAGAAAATTGTTTTATCATATCCTTTGATTTTATATACCACTCACCAGGTGGGTGTTGTTTTGCACAATTTGAAGACACAGCACATGACGGCCCAGAGAAGGTCTGGGTATGAAGCACTCCTAGCCATGGAAAATTTAACCATAAAACCCACTTCAGTTTCTGACCCAGCATTTCAATTGCTGTATGGCTTATCCACATTGATCACTGAAGCTGTACATCATGATTGCATGAATGCTATTGAGAACTCCACTTCAGCCAGAGTCGATCTTAAAAATAGGCCCCTGGATGGGGGAGAGCACTTACATATAGATGGCTCATGTTCAAGGCCATCTGATGGAGTGTACATGTGTGGATATGCCATTGTGACACAGGAGGGTGAGAGGGAGGAGGCATATCGCCTAAACCATAACTCAGCACAGGCTGCGGAAATAATTGCATTAACAAGAGCCTGTTGAGTTAACAAAAGGCAATAGAGGCACCATTTATACGGATAGCAAATATTTGTACGGGGTCATTCAAGACTTCGCCAAGACTTGGGCTAGGCACAATTTTCAGACATCTGAGGGCAAACCAATATCACATGCAGGGTTGGTGGTAGATTTATTAAAAGCTGTAATGTTGCCATCTGAACTAGCTGTAGTGAAGGTCAAGGGACATGCGTCAGGAGATGAACCAGACGCTTTTGGCAACAGAAATGCTGATGAAATGGCCAAATGGGCCGCGGAACATGCTGAATTTTTCCCATATCAGAGAGCGCAGAGTAGGGACGTAGAAACAATGATGTTTGTACATGTATCATGCGTTCCTGACATAGATTTGAAAATATTGCAAAGTCAACCCATACAGGGAGACATGAAACATTGGGCAGAAAAAGTGATGCGTGTCAGATGCTAATGGTTTGATAAGAGATACAAACGGTAGAATAGCATTACCAAAATTGTCCTTGGTGATATTGATAAGACATTATCACGGTACTTCGCACAACAGCACGTCTAAAGTTACACAGATGTGTTTGATATGCACCTAAACAAACCCTCATAGGAAAACGCCACATGACGCGTTACCGTTTCCAGAAGCGCCTTTTCAGTGCCTTCAAATAGATTTTTCTCATATACCATCAGTTGGAAATCTAAAAAAACATGCTAACTCTCGTCGATAGGTTTTCAAAAAGGCCAGATGAGATACCAGCCGTATTAGCAGAAATGAGAATGACCCCATCCCCATGACAAAATACTGGGGGTAAGTAATACAATTTAAGATTTTGATGGGTAGACCTTTCCCGACCCCTTGGGTCAAAGGTCGCGCAGGTGTTTCTTCCCTAGGAGACATGGAGGTGATCCTTGGTAACCACATAATTTTCCTTATTGATACACTGAATTCTGTGTGTGCTGATGTTTCTCTTTCTCTCCCTATTCCGTCAGATAAACCTAGGGCTGTAGTACTTGAGTCCGGACTCGAGATGTTTTTCTATCGTCTCGGACTTGTCTTGGACTCGTTGGTATTTGGATTTGGACTTGTCTCGGACTTGGTCATCAGACTCGCCAAATGTTCAAGTTGGTCTCGACTTGTCCAGCAATATATGCTTTTTTTTCTCTCTTTCAAAACAAAACCATTAATCTGGCTCGTTTGTTCCGCAAATGGGTAATGTAATTGCCATTGGTTTAACTCCATCTAGAACAGGCATTGTCATTGGTCGCCTGTTAAATGCACAGCTGTGTCATATGAGTGTGCGCCTGGCTCTGAGTTTGCGCGCTGCGTGGAGGCATAAATAATCTTTATTTTGGCAAGTTGCATAATACAGTTTGGTTTTACAAAGTTCGTTGGAGTTTTCCCTCTCATTTTCCTTTGCTTTTAAATACCTTATTAATGCTCGTGCACATTTTGCTTTCACTTTCATTTCAGGTCAATTGCTTATCTATAACTTACAACGACACATTTTCTGCAATAAACATGGGAATTTAATTAACAAAACGAATAAAAATACACCATTTCCATGCTATAAGCCTAATATAAAATTACAAACTTGCAAAATGTTTAAATGTAAAAAAACAACAACAACTGACAATCATCAAACGCCATGGCACCAAATTAATAAGAAAAAGAACGAATAAGAGCAAAACGAATAAAGCCTGGAGGCACGGAATACAACTGGATGTAAAATCAAATAAATTACACAAAAATGTAAATAAAGTAAAAAATAAGTAAACACTGTGGCAATGGCTGGGCAATTTATCAGATTTTATCGATTAATTCGAATTTAATATTTTGCCACAATTAGATTTTTTATAAATCGAGGAATCTTGATTTTGAATAGAAATATTACCAAACGCTAGAATTAGACACTTTGATAGTAACAGTAAAGAGAAAAGAACAATCCAACCGCATGTCGGTGCACATGATTAACCGCTCAGGTGTGATGCTCTCTAGGCGCCATTCACACAGAGTGTGTTTTTGTGTTGACACGGGCAGTGGAATAGAAAAAATACAAGAAGATGTGAGTTAAACATCTTTTAATAACTAGAGTGCTGCGTTTTTAGAAAGCCGTTTCATGCACGAGACGCTGCAAGAGACACGAGCGCAACAGCCAAACGTAGAAATGTCAAAACGTAGTACATAGAAAAAACAACGGAACAGCAGTGTAATCAAATACAAAACCTGTGAAGAACTACTACTGTATGTCTGATATTTGAGGTTTGCATCAGGGTGACAGGCTGAAAACTGCTGTTCATTTTTTTACAGAGCCTTTATAGTTAATAATAGCACTCTAGGTGTTATACCTTTAGTCATTTTGAATTGGAATTACTTGAGTTTTTTGGAGCATTTGTCTTGTATTATTTCAGAACATATAGCCTAATATGCATAATATAAGTTTGTACAAGATGTAGTTGTAGTTCATCTTTTTTGCAAAGATATTTAGTGATTTGTTTAACATTTACATCATGAAGACAACGTCATGTGTGGTGCACTTAGAATATACTTTTATTTAACTAGAGGGTTAATAAAGAGAAAGTTGCTTGAATCATGTTGTAGTTACATTTTCAAGTTGACTAGATAAAATCTTACAAAATCGAGAATTGGTCAAATATTAGTGAAAGTGCTAAATTAGACCATAAGAATAGTTTTTTTTTTTTTTTACTCATATTTTATTCATATTTGATTATATGTCCTCTGTAGAGAACACAAGGACAAAAAATAAATGGCATGAATAGACATTAAAACGGCAAAATCAATGGGAGTTTTTTTTTAATCACCAAATACATTTTTAGGTTTCAGGATTTTTTTATACTAAACTTTGTTTAAGGATGATTCTCAACTATGTTTTAAAATGTATAACAAAATTATTTGATATACCATTTTGTTTTATGCAATATGTGTGTAAAAAATTCCATAAACTGGTTTCCCATTAAACACAGTGTACCTATCTATACACTGTATCTAATTGGCTTATTAAGGTGTTGCTGTTGGGACAGAATGTTGAAATAAATGGAGTTCCTGGTGTCCTCTACATTGAATATGTATGAAATTATGTCCTGTTTCATAACAGGAAGTCATATTTGAATTTGAAAACCCATAACATTTTCCTGAGATGTAGCTTTATGACAAACAATCTGAAAATGATTCAGATCTAAAATACATTACAGAATATAATCATATTTCCATAAGGATGTAACATTTTTCACTAAATTAAATATAGCCATCTTTAAAGACGTATGAGAGGGTTTAAAAAACATTTAGTATCTCTATAAAGCCCTGAATGAGCTCTGTACAGGACATCCAGGCTTATAACTGTGACATGTGAGGTCTCAGAGAAATTCACTAAAATAGAATGTCCACTACAGAGGCAAAAACTCCATAGCTGGGTCTCAGGAGGAGAAATAAAATAGCCTAATTTGATCCTACAGTGTTGCTGCACATGCTTTTAGATCATTACAACAATAATGCAAAATTATTATATTAGAATAGAAGATATGCCGTCTCTCGTATCACATCAATGATCAACAATTAAGTATGTGGTTTTGAAGAAGATTTTTTTTTCTTTCTCTGTTTTGACCGTCTCATTTGGACTTGGACTTGACTTGGACTCGGTCTTGACTTGGACTCGAACCTCTTTGGACTCGGTCTTGACTCAGACTCGAACCTCTTTGGAGTTGGACTTGTCATGGACTCGACAAAGGTGGACTTGACTACAGCCCTAGATAAACCCACCCATAATTTCGTTCCAGGTCAACAGGTGCTGATTCGGAGTCTAAAACCAGTTGCCGTGGGAAAACCGAGATATTTGGGGCCAGCTGTAGTCATCGCTGTGACCAGGACGGGAGTGCTAACTGATCATCAACCACAGTGAATTCACGCATCCAGGCTAAAACATCTATCAACATACGCATTACCAATTGACGCTATTAGGGCCTAAGAAGCCTGCCAAAAGTTTGTGACAGGGCATTGGTGAGAGGGGTTGCTCCAGACAGAAGATCCTTGCTCTTATAGTGGGTCAGGGGGTCACCTGTGGGCTGAACATAGGGCCTGGGCAAACTTTTGCCCATTAATAGCTTCCCAATCACCTCTGAAGGTTCCCCTGTTACACATTTGTGTCTAAATTGTCCAACATGTCAGTCATATATTTAGTATTGATTCTGGCCGGTGCACAAGCAATTAATAGATAAAGATGATTTATGGTCATGGACCACAACGATCCACCACACTCATATGCTACAAACATGTGGTGGAGATTGGCTAATTACACCGTAAAGACACATGGCATGAAAGGTAATTGTTATGTATGTGTTATTGTTGGCGAAAGTTGTTGTACTTATGTTCCAGATAATGATGCGGATGGACATTTGATTGACCAAATAATTAAAAAAATCACCAAAGCAGTTGTCAAGATGACAATCCGAGAGAGGAATATAGATGATTGGGATTGGAGTTTGAGTTTTTCCAGCCTGTTCCGTAAAATAGAAACTTGGCTGATTTTAATCGTTAAAATTATTTCATGCATTCTGGTTTTGCTTTGCTTATGGCCTTGTATTATGGCCATGAATCGCCGTGCATTGAAGTCATCTTTAAGTGTGATTATGAAAGGTTACCATGTTGCCCAGGCAAGACCAGGAGCTAATGTGACCACGAATCCAGATGTAATGTTAGAACAGAGATAAAACATCTGCTCAGAATGGACATGGCCTTTAGATTGGGAATTTTGTTTATTATTTTTCATTTTACTTTTACTGTTTATCATTAGTGCGGAAATTTTACTGCTAAGTCATAAATGACTTAAAGAGGGCAACTGTTAGATTTAATTCTTTTTAATAATGATAAACCGTGGTTTACTGGGAAAATCAAACAGCTGCATCAGGCCAAAGAGGATGCTTACATAAGTGGGGATAACATATTGTATAACTATGTGAGGGACAGACTAACTGAGAAGTTGAAAAAATTAATTTCAGGAAACGATCCGGCGTCAGTATGGACTGGACTGAGGAACATCACCAAGTACAAGACACCTCCCCCACAGTCTGAGGAGAATCAGCAACTGATGATCTTGATGTGTTTTACTGCCGATTTGAAAAGGCCAAACTGACACCCAGCACCCGCTCTGATCTGCACTTCACCCATTCACCTGCAACCCCCCTCCCTCTCTCTCCCACCACTCAGCCTGTGCTCAAAGGGGCAGTGTGTAGATTTCTAGCGGTTGAGGTTGAGAATTGCAACCAACGGCTCAGTCACCCGCTCACCCCTCCCTTTAGAGAAGCTATGGTGGCGGATACAGGGCTAAAATGCCGTCATCTGAGACCGAAGAGAGCAATGAGGTTTTTTTATTACAGAGGTAAATTAAGGAATTATATTTATTTAATTATTAAATAAACCAAAGTAATTGCGAATATTACTGTTAGTTGTTCATCCTTGTGTCAGGGTTTTTACACAAGAATAACATAGTGATGAATCGCGCTCTGTGGAGCAGCTTGTCTGTTTAGGGCTGCTGTAGAAACATGGTGACGACGTCCATGTAAAGGGACCCGCGGTGTATGTAGATATAAATAGCTCATTCTACGGTAATAAAAACATAACGGTTCATTTATGTAAGGTCTTTACATTTATGCATTTAGAAGACGCTTTAATCCAAAGCCACTTACAGTGCATTCAGGTTATATATTTATTGTCAGTATGCGTATTCCCTGGGAATTGAACCCACGACCTTTGCGCTGCTAACGCAATGCTCTACCACTGAGCCACAGGAACACTATATACTCTTTCACGATTTCACACTTACATCTACTAGCACGATAACGTAATGCGTATTTGGCGTGTATGGGAATACGTTGTAGGCGTGCTGTCCTGGGGGAGGGCTCCTAGCCGGGAATGGCCCGAACCCAGTAAACCCCCCCCGTGTGATTAGAATTCTAGTGATATTGGTGGAGAAGGGGTGGTGGAGGGATGCTGCTTAACCGTCGACTAGATGGAGGTAAGTCAGCTGTATTTATGTCCAAGGCTGATTACCTAGATTGTGTACCACCTGTGCTAATTAGCCTGAGTATCTGACGTGCTCCTCCCGAACTTAGTTTAAAAACTACGTGTCTAAACTTCATTTCACGATTTCACACTTACATCTACTAGCACGATAACGTAATGCGTATTTGGCGTGTATGGGAATACGTTGTAGGCGTGCTGTCCTGGGGGAGGGCTCCTAGCCGGGAATGGCCCGAACCCAGTAAACCCCCCAAAAAGCAATAGAATGTAGGACAGCCGCCAGACTAAGATTTACCCCCCAAATACGCGTTTGACATCTGGCGGGAGCTAGTTCCGAGGAGTGGCTTGTGTGGCAGGCCGGGGGGGTCTACGTGCTCTGAGGGAGCGGTTTAGCATGCATGAGTGGGCCCCACCGACCGCCGGAGTGAATTTCGTGGTTTTGGGGCGACGGTCGGGAGGGCTCAACCGAGGCCCAGCGATGGCTCACCGCATTGGGACGGGTGAGCCCTGCCTGCCGATGGAGGAGCAGCGTGGTTGGAGCCCTGGCCAGGAGGACCCGAGTTGCCTGCAGTGGGATAGTTCACGGAGTCGGCGTACCGGCCCTACTGGCCGTCAGCCCCTGCTGATCAGAGGACAGAGGGCGGTATCTGACCGAGAGGACCCATGAAGCCTCCGATAGGGCACAATACCCCTCCGACGGACGGATGGGTCCTATCGGCTAGGCAGATAAAAAGAGTTTGGGACGCCCAACAAGGAGGCTCTCACAACATCCGACGGGAGATCGAGACTCACGGCATCGAATGGATGAGCGTCGCATGCGGACAGCAAGCATAGGAGCTCACCGGGAGACCAGCGTCAACGTCATGACATGAGACCAAGGCTACGCTGCCAGACGGATAGTCTCGCCGACGAGTAGGGAGAAGAGAAACCCGGATCTGGGGGGGCTCTGGCAGCATCCGATGGGAGATTGTAAGACTTAGGACATCGGACGGCTAAGCCTCGCCAGGCGGGGGGAAAAGGTTTGAGGATAGCAGAGACAGTTCAATGGTGTTCGGCGGGCAGATGAGGACCGCAGCGACGGCTAGGCCTCGTCGCCCGTCGGACGGAAAAAATAGATGGGTGACTGAGACTGACGCCGACGCTCTACGGGAGGCCAATACTCACTGAGTCTAACGGGTTAGTCTCGTCTGCCAAGTGGGAAGCGGTAAGTCGTCTCGCTGTGAGGCTCACGTCGACGCCCAACGGGGGCACAATACCCGCTGTGTTGGACGGGTAAACGTCACCAGCGTGGGACTAGAAAAGGTAAGGATGCCTGGCCGGGGAGCTCGCGCCGGCGTCCGATGGGAGATCAAGACTCACTGCGTCGGACAGGTGAAGACGGAAAGGTAAAGTTTTGGTCGGGATGCTTAGCCGACATCCCACTGGCGGGCGTGCCCGCCTGTTTGATGGGTTAGCTTCGCTGACGTAGGAGGAAAAGGTGAGGTTGTCCAGCCGGGAGGCTCTTGCGGCGTCCGACGTGAGATCAATACTCGAAAGTCGGATGGTTGAACCTCGCCGGTAGTGGACTGAAAGCTTAAGATTGCCTGAACGGCCGGGCACGTAGCGTTCGACGGAGTTCGATATCGTGGTGCGAGCAGACGGAAAGGATGAGTTGTCTGGCTGGGAAGCTCTCGCCGACGTCCGACGGTGGCTTCAACAATTGCCGTGCCGGACGGGTAAGCTTTGCCGAGCATGGGACTTTGAAAGGTAAGATTGTCTGGCTGGGAGGTTCTCGTCGACGTCCGACGGTGGCTTCAGCAATCGCCGTGTCGGACGGGTAAACCTTGCCGAGCTCAGGACTTGGAAAAGTGAGATTGTCTGGCTGGGAGGCTCTCGCCGACGTCTGACTGTGGTTTCAGAACTGCCGTGTCGGACGGGTAAGCCTTGTCGAGCGTGGACTTGAAAAGATAAGATTGTCTGGCCGGGAGTGCTCTCGCCGGCGTCCGTCGGGAGATCGGGGCTCGCCGAGTCGGACGGGTTTAGACAGAAAGGCAAAGTTTAGAGGGTCGGAAGGCCTCGCAGTCAACCGCAGCGTGGTTGGGTATTTTGCCGGCCGCAGGATGGAAAAGGAAAGTTGTCTGTCCCGGAGGCTTTCGCCGACGTCCGACTGGTTTCGGAATCACCGTGTCGGACGGGTAAGCCTGGTCGAGCAGTAGATTTGAAAAGGTAAGGCTGTTTGTCCCGGAGGCTCGCCGACGTCCGACTGGTTTCGGAATCACCGTGTCGGACGGGTAAGCCTCGTTAAGCAACAGGTTTGAAAGGTAAGGTTGTCTGGCCGGGAGCTCGCGCGGCGTCCCAACGGGAGATCAAGACTCGCTGTGTTGGACAGGTAAAGACAGAAAACAAGCTGTGTGGCCAGGAGGTTTCGCCAACATCCGACCGGAGGAAAATACTCGCGTCTGGATGGGTAAGCCTCGCCGGCCGTGGGGTGGAAGAGGTAAGGTCGCCTGGCCGGGTGCTGCACCGGCGTCCGATGGGAGATTAAGACTCACTGTCGGACAGGTAAAGACGGAAAGGTAAAGCTGGGTAGCCGGGAGGCACTCGCCTTCACCAGACTGGAGATGGAAGCTCGCAGTCTGGATGGGTGAGACTCTCCGGCCACAAGGTTGAAAAGGCAAGTTTTTTGGCTGGGAGGCTCCGGACAGAAGTGGTGGTCCGCGGTATCAGGAGGGGGAGCCTCGCCAAGCGTGTGATTTGGACAGGTAAGTAAAAGCCAGGAAAGCTCGCACCGGGTTTATGAAACAAGAGTTTGGTGGGCTGATTTGATGTGGAACTGGTCCGTTCAGATGTAGCTTTGAAAAGCTTCTGAAGACCATCTACCTAAGGTTTGGATTTGGTGTTTAGTGAGGCCTTTTTGGGCCGCTGACGTCGCTGCCCCGATGCGAAAGGAGTGGCTGGAAAAATTTGCTGCCGAGATACCCGCTGATAGCAGGATGGACTTGAGCTGTTTTTGAAACCAGGTACGACTGACTGGTTTTCCGGCGTGGTCTAAGAATAAGGGTTCGAGGGGGGGACTTGGCCTGGGAAATCCTGAGGTGGAGGTACTCGCAGACGGCTTGGTAAGGTTGGATAGGTGAAGAGAGGTTGAAAATATAAACAAATTACCTTTCTTGATTTGATTTGTTTGATCAAAAAGGAGATGGTTTTGCTAACGCTTTGCGTGCCGGACAGCTGAGCTACCGCGGACCCCAGCGGGCCTTACATCTGCGAAATCGGGGGCGTGGCCTTGGTCTCGAACCCTTGTTTAATTTGCGCCGCCTATAGGGTAAAGCTGAACAGGTCATTTCAGGATGAATACGGCTGAACTCGATGGAGAATTTGGCAAATATCAACTTTGATGTCCATATTCAATGATTACGATTGTTGCAGCGCTTCTGTCACAGAGAAATGACCAAGTCTCTCTCAAACGATTCTGAGAATTTCCGAATCAATTCTGGGCTTAGATTTCAACCCGATGAGCGATGACGCTGAGTTGCTTTAGAAACACCCATATGCTGCTTGCTTCCCATCCCTCACGAGCATGCGCCACTTGAACTTTCTGTAAAATAATCTTTCATAAGGTTTGGAAAGGTTGGAGCAAGTTACAAGGAGATTCGCTGGCTTCATTGCGCGGGAGCGCTGAGAGAGACACGCGTTTGTTTGATGTACACTTGAAGTGTGCGGTCTCGCCAGAATGCGGTGAATCTATAAATGTAAGATGTAAACCTCACTACGGAAGGCTGCTCTTATTTTAAACGCTGATGGGCGCTTGATTGTGTAGACTGCTTGCGCGTGCAGCTGTGCACGATTCCGTGTAAGGGGCTTCATGTTATTGCGTCTCAAAATGTTTATGACGCAAAATTAATGTAAACACGGGCAGTTACGTCTTAAATACGGACGTGATAAACCACGTAACTTCCATTTCAACAGAGATCCGTGCGTAGATGCGGCAATTGATCACCCACTGTCTATGGTGTCATGGTAAAATGCCGGCATGCTTTGCATGTGGTCGCGCTTGCTTTGACTGCCGTGGCTGTAGGCCACAGGAAGGAGGTCCTGAAGAGCTATCGTAGCCTGCTCTGCTAATGGAGGTAACCTCACGCTAGTGTCTGCTACGGGAGCTGGAGGCCACTGTAAAGGAAAAAGAGAGTTATTCATAGCGGAAGGAAAAAGACTGAGATGTGTGGGGCTGTGTTGCAAGCGGAGGCAGCTTCGAGCTTGCGCCTGCGGCTGTAGCTGTATAGGCCACGGACAAATGGTTGTGACGTTTAGCAGGGCCACTGATGGTCGGTACCGAAGTAGCTTACTTCGCTACCGTACATTTTCTAATGCCTGTAGTTCTGGAGTCGTTTATTTAGTAACTTTACTGCGTTCCAAAGATTGCACTTTCCTCGCTACGTATCATGAAACATACCATTACTCCTTATAATGTATATAATGTGCTCTGGGACGTAGGAGCAGTGTCTGATTCGTAAACAGAATGAACCTGTAAAATTAGTTTGCTATTTGCTCCGACGCTTCCTTCACAAGTTGGAATGATCCGATAGCAGCTGTTCTCTAGTCGACGATTCACGGATTCAAATGATCTGTTTAGAGTGATGTTTACGGTGAAATTAACTGCACAAGAGAGAACCGGGAGATCTTGGGAATACAAGCGCAACTGATGTTACAACACAATTTATTACTGTCGAAATTTGGATTAATTATGCAGCTGAAATTCATGTTTAGGTCAAACCTGACAGTTGTTTGGGAACTAAATCTGTTGTGAAGGGCTCTATTTAGCCCTCTGAAATGCATATGCAAATCAAGGTCCGTGTCTCTATGATTTAGGTCAAAGACAAAACATTAACCCTTTGACGCGTACGATCACACCGGTGTGATCAGTCTTAGCTGGTCCCAGAAGCGTACGATCACACTGGTGTGATTAGAATAATCAGTGCGTCACGTCATCAACTGCCAAATTCAAATCTGCTTTTTTGGCGCTGAGCCAGATCGGACGCGCTGAGCGCCATTATCACAACCATTCAGCGTTTCCAACCATCTAAATGCGTATCTTAGGCTTCAGACATTTAAACATGCAGAAGTACAAGCAAAACCATACATTTATAGTTTGTAAAATGCATGCTGATTTCTATGGAAACGTCAATAATGATCATTACAAATATAATCTGACGACCTGTGTTATTGATACCATATATGTAACTATAAAGTTTACTCTGCTCTTCTTCCAGTTTAGCCGAGACTTACTTTAACGTGTTTCGAGAGGAGAGGATTCATTTACTTGTTGTTTATCCCACAGCTAGGATTCAGCGCAAACTAACATGGCGGCCCATCAGCGGTATAGATCAACTAATACGGTCATTATAAAAGTGTTTAAACTACCAAATACATTTACTTGCACGTATTTCAGAATCGGAATATCAGATATTTCATAATATAGTGAGCATGTTTGTGAATATTTTAAATAAAAAGATAAATGAAATAAAAAGTGATCCACATGTCATACAGAGCTATGTGGCTGCGTGCGTTGTGTCACATGACGAGCATGACGCGTCGCCATGGAAACAATAAGGCGATACGTTCTAAAATAACGGTCGCCTAAAAAAAAAACTCACGCTGGGGGCTCAGCTAGAATATTTTAAATTCACGTGCGAAAGGGTTAATATAGCACAGGTTGAATGAGAATACCTCGTGCACGTTCATTTTACTGTTGGTCCGCGGTAATCAAGAGTGTATTCGCAAAACGCATTTATCTCATCCAGCTTAAAATGTCTAAGGAATGCTATGCCAATTAAATACTGGTAAAAATACGGAGGTTTAAGTACGTCCGGTGTATATTCTGGGCATGGTGTCATGGTTACATGGTGACGTTGTAATCGTGGGTCCTACACTCTGGAACAATCTTCCGGTTGCCATCCGAACGACGACTTCTCTATCGATTTTTAAAGTTATGCTTAAATCTCATCTTCTTGATCGATTTGCGGCAAATCAATGAAGGGTTTTTGTATCTATCTACTGGGATTCTATTATTTTATAAATTTTGCTTTGTTGGATTGTTGTTTACTTTGTTTTGTAAACACTTTGGTCTACTCTAAGTTGTGTATAAATGTGCTAACGTATATAAATAAAACAAACAAACAAACGTTAACATCCAATGTCTTCGCGAGGTCTTTTAACGATTTTATCAACAAATACCTGCCTTTGGAGATTTCTGAGAATTATTGGCAACAATGGTGGTTGCGTGTTAACGGAGGCCTCGCGTTAGCATCTGAAACTAGAAGCTAGAGGCCCGGCTGTATACTTGCGCTGCAGCTGGGAGAGCCGCGGTGAAGGATGAGGAGTCGAAGCGGGAAGCGAGTGAAGCTTTGCTGCGGTGAAACCTGGGGCGTGGCCCAGGCTTGTTGGAAGCGGAGGAGGCGCAGAGAGCAGCGGTCGTGACGAAGCCCGGAGCTCGGCGGCCGTGTCTGGTGAAAAATATGAACCCAACATGGGTCTCGTTGTTTGGACGGAATTGTTGAGTCTGTGATGTAATGGTAAATGGTGCCACCGAATGCTGCTTAACCGTCGACTAGATGGAGGTAAGTCAGCTGTATTTATGTCCAAGGCTGATTACCTAGATTGTGTACCACCTGTGCTAATTAGCCTGAGTATCTGACGTGCTCCTCCCGAACTTAGTTTAAAAACTACGTGTCTAAACTTCATTTATATTCTATGTACACTATACGTGCTATATACGTCTTTTTACTCCTCTAAAAATGTAGTTATGTATATTATATTGCATTTCTGTTAATAGATCATACTAAATATTACACAGTGCACCTTTAAGGTCTGTGTAGAGCAGCGGTTCTCAATTCCAGTCCTCGCGCCCCCCCGCTCTGCGCATTTCTTATGTTACTCTTATCACTTCAGACGTTTGTTCTAATCGATCGTAAGTGCCCTGCGAAGTGGACATCACACGATATTCCTCCATGATTCCAGTTCAAAGCGAACGTATTCCATTCATAGTGAATTGAAGTGTGCGAGATGTGAATTTAAATTGTATATATTTACAGACGTATATTATGTCACACTCGTCCATGCGTGAAGATGTTGCGCAGCGCAAATCCATTAATGAATGTTCTGAAGTGAAGTAAACTTCAACGGATTTCCCCTGCTCAGGGAGTAGGGAGCAATGGACACTGTGTAGGGAGCATGTCAATCGGAACACAGTTCATGCACGGAGCGCACTTCTAACGAGCTGATTATCTGAATCAGGTGTGTTAACTAAGAGAGACATGCAAAATATGCAGAGCGGGGGGGCGCGAGGACTGGAATTGAGAACCGCTGGTGTAGAGGATGTGAACCGGGTCTTCAGAAAACAGAAACTTAGGAAAGCTTCAGGACCAGACAGTATTTCACCTGCCTGTTTAAAGGTCTGTGCTGACCAACTGGCCCCCATCTTTACACAGATCTACAACAGATTTCTGGAGCTATGCAAAGTTCCCTGCAGCTTTAAATGCTCCACCATCATTCTTGTTCCCAAAAATCCCAAAATCACTGACCTTAATGACTACAGACCTGTCACTCTCACGTCTGTGGTCATGAAGTCACTTGAGAGACTGGTTCTGGCCTACCTGAAGGACATCACTAGACCCTTGCTGGATCCTCTTCAGTTTGCCTACAGAGCAAAGGGGTCTGTGGATGACAGTGTCAATGTGGGACTGGATTACATCCTGCAACACCTCGACAAACCTGGGAATTATGCAAGGATCGTATTTGTGGACTTCAACTCGGCCATCAATACCATCATGCCTGACCTTCTCTCGGACATACTTACACACCTTTCTGTGCCCACCTCCATCTCTCAGTGGATCACCAGCTTCCTGACAGACAAGCAGCAGCTAGTGAGGCTGGGCAAACTCACATCCAGCACTCTCACAATCAGCACTGGTGCTTCTCAGGATTGCTTTCTCTCCCCACTGCTCTTCTCCCTGTACACAAATGACTGCACTTCAAAGGACCCCTCTGTCAAGCTCCTGAAGTTTGAGGATGATACTACAGTCATTGGCCTCATCAAGGACGGAGATGAGTCTGCTTACAGACAGGAGGTGGAGCAGCTGGCTGTCGGGTGCAGTCTTAACAACCTGGAGCTAAACACTCAAAACTGTGAAGAGGACAATCACATTGACTTTATTGCGAAAAAGGCCCAGCAGAGGTTGTATTTCCTCCGCCAGCTGAAGTTCAACCTGCCATAGGAGCTGCTGAAACAGTTATACTCTGCCATCATCAAGACTGTCCCGTGTTCACCTATAACTGTTTGGATTGGTTCAGCTGCCAAAACAGACATCAGAAGACTACAACGGACGGTCAGGACTGCTTAGAGGATTATCGGCGCCCTCTGCCCAGCCTCCAAGAACTTTACACCTCCAGAGTGAGGAAAATGGCTAAGAAAGTCACTCTGGACCCCTCACACCCAGCTCACTCTCTCTTTGAACTGTTGCCCTCTGGCCGGTGCAACAGATCCCTGAGCACCAAAACAACCAGACACAAGAACAGTTTTTACCCAAGGCCACATCCCACCTGAATAACGCATAACACACATCAGTACTGTACATCTGTAAATAACTCATCAAACCTTCATCTGTACATGGCACATTCACAGTTCTGTCAATGGTCATTTTTCATTTTTGTATATTTTTATTTTATTACTATTGTTATAAATAATTATTGTCTATTCTCTTTATTATTAGTGTTTTTTATTACCTTAATTATATGTTGTCTGCACTATGTTTGTACTTTCTATACTGGAAGCTCCTAACACTAAGACAAATTCCTTGTGTGTGCAAACACACTTGGCAATAAATCTCTTTCTTATTCTGATCACAAACACACATAGGGTCATTGCTGAAAGGGGTGCTTTCCTGTAGCTCAACTGGTAGAGCATGGCGCTAGCAAACGTCAAGATCATGGGTTCGATTCCCAGGGAAAGCAAGTAACTGTAACTTGAATGCAATGTAAGTCGCTTTGGATAAAAGCGTCTGCTAAATGCATAAATGTAAATGTAAATGTAGCTGTTCACATGGTAGCTGTTCACAGAGTGCTGTATAAAAGCATATTAAATACAAAGTTGACCGGAAGGAAGAAATAGATAGGAAAAGGTGAACAAGCAACAGGGATGACCGCAAGCTTGAGAATACTGTCAAACAAAGCCAATTCAAACACTTGGGAGAGCTTCACAAGGAGAGGACTGAAGCCGGAGTCAACATATCAAGAGTCACCACGCTCAGATGTCTTCAGGAAAAGGGCTACCAAGCCAGTTCTGAAATAGAAACAACAACAGAAGCATCTTACCTGGGCTAAGTAGAAAAAGAACTGGCCTGTTGCTCAGTGGTCCAAAGTCCTCTTTTCAAATAAAAGTAAATTTTGCATTTCATTTGGAAATCAAGGTCTTGAGTCTAAAGGAAGACAGGAGAGGCACATAATCCAAGCTGCTTGAAGTCCAGTGTGAAGTTTTCAAAGTCAGTAATGATTTGGGGTGCTGTGACGTCTGCTGGTGTTGGTCCATTGTGCTTTATCAAGTCCAAAGTCAATGCAGCCATCTACTAGGAGATTTTGGAGCACTTTATCTGCTTCCATCTACTGAC
This sequence comes from Gymnocypris eckloni scoliostomus, assembly GCA_027564155.1. Taxonomy (NCBI): domain Eukaryota; kingdom Metazoa; phylum Chordata; class Actinopteri; order Cypriniformes; family Cyprinidae; genus Gymnocypris; species Gymnocypris eckloni. Next base: position 6,573,266 of record CM050427.1, read on the forward strand.
AAACTTAATGGAGATGCTGATTTTCTTTAGCACCTGCCCACAGCGCCAAAATCATTTCCAAGTGGTTTACTGACCATGATATTACTGTGCTTGGTTGGCCAGCCAACATGCCTGGCCTGTACCGCATTATACAGGGCTCTAGACTAACTTTTTGCACTGGTGCGCCTACATTTTTTCTTAGGTGCACCAGCACAAAAGTTAGGTACACCCAAATTTCCATATAGGCAATATTGACTAGTAAACGATTAACTAACAATGTGGTCAGCATAAAGTTCTTTATTTGAAGCGCAATTCTACAAGAAAGGTAACTTACTGAAAAAGTGTTGGTGCTTAAAGTGCTTAGAGTTAAAACATCTCAAGATAAATGAAAAAAAAAAATCTAAATTAAGCGTTTGAAGGGCATCAAACTGAACATCTCATGGACTATCCTCCATTGCAGTCACATACCCCTCGGATGGCCAACTCCTGTAGTTTGTCCTTCTTGATCTTTGGCCTCGGCTAAACCAGCTGGACACACTCTCTCTAGCATCAACATCTTCCAGACTCGGTCCTTCTACACTGATTCTTATCAGATCTTCCACTGTGTCTGAATGAAGGGATGGTCTAGTGCAGTGCTTCTCAACCTCCCCTTAAACCTGGTCTGTCTGTGCTCATACTGTATTTTAATTAGGGATAGGTATCGTTAAGGTTTTAACGGTATTACTCCTCTTATCAATCCGGTACTTTAACGGTATTCTTATCTGTACTTTTTTTTATTTATACACACACACACACACACACACACACACACACATATACATACATCTATATTTATATGATAGATTATCAGCTTAATTAACATTGCTTTATATTCTGAAATGTTATATAAATATTTAATTAAATAAATATAAAACATCAATTTGTAAATTCACCAGTGTGCAGGCATTTTTTGTGTTTTATATACATAAGATAAGATACAGTAAGAACATGAACAAAGAAACAAACTGACAAATATACTATTTGTCATACCATAAAACAAATATACAAAAAAGAGTGATTTAATTTTTCCATGAAGGTCTACTAACATTAATGTTCAGGTAAGTAATAGCTACAAAATAAATCTGAAAGTGATCAAATGTAAATGAACACTGCATAGTTTTCACTGTATGTATTGATAGATTAATGCTTAAAGCTATAACTTTATTCAGATTAAGATATGTGAGTATTTTCTCTTTGCATTTTGTTCTTTGATTAACATTAATGAAGCACCAGTCTGTCACTAAAACAAAATATTGACACAATTTTCTCCCAACTGTTCTCGTTCACTTTAAGACATAAACTGTGTTTAAGTGAATAATCTCCAAGCCGGCCGTTTTTACATGTTTTGTGTGTATTTGATCATTTGGACGCATCTGAAGCTCAAAGTGTACTTTGCTTGTCAGTTTTAGAGCGCGCCGCGCAGGCACACACACGTGCACACGCACACACACTTCAGCCTGGGGAACAGCGTCTCTCGTGCGGATTGTACTTTCAACGTTTTATTATCAAACATGTCCAGCAATTTAGTAACTGTAAAGACGGTATTTTACAACAATCGACAAACGATTGATCTGATTCTGACGTTCAGGTTTGGTCAGGGAGGAACGAATGCGCTCCGCTGTGAAGGGAAGGAAGTTGTCCTAGAAGAAACGCGGCTATAATACTTAGAAGCCAAAAACCCATTAAATAAACTTAGTTTAATATAACAGCCACAGGCCTAAAGTGTAAGCATGTTTTAATGGTTAGTTCTCTCTTCTATCATAAACAGGACTTTCATGTTGCGCGTGCTGAAACTCCTCCACGTGAGCGCGATCTCGCTTCTGATTTGGGAATAGCAAAAATGCATCATTGACAAAAGTTTGGGGTCCGCCCTTCACTATCTCTGATTGGGTTAGACCACGATATGAGCCTAATGTGTGTCTGTTGTTGAAGCACAGGAAGACTCAGTCGCGTATACTTTTTTTTCCATGGGCGTAACCACCATATACTTTGGGGGGGACGTGTCCCCCCCAATAGTGGAAAAATACCAATCTGTCCCCCCCAATAATAGGCCTATTATATTGTAATATGTGACATATGATATGCCCTCCTCTTATGAACCCTGGTTGTAGCCTAGTGGATCTGTTGTTATTTCCGATTTACCTTCAATTTAGGAAAAACAAGGGAAACAAAATTGTGTGACCACCCCCCCTCGATTGTACACTTGGTTGAGCCCGTAAACGCCGGCTCGCGGCATCGTTTGAAAAAAACCGCTCAGTCCGACTGTCACTGGTGCTTAAATGAAATGAAGGTAGGAGCTAAAAGAAAGAAGCAGGACGAACAGGTGGACATTAGCCTTTTTTTCAGACGGTAAGCAAGTAGACACCTAAAAAGTAGTGCCATGGTCAAAAATACCGCGGCAATTTTTGAATAAATGTGAAAAAATATCACGTTTAAATGGCTCAGTATTGTAGCTATGATACCCTGAAAATAGGCTGAATAATGAACTGCTGGAGTCACAGACCAAGGAGTTCCCGCACTTCCCACTCCATTGATAAGCCTCTATTCATTCGTTGCTGGCCTGGCCTGTTTGTTTTTACGATCTGATCCACGACTGAACTTAAAAAAATATCTGGGGGAGGGCTCACATTTGGACCCCCCCAATATCTATACCATGGTTTACGCCCCTGTTTTTTTCTTGTCTCGAACGGCTGGTCGCACAGGTGCACCCTCAGATTTTTTTTAGTCGCACCCTTGAGAAATTTGGTCGCACTCTAGAGCCCTGTTATAGAATCTATGGGATATTTTTTAGAGAAAGATGAGAAACAGTTGATCCGACAATACAGACAAGCTGAAGGCTCAATAGTGCCTCTGCAGTGCCACAGGCTGATCACTCCCATTCCACACCTCACTGATGCTGTCATTTGTGCTAAAGGAGCCCCGACCAAGTATTGAGTGCATAAATCAATATATTGACATACATAGAACTGGAACTTTTCTGTTTTGCAAACCTTTTTTTGAATGATCTTAGGAAACATTGCAATATTTTGAGATACTATATTTTTATATGCTATATGCTCTAATCCTCAAAATTAAAACAAACGTTTGAAATGTTTTACTTTACATGCAATGAATCTAGAATATATGAAAGTTTCACATATTGAAATAATTTACAAAAGAAAATTAAATTTCATGATATTCAAATTTTTTGAGATGCACCTGTAGAGACATGTGTGATGAGGTGTTCTCGGTAGATTTATGAGGGCTGACGCCCTGGAACTCACATCTCTGACAAGCACATTTTCATATAGACATTATCTTTATTAAAAAACAGCATATTAGTCCAACCAAGTACATTCTCACCTAAAAAACTCTAAACTAAATGACACAAAACAGCATTATTTTTAAAAATTATAGTGGATTTGGGCATACGCTGTGACATTCCCTATGAGAAATACAACAACTTCAGCAAGCGGAGCGATAGAAATGGTGAAACATCTATTGGAGTTCTTTTGGACTCTAATATCACACTCTTATCAGCCAATCATATTTGAGGACTGGAAAGAACTGTTGTGCATGTACATACATATATACAGTGGGACAAAAAAGTATTTAGTCAGCCACCAATTGTGCAAGTTCTCCCACTTAAAAAGATGAGAGAGGCCTGTAATTTTCATCATCGGTATACCTCAACTATGAGAGACAAAATAAGAAAATAAAAATCCAGAAAAACACATTGTATGATTTTTAAAAAATTTATTTGCAAATTATGGTGGAAAATAAGTATTTGGTCAATAACAAAATTTCATCTCAATACTTTGTTATATACCCTTTGTTGGCATTGACAGAGGTCAAACGTTTTCTGTAAGTCTTCACAAGGTTTTCACACACTGTTGCTGGTATGCAGATCTCCTCTAGAGCAGTGATGTTTTGGGGCTGTCGCTGGGCAACACAGACTTTCAACTCCTCCAAAGATTTTCTATGGGGTTGAGATCTGGAGACTGGCTAGGTCACTCCAGGACCTTGAAATGCTTCTACGGAAGCCACTCGCTTAGGGCGGTGTGTTTGGGATCATTGTCATGCTGAAAGACCCAGCCATGTTTCATCTTCAATGCCCTTGCTGATGGAAGGAGGTTTTCACTCAAAATCTCACGATACATGGCCCCATTCATTCTTTCCTTTACACAGATCAGTCGTCCTGGTCCCTTTGCAGAAAAACAGCCCCAAAGCATGATGTTTCCACCCCATGCTTCACAGTAGGTATGGTGTTCTTTGGATGCAACTCAGCATTCTTTCTCCTCCAAACACGACAAGTTGAGTTTTTACCAAAAGTTATATTTTGGTTTCATCTGACCATATGACATTCTCCCAATCCTCTTCTGGATCATCCAAATGCTCTCTAGCAAACTTCAGACGGGCCTGGACATGTACTGGCTTAAGCAGAGGGACACGTCTGGCACTGCAGGATTTGAGTCCCTGGCGGCGCAGTGTGTTACTGATGGTAGCCTTTGTTACTTTGGTCCCAGCTCTCTGCAGGTCATTCACTAGGTCCCCCCGTGTGGTTCTGGGATTTTTGCTCACAGTTCTTGTGATCATTTTGACCCCACGGGGTGAGATCTTGCGTGGAGCCCCAGATCGAGGGAGATTATCAGTGGTCTTGTATGTCTTCCATTTTCTAATAATTGCTCCCACAGTTGATTTCTTCACACCAAGCTGCTTACCTATTGCAGATTCAGTCTTCCCAGCCTGGGGCAGGTCTACAATTTTGTTTCTGGTGTCCTTTGACAGCTCTTTAGTTTTGGCCATAGTGGAGTTTAGAGTGTGACAGTTTGAGGTTGTGGACAGGTGTCTTTTATACTGATAACAAGTTCAAACAGATGCCATTAATACAGGTAACGAGTGGAGGACAGAGGAGCCTCTTAAAGAAGAAGTTACAGGTCTGTGAGAGCCAGCAATCTTGCTTGTTTTTAGGTGACCAAATACTTATTTTCCACCATAATTTGCAAATAAATTCTTTAAAAATCCTACAATATGATTTTCTGGATTTCTTTTCCTTATTTTGTCTCTCATAGTTGAGGTATACCTATGATGAAAATTACAGGCCTCTATCATCTTTTTAAGTGGGAGAACTTGCACAATTGGTGGCTGACTAAATACTTTTTTGCCCCACTGTATATATTAGGGCTGTCAATCTATTACCATTTTTAATCACTGATTGTCATGAGTTAACTCGTGATTAATTGCAACTTAATCGCACATTTTTATTTGTTCTAAATGTACCTTTATTTAATATTTTTTAATACTCTAATCAACATGGGCATGGACAAATATGGATTATTTATGCAAATGTATGTTTATTACTATTAAAACCATAATCAACATAGAGCATTAAGACTAAACATGTTTCAAAGGTCATAGATGTTTTTCAAATAACTTTTTCATGACGAATTTTTCCGTCTCGCTCCCGCAAAAATATATATTATCTGGTCCTGCTCCCGACCGCGACATTCATGTTGTCCCGCCCGTAAAAGCCCACATAATAGTAATCTATATATTTTTTTTCTGTACATCAGATTCGTAATAGTGAGTGGAAGTAGGCGGGTGCTTAGCCTGTGGCTGTTCTATATGCAAGCATCAGTGTCTTGAACTGGATGCGAGCTGAAACTGGTAGCCAGTGTAAGGAGACAAAGAGAGGTGTAACATGGGCTCTTTTGGGCTCGTGCCGCTGCATTCTGAATAATTTGTAGAGGTTTGATTGTGTTTGATGGAAGTCCAGCCAGAAGAGCATTGCAGTAGTCTAGCCTAGAAATGACAAGGTCCTGGACAAGAAGTTGTGCAGCATGCTCTGTCAGAAAGGGCCTGATCTTTCTGATGTTGTGTAGTGCAAACCTGCAAGATCGAACAATCTTTGCAATGTTCTCTTTGAAGGTCAGGTGGTCATCAAAGATTACGCCAAGATTTGACCAAGAAGTTGATGGGATAATTGTTGATGAACCTAACTGGATCGTGAAGTCATGCTGTACAGTTGGAGTGATACAGAAGACAAGAAGCTCAGTCTTTGCCAGGCTGAGCTGTAGGTGATGTTCTTTCTTCCATGCTGAGATGCCTGTCAGGCAGCCTGAGATCCGTGCAACTACCGTTGAATCATCTGGTCGAAATGAGAGATAGAGTTGTGTGTCATCAGCGTAGAAATGGTAGGAGAAGCCATGTGCCTGTATCATGGTACCCAGTGATGTAGTATATGTGGAGAAGAGGAGGGGTCCAAGAACCGATCCCTGGGGAACCCTGGTGAACAATTGATGTGCTTTGTGTACATCCCCTCCCCAGGCCACCCTGAAAGACCGACCAGTGAGATAGGATTCAAATCAGCGAAGTGGAATCCCAGTGATGTCCCATGATGAGAGGGTGGACAGGAGGATCTGATGATTGACAGTGTCAAAAGCATCAGATAGATCCAGCAGAATGAGGACTGATGATTTGGAATCGGCTTTTGCAATTTGCAGGGCTTCAGTGAGTGAGAGTAGCGCAGTCTCAATTGAATGGCCACTCCTGAAACATGATTGTTTAGCGTCCAGTTTGTTGTTCTGTGAAAGAAACAATGACACCTGGTTGAAGACAACTCGTTTGAGTGTTTTCGCTAGGAATGGAAGAAGTAATTTTCTATAAGAGAAGTGTTTAATGTAGGTTTTTTGAGCAGTGGGATTACCCAAACCTTGAACGCAGTGGGGAAGATGCCTGTGAGGATAGAGGTGTTGATAATGTGTGTGAGTGCTGGTAAGAGTGTGGGAGAGATTGCTTGGAAAAAGTGTGAGGGGATTGGGTCTAGAGGACATGTTGTAGGATGGCTGGAGAGGAGAAGTTTGGATACTTCCACCTCAGTGAGGGGACGGAAGGAGAAGATGGGAATACTATAGTTGAATAATAAGAGTTCTTTACATGGAAACGACATACCGTGAGCCTCAAACACCATCATTTCCTCGTTCTTATGTAAATCTCATGAATGCAAAAGACCACAAAAAAAATAGGTGAATCAGAACATAACACAAACTGTGACGTTACAGTCGGGTTCACTAATATGCACGGCCCCAACATTTGCATATGCCCACCCATGTTCTAGGCCAGCCAATTCGAACAATCAGAAGTTCTGCAGATATTGTGAAGAAACAAGCAAGGACAACAGCGAAAATGGCAGATCATGGAAATACATTTTATGTTCCAGGCTGTGCAGAGGATGTGAAGTGCAGGGATGGGTTGGTGTCTGTATTCAGAAAGGCACGGAAAGCAAATAACGCATTATAATAAAATAACGCAAGTCACTAAATGACTGAGAATGATGGCGAATGATATACAGATCCTGAGCACCACTAATGAGCGTCTGATCTTGTAAGATGTGTTGTCAGAAGTAAGAACTGCCGCTCCATAGTATAAACAGAGTACGTGCGATCACAAATCTCGAAAGTGAAACTATAAATCAATTGTGCATTCGAAAGCAGTTTCAATGCCCCGCATATTAATAGCAGCTCCATGATGCCCGCATTTTATTTTCAGTATAATTACCCAATGATATAACTGCACACGAAATTATTGAAATATATATTTTCCCTGTGTTTCCTTCCTGCGGTGTGAGCAAGTGAAATGAGCCCCACTATGAAACAGCCAATCAGAGCAGAGCTCAACATTATTATTTATGACCCTTTCAAATAAGGTAATAACAGATAATTTCATTCTACAGAAAAATCCTAGGGTTTTAAATGGACATGTAAAACCATTTCTGGAAATGTTTTGCCCTTACCAAAGCCACATACCTTCTATTCAGATATCAGAGAACAATTACAAATATTGTATATATGGCACCATTAATATTCATGTCCATATGCTGAAAGTTCTTCATAAAGATACTTGCAGACTTCATTCACATTCATATTGGTTCTCAGTATCTCTCCTCTGGTGTTGGAAGAAAAGTAAGTTCATCTACAAGCAGTTCCATGGATGAGACTACAGATGAGATTTGCTCACTTTACCAGAAATTGAAATGAGCTTCTCTTCATGACCAGAATCTGGCAAAATCAGGAATTTTGGAAAAACAATCATCAAGATTATTTTCATTTCAAATAAAAAGCTAGTTAAAAGGATAAAGTAATCACTCACGCTTTGATAATGCATAAGCAATGCTTTGTGTTTTCATCTGGTCTGCAAATGTTGTGTTAAGAAACTGTTGTTTGAGCCACATTGCACGATCATCTTCAAAACATTTCCTCTGAGGAGAAAAAGAAAAAAAGATAAATTAAGAGCTGAATTCAGAAGTATGTTAAAACCAATGATAAGCCAAAACCTGGTGGCCCAATCTGATGGCAGCCTCTGTGAAATTTCTCCTTTCCATTTCAAAATTTTTCCTCTGTTCTTCAAACACTTTCCACTCTTCTTTAAAGCGTTCCTTCTCTTCCAGCATGTAGGAATCATTCAGAACAGCTGCAGTCTCCTCGTCACAGGGAGTGGTGAGCTGTTGCTGTAAAAAGTAAAACAATATTCATATTATCTTGCTCTGCTGAAGCAGGTCTACACTCTTCAGGCCAATTCAAACTACACAGACAGACACCAACAAATGGCAACAGACACGGTCGCTGGATTTTGTCTGATCCGTGTGTTACCCCTATTGGTGTCTTCTGCATTGGTCAGCGCTTGCTTTTGCTAATTGAACATTGTTGGATCTTGGAAGTGATGTACTGTACTGTCAGTCAGCTGTTGCCGTTGTTCTGCATCTGTCGATGTGGTGTGAACTGGACATTAGAAATAAAGGTTCTTTATGACATTACTGGTTCCATGGAGAATCTTTAGCAATCACAAAATCGTTCTACTGCACAAAAAGTTATTTATAGTTGAACCATTTTTTTTGGATTATTACAATATTTTGTTCACAATAAGAAAAAAAATGGTTCTTTTATGAACTGTTCACTGAAAGGTTCTTTGGTGAACCAGAAATGGTTCTTCTGAAAATCTGGAATCTGAGGTGGCAAAAAAAAATATCGCAATGTTGAGAAATTAAGTTATATATTTACAGTTAGAAATTTACTAAATGTCTTCATGGAACATGACCTTTATTTAATTTTATGATTTTTGGCATACAAGAAAAAATTATAATTTTGACCCATACAGTGTATTTTTGGATATTGCTATAAATATACCCCAGCGACTTAAGGGTGGTTTTGTGGTCCAAGGTCACAAATGTCAAGGTATTTATACTACTTATTTTAAATAGTGGAAATTATCTGCACCTTCGGGTTGTAGTACATTATAAAATATTATGCAATAATAAAATTAATTGTAAATTATAATTTTATTTCAAATTATTAAGCGACTTAAGGGTGGTTTTGTGGTCCAAGGTCACAAATGTCAAGGTATTTATACTACTTATTTTAAATAGTGGAAATTATCTGCACCTTCGGGTTGTAGTACATTATAAAATATTATGCAATAATAAAATTAATTGTAAATTATAATTTTATTTCAAATTATTAAATGTATGCCACCATACTGGGACAGTATAAGCCATCCCTACAACTACCCAATGTGATATGAGATTTAAAAACAAAGAGAAAAAATTTGGCAAAAGGTGGAATTGAACCGAAATTTCAATCGAGTTGATTGCGTCAAACCATAGATGATTTACCATCTACGGCACTGGAGCTGTTACTATCATCTTTTGTAGTAATCTTACTTTGGTGGATGGAGTTAGTGTAAATAGCCTCTGCCAACAAGGCAGCCTATTTGCACATTGTGTAAATATACACTGGATCTTGTTTTCTGCTTTGTGAACTGATCCTCCTGTCAACCCTATTGGTCAAGGGCATCTCAGGAACCACACTCCAGTGGTTTGATTTTTACCAGTCGAAAATTTTCAAATCTTGCCAATATTATCTTGGAGAGGTCATCACAATCATAACTGTTACCTTGCCCTCACAAAAGTGTTGGTTATAAATCTGTTTTTATAGGGAGGGAACCACTAACTATATTTTGTCTAAGACACAACAGGAAACATCAATAAGGCAAGTTAGCTCCATATATTGCCATTGACCAAAACCTGTGAGATCTATGAAGAAAATAATAAATGCTTCTCATTCATTTACCTCTTTCTTTTTGTCTTTCAAACACCTTAATAAACAATACAAAACAGACATATTTCACCAACAATAACTCAGAACAACATAGACGGCAAGAATGGCTTCCAAGTCTTCATTACTTATATTGCTGGATCTGTCTGCTGCTTTTACCAGATCCTCCTGTCAACCCTATTGAGAAAGGGCATCTCAGGAACCACACTCCAGTGGTTTGACTCTTACCTCTCAGATAGGTCCTTCAAATTATCTTGGAGAGGTGAGGTATCCATATAACTGTTACCTTGCCCTCACAAAAGTGTTGGTTATAAATCTGTTTTTATAGGGAGGGAACCACTAACTATATTTTGTCTAAGACACAACAGGAAACATCAATAAGGCAAGTTAGCTCCATATATTGCAAGCATTGACCAAAACCGGTGATCTATGAAGAAAATAAATAAATGCTTCTCATTCATTTACCTCTTTCTTTTGTCTTTCAAACACCTTAATAAACAATACAAAAAAACAGACATATTTCACCAACAATAACTCAGAACAACATAGAAGTCAAAATCTTATCTGTTTTATGTGATGATGATGATGATGATGACAATGATACTGATGTTGAATGTTCATTCCCCACAGGGATAGACAATGTCCATGAAAACCCATGTCCAAAATTATCATCCAAACATGTCCCCAGTGCAACATGTAATCCTTAGTGTAGATATTAATCCAAACAACGAGAAAGTCTTTAAATTCACTTTTGTGGCATAATCCGTTTCAAGGATCCACAACAGTTGAAAGCATCACTCATAGCCTCAAAACCCACTTCAAAGTCACTCTAATGATGCAGGTCAAAAACAGGCATATGCATATGAGGATAAATGCCACAGAATGTGGAGTCCTTCTAAATAAAATTTAATAAATCATATCAGCAAAATAACTATACACAAATTACTCAGAAACATTACATCAATAGAAAAGAAGAAACAATGCTTACTTCAGATTGAGCATAAAACTCTCAAGGTTTCTCAATCAGGACAAGTGATCGTTTGGAGCCATAAGCCATGCTTACTTCCCTCCATTACAAATCTGACTTCTACTACTCCCTACACCCATTTTATACCTGAGAACATAGCGCCATGTTGCCCCCTCATGGTGGGTAGTACAATTACAACACAAAAAACATGCTAACAGGTTTGTGATTGTTACATATGCACCCCCTCAATTTAAGACTTGACATATCCATGGCAAGGCTTTAGATTCTGCACATGATAAGTATTTATCGTTTCAGGGTCTGTAAGCAAAGAAACAGAGTAATTGACGGGGCCTAAACATTTAATTATTTTGGCTGGTCCCTTCCATCTACCAGCTAACTTAGCCATGAAGCCCTCCTCTGCTCTGGACAAAGGATGAGCGCGCAACCAAACTACATCTCCAACTTGATACTGGTTTTGTTTGCGACGCAGGTTGTAATATCGCTGTCTTGTGCTTTCTCCACATTCTCCTTCACCAGCCGGAGGAGGTGATGATGTCTGTCAAGCGCTGGATAGATGGGACTATTTGGATCGGGCGTCTTGTGGAATTGAATTGCTCTTTCTACCGGACCTTTCAAGTTTCGACCTAAGGTAATCTGTGCTGGGGAATGGCCAGTACTCTCCTGCCAAGCAGTATTGATTGCAAATCGGAATTCAGGCAACCATTGGTCCCACCTTCGATGCTGTTCTTCCACATAAGATGCCATCATTGTTTTCAAAGACTGGTTAATACGTTCGGTGAGGTTAGTTTGTGGATGATAGGCGGTCGTGAGCTTTTGGATAACTCCCCATTGCTTGCATACTTGGCTAAGTAAATTGGAAGTAAACTGAGCCCCTCTGTCAGAAACAAGTTAGGCAGGGGTGCCCCATCTTGTACAAATCTACTCTATCATGATCTGGGCAATTCGTTGTGCCTTAGCCTTCCTTAATGGGAACAACTCCACCCATTTAGAGCAGTAGTCCACCACAACTAAGAGGTGTTCATTCTGCCTAACGCTGTTTGGAATTGGCCCCATGAGGTCTACTCCAATCATATGACCTGGTTCAACGATGGGTGTGGATTGGAGGTGACCGGATAACTTGCTCAAAGATGGTTTGTATTGTTGGCAAGTGATACATTCTTTGCAATGCTTCCACACATCAGATCTTACACTTGGCCAGTACACCATGTCCAGTAGTCTGAGTAGTGTTTTGAGTCTGCCCAAATGTCCACTCATAGGATTGTCATAGATCTGATGGAATGATGAGTTGCAATTTCTGACCTGTTTGTCTGTCTGGCATGCTCCGGAACAAAAGACCATTTTCAATCATGTAATGTACACGAGAAATGTCTTGGGACTGCTGTGATTTTAACTTTAAGACAAGTTCCTGGATCTCTGGGTCCTTTTGCTGTGCGGCATATATACTAGATATGTCCACTGGCAGGTTGGTTGGTAGGTTACTGGATTTTGTACCTCCTACTACTGCAATGATGTCTGAGGTTAGTTGTTCTGGTGACCTGGATAACACATCAGGCACTACGTTGCAATGGCCTTTACGATATTTGACTGTAAAGTCATAACCTTGTAGCCGAATTGTCCAGCAGGTAAGTCGCGATGAAGGCTTAGGATGTTGAAATACCCAAGTAAGTGCATTGTGATCAGTTATGACCTCAAATGTCCTCCCTTCTAGATATGGTCTCCATTTTTCAACTGCCCAAATGACTGTTAAACACTCCTTTTCAGATACTGAATAGGACTGCTCTGCTCCTCTGAGTAGTCTGGATGCATATGAAATGATTCTCTCCATCCTCCCTTTCTTGGGTAAGTACTGCCCCCAATCCTATCTCGCTTGCATCCGTTTGCACTCGAAATGGTCTGTTGAAGTCTGGCGGTAAGAGAACTAGTGCTTGAGTCAAGTCCTGTTTTATGATGTTGAAAGCTCGTTGACATTCTTCTTCCCAAATCCAGGTGGATTATTTTTGCTTGAGGGCATGTAAAGGTGCTGCATTTGTTGAGAAATGTGGAATGAAACGGTAGTACCATCCAGCTAATCCCAAAAATCTCTGCACATCTTTGAGAGACTGTGGTCTGGGAAAATTGTTGATGGCTGAGATTTTGTTGGGATCAGTCTTAACTCCCTCTGCTGAAATTATGTGACCTAGGTAAGTGATGTTGCGTTGCATGAAATTACATTTTCCAAGGTTAAGTGTAAGTCCAGCATTATGTAAATACTTGAATACCTGAGTGAGATCATACATGTGCTCCTCTTCATTTTTGGAGTACACAACTACATCATCGATATACACCAGACAACACTTGCCTTTAAGGTCTCTCAATACAGTCTCCATAAGTCTCTGAAAAGAGGCCGCTGAGTTTTTGGGGCCAAAAGGTAAACGCAAGAATTCAAATAAGCCTGCAGAGGTCACAAATGCTGTTTTCTGTATGCTATCCTCTTCCATCTCAAGTTGCCAATAGCCGCTTTTGAGATCCAGTGTACTGAAGACAGTAACGCCATGGAAAGATTCCAATATTTCCTGGATTTGTGGCATGGGGTAGGCATCAAGATGTGTTTTGGCATTTAAGCCTCTATAATCAACGCACAACCTGAAACTTATATCTTTTTGGGGACAACAACAACAGGCAATGCCCATGGTGAGACAGATGGTTGTATGATCTTTTTGTTCAACAGTTCCTTAATTTCATCTTCAACAAATTGCTGTTTGTCAATGGAAAGTCTGTACGCCCTTTTTCTGACTGGCAGTTCATCGGTGGTTATAATTCTATGTTTGACTATACTAGAATGTCTAATCTCTTTTGAGCATACAGTAGGCCAGTCAAGCAACAGTCATTCCAATTTTTTCTTGTATAATGGTGTAGTCTCTGCTTCAAGGGTTAGTCTTTGTATGGATTCAAGCACTGTGTCATCCATGGTAGGTGTGGGTATAGCTAAGTAAAAGCAGACTGATGAAGAAGAATCGTGTCATAAATGGGAAAAACTGGTTCACGTCCTGGCTACTTACAGATGGTAAACCATATTGGGCTTTACTGAAATCCAGCACAATCCCAGAATGCAACAAGAAATCCATTTCTAAAATGACTGGTACTGTTAAATCTCAGTCTCTCAAGATAAACAGTGTCAAGGTAAATTGTTGACCCTGCACTTTACAGTGCCATGTCACCATTCCAGTAGCTGCTTGCTTTTGCCCATTGGCTAACATAAATGTCTGGCCCTTGCTTGGCTGACTTGGTTCACCTTTGCTCAGTTGATTCAAGATGGACTCTTGAATTAGAGACAATGAACTACCTGTGTCCACCATGGCCATAAAAAACCTATTACGTAAGACTATAGCAGAGGTGGAAAGAGTACAAAAATATTCTACTCAAGTAAAAGTACCATTACATTACTGAAATTTTACTTAAGTACAAGTAAAAGTACCAGTCTAAAAATATACTCAAGTAAAAGTAAAAAGTAGCTCATTTAAAATTTACTCAGAGTAAAAATTACTTAGTTACATTTTAACAATGGGAGGGAGGAAAAAATGGGATAGACTAAAGGTGTCAAACTCAGTTCCTGGAGGGCCACAGCCCTACACAGTGTAGATATTACCCTAATTAAACACATCTGATACAGCTAAACTAATAATTTAGGCTTATTTGAAAACTACATGGTTTGTGTGTTGAGCAGGGTTGGAACTAAACTCTTTAGGGCTGTGGCCCTCCAGGAACTGAGTTTGACACCCCTGGGATAGGCCTATAAATCTCAAACTAGGTGTTTTAATTAAAGTAATCGGTTCATTAGAATAATAAGACATTTGGGCTGTTACCAGGCAAATTAAATCAGTATCAACAAAATTCATATTTGCAATGCAGAGGAAACGCAGAAGCTTCATCTGACGTGGCGTAGATGTATTTACACACTGACATGAATGCATTTAGCCTGCAGTTACAAATGCAGAAATAGTGTTTTGATAAATAAGACATAAAATGTGACCCTGAACCACAAAACCATAAGGGTCCATTTTCCTAAATTGCGATTTATACATTATCTGAAAGCTGAATAAATCATATTTCCATTGATGTATGTTATGATAGGACTATATTTGAAAATCTGGAATCTGAGGGTGCAAAAAAATCCAAATATTGAGAAAATCTCCTTTTAAAGTTGTTCAAATTAAGCTCTTAGTTTTGATATATTTACAGTAGGAAATTTACAAAATATATTAATGGAACATGAACTTTACTTAATATGCTAGTGATTTTTGGCATAAAAGAAAAATGTATCATTTTAACCCATACAATGTATTGTTGGCTATTGCTACAAATATACCCCAGCGACTTAAGACTGGTTTTGTGCTCCGTGCCAGGGTCACAAAAGTTAAATCAATTAATAAATAAATAAAAAGATACTTTAAATGTTAAATTAGAACCACCAGTAGGTGTCAGCAAGTCACTGATAAGTGAGTCATTGCGATTGAACAGAATCATTTAAACGGTTAATTCATTCAAGAACAAAACACCATCATTGCTCAGAGTCAGAGACGCAAAACTGTGTATGGTGGATGTTTGGAAATAGAGCAAAAACAGGTAATATGGTGTCTAAAACGCAAGTCTCTTAATTAACTTCTTGTTATTTGAACTGTTGTAAAAAGAAAAACTACAGGCCTGTGTAATCATGGTGATTTTTTGAGAAAAACGGCATTCTTCATGTGATGTTGACTTACTATATTAAATTATATAAATATATACATTTTCTGCTTCTATATCTTCAATTTTGTGATCATTCTAAACGCATTTTAACAGACTGAATCACGCAGTGAAAGAAAGCACTCCATATTTACGCAGACTAGTCTAATCTAATGTTGCTAGATTTCACGGCACACTGTTTAGAGGGATTTGTTTGGTTTTTGGCAAAATACTGATAATGCCAAATCGCACATCGTTAAAACAACAATTACTATATTATCGCAGACAATATCGCACACCCTGCCCCACTGTCTTTTTGGCTCATTTGTGCAAAACCTTTTGTTAAACTGTTAAAGCTTCATTTTAACCACCAATGCAACGATGTAAGTATTTACCTTACGTTACCTCTACATGCTTGCGAAGGGCGATGTCAAGATTTTATAAGCTGCTAGTTCGGTCTCCCGAGGCAAGCACAGCTTACACAGCATTATAGAGCGTGAATATATGGCCAGGGGTTCACTTCATTCCTTTGAGTTCAACTTCAGCAGAGTACGACAGGGTTTGGTTTTCAGCTGGGTCTGCACCAATAACGTCTTGTCCGTCTGCATCTTTCTTGTGATTTTTAGCGCCTGTTCTTCTGCCCATTATTTACTGCAGTTGTTTCCACGGAGCGATTTTTTTTGTACTCAGTAATTAATGTGTTTTAAAATGTAGCGAAGTACAATACTTCACACAAAATATACTTAAGTAAAAGTAAAATTACAGATTAAAAAAATTACTTAAAAAAGTACAAGTACACAAAAAAGCTACTCAATTACAGTAACGCGAGTAAATGTAATTCGTTACTTTCCACCTCTGGACTATAGGTATATTGACCGTCTTAGTTACAGTTTGATGCTGCATTTCTATGGACTGTACCACTCTAGTGCTTGCAGGCATATGTTTTTTCTTTTGCTCTTCAGAATTTACCTGATTCCAATATTTTTTGGCTTCATCAAAATCACGTTCAATTTGTGTCCCAATTCTTACAAGCTCGCCAACATTGGTTACGGTACCTCTTAACAAACTAGCCAGTCGGGGATTGCAATTACTATATATGGCCAGTACAATGTTTTTCTCTGACATGTTCTTTCTCCATCTTAAACAAAGAGCACGATAATGGAATGCAAAGTCTCTTATGCTCTCATTGGTACCTTGCTTTCTCTCTACCAGCCTTCATGACGCCACATCTTCATAGTCTTCGCTAAGAAAAGATCGCAGGAAGATATCTTTAAATTGCCCCCAACTATGTACTTTCCTTCTCTCGGCTTGCCACCAGTCTTTAGCAG
This sequence comes from Gymnocypris eckloni scoliostomus, assembly GCA_027564155.1. Taxonomy (NCBI): domain Eukaryota; kingdom Metazoa; phylum Chordata; class Actinopteri; order Cypriniformes; family Cyprinidae; genus Gymnocypris; species Gymnocypris eckloni. The sequence continues at coordinate 6,590,389 of CM050427.1, forward strand.
TTTCCTTAAGCACTGTGTTAAGGGATGCCAATATTTCCTGATCACTCAATGGCCTAACTGCGAAATATTCCTCACAGCATTCAACAAAGAGAATAGGATCCTCATCTTGCCTGTTACTGAAACAGGGAAAGTCTAATTTGACCGGTGGATTATTGGGCATTAACATAGTTTTCTCTTGACTGGATAAAGAGCTTTGCTGAACTTCATAGGTATATTTTGACTTTGCCTAGCATCATGAGCACCATAACCAATTTTAGATGTTACAGGTGTGGTTATTGAAGTAATTGATTTGAATTTGACTTCAAGTTGCCCGTCCCTTCTTTTCAGACAATCAACCATCGATCGACCAAGGTCCTGTACAGACATCTCCACAACATTCTTGACTCTCTCAAATTCACGTTCCATTCGATACACCAAACGATCTTCTATCCCCTTACTTTTGTTCTGGAATTCCTCTTGTGATACACAGCCACTCATCTTCTTAACACATTCATCAATTAGTCCTTCCAACGCATTGAATCTATTAGTAAGCTGTTCAATGAGGTTGGTAACAGAATCAGAAAATGTCTCTCTCTCCGCTGTAGGTGGTGGGGGTGGTGGAAAAACGAACTCAGAGCCATCAACTATGCTGTCTTCACTTTCATCTTCGGAATCTATGTATAGATCACTAAAGGTAGTTATTCAATCTTTGAGGGGTTCTCTTGGTGTGGTGAATGAACCAGATGCAAAATCCACCTCTGGCACACACTCATCCTTATCCAGAGCTGCTTGCCTTGCCATCATGTATCAACTGTTTTCAAACAACTGAAGAGTCAGAGTCCCTGTTCGGGCACCATTTATATAAACGTTACCTTGCCCTCACAAAAGTGTTGGTTATAAATCTGTTTTATAGGGAGGGAACCACTAACTATATTTTGTCTAAGACACAACAGGAAACATCAATAAGGCAAGTTAGCTCCATATATTGCAAGCATTGACCAAAACCTGTGATCTATGAAGAAAATAAATAAATGCTTCTCATTCATTTACCTCTTTCTTTTGTCTTTCAAACACCTTAATAAACAATACAAAAAAACAGACATATTTCACCAACAATAACTCAGAACAACATAGAAGTCAAAATCTTATCTGTTTTATGTGATGAAGATGATGATGACAATGATACTGATGTTGAATGTTCATTCCCCACAGGTATAGACAATGTCCATGACAACCCATGTCCAAAATTATCATCCAAACATGTCCCCAGTGCAACATGTAATCCTTAGTGTAGATATTAATCCAAACAACGAGAAAGTCTTTAAATTCACTTTTGTGGCATAATCTGTTTCAAGGATCCACAACAGTTGAAAGCATCATTCATAGCCTCAAAACCTACTTCAAAGTCACTCTAATGATGCAGGTCAAAAACAGGCATATGCATATGAGGATAAATGCCACAGAATGTGGAGTCCTTCTAAATAAAATTAAATAAATCATATCAGCAAAATAACTATACACAAATTACTCAGAAACATTACATCAATAGAAAAGAAGAAACAATGCTTACTTCAGATTGAGCATAAAACTCAAGGTTTCTCAATCAGGACAAGTGATTGTTTGGAGCCATAAGCCATGCTTACTTCCCTCCATTACAAATCTGATTCTACTACTCCCTACACCCATTTTATACCTGAGAACATAGCTCCATGTTGCCCCTCATGGTGGGTAGTACAATTACAACAAAAAAAACATGCTAACAGGTTTGTGACTGTTACATCCAAGTCGCAACATCTAGCTACAGGGGTGCCACAGGGCTCAGTTCTTGGACCACTTCTCTTTTCTGTCTACATGGCTTCACTAGGTTCTGTCATTCAGAAACATGGCTTTTCATATCACTGCTATGCTGATGACACTCAACTCTCATTCCTCTCATTCCATCCTGATGATCTGACGATAGCTGCTCGCATCTCAGCATGTCTAGCAGACATTTCTTGCCTAACCAAGAGGCACAAAATCCCTTTCACAGACTTTTTCATTAACTGTTCCCATCTGGTCGAATGACCTGCCCAACTCAATCCGAGCAGCTGAATCCTTACCCATCTTCAAGAAACGGCTAAAAACACATCTCTTCCATCTTTATTTGACCCTCTAACTCTAGAACTCTCTATTATAAATGTATTTTTATCTAATCTGTCTTCTTTTTATTTAAAAAAAACACAAACATTTGACCCTCTATAAAATGCATATTTATTCTCTAACTGCTAGCTTTTCTTGTAAAACTAACACTAAGTTTCCTTTTTCTATATTTTACATACTAGTTTTCTTAAAAGAAATTTATAAAAAAACCTACGTGTAATGCGTTAGGCTAACCAGGACTTGTAATAGCACTTGCATGTTGTTGCTCTTTTGTTGGTTTTGATTGCTTCTATAATGTCCTCATTTGTAAGTCGCTTTGGATAAAAGCATCTGCTAAATGACTAAATAAATAAATAAAATAAATAAATATGTTTGGGGGCGTGGGGCAAAATACATTACCAAGAGTCAAGTCAGACATTCGACAGTAATTATTACTGACTTTAACACACAGAGGAAATATGTAACGGATGTCTCGCAGATAAAAACGGGGTAAATAATGTTTTGTGTTTTGATTAAAAGATGGTTAACATTAAATGTCAGCAAAACCCTAAGAATTCAAAAAAAAATTAAATAGTGCACTTATTATAACGTTATGTAGGCTTTATACCTTAGTTATTAATGTTCTGCATTTTTTTTGGGAGCTTCGCGCACTGAAGATGACCAGTAACATTAAGCAGATTTTGGGATTGAACTAATTTCTCTCATACAGAATACGCTTTGTTATTTCTGTTACGACTTTACAAGCTATCTGCACAAAATGCCCCAAGTGCACAAGTGATCGTGTCTGTGCGGCTCTGAATGAACTCCTTTTGTGGATGTGTTCTTCATGCAACAAGAACCACAACAAGTGGTTGGATTTATTCTTGTTAAAATATTTATTTATAGCTTCTTTCTTTTCAGATTCTTATGTACAGCATTATCATAAGAGGCTGTATTAACTTATTGAGAGAAAACCGGTAGTTCTCTATGAAATCAGACATTAGAGCACCCCATATAGCCAAAATGGCATGATCATAACACCCCGCGAATATTCGACTGAGATTGGCAGTCGAATCAGGCTCCTCCTATCTAAGCATTGAATCGTTGACTATTCGGGGTCACCCCTAGTCAACTTATTTTCGAGTCATTCTCATAAAAGCTGTAAACACTGTCATAGACACAAAGATAAATATTTAATTTCATCAAGCTGAATTCTAACTAACTGACAGTCATCACGTTTTCAGGCCATTTCATGTTTTATTTTGACGTGACACGAAGCAGTGATATCTAAGCGAGTGAATTGTTTAAGTACTTTATATTTAGTCAACTACACCATCATTTTCTTCATTCAGGCCAGAAGCTCGCATGAAAACAAGATGCGGAATGTATTCATGCGGAATGTATCGCATGAACCAATCACATCCAATCATAACCGATCCTATCCAATTATAGCGCCAATGGAGGCATTGCCTGCTCTCACGCGAGTTTCCCCCATTCACTCTAAATTACCCTACACTAAACCCACGGCACACTATGGGGTCTTTGTTGTGAGTCAATGTCTGTAACCTTACCAAATTTGCGTTGTTTAATTTTTGTAATATCAATTATTTTCTCATCCAATTTTTTGAGGAGACACTGCCTCCCTTGCCTCCTCAGAGGAAATGCCCCAGGCATGTTCTATGTCAGCAATATCACACGCATGCGTCATTGTACTCTCGATAACGGCAGCAGTCTCCCTCAGAAGAGAAGAAATCCTTAAATAAAGTCATTATTTTATTTATTTTTTGCACATTAAAAGTATTCTCATAGCTTCATAAAATGATGGTTGAACCACTGTGGTAGTACCCTCAGAGAGCTCTTGGATTTCATCAAAATTATCTTAATTTGTGTATCGAAGATGAACGGTCTTCCAGTTTGGGTGAGTACTTAATGATCAAATTTTCATTTTTGTGTGAACCATCCCTTTAAGCATCAATGACACAGACTTAAGGAAACTGTGCATCTATGTACTTGGAGAAGTTGCTGTTGAGTCTGAATAAACTCTTTGAACTGCTGGATTTCTAGTTTGAGTCTCTCCATCTCCTCTTCGTGGAGTTGTTTGGAGGTCATCTCTTCACTGTCTCCATCTTGCACCATGGATGCTTCAACACAAAATACAACACCTTTCACTGTATTTTTTTTTTTTTACAATAGGTTTGTGTGTCTAATGTGTAATGTTCTGTGCATTAAGTGATAATGTTGCTCAAGATATAAATAAAAAGATGAGATTAAATTCGGTTTGCTTTAAAAGTCTGTGAATGATATCCTTTACTTTGGCTGTCTAATCTCTCAACATGGTGCTTAAGTTTCCTCCACTGCTGACGAATGCTGTTGGTGAGTTTCTCCCGAGCATGATCACATGATATCTCAGGAGGTCCTTTCAAAGGTTCATCGTCATCAGAATTTGTCTGCAGAGTCGACTGAAATATGATTTTTTTTTAAATGCCATTAGCAAACAAACAATTATGGGCTGTATCATGAAGTTTTTAGTGTAAAATTGTTGTTATGGACACGACAGTCCTGAACTGTACCTGATCCATATCATTGCTTTGCTTCTCTTTCTTTAGGCTCATCTGCTTTGAATTTAAAACCCCCACCATTTCTCGTTTCATTTGCTGAAGTACCTTCTTCAGCTCTATGTTTTCCACCATTAACTCCCTCTGACGGTTATCAAATTCATTGAGAAGAGTTTTGTACATATTTCCCTCGTGTCTAAAAAAAATACATATAAAACATCTAAAGTTGTCATATGATATTATAGTGAAGGGGAACTATAAATATAATCATTACAACTCAAACAGACAACCAAAATGATTATGTATTTTACCTGGATTCAGTTTTTCCAGTTTTCCAAAGACATCTCCTACCATCCGACCTTCCAACATAATTCAAAACTTCCATTCCTGACATAAAGCAAAAGTCATTTTCAAAAGATTTTGAAATGACATTAGGGTCACTAAATAATTACAAAATGTAATTTTTTGGGTGAACTGTTTCTTTATGCAAATAAAGTTGTGAGTGAATTTCACTGGTTTTGAGTGTATATCAGCATAAGCACTGTAATTCAGGACAGATGCATTCATCTGATTAAATTAGATGGAAAATAATTTGTTACAAAATAAATTCGCATAAACCCTATTCCTGTGAACTTTAGAATTATCAAAGTCCAAAGACAAAATATATTATTATTAGAATGATATTAGAATGATTTCTGAAGTAGGGCTGCAGCGATTCGTTGACGTCATCGATTACGTCGATTAGCATGGAGCACATCGCCCATTGCGCAAGCCTGCAGTTATCCATACTTAAGACTGTTGTTATGCCATGTTTAACACAAAACAAGACTCTAGAGCAGAAGTTAAAAGCTAGTATGGCAACACTACACTTCACATCATAGAGCATTCATAGAACATTTTTTTATTATACGACTGTCTGAACCGCATATATATATATACAAACTGACACCTTTGTCAGGACTCACAAACACATTCAAAGCTGCGCTGAATGAAGGGAACAGCACTGGACATCGAGTTGCCGATATAATCATGACGGGTTTAATGCACTCACAGAGACAGAGAAATTATTCACGTTCATCTTAAGATCCACCAGAGCTGTCATCAGTGCCGTGGGCGTGATCGCTCGAGCTCAGACACACGCACCAAACGCGCACTCTGCACTCGCTAACAAAGCATTTCAAGTCATTGTTAGTTGTTTAATTGTGTGATGGATAGGACAAGCCTAGACTGGGATCATTTATTTAAAACCGGCTGTCAGCTGTGATAAAACTTCCCGGTGTTATGACGCCATTTTTGATTCTGTCGCTCTAGTGTCCTGAATGCGGTTCAGCTGTTCATTCATATACAGATAAGTATTTAAGCAGATGTTTTAATCTGCTGAATAAATAAAACATTTCATGTCTCTCACTTATAAGCAACTGCTGTCAGTCCCAAACAGTAACTGTGAATAGAGTCTTAATGTGCATTTCTATTGACTATAACTGCTCTTTCTGTCTTTCTTTCTTTTTATTTTTTATTCATTATTAATTATTTACATTTTTCTCTCTTTTCTTATTTATTGTTTTTTCTTTCTTTCATTTTCATATTTTATTAATTATTTATTGTTGTTATTTCTTTTTTCCTCTCTTTTCTTTGTATTATCTTTCTTTGTTGTTATAATTGTCTTTCTTTCTTTCTTTCTTTCTTTGTTGTTGTTAATATAATTTTTTTTGTAAAATATGAAAAAACATTTTAATAAATTATGAAAAGATTAATAACATAAGTTACTGTTATTATATATTGATTTAACTAAAGAAATCATCAAGTGATAAGAAAATAAAAAATAGATTAATTGAAAAATAATCTATAGATTAGTCGACTAATCCAAAAAAAATATCGATAGATTAGTCGACGATAAAAATAATAATTAGCAGCATCACTATTCTGAAGTATCGTGTGACACTGAAGTCTGATGCTGAAAATTCAGCATTCCCATCACAGTGATAACATACATTTTAAATTGTATTCATTTTTCACAATATTACTATTTTACTGTATTAGATGTCTTACATATGCCAATAACACAGTATGTTCAGTATGTTATTCTATTAAGAGGTATATTTAAAGGGGTCATTAAATTTTTTTTTTTGTTATGTTAATATGTTCCTTGATGTTTACTTATAATGTCAATAAAGTTTTGTGCACAAAAAAAACACAAATAAATATGTAGGAAAATAATGCTAACCCTTAAAGCGCCTGAATGCCAGTGGGTGAGGCTTATGGTGAGAAGATGACTATTCATTGATGCGTTGCTCTGGAGGCAGTGTTTATGCAAATGTTTGTGACGTCAGCTTGTACCTCAGTTCCAAAACGAACCGTTTTTTGGATCTTGATTAAATAAATGCTTTGTTAATAATGAGGACGCATTAAGATATGAAATTTCAAAGATGTTTTAATGGTAGGAAGACCTCTTATATGCCAAAAGATCAAGGCAATTTTGATTTATCATGTAATGACTCCTTTAAGTAATACATATTACCTTGTTTATTTTCTTTTTTGGCAATTAGTAGTTGATTGAGGCACTCCTTTGCTCTGTTGTGCTCCCTTTCTCTTCTCTTAATGTCATGGTTGTATTGTGTGGCACGACTTGCAATGATACCTTGCAGCCTTTGTACCTATTAAAGTAAAAATCATATTTCATAAAACAAAACAAAAAAACTGTTAGGGATGTTAATTTCGGTTAATTTTCCTAACCGACAACCGACGCTCGTTAACCGATTATTAACCGTCAACCGACAAGTTTAGGGCTGCAACAAACGATTATTTTAATAATCGATTAATCTTACGATCATTGGAATGATTAATCGATTAATTGTTGATTACATCAATTACTCAATTAATCAGTGTCGATTACACTGATTAATCAGTAAACATTGACTGATTATTAAGCTTTTACAATTAGTTACAATGTTGAGTTATGCATATTCTAATAAATATATAATAGTAATCACTTCAGCTTTTGAAAGTCATATTATGTCATTACAATTATAATACAATTAATTTATGAAAAAAATATATATGGCACACAAAATGAGATGCCTGACAGAGACACTCTCACCACATAATTAGCTATATGATAAAATGAACTGAATGACACATAATTTTGCCTGACATATACTTTTGTAATTAATACGGATAAGAAACTAAATAAATGTGAGTGATAAGTTAAATTAATTTGGGAGAAACTGTTTTATTTACAATTTAATCTCTTTAAAAAAAAACTTACGCCAAGTTCACACTGCACAATTTTTGCCCGATTTTTCACTCGTGGACAAATGGTGTGGCATTTGATAAATCGCCGACAAATATAATTTTTCCTGTAAATAATATTCTTTTATAAAGGACAAAAGATTTATTGAAATTTTTTTTTTCATCACTTTGAGGGCTTTAAAAGGCCATAAGAAATAAAGTCATAAAATGCACAACACGTTGGTTTCAATATTTATCACTGTTTATTTTATTAGTATCTTTACTTTATTATTGCATTTATTTGTGCTGTTGCTTGTAGTTATATATATTATTCTAATTTTCTTTATTTTTATTTGACAGTATAGTTTTTCCCTAAACATACCGAACTGTACCGAATCAGTGACTCTAAAAAAAAGAGTCTAAAAGTTGAACCGTTCCACCCCTAATATATATATATATTAGTGGTTTCAAAATTAGCGTGTTAACGCAGGAAATATTTTTTTTCAGATTAAGGCATTACAAATATTTAATGCAATTAACGCAGGGGCAGGGCTAGGGTGGGCCACCCCATTTACAACTGCTGCATCTGTCTCTTTTTTCTTGAAAAGGATTGCGTTTATTTAGATGCAGATCGTCTTTATGACCACATCAAACGGAAGACGTTTCAGAAGCGCGCTCCGTCGTCTCTTCGCGAGGCGCAAGTGAAACGAGCGCGGAAAAGATACTGTGCTTGTCAGCCGCGATTTCTTTAAGACTGCAAGGGAAGCTCAGCTTCCCCTATAATTGTCAAAAAATGAATGGTCAAATATATGTACTATTATGTTAACATTTTATTGACTAAAATGCGTTAAACACATTCATCTCGAAAACAATTTCGTTCAGAATCAGCTACTTAGGTCGGCTGACTCGATTTCCTTCTCATTCATTCCGTGGCGTACAGTGCATTACTCTGTTGAAGCCCAGCGTCCATTGACTTCAATGGGGCTGCTTTAAACTGTTTTTTCAGTGCTTAGAAACAAGACGGTCATTGGATAATGCTGCGATTATGTCCCGCCCACGGACGCTCAGCGTCTCTGGGATGAATGGAGGAGTGGGCTGGCCCGGACTCCGAGCGTCTGCGTGATGATTGGAGGGTCTGTCATCTCTTTTAATCCACTTTTATGTCCTAAAACGCTCGTTTTTGGGGTCGACAGCTTATAAAAGCGTATTTATTGTTTTTTTTAGCTTGTTTGCTATACACATTGTCACATATCAGCTTTTAGAATTTTTTGTTTTGTTTTTGTTATAAATAAATGACAAGGAGGCGGCAGCTTCAATGCAAAGAGACAGTTGGTGTGGGCGTGGGCGTGGTCTTCAGATTATGACGCGTATCACTCTGTGTCTCCATTTCCAACTCAGTCCCATCGCGGATTTTGCATGTGTAGTCGAAAGACAAACTGCTGCAACCTTCATCGTATATTTCACACAATTTCACACCACATTCATTGTTTCAGTTTAACATAATTCCCACATTTCCTCCCGTTGAGTTAAATATATATATATATATATATTAGATCGTTTGTTCATTAATTCATATAGTCTGAACTAGCCAGCTAGCAAACTGCACAGCAGGTGTAGAAAGGAGCTTCTCCTGTTTAAAGCGGCTCAAGTCCTACACGTAACACAATGGGCCAAGGCCGTTTAAGCAGCCTAGCTCTGCTGGCCATTGAGAGGACACTGGTCAAGTCACTGGAAAAGACGCCTAGTTGGTACGACAGGGTTACAGAGCATTTTCTTGAAAAGGAACGTAGGGCAGAATTTACATATAAATAAATGGACAATTTTTATGATTTAGGCCGAAAATGAGCTTCCCCTCTTTAAAAGATCAGCAGCCGCCACTGGTGCTTGTAGCGCCTTAAACTGCCTTAAAACTGTATTATATACGCGTCACATTTAAGAAGATGTCTCTGAAATGGTTTTAAAAACTGTCCCGAGGCACCCCAGCACAGTCTCCATCTAAAAGACCCGGTTCAACTCTTCCGCTCATTAGTAGAAACTTTAAGACCTGAACTGGGTCAGAAAAGGTAAAGAGAGTTGTGAGAAAAAAAGATGCGTGTCAGACCTGCTTGTTCAGCAGCAGCACCTTTTAAAGCAATAGCAGGCAAATAAGCTAATGACCAGGAGCTGTGATGTCTATTAATCCAAGAACAAAAGAAAAAAAAGAGGAAATCAATAACTTTTATAACTTTAAGGGGTTCATCTATATTTAATTTAGAATTTAGTGTTTGGTTACTATTAATTTTCTGTAGATTTCTGCTGATTCTGCTGCTATTGTTTGTACATTTGAAGACTGAATGTGAAATTATTGTAATATAAAAGCATATTTAAAAACTTAAATTTTAGGTCGGATTAATCACGATTAAATCGCGATTAGTTTTAGAAATAAAATGTGATTAATTAGTTATTTTTTTAATCGATTGAAAGCACTAATATATATATTATAACGAATACATTATACGATTTTCATATGTTACTCTCAAACATATGAAAAAAAACACACTGCTCATATTAAATATGTAGTAAAATCTGTTCCGTTAAGCATTATCAACATACCCAGGGCTCTAGACCCATTCTTCCCACTGGTTGCATGTTTGCGACTAACTTTCTCAGTTGTTTGCAAGAGCATATCATTTGGTTGCAATTTTATTCTATTTGTTTTGACTAATCAATTAATAGCTGATGAACTTTTATCATAGTTCATAATTATATAGTAACGAAAGTGTTCAACATTCAACCTGTTCTTTTTCATCAGTATTATTTGTGATTTGTATTTTGTGATCATGAATTCCTTTTTTTCGTGCACTTTCATATTCGCGATCTTGATGTCATGTTTTACAAGAAAAGATACTCGTCTGTTTTACTAAAACAAAAGATGGATTAATTGTTATTCCTAATTAAAAAGTAAAACTACAATGAAACAGCAAGGCTGCAATAACTAGAGAATTAATTATTTTTGGTTTGTCGTTTATAGCTATAGGATATAGCTTCTTACACTTGTTATTCTTCTTTTCTAAATAGCCTATTTTTAATTGAAAGGATTTGTTGTGGAGTGAGGGGAACTAAAATAGCCTAGCTATGTTTACAGTATTTATTATGTTTGTAATTCGGGTCGGCCTATTTCTGAATGAAATAAAAAATGCAATAACTTATGTTTTTCTCTCTCTCTCAGTCTCTCTAAAAAATGTTTGTTTGTTTTTTTATACACGTAGCTTATTTTAACCATGCAGCATACCTTTTAAAATATTTTGATAAATTACTGAAAAAAATAAATAAATGAGTGACTTTAAACCAGGGGTCATCAAACTTGATCCTGGAGGGCTGGTGTCCTGCAAAGTTTAGCTCCAACTTGCCTCAACACACCTGCTTGTAAGTTTCAAGTATACCTAGTAAATCCTTGATTAGCTGCTTCATGTTTGTTTAATTAGGGTTGGAGCTAAACTTTGCAGGGACACCGGCCCTCCAGGACCGAACTTGGTGACCCCTGCTTTAAACCATTTAACTGATGCAATCGGTCAAATTAATTGGTCAAATTTATTATCGGTCAGTTAACGGTTAAAAGGTTAAAATGAACATCCCTAAAAACAGTAAGCCTACATGATATAACAGCTTTCTTGTACATTTTTCATACCTCTTCTTTTGAATCTTTTAGGCAGTTTTGCAAAGTCTTTACATTTGTTTCCAGCTGACGCTCTCGCTCATGCAAGCGAATGTTTTTCTTTTTTGAAAGTTCAAGCTGGTCCTACAAAACAGTGAAAATTCATAGTAAAATAAAAAAATAAAATGTGTGATAAAAAAGACCAAGGCCCGGTTGCATAAAGCACCTTACATTTTTCCCTTAAGTATGAGACTTAAGGCGTAATATGGTATTTCCAGGTAATATGTAGGAAAATACAGGAATGAAATATTATAGAATATAAAGGTGTTCTCAAGTGTAATGCACTCACGTTTGAGCTATTATGTGCTGTATGTAATTCGATCAATGTGAATAAATGCCTAAATTAAAATCTGTTTAACATACAAGCGGCCCATCGTGTCTTATAGAAGACTTTTGCATTGAATCTGCTTGCAGTGAAACACTTAAGGTGACATTTTCCAAACTTTATGTTATACTTAGGAAAATTATGGCTAAGGGGCTTTATGCAACACTTAATTGGCTTTAAGGGATACTTAAGATAAATTCTTAGGTTTTTTGACGTTTCACCTCAAGAAACCCTTAAGTGACATGTTAGGGATATTTTATGATACGCCCTTATGTGTAAGGGAAACTTAAGGGTGAACTTAATGGAAAATTACACTTAAGGTGTTTTATGCAACCAGGCCCAAACCTTTAGCCTGGAGTTGGTGAGATGTTGGTAGTGGAGGTCACTGCTGGACTTGAGCTGCTCCACCTCCAGGTCCTCCATCATTCCAACAGTTCGACGGTGTAGCTGAAGCAAGTTGTATATGTTGTTTAGGGCAACTACAGCATCCAGATCACAAATGCTGTCTGAGTTTTGGGAAATTGGTGGAAAGCACAGGGATGACAACTCCTGTGAATGTAAAGAGTGGTAAGTCCATTAACAATACGAGATTCAAGTTTGTTCTAGTTTACATTCTAAATTCCAGAGATTTTGGGACGTTTTTTAAATTGGAATAAAATGAAAACGTACTCCATTACTAACGTTACCTCGGTTCCCTGAGATACGGAACGAGTACTGCGTTGAAGACACTAGGGGGAAATTCCTTTTTCTCCGATACTGAAGCCTTTTTTTAATAACGCAGTGTAACTGCACGGCCATTGGTTTGTGCAGTGACTGCATTTTGGCTGGAAAGCCCGCCAAAATGGGTGGAGCATATGGCTATATAATGCCGTCATTCGCCAAGGCTCCTCAGGTTACTTCGACTGAAGCGATGACTGAGTTCATAGGTCATAGGGTCAAACTCACAGAGGTCGACCCAGGCTTGATTAATCGTCCCAAGTAAGTCTGTCCAGCCTCTGAGCTCTATTGAGGGCCAAGAGCGTACAAGAAGAAGGCAAGAAGGTTTGTCATATGACAAGAGTGAGCCTGTTATGCAGAAAGGACCTGGGCCTGTAAGGCCGGAACTTCCAGATTATAAAGCCTGGCAAATGTGGACAGCAAAGCGTTATCACACATCTGGTTAAAAACTACAGGTGCATCTCAATAAATTATTATGTTGTGGAAAAGTTCATTTATTTCAGTAATTCAACTCAAATTGTGAAACTCGTGTATTAAATAAATTTAATGCACACAGACTGAAGTAGTTTAAGTCTTCGGTTCTTTTAATTGTGATGATTTTGGCTCACATTTAAAAACCCACAAAGTCATCTCAACAAATTAGAATACTTCATAAGATCAATAAAAAAAAAAAACATTTTTAATTTAATTGTTGGCCTTCTGGAAAGTATGTTAATTTACTTTATATGTACTTGGTAGGGGCTCCTTTTGCTTTAATTACTGCCTCAATACGGCGTGGCATGGAGGTGATCAGTTTGTGGCACTGCTGAGGTGTTATGGAAGCCCAGGTTTCTTTGACAGTGGCCTTCAACTAATCTAAATTTTTTGGTCTCTTGTTTCTCATTTTCCTCTTGACAATACCCCATATATTCTCTCTGGGGTTCAGGTCTGGTGAGTTTGCTGGCCAATCAAGCACACCAACACCATGGTCATTTAACCAACTTTTGGTGCTTTTGGCAGTGTGGGCAGGTGCCAAATCCTGCTGGAAAATGAAATCAGCATCTTTAAAAAGCTGGTCAGCAGAAGGAAGCAAGACGTTCTCCAAAATGTGTTGGTAACCGGGTGCAGTGACGTTGGTTTTCAACTGTAGCCAAATTCCTTGACATGTCTGTGTGTGGTGGCTCTTGATGGCTTGACCCCAGCCTCAGTCCATTCCTTGTGAAGTTCACCCAAATTCTTGAATCGATTTCGCTTGACAATCCTCATAAGGTTCTCTTGGTTTGTTGTGCATCTTTTTCTTCCACACTTTATCCTTCCACTCAACCTTCTGTTAACATGCCTGGATAAAGCACTCTGTGAACAGCCAGCTTCTTTGGCAATTAATGTTTGTGGCTTACCCTCCTTGTGAAGGGTGTCCATGATTGTCTTCTGCACAACTGTCAGATCAGCAGTCTTCCCCATGATTGTGTAGCCTAGTGAACCAAACTGAGAGACCATTTTGAAGGCTCAGGATACCTTTGCAGCAGGCCCGGTTCTTAGCGGCTATGGAGGGGTGGGCTGGTAGATATCCTGGGTGGGCATTTTTTTTGTCAACATGTCATCACATAGTCTAGAAGATGTGTATGCTGTAGATATTACTATATTAACTATAACGTTCATGGACAGCCTAGATTAGAATATCATGCACTTTCACAGCGAAATAAACTTTTTTCTTTATTAAAAAAATGCCCCCTTTGATCTGTTTTTCTGGATCATTGATTCTACGCTGGTGATTCTTTTCAACTAACTTATTTATTTATACAAAACAAGGCCGTAATCATGTCTAGACTCATCCATTGTGATGCATCGATGGATCGATTTTTTTCTCCCACCCCTAATCGTTCTCTAATCGTGCTATATGTTCCCTATCAGTCAGTCACGTTCGACGTAACGTCAGAGTGACTGACTAATGGGATCTCGCCGGAGAGCCCAATCACCTTCGAGTGTTAACAAAACAAGCCAATGACAGTTGGCGTGCGTGTTTCGCCACGCGCACTCCGCCCTGCGGGTATAAAAGGAGAGCGCGTGCAAACGCACATCAGCTTTTCGCTTCGGAGCCGAGCCTTGCAAATCTCTAGAGTGTCTGCAAAGCAAGACTACAGCGTTGGTGTTACGGCGCGTCAGCGGAGGTTGCTGTCCAGTGCTGCATTCTTCAGCGATCACGCTGCTACCTCCCCTCGGCGCTTCAGCGCTGCTAAAAGAGAGTTTCAAAAAAACTAAAAGAGCAAATCTAAAAGAGCTCCACGGCGGCGTCTTTAAAGATGGCTTCCCGCTCGTGCGTTTCTGGATGTGGTCGGTTCCTGACTTCATCTGATGGTCACGATCGCTGCCCCTCGTGCTTGGGCTTTAGGCACGCTGAGGCAGCGCTCGTGGATGAGTCATGTTCTCACTGTGGGAACATGACCATGGCGATGTTGCGCTCCAGATACCTCCTCGCTAGACGGGGTATCCCCTTGCTCTGCCCGTTCTAGTTCCTCCAGACGGAGGACTACTTGACTCAGGGCCAGGGTGATTTGAGGATCACAGTGAGAGCTTCCCGTCCGAGTACGTCTCCGCGGGCCTCTCACTCCTCGAAACATCGCACCGTCTGGGGTTCCCGGATGAGTATGCGGGGTCCTCGGACAGGCGGGGCCCAGCATCTCATTCGTGCCCCAGCAGATGACGGGTTTCGATCACTGCATCGGGGATGAGCTAGGTTCTGGAGAGGACGATTCGGCCGCGCTGCCTCCGTCCAGGAAGAGTAGCGTTGCCCGAGTCAGATCCGGAACTGACCGCTATGCTTTCCCGGCCGCTGAGAGCATCGGGCTGCACTATAGGCGCCCGCCTTCTCCCGAGCGCTCGAGGCTGGATGATTGGTTCCTGGGGCGCAGGCGAACGCCGGCAACCGCCCCGGTTCCGTTCTTCCCGGAAGTGCATGAGGAGGTGACTAGGTCGTGGAAGGCACCTTTTCTGCCCGAAACAGGCCTAGTGCCTCCTCCGTCCTCACCACCCTCGGCGGAGCGGCCCAAGGGTATGTGGAAGTCCCCCAGTCGGCGCGCCATTGCCATGCAGCTTTGCCCGCAGGCGCTGCCGCCTGGAGGGTAATCCACGCCTTCCGTCCAGGGCCTGTAAGTTCTCGTCCGCCTAACGGCCAAGGCTTACGGTGCTGCTGGACAGGCCGCTTCCGCCTGCACGCCATGGCCCTCATGCAGGTCCACCAGGCCAAGGCGTTGAAACAGCTGCACGAGGGTGATGCTGACCCAGGTGTGTTGCAGGAACTAAGGGCGACGAAAGTCACGGCGCGGGCCCTGGGTCAGACGATGTCCACATTAGTGGTCCAGGAGCGCCACCTGTGGCTGACCTTGGCGGATATGAGGGAGTCCGACAAGCACCGCTTCCTGGACTCCCCGATCTCCCAGGCCGGCCTATTCGGCGAAGCGGTGGAGGACTTTGCCCAACAGTTCTCCGCCGCACAGAAGCAGACGGAGGCGTTTCGTCACATCCTGCCCCGGCGGTCCGCTGCTGTCTCCACCCCACCGCTGCAGCCCCTCCGTCTGCTCGTCGCGGGCGCCTCCTGCTGCCTCCACCTCCGCCTCGGCCACAACAGCAGCCTTCACAATGGCGCAGCATGGAGCTGGCCGCAGGAGACGCAGCCCGCCTCCGCCTGCCAAGCCCGTGAAGCGCCAGGGCAGGCGGTGTTCCTGAGACGGGCGACCCGGAGCCTTTGGATTCTGCTCTTCAGGAGATGGTGACCGCACCACTCCTTCCCCCGGAGGAGGGCCGGGTGGAGAATCTTTTGTTTCCTTTTTGTTCTGTTCCGCCACTGACCCCCGCCTTCTCCCGCATCCCCTGCCCAACTATGGAGCCAGGTCAGTGTCACACCACACTCAGACCCCACTGAGACGCACTGCCTTCGAGTCGGGCCCCTGTGCTCCATTTCGCTGCCCCACCGTGGTACGTCAATGACTCCCCTGGTCCCGCTTATGTACGGTCCCTGGGGCCTGGCTAGAGCTCCCCAGGCCGTCTCGCTGGCTCCTGAGGACTATCAGACTCGACTCACGCGATTCAGTTCACCCGGCATCCCCAAGTTCAGGGCATTCGGTTCACCTCAGTGTTGAGCAAGGATGCCCTGTCCAGAAGTCGCGGTCCTACTGGCGAAGGGCAGCGATAGAGCCGGTCCCTCCAGCCGAGATGAAGTCGGGGTTCTACAGCCCCTACTTCATCGCACCCAAGAAAGCGGTGGGTTACGACCAATCCTGGACCTGCGCTTTCTGAACCGGGCCCTTCCCAAGCTCCTGTTCAGGATGTTGACGCAGAGACGCATCTTTCAATGCGTCCGTCCCTTCGATTGGTTTGCAGCAATCGACCTGAAGGACGCCTCGATCCTCCTCGACACAGACCGCTTTCTCCGCTTTGCGTCGAGGCGAGCATACCAGTATATAAGGCCCTTCCTTCGGGCTATCCCTGTCGCCGTGTCTTCACCAAGGTCGTAGAAGCAGCCCTTGTACCATTAAGGAAGCAGGCATTCGTATCCTCAACTACCTCGACGACTGGCTCATTCTGGCCCAGTCTCGAGCACTGTTGTGCGAACACAGGGATATGGTGCTCAGTCACCTCAGCCGGTTGGGACTTCAGGTCAACCGGGAAAAGAGCAAACTCTCCCCTACGCAGAGGATCTCTTTTCTCGGCATGGAGTTGGACTAGGTCAACCTCACAGCACGTCTCTCAGAGGAGCGTGCCCAGTCAATGCTGAGATGCCTGGAGTCTCTCCAGTGCAAGAGGGCGGTTCCACTGAAATATTTTCAGAGGCTCCTGGGGCATATGGCATCCTCAGCCGCTATCACGCCGCTCGGATTGCTTCATATGAGACCGCTTCAGCGTTGGCTTCACGACCGGGTCCCGAGATGGGCATGGCGCCACGGCACATACCGGGTCTCACTTACCCCGTTTCTTCGGGCAGGAGTGCCCCTAGAGCAAGTATCCAGGCATGTTGTTGTTTCAACAGACGCCTCTGCCACGGGCTGGGGGGCCATGTGCAACGGGCACGCAGCCGCGGGGCTCTGGACAGGGCCCCAGCTGCAGTGGCATATCAATTGCCTCGAGTTGCTGGCAGTATGACTTGCTCTGCGCCGCTTCAGAACGCTGCTACACGAGAAGCATGTACTGGTCCGCCGGACAACACTGCGACCGTATGCGTACATCAACCACCAGGGCGGTCTCACGCCCCGTCGCATGTCGCAACTCGCCCACCATCTCCTCCTTTGAGTCAGAAGCATCTGAGGTCGCCGCCGTTCATGTTCCAGGCGAGCTCAACCGTGCAGCCGACGAGCTCTCACGCCAGCACGCCCTTCCAGGGAGAATGGCGACTCCACCCCGAGGTACCCAGCTGATTTGGAGACGCCGGGGGCGCTCAGGTAGACCTGTTTGCCTCCCGGACACGCCTCACTGCCAGTTGTTTTTCTCCCTGTCCGAGGGGACCCTCGGTACAGATGCGCTGGCATGCAGCTGGCCTCGGGGCTTACGCAACATGCTTTCCCCAGTGAGCCTTCTCGCACAGACCCTGTGCAAGGTCAGGAGGACGAGGAGCAAGTCCTCTTGGTGGCGCCTTACTGGCCCAACCGGACGTGGTTTCCAGAACTGATGCTCCTCGCGACAGCCCCTCCTTGGCAAATTCCTCTGAGGAGGGATCTACTTTCTCAGAGAGGGGCACCCTCTGGCACCCGCCCAGACTTGTGGAATCTCCACGCATGGTCCTTGGACGGACGGAGGTTCTAAGTGGGCTACCTCCAGCGGTAGTAAACACTATCGCTTCTGCCAGGGCTCTGTCTACGAGACAAGCTTACAGGCTGAAGTGGAACCTGTTCTGCCGATTGGTGTTCTCCCGGGAGGACCCCGTAGATGCCCGATCGCAGTCGTGCTTTCTTTCCTGCAGGATGGGTTGGAGCGAAGGCTGTCTCCTCCACCCTCAAAGTGTATGTCGCCGCTATCGCCGCACACCACGATGCAGTAGACGGTAAGTCTCTGGGGAAACACGACCTGGTCATCAGGTTCCTCAGAGGGGCAAGGAGGCTAAATCCTCCGCCTCACCTGGTACCCTTGGGATCTCCCTCGGTCCTGTCGGCCTTGAGGGGGGCCCCTTGAGCCTCTGCAGTCAGTAGAGCTTAAGTTTCTGTCTCGAAAGACAGTGCTCCTCTCGGCATTGGCCACAGTCAAGAGGGTAGGGGACCTGCAAGCATTTTCGGCCCATTTATCTGCGTTTAGAATTCGGGCCGGCTGACTCTCACGCTGTCCTGAGACCCCGGCCTGGATATGTGCCCAAAGTTCCCACCATGCCCTTCAGGGACCAGGTGGTGAACTTGCAAGCGCTGCCCCGGGAGGAGGCAGACCCAGCCATTGCTCTGCTCTGTCCCGTTCGTGCCTTGCGCATCTATGTGGACCGCACGCAGAGCTTCAGGACCTCAGACCAGCTCTTTGTCTGCTTGGGAGGAGGACAGCAGAAGGGAAGAGCTGTCTCCAAACAAAGACTCGCCCACTGGATAGTGGAGGCTATAGTCTTGGCCTATCAGGCCCGGCGCTTACCGTGCCCCCTTGGTGTGAGCACACTCACGAGAGGCGTTGCTTCCTCTTGGGCTTTGCGAGGCGCCTCAATAACAGACATTTGTAAAGCTGCCGGCTGGGCGACACCTATCGTTTGCGGTTTTATAATCTCCGTATAGAGCCAGTGTCCTCCCATGTACTCGTCTCGGATGGCCAGTAACACTGGAACCCGCTCGGTGTCAATCACGCTTGCTGCGCCATTCCCTCTACGGACCGGATACGCGCCCTGTTGCTTCTCAGTTCAGTTCCCCACGGCGAACCCTGTTGAAGTTCCTCCGCACCCTCGGCAGTCAGGTGTGGCGGAGCACCAGACGCCAGGTCCAGTACTGTCGTTGCCCAAGGTCAACCCTTGTGCTGGGCTAGGTGCCCATGTGTAGTGATTCCCCCTTGATGATCCCACATGTGTATTCTTCCACGGTACGGCTCCCCCTTGGTGAGCCCGTGTCTTCCCTGGCAGAACCCTCTGCCTTCTCTGCTGTGTAGCTATCTCACCCCAGGCGGGCTGGGTCTACCTCAGAGACTCCCGTATGTGGTACTGCCCTTGGCCAGTCCATACGTGTAATCTCCACATGATACCTCCTTATGCGGGATGTGGCTCTGTAGCGTTTCCCCCTACTTGGGGTACGCTTTCCCAGTGTTATTCTACCCACTGAGCGGAACAGCAGTGCGGTTATCTCTGCCTAAACTCTGTCCTATCTTCCATCCCAACTGGTGTGGGGGACTTGCCGGCTTCTGCAGAGCACTGGAGGGTCAGCAATAGTGGCGTTTTCAAGGATCCCATTAGTCAGTCACTCTGACGTTACGTCGAACGTGACTGACTGATAGAACGTCTCGGTTACTGCGTAACCCCGTTCCCTGAAGGAGGAACGGAGGCGTAACGCCGCCGCCATAGTTGCTGTACCACCGCTGGTACGTGCCGGGCACACAGTCTCGGCTCCTCAGCGAAAACTGATGTGCGTTTGCACGCCTCTCCTTTATACCCGCACGCTGGGCGGAGTGCGTGTGGCGAACACGCACGCCAACTGTCATTGGCTTGTTTTGTTAACACTGAAGGTGATTGGGCCTCTCGGCGAGATCCCATTAGTCAGTCACTCTGACGTTACGTCTCCGTTCCCTCCTTCAGGGTACGGGGGTTACGCAAGTAACCGAGACGTTATCCCAGCTGAATCTTTTAAAAATGTTTAGATTTTTTTACGTTGTTTTTTAGATCTGTAGCAGGCATCAAATTTGAAATGAGCTCATTTAGTGGATAAAAGTGTACAATTTCTCAGTTTCTCCGTAACATATGTTATTTATGTTCTATTGTGAATAAAATATTGGCTCATGTAATTTGAAAGTATTTTAGTTTTTAGGTGTTCGTTTTTAATCCCAACATTTCCGGATATTCGGGTTGTAGATTCTTCAACAAGATTCTTCTTCTTCAAACTCAAAAGACAAGTTGCAAAAAAAAAAAAGTGAGCTTACCTTATTGATGTATAGAATGCACTCAGAGACATTCTCTTCCGTGCAGAGGTTGCTTGAGATATTGAAAGAGCTTAAAGGCAGAAGAGGCATGACTGATGCCGCGTAGAGTCTTGAAGGAGACATTCTAGTCAATAATACCTATCTGTTCTAGAAAAGAATGAGAAACATTTTAATAGTTAGCTGTATAAATTAATGCATAGTCAGGAAATGTACGATTCATTGTAAAGGTTTGTCTCATGTACATGCGGTACTGGTTCTGAGTGAATGCGAATACTGCTCTCTAAATTAGGTTAGGAGGGGAACCTGTCCTTAAAATAACTTTTCATATTATTTTGAGTCCCTAATTTTTCCCTTTCCCCACGAGACTTTGGTTATCTAGAGCGCAGGCTAAATTCTCTAACTTTTCCTCACCTATGAGCTGAAAAATTGAATAATATGCCAATGCAACTGATTTGCCTAAACATAATGTTGTTATTTACTCAGCCTTAGCACTCCAAACCTGCTGTTACCACATTTGTCAAGTTAAAAGAGAAAAACGGTAACACTTTAGTATAGGGACCAATTCCCACTATATAGGGATACAGTATTTGGTTATTATCAAGCATGCCTATTGTTAACATATTGGCGGTGTATTAGTACTTATAAAGCACATATTCTGCATGACCATCCCTAATCCTACCCAATACCTAAACAACTGCCTTACTAACTATTAATAAGCAGAAAATGATGAGTTTATTAAAGCAAAAGTCATAGTTAATGGCTTGTTAAAGTCTGCTTGAAATCAAAATGGACTATATTTATTTTGTTAGTGCACTTTTCTATTTTTGTGGTGAACAGTTCATCCATGCAAGTTAATCCACCAAAAAAAATAGTTTGCCTTCATAATCTTTAATCCAAATCTGAAAATGCTCCTCCCCTCTAAAATGATGGGCCTTCTCTCAGTTTGATGGCTAGGGCTTAAGCGTGACATCCTTAACCATGCCCCTCCAACTGTCAGTGTTCATTTCTGAATGAAACGCCTAGCTTACTACATCCAATCAATTCATAGTAGAAAAAACAAGCCATGCCCTCTATTAAGTAAAAATGGTCGCAAACTACCGGTTCACGTGGACTTTAATAACTGATTGAAAAAAAAACTAAATGAAATGAACTAAATGAAAACCCTAAAATTGTAGCCAATATGACTTTTGCACAACACTCAGAGTCTGAATTATGAAGCTCAGCGATAGATTTCTGTAAAGAACAGATGGAAATTTAGGATAAGAATTTAAATTTTTATCCTAAAATTGTCAAGTAAAATAGAGTATAGTGCCAAAAATCAGGTTTGAGTTCCAAATATTTTGGTTATGAAGCATGTGCAAACTAGGGGTCGACCGATTATCGGCGCCGATATTAAGCATTTTTACGATTATCGATATCGGCCATTTTAAAAACAGATTTGCCGATAATTTTTGTATTTTTATTTTTTATATTATGCAAACAAACATACTATTTACAGGTGACATTATTTATTGGTGAATAAATAATACAGGTGAAATTATTTATGGTTTAAATGCACAATTTGGCTCGATGCAGCCTGTCTGGGCTCAACATTCTGTGGCCGTAACACTCAGAGCAATCTCCGCCCATCGCTCATCTGATATGTAGGGAGTCACGAGTCTGACCAATCAACGAGGAAAACTGAAGGCAGTCTCAAACCGAAAGCACTTGCTAACTGGAGCTGCCTCAGTGATCATGCATCAGTTGTCTCTCAAAGGTACAATACGATTGCAATAAATCACAATCCACTACACTGAAGTTGCAAAACACCTCAATATAACCTATGATGTCCGTGATGCGGAAAATGCAGGCGGAATCGCGGAATGCAGTCATATAATGGACTTTACTGTATAACGCGGAATGTCACGGAATTTGTCGAAGTTTGGATGAATTAATCAAAAGTAGGTCAGTAAACTTAAATCGACTCGCGCTATGGACTAGTATCTATAAATATTAAGCCGCAAAAACACTATTTAAAAATGAATCCTGCATGTTCTGCATCTCTGTTAATGAATGACACAGACGTGCAGTTTCATTTACTGCACACATACATACTGAAGCGCGTGATGCTCGCGGTGTTTTCAGCATCTGCCGTCTCACTAAATGAGGACATAGATACATGAACAACATCCCCAGAACTGCTCGGAGAGTCACTTCATGAGCATTTGACCGTTTCATTTGAGTAAAACGATCGTCATATCATATATACATAGGCTACAGAAACTTAAAAGGTCCTCATGGCAACCTGTCAAAATATAAGTTCGGTTTAGCCGAATATATTACTGTGGTGCAGTAGAATATACGTAATACAACTACAACAATTACAACTTTTGTTGAGAATAATTGCACAATACGTTAATACGTTTACTTTAAGTTTTACAAAATGTTTACAGAATGCTTCTGGGTGATCCCTGCACTTACGTTATTATTCATATTATTAATATTACTGTTTATTTAATGTTGTTGTTATTAACAGTTTTCAGAATTAAAGACATGTTTAAAAGCATTTAAAGAACGTTTTTTGTCAGAGCTCTTGTTATTATTAATTTTGGCATTCATTTTCATTTTTACACCAGACAAACCAATGTTGGTGACACCTAAGGTGACGCATATTAGGCATATAAGAGTTTCTCACACAAAATTATCATATTATGGAAAATACTTATATAAAGGAATATAATACACAAGCTATATCTTGTTCAGTCTTAAAAATAAAGTTTCAATTATTATTATTATTATTATTTATTTTTTGCTGTGATAGCCTATAAGAACCATGTTGGTTCCCCTAATAACCTTTCAGTGAACAGTTCATAAAATTAAAAGAATTGTTCTTAGTGTGGAGAACATGTAACAAATCTAAATAACCCTTTTCCACAATAAAGACTTTTTGTGGAATGGAAATGTCCCGTGGATGTTAAAGGTTAGTTATGGAACCATCAATGCCAATTAAAAAAAGCTCTATTTTTAATAGTGTATAGCTATTTCCACTGTTTTCAAAAATAAGATTTGACTATTACATGAATGGGAAATAAATAAAACATTTAATAAAAATTTAAAATTGCTTCTATTGTCCTCATTTGTAAGTCGCTTTGGATAAAAGCGTCTGCTAAATAACTAAATGTAAAATGATTATGCGCCATAAAAGCGTTTCAGAATCGCATACAGATGTGGTTAACAAAAGAGGACTTTAAGTTGCAAACCATCAGCGGTTCACTTACTGCGTATCTTTTGGCATTCAAGAGCACTCGTGAGGTTTGTCAGCTTCATTTCCCGACACTCAGCACGGATTGATACATATTTTCCAGATAATTTGCATAGTAAAGTATCTTACATGGCACGTCGTATAATTGATGCAGCACAACCTTGAACGAAAACACTCACAAGCTAATGCGTTGCCATGCAACGAAAACGAGGGTGTGTCATTGGTTTAACTCATGCACCCCCGCAGAATGTCCACCAATAGGCGTCGCCGCAGTCAATGCAGGGGCTAAACACTAAAATAGATTAGTACTGTAATAAAGTAACGTAATTTATTGTGATATAGCGATAGCTTAGTAACTTAGTGCTAAAATATAGTTTATCACTGAAAAACTACATATTTATAAGAACATTTACATTAAACAAATCAGTTTGGACATTTTATTCCAGCATATCTACTATATACAAACTATGCACTGAAGATAAAATAACCATAAATATTTAATGAGAAGTTGTCTCTATGAACACATCTGCCCTTCATATGACAAAGACGTTTTAAAATATTCCAAACACAAAATCTTGTCTAATAGCCTACACAAATCAATAACAGCAGCAATATTTCAGCATAGTAGAATTAAAATGTAATTAAATGTAACATTTCATTCAAATGAAACATACTTATACACAGTCAACTCGCATATCTGCTAAACAGTCTATTTATTTGTTAAGGTGTCTGTCATGACCGTAGCACATAAGTTAACTGCTAACAGGAACAGGAAGACCCAAAGGTTCATCTTCATTGAACAAAGAGTCTGTGGGGCTTTTTTTTTGCCTCCAGCCACCAAGTTGTCATTTCGCCTTACCCCTGTTTAACAAAAAGTCACAATTAGTAAATCTCCTCCAGTATATCTCAAACAGAATACTCTGAAGGACAGCATCATACAAAAGATAGAAAGAGGGGGGAGAGCGACAGAGGAGAGGTGTGTATTCACCTGTGCATAATGAACAGACATCACTTAAGTGAAAACACAAAATCCAGCTGAGGCCGAGTCCTAATTGAGATCAATCACAGCTGTGCTAAGGTCTGCAGTTAGAGAGTCAGACTCAGGGGACCATACCATCATCTCAGGAAGAAAAATATCAATAGCAGATTGATTTGGTTGTAAGGTCTGTAAAATACAAGATCAGTTTATGAATAAAAAGATCACATCTATTATGAATAATATAAAATCTTATGATAATAAAAGCATTATACTACAAATAAATAATAGAGGATGAGTAAACAAATCATTTCAACAAATGTCTTCTCGTAGCACTCACTACTCATTAGCAATTACATATTTCCAAGAGTTAATACCATGTTCAAAAAAGACTATTTGTGTTCTCTCACAAATATATCGAGAAACTTAGCAATTTCTTGTGAAACGTGCATTTAAAAAAAAAATGTGCATAACCCTGAGACAATGTGCATTCTCACACAAAAATATCACATTCCCCAGAAAAACGTGTTTTGCTCTTCCTCAAGAAACGCTGAATTTGCAAACAAAATATTTGCATAACCCTGAAAAAAAGTCTTCTCTCGCTAAAATATTGAGTTCCTCTGATAACAATCTCACGAAATGTTTGTGATATGTCAAAAAAGAGTTACGTTTCCTCAAGAAATGCTGCATTCTCTTGCAAAACTATCGCATTGCCCAAACGTAGCATTTGCTCTCAAAACTATTGCGTCCCCCTGATAAAATTTCCATGCACTCGCACAACTTCAGCATTGTCAAAAAAGTACTGCTTTTCTTCAAAATCATTGTGTTTGCTTACAAAATTTTGGCATTACCCACAGAAAATGTGCATTATCTCACAAAACAATTGCATTATTAAAAAGTATCGTGTCTCCTATACTTGCATGACTGAAATAAACACCCAAGATGTTTTTCAAAGATGGCCGCTAAGTAACACGACTTTGCTTAAAAGGACCTTCAGTCACTTTCACTTTGTTTCACTCACAAGACTAGAGCATTTCCCTTAGAAACTTTGCCCACAAAAGCAGTGAAATATAGTTTTCCTTCCACCTCATATTATTTCCAACACAAAAGTTTTGCAAGACAATGCAAAAGCATGCAAATATATTGTCCTCTCATTTCATTGTTGTCCCATCATCTTCATTCTTTATGGATTTTGTGGTATGCAGAGTTTGTGAGTATTGAGAAGGTATTGATGGCAACCATAGTGAGTAGCCTACCTGAAATATTTTGCCAAGCTAAATTTATGACAGGAAAAATTATAGCTCTGTGGATGGCTTCTTTGCATTCACAGACAATTGCTGGATAAACAATGAACTGAGCATCTTAAACCCAAGACACACTGCACGATATTTGGCTGTCCTAGATGAAAGATTTCTGTGACCGTTGTCACGATCGGGCACCCCTCTCTGACTCACTCCTGCCACTAACAGCTACATGTGGTGGGTTGTTTACGTCCTGTCACCGGCTACCGCACGTGGGGGAGCAATCAGTGCTGATTCACAGCACTGAGCGCTCCATCAGCCTTACACCTGTTACTCATCTCCCTTTTCCTATTTATTCAGGCCTATGCCCTCTTTCTGTGTCGGTGTGTCATTTGTGGTTTGTCTTACCTGTTGTCGGAGACCTTCTCTCTCTCTCATCTGCATTCTGTGTCCAGGATCCCCAGGCGAGGAGTAGTTAGTCCGCTGGATAGCGTGTCCGGCTTGGGAGCGCGTGACGGCACCCCCGTCCACCTGTTCCTCTAAATCAGCTTTCTGTTTGTTTTGGATGTTGTCATCCGGAGTTTACTAATAAACTTCACTCCTCTGTTTTGCTCAGCACTTGAGTCCTCCATTCTTTACCCAGTTGCCAGCCTGACAGAACACACCGACCAGATATGGACTCAGCTGGAGACCAGGAGATCCGCCACGCACAACAGGGGATTCTCCTCGGACGTCAACAAGATGAGATACAGGCTTCTCATCAAGCCCTGACCAGGCTATCTCAACAACTCACCGTCATCACCCAACGACTCGATCAGCTCCAGGTCGGTCCATCGGTGGATCCTGCCGTAGCGGCACCCGCTTTTGAGGAGACGCCCCCTCTGCGTCGATCGGAACCCCGCCTGAATCCGCCGGCTCCTTATTCAGGTGAACCCACATCCTGTCGTTCGTTTTTATCCCAATGCTCCCTGACTTTCTCACTGCAGCCCTCCTGTTTCCCCACCGAGGAGTGCAAGGTGGCGTTCGTGATAATGCACCTGGCCGGTAGCGCGAGAGAGTGGGGTACAGCGATGTGGGACAACAGACATGAGTGCTGCAGCTCCTACTCCAACTTCTCCCAGGAGCTACGTAAGGTCTTCGACCGATCAGCTCTAGGCAATGAGGCAGCACGGGCGCTATCGCTACTGCGACAGGGAACCAGAACGGTGTCTGATTACGCCATTGAGTTCCGCACGCCGCCGCATCGAGCGGCTGGAACAGCAGGGCGTGGGACCACTTTCTCCACGGACTGGCGGAGCAGATAAAGGACGAGATCTACTCCAGGAGCTGCCCCTCACTCGATGGATTGGTCGAACTCGCCACTGGGTGGATCTTCGCTACGCCAGGTCACAACACCGCTATCCGCACAGGCGTGAGAGCTTTGATCCACCGTCCAGCGCTGAAGCGCCACTTTACCACGGTTTGGGTTCGCTGAAGAGGAGCCTATGCAGATCGGCCGCTCATCTCACGGCCCGAACGGCGGCATCGGATTGCCCACGGGCTGTGTCTCTACTGGAGAGGCGGGCCATATGATCACCGCCTGTCCCCACAAGAGGCAATCTTCTTCGGGTGAGAGACCGTGCACGGTAGGCGTGACTGCCGCCTACTGCCCTCTGGTGGCCCAACCACCCTCCCGGCAGTACTCCAATCTGAGGATCACCCACACGGTGGCAGCTCATTGACTCGGGAGCGGAGGGGATTTCATGGACATTGAGCTAGCCAGGAGTGGGCATCCCGTTTCTCCTCTAGCCGAACCCATCTCTGCCAAGACCCTGTGTGGCACCCCCTCACCAAGATCACAGCCATCACGGGACCTGCTCACCTGACCATATCGGGCAATCACACTGAGGAGATTCGATTCCTCCTGATCCACTCTCCTCCGCTCCAGTAGTTTTGGGGCACTCCTGGCTTATTAAGCACAACCCTTGCATTGATTGGGCTCACCACACTGTATTAGAGTGGAGTCCTTTTGTTTGTCTCAATGTTTGGTGTCTGCGTCATCCCCTGTCATGTCTGTCTCTGTGTTACAGGGGAGCCAGTCGACCTGGCTAATGTTCCAGAGGCTTACCATGACCTGAGGGCGGTGTTCAGTAAGTCCCGGCTTCATCTCTTCCTCCGCACCGCCCGTATGATTGTGCGATTGAATTACTACCTGGCACTTCTCCCCGAAGCGCCTTTATTCGCTCTCCGGTCCTGAGAGGGAGGCCATGGAGAAATACATCAATGAATCTCTATTAGCCGGGTTTATACGCCTTCTTCCTCTCCGGCTGGGGCGGGGTTTTTCTTTGTGGAGAAGAAGGATGGATCGCTCCGTCCCTGCATTGATTATCGGGGGCTGAATGACATTACGGTCAAGAATAGCCACCCCTTGCCGTTAATGTCTTCAGCGTTCGAACTCTTGCAGGGGGCGACCATTTTTACCAAGTTAGACCTACGCAATGCTTACCACCTAGTTCGGATTAGGAAGGGGGACGAATGGAAGACTGCTTTTAAAACCCCTACAGGCCACTTTGAGTATTTGGTTATGCCTTTTGGACTCTCTAACTCCCCCGCAGTCTTCCAGACACTCGTAAACGACGTGCTCCGAGACGTGGTCAACCGCTTCGTGTTTGTATACCTCGACGACATCCTGATCTTCTCCCAGAACGAGTGACCACATCCAGCACGTCAGGCTAGTGTTACAGCGGCTTCTAGAGAATCGCTTATTCGCCAAGCTGGAGAAGTGTGAGTTTCACGCACAATCAGTTCCATTCCTGGGGTTTATTTTGTCGCCGGAAGGCATTCGGATGGACCCGGCCAAGGTAGAAGAAGTTGTTAATTGGCCCACCCCAGAAGATCGTAAAGCGGTCCAGCGATTTCTGGGGTTTGCCAATTTTTACAGGCGGTTCATTCGAGGTTTTAGCCAGATCGCCCTGCCTCTGACTAATCTTACCTCCACACGACGGCGATTCTGTTGGTCTGAACAGGCCCTAGAGGCCTTCGAAAAGCTTAAGAGCCGCTTCGTTTCGGCCCCAATTCTTATTAACCCAGACCCGTCTCGCCAATTCATTGTGGAGGTAGATGCGTCAGAGGTGGGAGTTGGAGCAATTTTGTCTCAGAGATCACCTTCCGACAACAAGGTACACCCCTGCGCCTTTTTTTCCCATCGTCTGACCCCCTCGGAACGGAACTACGATATTGGGAATAAGGAGTTGCTGGCGGTCAAGTTGGCCTTGGAGGAGTGGCGTCACTGGCTGGAGGGTGCGGGGGTTCCTTTTCTGGTTTGGACCGACCATAAAAATCTCGAGTACATCCGTTCCGCCAAACGTATAAATTCTCGGCAGGCCCGCTGGGCTCTATTCTTTGGGCGTTTTAATTTCACCATCTCCTATCGCCCAGGGAGTAAGAACGGTAAGCCGGACGCACTCTCGCGGATTTTTGAAGCGGAACCTGGATTCCCTTCTCCGGTGCCCATCGTGCCACCCAGCCGGGTGATTGCGATGGTCACTTGGGAGGTGGAATCCAGGGTCCGTGAGGCACTTGACGGCGTCACCATCCCCGCGAGGTGCCCAGAGGGTCTGTTATTTGTACCGGAGTCGGTTCGAACCAGCATCCTTCAGTGGGGCCATTCCTCTGGGCTAGCTTGCCATCCAGGAGTGGCTCGGACACTTGCGCTGATTAAGCAGCGGTTCTGGTGGCCGTCGGTAGCGCGGGATGCTCGGGAGTTCGTGTTGGCCTGCCGGTGTGCGCGGTGGGGAAGGGCTCTAATCGACCCCAGTTGGGCTTCTCCGACCGCTGTCTATCCCTTCGAGACCCTGGTCCCACATCGCCATGGACTTTGTCACAGGCCTACCCCGTCTAGTGGCAATACCGTGGTCCTCACCGTGGTGGACAGGTTCTCAAAGGCGGTTCATTTCATTCCTCCCAAACTACCCTCAGCGAGGGAGACGGCTGTCATTGTCCTTGATCACGTCTTCCGCATCCATGGCCTCCCGGTTGATGTGGTTTCTGACAGGGGTCCCCAATTCTCATCCAGATTTTGGACTGAGTTCTGTAGATTACTGGGGCGACAGCGAGCCTTTCCTCCGGTTACCATCCGCAGACTAACGGTCAGTCCGAAGGGCCAATCAGGACTTGAGAGAGTCCTGCGTTGCGTGGCGTCAGCAGAGCCTTTGACTTGGAGTTCCAAATTAGCCATGGTCGAGTATGCACATAACTCCCTCCCGGTCTCGCTCACGGGTTTGTCACCCTTCCAGTGCTGCTTAGGCTACCAGCCCCTTATTTCCCTCACAAGAACCCGACGCCATTGTTCCATCCGGCGCATGCGTTCATTCAAGATGCCTCCGGACATGGAGGCTCGCCAGACAAGCCCTTATCCGGACTGGCGAAAGGAACAAGGCGTTGGCGGACCGTCACCGTTCTAAGCCCCCACTTTACGTGTGTGTCAGAAGGTTTGGTTGTCGACCCGAGACATCCCTCTCAAGCTGCCCGCACGTAAACTGGGACCTAAATTCATTGGACCGCACGTCGTGACCAAAGTGCTTAACCGGTGACGGTTCGACTCAAACTACCCCTCTGCTTAAAAGAATCCATCCGGTATTTCACGTATCTAGGGTCAAGCCCGTGCTATTCGCTCTCCTCTCCAACCCCAGACCTCTGCCCCACCGCCTCCCAGACTCATTGAGGGGTTGCCTGCTTACACCGTCACGGCGACTCCTTGATGTGAGGCGCAGGGGTAGGGGTCACCAATATCTGGTAGACTGGGAGGGTTTCGGTCCGGAGGAGAGATGCTGGATTCCGGCCCGCGATATACTGGATCGCGCCTCATAGCCCAGTTCCATCGGCCATGGTGAGTCTTCTGGAGATGCCAGGAGGCATCCCTGAGGGAGGGATTCTGTCACGATCGGGCACCCCTCTGACTCACTCCTGCCACTAACAGCTACATGTGGTGGGTTGTTTACGTCCTGTCACCGGCTATCAGACGTGGGGAGCAATCAGTGCTGATTCACAGCACTGAGCGCTCCATCAGCCTTACACCTGTTACTCATCTCCCTTTTCCTATTTATTCAGGCCTATGCCCTCTTTCTGTGTCGGTGTGTCATTTGTGGTTTGTCTTACCTGTTGTCGGAGACCTTCTCTCTCTCTCATCTGCATTCTGTGTCCAGGATCCCCAGGCGAGGAGTAGTTAGTCCGCTGGATAGCGTGTCCGGCTTGGGAGCGCGTGACGGCACCCCCGTCCACCTGTTCCTCTAAATCAGCTTTCTGTTTGTTTTGGATGTTGTCATCCGGAGTTTACTAATAAACTTCACTCCTCTGTTTTGCTCAGCACTTGAGTCCTCCATTCTTTACCCAGTTGCCAGCCTGACAACCGTGGCTCCTAATCGGTGGTCCTGTGTCTTACAGTGAGAGAGGTTCAAATATGGCTGTTGTCACGGTCTTGCGACCAAAGATAAGATAGCCTACGGTCCAGCATAATCACCACACAGTGTTTTTTATTGACCAGCCAACACAAATGTGATATGAAATCAACGCGACATGGCATTAAGACATAAAACTGCTTGTCTCAAGCTCTTATGCCTTCCTTTTTCACCGCTTCAACTTTTTTCAGTACACATAAAACGTACAACTGCTAAATAATTATTTATTGTGCTCTTTCTGTTTTCCACATAAGGCAGGGATTCTCAAAGTCAATATTCAAAGGTCCAAATCTGAATGTTCATCAGTGTCAAAGGTCCGGAGCGGAACAATTAGTTATTACAAAACTTGTTTTTAATAAACATACAGTAGCGTACATAACATGCATAACTAATAAACCCTAATTTAAATGTCATCTCACTGGATGCAATAATAATAATAATAATAATAATAATTAGTTACATTTATATAGCACTTTTCTAGACACTCAAAGCGCTTTACATAGTAAGGGGGCTATCTCCTCATCCACCACCAAATGTCAATGACAAATGTCATGAAAAGTTTCAATATCTCACCTACGCTTTCATTTCGGACCATCTCAAACAAGATATTTAAAAACTAAACAAATTATTTACAAGTTTAACATGTGTTTATCAAAGTTGGAAATATAATTAGTGCTCTTTAAATACAAAATGGAGGCAGGTCCGGATTGAATTCCCTCCGGGTCCGGATCGGAGTCCGGACTACTAGAGCATGCTACATTCCATAGTAACGTGCGTCGTAGTGTACGCAGTCTACACACATGTCATGGCCAAGTTCATTAGATCCATGTCGCACATTCTGACATGCAATGATCTTATACGATTGCTAAAATCATGCAGCGTGTCTCAGGCTTTGCCTTCACATTGAGAGACACATCAATACATATCCACCAAGTGTGTGTAGAAGATCTGCTGTAGGGCCACTGCACTGGATCTTTAAAGCTGTCAACGTCATAACACAATTATTAGACATTGAAAAGCATACGTGATGGAAAGCTTTAGCTTCGTTTGAGCTTTACAGAAGTTCAAGAATGGGAAATACTTGGATCCAACATTCAGTTTAATTACATTTTAGCCAATAAAACAGTGCAAATATTTACAAGAATCAATTCCCCAGAAATGGCGAACAGGGTCAATTACATTTACATTTATGCATTTAGCAGACGCTTTTATCCAAAGCGACTTACAGTGCATTAAGTTATACATTTTAATTGGACATGTGTTCCCTGGGAATCAAACCCACAACCTTTTGCGCAACTGACACAATGCTCTACCACTGAGCCACACAGGAACACAGGAACAATTACTAATTGACTCTGTGCAAACAGCTGCGTTTTCCCAAATACCTTCACTGCTGGACTCCATACGGGACGCTGTGTTTACAGTGTCGCCAAATAAGCAGTACCATGGCATTTTTGTACCAACCACCCCAGCTACAACTGGACCTGAGATAACATAAAATTAGTGCTGTCAAACTATCAATCGCAATTAATCGCATCCAAATTATTTTATTTTTGTTATATAATATATGTGTGTGTACTGTGTAGATTTATTATGTATATATAATGACACACATACAGCATATATTTTGAAAATATGTACATATATTATAAACGCAATCCTTTTCAAGAAAAAGAGACAGAGGCTACAGTTGTGAATGGGGTTGCCAACCCTGGCCCTGCCCCTGCGTTAATTGAATCAAAAAATAAAAATAATAATCTCCTGCGTAAATAATTTTAACATCACTATTATTTACGTGTATATATATTTATATTCATATATATTATATCATATATAAATATATTTAATATAAAAACATAACATATTTTTCTTAAATCTATACATGCATATGTGTGTATTTATATATAATCGCTTTGGATAAAAGCGTCTGCTAAATGCATAAATGTAAATAATGTAATCAAAAACATTTATTTTGGAAGCGATTAGTCACGTTTAATCATTTGACGTCACTACATAAAATACATCTCATTTAAAGGGCGTAGCTTGATGCTAAGTTCAGGACAGATGAAGGACTGAAGCTATATTGACCTGAATGAATGCCAGCTCGTATCTTCAGCTGTGTGGTGGGTTTGTGTGGGATTTTAAATGTGTGACAGACACTGATCAAGTCCAGCGCCGGACAGATGGGTGAAGCCCACTATGTCACTGGCCAATAGAAACACAAAATAATTCATTAATATTTTATATAATAATTTATGATACAATACATTGTTCAAAAGTATGGGGTGAGATTTTTTATTTTTTTAAGAATGAGATACTTTTATTTGGAATAATGCATTCAAATTATCAAAAGTGACAGTAAAGACATAGCAAAAAAACAAAATTAAATTACAAAAAAAATCTATTTTAAATCTATATTTTTTGACCACATAATAAAGTATTTCAGATAAAAATGTTCACTGTAAATAGTGAAACCTTAGTAAGTATTATATATATATATATTTAAAGTTACTGTACTTGTTAACATTATGTTAATACAATATGTTAATAATAATATTAACGTTATGTTAATAACATATTGTATTATTTTAACCAAATATCACTTGCCTCTAAAATACAATATATATAAAAAATAATATCAATAATTTTCATGCTTGCCTGAAATGTACAGTGGCATTGAGTAACTTTGGGCTTCTGCTGTACATTCCTGACGAAGATCAGCAGCCACTGGTTTTGGTAACATGCCTGTCACCAATATAAATACAATATTAATAAAATAAAGATATATTAATCATATATAAATATAAACGCATTTTTAAATGCATTAAAAATCTCAAGCTGGAAACTGTCACAGCACATTTACTTCAAAGTCCACTAGGTGAAACCATTTGGACAAAATTTATTGAGTGTATTTATTTATTGAAGTGTTTTTAATGTAATAATAATTATGAATAATTAACTTTCATAAGCCTTAAGCACTTTTCTCACTTTCATTTCAAATACACTTCCATAGAGTAAACGGTCAGTCTTCTGCTTCTGCTGAAGAAGAACCTGTGTTCTCTTGGCTACAATGGTTTCCAAATGTTTACTTTACTTTTCCATCTAGAAAAAAAACAATGTGTGTATATGTGTGTAGAGATGGATAGATAGACAGACAGACAGACAGACAGACAGACATACATAAACATATATATATATATATATATATATTAGTGGTGGGCGTTATCGGCGTTAACGTGCTGCGTTAACGTGAGACTCTTATCGGGCGATAAAAAATATCGCCGTTAATCTATTCTCAAAGTTGGGTTGGGAGCTGGGTCTATACTACGCAAGCTATGATGACTTTCACCCTGATATTTTAGCCGGATGTATACCTAGCCGAATTGCACTGTAGGGGCGAAACGAGTCTTCGAACTAGAGGCTCGCAGTCCGTGATGGACAGATTGTTAACGGCTGGTCTATGTGGTAATACAATCGGGCAGGACATCCAAACGCTCACCTATCATTCATCAACCTCAAATATGGCTTTTCATCTGAAAGATGTATGTAGTAGCAACTTTACATGGCCGCTCAATATGATGTTAACCTAGAGAAATGTGCGCTATTGAAGTGTTTGTGTGGAAGCGTGTTTGCTGCAGGACAGGCTCCGGTGCGCTCACTTGCTCTTAAAATCTCCGTCATTTTTGGTCATACAGATAAAAGTAGCCTAATACATCTTTCGAATCTGTAAAGACTCTACGTTTATTTGTGTGCACTCAGAATAACAACGAAACGTTGCGCTTTTAAGCAAAAAGGATGCGCTTTAGGTCTCATGTGAACTTGAGCGAGAAACTACGAAACTCCGTCTTTGAAAAATATATCTATAGAGAGTGAAATGTCTAAAAAATAAAAATAGAAGACGTATGTGTTAGCATGGATGATTTACATGAATTTTTATCTGTGCAACACTGTGCATAAAATGGCTTTCAGTTCAATATAATAACAAAAAACGACATTTTGGGTTTTTATTCAACTAATAAGGTGGGCACGCTGTGATCTGTACTATATTTTTACTGTAATTGACAGTTATCAAAAAAAAAAAAAAACACGGGAGTGGGAGGGAATGGGAGTCATTCTTCCGGGAGTGGAACGGGATTTTCCTCCAGTTTTTTTGTGGGATTGGGACGGGAAGAGATTAAAGTTTGTGATGCATTTTGGAAACAGGAGATGAGCCCCTGGTCTAATGCACCACCTGGCTTGAGAAACCCGTTCTCAAAGACTTACTTTTAGTCATTATTTGGGTAGCACACATATTCTGAATGCCTTCGGCAGAATTCAAATGAGCCATTTTAATCTAGATTAATCTAGATTAATTCCAAGATTAATCTAGATTAAACAAATTAATCTATGCCCACCATTAATATATAAATATATATATATATATATATATATATACATATACATACATACATATATTCACCCGCACACATGTGTGACCCTGGACTACAAAAGCAGTCTTAAGTTGCTGGGGTATATTCGTAGCAATAGCCAAAAATTAATTGTATGGGTCAAAATTATCGATTTTCCTTTATGCCAAAAATCATTACGATATTAAGTAAAGATCATGTTCCATGGAGATATTTTGTATATGTATTACTGTAAAAATACCAAAACTTGATTAGTAATATGCATTGCTAAGAACTTCATTTGGACAACTTTAAAGGCAATTTTCTCAATATTTGGATTTGTTTTTGCACCCTCAGGTTCCAGGTTTATAATAGTTGAATATTGGCCAAATATTGTCTGATCCCAACAAACCGTACATCAATGGAAAGCTTATTTATCCAGCTTTCATGTGATGTATAAATCTTAAAAATTGACACCTAAGACTGGTTTTGTGGTCCAGGGTGTCTCTCCACACACACACACACACACACACACACACACACACACACACACACACACACACACACACACACACACACACACACACACACACACACACACACACACACACACACACACACACACACACACACACACACACACACACACCATTGCCCTACACCAACCCTACCCCTAAACTTAGCCCTCACAGAAGACATTTTGCATTTTTATATTTTAATAAACTTCAATTTTTATTTTTTATAATTTATTTTCCTTGTGAGGACCGGCCAAATGGCCACACAAAGTCAAAAAATCTCAGGCTTTACTATCCTTGTGGGGACATCTGGTCCTCACAAGTATAGAAAAACCAACACACACACATTTGTGTTTGTGTGTGTATATATACACACACACAATATTAAATATGTATATACAGGTACATCTAAAAAATATTGAAGATCATGAAAAAGGTAAATTTTTGTCACTTGTTACAGAAAGTGAAACCCATATATTATATAGATTCATTACACATAGAGTGAAATATTTCAAGCCTTTATTTCTTAAAATTGTGATGATTATGGCTTACAGATAATGAAAACCCCAAATTCAGTGTCAGATCAATATAAAAAAAGGATATTTTAAACAGAAATGTCAGGCTTCTGAAAAGTATGTTCATTTCCATGAACTCACTTGTTTGGGCATCCTTTTACATGAATTAATGCATCAATGCGGCGTGGCATGGAGGCAATCAGCCTGTGGCACTGCTCAGGTGTAATGAAGCCCAGGTTGCTTTGATAGCGGCCTTCAGGTCATCTGCATTGTTGGGTCTGGTGTCTCTCATCTTCCTCTTGACAAGGTCAGTTCAGGTGAGTTTGTGGGCCCATCAAGCACAGTAACACCATAGTCATTGAACCAGCTTTTGATACCTTTGGCAATGTGGGCAGGTGCCAAGTCCTGCTGGAAAATGAAACCAGCATCTCCATAAAGCTTATCAGCATAAGAAATCGTGAAGTGCTCAAAAATGTCCCGGTAGATGGCTGCATTGACTGTGGACTTCAGAAAACACAGTGGACCGACACCAGCAAATGACATGGCAGCCCAAATCATCACTGACTGTGGAAACTTCACACTGGATTTCAAGCAACATGGATTCTGTCCCTCTCCACTCTTCCTCCAGACTCTGAGACCTTGATTTCCAAATGAGATGCAAAATGAACTTTCATCTGAAAAGAGGACTTTGTCCACTGAGCAACGGTCCAGTTCTTTTTTCCTTAGCCCATGTAAGATGCTTCTGATGATGTTTCTGGTTTAGAAGTGGCTTGGTAGCCCTTTTCCTGAAGATGTCAGAGCATGGTGACTCTTGATGCACTGACTTCAGCTTCAGTTCACTCCTTGTGATGCTCTCCCAAGTGTTTGAATCGGCTTTGCTTGACAGAATTCTCAAGCTTGCGGTCATCCCTGTTGCTTGTGCACATTTTCCTACCCAATTTCTTCCTTCCAGTCGACTTCGCATTTAATATGCTTTGATACAGCACTCCTTGAACAGCCACCCTTTTCAGAAATGACCCTCTGTGACTTACCCTCTTTGTGGAGGGTGTCAATGATCGTCTTCTGGAGTACTGCCAAGTCAGCAGTGTTCCCCATTATTGTGGCTTCAAAGAACAAGAGATACCCACGTTTTATACTCTATGGCTGATCATTTATGTAAATATTCTAATATTTCTAGATACTGATTTTTGACTTTCATTGGCTGTAAGCTCTAATAATCAAAGTGAAAAAAAATTGTTTGACTTTACATGTAATGGGATGCTCTGAATCGGCGTATACGACAGCATGTTCCAGTTCCTGCCAATATCCAGCAACTTCGCCTTTTATTGTGGTCAGCCTAAGGCACACCTGTGCAATAATCATGCTGTCTAAACAGCATCTTTATATGCCACACCTGTGAGGTGGATGCAGTATCTCAGCATAGGAGAAGTGCTCACTAACACAGATTTATACAGATTTTTGAACAATATTTCAGAGAAATAGGCCTTTTGTGTACATAGAAAAAGTATTAGATCTTTGAGTTCAGCTCATGAAAAATGGGGGCAAAAACAATAGGTTTGCATTTCTAATTTTTGTCAGTGTTGTTTACAGCATTAGAATGAGGTTTTTTTTTTCCTTAAGAAAATGTAAATTATATCTTAATATATATTAATATATATCAATTTCAAGACAGAGACACAATGTGTTTAATACAAAGACAAAATAGAAATGTCATGTCATGTTTTTCCACTGCCGTATATATCCTTCTCTGAAATGTATGTGCATTAAAGAACTAAAATATACTTATCCCTCAACTTTTGTACTTAATTTAACACATTTAAAACTGACATCGGACATTGTTCTGAAGGATGACATAACAGGCCAGGGCAACCTAACCTAATTGATCTTGATGTTCAGATAAGTTGACCAACCAAAGGCCACATTAATAATTATTTAAACAAATACCTGGTCAGCAAAATGCCACACTTTACATGTTTTACTTTACATGTAATAAATCTAAAATATATGAAATTTTCACTTTTTGAAATAAGTTACAAGAAAAAAATAACTTTTTAACCATATTCAATTTTTTAGATGTACCTGTATATATATTATTGCTGTCAAATGAATAATCACAAGTTTTTAGTTTTATATTTTTATATAAAGTTTTTATTTACATATTATATGTGTGTGCACTCTGTATGTGTATTATGTATATATAAATACAAACATATTTTTGGCCCCTTTTTTTCATGAGCTGAACTCAAAGATCTAAGATTTTTCTATGTAGACAAAAGGCCTATTTCTCTCAAATATTGTTCCCAAATCTGTCTAAATCTGTCTTAGTGAGCCCTTCTCCTTTACCGAGATAATCCATCCACCTCACAGCTGTGGCATATAAATATACTGATTAGACAGCATGATTATTGCACAGGTTGGCCTGGCCGCAATAAAAGGCAACTCTCAAATGTGCAGTTTTATCACAGAGCACAATGCCACAGATGTTGCAAATTTTGAGAGAGCATGCAATTGGCATGTTGACTGCAGGAACGTCCAGCAGAGCTTTTGACCGTGAATTGAATTTTCAGTTCTCTACCATAAGCCGTCTCCAAAGGCATTTCAAATAATTTGGTAGTAGCCAACCGGCCTCGCAACCACAGACCACTTGTAACCACACTAGCCCAGGACCTCCACATCCAGCATCTTCACCTCCAAGATCGTCTGAGACCATCCACCCAGACAGCTGCTGCAACAATCGGTTAGCATAACCAAAGAATTTCTGCACAAACTGTCAGAAACCGTCTCAGGGAAGCTCATCTGCATGCTTGTCATCCTCATCGGGGTCTCGACCTGACTGCAGTTCGTCGTCGTAACCGACTTGAGTGGGCATATGCTCACATTCGATGGCATCTGGCACATTGCAGAGGTGTTCTCTTCATGGATGAATCCCGGTTTTCACTGTGCAGGGTAGATGGCAGACAGTGTGTATGGCATCGTGTGGGTGAGCGGTTTGCTGATGTCAACGTTGTGGATCGAGCGGCCCATGGGGCGGTGGGTTTATGGTATGGACAGGCATATGTTATGGACAACAAACACAGGTGCATTTTATTGATGGCATTTTTAATGCAAAGAGATACCATGACAAGATCCTGAGGCCCATTTTTGTGCCCTTCATCCATGACCATCACCTCATGTTGCAGCATGATAATGTACGGCCCCAAGTTACAAGGATCTGTACAAAATTCCTGGAAGCTGAAAACATCCCAGTTATTGCATGGCCAGCATACTCACCGGACATGTCACCCATTGAGCATGATTGGGATGCTCTGGATCGGCGTGTACGACAGCGTGTTCTAGTTCCTGCCAATAACCAGCAACTTTGCACAGCCATTGAAGAGGACCAGGACTGCAAAGCTCTACAGAGAGTCGTGCGCTTAGCTGAGCGCATCTCAGGGTCTGCTCTCCCCTCTCTGCAGGACATCTACATCAAACGCTGTAAAAGCAGAGCTGCTAAAATCCTCAAAGATTCAA
The DNA here is from genome assembly GCA_027564155.1 of Gymnocypris eckloni scoliostomus. NCBI lineage: Eukaryota > Metazoa > Chordata > Actinopteri > Cypriniformes > Cyprinidae > Gymnocypris > Gymnocypris eckloni. The sequence goes on from CM050427.1 coordinate 6,630,881, forward strand.
CTCACCCCGGTAACCATCTTTTCTGTTTACTGCCATCTGGCAGGCGCTTCAGGAGCATGATGGCAAAGACTGAAAGACTGAGGAGGAGCTTCTTCCCTCAGGCCATCAGGCTCCTAAACTCAAACTCAGTCTCATAAACACTTACAAGACCCATTGTTAACTGTAAATATTCTCACATTCTCATCATTGCTGCTCTATGTACAATACCCTGAACAACCCGTCTGCACATCCCTCTTATTCACATTACTATTTATTAAGTCCCAGTACACAGTTTTTCTTTTTTTGCACATCTTATAGTTTTTTGCACATCTTGTTGTTTTTTGCACATCTTATTGTTTTGCACTTTTTTTTATTTCATTGCACATTTTACTCTTATTTCTCTTTTCTTACCATATGTATGCCCTTGTGTTATGTTACTTTATATAATTTGTATTCTTATTATTTTGCACTGTCCACTGAGCGGACCTGATTCGATTACATTTCACTTCTAATTATACCCTGTATAACTTATTATCTGACAAATAAAGAAACCTTGAACCTTGAACCTTGAAGAGGAGTGGACCAACATTCCACAGGCCACAATCAACAACCTGATCAACTCAATGCGAATGAGATGTGTTGCACTGCGTGAGGCAAATGATACAAATGATACAGATACTGACTGTTTTTTTTCCTTAAGAAATGTTTTATTATATCTTAATTTATTTCAAGACACAATTTGTTTAGTAAACTACTGTTTAATAGAAAGACAAAATAGAAATGTTATGTCATGTTTTTCCACTACCGTATATATCCTTCTATGAAATGTATGTGTATGAAAGAATTAAAATGTACTTTTCCCTCAACTTTTTAAACGTAATTTAACACATTTAAAACTGACATTGGACGTTGTACTGGAGGATGACATAACAGGACAGGTTAACCTAACCTAATTGATCTTGATGTTCAGATAAGTTGACCAACCAAAGGCCTCATTAATAATTCTTTAAAAAAATAATACCTGGTCAGCAAAAAAACGCTATAAAAGTCTGATTCTCTGAGGTGTTCTTCATAAACCACCAGCCATGAGAGCTGTTGTGCTTGCCCTGACTGTAGCCCTTGTGGGTAAGTTAAAATGTTATGCTTTGAATTTAAGATTCTCCTCTTTCGCTTCTAAATATTTATCTTTATGTAAACTTAGGACCTCTTTAAAAACTAAATTAGGCAAACCATTTTCAAAGTGTTTTCTCTCATTTATGTATTTTAGCAAGTCAACAGATCAACCTTGGTAAGTAATTTTGGATCTGTTTAAACTGGTTATTTTACAACTATTGCATTCTTGCTTAAACTCCGAAAAATACTCTACCTTTTTTCAGTCCCTGAGTTTGCCCCTGGTAAGACCTATGTGTACAACTATGAGGCTCTACTCTTGGGCGGTCTTCCTCAAGAAGGCCTGGCCAGAGCAGGTATAAAAGTCAACAGCAAGGTTCACCTCAGTGCCATGAACAAGAACACCTTCCTGATGAAGGTAATGATCATAAAAAAATGCAGATTTCAGATCACACTGCAAGAAAACAACATCAAATGCCATCATTGGATGATAAAAGCAACAATCCCCTCATTTCAATGGAAAATGTCTCCTTACAGCTCAAGGACCCTCAAATCCATGAGTATGCTGGTATTTGGCCCAAGGATCCATTTGTTCCTGCCACAAAGCTCACCTCAGCACTGGCTGCTCAGCTTCAGATTGCCATCAAGTTTGAGTATGCTAATGGCGTGGTTGGAAAGGTATTTGCCCCTGCAGGAGTCTCCCCTACAGTCATGAACATGCACAGAGGTATCCTCAACATCCTTCAGCTCAACCTCAAGAAGACCCAGAATATCTATGAGCTGCAAGAGGTGAGAAACTAATTCTAGTACATTTTTGGAGGCATTAAGAAAGCCTTTTTAATTTCTGCAATCTTTTTTTTTGACTCGCCCTTCAAGGCTGGAGTTCAAGGAGTGTGCAGGACCCACTATGTCATCAGTGAGTCTCCAAAGGCCAACCACATTACTGTCACCAAGTCTAAGGATCTGACCCACTGCCAGGAGAGAATCATGAAGGACGTTGGCTTGGCATACACTGAGAGGTTTGCTGAATGCACAGAGGTAATGAAAAAGACTGGAAAAACGTGAAATATTTACTCAATAAATTTAGAAATAAAAAAATTGTCATATACCTTTCTTTCAACAGAGGGTCAGGAGTCTGATTGAAACTGCAACTTACAATTACATCCTAAAACCAACTTCCACTGGTGTATTGATCACTGAGGCAACAGTTCAGGAAGTACATCAGTTTTCACCCTTCAATGAGATCTATGGTGCTGCCCAGATGGAAGCAAAGTATGACTGATCCTCTCTGAGAAAGAACAACATTCCCAACATATTTAATTAATTTTACTTGAAGTTTCAAAAATAATTATTTTTTTCAGACAAACCTTGACTTTTCTTGAGATTGGGAAAAACCCAGTTGATCCAATCAAAGCTGATTACATGGCTCGTGGATCCCTGCAATATGAGTTTGCAACTGAGATTCTTCAGACCCCCATTCAACTAATGAAGATCAGAGATGCACCAGCCCAGGTCTTACTTTATCAATCTCCAAGCCAAATCCTTTGATCCATGCTGAAGCCAACAACTAAGATTAGCTCTTACTCTCTTTTAGATTATCGCGATCCTTAAGCACCTTGTTGCAAACAATGTGGACATGGTCCATGATGATGCTCCACTTAAGTTTGTTCAGCTCATCCAGCTCCTGCGTGTTTCCACCATGGAGAACTATAAGGCTATCTGGGCTCAGTTTAAGAATGAACCAGTTTACAGGTACAAATTTGTCAGCAGTAATTTTAAGGGCAATTTTTATTATGTATTTATTTTAAACAATGACTCTGGTAGGCGCTGGCTCCTGGATGCTCTTCCTTCTGCTGGCACACCAGTCACTTTAAAATTCATCAAGGAGAAGTTCCTAGCTGGTGAGCTTATGGTTCCAGAGTTTATTCAGGCTCTTGTGGTTGCTCTACAAATGGTCACTGCTGATTTGGACACTATCCAATTGACAGCTGTAAGTAAATCTAACTATACTCAAAATATTGTTCTTCAAATCTTGCCTAATTTAAACTAATATTGTCTTTATCTTGCTGAACAGAGTTTGGCTATGCATGAGAAAATTGCCAAAATCCCAGCTCTGCGTGAAGTTGTAATGCTTGGATATGGTTCCATGATTGCCAAGCACTGTGTTGCAGTTCCCACTTGCTCTGCTGAGCTCCTCAGGGTAAACAAGTCTTACATTTCTACCAGTCACTTACTTGTTAATGTTTGTCTAATTGTATGTGCCTCAATCTCCTCAGCCCATCCATGAGATTGCTGCAGAGGCAACTTCTAAGAATAACATTCCTGAAATCACGTTGGCTCTTAAAGTTATTGGCAATGCTGGTCACCCTGCTAGTCTTAAACCTATCATGAAGTTCCTGCCTGGACTGAAAACTGCAGCTACATCTCTGCCCCTTAGAGTCCAGGTTGATGCCATCTTGGCCCTGAGGAACATTGCCAAGAAAGAACCCAAGCTGGCAAGTGTCAGACATTGTAGGAATGAATTACAGTAAAACAACCCATTTTCTTCCAATAATAAACTGACCTTGTTTATTGCCACAGGTTCAGCCAGTGGCCCTGCAGCTTGTATTGGATAGATCTCTCCACCCAGAAGTGCGCATGGTTGCTTGTATTGTGTTGTTTGAGGCCAAGCCATCAGTGGCTCTTGTCTCCAGTCTTGCTGGTGCTTTGAAGACTGAAACTAACATGCATGTTGTGAGCTTTGTTTATTCCCACATCAAGTCCTTGACCAGAATGACTGCTCCTGATATGGTCTCTGTGTAAGAAAAACATATTTTTTTAATAAATGTCATGTATCATGTCAAATGAGCATAAGCCACAAATAATAATGGTTGTCTATTTCAGTGCTGATGCAGCTAATGTTGCCATCAAGCTCATGAGCAGCAAGCTAGACAGACTTAGCTTACGTTTCAGCAGAGCCATTCAGCTGGACTTCTATCATAGTAAGTGTTGTACATTTCTTAAAAGAGCTTTTAAATGGTGTGTTGGGTGTTTCTTAAAACATAAAAAAATTATCCTGACATAGAAGATTGTATTCTAACCTATGTATCTGTGCAGCTCCACTTATGGTTGGAGCTGCTGGCAGTGCCTACATGATCAATGATGCTGCCACTATCCTGCCCAGAGCGGTTGTAGCTAAAGCACGTGCTTATCTGGCTGGAGCTGCTGCTGATGTGCTTGAGGTGGGCAAGATAATTTTTTTTTATCTGATTCATGGTTTAACAATGTTTTCAGCCTTCACTCAATTCATGCTCTCAAACAGATTGGTGTGAGAACTGAAGGAATCCAGGAGGCTCTTCTGAAATCTCCTGCTGCAGATGAAAGTGTTGACCGTATCACAAAGATTAAGCGCACCCTGAGAGCAGTACGTTTTCATGTCCAATGTTATACATTATACAATGTACTGTATAATGTATACTTGTAAATAATATAATAATCATGACATTGGAAAAATGTGTATGACTTATGTTTAACCCCTTAAGCTCACAAACTGGAAGGACTTACCAAAAAATCAGCCATTGGCTTCTGGCTACGTCAAATTATTTGGACAAGAAGTGGCTTTTTTCAAGATTGACAAGACCATCATTGAAGAAGCTATACCGGTATTGTGTAGTAGCTTATCTCTAATCTTTCATTACTTAATTTTTTTAGATCTATCTCACAAATAATTCTCATTATTAGAATTAAGATTGTCATAAACTCTATCCCCAGATTGTGACTGGACACAAAGCACATCAACTGTTGAAGGGGGCACTTGAAGCTTTGCAGAAAGGAATTTCCTTGCAGTATGCCAAACCCCTGCTTGCAGCTGAAGTGCGTCGTATCTTGCCAACTGCAGTTGGTCTACCCATGGAGTTCAGTTTGTACACTGCTGCTGTTGCTGCTGCAAGTGTCAATGGTATGTGTTTTCTTAGAATTGTATATAATTTCTTCTGATATGAGGGGGTCTTTACTTAGGTCGATGTTGTTTCATTCATCCTACTAGTTCAGGCCACCATTACACCTCCTCTCCCTGAGGAGATTGAGACTATGACACTTGAGCAGCTGAAGCAGACTGATATTCAACTCCAAGCTGAAGCTAGACCAAGGTAATTTTTGCAGCTACATTCATGAAGATGAGATATTATGTACACAGCAACAGTTTTACAAACATTCACCCTTATTCTTATTTCAGTATTGCTCTCCAGACCTTTGCTGTGATGGGAGTGAACACTGCCTTGATCCAAGCTGCTGTTATGATGAGAGGAAAGATGCGTACGATTGCTCCTGGAAAAGTGTCTGTAAGAGCAGATATTCTCAAGGGCAACTACAAGGTGGAGGCTCTGCCTGTTGAGGTTCCTGAACATATTGCTACTTTTAGGTAATGAAACCATAGTGAAGCCAGTGAAGAAAAAGTTGTTTGTCATGATTGTTCTTTTGTGAATGTGTCTTTTCATTTTATGACAGCTTTGAGACACTTGCTGTGGTCAGAAACATTGAAGATCCTAGTGCTGAAAGGACTGCACCCTTTGTACCCGAG